>OX344840.2:9124161-11624161 GCA_947037095.2 Nycteola revayana
GTGGTTTTCCATTGAACTTAGTAGTGTCAGTGCATTTTTCATAATGACCGGGCATTATGTATAATTCCCAATTTCTCACTTGGTCCATAACATATATACATTAAACGCAGACGCCAAAAAATCCGATCAAATTTCTTGTTGAGAGTAGGGATCGAACCCACGTCCTCCGCGGCTTATAGCGAGGCTTGTTCAAAGCAAAATTTCAGTCACCACAATCTACTCACTCTTTCCGAATAAGCTCTCAAGGGGAACTCGTGGACTATATTTGTGTCCACTATCTTAGACCAAGAGCTTTCGTTCAGGACATACGTGTAGAGTTTCTTCTTAGGTCTCCGTCGGTAGAGGGCGGTCGCTAGACAGTTGTACGCCGCACTTGCAAACCATCTAAGTTTAAAAAACATGTACAATTTTAAATCGAGATTGGTAAAGTTATACCACCGGCAGGACTCGAACCTGCATCTGAGGTAGTCCCTAATGCCTTGACCATTCAGCCACGGTGGAACCCTACCGATCGTCGAAATGCATCAATCTCTTTTAAAAGACGTCTCTTATGGGGACCTAAAATTAAGATGCAGGTTCGAGTCCTGCCAGTCGTCAAATTTTATTGTAATCTCAAATTTAAAATTGAGTTATTAATAAACTTTTCCATAAAGTATTAAAAAAAAAAGAAAATTACATAAAGTTGTTTATACAAATTATACCCGTGCAAAATTTCAGCGTAATCCGTTCACTAGTTTTTGCGTGAAAGAGTAACAAACATCCATCCATACTCACACACTTTCGCGTTCATTATATCAGTAAGGAGACTACTTACAGATAAGCATGTCGTATGACGTCAGTTGGCTCGGCCGGGCACTGAACCTTGGCCATCAAATTGACGCAGTGCTTCACCACCTCTTCTGTGAAGTACCATGTCTTATCGCTGCCCAACTTGGAGTTAATGGCGCCGGATTCTAAGCTTTTCTGTGATACCTATAATGAAGAAAGTTGTATGTATTTATACTAATATTACAAAGAAAGAAGATTCGACGTCGGCACGGACATGGGCATAAGGGTGGGCATACGCATTAACATAGACGTGGGCATAGACCACGGCATATGTATGGGCATAGACGTAGTTGAAGGCATGGGCATAGACGTGGGCGTAGGCATGGCAGTGGGCATGGGCAATGGAATAATCAATAATCATGGGCTTGAGCTTGGTTTTGGCATCGGCATGGTCATGAGAGTGGACATAGGCACATGCCTGAAGAATGCCCATGATGAACACCCACGCTGTTGCCATGGTCATTGGCTTCAGCGTGGGTATGAGTGTGACCCGGGATATAGGTGTGGGCATAGGTATGGTAGAGGTGTCGAGAGCATAGGCGTGGGCAAGGTACTTAACATGAAAAACCATTAGGCGGGCAAAATAGTGTTGTAATACTGCTCTTTTTTTTGTAAAGGACCGGCGGCCGGCCCGTTGAAGTAGATGTATTTATCCTCGTGGCTAAATACGACTACTTTTCCGGGCATAAAGGCTCACAGGGCTCCAAACTTATTGGCAACCTTAGTCGGAAAGGCAAAAGATGAATTACACTTACCTTTTCAAAAGCAATCTGTAGTATATTGAATATTCTCGCGTAACTAACTAATTGTTTTCTATACACGTCGGAGTTGTTAGCTACAAGTAGCCCTTTGCGAAAGGGCTCCAGTAACCCTGGGAGTAAGCCTGTGATGTAGCACTCACAGAACTTGCTAGAAGAATGCCTGAAAAGATGGATAATATCTCAAAGCAACAAAAATAGTACACCGCTGCCTCAGTGGTTATAGAAGTTGCTTGAGACCTGGTGTTCCGAGTTCGGTTCCATCATCAGCCCGTATAACGTCCACTGCTGTACATGGGCCTCCTCCCGAGGGAGAGTATTTGCCATAGTCACCGCGCTTGGCAGGCGGTTTGGTGACCGCAGTAATATGTTGTACCATACAAGGAAACGCGGCTGCCCGTTCCTTGATATTCGATTATTATAGATGATGTTATAACAATCGGGACCAACGGCTTAACGTGCTTTGAAATACACATAGAAACGCTACTGCCTGTTCCGTGGTAAGCAAATGTAAGATCTGGGACTCCAACCGGACGTCGTTAGTTACGATCGAAAATATTACTACTTAACCAACAGTCATATATAATTATGTAATGTTAATTTGAAAATAATTACGAATATCGCAGCAAGAAGTCTATTTGAATTTAAAATTATGCCATGTTAGTTCAAAAATGTGCCTTCAACAGCTATTTGAATTTTAACGCATGCCATTTAGATTTAAGAATGCCCCTGTAGACAATCCAAAGAACTTGAAATACCTTAACAACGGCAACAGCACCCGTTGGAATAGTTTCAAGCTGAGGCTCGTTGTACAACGTTGATATGCAAGGTCTAATATTTTAGGGTCTTGTCTCACTGCAAGTGAAGCCATGCACTCGTTCATAGCGTAGTCCCACCAACCTTTGGTTTCATCACCTAAAATAAATATTTTTATTGTATCATCAGGCGGGTGTCGCTTTAACAAAAATCATTAGCCCGTATGACGTACACTGCTGAACATGGGTTTTCTCCCAAGGAGGGGTTTTGCCATTGTCGCCACGCTTGGCAGGCGAGTTGGTGACCGCAGAATAATGTTATAATACGCAGGAAAACGCTGTTTTTCGAGGCACGGAGGGCAGTCCCTCAACCAACTAAACCCGGAAAGAAATCTTAGAATAAATACAAAGGTTTTATTATAATATAATTTACACTAATTACAAGTGCCTGTAAATAAAAATGATTTTTATTTTACTTACCTCCAGCAAAAGTGATGACAATATCAAACAAAGCCAGGTCCACGTTACTAGCTAACGAGTCTAACAACGCTTTGAACGTCTGCGCGAAGTCTCCTCGCAGTTCTGAGAGCCTGGTAGGTAGGAGCGACGCTATGTTTCTGTAGTAAACACTAAAAAACAATGAAAAGAATATGCATGAAGATTAAAAAAATCAATTTAGTCCGTCAGTTAGATTACTAAAAATATTGGACACGTTTTTTTATATTTATATCAATAAAAATTGACAAAGATACAGAGCAACAACAAACTATAAACTTCAGGAGAGGGGGGCTTGTGACGTCACTTCAACTTTCAACGCGCTGTATCGTCGTCATTTTTTGTTTGAGAAACGAAAAAAAAACGTGTCAAATGTTTTTAATCTAACTGACGGACTAATTATTTTTTTTTTCGTCTTCATGACTTATAGAATTAATTAGAAAATAATATTTAAAATATCCCGCCTTAAAATGTAAGTCCAGACACTAACAAACAGACAGACAAAACAAAAAGTAGTAATATAATGTATATTTCTATATTTATATTGATATATAAAGCTGAAGAGTTTGTTTTATGTGTCAGTAACTACTGGTGGAAAAAATATATCAGTGTTAGAAAGAAGGCTATAGGCGCTGTTTTATTAAGAAGTCCCACGGGAACTGGAGTTTCGCGGGCGCGGAAAGCTAGTTAGAATATAACAAAAAACAACCCTTCCCCTAACTAAAGAACGGTCTCCACGAGGGGGCTACAAAATTAGCGACCGTTTTTTCTATATCTTAATATCGCCACCCCCCATACATTTTACGAAATTAATTATATCAAAAATGTTAGTTGTCTAAACTAGGCGGTCCAAAAGGGACACACGCAGTGGAAATGACGAGTATCAAGAAAGCCTTTATTTATTATTATATTTTTTTAAAGATTACTAGCAGAGTTTTAGGGATCGAACCGGCGACCTCAAGATCACAAGTCCGACGCCCTAGGCTACGGCCGCTTTCTATGAAGTTCACGGAAACAGGATATATAATCCCGGTGCATATTTCTCACCTAAACTCCTGTCCCGCCGGTAGCACTCTTATCAATTTCATCTTACACGCCAGGTTTTCTTCGCTCATAAGCATTGCTATAGCCCATTTTACTGGTTCTGTATCAAATCCTCTTGGTAAACTCAATATTTTAGCTACTAGAGTTATTTTCTCATCTGTCGTACTTCCAGACTGGTATGACTGCCATATCTGTATAAAATAAACAAGCATTTATAAATGTTGGTAAAGAAATGTAGACCACGGATTTGAACCTCTGCAGGAGATTTGAAGTCGGGGGGCCGGATTGCTTTGTGCGTACCCGGCCCCCGCCAACGACGGATCGAAGGAGTGTCCGGGGAGTTTTAGTGGTGTAGGGTCCTCTCCTCGTGGTATGAGTTAGCATACCACGCTATGGAGAGGGCGACTCCCACATATCCTGCCGCCAGCGCAAGGTATCCTTGCGGCTGAAGCGGCACGAATTGCCCCCCGGAAAAAAAAGGGTAGCTCTCAACACTTTGAACGCCATAATGGACACCGTGTGTCCGACAGAATACTTTCATGGCACCGCACCGTTTAACCATAAATCGTTCAAAAAAGTTGTCGTCGAAAAGCTTATAATTTTTAAGTCCTTTGGATTTTTCCTGTGCCAAGTGGCCACCGCAGCCAACTGAGCTAAACATGGTTTAGCTCAGTTGGCTGTTTAGCTTAGCTTAGTCTGGCGTTCAACGTGTGAATGACCACTTAAAAATTGTTAAAAAAAAATAAGAAACTGGATTTGAACCAGCATCTCTGAAATTGCTGCTAATGCCTAGACCATTAGGCCATGGTAGAACCCAACCGGTCGTATTAGAGACGTGTTAAAATGACCTTGATAAATTTCGACGACCGTTTGGGTTCCACCGTGGCCGAATGGTAAAGGCATTAGGGGCTATACCTAAAGTGCAGGTTTAAATCCTGCCAGTGGTCAAAATTTATTTATCTCAACTTTGAAGAAATATAACCGCCTAAATTGACTATTTCCCAAACTTATAAAAATCCATTCAAAACTATAATTATAAGAGGAAAGATTTGATTGTTCGTTTGCATTGTATTGGCTCCGGAACAAACGGACCGATTTTAAAAATTCTATCGCCCTTTGATAGCTAAATTATCCAAGAGTAACATTTAACTATACTAATTTATAAAACTGAAGAGTTTGTTTACTTGAACGCGCTAATCTCAGGAACTACTGATCCGATTTAAAAAAAATCGTTCAATATTAGATAGGCCATTTATCGAGGAAAGCAGTGGCGTAGCTATCGTAGGGCCAGGTGTTGCAGTGACCAGGGCCTTGGACCTCAGGGGGAAAATTTTTTAGCTATTTCATTATAAAGTTTTTACGGGAACGCGGGTGAAAAAAATATCAAACTTACATTTTCAATAACTTCCACAATCTTTTCCAAAAACCTCTCTTCGTAATTCTTGCTAAAATACTCTAACATCTCCATTAGTATGTCAATGTTAATCAATTCCTTTTCACACAAAATCAATCTTTTAAAATACACATTAATAAATATCTTGACAAAAGTGCTATTATTTCTCACAATATTTTTAAAATTATTTTGCGACAAGCACCTTACGGATACACTCAAAATGTCACAGAAACACCCCCTTGCAATTTTCAAATCATTCTCTGGTATATTTTTAATTAAATCCGTCCATATTTCACAATTCTCAACTTCACATTCCAATATATCGCACATGAATTTCAATGACAAAATTAACTGTGAAATTTCGTGTGAAAACTTTGTATTTTCGCTCAAATGTTTCGTTATAGTTGCAATATTTTGTTTTTCGCACCAATTTGCGAATGCTTGTTTTAATAATTTGTGTTTTTCGTTGCTTTTGTTCATGTATATGGTAATGCAATTGAATAAAGGTTGTTTTAAAGCAAGAATCGCCTTTGTAGGTATTTCGGTAATTATTTTTGCAATGGTATTGAAGACTATCTGAAAATAAAGATATATATAATCTATATCTATACATATAATAAAACTGAAGAGGTCGAGTCAGGGGGATCATGACCATCATCATCCTCATCTTCAGCCCGTATAACCTCCACTGCTGAACCTGGGCCTCCGCCCGAGGGAGGATATTTGCCACAGTCACCACGCTTGGCAGGCATGTTGGTGACCGCTGTTTTAGTTAAGACTAGCTAGTAATATTATAAAGAGGAACTACAGGGCCGTTTTCAAAGTTTGTCTGCAATTTCTTTTATCATTAGAAATCTACATGATGCAGGAATATATTTTAATATGAATTTCCCACAAGAACAAGACACGGGTAATGCTAGTCAACGAGCTATGGAGAGGACTTTGCTCGGGAGCAAGAAATGATGAGATACGTAGAAGAACGCGGGTCACCGATATAGCCCAACGGATTAGTTCGTTGAAGTGGCAATGGGCAGGCCATATAGCACGGAGAACAGATGGCCGTTGGGACCGAAAAGTTCTCGAACGGAGACCGCGGATCGGCAAGCGCAGCGTAGGACGTCCACCTACTAGATGGACGGATTCTTCAGGCCGCTTCTAACCGCAACAACTGAAGATCTATGACGGAGACCTATGTCCAGCAGTGGACGTCCTACGGCTAAAATGATGATGATGGGTGATGCTAGTAAATAATAAACTTACCTCAGTATTATAATCCAATAATGCATCAATATATTCATATAGGAATAACAAAATACTATTGAATGCAAATATATCATTATTTTCATCTGTTTTCATAGTATCTATAGTTTTTATTACTATATCAAAATCTTCGAATTCCATTGTATATAATGTATCATTTCCAAAAACAGTTTTAAATACCGCCAACATATGAATTAAATTACAATTAACCACATTTTCTTTCAACTTATCCAAAATCTTTTTAAAAACATCACAATTATCGTATTTATATCTATCGCATATTTTTTTAATGAATTCCATTGAGTGTTGAATACAATTGGATATTTTATTTTCATATTTTTTATCGCACAACTGATTAATCATATTAATGATTAAATCATTAACTTCTGATTGATCGAATATATCAATTTTGTCGATATATAAATCGGTTATATTGTTAAATATTTCGTTAGCTTTCTCATTATTTATTGTAGAAATTAATGTAATTATTTTTGACAACATTTTTTTTGTCAAATCATCATTTTGTTTTAATATCGGTATGAATGCTTGTATTATAAATAATCCTGATTCTACTACTGATTCTGAAAAAAAAGGATACATATTTATTTAAAACTGGTAAAATAAACAATAAGAAGTGATTATCGATATCAGTGATTCCCAAGTGATCGTGTGACCCCCAGGGGTCCACGGGAGCTTTGACGGGGGTCTACTTTGGCATAAAAACATGGTTTCACAAGTTATAAGTGCGTAGTATAGTAAAAATGGAGCAATTGGAAGTCCATCGAAACCAGCAAAGTTTCTAAAGGGATCTCCGAGAAAAATAGGTGTCCTCTGATCTATTACATCATACACGCATTTTACCTCATAAATAAATTATAATAATTACTTTCTTTTTAAATAATTTTAACTATAATATATAAATAAAAGAATATAAATAAGAGAAAGACAAATGTAATTCAATATTTATGATAAATGATTTTTCCAATTAATGTTTGACTATTTACAAGTACCTGTAATTGGTTTACGTGAGTATGACGCGTATACGAAGTAGGCATTCGGTATGAAAGGATTTTTTTTAATTCCCCTTCTAAGAGAATGAAAAAGGGTCGCAAAGTTTGTATTTAGAAGTGAAAATCTTACGCGAACGAAGACGCGGGCAACAGCTAGCGACCAATACTGAACATGTCTTACTATGCGGGTTTACATTTTTTTAAATAAAATAAGTTAAACTAATTAACTAATAAACTCCGCCATTTTATGAAATTGACAGGTCATGTCATGCACGCTTCTACCAGCAAATGGGCATGAGCGTGGACACAGACTTACCCATGGGCGTTGCCACAAAAACTATACATGAATAAAGAATATGAAACACCATTATACGAAACAGCTAGTTATATAATAACAAGAATGACATACCATCGTCTGATTGTAACATGACTCCCCCCCTCTCCCCCATCGCGTTCATAACCTCTCCTCCTGCTTCGCTCACAAGTAATAACTGTAGCCCTTCACTTAGTAAATGTTTTACTTTCATATCATCTTCATTAGATAGGAACTGAAAAAAAAAAATTGATAAACGATTCTAATTGTTGAGCAGTGTAAGTCTGTCTTAAAGTCTCGAATGTCGTGGGTTCGATCACAACCCCGGGTATCTTTGTTGAAATTCTACGATTTCTTTCCGGGTCTGGTTGGTTGATGGACTAACCTCCGTGCCTCAGTAATCGCAATAAGTAAAAACAATATTTATAGCCGGCAAAACATCCACTGCTGAACATTGGGCCTCCTCCCGAGGGCGGGACCTGCCATAGTCACCACGCTTGGCAGACGGATAGGTGACCACAGTTGCAACACTCAAGGAAAAACTGCTACCCGTTCCATGGTATAAGCTTGTTAAAGCTAATTTTACAACAATCGGGACCAACGGCATACGTTTCTGAGGTCTTCACATCCAGATTTTTTGTATTTTTCTTTGTTTCTCTGTATGTTTGTCTGTGTGTACGAGCTAATCTCCGAAACTGTTGCACCAATTTGAAATTATTGCATGGACACCTTACATCCGCGGTCAACATTTTAATCAAAGAAAACTAATAAGTTCCCCTGGGATAGTTAAAAAACCGTACGAATAACAAACACCACGCAAACGAAGTCGCGGGCATCAGCTAGTATTATTATAACAACTTACCGATATAAGTCTGTGTACACACCGCTCCGTGTTGCACAGGACTAAGGCCGGGTTTACATCGACTTCGAGCCGAGAGCCGCGGCTTTGCGACTTGTATATCGCGTATACCACCATCAAAGTCGCGTCCTGCACTTCTTCTAGTATCGACACTGAAATAATTAATAAACTAAGAAAAAAATGTATATATATCATCATCATCAGCCCGTATAACGTCCACTGCTGAATTTTTTTTTTTTTCCGGGGGGAAATGCATTGACACATTCCCTCCGCCGCTGCAGCGTATTTGCGCGCTGGCGGTGGGATATGTGGGGCTCGCCCTCTCCAAAGCGTGGTATGCTAAACTTATACCACGAGGAGAGGACCCTACACCACTAAAACCCCCCGGACACTCCTTCGATCCGCCGATGGCGGGGGCCGGGTACCGGGCATAAGCAATCCGGCCTCCCGACGGCACCCGCGGCCAGTATGACACCGCGGGATCTCCTGGGCCACACTTACAGTGGCCCATTTGCCCAATTATAGGGACGCCCGGAGTGTAGAGGCGTCCCTACTCCTCAAAGGTCAGCCTCGAAGGGAGCGGGGCCCATGAGCCCGAAGCCGAGAAAGGGCGGTAGGCGGCGGGGAACTTGGGCCACCTACCGAGGGATAGTATTTGCTATAGTCACCACGCTTTGTATGCGGACTGGTGACCGCAGTAATAAGATTGACACTGAAATAATAATAAAAACTTAGAAAAAATTAACGATTTAGCTGCGCAGCTCTTGTTCCCGTGGAAACATCCTTATAAAATATAGCTTATGTTACTCCTGAATAAAGTAGAATTCTAATAGTGAAAGATTATTTTTAAATCGATTTAGTAGTTTCGGAGCCTATTCAATGCAAAACAATCAAATCTTTTTATAATCTACTAGCTATCCCACGCGGTTTCACCTCCTTAGATCACGGGATCTAAGGAGGTGAAACCGCGTGGGATAGCTCCCATGGTAACTTTAACTTGAAATATAGCATATGACACTCACAAATGACGTGGCAAAAGGAATTATCAAAATTAGTTTTTTTTTTCCGGGTGGAATTGCATTTACTAATTCCCACCGCCGCGAATACGCTGCAGCGGCGCGCCGCTGCAGCGTATTCGCGCACTGGCGGTGGGATATGTGGGACTAGCCCTGTCCATGGCGTGGTATGCGACACTCATACCACGAGGAGAGGACCCTACCACCACTAAAACCTTCCGGACACTCTTTCGATCCGCCGTTGGCGGGGGCCGGGTACGCATGAGCAATCCGGCCCCAGAGATTACCCCCTACAACGTCACAAACTTACAAACTTTATAATATTAGTATAGTTATACGTACAAATATAATTATATAAATGTGTAGATTTGTTTGTTTGGTTGAATGCGATAATCTCAGGAGCAACAGGTCCGATTTGAAACCCATGTATGGAGGAGGTTTATAGGTTATATTTAAAAAACTTCCTACGGGAACGTAGTTACGCGGATGAAACCGCGCGATGGAAGCTAGTACAATCAAAGATTGCATTCTTTAAACCAACAAAAATACTACAAATATAACAGGCGGATAACGGCGTAGAAACTGTAAGAATATAATTCAAAATACTCACAATTGGAGCCCAAATTAGCAGTAAGTAGAACGAGTAAAGAATAGAGCGACTCCATGTCTCCACTCCTCAGACATATCTGCAGAATCCGCTGTAAGTCCACCTGCAAACATAACATCATCATCAGCCCGTGTAACGTCCACTGCTGAACATGGGCCTCCTCCCGAGATAGGGTTCTTGCCATAGTCGGGTTCGTGCCACAGGCGGGTTGGTGACAGCAGTATTATGTTGTAATACACAAAGTAACGCTGCTGCCCGTTCCCTGGTATACGATTATTTAAAGATGATGTTATAACAATCGGGAACAACGGCATACTGTGCTTTCCGAGGCACGGAGTCCCTCAGCCAAACAAACCCAGAAATAAATCTTATAATCTACACAAATATTTCTTGTTCGGCATGGGGATCGAACCCTCGCCTCCACGACAGATACCGCTACGCTACGGAGGTTGTCAAACATAACATAATGTTAATCAAATTTTATTTTATTGCTGCACCGGTGGCTCACAGGTTACAACTGTGGCTTCTGATCTGGTGTTCTGGGTTCGATTCCCACCGGGGACGGACAATTATTTGTGTGAACCACAAATAGTTGTTATGAGTGTGGGTGTACATTGTGTCCGTGAGTTATGTAATGTTATAACAATGGGGACAAGATATCATAACGTGCTTTCCGAGACACGGAGGGTAGTTAGTTTCTCAAGGAATTAGACACGAAAAGAAATCTTATATTTTACACAAAGATTTTGTGACAAAATATTTCAAAAGGGGAATCAACATCATCAGCCTTTTGTAGTCCACTGCTGAACATAGGCCTCCCCGGTCAGGTCGTCGGTCCATCGTGCAGGCGGGGGAATATTTAAATAATATAACTACGTGTGGTCACCCCAAACCGACCAAATTCTTTTATTAGAGCCATTTATTTGCGTTCAGTCAAACCGAATGATTGTCTAACCAATGAAAAAAGCATTTGCATATGTAATCATAAAGGTTTTTGGGCTCTGCATCGTGGTTTAATTTGTAAATTCACGATGGTTTGGATGGAAAAGTTTATATTTGTGAGTTTTATGAAAAAATTAAATTGAACATTATTTAAGTCATAATCGTAATCATCAGTCCGTACAACGCCCACTACTAAACATTGGCATTCTCCTGAGGGAAAGTTTTTTCTTTTGTAAATTAATTTGAGTTGCCAATACAAAAAATAACTGACTAATTACATTGTAATGTTATATGAACAAAAATATGGGAAACCTATTCCTGAAGTAAATGATTACACAGGTAAACAAAATTATACTTTTTTCAAGGAGCAGAACTTCTATTTAAATTTTTGTATTAATAACTGTAGATAAAGTAGTGCCATAGTAGCAGTAGCCAAATGGTTAGGGCGTCTGACTTGCGATCTTCTAGTCGCCGGTTCGATTCCCACCCATTTCACTGCCGACGTGAACCCTTTAGCTTATCACGAGGAGTTAACAACAAATCTAGTAACGTGCAAAAACTCTGCTAGTAATCTTTATAAAATAACAAATGAAATTCCCACGCGGACAGAAGCCACAGCGGGAGAGTGAAATAAATAAATATTTAACTTACTTTATAAGTAACACCATCAGATTCCAAATTGAGAGTGATTTTATTCTTCAATTTTAACATATAAACATCAAGTGTGAAATTCTCCTGTGTTGCCAGATGTCCGTATCTACCTGCAAGGGAAATATAATGTAGGGTGCTTAAGAAATATATGCCTACCTGTTATTATTATCTATACTTATATTATAAAGAGGTAAATAATTTCTGGACCTACTGAGCCGATTTTAAAAATTCTTTTACCAATAGAAAGCCCCGTTTTTGTGAGTGTCATAGGCTAAATATAAATAATCATCATCAGCCTGTTGTAGTCCACTGCTGAAGATAGGCCTCCTCCATCGATGTCCAGCGGGGACGATAGCTAGCGGCCTGCATCCACTGACTCCCTGCGACCTTTATGAGGTCGTCGGTCTATCGTGCAGGTGGTCCACCGACAGTTCGTGGTCTCCACTCGAGAACCTTTCTGCTCCATCGGCCGTCAGTTCTTCGAGCTATGTGTCCTGCCCATTGCCACTTCAGCTTGCTAGTCCGTTGAGTTATGTCAGCGAACTTCGTTCTCCTGCGGATCTCTTCATTTCTGATTCGATCACGCAGAGACGAAGACGAGACGCCCTGATATAATATTTGAAGTTAAAGTTACCACAGGGGCGGGAGTTACACGGGTGTGACCGCGCGCATCAAGCTGACGGGTTTGTTTGTATTCTTAAGTACGCTTTCAGGAAGAACTGGTCCGACTTGAAATATTATTTCAGTGTTAGATAGCCTATTCATCGAGGAAGGCTATCATCATCAGCCCGTATAACATATACTGCTGAACATGGGCCTCCTCCCGAGGGAGGGTATTTGCCATAGTGAACACGCTTGGCAGCGGGTCTTATGTTGTATCACACAAATAAACGCTGCTGCCCGTTCCTTGATGTAAACAATTATTAAAGATGATGTTATAATAATCGGGACCAACGGTTTAACGTGCTTTCCGAGGCACGGAGGGTAGTACCTCGTCCTACCAGACCCGGAAAGAAATCTTAGAATTTACACAAACATTTCTTATCCGGCGTGGGGATCGAACCCACGACCTCCGAGTTTTAAAGCGAGCCAAATACCGCTACGCTACGAAGGTTGTCGTTGGCGAGCAGAGCTCGAGGAAGACTCCATAATAAAATATAGAGGATAATATTTTATTATGGAGTTCCTACGGAAACTGTAGTAACGCGGGTGAAACCGCACACGGGAAGCTTCTTAATAATAAATTAACAGGGCTAGTTGTGGAATAGTATAAAACTTACTCAAGAACAAAGTGATCTCCCTCTGCAAGATTCTTTCGTCTTTGTTATTAACAGATTTTCTGGCTTTCAAAGATTTAATACGGTCGGTGAGCTAATAAACAAACAGAAAAACACATACATAAGTCAATTTCTATATATGTTTATAATTATAATGATAAGCGGCCGTATCCCAATGGCTAGGGCGTCGGACTTGTGATCTTGAGGTCGCCGGTTTGAACCCCATCCATTGCACTACCGACGTGAACCCACTCGTAACACAAGCATTTTAGCTTAGCACGAGGGGTTGACAAGAATACTAGTAGACAGCAAAATTTTGCGAGAAATTAAAAAAAAAAAAAAAAAAAATGGTGCCCGCCTTTCCTTCGATTCTTATGACCGATTTTATGACAAGTGTCCTGGCAAGTACAAGCGGCCGACTGTCGGTGAGCAGTGTGCGTTAACGCATACATTTCCGGACAATCGGATCGGTCGGGATGCACCGATTTTATTTCTCACCGACTTTTAGAAGGACGTGTGCGTTATACTATTTTAATATCAGAGGGGGAAACACTAAATATGATAATTTTATTTTCCCATACAAATTGTTATAACTGTCAAACGTTAGACTTTTGTGACGTCGTCACAGATGATTAAAAATCCAAAAAATGATAGATAGTTTAAGAAACAGAAATTAATAAACATTTTAAAATGTTTTTTTTTTATAACTAATGGTAGATAATATGTGATACGAAGTTCATTGGGTCATCTACTAAATTAATAATCAAGTTCGTGAATTGTTTATGAGCTTGTAGGGATCTCTGGATCAACTAAACCGATTTTGTACATTCTTGCTAGTTTTTTTTTTTTTAAACTTTACTAGCAGAGTTTTGCTGTCTACTAGTATTCTTGTTAACCCCTCGTGCTAAGCTAAAATGCTTGTGTCACGAGTGAGTTCACGTCGGTAGTGCAATGGGTGGGGATCGAACCGGCGACCACAAGATCACAAGTCCGACGCCCTAGCCATTTTCCCATCTTACTGCGATCACCAATCTGCCAAGCGTGGTGATCACGGCAATATCCCTCAACAACCCTGGCTTGCAAAGGTCTGTTAAGAGGAGGTCCATGTTCAGCTGTGGACTTAAATGGGTTTTAGAAGCGAGAAGTGAATCAGGGACTTACCGAAGCAATCCGTTGTGTTTTTAAATTATTATTGTTCAAATCATTCTTTAGTAGTTGATCCATCATTAATACTCCTTGGCATAGTAATTTAGCATCCGCTTCCGGTTTGAAGAATATAATCTGTAATTATTACTAATATTATTAAATTGAAGTAACTATGTATGTCTATTTCAGGGCTTTATACCGAGGAGTGGGTGTCGGTGGGCAATGGGCATGGACATGGGCAATGGGAATGGGCGTGGACATGGACACGAGCAATGGACATGAAGATGAACATTGGTAATGGACACGGGCAATGGGGATATACATAGGCATGGACAATGGGCATGAGCCATGGGCATGGCTATGACAACCTCAAAAGCCTAGCGATATAAACAATTCCATTCTCGCGGACAACAAACCTTTGCATTAATTCTAAGATTTCTTTCCAAGTAAGGTTAAGCCCGATTTACACTTCAATAAGTACAGTAGCGAGTTAACTTGGGGTATCGGCGATTTAAGTCGCTTTTGCCGTTTGAACAGCAAAAGCGAGTTAACTAGTAAGTTATTGATTAAGTTGAGTTGAATAGATCGCGATCCTATTTTTTGGCGAGTCCAGTGTGACGTAGCCCCCTCTCTCTCGTCTCCCGCACCCCGCCAACTGAACTGGCCGGCATGTAGACGGGCGAGTTTAGTACAGTCCATAAATTCGTAGAGACAACTTATAGACTACTCACTCGCCTACGTTTGAACGCTACTTACAGCTTATTACTTAACTGACTGATTTTTTAACTCGCTACTGTACTTATTGAAGTGTAAATCGGGCTTAAGGCGAAGGAGGCCCATGTTCAGCAGTGGACGTGATGATGAACTTACTTGTAAAGTATTGAGCGTGTAATCCTGTTCATCTTCCCCCTTCAGCTGAGACATCAGCTCGCTGAGAACGTTATTTTCTTGGAATCTTTCCACGTTCATATTCTGCGGACAACCATAGGTATTTGAAAGACCAATTTCGAAAAGGGCAAAACTCCATTAGCCAATCCCTAGAGATATGCCCTTTTCTAAATTGCACATTCATTTATTCAAGAAAACCTCCGCAGCGGTATTTGGCTCGCTTTAAGTCTCGGAGGTCGTGGGTTCGATCCCCACACCGGACAAGAAATCTTTGTGTTAAGTCTAAGATTTCTTTCCCGGTCTGGTTGGTTGAGGGACTACCCTCCGTGGTCGGGAAGCACGTTAAGCCGTTGGTTCCGATTGTACAATCAAATAGCAATCGTATATCAGAGAACGGGCAGCAGCGTTTCCGTGTGTATTACAACATAATACTGCGGTCACCAATCCGCCTACCAAGCGTGGTGACTATGGCAAAAACCCTCGGGAGGAGGCCCATGTTCAGCAGTGGATGTTGTACGGACTGATGATAATGATATTATTCATTTATTGATGTGTGTCACTTAATTATATGCTAAATCAGATCAGACACACAAAGAGAAAGAATGAAAGGAGACTTACAATTAGAATTGATAGGGCGAATGTGAACGGAAGTGTTGGAAGGAGAAGACCAAGGCGGACGATCCACGATCAAATCGAGGACGTTCTTAAGAAAGGCCAGGTTATAAGTACCCTACACCGAAGGACATGCATGAGGAGATTAATAAATGTAGTAGAGGCGACAGTTGTATGTCAAGTCTACGGAAAATTCGTCTAAAACAATTCGTCTAAAACAATTCGACTAAAACAATTCGACTAAAAAACAATTCGACTGTTAACAATTCGACTAACACAATTCGACTAAAAAAGCAATTCAACTTTTAACAAGGCGTCTAAAACAATTCGACTAATAACAACTCATATTAAAGTTGGAAGTTGGAATCCTGGGTTGGAGTGTACTACCGTTTGTCTTAAAAACGATGTCGAAGGCGAAAGTATCAGGAGAATTTAGGATGTAAGAGCGAGCGAAGCTATCTCGTGACTTGGGGCATCCCAACTCGGATAGGTTAGGTTAGGTTAGGTTTGTGACTTGTTAATAGTCGAATTGTTAGATTCCAGACTTGTTAATAGTCGAATTGTTTTTAAGTCGAATTGTTTTAGTCGAATTGTTTTAGACGAATTGTTAATAGTCGAATTGTTTTAGTCGAATTGTTTTAGACGAATTGTTTTAGACGAATTGTAAATAGTCGAATTGTTTTAGTCGAATTGTTTTAGACGAATTGTTAATAGTCGAATTGTTTTAGTCGAATTGTTTTAGACGAATTGTTTTAGACGAATTGTAAATAGTCGAATTGTTTTAGTCGAATTGTTTTAGACGAATTGTTAATAGTCGAATTGTTTTAGACGAATTTTCCGCAAATCGTATGTCAAGATTGTAGCAAGTGGAAGGAAGTGGTCTCTGCCTACTCCTATTGGAAAAAGGCGTGAATGTATGTATGTCACTTAATAGGCATGAATAACAAAAAATAAATTTAGTCAGTTAGATTACAAAAAAATATTGGACACGTAATTTTTTTTCGTTTTGTTAACGAAATCTGACGAAGATACAGCGCGTTGAAACCAGCTGTGACGAAGACGGGGGAGGGGTCAAAAAATCGTGAAATTCGTGTGACATAATTTATGGATGGCCCCTAGATAAAATGTCCCGATATTCTTCTTATTTCTTGTAGTGTTATTTTTACACAGTTTACTACGCAAACTGGCATATTACTTCGATTATAAATATACCATGCCATATATACAACGTTGATATGACAGAGGGGCATTAAATTACGCTACGTTTACTATACGTGTTTTTTATTAATCTGATACGGTATAAAAATAAAAAGCAACCAAATTGAGATTTTTTTTCTTTCAAACAAACTAAATAGCTTACAAATCAGAGTAAAACGTAACCACCCTTTGTAAATAAATTTCACTGACCTAGCAAAGCGGCAACGTCGCGCGCGCGCCGGTGCGGGATGTTTTGCAATGATTTGCGTCAGAGCGGCAACAACGCATCGTAAGGAAAGATACATCGTGTTCAAACGACTAAACTACTGCTCCTATTTAATTGATTTTTGGTACAGAGCTTGGAAATGGTACCTAGTATAGGCAGTTTAAAGGTCTCTGTCGTATTAACTTTGTATATATCACCTGCTTACAATCAATACTATTATAAACGCGAAAGTTTGCGAGTACCTATGTATGGATGGGTGGATGTTTGTTACTCTTTCACGCAAAAACTACTGAACGGATACCTGAACAGGAGGCGTCCTCTTGTGCAGGTTGCTTAGTTTGTAGTTTTTAAACCATTTATTAAGGCTGGAGCTCTGCTCGGCTTTATACCCGGTGAAGTAGCAAAAACCTCGTGGCAAACTTAGTATGTCAAAAAAAAAGGAACGGATACCGCTGACATTTTGCACGGGGATAGTTTATAACTTGACTAGCTTCCCGCGCGCGGTTTCACCCGCGCAACTCCCGTTCCCGTGGGAAATTCATAATAAAATATAGCCTATGTTCTTTCTCAGGCTCTAGACTATATCTGTACCAAATTTCATTTAAATCGCTTCAGTAGTTAAGGCGTGATTGCGTAACAGACAAGACAGACAGACAGACAGACAGACAGAGTTACTTTCACATTTATAATAGTAAGGAAGGATAAGGATAAGGATTAACATATAGGCTACAGTACATCACCCTCCAACCCACTGGAGCAGAGTAGCAGTCCAACACATGTAGACACGCGAAACACAAATAGTACAGTTTAGTATACTTTAAGAGATGGAATAATAGGCCTCCTTACCTGTTGGTCACAGCACAGGTCCCACACCGAGCCGCTGTGTCCTATCGTGTTAGACACATGCAGCAGAGCATAGCGCAGCACAGCACAGAACTCCACAGAACTCATCTCCTGAGCGTGCAGACTCAGTAACAAACTCAGTAAGGACATAACTGACTTGCTTCTAGAAATATCCTGAAATATGAATACAGCATTAGTCTCCGTATAACTGAATATGGACCTCCCAACAAGGACATTTTTGCTATAGTCACCACGCTTGGAAAGCGGATTGGTTTGTTAATCCCCCTCTAAAATGCTTGTGTTTCTGTGTCCATCTTTGTACTAGAGACACAGAGAGACAGCCTACGACACCTACTCTATCTGCCCCCTAGTGTGTACGTCGTGAAGTTTGTTAACCAGGTAAGATCATCATCAGAAAAAAGTTGAACACCTAGTTTCATTAGATTTTTAATTTTAACAGTTTAATTAGTTAAAAAAAATCCTTACCTTACTATGATCTTCAAACAAAACATCCATCAGATAAAGTACTGCCTCATTGAATATAATCACAGATTTCTGTATATTTTTTCCTCTTATATTATCCAGTAGGACGCGCCACAATCCTATGTACTGTTGCAAATAACCCTCTTGTAGGCACAACTTTATTAGCACTATTAAACCAGCCTGGAAATAACAATAAAAAAAATAAGTTAAAAAAAATCCCGAGACTCAAAATCTTAGCATATCCATAACAAAACTTCAAACCAAAGACTAAAGTGAACAGACACTATCTAGGCACGCGTGTATCATCTTAGGCCTTATCTTCGCCTTCTATCGAGCGAAATTATGGTCAAACGTAAGCCTATCACTACATAGTATAAAACAAAGTCGCTTTCTCTGTCCCTATATTCCTATGTATGCTTAAATCTTTAAAACTACGCAACGGATTTTGATGCGGTTTTTTTTAATAGATAGAGAGGGATTCAAGAGGAAGGTTTATATGTATGATACATCAGCATTGCACCCGTGCAAAGCCGGGGCGGGTCGCTAGTATTTAATAAAAAGAAAATAAAAAAACTTTAAAAATACGCAATAAGCGTCTTAGAATCCTACCGTAGCTGATAAAACAGCTGATGATCTCGGAATGGCTGAACCGATTTTGACAATACATGTCTTAGAAACAAGCGCTATAAAAACCTGCTTTTGTTTTAAAGAAACTTACACAGGAAAACGCTGCTGCCCGTTCCCTGGTATACGCTAGTTATAGCTGATGATGTTATAACAATCTGACCAACGGCTTAACGTGCTTTCCGAGGCACTATACCCAGAAAGAAATCTTAGAATTTACACAAAGATTTCTTGTCCGGCGTGGGGATCGAACCCACGACCTCCGAGACTTAAAGCGTCAATAGCTAGCCTATTTGTGTATTAATTGTTCTAAGCCTACCTTCCTAACTTGAGGGTCTGCTTTAAACAAGCCATTGGCGACAACATCAGTTTTCCTGTACGTGGGCAAGTTGTCGTAGTACTTAATGGCCGAGAGCAACAAGGACTGCCCATCTTTGTAGCCCACTGTGGATTCAATGCCCCAGTAT
Organism: Nycteola revayana; assembly: GCA_947037095.2. Lineage (NCBI taxonomy): Eukaryota > Metazoa > Arthropoda > Insecta > Lepidoptera > Nolidae > Nycteola > Nycteola revayana. Next base: position 9,143,856 of record OX344840.2, read on the forward strand.
ACCTGAAATGTAATAGCAATATAAGTAGAGATATGAACGCAAACAAAGCAAGTTAATTGTTTGAGCATGGGTGTGGTCGTAGATATGGGTGTGGGCGTACATATGGGTGTGTGGTGTAGATATGGGTGTGGGCATAGATATGGGTGTAGGCGCAGATATGGATGTGGGCATAGATATGGGTGTTGGGGTAGATATAATTGAGAGGAATTTACGTGGGCGCAAATATGGATAAGAGCGTGGGTGTGTGTATAGGAGAGGGCGTTGGTATTTATATAGGCGAAAACGTAGGTCGAGGCGAGGGCGTGTGTCTGAATATGGACGAGGATATGAACCTAGACATGGCGAGCAGCGTGAGGCGGCATGAGTCTGAGCAAGGGCGAGGGCTTGGGTGCGTACCTATATTACAAAAGAAAACAAAACTTTTTCATAGTAATAACATAATATGCTTTATTTAGTGATGAAGTTCCCACGAGGAGATACTCGGGTGAAACCGCGCTTAGGAACTATATAGCCAGACAGTTGAAATTAGGAAGATTACTAAAACAGAATAAAGTAGATATATTTTAATTGGGGGCATCCATATATCAAACGAGAGTTCGACTTGCATTTGAACGGTTCTTTACAATCAGCCACAAAAAAATCGACTATCAGCCATATTGTTACATAATCTACCAGTTAAGCTTTGACATTGAGTTTAATAAACGGATTCTCTCGAAACGAGCCGGCAAATAACACGATCCAAACAAGAACCTACTTAGATTACATAATAATAATAATAATAATAATAAATTTATTTATTTTCATTGGTGCACAAATTTATACAGTAGGTACAATACATTTAAATAATCTAGGTAATACAATATGGTGCCTGTATAGAATTAAATCTGTGCCACAGGCCCTATGGGCACTTGATTAGTATAAAATAATGATCTTATTTATGTAATTTTAACAATATTTATTATAGGCATAAAACTATGCATATAATTAACTAAACATTAAATAAAAATACTTATCTACTTAAAATACTTCAAACAGTAATATGAAACCTATTTTTATTTGACGACAGTCAGCAAATCTTCCGTGCGCTCATAATTTAGTGTTTGTAAATATTCACAAACTCGCGTTTTAGATTTTTCATAGTTTAGGTCATTTATTGATGTTTCTTTGTTTATTTTATTATACAGATAGGGACCCAAAAATGCAAAAAACCTATTAGTATAAAGAAACTTTGAAACAGAGCTACATGAACAGACAATATCTTTCCTTCTCTTGGTGTTAGTAAGGTAAGGGTTATATTGGCGAGGGTGTGGGCGTAGATATGATCAAGGGGTGAATTGGACTAGGACGAGGCTGTGGGTCTGTATATAGGCGAGGGCGTGAGTCTGGATATGATGGAGGGCGTGAGCCTGGACATGAGCGAGGGACAGGGCGTGGGTTTCGACATGAGCGAGTGTATTGGATTGCATTTAAGCGAGGGCGTGAATCTGCGTACAGGCCAGGGCATGGATGGGTCTATATAGGGGAGGGCGTTAGCATGGACATAGGCAAGGCGTGAGCCTGGACATGGGAGTGGGCGTGGGTGCATATAGTAAAGGTATTTTTTTTTCGGTTTCACTTACCTAGATAGCCACGAGGCTTTTGATACTTCACCGGGCATAAAGGCGAGCAGAGCTCCAGCCTTTATAAATGGTTTAAAAACTACAAACTAAGCAACCTGCGCAAGAGGGCGCCCCCTGTGGGGACCTCGGCTCAGGGCGGTCGCTGGCGATGAGATTGAGGGATTATGACTTAAGATATAGTAAAGGGTGTGAGCCTATACATGAGCAATTGCGTGGTCGTGTATAAAGGCGAGGGTGTGACCCAGACATGGGCGAAGCCATAATGTGGGTATATTAGGTACGGGCGTATTTGTGTACACAGGCGAGAGCGTGGGTATAGGCAAAGATATGCCCATACCCATGGGCGTAATGAGATAGCTAGTACAACAACTCACCGAATCAGCCTCTTCATAAGTCAGTTTCCTGCTCATCAACTGATACTCCAACTCCAGGGTACAATGGGACACTGGTGTCGAGATATTCTTCATCGTTTTTGCGTAAATCATAATCTTAGCCGCTGAGTTCTTAACTGAGGGTATTGGAGAAGGGATACGAGGTTCGATTTCTTGTTTAATTAAATTCTGAAATTAATAAATGTACAGTGAAATAGAGTATATCAAAGACAGAACTGCGAATAATATGTAATTTTATCATCATGAACATGAACCTCTTCCCGAAGGAGGGTTTTGCCATAATCACCACGCTTGGCAGACGGGTTGGTGACCGCAGTATTATGTTGTTACACACAAGGAAACGCTGCTGCCCGTTCCCTAGTTGACGATGTTATAATAATCGGGATCAATGGCTTAAAATGCTTACCGATGCACGCAGGGTATTCCCTCAACCATCTAGACATTTTTTTTTGTCCTGGGGAAATGCTTTAACTCATTCCCACCTTGCTGCAGCGTATTCGCGCGCTGGCGGTGGGATATGTGGGACTCGCCCTCTCCATAGAGTGTTATGATAACTACATAACACAAGGAGAGGACCCTACACCACTAAAGCCCCCCGGATCTCCTTCGATCCGCAGTTGGCGGGGGCCGGGCACGCATAAGCAATCGAACCCACGACCTCCTATATTTAAAGCGAGCCAAATACCGCTACACTACTTAGGTTGTTATTATTATTTTGTTACACACTAGGAAACACTGCTATCTGCTCTCTGGTATAGGTACAATTATTATAGACTTGCTTCCCGCGCGCGGTTTCACCCGCGTAACTCCTGCACCCGTGGTAACTTCATAATGAAATATAGCCTATGTCACTCAGGGTGAATGTAGCTTATCAATGGTGAAAGAATTTATAAAAATCGGTCCAATACTTTTTGAGCCAATTCTTTACAAACATACTTACATACAAATGTTTCCTCTTTATAACATTAGTATAGATGATGATATAACAATCGGGACTAACTTACGTTGGTTAGCTAAACGTGCGTTTCGAGACACAGAAGGTAATCCCTCAACCAACACCCACCACATCCAGTAAGTAGTCTTAGGCAAAGGTTCCATATCCGGCGTGGGGATCGAACCCGCGGCCTCTGAGACAAAAAGCGACACTCATACTACTACGCCAAGGAGGTAGTTATCGATATATCTATACTAATATTATAAAGCTGCAGAGTATGTTTGTTTATTTGTTTGTTTGTTTGAACGCGCTAATCTCAGGAACTACTGGTCCGATTTCGAAAATTATTTCAGTGTTGGATTGTCCATTTATCGAGGAAGGTTATAGGCAATATTTTATTTAAAAAAAATTAGGGATCCGTAAGAAAATTGCGAAGTTGTAACATAAGATGTAAAATCGAAAACCTTATGCGAGCGCTGCAGAAACTATTGACAATAGAACAAAATGATGTACTACGGGTTTGTAGGTCTTATTAAGATGTACAAAAAAGTCCGCGAGAGCACATATCTAACTATCATAGTTTAGTCACAATAACCGCTTTTATGTTCATAAAGAATATTAAATCGTCTGAAGAAAGAAACTACGTTAAATGTGTATCGTTATATTAATCCTTATCCAAATGAAGCATTATGTTATCAAGGGTATTTATGTAGAAGTAAAATATTTTTCGTTTTATTTCAATCGGACATTTCGTTGAGAAATTATCACGAGTATAAAAACGCAAAGAATTGGTACCTAATAATGTGTTATTTGCCATCATCACAACATAGTATAAAACAAAGTCGCTTTCTCTGTCCCTATATCCCTATGTATGCTTAAATCTTTAAAACTACGCAACGGATTTTGATGTGGTTTTTTTTAATAGATAGAGGGATTCAAGAGAAAGGGTTATATGTATAATACTTCAGCATTGTACCCGTGCGGAGCCGGGGCGGGTCGCTAGTCTAATAATAAAGTTGAAGCGACCGTAGCCAATGACTAGGGCGTCGGATTTGTGATCTTGTGGTCGCCGGTTCGATCCCCACCCATTGCACTACCGACGTGAACCCACTCGTAACACAAGCATTTTAGCTTAGCACAAGGGGTTAATAAGAATACTAGTAGACTGCATTACTCTGCTAGTAATCTCTTAAAAATAAATATATATGTTACGGCTAATAGCCGAAGTGCGGCTACACCTAGGTTTAGCCGGCTACATGCGGTTAAACTTAGATCAACCTCAATAAGTCCCTGTTCAACTCCATTGGTTTAGGTTTAGGTTATTTTTTTTTTACCACCCCTACATCTTTTTGTGACGTGCATATGTATTGTTTATTTAATTAAAACCTAGTTCTAACCGAAGATAAGTAGGATAGGTACATCTAAGTTTAACCGCATGTGGTCGGCTGCACCTAGTTGTAGCCGGCTAAACCTAGGTGTAGCCGCACTTCGGCTATTAGCCGTAACATATACATATATCCGGCGTGGGAATCGAACCCACGAACTCTGCAACAAAAAGTGAGAATTATACTACCACTCCAAGGAGGTAATTATCATTATATCTAATAATAAGGATATCAAACGCGTCGCGTTCGCGGACGCACTCTCCTCCGGCGGGTCGGATAGAATGTTGCAAGCTAACCTCTACCGCATGTTGTTCCATCTCCTCCAACACCGCTACATACACTTTGTACAACGTGTCAACAATATTCTTGCTATTCACATTCCACAGGTAATTTCTCAAACCCAAGTCTGCTACAAGCCGCTCCTTGAATAGATTGGCGTGATGGTTCAATATGGATAGTGACGCTGAAATAATGAAAAATCATTGAAAATTGAGAAGATGTGGCGCGGATATCGAACCAACGACCTTCGATACTCGAGCCTAAACTTATAAGCGGTATAAATTTTACCTTGAGTGTCATGGTAACCACGCTTGGCAAATGGATTGGTGTTGGGACCGAAAAGTTCTCGAATGGAGACCGCGGATCGACAAGCGTAGCGTAGGACGTCCACCTACTAGATGGACGGATGATCTGGTTAAGGCCGCGGGATCACGGTGGATGCAGGCCGCTTCTAACCGTAACAACTGGAGATCTATAAGAGAGGCCTATGTCCAGCAGTGGACGTCCTAGGGCTGAAATGATGATGTGGTGTCCGGCTTACAATAGACCACCCCATGCCTTCCCATGGGTGTCGTAATGCGACTTAGGGACATACAACTGATGGATGGGCAGCAGTATCTATCAGCTCAAGGATACTCACCATCTTACTGCGATCACCAATCCGCCAAGCGTGGTGATACGGCAATATCCCTCAACAACCCTGATTTGCCAAGGTATGTTAAGAGGAGCCCCATGTTCAGCAGTAAAAGGACTAATACAGTACAGTCGCTAAACCAAAGTCAGTATTATGATAGGTGACCATACCTTCAGTACAATTAGCCAGGTACTCTCTTGAGAGGCTGTCGTAGAACAAGGAGAGCTGGTCTAGCGGCAGGTCTAGACCGAAGTGCAGGAACAGACCGTCCAGACCGTGGAGAATTGCAGACGTTACGTTCATCTAGAATAAACCAAGAGACAGATTATATAATGAAATAATGAAATTTATTCAGCACTTAAGTATTTACATACACTTGTACTTGTCAAAATTACACTGTATAAGACTTAATCTAACAAAAGTATCACTTAAGTAGCTAAAAACGTTAACATTATTTGATCTTACAGATTTATTAAGCCGTCTGTCGTGCGATAAAGGACAATTGTACACATTATTGTAAGATGCCTTACAGGTGACAGGTACAAAATTAACTTCTAAGAATCCAGCCAAGGTCTAAGCGCCTGAGGCCACCCTTATGGGGGTAGGACCAACGCTCAGGGTGCCACTGGAGTAAAGAGTAGATTTAGGAAATGGTAGTGATCGCTGGCACAGGATCGCGGTTCGAGGGAGGGGCAGCAACGCAGTCCTCGGTCATTTCGTCGACGATCCTACAATTTTTTTTTTCTTGTCCGGCGGGAATTGCATTTACGCGTTCCCACCGCCGCTGTAGCGTATCCTTGCGCTGGCGGTGGGATATGTGGGACTCGCCCTCTCCATAGCGTGGTATGCTAAACTCATACCACGAGGAGAGGACCCTACAACCACTAAAACTTCCCGGACACTCCTTCGATCCGCCGTTGGCGGAGGCCGGGTACGCATGACAAATCCGGCCCCCGACGGCACCCGCGGCCAATATGGTACCGCGGGATCTCCGGAGCCACACTTACAGTGGCCCATTTGCCCAATTATAGGGACGCCCGGAGTGTAGAGGCGTCCTTACTCTCGAGGATCCTACCCTAGCTAACCTACAACCTCTCACTAGCTACCTAAGTGGACGATATACTAATATATAAAGCTAAAAAGTTCCTTTGTTGTCTTGAACGCACTAATCTAAAGAACTACTGGTCCGATTTGAAAAAATATTTCAGTTTTAGATAGCCCATTTAATACAGGAAGGCTATAGGCTACATTTAAGACTAGCTGCGCCCCGCAGTTTTACCCGCGTTACTCTGCTCCAGTGGTTCGGAGCGTGATTTTTTGTAGCCTATATGTTAATCGAGCTTATTAACTATCCCCGTGCAAAATTTGAGTCAGATCCATTCAGTAGTTTTAGCGTGATAGAGTAACAAACATACATTCATCCACACGTACAATCTTTTGCATTTATAATATTAGTAGAAAGCACCCACTTCCCATAGTCGTTGCCAACGAATAAAATAAATACGGTGCACTTGATTTTATGAATAAGATGAAAAACCGGCCAAGTGCAAGTCGGTCTTGCGTAATCAGGGTTCCGTAAGTGCCTACCTGTTATAATATTTTTTTAGTATAAAGGCTAAAATAAAATAAAAAATCAATAAAAAAATCTGTTCCAAACATTTTGTCGAGGTAAGTGAACATAAATGTATAGAACAGCTGATATTTTTTTCGATATTTTCAAGTTTGGTCCTGTAGTAAAAGTTGCTTATCAGTACTATCACCCCATGAAAGGTTGTTAATGTTTTAAAAATAACCCTGTATAAGAAACATGGTCTTACCGTTTTGTTCCTAGCTTGTAACATATTCAAGTAAATGCGCCAGATTCTAGTATACTCCTCGCCGACTGCCTCCGGTCTATGACGACATATAGCACCTTAAAGAAAGTACATTCATCATCATTTCTTTCTTTCTTTCATCAGCCAGTATAACGTCCACTGCTGAACATGGGCCACCGCCCGAGGGAGGGTTCTTGCCATATTCACCATGATAGGCGGGTTGGTGAACGCAGTATTATGTAGTACCACACCAGGAAACGCTGCTGCCCGTTCCCTGGTATACGATTGTTATAGATGATGTTATAACAATCGAGACCAACGACTTAACGTGCTTTCCGAGGCAGGAGGGTAGTCTTTCGGTTGAAACCAGACGCGGAAAGAAATGTTAGAATTGCTGACTGAACACAAAGAATCAAGGAATGGGCAGCAGCGTTTCCTTGTGTGGTTCAACATAATACTGCGGTCACCTTTTGCGAGGAGGTCCATGTTCAGCAGTAGACGTCATACGGGCTGATGATAATGATGATGACAAAAAGATTTCTTGACGGCCTGGGGCTCGAACCCACGTCCAGATGGTTATAACATCATCTATAACAATGGTATACCAGGGAGCAACGTTTCCTTAAGTGGTACAACATAATACTGCTGTCAACAACCCGCCTGCCAAGCGTGGGGACTGTGGCAAATACCCTGCCCTGGGATGTTCATCAGTGGACGTTATATGGCTTGCTGATGATTATGAAAGGTAAATTGAGATTTATATTGATTGATCACTCACCCACGATATAAGCTAGAGGGGCTTTCATGCTGGTCGCCTCCTCCAGACCCTGTATCTGTCTCCTGACAACCTCCTGCGGTATGTGAGCCGAGGGACTCCTCACTAAGGACATCAGACAGTGCAGCGCTTCTTTACGAGTGTATGTATCTATGTAATGCTGTTGGCATTGCTAGAAAAGACAAAAGAACTATGAGCACTTGTTTCTTAGATGGCATACATATTGAAAACATAAAAACTAAAAAAAAATCGGATGGATTTACGTATGTAGCCACGACGCTTTTGCTACTTCACCGGGCATAAAGGCGAGCAGAGCTCCAGCCTTAATAAATGGTTTAAAAACTACAAACTGAGCAAACAGCGCAGGAAGTCGCCCTCTGTGGAACTTGGACCTTGGCTCAGAGCGGTCGCTGGCGATGATATTGAGGGATTATGACTTTAAGTATTTTAGGGGAGTTTTGTGCCACTGTCACTCTACTTTACAGTTCGCGGGCCTCTCGGACTTCGGGTCTAAGAGGGCATCGGATGGTTCTTTGCAAACTAAGGGTCAGGAGGCCGAGGGGGGAAGAAAAGCTTCACAAAGTACTTAAAATAATGGAACCTTAGTCTTAGCAAGTACCATATCATATATCGTTATATTTTACTAGCCCACGGTTTTACCCGCGGTACTCTGCTCCAGTGCAACGGAGCATGATATTTTGTAGCCTAGTGAATCCAGCTCATAAACTATCCGCCTGCAAACTTGCAGCCAAATCCGTTAAGTAGTTATCACATGAAAGAGTAACAAACATCTATTCATCCTTACTTACAAATTTGCGTTGATAATATTAATCATCATCAGTGTGGTGACTATGGCAAAAATCCTCCCTTGGGAGGAGTCCCATGTTCAGCAGTGGACGTTGTACGGGCTGATGATGATGATGATGATGATGATTCATCATCATCATCATCATCATTGGTGACCGCGAGTATTATGTTGTAACAAATAGGGAACAGTCCGTTTTCTGGTATAAGATTGTTATAGATGTTTTATAGCAATCGGGGCCAACGGCTTAACGTGCTTTCCGAGGCACAGAGGGTAGTCCCTCAACCAACCAGACCCAGAAATATCTTAGAATTTCCACAAAGATTTCTTATCCGGTGTGGGGATCAAACTCATGACCTCCGAGCCTTAAAGCGAGCCAAATACTGCTACGCTACGGAGGTTAATAAGGATAATATTAATAATGATGGTCATATGTAGAAAGGCTACAAGGCTTTTGCTGCATTTAAAAAATGACATACCTGCACAATATCACTGCTATGACAAGCCATAAGATCACCATATTTGTCTATTAATTTCACTAGAACTTTGAAGCAGTCCGTCAAAGACTTGGACCACAGTTCATCGGTAGATTTGGATGATAATGTACTGAAGATATTAACCGGTTTGAACAACAGAGTTTGTATCAGCCATTCTGAAACATACATGTTAATTAACTAGCTGCTACTTGGGACTTAGAGTGGGTTCACATCGGTAGTGCAATGGGTGGGGATACCACATGATCGCAACTCCGACGCACTAGCCATTGGACTATGGCCGCTTCAAAATAAATGTATATACACATTTTTTTTAATTTTGTATCTCTCATCACTACAGACCTGCTTCAAATGGTGCTAAGTCCTCAGATAGTACAGCATCAGCATCAAGCAGTGCTTTACCAAAGTCCTTGTGTCCAGGGTTAGTGGGAAATGATGACAGGACATCCGGCCACTTCTCCATTATCTGTAACAACTGCTTAATGTTAGAAATTGACAAAGATACATAGATAAACTGTTTATTGTTCACTTTACAGAAAGAGACTTAAAACTAAACTTAAAATTAGGTAGGGGGGCCTAACCACTGCCCCTCCCGAGAGTCTCTGCGGAGACAGTGATGCACGGTGGTGGTACCTGGTTGTAGATTTTTTGAGATCCTAGGTCATCATCACCAGCATCGAGCCGGCTCGCTAGCTACATAGAGCTGGGAGCAAGTGAAGGAGTCCCACATACCCCCACCATCTTTCACCAAGGGGGTGGGAAGTCTCTAAAAGATTTCCACAATGTAAAAAAAAAAAGTATAATTGGCAGCCTTATCATAAATTGTGATCTCTTCCAGACAAGCAGTTTAAAAGAGAGGTGGTTAAGAGAACTGAGAATAGAAAACCTTAAATCCTGTCCTTGATGGATATGTCTTTATATTTTTTTATTTTCTTCCATAGTCAACAGCACCTCTTGTTCGTAATTTAGAACATCACTAATAAGCAGCTTTTTGATGTCAACAAATAACTAAGCAACACATTCCTATACTTGAATATCTTTTAAAATATCTATACCTATATATGTATAAAAACAAACACTGACTGACTGATCGATCAATGCACAACCGAATCCAGAATCAAAAATGCTAAAATATTCCTCAAGCTCAAGGTGAACACTAAGAAAGGATTTTTGAAAATTCAAACCCTGAGGGTGGTTAAAAGTGGTGGCAATGTTTGAATGAAGAAATCTATGTGGAAGAAGTCGCGGGAAACAGCTCGTGTTGCTATAAAAACCTACGTTCTGACAGCATGCCAAGCTCTCCTATTTCTAGTTATAAAAATAAAGTATTACTAACTAAATCTAAAGTAACATGTTCCAACAAGTTAGTTGTAGAAATTATTCATTACAATGTACGCATCAAATGAGGCTTGAAACATCAATATACCATGTATATTATTATGGGCGATAATTATCAGTAGACAAATAATAAATAATTTACATTAGACGTGGATTACCTTACATTTTAAAAGAAGGTAATCATAATTATTCTAAAATTACTTTACATACCGTTCAAATCAATTTTTTCTACAGATCAGGATTTAATTATTTAGATAATAACTTATTTTAAATAACTTAAGATGTAATATAAACTTTATAAACGAAATAACCGGTGTCGCACAACTAAACTAAAATGTATTGATTGTTTTCAAAATAATTAATATGTCACCGCTTATTGACAGATGTTAATAGGGTGACCAGCCAGCATAGTAAATCTACTACAAGTTGACAAAAAAAGGATAGTCAGTGAAACCTTTATCATAACCTATAGCTAAGCATGTCTGTTTGACATAAAATAGAATAATAATTAGAATAATAATTACTTCCTTAAAAAATATGGTATTTTAAATAAACTAGTGGTACAGACATAATGTGTTGTCGTAGTTAAAGCTTCAAAATTTATAGTGATCTAACTAGCGAAACGCGGTCATGCAATACACTTGTGATTAAACTACTATTTGATTTTATTTAGTCTCCTACGGATAGGTCTTAAAATAAATATGACCAAGGCGAAAATCAATGTAGGTCAGGGGTAGGCACACTACCCCTACAATGGTTGAGTATAAGGTTCTAGAATTGGTTGCTGCGTGTATGTCCTACGTATACTAGTACAGACAGTCTAATTAAGTAGGTTCAACTTCAAGAAGGACGTAATTGCCGAATTCAATTCGGATGGGCAGCGTTCTGGAAACGTCGCATCGTCTTTACATCGAAAATACTTCAGTGCCTGAAGACGAAAGTTTTTAACTAGTTTGTGCTGTCAGTGATGACCTATGGATCCAAAACCTAGTGCTTCACACAACATCCTTTATGAATAGAATAAGAGTCGCTCAACGAGCTATGGACCTCTCCATAGCTCGTTGAGCGACTCTTAGAGCGGTTCTATACGAGATCGAACCAGAAATGAGGAGATACGTATAGGGTTACGGTGGTTGGTAACATACCTCTACGGATTAGTTCGTTAAAGCGGCAGTAGGCAAGCCAAATAGCACGGAGAATAGATGGCCGGGGCCAAAAAGTTTTCAAATCGAGACCGCAGATGGTCCAGCGTCGCGTAGGACGTCCACCAAGTAGATGGACGGATGACCTGGCAAAGGCCACGGGATCACGAGGGCCACTTCCAACCATAGAGACTGTAAATCTATGAGGGAGGTCTATCTACAGCAGTAGACGTCTTACGGCTGAAATGATGATGATGATGTTGTGTAAATATGGCACTAATAATAGAGCTTAAAATCATCAAAAGCATTTTCAGGCATTCACATTATGTCTTTTGTAAAGATATTATTTCATAGCTCTTCTTGAGGAAGAGCTATGAAATAATTTCTAATCTAATCGCAATAATTTACATCTCATTCGATTACTCATCTTAAAAAACCTACGTCCAGTGTCACATAATTTAACTAATTATAATACTACTACAATGGTAGAAATTTCCTTACTTGGTCACACCGGCTGACAGAGATTTTAAGCACCGGAAAAAAAATCTCTAAGTACCTATAATAATATATAAAGGTAGGTTTGTTTTTAAGTTCCGAGCCTTGAAAGGCAAAATTGAACCATAACGCTAAGAAGGTAATGTGTGAAAGTATTTTTTAATAGAATATTAGCTATATATTATCATGCTAAAACCAATAGCAGCCGGGCACCAATGAATTCGTTCGAAAAACCGACAAATCACGGTTCGCTCCGCGCGCGGAAGTCGCAGTATTTTGCATGTAGGGCCAATATGTTGGCCAGACGATTTAGTCACTGTTCAGATGAGGTGAAAGTCACTCTGTTCAAGGCTTACTGTCAGTCGTTCTACACCAGCCAACTCTGGTATAGGTCCACGAAGAGTGCTCAAAACACTCTTTGTGTACAATATAATAACGCTTTTAAGGCCCTGTTACGCTTGCCCTGGCGGTGTAGTACGTCTGGCATGATAGTTGAGAACAGAGTCACAGATTTTTACGGGCTCATGCGAAGGCTGAAAGCATAAGGATGCTTTGAGCCTTCGCATGAGCCCATGTGTAATTTGAGTGTAATTTACTAGCACAATTGACAACCTCCGTAGCGTAGCGGTAATTGGCTCACTTTAAATCTCAGAGGTCGGTCTCGGGGTTCGAACCCCACACCGGACAAGAAATCTTTGGGTAAATTCTAAGATTTCTTTCCGGGTCTGGTTGGTTGAGGGTCTACCCTCCGTGCCTCGGAAAGCACGCTAAGCCGTTGGTCCCGATTGTTATAACATCATCTATAATAATCGTGTATAAAGGAACGGGCAGCAGCGTTTCCTTGTGTGTTACAACATATGTGTTACAATACTACGGTAACCAACACGCCTGCCTGTTGCCGCCTGCCTGCCTTAATCGTGCCAGGAAGGCCTGGCACGATTAAGTGTAGGTATGTGATAATAAATTAGTGTCCGTAATATTTTATTACATACACTTATTTCGATCGCCAATTTAAAGATTTCGATTTAGTTTATTATTTATAGATATCTATTTCAAAAATGTTTATTATTGTTAGTTTTTAATTAGTCTTTAGTTACTTGATTGTACCTTTTATATAGATATGTGATCTCTTTGTGTAGGGTAAGGTGGGGCACAGTATTACAAAAAAAAACAAACGATAATGTAGCGACGAAAATATATATTTAATCAACTTCCAACTGCCATGTATATATACTTCATGCCATGTTGCCTTCACTCAAAATGATTTAAACATTACTTTTATTAGCAACTACTTAATTTAAATTGCACTTTAATCAAATCAGTCGATTGTAACACTGAACCCCGTATCTGGGGTACTCTGCTACATGGCAAGGGGCACAATTTCTTTATAATTTTATTTGGGAACGTTAGAAATCTGCCTGACGTTTGTCTTTTTAAGATAATATCTTAAAAAGACATTATCTTTGCTGTGCTGCAGTGCCATGAAATTTACTCTTATTTTTCGAAGATTTATCGCACATTATAACAAACATGATAATTGCTTCTCTCAATGTTATCATTTAAAGACCATGATCTGTCTTCGACTTACGGTTTCGCACCATTTTTTTTAAAACCCTTATACTAACAATAAAAAAACTGTGTAACACAGTGCCCCGTAATACTGTGCCCCAGGTGAGACAAATCGATAAAAATATCGAATGAGTCCTATTAGGCTAAGTTTACAAACATCTATTTTACGATAATTTGCAGCGAAATCTATAGGGAATAGGGGAAAGCCCTAATTACTTGCCTATTTATAATACACCTGGAAACAAATGAAAAACTTTGACGTGCATTTTTCGTAGTTTGATTACACAAATTCGATTATTGTTTGTTATATGTAAAACGCGAAACAAATTCAGGCAATGACAACTGTATAAAAGTAGCCGTCTATGAGCTTGTTAAAACTGTATACCCACATTATAAAAATGAATGACAGAAACATAGATACTTGCATTGTAACAGTGTACTCTTTGTAACACTGTACCCCGCCTTTCCCCTATTTCTTATTGTAAAATATGGGTTAAATACCTGAAATAAACGATTATTATTATTTTTGTAATGCTCGTAGCGTGCGCGCGAAATGCACATTAAGCGTGCACTAGACCTCCCAACTATTAGATATTGTTACAAATATTGTTACCTACGTTTCACTAGTTTGTACGCAACATTACTAATAAATTCGGTACCTACCTAAAACATCTCCATAAAGTACCTACATATCTTTATAGGTATCTAGACACGCGGCAGCGTGTCAAAGCCAAGTTCAAGCAAAGAACTGGCTAGCCAGCGCCAAGTGTAATATTACACGAACCACTTGGTGCCACTTTTGACCCTTCTATAACTTAAAACCTCTTTAACGTAAACAAATAAAACTACGTGTGTTTAATTATATCCATAAGGACATGTAGAAGCCCAAATTTCATGAAGCTAGCTCAAACGGTTATAAAGATATGAAGGTCAAAAAGTCGTAAATTTTAGCACTGACTGACTGACTGACATATAGTACCTAATTCTAACCTACTTCCAGATGACCTAGAAGGATGAAATTTGAAATCCAGCTCAGTAATGGTGTGTAAGCCCAGGAAAAAATCAAAAAATCAAAAAAAGTAAAAAAAAAAGATGAAAGTTGTCCACATAGAAAAAACTTTTAATACGCTCTTAAAAACCGACCAACGGTGTGTCGTCGGCGGCGCGCGGCACCATATTTATACATAGAACAGAAGTAAGTCTACATAAAAGTGCTCCCGAGCAACACATAAACATAGGCATCGCTTACGAATACCGATTTAGTTATTTATTGTTTTATTACATTTATGTTCATCCTGCTTCTTTCTCAACGGTGAATGAAATCATTGTCATACTATAACCACAAACGTTCTTCGTGCCTAAGCCAATAATCAAGATCTTAAAGTAGGTTAGATTTGAATAGGCCAGTTTTCATTACATCAGTCATTTTATAAAGTTATTCATCATTTGAATACTGATAAAAACTGGCCAAGTCAGATCTAACCTACTTTAAGATCTCACATTTTTAAATAACAGCAATTGTTATAGGTATCCATTAAAGCAAAGAATTAGAGTTTAATACTTGTTCATAATGATATTTTGTTCCTATAAATACATATTTCGATTTTGCATAGAACTTGGCACTCATTCAGATCTCCATTCTTTTTGCGGCGAAGCCCACAGCCAAGCTTAATTTTTGTGTTGAACTTGGCTTTCCTTTTTTACATTAATGTTTTTGGTGGGGTATATAATTCTACTGCACGTGTGTATGTCACTGAACTCCTCCTAAACAGCGGGACCGATTTGAATGTTTTTTGTATGCGTTTGGGTGGCGCCCTGGATGGCTTAGATTCACAAGTCATATCTATATATCTATATATATATAAAACAAAGTCGGGTTTGTTACAACACTTATAACTCGAGATCGGCTGGATCAATTTTCATGGTTTTTGTTTCGTTGGATTTGTCTCCACCCTGAATAGCAGAATACATTTTAAAAACAAAAGAAAGTCGTGTTAGTTACACTATTTATAACTCAAGAACGGCTGAACCGATTTGGCTGAAAATTGGTAGGGAGGTAGCTAAGAACTGGGAGAAGGACATAGGATACTTTTGGTTAGGGGTAGGGTAGGGTAGGGTAGGGTAGGGTAGGGTAGGGTAGGGTAGGGTAGGGTAGGGTAGGGGTAGGGTAGGGGTATGGTAGGGGTAGGGTAGGGTAGGGGTAGGGTAGGGGTAGGGTAGGGGTAGGGTAGGGGTAGGGTAGGGTTAGGGTAGGACAGGGGTAGGGTAGGGTAGGGTTAGGGTAGGGGTAGGGTAGGGTGGGGTGCGATGGCGCAGCGACCTCCCCGTGGTGCACCCTGGGCAACGACGGTCACCAATCTTCAATTGGTTACCGGCGGCTAGCAGCTGGCCAAGAGTAGCGGGCCTCGTCGTAGCAACGACTAGAGGTCTGCGGGCGGGGCGTCCCCTTGGGCGCTCCGCTAGTAGTTTATTTATTTAATTATATATTAAGTTAAATTATAGTTTACAGCGGAGTCTTTGCTTGGCTCCGCTATTATAATATTTATTTATTGTGTGTAGCTGTCACTGTTGCCCCTTCTGGGCTCCAGTGGCATTGTTGTTATTCAGCGGGGCCCTCTTTGGGTCTCGTTGCCGAGGGACCTCCTTAGGCCTCTCGGAATCGTTAGTTTGTTTTCCGCCTTCTGCGGGAAACGATAGGGCTAGGGTGACCGGCTTAACCGCTGGTTGGGGAGCTTGCTCCCATCTCGTAATCCTCAGTCATGTTTTGGGGACCGAGGGCCTTGGCTTAACCGCCTGGGTCGCGAGGATGCAAACCTCTTTAAAAATGTCGTAACCTAAGTTGTCGTACCGTGACGAGAGGTGGATGGCGGAGGCGTTACTCCGTCTTTAACGGTACCACCCCGGTCGAGCGTGGCGCTGGCTGGTTGTATTCGCCTTGCTATGGGAATGGGCGTCACCCTGTAGTCGACCTTTTATATCGGCCCTACTCGTGGGATTTATTATGGATAACACATATAAAAAATCAACGTCAGGAGGTGTAGTGAAGGAGAGGAGGGCGAGCGCGAAAGACGCAGTAAGGGGTTCGAGCCCCCCTGCGGATCGCGCGCACGCGTTAGCATTAGTTAAGGACAGGAGGGCGAGCGTGGCAGCAGGGGGTTCGATTCCCGTTGCAGAGCGCACGCAGCCTACTGTAGAGAAGGAGAGGAGGGCGAGCGTGAGGGACGCGGTTAGGGGTGTGAGCCCCGCTGCAGAGCTTGCGCAGTCGCCCGCTATTTCTAAGGAGGTAGTCGTCGTCCTGGATAGGATGGACGTAGATGTGAGGGGTAGCTCGCCAATAGGGCGAAAGCGTATCCGAGACCGCCCGAGTGTCAATCTGGTGGATTCGGACTCCGACGACGCGTCTGTAGCTGGGGACCCTGTCAAAGTACAGGCCAAGGCCCCCAAGCTGGGGACGCATCGGAGCCTGGAGTGCCTGAGCGACACTCAGGTATTCCCGGATACGGAAGCTAGTAGTGTGGAGGGTTCCGACCTGGAACAGGTCGGATCCCCCCATACTAAAACTAAGAGAGGCCGACCGCTCGGCAGTAAGAACAAGGAGGTCGTTGTTCTTACCCAAGAGCAGGTTAGGTCTAAAGAGATGAAGGCACTCCGCGATAAGTTGCAGGAGGTGCAGAGCGGGCGCTCTTCTGCGGGAGGCGCCGACGCGGAGTTGGGTGCCGACGGGAGCCGGGAGCTTGCGGCCCACCTCGCCGAGACGGTGAGAAAGGTCGCCCGGGTCTCCGGCAACCTCAAAGGGACGATGCAGAAGCAGCTCTACGAGGCTGCGGATGCACTCCAACAGTTAGTAGCGTCTACCCTTAGGTTGAACGCTACTGACGAGATGCAGCGTCTCCGGGAGGAGAACGCCTCGCTGAGGGGTCAGCTGGCGGCTCTCCAGAAGACGCTGGACAGGATGGCGGAGTCGGTGGCCCGCATGGAGAAGGGCGCGGCGGGTGCTGCGGCTGTCTCCGGGTCGTCGGCGTCAACATCTAAGAAGGGCTCAAGTAAGAGCGTCCGCGGCGGAGATCAGCCGGACTCATTCGAACCTCATGTGGAGAGAATGATGGATCGGTTGATGTCCGCCATGGACAAACGTCTCGTGGAGTGGGAGAGGCAGAGGGACAGAGATGTCCCTTTTTCGCGTCCTCCCTTAGCCCACGAGACTAAGAAGAAGAAGGAGTCAGTTTCCCTACCTCTCTCCATCAGGTTAGCGAATCCGCCGGTTATATCGGCGCCGGGAGTGGCAGCTGCGCAGGCGGCGGTTGCGGTTACGGAACCGTCCGTCGTCACGTCGTACGCGGCCGCTGCGGCGGGCCCGCCGCCGGAGGGTAAGGGAAAGGGCAAAGGGAAGGGCAAGGGTAAGGCCTCGGCTTCGGCCTCGGCCTCGGCCTCTGTCCCGACCGTACAACCCGTCCCTTCCACTTCGGCTGCGGTACCCGCGCCTGTAGCGGTATCCGCGCCTGCAGCGGTGCCCGCGCCTGTAGCGGGTGGGCCTAGGGTCGACGCGGACGGTTTCGTTCGCAAGGAGACCGCTGCGGAGAAGAAGGCCCGCAGGAAGACGGCAGCCGCGGCGGAAGCCGCCCGCAGGGCGGAGGCCGCCAAAAAGGTTGGTGCTACCAATAAGCGTAGTCGCAAGAACCGTCACGGACGGCTTCGCGCCCCTCGCTCGTCGGTAGTCGTGGTGACACTCTCTCCGGAGGCGGAGAAAAGTGGCACCACATATAGCGATGTCATTCGCAAGGCCCATCAGGTCGATGCGGAGGCCCTGGGCATCACTCAGGGCGTTCGTTTCCGGGTGGGGTTAGCTGGGGGTAGGATTCTGGAGGTCCCCGGCGCTAATAGTGGCGCTAAGGCCGAGTCCCTTAAGGAAGCTCTGGTCAAACTTATTGACCCGTCAGTCGCTACCATCACTCGTCCCGAGAAGACGATCGGGGTTAGGGTCAGCAGTATTGACGACTGCATTTTGCCTGAGGAGCTAGCTGCTGCTTTAGCGAGGGTCGGGGAGTGTCCGGTCTCCGCCATTAGGGCGGGAGATATACGGCGGGACCATCGCGGTTCCGGTACTGCGATATGTGCAGTGTCGATCGCGGCGGCGAGGCGTCTACAGAAAGTAGAACGCGTTAGGGTAGGATTGGTCTCGGTACGAGTAGATATACTCGACCCGAGACCACTTAGATGTTTCAGATGTCTGGTGCCGGGTCACGTGGGCTGTCGCTGCGACGACACCGACCGCAGCGGTCTGTGCTTCCGCTGCTCGGAGCCGGGCCACAAGGCGGCGTCCTGCGCCGTCTCCAAGCCGAGGTGCGACGTCTGCGCTTCGGCAGGTAGGGAAGCCGATCATAGTATCGGCTCCAAATTGTGTAAGGCGCCGACCGTGCGCAAGGCACTTAGGCCCTCAGTTCCGACTACGGAACAGGGCACCGCTAGGCAGGTGATCGAGGAGGAGATGGATACGACCATCAATGGATAGGCCCATGTTCAGACTTCTCCAAGCGAACCTCAATCACTGCGCCAGGGCTCAGGACCTTCTCCTGCAGACCATGGCGCAGCGATTGAGTAACGTTGCGGTAGTCGCTGAGCCGTACATGATCCCCGACCGTCCGTGTTATGTCGGGGACTTGGACGGCTTGGTGACCTTAGTGTCGTCGCCTTCCGTTGGCACCCCGCCCTTTTTCAACGTGGAAAGAGGGCGAGGCTTTGTAAAGGCGGTGTTGGGGTCGCTCACCATCGTCGGTGTGTATTTCTCACCCAACAGCGGGCTGGCCGAGTTCGAGGTCTTCCTCGACGAGGTCGGTCGACTGCTAGTTGGACTGGGGGATCACGCCGACGTTATTCTCGTGGGCGACCTCAACGCCAAGTCCTCGGCGTGGGGATGTCCGGTGTCCGACCCCAAAGGTAGGACCCTTGAGGACTGGGTAGTGGAGCAGGGCTTGGTAGTTTTGAACCGTGGCTCGGTGAACACGTGCGTGAGACAACAGGGTGGCTCGATTGTGGACGTATCATTTGCGTCCTCCACCCTGGCACGTCGTGTTCATCAGTGGGGAGTTTTAGAGGGCGTGGAGACGCTGTCGGACCATTTGTATGTTGGTATCGACATCTCCGCGTCCCCCGCGGTTCCGACCGCCAGTCCTGCTTCATTGCCTCGACGAGAGGGCCCTCGGTGGGCACTCGGACAGTTGGACCGGGAGTTGCTACTAGAGGCAGCCCTGGTTCAGGCGTGGTTCTCGCGGCCGTGTAACCCGACCTCGGACGTAGATGTGGCCGCGGAGGAACTCGGGGAGTCCATGGCTCGTGTCTGTGACACGGCCATGCCCCGTCTTCGTCCGTGTCCACCGCGGCGGCAGGTGTATTGGTGGAGCGGTGCGATCGAACACTTACGTGTTCGGTGCACCGCCCTCCGCCGAGTATACTCTCGCTGTCAGCGTCGGAGGCCGAGGGACGAGGTCCGCATACAGGAGGCCTACGCCCAGTATAGGGAGAGCCGGAGTGAGTTGGGCGTTGCCATAGGGCAAGCTAAAGAACTTGGCTGGGAGAGAACGCTGGAGGCGTTAGATCGCGATCCGTGGGGTCGCCCATACAAAGGGGTTCGCCGCAAGATGCGACCGTGGGCACCACCAGTTACGGAAAGCCTCCAGCCAGATGTTATAACAACGGTAGTGGGTGGGTTATTCCCCAGCCAAGAATCGGAGTTTGTCCCGCCTCCTATGGCGGCGCCCGATGATCACACCGATGTGCCAACGGAGGACACTGAGGTGCCGCCTGTTACACAGGCGGAGCTGGGGGCGGCCATTGCCAAGTTGTCAGGCAAGGTCACAGCCCCCGGTCCGGATGGGATACCAGGACGTGCCTGGGCCCTTTCGGTTGAGGCGTTTGAGCCCTTTGTGCTCGCCCTCTTCGATGCTTGCCTGCGGCAAGGTCGATTCCCTTCGGCCTGGAAGTCGGGTCGGTTGGTCCTCCTTAACAAGGAGGGCCGCCCGGCCGAATCGCCATCAGCTTATCGCCCGATCGTTCTGCTGAATGAATTGGGTAAGCTGATGGAGAGGGTCATCGCTGGCCGCCTCACTAAACATCTTAGTGAGGTAGGTCCCGACCTCTGCGAGGATCAATTTGGTTTTCGTAGAGGTCGTTCTACTTTAGATGCCATCACTCGGCTTCGAGACCTTTCAAGGGACGCGACCGAGCAGGGGGGTGTGTTGATGGCGGTGTCGTTAGACATTAAAAACGCCTTCAACACCATCCCTTGGGTTTGTATCGAGGAAGGCCTCAGATACCACAGGGTGCCCGGGTACCTCCGGGTACTCATCGGTCACTATCTCCGCGGTAGAGAGGTAGTGTACCCGATAGCAGGCGGCGGGACGGGGCGTTGGCCCGTCTCTAGAGGGGTTCCACAGGGGTCGGTATTAGGTCCCCTCCTGTGGAACATAGGCTTTGATTGGGCGCTTCGGGACACACGGCTCCCGGGTGTCACCGCCATTGCGTACGCGGATGACACTCTGGTGACCGCCCGAGGTCCAGATCATAGGCGAGCGAACATCTCGGCCACAGCCGGTGTGGCTCAGGTGGTCGCTCGCATTCGTAGGCTGGGACTGCAGGTGGCGCTTGACAAAACCGAGGCACTCGCTTTTCATAAGCGGGGGCCTCGGCAAGCGCCCCCTGCAGGTTCATGCTTAGTCGTCGGCGGCACCTCCATTGCAGTCGGGGATACGATGCGTTACTTGGGTATCGTCCTCGATAGTAGGTGGAACTTCCGGGCCCACTTTAATCGGTTGGCCCCGAAGTTAGTAGCGGCGGCAGGAGCCCTCGGTGGTCTCCTGCCGAACCTGGGTAGGCCAGGGGGGAGTTGCCGGCGACTATACGCGGGCGTAATACGCTCGATGGCGCTGTACGGCGCCCCGATATGGGTGGACGCACTGGATAGGCGTAACGTGGCCCTGCTGCGCCGACCGCAGCGGGTCATAGCCGCCAGGGCGGCTCGTACCTACCGCACGGTATCCTTCGATGCGGCTTGTCTTCTCTCTAGTTCTCCTCCGTGGGAACTCGAGGCGAGGGAGCTGGCCGAAGCATACCGTCGGAGGTGCGACGGAGTTTTAAACGGCCGTGATCCGTTTCCGGAGGGCATGGCGACGTGGCGTATTGAATCGCGGCGTCGTGTCCTCCGTGAATGGAAAGACCGGCTGATAACCGACCCGCCATTGAGCGGATTACGTACGGTAGATGCGATCCGGCCTCACTTGCTTGAGTGGGCCGGACGTAAAAGGGGCGAGGTAACCTTCCGCATTGCGCAGGTCATGACGGGGCACGGATGCTTCGGTCATTACCTGTGCAAAGTGGCAAGGAGAGAGCCGGACACTCGTTGTCACCACTGTGATTGCGCCGATGATACGGCGCAACACACACTGGTCGAGTGTCCGGCTTGGGCGGCCGAGCGCGGTGCGCTCGTCGCACATGTAGGTATTGACCTCTCGCTTTCGACCATCATCAAGAGGATGCTCGAGAGCGAGGGAGCATGGGAGACGATGGCTTCTTTCTGTGAGACTGTAGTTTCACAGAAGGAGGCCGCGGAGCGGGTGAGAGAAGATGATTCCA
This sequence comes from Nycteola revayana, assembly GCA_947037095.2. Classification (NCBI taxonomy): domain Eukaryota; kingdom Metazoa; phylum Arthropoda; class Insecta; order Lepidoptera; family Nolidae; genus Nycteola; species Nycteola revayana. The sequence continues at coordinate 9,166,156 of OX344840.2, forward strand.
GCTCTCACCCGCTTCGTAGACGTCGCGTTGGCCGGAGGCGGAGGGCCGAAATCCGCCGTCTCCCGCCATAAGGGGTGACCCTGGGGAGCAGATAACATGAATCTGCTCCCTAGGGTCACATTCATGTAGTAGGTCGGGGATGCCACTGTGTTCTGGCAATCCCTGTAGGAGTAGGAAGGTATCCATCGCGGGTGCTTAACACTCGCGATAGAGCCATAGGGGGAGGAAACTCTAGTCCCTTCACCGGGGCGAGAGTTATAGTTGTACTCTGTCGGAGAGATAACCAAAGGCCTATACCGGTACTTGGGTCTCTCATCACCAACGACAGAAGGAGGAACACCCGGGGGCTTTTTTAGTGGGTACATACTCTCTGTGGTGCGACAGCGCACCACGTTCTATAGAGTATGAGCCCCACATGCCCCTCACTGGCGCAGGGATCACGTATATAGTGACCCCTGCGCCAGGGAGGAAGTGCGGTTGCGCATTTTTACCCCGGTAAACAAAAAAAAAAAAAAAAAAAAAAAAGGGGTAGGGTAGGGTATAAAAGTCCACCCGTGCGAAGCCGGGGCGGGCCGCTAGTTATAATATATATATATCGGCGCAACCACATAAAATAAGCATAGCAACAACACTTCATTAATGATAAACACATAAATACAATTACTCGTCTCATCAAAATAAATAAATTGTGAATCAATGCATGATTTGATAGAAACACAAATATGTTCATAAAATACTAGACTAATAAATAAGTATTCAGGATCAAATTATGATTTGTAAATCGTTGAAATATTTGTAGAAATAATTATCTGTTCACATAGTTTGAAAATTATCAAACTAAATTGTTTACTGTTTGTGAGCCGCTCGTTTAGTATAAATACGGCCGGCGGACCGATTGTAGTCTCGCTCGAGCTGCCGAACCGTACGGAGCTCCTCAATTTACTGGAATAAACTTGAAAACCATATTATGGAGTTTTGCTGTTACTATGGATCAACAACCCTCGATAGAGAACCATCCTGATGAATGTGATGTCAGCAATGATGACGTCACACCTTATTAAAAACAACGATGCTCGTCCTTCCTCGTCATCAGAAGTGGGACTCGAAGTGATCCTTGGAACTGCTTCATCACGACCTGTTGCGACTCAACCTTGGCTTCAAGCAATGGGGTCTACGCAACAGGGGCAACAGCCGATGATCAATGTACCTATGCCGAATACGTCCATGGGTGGGGTGCCACCTTAATTCTTCATGCACATGATGCAAATGAATCAGCAAATGTTCGAGCGTTTATGCAAGAGTTGTGGGAAGAAGGCGAACACGAAAAGTCGCTCATGATCAAGAAAAAAAAATGCACCTCTATAACATCCGAGGTCTGCACTCCGATCTCATACCGGTCCATCACCACCATGAGACCGAAAAACCATATCTGCTGTTCCTCATGGAGACGCAAATCATATGTCCTGCTGACGCAGCATGCTTGCGCCGCCCGGGGTACACCCTGGAGCACAGTTTTAAGCCACGCGCTGGCGCCTGCGTGTGTGCTCGCGATGACATCTGCTGTCGGTGTCTCCGTAACATTGAGGATTCCAGTTTCTCTGTATTGTGGGTTTTGGTGGACACTGGCTTGGAGCAGATACTCTATGCTGGTGTCTATCGGTCGCACACCGACAACATGGGGACAACCAGGTTGTTTCACTATCTTTCAGACTGCTGAACTGGCTCAGCTCAGGTGCCCATCGGCGCAGCTTGTTGTTCTGGGGGACTTCAATGCCCACCACCAGGAGTGGCTGTGCCCATGCCGGAGCACCGGCCATGCTGGGGGATTGGTGTGTGCATTAGCACTGACGCTTGGTCCCTCCCAACTGGTGACTGGACTGACACGGGTGCCCGACATTGATGGCCATGCGGCCGGTTGCTTGGACCTTCTGCTGACAACTGATCCAGACCCATGTCAAGTCGCGGTTTCCTCGCCGTTGGGTGGCTCCGACCACTGTCTGGTGAAATCTGTGTCTGTCTGCTCGCCACCCGATCCCGATCTCAAGGGGACTAGGCGAGTATGGCGATACAAGTCAGGAGATTGGGATGGGATGCGGTATTTCTTCGCGTCTTACCCTTGGCTGCGCTTATGCTTCTCTTCAGACGACCCAACTTGCTGCGCGGAGGCTGTTTCTGGGGTCATATGCCAGACTATGGAATATTTCGTTCCATTTTCTGATGTCTCACTCCGAGACAAGGCCCGTTCATGGTTCGGCGCTGAGTGTGATAGTACTGAAGCACATAAGCACTCTGCTTGCCGAGCGTGGGCGGATGCTCGAGCCCGCAAAGCGCGAAATGTTCGGGGGCTGAAGAGAGCCTTCAATGGTGCTGCCAAGTCTTGCAAACGTGCGCTACGCAGGGCCCGCTTTGACCATATTGGACGCATTGGAGCCACACTAGCATCTTACCCGTCTGGGAGTAAAGCTTTTTGGTTTCTTGCCAAATCGGTCGAAGCCTATTTCTGTCGGTCCTCTTTTCCGCCACTGCAGGAGCCGAACGGTTCATTAGCTCACACCGCCAAGGAGAAAGCAGACTTATTTGCATCTCTATTTACTAAGAATTCACAACTAGATGCTGCTGGTAAAAGTCCACCCAGGTTACCTCATTGGACTTCTACATTCGGCAAAAAGTGGTACTTAAACATTCTTTGCACTCTGGATGTGAATAAGGCTGGTGGTCCTGACGACATTCCTCTCCAGGGTGGGGCGGTACTTCACATCTTTCTATCTATCTTCAGATATTAGCTGGATGCTCTGGATGCATTGGGGCGTCGAGCGAAGAGTCATAGGCAATGGCTCACTTGTGGAGGCAAGTCTTCGGAGCCTCGAGTGGCCTGCCTATCGGTTTTTTATCGGTTACATTTCAGGGAGTGTGCGGAGGTTCTACATAACCTGATGCCCCCTTCACCCTTTCATCACCAGACGACTGGGTGCGGCGAGCGGTTTCACCCTTTTGTTGTTGACATTCCTTCGATACGCACGAGGCGATTTGCTTCCTCTTTCGTGGTGCGGACGGCTGAGGAGTGGAGTTCTCCTGCCGGGGTCAGTTTTTCCGGAGCGCTATGTTCTGGAGGTAAGCCTAAATTTAAACTTCGTCGTGCATCACAACCTGGTGATCAGGTAACCGTATCGGCAGAAGATGAGCCACTACCATCACCTGAAATAGAAATAGAGCCCCGTACCAAGCACATCAAGTGACGGGTTGCCTCAGCAAAAACTACGAGATCAAAGTGAAGAAGATTCATTGCCACAATAAACTGTGAGTTGAACATATTTACAAAATATTACCTTGAATTTAACTCTTTTAGAACCTGTGTATAAACACCTTCAACCTAGTTCCATACTCCCAGTAGAGCCTCTGTGTACCACGGCGAACAGGACCGCCCAGAGCACAGCATCATTCCATCCCCTACGAGAATCTCCGAGAACCCTACGAGAACCTCCGAGAACCCTACGAGAACCTCCGAGAACTCTACGAGAACCTCCGAGAACTCTTCGAGAACTTCCAACACCTTACACACCTTATTAGCATTGATATTCCTAGACTAACATAAAAATGCATGTTTTTGCATAACAACAACAAGTTGCTCACAGATACCCAACTCAGAGAAAGTTATTTCTAGTATTGCAGATTTCGCGAAGAACCCTACGAGAACCTCCGAGAACCCTACGAGAACCCTACGAGAACCTCCGAGAACTCTACGAGAACCTCCGAGAACTCGTCGAGAACTTCCAACACCTTATTAGCATTGATATTCCTAGACTTACACAGAAATTACTATCTGTAATAATAAAAATAATACTCCCAAATATTTATTCAGTTCTGTCTTTAAATAAATTATTTAATCTGTTTTTTAATGAAAACGTAAATAAAATTCGTATAAAGACAACCGATTGGTAAATTGTGAATACCAACTAAATACTAAAAGTAACTGGACCAAAACTTCTTGGACATGCCTATCTGAGTATGTTTCGCCGGATCGTCTCGATGAGGCCGCGCTGAAACCGGCAGTAGAATAACTCCACTGAGTTTGTTTCGCCGGATCTTCTCAGTTGGGGCGTATTGGATCCGGTGGTAGCACTAAAGCGCGTTCGTTGAGATACTTATGGTCCGTCTAAATAATAACATACTCAAAGGACAGAACTTAGATTTAATCATAGATGCAAAATAATAAAATAAAATAAATAAAATTGTACAATTACGCGACGAGAATCAACGAGGCTGGTGCAGAGCGCGCACCGCCTGTCAGAATGGCCGTATCGGCGCAACCACATAAAATAAGCATAGCAACAACACTTCATTAATGATAAACACATAAATACAATTACTCGTCTCATCAAAATAAATAAATTGTGAATCAATGCATGATTTGATAGAAACACAAATATGTTCATAAAATACTAGACTAATAAATAAGTATTCAGGATCAAATTATGATTTGTAAATCGTTGAAATATTTGTAGAAATAATTATCTGTTCACATAGTTTGAAAATTATCAAACTAAATTGTTTACTGTTTGTGAGCCGCTCGTTTAGTATAAATACGGCCGGCGGACCGATTGCAATTCAGTCTCGCTCGAGCTGCCGAACCGTACGGAGCTCCTCAATTTACTGGAATAAACTTGAAAACCATATTATGGAGTTTTGCTGTTACTATGGATCAACAACCCTCGATAGAGAACCATCCTGATGAATGTGATGTCAGCAATGATGACGTCACACCTTATTAAAAACAACGATGCTCGTCCTTCCTCGTCATATACTTATTAATATATTTTTATGCAGGACAACGTCTATCGCGGGAGGAGCTCGTTGGCGTGGTCGGAGACGACCTCTCGCTGCCGACCATCATTTCGAAGATGGTCCAAAGCGAGAGGTCGTGGGAGGCGGTTGCCTCTTTCTGTAGACAAGTAATTTCACAGAAGGAGGGCGCGGAGCGGGAGAGGGAAATAGATCCCTCCGCCCACCCGCAGCGCAGACGGCGTGTTTGCCGTCGGCGGCGCCCTAGGCTCGGCCTCGGGGAGTGGGGGACATGGGTCCCGCTCCCTTCGAGGCTGACCCATGAGGAGTAGGGACGCCTTTACATTCCGGGCGTCCCTACAATTGGGCAAATGAGCCACTGTAAGTGTGGCCCCGGAGATCCCGCGTTACCATATTGGCCGCGGGTGCCGTCAGGGAGTCTGGATTGCTCTTAGTGGTCTCGTGGTATGAGTTTAGCTTACCACGCTATGGAGAGGGCGAGTCCCATATTATATCCCACCGCCAGCGCGCGAATACTCTGCAGCCACGGTGAGAATGCGTAAATGCATTTCCCTCCGGACAACAAAAAAAATCTAGTTATAATATTTCATAATGAAGTTCTCACGGGAACGGAAGCGAGTAAGTAAACTATATGTGTGTGAACGTTCATAATGTGGATATTGAGAGGGAGTGCAGGGCTTTAGCGGTCCGCGGTAATATGTTGGCTCGTAGATTTGCCCGATGCACGGACCATTTAAAAATAACGCTTTTCAAAGCGTATTGTCAGGGTCTGTACACGGGTGGTCTTTGGATCGACTACACCAAAAGATCGCTAGATGTCCTGCGCGTCCAATACAACAATGTTTTTAGAATGCTCTTGGGGCTGCCCCGGTTCTGTAGTGCGTCAGAGATGTTTACGCAGAACCGTACTGACGGCTTCCACGCAACTGTGCGGAAGAAAATAGCGTCTGTGGCAGTTAGAACTCGGGCCAGTGGCAACAGCATTCTGAAAACTGTGAATGAAAATGTGTTTTCCCCTATTATGAGACATTTTGTGGAGAAGATGACCGGTTGAGAAACTGGTTTCGTTTTCTTTACAAAGTGTCTCATACTCTAATTCTTGTCTTAATTTATGTATTTACTAACACTAGATATAAGGTACTTTACTAACAATATGGATCTCTGTTATCTGATTATTTGAAATAAATTATTATTATTATTATAATACTTCGTCCGCGCAATTTTCGAAAAAACGCGTACAAAGTTTATGTTTTACATGTTAATTATTATAATATACCTAAAGATATTGTTACCGACATTAATACCTTCCGATGTCCTCGTAGACCCGAAGTCTGAGAGGCCCTCGAACTGTAAAGTAAAGCGACAGTTGCACGAAACTTCCCTAAAATACTAAAAGTCAAAATCCCTCAATCTCATCGCCAGCGACCGCCCTGAGCCGAGGTCTAAGTCCTACAGGGACGCCCTCTTGCGCAGCTTGCTTAGTTTGTAGTTTTTAATTTAAACCATTTATCTACGTCAAAGCTCTGCTCGTCTTTATGCCCGGTGAAGTAGCAAAGCCTCGGGGCTAAGGTTTATTCCACTTTGAACAAAGTGGAATAAACCAGCTAGTATCACCCAGGTGATTCAAGGAGGTTTATTCCACTTTGAACACCCAGGTGATATCACCTAGGTGTTCAAAGTGGAATGAAACAGTGTCCTCTGATCACCTACGAATCAAATCACCCAGCTACTGCCAGCTAGTATCACCCAGGTGATTCAAGGAGACTAAATTGGTGTCCTCTTATCACCTGGGAAACAAGTCACCTAGGTGATCAGAGGAGACCACACCTAGGTGATATCACCTGGGTGTTCAAAGTGGAATAAACCGGGGCTAAGGTTTATTCCACTTATATTCCACACATCACAATGTAGGTAACATTGTGCTTCTGATAATAAAACTCTTTTTAAATAACTAGGTGCTGCTACGGCTAAAGCCGGCAGGCAAAGCTAGTTAACATAATTATAAACTAGGTACCAACTTTTATAGTCTCTCGCAGCGCGATAAAAACAATAAAGGTCCCATTTTCGATTTTAGTGAAAATGGCGGGAATGTGTATGACATTTGATAGATGGCAGCCATTTTGTGAAAATTTATTGCCGTAAATAAATAAAGCTCGCATTTGTATGAGCTTCCGGTTATAATGCGTTTACGGAAAATTCACAATGCATTTTTATTATATAGAGAAGATAATAATTAGCTTCTTCATCATCATCATCATCAGCCCGTATAACGTCCACTGCTGAACATGGGCCTCCTCCCGAGGGAAGTTATGTGCCATAGTCACGACGCTTAGCAGGCGGATTGGTGGCCGCAGTAATATGTTGTACCACACAAGGAAACGCTGCTGCCCGTTCCTTGATGTACGATTATTATAGATGATGTTATACCACGGAGGGTAGTCCCTCCACCAACCAGACCCGGAAAGAAATCTTAGAATTTAATATACATCTCTCCACCAATTTTCGTGACAATTGGTGCAGTAACGGCGAAGTACGTGCCCGGATGGACATGACGAATCTACAAGGGTTCCTTGTGGACTACCAAACCCTAAAAATCTTGATGTAGGTACTTAATAAAAGTATGATAGGTTATACGCTGGATTAACATATAGGCTACGCAAAACATCACGCTCCGACCCACTGGAGCAGAGTAACGCGGGTAAAACCGCCGGGCGCAGTTAATAGACTTCATATTATTTTCTTTATTTATTAATCTCTTGAGCAGCGTGCTTAAGTGGGCGTATCGTCGTGGAACTCTGTGGTACCATGAAGAGTAGGGATGCCTCCACACTCCGGGCGTCCCTATAACTGGGCAAATGGGTAGCAGTCAGTGTGGCCCAGGAATCCCGCGGCGCCATATTGGCCGCGGGTGCCGTCGGGGGGCCAGATTGCTTCGTGCTTACCCCCCGCCAACAACGGATCGAAGGAGTGTCCGGGGGGTTTTGGTGGTGTAGGGTCCTCTCCTCATGGTATGACTATAGCATACCACACTATGGAGAGGGCGAGTCCCACATACCCCTTCGCCGGCGCGGGAACTCTGCAGCGGCGGAGGGGATATGTAAATGCATTTCGCCTCTGAGAAAAAAAAGGAGAGAAAGAAAGAGATAGGTAAACCTCGGCTTGGCGCGGCTGCTGGCGGAGAGGATTCAAAATGATAACTTTTAGATTTTAAGTGTAGTATTTCGCGTTGTTCCACATTACAGTTCGCAGTCATCTCGGACTTCGGGTGTGGATACGAGGGATCCGAAAGCTTTTTACAAACTATGGTTCGGTAGAGTGCAGCAGCGGATCGCAAGGAGTGGTCCCTGTGTCGTGGGTTCCGGGTTACCTGAAAGTTATATTAGACCACTCATAGGGTCAGGACATCGACGGAGGGCATCTGTCATATTGTGTCAAATAACTTTTCTGTATATAAGTATATTAGGTTAGAACAATTGTCATTATTTAGGTGGACCATGAGTATATAACGACGGACACGCTTTATTGCTACCATCAGATCCAATACGCCCCAACTGAGAATTTTGACAATATAAACATGTTTAATGTTATCTTATGTCGTTTAACATAACATTGACAGAATGCTGCTCTTAGTGCACATCACGGTTAGTTCAGAGCTATCACGTGTAATATTAAAAGTTCTATTTAATATTGAGTTTTAGTTAAAACAGGACAACGACTGTCGGGTCTGTTTTTTTTTTCGGACGGGCATACATTGTTAGCCACGAGGCGTTTGCTACTTCACCGGGCATAAAGGCGAGCAGAGCTCCAGCCTTAATAAATGGTTTAAACACTACAAACTAAGCAACCTGCGCTGGCGCCCCCTGTGATGCTTGGACCTCGGCTCAGGGCGGTCGCTGGCGATGAGATTGAGGGATTATGACTTTTAGTATTCCGTCTGTCGGATCAGCTAGTTGTAGTTATATTAGAAAAACTTTTTTTTTTTTACAAGATTACTAGCAGAGTTTTGCAGTCTACTAGTATTATTGTTAACCCCTCGTGCTAAGCTAACATGCTTGTGTTACGAGTGGGTTCACGTCGGTAGTGCAATGGGTGGGGATCGAACCGGCGACAACAAGATCACTAGTCCGACGCCCCAGCCATTGGGCTACGGCCGCTTCAAAAACTAGCTGATGCCCGCGACTTTGTACGCGTGGTGTTGTTATTCCTTCGATTTTTTAACTATTCCATGGGAACTCAATCATTTTCTTTGATTAAAAGTATTTAAAATGTTCACCACAGATGTAAGGTACCTACCACCTTACAATTTGTTTGTCTTGCAAAAATTTCATTTAAATCGGTGCAATAGTTTTTGAGATTAGCCTGACAAACAGACAGAGAAACAAAAGGAATTGCAAAAATCTATCGATATATGTGCTTTATTTTACTTCTAACATCCCCCTGACCCGGGTTTTCAGGTTCCGTTCCCGTAGGGTAAAAACGGGACCCTATAAGACTTTGCTGTCTGTATGTCTGTCACCAGGCTGTATCTCAAGAACCGCGATAACTAAAGAGGTAAAAATTGTACAAATGTTGTATCTCTGTTACCGCTATAACAAAAAAGAATTAAAAATAAACTAAAATAAATATTTAAGGGGGCACCCATACAACAAATTAGCCCTTTTTTTAAAAATTGTACGGACCCTTTGTGCGCGAGTCCGACTCGCACTTGTCCGATTTTTTAGCGTTTTTTTTCCATGTACAGACATTCGACCTCTACAGTTTTATTATATGTATAGATATGTAATGTAATAATACTTAAATTGTAATCCTACTAATATTATAAACGCGAAAGTTTGTAAGTATGGATGGATGGATGGATGTTTGTTACTCTTTCACAAAAAACTACTGAATGGATTTGGCTGAAAATTTGCACGCGGATAGTTTATAAGCTGAATTAACATATAGGCTACAAAATATCGCGAGCCGACCCACTGGAGCAGAGTGACGCGGGTTAAACCGCGGGGCGCGACTAGTGCAATAAAGTTATGGTTAGACGGTTCGAAATTGGTGCTACGATTATTAATTTTTAAAAATTACTATACAATATAATTTGGCTCCTCCGTAGCGTAGCGGTATTTGGCTCGCTTTAAGTCTCGGAGGTCGTGGGTTCCATCCCCACACCGGACAAGAAATCTTTGTGTAAATTCTAAGATTTCTTTCCGGGTCTGGTTGGTTGAGGGACTACCCTCCTTGCCTCGGAAAGCACGTTAAGCCGTTGGTCCCGATTGTTATAACATCATCTATAACAAGCGTATACCAGGGAACGGGCAGCAGCGTTTCCCTGTGTATAACAACATAATACTGCGATCACCAATCCGCCTGCCAAGCGTGGTGACTATGGCAAAACCCTCCCTCGGGAGGAGGCCTATGATCAGCAGTGGACGTTGTACGGGCTGATGATGATGATGATGATTATTTGGCTGCGGCATTCTATAAGGTAGAAGTAATATAAATCGCGTATCGCTAAAAAGGCGCCGGATAAGAAATCTTTGTAAGACCTAAGATTTCTGTCCGGGTTCGGTTGGTTGAGGGACTATCGTCCGTGCCTCGGAAAGGACCTTAAGCCGATTGTTATAATCACTACATAGTATAAAACAAAGTCGCTTTCTCTGCCCCTATATCCCTATATCCCTATGTATGCTTAAATCTTTAAAACTGCGAAACAGATTTTGATGCGGTTTTTTTTAATAGATAGAGTGATTCAAGAGGAAGGTTTATATGTATGATACATCAGCATTGCACCCGTGCGAAGCCGGGGCGGGTCGCTAGTATCATTTATAACAAGCGTATGTATTACGAGATAATACTGTTGTCACCAAACCGCCTGCCAAGCGTGGTGTCTATAGCAAAAATCCACTAATAGAGGCCCTTGTTCATCAGTGGAAGTTATACGGACTGATGATGATGATAAGTAATTTAACAGTTAAGCAGCTCCTTGAGCGTACTAACTCTATGTTCTACCCTGCATTAAATTACAAAATTTCGCATTTATAATCACCATCCGTTCATAAAACGTCCACTGCTGAACATGGGCCTCCTCCCGAGGGAGCTATTTGCCATAGTCACCACGCTTGGCACACAGATTGGTGACCGCAGTATTATATTTAAACGCTGCAGCCCGAACCCTGGTATACCAACGCATGTTATAAATGATGTTATAACAATCGGGACCAACGGCTTAACGTCCTTTCTGAGGCACGGAGGGTAGTCCCTTAACCAACAACACCGGGAAAGAAATCTTAGAATCTACACAAAGATTCAAACCCACGACCTCCGAGATTTAAAGCAAGCATAATACTGTACGCAAAATCGAACCCGGGACTCTCTTACACAAAGTCGACGTTCAACAAACCATCGCATACTGATGTACTTAAGTTCCAATTCTTTGGACCTCTGCCCACCCTAGAAACGAGTCACTAAAATCCTGTACTTCTATCTCTGTCTAACGCTTACAAGTTATGTTACCGTCTCACTCTAACTTTGCGTTAGTGTGAGTGAGACCCTTGCGTGTATAGATGTAGCGTGTGAAAGCTCTTTGAGTGTGTGAGTGAGACAGGTAGACTTAGCGGTGTGGCGATGGAGAAAAATTACCCGGATTTATGGGAGATTTTTTGGACAAATTTATTTTCATGTTTTTGAATAATTTTGTCATAGCGTTTTTTATTGCACTAATAAATTTTATAATTGAAACGCAAAAAACACAATTTATCATTTACAGTAAAAGCTCTCTATTCGCAGGGTATACGTTCCGTAAATATGCAATGGAATATGAAATGGTAATTTATATGGGATTATAAAGCAGAGAACGTCTAATATGTGGCAGCATTTAACAACAACTTAAGGCGTAGTAATAAAGTCTTACTTTTTTAGTCCAATGACCGACACGTTTACAAAGGATACCGAATCTGTTCTATTAATATATGTATGTAGGTATTTATTTTTATTTAAAAAACTCCTTGCACAAAATAGTACATTGGCGGACTTAATGCCAAAGGCATTCTCTACCAGTCAACCATTGGGTGGTGCAGAAACAATGTGGTAGGTGCACAGGAGAAGAGGTTAAACAGACTAGAGAAAAATAATTACCATCAAGGGTAAATACAATACATAGAACTATAAAACACTATATAATTATAAAAACTATATATATTACACATATATATGTTTCTTACTGCGAATACAGGAATTGGGTCGCAATTTTTTAATCCGCGAATAGTGAAACTTCTAATACTAACTGAAAACTACTATTTTATCTTTTTTTTTAGACACGAGGATTTTGCTACTTTACCGGGTGTAAAGGGAATCATTGGTCCAGCTTTTAATTTGTAAACTACTAATTCGCAATTGGACCACGACCGCAATTAGACTTGGATTATAGCGGTTGCTGACGAGATGAAAGTGTGAAATTATGATATTTCAACTCAAATTTCATGCCTACGAGCGTCTGGGGTTGTAGTATTCACGCTGGTATCTCAAAAAATTGATTACCTAAATTATTACTATAGTATATAATATACTATAGTAATAATTTAGGTAATCAATTTACAACAAGGAGTTAGCTAAGCTAAGACGAAAAGCTTGTGAGTTTTTAAGAGGTTATCTATGGAATTAAAACTTTCGTGAGTGGTAGGTACACATATTTATATTGAGTCACCGGTTATACTCACGATTTGTCACGGCGCGCGACTTCAGTTAGTCACCCGGCGTCGCACCGTCGAGTCGACTACTCCTTGAGAATGGACCTCGGGATGGCCTCGAAACTAGTCGGACATATCTGATGATGACAAATATTGAGTACAACCGGTTAGTTAACATAAAAAGGTTATCTATGGATTTAATTCATCAATTTTTTAAACTATTTTATCAATAGAAAGCTGCTTCCGAGGGTGGGTTTTTTCCATAGTCGCTTCATGGTAAGCGGGTCGGTGGTAATAGTATTATCACAGACAGGGAATCGCTGCTGCCCGTTCTCTGGTATAAAATTGTAATAGATGATGCTATAAAAATGTGAAATAATGGCTTAACATGCTTTCCAAGGGACGGAGGGTTTTATAGTTTATTTTATACGATACACAATTATCATTATTTTATTCATACATTATCTATTAGTAAAAAAATGTTATTAACATATATTTCAAAAATCACAACGTGTGACCAACTACTTTATACCGTCAATTAAAAAATGATCGTCAATATTTTCCCGAATTCAGGGAAATTATAACTCGGGAGCTTTCGTTGCCAACACTGCAACCCCAAAACACTATAGCCAGCCAATTCAGTCAGTGACGAACCTACACGCGCGCGTGACGCGAAAAAAGTTCCGAATCCCGTGTATTATTGTGTATGCAAAGAAAACCCGTGCGTTTTGTGTATAATTGTGTACTATTGTGTTCTTTTATCAATTTTATTGGAGGTATGTTTATGATTTTTGAAATAATTACTACTGAGGTAGGGTAAATGTTCCTGTTGACGGTCACTCGCGTTGTTTTCATGTATTTCATTGGTTGTGTGTATTTACTTTTATTTTTGTACTTTCACAGTTATATATGTTATATGTTTATTTAGATACAAGTTATGGTAATGCAGTGGTAGGAATATATCTAAGTTTTCGATGCATTAAGCGTCTCTTGGAGTCTTATTGAGCATTCAATTGATAGAGTTGTAATATCAGAACCTTTACTAAACATTTTATAACTCAAATGAATAACATTTGAAATTGCATTTCATCATAAAAATAGGATTATAAAATTATTATTGTCGCTCTCTCTAATGCAATATTATTGATGACACTGGATTTTTAAATTGAAATAATGATAGTTTTAATAAAATTTATTTTATGTTTGGTCATTAACATTGTCTGAATTATGTGTTAATTTAATTAATTATTAGTTGTAGTTAAGTAATTTACTATATATATAAGAGTAGTATAACTAATTATTATCATTTTTTCTTTTAAAATGTTAGTAAGTACCTAACATAAATTATACCTAGAATATTAAATACTTGTTTGTTTTCTTGTGATTGTTATAAGAAATGCTAGCTCGTAATAAGTCTGAAATACAGGATTACCTAATTCAGGCAAATAAGTACGTCATTTATCTATACTAATATTATAAAGAGGAAAGATTTGTATGTAAGTATGTTTGTATCGAATTGGCTCAAAAATTACAGGACCGATTTTTAAAATTCTTTTACCATTTGAATGCTACATTATCACTGATTAATATAGGTAATATTTAATTATGAAGCTTCCACGGGAACGAGAGTTACGCGGTTGAAACCGCGCGCGGGAAGCTCGTTGTAGATAATAAACTTTGAATACTAAAAAAATGTTGTTGATAAAATAAATGTATTATTATTTACTTAAAATACCATTAAAATATGAAAACGAGACTTAAAATACGCGAATAATGTGTTCTATAATATTGAAATAAAATAAAATAATTTATATAAATAAATAAAATACCTGTCTCCTTCATTATTCAATGATGAATGACTCAAATCATCTGTTTTCTAATTAATTTATTTAATAGATGACCTCTACTTTTATATTATGATTGACATTTACATGATTTCTTGCGTCTGGTTACAAAATACTGGTTCCAAATGGTAATTAATTAATCATGCTAGTGGTCCCGCTGTGGTCCAAATTCTACTATTGGTTTATACATTGCATACTTATTTCTATAATATCTATTTATGAGATTTATCAATCACTTTCAAAAAGACACGAAATGTGACCATAATTAAAAAAACCCGGAAGTTGGTCAAATTTAACTTGCAAGATTCCACTCGAACTTACATCTAGGTACATAGTCCATTGCAAGTTAAATAAAAGCTTGTTAAAAAAATTATCATTATGTAGGTAGGTACCTACTCCTCTATACAAACAAATTCATAGGTAGGTACTCTTCCGTCCGCGCAATTTTCGTGAAAAGGAGAACAAAGTATTTGCTTCAATCAAAAATATATAGATAAGTTTTTTATTTTAATAATTACTTTCGCCACTAAAATTGGAAGTAAATCATGTTTTTATTCGATAAGATGAATTCATGACACTTTTATACTAACAAGTTAATGAATGATGTAGTGTTATTAAAATGTTAATGTCTTTAACCAGTGTGTGTTGCCAGTGATGACCTGGACATGGATCCGAAACGTGGTGCTTCACTATAGGCCTTATGAACATGACGCGCTATGGAGAGGGCTATGCTCGGGGTTTCTCTACGAGATCGAATCAGAAATGAGGTGATACGTAGAAAAACGCAGGTTACCGACATAGCCCAACGGATTAGTTCGTTGAAGTGGCAATGGGCAGGCCATATAGCACGGAGAACAGATAGCCGTTGGGACCGAAAAGTTCTCGAATGGAGACCACGGATCGGCAAGCGTAGCGTAGAACGTCCACCTACTAGATGGACGGATGATCTGGTTAAGGCCGCGGGATCACGGTGGATGCAGGCCGCTTCTAACCGCAACAACTGGAGATCTATGAGGGACCACTATGAGCAGTCCAGTGCTGAACATAGGCCATGTTCAGCAGTGGACGTCCTACGGCTGAAATGATTAAAATGTACACGACATCAAATACATGAAATATACTAAATAAACATACGTGAATCTATAGACTCTCGGTTTACAATTCCTTGTGTGTGTGTATGTGGGTGTGTTTGTGTGAAAATAGCAATGCTATTTCATGATAGTTCAGAGAGATTCTGTGACATTTCCCACGGGAACGGGATCTACCAGAAACCGCGCGCTAGAAGTTAGTCATACTTAAAACATTATGAAGACACTCAGATCAAATAGCAACGTTATATGCTTTACAAAACTCGGCGACACACACTTGAGGGCACTCTTAAAGAATAGAAACTGTGGCTATAACTCAGGTTACGGAAAACTTAGGTAATTTTCCCTAGGGACAAAAGTATGGGGTTGTTCGGGACAGAAATTATTAGGTATTATTAGGAATGAATGTGAGATAATTAACCCTTTTGTAGGTACGGTTACAGTCACCACTTCTTGTGAAAGCGAATAACAATTCATATTTATTAGGTACATGAACCAAATATTTATCAAGAGAATCAAAACAGTATAAACTGTCTCCATCATCAGACCGTATAACGTTCACTGCTTCCAGGTCACCAAAACTAAAAGCCAGCTAGCCAGCTTGGCCGGACATTTGGGTAAAGAGACTTTTGTGTCAGTACTAATGGATAAGATAAAAATGTAAAATAAAGCATATTTTTTATTATCTGGGGGGCAGGACGGACACTCTCGGTCACTTTTTCGGACGAACATTTATGTGGTTAACCTCAAGGCTGTTGGTAGTTCACCGGGCATAAAGGCGAGCAGAGTTCCAGCTTTAATAAATGGTTTATAAACTGCAAACCACGCAAGAGGGCGGCCCCTATGACATGGGCGTCGGCTCAGTCTCGGCCACGTTCGGTGCTCGCTCGTTTGCAAAATGTAGAATGCCTACCAAAACCTGGACAAGCCGGATACCATTAAGTTTGGCCGGACACGCAACCAAAAAACCTATGTCCGGTTTTATGTAGTCGCCTAGTAACGCTACCGATAGACAAGCTGACCAAAAAATATAGACACCAGTAATAGCTACGGTCCACGCTATCCTCACAAAAATGCAAAATAAAAAACTGTTTCAAATACTAAAAGCTTTTATTAATTAAGTACGATGATATCATGACTGTAACAGCTATTTTTATAAACGAAAGTGTAATTTATTATCCGTTTTGTAAAATTTAGCTTATAATTGAATAAAAGCGTTTGGTAGCTGTGATGTTGTTCGTAAAATATGACGCAGTGAGTCTGATTTGCATACGGTCAATTATCATAGATTGGCGATAAATTGCCGATTGCCGATCTTTAAATCTGAATTAACTTTTTTTTATGGCATACTTTTAGTGGTTTCCGGCTTGTTTACTACCACATGTCTTCCTATGGTTGTCGTCAGAGACGACTAAGGGGCAAACACCTGATGGATGGGCAGCAGCATCTATCAGCTCAAAGATACTCCAATATTTCTGCAATCACCAAATCCACCTGCTAAGCATGGTAATTACGGCTATATCCCTCAACCACTCGCTATACCATCCGACGCCGCAACTCCATCATTTTTACCTAGACTCGTTCCTGTCAAGTACGGTACGGCCAGCGTTCATTTCTTCCACGAACGTGTGAGCTGTGGAATGAGCTTTCTGCTACGGTGTTTCCACTGTGCTATGACGTATCCTTCTTTAAACGAGGCTTAAAGAGAGCATTATCACGGTAGGTTGGCAGGCTGTATAGGTATACCCCTGGCACTGCTTAAGACTATGAGCAGCGGTATCACTTATCAACAAGTGAGCCGCTTGCTTGTTTATCACCGTTGGCAATAAAAAAGAAAAAAACGACCCTGAGGGCCTAGACAAAATTTCATTTTTCATTTCATCACAAAAAGTAACATAGTCCGTCTTTTCTTCTCTTGCTGCTATACTATTTACAAGTTGTTACTAACATAATTGATTCTAGTTTCCTTTCAACATAAAGATGTTTTTTTTCTCACACGTTACACACGGTCTTTTCCCAAGTATTTTTCTCAAGAGACCAATTGTTCTCCAAACATACGTTAGACAAATATTTAGAATACTCGTACAAATTGTCATTATAGAATAAATGTTGATTCTTCACACTATCACGCGAATAGATTTACGATAACTCAAATATTTATGAATAACAATAAATGTGTAATAGAAATTCGAAATTATCGATATTTACATAAAGATTAACATCATAAAATCAATATTTGAATTCTTTGTCATTTATTTATAAACAATATCAATTGTGTTTGAATTTGCGGTCGTAGCCCAATGGCAGTGGCGTCGGACTAGTAATATTGTGGACGCCGGTTCGGTCTCCACTCATTGTAGTACCGACGTGAACCCACTCGCATTTTAGCTAAGCATGACCCCTCATGCTTAGCTAAAATGCGAGTGGGTTTTACAAGAATACAAGTAGAATGCAAAACTCAATAAAACTACAAAAAAAAAATGTTAACAATATCAATTCTAATAAAATATTACACTTATGATACACTTCGGACTGTTAATATTTCGCAATATTAAGTAGACTTTGTCCTTTCCCAAGATTTATTCCATGCATAAACGTATTCAACAAAGCAACAAGAGTTATTTACATAGCTAAATACTGATATATAAAACTGAGTTTGTTTGAACGCGCTAATCCCAGGAACTACAGGTTCAATTTGCAAAAATCTTCAAGTGTTAGATAGCGCATAGCTTCGAGGAAGGCCATAAGCTATATTTGATTATGAAGTTCCTACGTGAACGGGAGTTACATGAGTGAAACCGCACGCGGGAAACTAGTTTAATTGAAACACCATTTCCTTTGTTGTGTGTATGTTTAATTTAGTAGTGTTTGTGGACAATTTGGTTATTTCATTTCACATTTAAATTCTAAACACCCAAAACAATAAAATGCACAAAAAAATCAGAATATCAATTAAAAAATGAGGTTACATTCAACAATATAAACATACACAGTAATATTAATTAATTACCACGCGGACGACAACTGGTTGCGTCACCCTATTTAACACGCAAACAGACATTGTGTATGAAATGTTTATATATATTCGTAAATACTTCCGGTGTTTTTAATTTTGGATGTCAGCCTTACACCTATGGGTAAAAGCGTGAAGTATTAAAAAGTAATTTCATTTGTTCTGTGAATTGTGTGACACAAGATGAATTTTCATTTAATTTTTTAAGTAGCAAATTTAAAATATTAATTAATAAAATACTTCTATTAATTAATAAAATACATCTATTCTAAATCTATTCTACTTGGCAAGGTTCCCAGAATGCTGGTAGCATTACCCCGCTGCCCGCAGTCGGATATAAATTATAAATAATAAGTTTTTTTTAATTGTTTTATTAATCTTAAGTTTTTTCTTTATTATGATTATATTTAAAATATATTCTTAAAAAAAGCACAAAATAAATGTCACATATCTATCATCATCATCAGCCTGTTGTTGTCCTGTTCACGTACATCGATAGTGACATCAATTTAGTTCAGATTTATGTCAAAAAATGGCGTTGTTATTAATAAGTTAAAAGTCGCTATAGAAATTCTCTCCGCCAGTTAATGACGTTCCCGATGTAATTTTTTTTAGAGCAGAACTATTCACACTTACTTAACTATTCTCGGTTAAAAATAGGTCAGTTAAATCCTACTTTGTGTTTTATTCAGTACTTAGTACCAGTAGGTATCAAGTTATGCTCTCTATTTTCCGTTGGGACTTCGGCCCTGAACAAGTCCTCTACTGAACATAGGCCTTCCCCATCAATTTCCAGAGGGAACGATCGCTAGCGGCCTGCTTCCACCGTCTTCCCCCGACCTTTTATTCAGTCATCGGTCCATTAATAGGGCAGGCGGTTTCCACTCGAGAACCTTTCTGCTCCATCGGCCGTCAGATATTACTCAATTATAATGTGCGAGATTCGCGCGCGCGGTTTTTCTCGCGTAGCTCTTGTTATTATACATATAAGACTTGCTCTTTAATCACTCACTCTTTCTTTTTAAAAAAACTGCATCAAAATCCGTTGCGTAGTTTTAAAGATCTAAGCATACATAGGCAGCCTCTGTAGCTAGGCTTGCCAGATCGAATAAACAAAAACATATTATCGGGAGAAAATATAAAATTTTCGTGATTTTGGGACTTTGGTCTGGAGATTCAAAAATAAATCAAACAAATTAAATATATTGAAAACATCAACATTAATAAAGTAGGTAATGTATTCTTAATGACGATTTGACAAAAGGTGACTATATTTTGAGTTAAACTTTCCACGGGAACGGAATCTACGCTGGACAGCTATTGCACAAATAAATCGGCTTCAGCGCATTGAAAATGAAAACGTTTATTGATAATGAAGACGAATCAATCGTAATTATAAGTCAAATATTATTTGACAGTACTCCGTCAGTCCTTGTTATTTGACCTGAGACCATGAATTAAACGGTTCTTGTAATCTTGTGGGAATACAAACACTTTTAATATCTACAACATGATAAAATCTGTCCATTTATCTGTACGTCAAATATTGACAAGATTAAGGTTATTTTTATCAGTTATCAGTTCTGTACTTGTTATTATAAATATTTGACAATATGGCTTCGAGTTCAAGATCCTATTTACATATCAGTTGGATACTCAATTTCTAAGTAACAATCGTGCCTAACATACACGCTTTTATTAAAAAAAAAAAACAGATGAAGCCTTTATCTGTTGTTAGGTACTCAAAGGATAAAATCGGTACCCTTTTCAACCGACTTTAACATGTGGAGGTTCTCAATTCGAGTGTATTCTTATTTCTTTCTTATGCTTGTTACTAAAATTTTAATGCTCCTTTTTTATTAGAAAGCTAAAGATTCCCGGGTGTTGCCATTTCTAAAATTTGGCGAACATGACAAGACGCATGAAAATCAAGCACCCGGACACTCCGGAATTTTCTAAAATTGTTTGAATTTCAAATAGCAAATTCTGTCCGGAGGCCCCGCTTAATGTCGCTCAACCCAGAGTCGCTCAACGAGTTTTTTTAGGCGTTCACTTATTGTCACATCATAAAAATAAATTACTTTATTAATGTTGATGTTATCAGTATATTTAATTTTATTTTATTTTTGTATCTCCCGACCAAAGTCCCAAAATCCCGAAAATTTGTTATTTTTCCTCGATAGTACCTAATATGGTTATTTGATATGGCAGCCCTAATTGCGATCGAACCAAGTTTTAAAGCTAGCCATTACTCGCAACAACTTAATCAGTCTGGTTAAATTTGGTATCAAACTACGATAATAATTTAATTAATGTGTTTATAAGTATATCATCATCATCATCAGCCCGTACAACTTCCACTGCTGTACATGGGCCTCCTCCCGAGGGAGGGGTTTTGCCATAGTCACCACGCTTGGCAGGCGGATTGCTGACCGCAGTATATTGTTGTAATACACGGGGAAACGCTGCTGCCCGTTCCCTGGTATACAAGTCCCTCAACCAACCAGACCCGGAAAGAAATCTAAGAATTTACACAAAGATTTCTTATCCGGTGTGGGGATCGAACCCACGACCTCCGAGACTTAAAGCGAGCCAAATACTGCTATGCTACGGAGAGGGAATTACACAGAGTAGGTACTTAAATATTAAAAAAATCTTATTGTCAATGAAAATCTTGTCTAGACAGGAACTTGTCTCACGATCTAATTTCCTTGCAGGCTAAAACATGTTTATACAAGGAAGCTAGCCCGTGTGGTAATGGCATAAAATATAATAGTTACCTACATTTACTTACTTGTGAAAATGAAAACTATGCCCGGTAAAGTAGCAACAGCCCCGTGGCTAACCAATAAACTCCTACTAAAAACTTAAAATGAACGGCCTCATCCGATATTCATTACTCCACAGGGGCGCCAGTTTAGTTAAGTTTTAAAACCATTTATGTATTGCTTTTAAGTCTGTTTATCCGGTCATCATCAGCCCGTATAACGTCCACTGCTGAACCTTTCCTGGGGATCGAACCCACGACCTCCGAGATTTAAAGCGAGCCAAATACCGCTACGCTACGGTGGTTGTCTTACACTAAGAACTGAGGTATTTTGCATTCTTCTAGAGTCAAAACTATAAGATAGAAACATAGGTTTGCGTGTTGAAAGTAATTTAAAACTAAAGGAGGTACAGTGTTTAGAATTGGCGTGCAACTAGACTCGCCTACTCAAAATTCTTCAACGAAATAAATTGATTGATTGGTTTTAAAAGTATTGAATACCTTAAGGAATAACAGTTTTGAAACATAGTATATTGTAAACTTTTCCGTAAAGTATTCAAAAACATTTAAAAATATGATATATGGGCGGTGTCATCGTTTAATATTTAATCCCAGATGCAACTTCGGAGATATTAGTCGAAGTAATGCGGATCATTACCGATAGATGGCACTAACGTCCCCCTTAGAGACGTGTTACAAAGAGATTGATAAATTTCGATGACTGGTAGGGTTCCACCGTAGCCTAATTGGTTAAGGCATTAGGGGCTTAACCTAAGGTACAGGTTCGAGTCCTGCCGGTGGTCAATTTTGAAACTTTAAGGAAAAGTGCCGATTACCATATTTTATAATTGAGATTAATAAATTTAGACCAACGGCAGGATTCGAACCTGCATCTTAGGTATAGCCCCTAATGTTATTGCGTCACCACACCCTTGTATTCTTCAATAACCGAGTGCTTCCGACTTCGTTCGCGTAAAATAAGACTTTTTTTTTAGACTTTTGTAAGTTGTCTCCAACAACCTCCGTAGCATAGCGGTATTTGGCTTGCTTTAAATCTCGGAGGTCGAGGGTTCGATCCCTTCGCCGGACAAAGAAATCTTTGTGTAAATTCTAAGATTTCTTTCCGGGTCTAGTTGGTTGAGGGTCAACCCTCCGTGCCTCGGAAAGCACGTTGAGCCGTTGGTCCCGATTGTTATAACATCATCTTTAATAATCGTATATAAAGGAACGGGCAGCAGCGTTTCTTTTTGTGTCACCAACCCGCCTGCCAAGCGTGGTGACTATGGCAAATACCCTTCCTCGGGAGGAGGCCCACGTTCAGCAGTGGACGTTATACGGGCTAATGATGATATGTTGTCTCATGAATGATAAATTAATCATTCTAAATTATCTGCAATTTAATTCTCATAGTTTGCTTAACTCATAACCCTTCCTTTGTCAGTCGGCTAGAAACATACCTAAATATAATCCCGCATTAACACTTCGCAAACTACCCAATTAAACATGTATTATTCACCAGCCGGGAACCGAACCTACATTAGCTAATAGACCAATCGGCGAGGAAATTAATCATGTACGAACAAACAGTCAAACGAACGGCGTTTGTAGATAGTAGCTAATTATTCAAAGCTAGGGTTGGACGAGAATGTATCGACATATTGAAGCGGCTGTACCCCAATGGGACTTGTGATCTTATGGTCACCGCACCGGTTCGATCCCCACCCATTGCACTACCGACATAAGCTACAATGCTTGTGTTACGAGTGGGTTCACCCCACTCGTAACACAAGCATTGTAGCTTATGACGAGGTGTTATCAAGAATTCTCATAGTTTGTAGACGGTAAAAACTCTGCGATTAATCTTAAAAAAAAAGCTTTAAACAGGGAATATTTAATTGCTGCGTGATCGAATCAGAGATGAAGAGATCCGCAGGAGAACGAAGATCCCTGACATAGCTCAACGGATTTGCATGCGGAAGTGGCAATGGGCAGGACACATAGCTCGAAGATCTGACGGCCGATGGAGCACGAAGGTTCTCGAGTGGAGACCACGAACTGTCGGACGACCGCCTGCACGATGGACCGACGACCTCATAAAGATCGCAGGGAGTCAGTGGATGCAGGCCGCTGGAAATCAATGGGGGAGGCCTTTGTTTAGCAGTAGACGACAAAAGGGTGATATGAAAATCGTACGATGCTACCTTTTTTTTCATATGGACATTCATCTACATAGTTAGCCACGAGGCTTTTGCTATTTTACCGGCCATAATAAAGGCGAGCAAAGCTCCATCCATATTTGCCATAGCATTGTAAATACGGTTGGAGCTCTGCTCGCCTGTGCGGTTGCATCGTACGATGTAATCGCCAATAGGACAGCACCTGAGTCCCCCACACACTTTAACAGTCCCCCACGGTACATCACTAGCTGGCGACAACACTGCACCCAACCGATAACGCGTACAAATAGTGATGTGCATGCAATCTGCATAATTACTGATGGCGGTCGTAATTTATTCTCTAATATTTCGTGGGTACCTATTCAATTTATGCTAACCATTTTCTGTATGAGAGTTCTGTTTAATACTAATTTATACTTAATTTATAAAGTTTATTTATTTACTCCAAACAATTTAATATTAATGAATAAAATTCACATATGTATCTAACATTAGCTAATCTATAATGTGCCCGGTTTCGCACGGGTGCAATGCTGATGTATCATACATATAAACGTTCTCTTGAATCACTCTATCTATTAAAAAAACCGCATCAAAATCTGTTGCGTAGTTTTAAAAATCTTAGCATACATAGGGATAGGGACGGATAGACAGCGGGAAGCGACTTTGTTTTATACTATGTAGTGATATGACACCGGAAAACAATAGGAATCGTAAGATTTTTGTTGTTCAAAGATTTAAAGATTACTAAGCAGAGTTTTTGCAGTCTACTAGTTTTCTCGTTAACCCCCCGTGCTGAATTAAAATGCTTGTGTTACGAGTGGGTTCACGTCAGTAGAGCAATGGGTGGGGAACGAACCGGCAACTGCAAGATCACAAGTCCGACGCCCTAGCCATTGGGCTACGACAGAAAGTTAATCAACTTCCGTGCCACTTCTATTGTTAAATTTAGTGGCCAGTGTCAGAAACTCAAATTATTATTATATTATTTACTTAATTATTATGACACTTGACCTAACCTAACCAAACGAGACTATGCTACTGTTGTAACAAAACAAACTACTTCAACTTCAATAAGTCCTGTTGAACTCCATGGTTTTAGGTTTAGATTAGTTTTTTAACCACCCGGAACCTCGTCAGTTTATCAACTAACTAGAAAGTTGATCAACTTACGATTATGATTATTTTCCAATCACATACACAAGACGCTGCTGCTCGTTACCTGGTAAACGATTATCATAGTTATTATATATCTACCATTTTTTTTTGTCATTAAACCCATACTTGTGGTTTATCTATGGATAGGTCTTCAAAAATAATATTAAGGTTTCTAATATTTTTTTTTTCTTTACTGAATAGTTTGCGCGAGCGACACTTCCAAAGTGGTAAAATGTGTGTCCTCCCCTGTAACTTCTAACATAAGAGAATGATAAAACTAAAAAATATATATGATGTACATTAACATGCTAATTTCCACCGAAAATTGGTTTGAACGAGATCTAGTTAGTAGTTTTTTCTTAATACGTCATAAATCGTCAATATGAAAATAAAATAAAACCATTTCATTTCATAAACATACGCTTTTTTACTGGCAATTGGCACTGGTACGGACCGCTTCGTGCGCGAGTCAGACTCGCACTGGGAGGGTTTTTTTTTATTTTGTCCAGTTGTAAATGCATTTACGCATTCCCACTGCGGCTGCAGCGTATCCACGCGCTGGCGGCGGGATATTTGGGACTCGCCCTCTCCATACCGATGGTATTCTACACCACTAAAACTCCCCGAACACTCCTTCAAACCGTCGTTGGCGGAGGCACGGCACCCGCGGCCAATATGGCGCCGCGGGAGCTCCTGTACCTTAGTGCACCAACCCCACTGTCTCTGCATCACCCAATGGTAGACTAGGAAAATATCCCAGGCATTAAGTCCACCATCTCTTACCATAGTTCTAAAGTTAAAAATAAATAGAGTTAACGTGCTTTCCAAGGCACTGAGATTAATTCCCAGACCAGACACAGAAATCTAGAGATCAGAAGCATAATTTCGGATGTGCCATTAGGTATACGTCAGAAACATTCGTCGTATGTGCCTTTACCGTAAACTGGCACTTACGACCAAATGCTTCTGAAGTATAAGTATATGTTTCTGAGTACTAGAAATAATCTTTGATTTTACTTTTTTTTTGTCCGGAGCTGGACTCAAACCCACTACTTACAAAATATCAAGGCTTATACTGCTGCACCACACAATTTGTCGAAACAACATCATCACCATTAAGTGACCACCGCCCACATAATCATATTGTGTACCCAATAAAGTTTTTATAAAACAAATTTATGTAAATTCACTAACAAGACACTTTGAAACAGAGATTCAATTATATTATTTAAATTTTATGGCTTGGCGCATTTGAATGGGGTTTTATTAGGATTTAGTTGAAATAAACTCCATAATGATAATTCAAAGGGAATTTAATTGCCTCGAAGCAATTTTTTTTCAAATTACTAGCAGAGTTTTTGCACAATTCTAGTATCTAGTGGCTAAGGCAAAAAGAGGATTGCTAATAAGGTTTTGGGGCCCTTCCTGGCTTAGGGGCCCCGGGGTACTGGCCCACCCAGCCCTTCGGTAGCTGCTTCCCGTTCTTCTAAGCTTAAATACTCGTAACACAAGCATTTTAGCCAGACAACCTCCGTAGCGTAGCGGTAATTGGCACGCTTTAAATCTCGGAGGTCGTGGGTTCGATCCCCACACCGGTGGTTGAGGGACTACCGGGAGGTACGTCCGGGAGGTCCCTCGGAAATCACGTTAAGCCGTTGGTCCCGATTGTTATAACATCATCTATAATAAGCGAACCAGGGAACGGGCAGCAGCGTTTCCCCTGTGTATTACAACATAACACTGCGGTCACCAATCTGCCTGCCAAGCGTGGTGACTTTGGAAAAAACCCTCCCTCGGAAGGAGGCCCATGTTCAGCAGTGGACGTTAGGTATACGGGCTGATGATGATGATGAAGTATTTTAGCTTAGCACGAGGGGTTTACAAGAATACTAGTAGACTGCAAAACTCTGCTAGTAATCTTTAAAAAGAAAATCGACCGTAACCAGCAAGGTCCCGGGTTTGAGTCCCAGGCCTGTTGAGAATCGAACCCACGACCTTCGAAATTGTAGCAGCCACAACAATCAAGTGAACTGAAGTTTAGTATCATGTGGAATGGAAGTGATACTCGGAGTAAATTAGCTTTCTCTACATAGAGTCGAAGGTGCTTCAGTGTAGAGCGATCGATATGTCAATATTTGGTGAGCTAGAGATGGGGAGTGACTTGTCGATAAACTGACTTACTTATTCAAAGCGGCCGTAGCCCAATGTTTATGTCCGGTGAAGTAGCAAAAGCTTCCTGACTAACTAAATAATGTAACGTAGCCCAATGGCTAGGGTGTCGGCCTTGCGATCGTGTAATCGCCGGTTCGATTCACACCTATTGCACTACCATCGTGAACCCACTCCTAACACAAGCATTTTAGCTTAGCACGAGGGGTTAATAAGGAAACTGGTTGCGTGCAAAAACTACTAACTAGTAATCTTAAAAAAAAACTGTTTTCTTTTTTAAAAATTTTTTCTTTTCATTTCTCTGAACTAAAGTGAAAATATCGAGTGAGCTAAAGTGATGCCAGTGTGGTAACACTGGCATCACTTTAGCTCACTCGATATTTTTCATAAACATCGATACTAAATGCCCGTGTCCCATCTCTACGCCAGACAAGAGCCAATAAGCGCGTCGTGACACTCACATTAACACCGCACGACAACACTACTCGCAACTATTCGGGGTTCCGTATCGATTTGTTTTGTTTGAACCTTGTATTGTTTGGTTTGATTCTTCATCTTTTGACTTTGTGACTCCATTGTATCTTGTTAACATTAGTCTATTGTAGTCCATTTCAGCAGGGAATGGTATTGTGACATGTGGTTATGGCTGCCATGCTATAAACCTCGCAACAGAAATCATAGGTAATAAAAAAACCCTACTAATATTATAAACTAGCTGGGCCCGTGGTTTTATCCGCGTTACTCTGCTCCAGTGGGTCGGAGCGATTTCCAATAATTCCACCCCTTAGAGGATAAAAAGGTATCGAATTTTTTTTATGGAGAAATGTTAATACATATAAGAGCACAAAGTTGAGGCAAAAGCTAATTAGAGCATAAAGTTTAATCTTGCCTATGACATTCACAAATAATATGGCTTCCTTAAGTAGAGCAACATTTGCACAAAACACCCCTAAAATTCTAAAAGTCATAATTCCTCAATCTCATCTTCAGCGACCGCCCTGAGCCGAGGTACAAGTTTCACAGGGGACGCCCTCTTGCGCAGCTTGCTTAGTTTGTAGTGTTGAAACCATTTATCTACGCTGGAGCTCTGCTCGCCTTTATGCCCGGCCAAGTAGCAAAAATCTCGTGGCTAACATAATATGTTCGTCCGAAAAAAAAGCCTTTCCGAAAAAAAAGTGGCTTTCTATTAGTAAAACAAAAAAATCCAAATCGTATCCAGAGATTATTTATCCCCTACAACCTCATAAACTTTAGGTAGGTACCTCTTTATAATATTAGAGTAGATATACGGAACCTCGCATTAAAGTGGTTTATGTAGTAATCCAGTATTTTCGTCAAGTGCACTACACAGCGCAGACTAATGTCTTTAACATGCGCCATGTCATGCACAACCGACATTTTGTTTTTATGATCGACATTTAAATTTGGAACGAATTCAAACGCCAAGAGTATAAAAAAGTGAATTAGTTTGACATTTTGTTGTAGATGAAAATTATTTTATGCAATACTAGACCAAAAAAAACTGTTCATTAGATTGATGGATCGCCAGTTGTTTTGCAAGAGTTCGTATTCTATGGAGATCGGTTACCATTAAGCGTAGGTATATACAGCATACAGACACACAGACAGACAGGTAACAATATTTTGTTATTAGTAGTAGTAGTAGTACCCTAGAAATATGAATAAGTATGCGTTTAGTAAAAACTTGTTATTTAGGTAGGTATATCGATAGTTATTTTTTTATTTATTTATACACATAGATAAAAAATAAACATGTTCTTTTGTCTATGTATATTAATACCTAGGTATGGGTGTATATTCGGAATCAAAACAGTGTATAAATAATACTATCATAAACAAACCTCCTAGAACCGCGCCATCAACATGTGTGGTAGGTGTTCTATGCTCTTTACCCGTTTCGGCGGGAAATGCGATCGACATTCTTATTTTTCATTATTTATAAAACTCTGAAAAACTATTAGTTGCTTGAAATATACAACTTATAATACGGATGACGACTAAAAAAGTCTTTTAAGTCCGTCAGTTAGATTACTAATAAATATTGGACACGTATTTTTTTATTTATCAAATCAATAAAAATTGACAAAGATACAGAGCAACAACAAACTATACTTAAAGTTCAGGAGAGTGGGGCTTGTGACGTCACTACTAGGTAACATTGTACCTACAAGTGACGTCACATGACATTTCAACGCGCTGTATCTTTATGTACTCCATTGATATCTTATAGAATAGAGTACAATTACCCTTTTTTTGTCCCGGGGGAAATGCATTTACGCATTCCCACCGCCGCTGCAGCGTATTCGCGCGCTGAGTTTGATACTCTAGTTCGAATGACGTTACCTCGATGGTCATTACCTCGATGGCTGGCGGTGGGATATGTAGGACTCGCCCTCCCCATAGCGTTAACCTCATTCCACGAGGAGAGGACTCTACACCACTAAAACCTCTCGGACACTCCTTCGATCCGCCGTTGGCGGGGGCCGGGTACGCATGAGCAATCCGGCCCCCCGAGTACAATTACCTGAAATATAACGCACAGTACCGCGGGAAAAACTGCGGGGTTCAGCTAGTATGATCATAAAAGATGTTTAAATATTTCTAAATAGCCATATTATGTCAACTAATGTATAAATCATATTTTATTATAGGTAGTCAACGTTATTGCACAAAGTGGCGACGCGCCTTGTTACTTAAAACATGCTTATTTATAAGTAAACACAAATCTCGGAGGTCGTAGCTTCGATCCCCACGCCGGATAAGAAATCATTGTTTAGAGTCTAAGATTTCCTTCCGGGTCTGGTTGGCTGAGGGACTACCCTCCGTGCCTCTGAAAGCACGTTAAGCCGTTGGTCCCGATTGTTACAACATCATTAAAAACAATCCCAACGGCGGATCGGAGGAGTGTCCGGGGGGTTTTAGTGGTGTAGGGTCCTCTCCTCATGGTATGAGTTTAGCATACCACGCTATGGAGAGGGCGAATCCCACATATCCCACCGCCAGCGAGCGAATACGCTGCAGCGGCGCGGCGGTAGGAATGCGTAAATGAATATTCCCCGGACAATAAAAAAAAGGATGGTGTTAAACATAGTTACAAATGGTATTCATTCTAATTAGAAAACCTCAATGTATCTTGTTAAGAACAGATACTGTGAAACAAAGATGACTCGTGAAACATAATAACAAGTGTAAACATTTCAATGTAAACATTGTTTACAATGCTAGAGCTCAGAAGTATAATGTCGGATGTCCCATTATACGTCAGAAACATTCGTCGTATGTGCCTTAAAGGTACAAGTTTGTAGCGGGCGACATGAAGCTGCAGCAAACGACGACGTGTCGCACAGCGACACTACTGGGGGCCGAGTCTTCTATTTTGTTAAGTATTGAGCCACCGTAGTGCCATCATGATATCATTACGCCAAAAACGGTAATCTACTAATCTCACTATGGTGTCGGCGCTGGAATGGCAGTCGGTATTGCTACCGCAGAAACAGAAGTAGCAGGGGAGATGGTTAGGGAGATTGTAATGTTTATTTAGGCGATTTCAAAACTTATAAATGTATCATTTGTTATTATATTCAACTACGCTAAAGTCATCGTGGCGTCATAGTGACACCATTATGACGTTTCCGCGCGCGGTTTCATCCGCGTAACTCCCGTTCCCGTGGGAACTTCATAATTAAAAACGTGAGTGGATGAAGGTGATATGGCATTTTCGAGTTTTTGTGTTTTTTTGCATAGATGAAGGTGATATGTCAATACAATACGACTACAGATCTTAACCATCCATTTAAGGCTTTACGAGACAACTACATTCATCTGAGCACCTCATTTTCAATATCCAAACTTGCAGAAAAGTTTACTTTTGTTTATGAAAAAAGGAGTAATGTCAAGATTTTTTTTCAAATAAAATATTAAAAATATAAATTTGTTTGGTTGCTTTCATACCATTAAAATTTCAGGTTATTTACACAACTTGGCATCACAGTTTAATACAAACATTAGTTTTGTAGCGACTTATCTCAAAAAATAAAAGTGAAACTTTTACTTCGATTTACTCCAAATTTAAATTATGTGACTTAATCACCTGCATCCACTCACGTCTTCTTAAATAGCCTATGTCACTCAGGGTGAATGTAGCTTTCCAATGTTGAAATCAACATTATTTCCGGGTCTGCTTGAGAGACTACCCTCCGTGCCTCGGAAAGAAAGGAAAGCACGTTAAGCCGTTGGTTGCGATTGTTGTAACATCATCTATAATAATCGTATATCCAGGAACGGACAGCAGCGTTTCCTTGGGTAGTACAACAAAATATTGCGGTCACCAACCCGCCTGCCAAGCGTGGTGACTATGGCAAATGGAGGGTATTTGCTCGGGAGGAGGCCCATGTTCAGCAGTGGACGTTATACGGGCTGATGATGTTGATGATGAATAGTGAAATAATTTTCCAAATCGGCACAGTAGTTTTAGAGTTTATTCATTACAAATATACACACAAAAATACAAATCTTTCCTCTTTATAATATTATAGTATAGACTGGCACTTACGACCAAATGCTTCTGAAGTAGAATGCTTATTGTTGACATACTTTAAGGTCAAGTCTTATGGAGACTTTTATCTTTTTTTTTGTTTTAAAGATTTTTGCAGTCTACTAGTATTCTTGTTAAACCCTCGTGCTAAGCTAAAATGCTTGTGTTACGAGTGGGTTCACGTCGGTAGTGCAATGAGTGGGAATCGAACCGGCGACCACAAGATCACAAGTCCGACGCCCTAGCCATTGGGCTAATGCCGTTTATTAAATATAGAAAACTTTGTATAACAAACCCACACGATTAAGTATAGATTACATTTATTACACTCAGTAACATTTGTAAATTACGAGCCTGTTACCAGTAGCGTAGCGAGAGGGTAACAGACCGGACACATTTCCTAAATAGTACAAATTATGCTTAAAAGAGTATTACCTATGAAGGAGCACAATTGTTTAATAACTTACCATCCCATATTAACATTTGCTAACCCTTACAATAAGTTTCGATCACAGCTATTTACACATTCTATTATTCAAAATATACAGACAGACAACCTCCGTAGCGTAGCGGTAATTGGTGGAGGTCGTGGGTTCGCTTCCCACACCGGACAAGAAATCTTTGTGTAAATTCTAAGATTTCTTTCCGGGTCTGGTTGGTTGACTACCCTCCGTGCCTCGGAAAGCACGTTAAGCCGTTGGTCCCGATTGTTATAACATTATCTATAACAAACGAACCAGGGAATGGGCAGCAGCGTTTCCCTTGTGTATTACAACACAACACTGCGGTCACCAATCCGTCTGCCAAGCGTGGTGACTATGGCAAAGACCCACCCTCAGGAGGATGTTCAGCAGTGGACGTTATACGGGCTGATGATGATGATGATGATGATGATTATTCAAAATCAGTGTAACTAAACTAAAAGTACTACAACATAATCTTAATTTATATTAACTAGAACTATTAAAATTCAGATTTTTGAAGAGATACGTAGAAGAACGCGGGTTACCGACATAGCCCAACGGATTAGTTCGTTGAAGTGACAATGGACAGGCCATATAGCACGGAGAACAGATGGCCGTTGGGGTCGAAAAGTTCTCGAATGGAGACCGCGGATCGGCAAGCGTAGCGTAGGACGTCCACCAACTAGATGGACGGATGATCTGGTTGAAGCCGCGGGATCACGGTGGATGCAGGCCGCTTCTAACTGCAACAACTGCAGATCTATGAGAAAGGCCTTTGTCCAGCAGTGGACGTCCTACGCCTGAAATGATGAATGGTGATGATTAGAACTCATACGTAATATACCTACCTACCTGTTGTTGACTATACTTACCTTAGTTTAAAAATTAAAACTACTTTTACATTAATTTTATAATAGGTTTTTATATTTTTCGTTGACGGTTACATAATATAAGATAATAATATCTATAAAAATGTTATACCTATTCTCATGTAAGTGGCTTTTTTGTCTTTTATGAGAATAAATGATTTGAACACAAAATAGCTTTAATGTTACGCATCCCCTCTGCCGCTGCAGCATTACGCCGGCGGTGGTATGTGATACTCGTCCTCTCCATAGCAGTGGTAGGTATGCTAGTCATACCACGTGGAGAGGACCCTACCTACTAAAACTTTCTAAGTACTCCGGTTTTTTAAATCCAAATATCACTATGATTATATTTTTAAGAGAATTTTCTCTGTTAGCGGCCATAACCCAATGACTCGCTGGTTCGATCCCCACCCATTGCACTACCGACGTGAACCCACTCGTAACACAAACATTTTAGCTTAGCACGAGGGGTTGACAATAATACTAGTAGACTGCAAAAAGACTGAAGGAAATCTTAAAAAAAAAAGAAGAGTCTTCAAAATCTGTTCACGCTGTCGAAAGTTCTGCGTAACAAGCAATTAAAAGAAGAATACTTACACTCGAATTGAGAACCTCCACCTTTTAAAGTCGGTTGAAAAGAGTCCCGTTTTACCCTTTTTGGGTACCTACGTTTTTTTTTTGTCCGGGTGGAATGCATTTACGCATTCCCACCGCCGCTGCAGCGTATTCGCGCACTGGTGGTGGGATATGTGGGACTCGCCCTCTCCATAGCGTGGTATGCTAAACTCATACCACGAGGACATAGAGGACCCTACCAACCATTAAAACCTCCCGGAACCTCCTTCGATCCGCCGTTGGCGGGGGCCAGGTACGCATAAGCAATCCGGCCCGCCCTTTTTGGGTACCTACGGAAACCTTAAAACAAATAAAGGCTTTAACCATTATTTGCCACGGAGCTCAGACGGTATAGTTACGCCACTGCTTGTAACTTAATACTGCGCCTTAAGCGTGTGTTTATCCATATATCCCACGCTCTCCTCCAAAACAGTACTACTATGTTTGTGAATGTGTGAATTGTTTGCAACTGTACTTAAGGTTTGGTTGCTTCACGACTTTGTGTATTTTTCTTTTAATATAGAGAGACTTGTTACAAATGTATGTTTCAGTAGATATAATAACAACCTCCGCAACGTAGCGGTTTTTGGCTCGCTTTAAATCTCGGAGGTTGTGGGTTCGAGTGTTCGATCCCCACTCCGGACAGGAAAGCTTTGTGTAAATTCTAAGATTTATTTCCGGGTCTGGTTGTTTGAGGGACTACCCTCCGTGCCTCGGAAAGCACGTTAAGCCGTTGTTCCCGATTGTTATAACATCATCTATAATAATCGTATATCAAGGAACGGGCAGCAGCGTTTCCTTGTGTGTTACTACGGTCACCAACCCGCCTTTCAAGCGAGGCCCATCTCATCATCATCATCAGCCCGTACAACGTCCACTGCTAAACATGGGCCTCCTCCCGAGGGAGGGTTTTTGCCATAATCACCACGCTTGGCAAACGGATTGGTGACCGCAGTATTATTTTGTAATACACAGGGAAACGCTGCCCGTTCCCTGGTATACGCTTATTATAGAAGATGTTATAACAATCGGGGCCAACGGCTTAACGTGCTTTCCGAGGCATGGAGTCCCTCAACCAACCAGACCCGGAAAGAAATCATAGAATTTAAACAAAGATTTCTTGTCCGGTGTGTGGATCGAACCCACTACCTCCGAGACTTAAAGCGAGCCAAATACCGCTGCGCTACGAAGGTTGAATACAATATTGTACTATATATTATAATCACGGTTTAAATATACTAAGAGATTGAAGATTCGTGTGTTTTAGCTCTCAAACCAAAAATATATTTAAAAAAAACTAACCAAATGCAGTAAAAACATCCACAATTCCACTTTAAAATAGATTGATTTGTTCCACGTTTCTAAACGAAATTATTTCACCATACCGTTTCTGGACGGACATAGTAGTGACAGACGAACGGAAACGTCGACATTTTGTTTATTTTGGCTCCATTTTTAAATGTAAAATGGCGGTGATGAATGATAAATTCTTTTGCGGAAAATTTAGAGTATTTGTGAAAGGTAAATTAATTTATTTTAGTTATGGACTTTGATTGACGGTATAATATTAATTGCGTTATAATTAATAAAGCTTAAAATTAATATTAGACAGTCAGATGACTAAGTTTGTTATTAGTTAGTTGTATGAAATGTCCATGTTCGCTGGATTATACAGTGTTATTTTTAAAACATTAACCACCTTTCACGGGGTGAAAGTACTGATGATTATAAGCAACTTTTACTATAGGACCAACCTCTGAAAGCGCGAAAAAAACAATTAGCTGTTCCATACATTTTGTCGAGGTAAGTGAACATCAATGTATGGAACAGCGGATTTTTTTTTCGCAAAAGATCTCTGTATACGCTTAGATTTTTTTTTTAATACTTTAGGGAAAAATGTACCGCTTAGATACTAATTTTCAAAATTGAGATTAATAAATTTGACCACCGGCAGGACTCGAACCTGCATTTTAGGTATTAGTATGGAATTTTATTCTCTCCCGCCTAATATAAGAGATAGTAACAATATTTTCCTCTTCAAAAAGCGAGCAAAAGAACATTATTTAAGTATATCATGATAGTATTTACATATATATTTGAATGTATGTCTTATATGTATTTATTTATGTATTTGTTTATGTATAAGTTTAATAGTCTATATTATTTCATGTTCATCTGTATCTTGATTTCCTAACGCGACACACTATTCTTGTTCTCTTTTTGTTTTTTCCTTTCGCGGGTGGAAGAAATTACATTAGAAATAAGCACTACCTTTGTACTATCTTTCTTGTATTTAAATATTTTTCTTTTTAATATTATGTGTATAAAGTAAATAAATAAATATATCATTTCGCTGAATAATAACAACGACTAACCACTGTGCATAACATTACAATGCAAAACACATTAAATTACGCAACAAATTACCTACAAGTAGATTCCCACGAGCACTTGATCTCACAAATGAATGTTAACAAGGCGGTGTGAAGTAGAACCGGTTGCGTTTCGTCTTCATGCAGTTTGTTTACTGAATTAATGATATTGGGCGCTAGTTGAGTGCAGTTCCGTAAATTGCCTTTTCTGCTCCCTGTGCTAGCTTTTATAAGTGCGCCCTATAATAGCTCCTTTTTTTTCCGCGGGGAATTGCCTATACGCATTCCCACCGCCGATTTTATATGAGTATTATTATGAGTATGAGTGAGTAGATATTATTATGAGTCCTGATGGTGGTGTCAAGCGTTCCCTGGGTGATGTAGGCATCACTCACTCCCTTTACAGGGGTAGCAGAATTGTCTGTTCTAGGAATCTTTACCTTCCACTCGGGACACATCCAGGAAGCACCAACAATGGCTGTGACAGGTATGGCCACACAGCCACGATGATGCGGCGTCGAACATATTCCACATCGCACACTGTCAGGAGATGATATTGAGATAAACTTGCCACAGGCTTCACAAGATTTAGGCATTATTTATCTTTTTAGTTCAGCCACTCAATAAAAGATGGCGCTGTTGTCACAGTTGGCTTCTTAGTTATTTCTATTTAAGGGGATGATCTTAAAGCCTATGGAGTACCTCAAGGTGTAGCAAATTACATTTATTGCCTTAAACCCTTTATTCACCAAAAAGGAAAACACATATTTATGCACTTCATGTATTTTTATATAATAGTTATATATTATAGGGTAGTTCCGTACTTGTTTTATCACTATTTTAATGTTTTTTTAATTTAACGCTAAATAATGTTCACTAAACTGTGTATTTTATTGTATGTATATTCACTGGATATTTGTAAATAAACTTTTTATCAATAAACACTTAGTTAATCTATTTAATTGAATTTTTGTAAATCACTGTCTCAACAAACATGTACGTCGCGGTTGACATTCGTGACGTCACTGCTCTGCACTGCTGAACATGGGCCTCTTCTCAAAAGACCTTGGCAATTCATTTGAGGGATATTGCCATAATCACCACGCTTGGCAAGCGGATCAGTGATCGCAGTAAGATGGTCCCTAAACTCGAGATAATAGATGCTTCTCATCAATAAGGTGTATGAACCTTATCACCTCTGACGACTATTGACTCGTAGGAAGCTAGGATAGGGTCCGGTCGTCCTCGCAAGGCGAGGCTCGCGACGACGCGGTGACGCCTTCTATGCATCAGACCCGATTTAATTATATTTATAACTAGCGACCAGCCCCGGCTCCGCACGCGCACAATGCTGATGCATTATACATATAAACCTTCCTCTTGAATCACTCTATCTATTAAAGAAAACCGCATCAAAATCCGTTGCGTAGTTTTAAAGATTTAACCATACATAGGGATATATTAGGGACAGAGAAAGCGACTTTGTTTTAAAGTATTTATTTATTAGTAGTGATACGCGACTATCACATGCCAAAACAATATCATTGGTGAATTCTACTTAGTAACATTATAGTTGAAATGTAAACTAATTTATCAGTTAAATTTTTTGTCATTATACATTATTGACTTATAATAAGTATGATCGATTCGTCTTATTTATCGTACGTACGTTTTCATTTTCAAATTTACTTAAATAAACACGGTCATAACCAAATGTCTGATATTTTATGATAATATGGCCATAAATACCGTTATATTATTATAAAAAAAACTTGTATTTGTCCGACCTTTTCATCCTTTGAAAAAAAAATCTAATCGTTTTATTAAGGTTAAATAATTACAAATTCAAATTAACAACATATTAAAACGGTAATTAAAATACTTTATTGTATATTTTATTGTTTAAATGGTTTTTAATATTTATTTGAGTTCTTCCCGAACTATGGCGCCGATGATTTAGTATCACAGATGTTATCTGTGGTATTGTCTGTGGTCACAACTTTTTTTTAACGGCAGGTGACTGCTTACCGAACAACCTGTTTTGCTAGGGGTTACTGCTATTGTGCCAATGTGACAGCATAGTGGTACTTAACTTTTTTGTTTTGTTATCTAAACGTAGTTAGAATATCTGTTAAACTAGGGTAATTAACAATTATTACTAACTTAATATACCACGGTTGCGGCACCGGTACCGGCCGCGGGGCCAGGGCGCGGCGGCGCGTGGCGCAAGCCTATAAATAGCATTGCACCCGTGCGAAACCGGGACGGGTCGCTAGTTATATTATATTTTAAAAAGAAATTGAATTTTAATTAATGTTATTGTAATTTTATGAAATACGGAGAACTGATGACACCCTAAAAAGGATAAAATGCCACCCCTGGCAAAGTTTGTATCGAGAAATAGAAATCTACACGGACGAGGTCGCGGGCAACAGCTAGTACATCATAAGATTCCCATTTTTTTTCGGACGGACATACGTAGTTAGCCACGAGGCTTTCTATTCTTCACTGCGCATAAAGGCGAGCAGAGCTCCTGCCTTAATTAATGGTTTAAAAACTACAAAAGTAACCTGCGCAAGAGGCGATGAGATTATGACTTTTAGTTTTTAGGGGAGTGTTGTGCAACTGTCGCTCTACTTTACAATGACATTCCTACTGGAACGGGAGTTAAGCAGGTAAACCACGCAAAAAGGCCAAATTATTACAAGAATTCATTGATACATTTTCGATACACTCTCACCGACACGCTGTCAATTTTTTTTTGTTCTAGCAACCTCTATCACCCATCCCTTTTTTGTTTGTGTCAAATTTCATAATCCATGTGGATTTTTTTTTTTTTAAGAAAAAAAAACTCATAGACAAATGAGTTTTAAAAAGGTTGGCGCGTAAAATGATAATGGACTTTTGCGGTTAGTTTATGCTATTACTAGTAGCTCCCCGTGGTTTTATTCGTGTTTTTGCTGATTTAGCCGAACAGATTTAGGCGTGATTTAAGTTTATATATACTTAGATTAAATCTTACTTATAATAGTTTTTAGGATTAAAACGCCGGCGTAATGAAGTTAGATTTTTGGTTTTACTTATTAATCATCATCAGCCCGTATAACGTCTACTGCTGAACAAGGGCCTCCTCCCGAGGTATATTTTTGCCATAGTCACCACGCTTGGCAGGCGGGTTGGTGACCGCAGTATTATGTTGTAACTTACAAAGAAACGCTGCTGCCTTTTCCTTGATATATGTACGATTATTAGGTATAGATGATGTTATAGCAATCGGGACCAACGGCTTAACGTGCTTTCCGAGGCACGGAGGGTAGTCCTTCAACAATCCAGACGTGGAAAGAAATCTTAGAATCTACAAAAAGATTTTCTTGTCCGGCGTGGAGATCGAACTCACGACCACCGAGATTTAAAACCACGGAGGTTGCGTTACTTACCATAGTTTATTTTTACTTTTTTTATTTATATTTCTTCCTAAAGGCGGCAGCCAATCTTTATATAAGCTTGCGATTCTGCGCAGGACATTTTAAATTGCACAAATATATGCGAAAATACAGGTACACTCTCTTTTCCTTTATTCTCAAAATCCACTGAAATATCAGGCGTAGGGCCGATTTGATATAATAATTTTCTAGTAACACAATTTTTTTACCGACCTAGGATCACCATCCGATGCCCTCATAGACCCGAAGTCCGAGAGGCCCGCGAACTGTAAAGTAGAGTGACAGTTGCACATTACTCCCAAAAATACTTAAAGTCATAATCCCTCAATCTCCGATCCGATCTCCTCAAGCCGAGGTCCAAACCCCACGGGGGGCGCCCTCTTGCGCAGGTTGCTTAGTTTGTAGTTTTTAAACCATTTATCTGGGCTGGAGCTCTGCTCGCCTTTATGCCCGGTGAAGTAGCAAAAGCCTCGTGGCTAACAAGCACATCAAACCGAACAAAAAATACGTCCTAGGATCGAACCCGGGATCTTCGCTAGACCAACAAGACAGTCACTATTAACATAAGATTGAAAGTCATAACATGAAACTCAATACTAATCCTCCGCGAAGTCGGATAAGTTCTCAATTGGGGGAGTGCATTGAACCCATTTTAATAAAATTAATAAGTGAATACCATGAGGTAGGGAGACGAACAATGCTTTGAACGGACCACAGTAACGGTGATACAGTAAGGCAACTTCGAACAAGTTTAATTGTGTCTAGTTATCTATGTAACTAGCTAGTAGCTACCCACGCCTGGTTTAAACCGCGACGTTCCGAGACGTTCCGTAACGTTCCGCGAAGTTCC
This sequence comes from Nycteola revayana, assembly GCA_947037095.2. Classification (NCBI taxonomy): domain Eukaryota; kingdom Metazoa; phylum Arthropoda; class Insecta; order Lepidoptera; family Nolidae; genus Nycteola; species Nycteola revayana. The sequence goes on from OX344840.2 coordinate 9,206,016, forward strand.
ATGGGAACTTTATACTTAAACATAGCCTATAGCCTACCTCCTTAAATGGTCTAACTAACACTGAAAGATTTTTTCCAATCGGACCATTAGTTCCTAGTAGGCATTCTGTAAGACGGTAATCGGCTAGTCTACCTGTGTAAAATTGTTCACAGTAAGGAGATTTCGAAAAAACTAGTGACGTCACAATAATAATAATAATTAATCCAGCCTAGAGCTGAGTCAAAAAAAACACAGATAATAATAATAATCTTTTATTGCCATAATGCGTTTTAAAAAAGAAATTATGAAGCCTTTGACTACCAAAGTGGGTTTATGCCTGTATGTCAGGAGTCAGCGCCTTCTCCTAGAATAATTACACTATTATATGTCAACTGAAGAATACAGTACCAGTAAAGACAACGAATAAAATGAAAAAAAAAAAATACTATAAAATAGTAAGCGAAAATGTTTTATATATCCTAAATTATGATAAACGTAGGATGTGTGTATGAGTATGTGTGTGTGTAAGTGTATGTTTCAATTTTGTGGAGTGAGTTTTAAAAAATGCAAAACGAATAATACATTGCCTATAATCTCCGCAATACCTATGCGGAACCCATAAGAGGGACATAGTATAGTAATTATCGACACGTGCCCGCGAGCGGGCGGCAAATCTTTCAATTATTAACTACATTACAAATAAAGGGTAAATTGTGCCGCTCGATTTTGTTGAGCCTTTCATTAACAAGATTAGTAAATATAATACGTACGTTATTATAGAACTAAATTAAAAGTTTTTTTATTATTATTTTCTAGGGTTCCGTACTCAAAGGGTAAAATCGGATCGAATCGCTTTCCGTCTGTCCGTCACCGGGCTGTATCTCATAAACCGAGAAAGCTAGACTGGTAAAAATTCCACAAATAATGTATTTATGTTGCTCCTATAACAACAAATCAATAGAGTAAAATAAATTCCCCCCTCGCCCTCCCGACCCTTAGTTTGCTAAGAACCTCCCGATGCACTCATAGACCCGAAGTTCGAGAGGCCCACGGGGCGGAGGTCCGGGGCGCCCGGCAGCGCAGGTTGGCAGGCAGGCAGGCATTTAATGAGACTGGAGCTCTGATCGCCTTTATGCCCGGTGAACGCAAAAGCCTTGTGGTTAACAAAATGAATGTAAGCCCGGAAAAAAGTATGTATATAGTTAAGTAGGTAATTTCTACAACGGTATTGCCTCCCTGTTTCAAATTTTCTGTGTCCCACGAATGTAGTTATTAGATTAGGTACCAACTCCCAAGGATATGCCTTCATCGCTTACCGTCAGACTTAATATACGAGGTGAACCAACATCACCGAGGTTTAGAAAAAGATGGGTGGCCGTTAATGTTGAGTTTTATTTTATAGATTTATGGCGCAGCTTTTGATTAAAAAAACTATTTAAGAAGAATAAACTATAGGTAGGCTAGGTTCCCGCGCGCGGCTTCACCCGCGTAACTCCCGTTCCCGTGGGACCTTCATAATTACATATAGACTATGTCATCGGGAGATAGTGTAGATTCCCAACAGTTAAAGAATTTTTCAAATCGGTCAAGTAGTTTCGGAGCCGTTTCAATGCAAACAAACAAACAATCAAATCTTTCCTCTTTATAATATTAGTATAGATATATAAATATATATATAAAAAATTGCTATAAACGAATAAAAGTCTCATAGAAGTCGGTCCACCCATTACTGGGATTAGTAGGAACAAATAGACATATTATTATGTACATACTTGATTAGATAGAATAGAATTTTCTTTAGTACCTACCTACAAATTAACTAACTTTGCAAAATAGGTAATTCTCAATTAAACTGTAGTTTTTTTTTTTTTTTTTAATAAATTTGACTACAAAAACTTATACTGAAATATTGAAATTTATTCCGCACTTAGGTATTTACATACACTTGTACTTGTAAAAATTACACTGTATAAGACTAAATCTAACAAAAGTATCACTTAAGTAGCTAAAAACATTGCTAAAATTAATAGATCTTACAGTTTTTATCAGTCAGTCTGTCTGTCGTGCGATAAATGACCAATGTACACATTATAGTAAGATGCCTTAAAGGTAACAGGTCTCAGGTCCAAGAATCCGGCCAAAGTCTAAGCGACATCCACCTGAGGGCACCCTTAAGGGGTTAGGACCCACGCTCAGGGTGCCACTGGAGTAAAGAGTAGATTTTCGAACATTGGTGATCACAGTTCGGGGAATAAGCAACAACGCGGTCCTCGGTCTTGCCGTCGAGGATCCTACCCTAGCTAACCTGCAACCTTTCACTAGTTACCTAAGTGGACCACCTTAAACTTAATACTTATACCTATTAACAATTCCACCCTTTGTCCAATGTCCACCCTGATTGATGCTCATTATTATTTTTTAATCCCTTAATCCAATAAAATTACTACAAAGGGCGTTTAGTAATACTGATTGACCCTACGCAAGGGATTATGCAGTAGTGTGTGAGAATTTAACATATTGGTGTGACACCCTACCTGATCTAGGGTTATGGTCCCTGGGGGTGTAGTAAGGGCAGTTTAGGGCGCTTTTAAATTAGACTGCTGACATAACAGCATCCTTGGTAAATATAGTAATTACAAAAGAGATTTTAATCAAGATCTTTTGTTTTATACTTAAATACATAAAAAAGTAAACAATCAATTTGTATTTAAAATTAAGGTTAACATAATTAACTTATATATAAATCTAGTATGTTAATGAAATTAAATGTTTTTTTTTTAATTTTTATATTTGTGTTGATTGAATGAAAGGGATGGCAATGACGTATTAAAAACTACTTACAAGATCTCGTTCAAACCAATTTTCGGTGGAAGTTTGCATGGTAATGTACATCTTATTTTTTTTTTGTGTTATCAACCTCTTATTTTAGAAGTTACAGGATGGGGGGGGGCAAATTACCACTTTGGAATTATCTCTCGCGCAAACTAGTCAGTAAAAAAAAAGATATTGGAAACCTCAATATAATTTTTGAAGACCTATCCATAAATACCAAACAAGAATGAGTTTGATGGAAAAAAAAAATTGCGTTTCAATTCTAAGTATGGGGAACAAAATTTGTTATTTTTTTATGAAATTTGTGTGAAATCTTTATACAGTTCACAGAATACATCTACTTACCAAGTTTCAACAGTATAGTTCTTATAATTTCGGAAAAAAGTGGCTGTGACATATGGACGGACAGACAGACAGACATGACGAATCCATAAGGGTTCCGTTTTTTGCCATTTGGCTACGGAACCCTAAAAAATCATCATCATCAGTCCGTATGACGTCCACTGATGAAGATGGGCCTCCTCCCGAGGGATGGTTTTTGTCATTGTCACTACGCTTGGAAGGCGGGTTGGTGACCGCAGTATTATGTTGTACCTCACAATGAAACGATGATGTTGTAACAATCGGGACCAACGGCTTAAAGTGCTTTCCGAGGCACGAAGGGTAGTCCCTCAACCAACCAGACCCGGAAAGAAATCTTTAGAATTGACACAAACATGTCCTGTGTGGGGATCGAACCCACGACCTACCAGATTTAAAGCGAGCCAAATACCGCTACGCTAGGGAGGTAATAATCATAATTTTATAATATCCTAATAATACAAAGGCCGTTGAACTCAAGTATCAACAATAAAAATAGTAAACTCTAAATGTCATAGTTAACTAGATTACCACCCCCAAGGGTAGCAACCCCATCAATTAGCGCAACATGCAAATAACTTGCAAATAGGGTAGCGGAGTGCGATGGAATTCGGCAAAGGGTTTTTTGGAAGCGTTGGACCTTTTAGTTTTTGACTAGTCGTGTAACGCGGCGTTACTTGTTTTATACAGCTTTTTTGATTGTATGTTGTGTAGACAACCTCCGTAGCGTAGTGGTATTTGGCTCGCTTTAAATCTAGGAGGTCGTGAGTTCGATTCCAACGCCGAGCTAGTTAATAAATCTTAGTGTTCATTCTAAGATTTCTTCCCGGGTCTGAATGGTTGAGGGACTACCTTCCGTAATTCGGAAAGCACGTTAAGCCGTTGGGCCCGATTATCAAGTATAATGATCGTATATCAAGGAACGCGCAGCAGCGTTTCCTTGTGTGTTACAACATAATACTGCACCAATCCGCCTGGCAAGCGTGGTGACTATGGCAAATACCCTCCCTCGGGAGGAGGCCCATGTTCAGCAGTGGACGTTATACGGGCTGATGATGATGATGATGATGATTATAAGTGACCCCCTCTAAAATTATAGTTGCGCCCGCGCAGAAGACACATAAAAAGGATTCAATGAAAAACGCTCTTACAAAAACCTCAGAAGCATAAATACGGATGTACTATAATACTTCAGAAGCATTTGGTCGTAAGTGCCAGTTCACGATAAAGGCACATACGACGAATGTTTCTGACGTGTAATGGCACATTCGACATTACGCTTCTGACCTCTGAGTTTTGTCTTAAAATAAAATGCTGCAATGCAATCTCAGAAACTGCTAAGCATGTCTGTTGACTCCTTATAGTAAGAAGCGTTATAATAAACATTCATATAGTGATCGTGCGCAGGATTAAGTTTCATACAGTGGTAAACAAACTTTGGTATTATTCCAGTCAAACATTATAATACATATACTAGCGAGCTAGCCCCGACTCCGCACGGGTGCAATGCTGATGTTTCATACATATAAGCCTTCCCCTTGAATCACTCTATCTATTAAAAAAAACCGCATACATAGGGACGGACAGACAGCGGCAAGCGACTTTGTTTTATACTATGTATGTAGTGATAAAGCTGAAGAGCTTTTGATAGCGATTATCTCAAGAACTACTGGTCCAATTTTAAAAATTCTATCCGTGTTATATAGCTAATTTATCGAGAAAGACTATAGGCTATATTTAATTATGAAATTGCTACGGAAATGGCAGTTACGCGGATTAAACCGCGCGCTGAATGACCCCGCGCGGTTTAACCCGCGTAACTCCCGTTCCCGTGGGAACTTCAAAATTAAATATAGCCTATGTCACTCAGGGTGAATGTAGCTTTCCAATAGTGAAAAAAATTGTGAAATCGGCTCAATAGTTTTTGAGTTAATTCATTACAAATATACACACAGAAATATAAATCTTTACTCTTTATAATATTAGTATAGACTAGCTGCCCGCGCGCTGTTGTTTCTTGTTACTTGGTGAGAATCTTTTATAGACTTCCTGACACACACTTGCGGGCACCATTATGGGGTTTATACAGAGGATCCCAAAACATGAGCTGTACCACTCAAACCACGCAACGCAGTCATTTATAATCATTATTTTTGTATCATTATTCTTTTAAACGTATCGTTTTAATTTGAGATTAACATCAAAATGTTGGTGACCCGTTCTCGAGAAGGCAGATTGTATCGACACCTAGTTATATTCAGTATTATAGCTACTATCATATATTATTATAGTTTAGTGCTGTAAAGTTATCGATACGTATTAAATTAATTTACAAAAACCACAGTCAAATTTCTGTCACCTTTTTAGGGTTCCGTAGCCAAATGGCAAAAAACGGAACCCTTATAGATTCGTCATGTCTGTCTGTCCGTCCGTATGTCACAGCCACTTTTTTCCGAAACTATAATGTTGAAACTTGGTAAGTAGATGTATTTTGTGAACCGCATTAAGATTTTCACACAAAAATAGAAAAAAAAAACAATAAATTTTGAGGTTCCCCATACATAGAACTGAAACTCAAAATATTTTTTTTCATCGAACCCATACGTATGTGGTATTTACGGATAGGTCTTCAAAAATGATGTTGAGGTTTCTAATGTAATTTTTTTCTAAATTGTAAAGTTTGCGCGAGAGACACTTCCAAAGTGGTAAAATGAGTGTCCCCCCCCCCCTGTAACTTCTAAAATAAGAGAATGAAACTAAAAAAAATAAATGATGTATACAGTACCATGCAAACTTCCACCGAAAATTGGTTTGAACGAGATCTTGTAAGTAGTTTTTTTTTAATACGCCATAAATCGTAAACCGCAATTTACCTTTCATTCAATCAACTCGAATATAAAAATATAAAATAACATTTAATTTCATAAACATACGCTTTTTTTATTCTTGATATCAAAAATAGGTACGCACTTGTAACTCAAAGTCAAAGTCAAAGTCATATATACGGAATAGATACGGAACCCTTCGTGCGCGAGTCCGACTCGCACTTGGCCGGTTTTTTAGCTGCGCCTCGCGGTTATAACCGCGTTACTCTGCTCCAGTGGGTCGGAGCTTGATTTTTTGTAGCCTATATGTTAATCAAGCTTATGAACTATCCCCTTGCATAGTTTCAGCCAAATTCATTCAGTAGTTTTTGTGTGAAAGATACAAACATCCATTCGTTTACCATCCGTACTTACAAACTTTCGCGTTTATAATATTAGTAGGATTAGCTGACCCGACTTAACGTTGTCCTGTCTTAACTAAAACTCTAGGTATATGAAATGGAACTTTTAATATTAGTCGTGATAGCTCTGAACTAACCGTGATGTGCACTAAGAGCAGCATTCTGTCAAACCAAACCATAAGGTTACATTAAACAAGTTTATATTGTCAAAAGCGCTAATTTTGCATTAGAACATTTTATTTTAATATGCCAACATAATATTATTAAGTATTTATACTTAAATTTTCTAATTTTTCGCGCAATTTTCTTATTTTTTTCTTTTATAAAAACCTTCTCCTGACAATAACAAACACAAGAAAATAGCGGGAGATAATTTCCCTAGTAGCGGATTTGTATGTCTAAACAATAATAAAAACTGGCGATTTTCTTTTGTAAATTGAGTGTTTCAAGAGAAAGGTTTATTTATATGTATAACTAGCTTCCCGCGCGCGGTTTCACCCGCGTAACTCCCGTTCCCGTGGGAAATTTATAATTAAATATAACCTATGTCATTCAGGGTGAACGTAGCTTTCCAATGGTGAAAGAATTTTTGAAATCGGCGGTAGATTTTGAGTTTATTCATCACAAACATACACACTTCGGAGAGTTGCAGTTCCTCAGCACATTCGGAGAGTGTGCTGAGGAACTGCACAACTTAGTTCTGCCTTCCCCTTTCTTCTATCGGACAACGAGACACTCGGAGAGGCGCCATCAGTACATGGTCGATATTCCCAAAATACATACGAAGCGCTTCGAGTCCACGTTTTTTGTACGTACTGCGAAGATGTGGAACTCCTTGCCGGGGTCTATATTTCCCGATAAGTACAATATGGGTCTCTTCAAATCAAGAGTAATCCGGCTACTTCTAGGTAAGCGTGCTCCATCCTAGGCTATTCCGATGCTTAACATCAGGCAGGGTGTAGTCAAACGCTAACCTATTTCTAATAAAAAAACAAAAAAAAAAAACACACAAAAATACAAATCTTTCCTCTTTATTATATTAGTATAGATAACGAGAGATACGCTGATGAATCATTTACAGGGATTTAGAGAAATTACTTTTTACTTTTAACTAAATACTCCAAAACAATCCAGAATATATACTCACCCCAAAACAAAGAGAGCTAAATCCAAAATAGACATACAATCATCGACAGGTCCCGACCCTACGCGACAAAAGATTTACACACATTAGTAGCATTCCACCAATCTGCTATCTCTTTCTAACTCCTTAGTAATGCTACCTTTTAAAAGAGACAGAGCTATATGGACATAACTTAAATTTTGAAGGTGGTTCGACTTTAGTTTTTAATAGGTGAGGTTTATTTACACAAAGATACTAATAATGGCTTCTGGTGAAATAAATTATGGAGTGTAAGTGATCACCTATCCAAATTGTAACCGTAATGGTTTGGATTTCGATGAGTGAGTAGACAATAGGCAAGTCGACTCATATCTAATAACTAAGTTCCCGCGCGCAGTTTCACCCGCCTAACTCTCGTTCCCGTAGGAACTTCATAACTAAATATAACCTTTAATCTTCCTTGATAAATAGGCTATCGAACGCTGAAACAATTTTTCAAATCGTACCAGTAGTATCTGAGATTAGCACGTTCAAGAAACAAATTAACAACAACAAATTAACTCCGCATTATAACAAGTATTAGGCTGGAGTTCGGCTTGCCGATTTGCCCAGTTAAGTGGCAAAAGCTTTATGGCTAACAAACTAAATACCGGCCAAGTGCGAGACAGATTCGCGCACAAAAGGTTTGTTGTATGAGAAAATAAAAATAACAATAATATTTATAGGGGGGCCCCTTCTAAATATTATTTTTATTTTATTATCACTACATAGTATAAAACAAAGTCGCATTCTCTGTCCCTATATCCCTATGTCCCTATGTATGCTTAAATCTTTAAAACTACGCAACGGATTTTGATGCGGTTTTTTTAATAGATAGAGGGATTCAAGAGGGAGGTTTATATGTATAATACATCAGCATTGTACCCGTGCGGAGCCGGGGCGGGTTGCTAGTTTATTATAAAAGTAAATATACAACTAAGTACTTTTTAAATATTTCAAGTGCCAATATGTTGCAGTTATTGATATCGAGCAAAAAAGTCACATTTGTTGTATGGGAGCCCGCCTTAAATAGGTTTATATTTTATTTTGTTTTTAGTATTTGTTGTTATAGCGGCAACAGAAATACATCATTTGTGAAAATTTCAACTGTCTAATCGTGGTTCTTGAGATACAGCCTGGTGATAGACTCATCATCATCTTCCCGAGGAAGGGTATTTGCATAGTCACCACGCTTGGCAGACGGTGACCTCAATCCGACAAAGAGTGCCGCTGTACTCTTCTCGAGATTCAACAGCCACCGATCCCTTGGGAACGGCAAGCCAAGTACTTAGGCGTAATCCTTGACCGAAAACTAAACTTTAGAGCGCATGTAGAAACCGTTCGTGCACGGGCTTCACCTACGCTGAGTCGACTACACTGTCTTTTAAATTCACGCAGTAAACTATCACTTGATAACAAGGCTAGGATTTATACCACGTGTATACGACCGATTATGACGTACGCGAGCACAGTATTCGCTCTTACAGCGTCTAGCAGTTTGTACCGCTTACAAACTGTCCAAAGTAGATTCACCTCGACGTGCCACCGGGGCACCATGGTTAATTCGTAATCGCAACTTGCATTCTGATCTCCAACTGCCTTCCATCAAGCAATGGATGAAACAGGCGTCGGAACGCTTCTTTGAATCCGCGGCTCAACACCCAAACCCGTTGGTTGTTGCAGCATCCGACTACAGGCCTTTGCCTACCTACAAAGCGTTGTTGCGTCGGCCTCGGGGCGTCCTAGACGACCCGGACAAAGAGATCACAACTTACCAACTAGCAGTACAGAGACTGCAAGAAACTAGCACCACTACACAGAGACCACTCTATCCGACCCGCCGGGGAAGAGTGCGCCCGCGAACGCGACGCGTCCCCCCTCGCCCTCCCGACCCTTAGTTTGCTAAGAACCTTCCGATGCCCTCGTAGACCCGAAGTCCGAGAGGCCCGCGAACTTTAAAGTAGAGCGACAGTTGCACAAAACTCTCCTAAACTAAAAGCCATCCAATCCCTCAATCTCCCCGTCAGCGACCGCCCTGAGCCGAGGTCCAAGTCCCACAGGAGACGCCCTCTTGCGCAGGTTGCTTAGTTTGTAGTTTTTAAACCATTTATTAAGGCTGGAGCTCTGCTCGCCTTTATGCCCGGTGAAAAAGCAAAAGCCTTGTGGCTAACGTATGACAGTCCGAAAAAAAAGAAAGCTGTTTTTTTTCGGACAGACTTATGTGTTTAGCCACGAGGCTACGTTACGTTAGTCTTGTGGCTAAATACATAAGTCCGTTACCCTGATATTCAGTAAACCATATTGGGTGCTCAATCGTCAGTTTTTTGTCCATACCTGTGTATTATGCTCTAGTTACGAGATTATGTTTCGTTATCAGATGTGACGTGCTCTGTATAGATAGATCCTGTCCACAATGTACTGTCAATAACACAAGTGAATTCATTATAGATATTAATTAGCAGCTATTAGCTCTTCAATGGCACGCTGGGCCGTGGTCCTAAACCCCATAAGGGCCCCCTAAGGTGTGAGTCATTAAGATATAGTGTGACCACTTGCAATTTTGATGCGTATATAATTTTGTCTTATAATAATTATAATTGGATAACTGAAATAAATGTTAGAAGTAAATTAGAACACATCCAAATTTTATTTTTTTCTCTGTCTGTTTGTACGGGCTAATCTCCGAAACTTAATGCATCGATTTAATTGAAATTTGGCATGGTGGTCTTACATCCCCGGTCAACATTTTAAATACTTTTAATCATAGAAAATTTATGAGTTCCCGTGGGATAGTTAAAAAATCGAAGGAATAACAAACACTATGCGAGCAAAGTCACTGGCATCAGCTAGTTTTATAATATTAGTATTGATACATCACTACATAGTATAAAACAAAGTCGCTTCCTGTCCGTCCCTATGTATGCTAAGATCTTTCTTCAAAGAGTTTGTTAATTCATTTGTTTACATGCGCTAATCTCAGAAACTACTCGTCCGATTTTAATAATTCTTTCAGTTGTAGATAGCCCAATTATCGAGGAAGGCTATAAGCTATATTTCATTATAAAGTTGCTACGGGAACCGGAGTTATGTGGGTGACACCGCCGTTAAATTAGTAGTTCTCTTAATATTATTAGTAATCTTAATGTTATCACTTCTGTAACCACCTGTACTAACCTCTATTCAGCTTAATGCTATTTGACATTTAACCAGATTTGGGACAAATATTTAAAAAACTGTCATGGCGGCTTTATGGAGGCTTAGATTGATGAAGAGGAAATCCTGTGGTCATACCATAAAGTTGTGGGATTGCATACCATAGATATTTGTTTTATTTTTAGTAAACTATCATAACGTCACATATTTCTTATTCTAGGCGCACGCGCAGGCTTTATTTTCAAATATTGGACTTGATCTGGTATACCTATAGCTACTTTTATAAGGTATCATCATCATCATCATCATTATCATCAGCCCGAATACGTCCACTGCTGAACAAGAGCCTCCTCGCGAGCGAGTTTTTGCGATAGTCACCACGCTTGGCAGGCGGGTTGGTGATCGGAGTATTACGTTGGGCAGCAGCGTTTCCTTGTGTGGTACAACATAATACTGCGGTCACCAACCCGCCTGCCAAGCGTGGTGACTTTGGCAAAAACCCTGTCTTGGGAGAAGGCCCATGTTCAGCAGTAGACATTGTACGGGCTGATGATGATGGTGATGATACCTTATAAAAGTAGCTATACCTATACCAGAGCAAGACCCGTCTAAATCGAAAATAAAACCTGCGCGTGCGCCTGGAGTAAGAAACATGTGTTATTAAAAATAAAACTAAAACATATCTATGGTATGCAATCCCACAACTTTATAGTATGATCACAAGATTTTCTCTTCATCAATCTCAATAAGCCGCCATGACAGTTTTTTGAATAGGTTCTCAGAGACACAAACGTAACAGGAGACGTCCACAAGAACAGTAAAGTTTTTCAAAGGAGAATAAGTTTGGGAACCTCTGTACTAGTGTAATGTGGAGACACGTCAGATTTAATCTAATCATCAAAGAGTGATGGATAGATAAGTGCATCCTTTCCACAAGATTGATTGAGCTTTAATATTTAACTAACAGCTGTCAGAAAAATAGGGTTTTTTAAGCTAGTTCTAACTAGACTGTTCGAGTCCTGCAGGTGGTCGAATTTTATTCATCTCAATTTTGAAATAAACCTACTATAAAGTAAACTTTTCCATAAAGAGTTCAAAACATTTAAAAATATGAAAAAACGGGCGGTGTCATCGTTTACCAAATGTCACTTTGGAGATATTTGTCGAAGAAATGCGGATCATTACCGATAGATGGCACTTACGTCCCCTTTTTTTATAGACGTTTTACAAAACTGAAACTGGCAACTAAATTTAACAATATGAGTGGCACGAAAGTTGATTAACTTACGATTCGTATTATTTTCCGGTGACATATACACACAAAACTGCACGCAGTGGCTTGCATATCATAAATCAGTGCTCGCAAATTGTCGCATAATCGAATGAGGGTCTGTAATGAAGACAGACGGGGGACACGCGCAAGTCTATACACTTCTACATGTTAATAGTTGCTAATGCTGAGCGAAATGTTTTATTATTGGTAGTACAATACCGTAAAATAATTCGAATCGTACCTAAGTTGATCAACTTTGCTCGTGTACAACGTCCACTGCTGAACATGGGCCTGGACCCTAGGGAGGGTTTTGCCATAGTCACCACGCTTGGCAGGCGGATAGGTGACCGCAGTATTATGTTGTAATACACAGGTAAACGCGGCTAATGCGGAAAATGATGTTATAATAATCGGGACCAACGGCTTAACGTGCTTACAGAGGCACGGAGGGTAGTACCTCAACCAACCAGACCCGGAAAGAGATCTTAGAATTTACACAAAGATTTTCTGTCCGGTATGGGGATCGAATCCACGACCTCCGAGATTTAAAGGGAGCCAAATACCGCTAGGCTACGGAGGTTGTGCCACTCATATTGTTACATTTAGTTCCCATTTTCAGTGAACGCGCATAATTATTATATTATTTACTTACTTGTTATGCCACTTGACCTAATCTTACCAAACGAGACTATGCTACCGTTTTGTACCAAATCAAAATACTTCAACTTTAATAAGTCCTGTTGAACTCCATTGGTTTAGGTTTAGGTCATTTTTTTTAACGAACTCGAAATCTCGGTAGTTTACAAGTAACTAGAAAGTTGATCTACTTACGATTCTTATTATTTTCCGTTGACATATATACTTACAACACAAGAACCTCCGTTTCCGTTTCTTTCCGGGTCAGGTTGAGGGACTAATCTCCGTGCCTCGGAAAGCACGTTAAGCCGTTAGTCCGGTTGTTATAACATCATCTATAACAATTTGTATACCAGGAAACGGGCAGCAGCGTTTCCTTGTATGTTACAACATAATACTGCGGTCCAACCAGCCTGCGTGGCGTGGCGTAGCGTGGCGACTATGGCAAATACCTTCCCTCGGGAGGGGGCCCTAGTTCAGCAGTGGACGTTGTACGGGCTGATGATGAGGTACAAAATACTGTTATAAGGTTTCGCTATGTAGATTTGCCCTTTTTTTTGTTGTCTGGGGGTAAATGCATTTACGCATTCCCACCGCCGCGCCGCTGCAGCGTATTCGCGCGCTGGCGGTAGGATATGTGGGACTCGCCCTCTCCATAGCGTGGTATGCTAACTCATACCACGAGGAGAGGACCCTACACCACTAAAACCCCCGGACACTCCTTCGATCCGCCGCGCCGATGGCTTGGTGGGGGCCGGGTTCGCAACCCGACCCATGTAGATTTACCCTAGCTACGCCACTGTCTGAGCTCTCTCGTAATGGTATGCAGTTTGCAAATTGACAGATAAATTGGAGGGGCGTGTATGGGGGGGAGTAGTAAGTAAGATGGACGGGAGCCACGCGTTACTCTATATTAGCCAATGGTGCTGGACTACAGTTACTATTCAGTGTTGAAAGATTTTTTTTTTTTTGACAGACGTTGTCGTGTCTTAACTAAACCTCTTTATTAAATTGAACTTTTCATGTTAGGCATGATAGCAGCACGCATTCTGTCAATGTTATGTCAAACGTCATAAGATTGGATTAAAAAAGTTAACAATGTCAAAAGCGTTAAGATTACATTAGAAAATTTAATATGGTGGTCAAGCTTTCTAAGTATATCTAATTTTCCACGTAATTTTCTTACTTTTTTCATTTATAAGAACCTTCTCCCGACAATAACGAATACAACCAATAAAGAAAGAGTGAAATTGGTCCATCCGTGATCCGTGGTCACGAGTGATGCGATGACCAAGGGAAACATGGTTTCATTTATAGGTATATATACACACTAGTATAATATGTACTATGTATAGTATACTACTACTATATATACACTAGCGACCCGCCCGGCTTCGCACGGGTGCAATGCGGATGTATCATACATATAAACCTTCCGCTTCAATCACTCTATCTATTAAAAAAACCGCATCAAAATCCGTTCCGTAGTTTTAAAGATTTAAGCATACATAGGGACATAGGGATATAGGGACAGAGAAAGCGACTTTGTTTCATACTATGTAGATATAGATTTAGGTATTTACATACACTTGTACTTATAAATTACTTACAATGAAATGATATGAATTGATATGACCGTTGACTCATTGGATACGGCATAAATGTTTCTGAGACCTGGTGATCTGGGTTCGATTCCCAACCGGTACAATTATTTGTGTGAACCGTAGACAGTTTGTAGTTTTGGGTTTTGAGTGTAACAATTAAAAAAGCGAAAGATTTATATTCTAATCCTACTAATATTATAAACGAGAAAGATTGTAAGTATGGATAGATGGTGTTTGTTACTCTTTCACGTCAAAACTACTGAACGGAATTGGCTGAAATTGCACCGGGATCGGTTATATGCTAGATTAACATATAGGCTACAAAACATCACGCTCCGACCCACTGGAGCTGAGTAACGCGGGTAAAACCGCGGGGCGCAGCTAATGGTATAATATTTTTTCAAATCCAACCAGTAGTACCTAAGATTAACGCATTTAAACAAACAAACTCTTCAGTTTATATTAGTATTGATATGATTTAAATCTTAATATATTTTAGCTACTAGCGGCCCGCCCCGGCTTCGCACATGTAGACTTTCATTTGAAATATTTTGGAATTAACATAATAATCTTGAAAATCTTGTAGCCACAATCCAACCTTAAATCAAAAATCTTACAGAAAGAAATGTCTTGCTGTTGCAGTGTCACGGCTTATATTATAATATTTAATGTAGGTTCACATTTTAAACTCGTAATATCTTTTGAATTCATTGGCCGATTTTGATCATTTAAAAGATAATCCACAGGTACTGAAACAGTCTTAAAAGAGAAATAATTTCTTTGGATAAGGATTAATACGAAAATATGAATAACGGAGGACTTTAAGAATGGTCTGTTTTTTGTAAAAAAATATTCAGAAAGTAGTTATAGTTACATAATTACTATAGTTAGACTAATAATATTGTAAAGTTTTTTGTAGATATTGACATGTTCTTTAATATTGTAGAACATACTGTTGTTCTATCATCAATAGTTTTCGCAGCGCATGAGACGAAAGACGTTTTAGGGCACTTTTTTACCACAAAATTTCCCCTAAACATGTAAAGTGATCATTCCTCAATCCCTGTCAGCGACCGCCCTGAGTCAGCTGCTTAGTTTGTTGTTTTTAAAGCATTTATCTAGGCTGGAGTTCTGATCACCTTGCTGGATGCCTCGAGGCAAACTAAAATTATCGGTCAAGAAAAAAAAATCGCGTTCGCAGCAAGTTGGTCTGTGTCCCACCGGTTTATAGAATTCGGAATATTCTTTAGAATTCTATAAAACCTAAAAGTCAATCATCTTGTACCACAAAGAAGGGACCATAAATCTTTTTTTTTTCAACTAATTAAAACTGTCAGAATGACAGGGCTACCTCTCGGTTAGTTGTAAAAAAAAACTTACAATAGGCCTGTCAAAACGCTTTTGTCAAAGTGTTCACGCCTTGTGCTTTTGTTGAAAGAAAATAGCGGTGGTTCTGTATGATTTAAATGTAAGTTCTTTTTGTTGAGGAATTTCATTTATGAGAATTGTTGTATTTTAAGACGATTTGATTTTGCTTACATTGTAAGTATTTATGTATTATATGATATTTTTAATTGGATGCTGGAAGGTTTACTTGTATCAATTATTCTTGATTTCAATACATAAATACCTACCTGCTATTCAAACCAAAAAAAAAAAATGCTTTACAAGTTAGGTCAACTATTAATTTCATTCGCTATTTCGAAAAAAAATATGTGGCACTGAATTGCGAATTCAGCGCTGATTGCTCATAAAATATCTGATTACATAAGAGTTATACATACTTAATTATTATAATTATTTGCGTGTAAGTATATTATATGTCCCCGCTCCCTTCGAGGCTGACCCATCAGGAGTAGGGACGCCTCCACACTCCGGGCGTCCCCATAATTGGAGAAATGGGCCACAGTAAGTGCGGACCAGGAGATCCCGCGGTACCATATTGGCCGCGGGTGCCGTCGGAGGGCCGGATTGCTCATTCGTACCTGGCCCTCGCCAACGGCGGATCGAAGGAGTGTCCGAGGGTTTTAGTGGTGAAGGGTCCTCTTCTCGTGGTATGAGTTAGCATACCACGCTATGGAGAGGGCGATTCGCATAATATCCCTCCACCAGCGCGCGAATACGCTGCAGCGGCGATGGGAATGCATAAATGCATTGCCGACCGGAGAACAAAAAAAAATACGAAGTATAGTCATTAAAAAATATTTTTCTACAACTCCTGCGGAACCCAAATTTCTGCGCCGCATGGTTCCTCCAACGTGACGTTTCAATTAAAACGAAGTTCTATTTGTTTGTTTGTCCGACTCTATGCAATGTATATATTTTATATATATATAATAACAATAGTTGTAGAAAGCTACTGTTGAATTGTCGGCTTAAATGCCTAGTTAAGAAAAGAATAGGGTTAAACAGTTTTGGTGAGGCGACATTTATTATGGTTTACCCTAAACGGTCATAAATTTGGGCAAAATTTTACGACCGTATAGGGTTTATTTTTATTTGTAAAAAATAGGCGTATTATAAAGTTTGATGTGTTTGTCTGTCTGTCTGTCGCATCGTAATCCCCGTATTTTTTTGTTATAAGTCCCGTCTAAATCGTTACTACCATTTTGGACATTAACCGGAATACACTGACTAACAGACAGACAAAAAATAGTAGGTATCCTATACCCGTGAATATGTTTAAAATCGGTCCATCCATTGCTAAGATTAACCGGAACAGACAGACTCTCATATATACATCGTTATCATCATCAGCCCGTAGAATGTCCATTGCTGAACATGGACCTCCTCCCGAGCAAGGATTTTTGACATAGTCACCACGCTTAGCAGACAGGTTGGGGACCGCACTTAAAAAATTGTCATGGCGGCTTTATGGAGGCTTAGATTGATGAAGAGGAAATCCTGTGGTCATACCATAAAGTTGTGGGATTGCATACTATGTATGTTTTAGTTTTACTAAAATATTTTACTGGCACATATTTGATTAGTGATGAAAAATATGACAAACTTTATCCATATATTTAGCGTTAACGATCACTCCGCTACCATCCGATGCCCTCGTAGACCCGAAGTCCTCCAGGCCCGCGAACTGTAAAGTAGAGCGATAGTTGCACAAAACTCCCCTAAAGAAACTTAAAGCCAAAATTAAATTTATTATTTTAAACCAAAATAATTAATAATATAAAATTAAACTTAAACCAAATCCCTCAATCTTATCGCCAGCGACCGCCCTGAGTCGAGGTTCAAGTACCCACAGGGGGCGCCCTCTTGCGCAGGTTGGTTACTTTGTAGTTTATAAACCATTTATTAAGGCTGGAGCTCTGATCGCCTTTATGACCAGTGAAGTAGCAAAAGCCTCGTGGCTAACAATAAAAAAACACTCCGATGCGCTGTAGTCTTATTTTGTCTAGGCCCTTAGCTTAGTCATTTTTTCAAACGTAACCCTAAAAAGGGCAATGCTATTCCGATACAAATAAGTGCAGTCCCATTTAGTAGCTATAGATATTAATACACACTTCTGTACAGCTCAGCCTCATAATGCAAGTCGTAATGATAAAAAATCCTTCACTCCTAAGATACAAGCACTTAGGATTATAATAGGGTTCCCACTTCACTTGTAAGCGGCCGCAGCCCAATGGCTAGGGCGTAGGACTTGTGATCTTGTGGTCGCCGGTTCGAACCCCACCCATTGCACTACCGACGTGAACCCACTCGTAACAAAAGCATTTAGCTTAGTACGAGGGGTTAACAAGAATACTAGTAGACTGCAAAATTCTGTTAGAAAAATATACAAAAAAAAAAAACTTTCGTCATCATTAGCCCGTACAACGTCCACTGCTGAACATGGGCCTCCTCCCGAGGAATTTTGCCATAGTCACCACGCTTGGCAGGTGGGTTGGTGCAGTATTATGTTGTAGTACGCAAAGAAACGCTGCTGCCCGTTCCTTGGTATATAATTGTTATAGATGATGTTATATCAATCGGGACCAACAGCTTAACGTGCTTTCCGAGGCACGGAGAGTAGTCCCTCAACCATCCAGACCCGGAGAGAAATCTTAGAATTTACGCAAAGATTTTTTTATAGACAAACTAGCTTCCCGCGCCCGGTTCCACCCGCGTAACTCACGTTGGCGTGGGAACTTCATAATTAAATATAGCCTATGTCATCCGGGGATAGTGTAGCTTTCAACGGTGAAAGAATTTTTCAAATCGGTCTAGTAGTTTCGGAGCTTATTCAATACAAAGAAACAATCAAATCTGTCCTCTTTATAATTACTTTTTTAATAGACAAACAAACAACAAAGTAGATGTTAATAATTCGGTTGATTTTATATTTGCGCCCATATTTATGTAAAATTAGCTTGCCGCGCACGGTTTCAGCCACGTTACTCTGCTCCAGTGGGTCGGATCGTGATGTTTTGCCTACATGTTAATCCAGCGTATAATATAACCTATCCCGGTGCAAAAATTCAGCCAATTCCGTTCAGAAGTTTTGGCGTGAAAGAGTTTTTTTTTTTTACTAAGTATAGCTTACGTTTGAATATAATCTCACTTGATGGAATGCGAAGATGATACACGCTTGCCTAGAAAGGGTCTGTTCACTTTAGTCTTAAAGATGTCCAGATTATAGCGTTCCGGAAACACTGACCCTGGCAGCGAATTCCACTCTTTAGCCGTCCGCATTATGAAAGAAGAAGTAAATCGCTTCGTGCGTATTGAAGGAGTGTCTAGTCTGTGTGAAGAGTAACAAACATCCATCCATCCATCCATCCATACACACATGCTGATGTATCATGTAATATGAACCTTCCTCTTGAAATCTCTATCTATTAAAAAAAACCGCATCAAAATCCGTTGCGTATTTTAAAGATTTAAGCATACATAGGGATATAGGGACAGAGAAAGCGAGTTTGTTTCATACTATGTAGTGATAGTAAGGATAAATATTATTTTAGTAAAAAGGAAACAGAGTATGAAGGGGCAGCCCTAAATATGCACTTAAAAGTTATCATACTCGAGTACTAATGGAAGTAAAGTAATGCACTGCGTGATGACCCCCGGCTGCGCCCGCGCCGCAATATGTGCTAGTTTGTAGGTCAATCGACCAAAATATACATGTGTACAAAGAAATGTTTGATATGTCTGTTTAAAGTGGTAGAATAGCTTCTTAGTAAATGATTATATTCAGCGAAATTATTTATTGTTGGCAGTATAATCAATCTTTGTATACCTATATGTTACGGCTAATAGCCGAAGTGCGGCTGCACCTAGTTTTAGCCGGCTACAACTAGGTGCATCCGGCCACATGCGGTTACACTTAGATGTATCCTACTTATCTTCGGTTAGAACTAGGTTAAGCCTTCATCATAGCGGATAAAACTAGGTGTGTTATGCAAGGCACAAAAAGGTGTTGGGGAGGTTAAAAAAAAAACAAACCTAAACCTAAACCAATGGAGTTGAACAGGGACTTATTGAGGTTGAAGTTGAAGTATTTGTTCTATGTTACCATACGTCTCGTTGAGGTAGGTGATGTTAACAATGCGTTACCGCCACCGTGTCGGTTAGGAGTAGGATACATCTAAGTTTAACCGCATGTGGTCGGCTGCACCTAGTTGTAGCCGGCTAAAACTAGGTGTAGCCGCACTTCGGCTATTAGCCGTAATATATATGTACATTTTAAAATTGCATTTATAATGCTTCTTAAAAAGTTATAAGGGATAAGATTTTTTGTAAGGTATTACAAAAAAACTGTTATCATTTTAACTGGTGTAGGGTCCTCTCCTCGTGGTATGAGTTTAGCATACCACGCTATGGAGAGTCCGAGTCAAACATATCCCACCGCCAGCGCGCTAATACGCTGCAGCGGTGGTGGGAATGCGTCCATTTATCTAGGCTGGAGCGCTGCTCGCTTTTATGACCGGTGAAATAGCAAAAGCGTCAGGGATAACTACATAGGTCCGTCCGATAAAAAATATGTGAAAATTCGTTAATGCATTACCCAAAAAAAAAAAGAAAAAAAAGGCCACCCCATGTCTTCCCGTGGGGGTCGTAAGATGCGACTAAGGGACATACAGCTGATGGATGGGCAGCAGTATCTATCAGCTTAAGGATACTCATCATCATCAGCCTGTTGTAGTCCACTGCTGAACATAGGCCTGTCCCATCGATTTCCAGCGGGAACGATCGCTAGCGGCCTGCAAGCAATGACTTCCCGCGACCTTTATGAGGTCGTCGGTCCAGCGTGCAGGCGGTCGTCCTACCCTGTGCTTGCCAGTTCGAAGTCTCCACTCGAGAACCTTTCTGCTCCATCGGCCGTCATCAGTTCTTCGAGCTATGTGTCCTGCCCATTGCCACTTCAGCTTGCTAATCCGTTGACCTATGTCAGCGACCTTCGGTCTCCTACTTGCATGGACATATATTTTTAAACAATTATATTATTGGAATTCATGGTTTTTTCCCACATTACTAACACATCAATTAAAATTCACACAAATTCCAAACCCCTTAAAACGCAACGCCGGCGTGAAATTACATCACAAAAGAGTACAACAATAGTTTCGCACTTCAGCGCCGGGATTCGAACCCGCACCAATCGACAATAGCGCTATTCTCTTAAGCACTTGAAGCATACACAATTTTTAATAGTTTTTTACCCTTTCGAACACTTTAAAAACCCTTTGACAGTCACCCAGATGTGTAATTTGTCGGGTCTTGAAAGAAAGAGACTTTAGTCTTTTTGTGTACCAGTAGTTGCACGGAAGCCATGAATTTAGCATAGAATAAGTATATAGGTTGCAGTCAAAACTCTTAACCAGTCAAAAGTATTTTTAACTAGCAAAATCAATCAAAACTTGTTTTTTGTTTTCCGATGTAAAATGCCTTACGCATGTATGTGGGACTCTCCCTCTATAGAACGCGGTGCGCTGTCGTACCGCAGAGAGGACATACCCACTAAAAAGCCGGGAGAACACCCGGGGTGTTTCTCTTTCTGCCGTTTGGTGTGGGGGACCCAAGCACCGGTCTCGGCCTTCAGTTATCCCCCGGCAGAGATCTACTTAACCTCCCGCCCCGGTAAAAGGGCGAGAGTTTTCCTCCCCCTTGGTCCCATCGACTGATAAGCACCCGCGATGGGTACCGTCCTACTCCTACAAAAATCAGTCAAAACTAACCTAACCTAGAACTACTTTTGACTGATTTTGCTAGTTAAAAGTACTTTTGACTGGTTAAGAGTTTTGACTACAACATATACATATAAGTATATCCCGTTCTCGATATATAAATGATCGACTATCGCATCCTTAAACTAGTGACAACCTACAAATTTACGAAAGGGGCGCCATATATGCATCCTTTTCTGGTATTCTATGAAGGTCATATGTAAGAATAGCGTGATATAACCGTTTTTGGTTGCTTTTTAACCCTCCATCTAGGTTAGCACTATATCAGTGGAATTTAGGTACTAATAGCACCATCTACAACTCTCCAGTACTAACAATCTCTCAATCTAGTTATCTATATATACTTATCAATTAAATTAAAGAGACAACCTCCGTAGCATATCGGTATTTGGCTCACTTTTAATCTCGAAGGTCGTAGGTTGCCGATTTATGGTTGCCAGATCGAATGACCATATTATCGGGAGACAATAACAAATTTTCGGGATTTTGGAACTTTGGTCGGGTGATACAAAAATAAAATCAAAGTAAATATATTGAAAACAGCAACATTAATAAAGTAATTTATTTTTTAACCTCGCCTCATGTATTTTGTGTTACTTCTCTATTTTTTGTCTCTTTAAACTACTATTATGACTATTTAGGAAAACTTGAAGTTCAAACAAATTTCGTCAAAATTGAGTCGAATCATTAATTCTGCTTTTATTAATTCAATATATAAGTAAAATTATTAAATCAATAAAATAGGTTAAAATTAAGATGTTTTTCGGGAGATATTTTATTTCGACAGAAGTCAAGGTATCCAAAGGGTATCCAAAAATTCGGGAGCATCCCGCCAAATCCCGACGCCGGATAAGAAATCTTTGTGTAAATTCTAAGATTTCTTTTTGGATCTAGTTGGTTGAGGATTACCATCCGTGCCTCGGAAAGCACATTAAGCCGTTGGTCCCGATTGTTATAACATCCTGGAGACTTGTAACACAGTTTAACCCTAGTACCTACTCGCTCCAGTCTCCACAGCATATCTAGGGGAGAGCGGGGCTGGTACTAACAAATTTTGTATTATTGTTTATATTTTCATTAATAATCAACTTTTTCGTTTTATTTTTTATTGAAATCATGCTTTGGTTATTCAGCTATGATATTAGTAACAAATACCATCAGGCAAGTAAGTGTAGTACATTAATGAAAATGTTTTTTTGTCTTTAAACATAAACAAATCAGTACCTTTTGTGATAGATATTGAAAGAATATAGAAAATTCTTTTAAATCTTTACATAATAACAATTATAACTACAATTTAAATATTTTTAAGCCTAAAAAAATGTAATCTTAATGTTTTAAAGTTACTTAAACTTTTTAAGTTCAACAGTCTTTAAGTTTCTGAATGACGTAGAAAATATAGTATGATCTTATAAATCTGCACTACTTAACAACAATTTAATAGTTTTAACTTAATAATTAAGTAATAAGTCACATAAACTTTTTAGTATTAACAGTCTTAAAGAATCTTAATGAGTTATATTAAAAATACAGCATTTTAAATCTACTTAGTATTTATCAACAATTGTCGACCGTTGTGACTCGTCTACGTTCCAGATTCTACTCGGAGAAAAATTGTATCGTTGAAGCACTTCTTGATATTTTTCGAAAAATTAATGAACATTAATTCGTTTAAAGCATTTTGTTCTGCTTAAGCTAGTCGCATCAGAACTTCGAATAGGCAAGGATGCGTTGCGCTTCATAAAACCAGCGAACCAATCTTTACCAGCCCTTCCGTCTCTTTTCCAAGATTCTGGAATATTATTTAATTTGTATCGAATGGCAGGCTCGTAAGCTAATTTTGTGACATCGTCTGGTAGCAATCCAAAATAGATATTAGAATATTTTACTAAATAATCTGCTATCATTGTTTCTTGCTCAGAATTGAAAACTAGACGATTTTTTTTGTAACCCACTTCAACAGAAGTTCCCTCCTTTTAAACAGTGTTACATGATAAATGTCGTATTCCGTAGCAACATCTCTATATTTCCGTTTTTTTACCAGAACTTCTTTAGCTGCCAGCTCAAATACTTCTTGAGACGTAGACCTTGTGCTTGTGCTCTTCCTTTTGTAATTTCTCAATCTATAAAAAAACATACTTATTGCAAAAAATACTCGTTTAATATCACATACCTACATATGGGGCAAGTATTAAAAGGTTTATACTTACCCCACTCAATTTGTTAATTTTAGCCCCAAGGTCACTTTTTATACTTCATCAATTACAGCACATAATGTAGTCAAAATAATTACAAACAAGTAAAATAGTTTTAAAGTCAATAAAATAGAATTTCACTAAGGATAAACTTTGATTCAATTTAGCGATAAAATTAATATCAAATCAATTTTTCACGAAGGACGACAAGTTTGTTTACCTTTCAATCCGCGGTTACTGCGCACAACTATCACTAGCGACGGCTGGTCGATAACTAGCAAGTCAGGACACGTTCGGCTGTAGTAGTGTTCAAAGTTGCTTTATGGCAATCACTTGCTTAATGCTTTATATTTTAAGCAAACTATTTTATATGCTTTATTTTAAGCGTGCTTTTTTTATAAGCGTAGGTACCTGTTACGGCCAAACGGGCGAGTGCGAATGAAACAAGCGCGGTGTTGTCGGAGCGGAATATTACAACGCGTTTATGAATTTATTACGGAACAGTAAAAAAAAACAATGAACTTTCCTTCATACTTTCCAGCTTGACTTAAAGGTCCAAGTACTTTCCCGGCTTAGGACTGTCTATAATTGATTAAGTGATAATGTGAAATAAAGTATTTTTTTTTTTAGTTAGTATTTAAAACAATTATAGGCGATTTTAAAAGTTCATTGATTGTATTTACAAAAATGACCTATATATTTACACTAAAATAGCACGAAGCCAACGAAGCATAACAACATTGTTTACGTTACGTGAGCCGCCCGAGATCGCGATATCGCAAAGCGCTGCGTAAAATAATTTAGCATGCGACCAAAAGCAATCCCTCGCATGCGACGATTGGCCAACGCACGGAGAGACATAGCATAGAGTACTTATAGAGTGTCGATATTATAATGTGCGATGTAAAGCAAAAAGCATATAGCAACAAGTGAGAGCCACGATAGCATTTGCTTTATGTTATGTATAATAAGCACAGTGCTTTATTTTGCTATATGCTTTATTATCCACCACTATAATCGGCTGTGTATATAGTTATTCTAAACTGAGTCTCATATTTTTAACACTTCATGTTTGGCGGGAATAAGCTTGTTAATTCTTATAACCTGCGCCAATAAAGAAACGAATCTAAAATGGCAGCGGCGATCATGCGCTCTCACTCTAAACTGTTGATGTCTTAGTCACACACGGCGCGTACTGCATGCAAAAAGAAATCCGTAAAGAAAGCTAACGGAAAAAAACGACTTACTTGCGAGTAGTTAAGGTAAAAAATGTTAAAGAAAAGTAAGCAAATAAACAGTTCTAATTTCTATGAAAGATTATGTATTTTTTTGTATACGTTACACATTTCAAAACATAGAACTAACAATTGTATTTTACCTACATAAACAATAAACAAACTTTCTTTCTATCTTTCTTTTTATTTGCTGACCCTATCATCTGTCAGTGACATTCAGGGACGCCATTTTAGATTCGTTTCTTTATTGGCGCGGCTTATACCTCCGTTAACACCAGCCCCGCTCTCCCCTACTATGTAAGACTTATAACCTGATTGTATTGTAAAATTAATTAGGAACCCTAATGTATGTGGAGAAAATAAACGATTTTTGTATTATAATACAAAAATCGTTAAAAACAAACAAGTAAATGCTGCTGCCCGTTTCTTGATATACGATTATTATATATATATAATAATCGTATATCAAGAAACATACAGCAGCAGCAGCAGCAGCGGTTACTTGCTTGTTACAACATAAAACTGCGGTCACCAACTCGTCTGCCAAGCGTGGTGACTATTACAAATACTGTCCCCCGGGAGGAGGCCCATGTTCAGCAGTAGACGTTATATGGGCTGATGATGATGATGATATCATAGTATGGATGTGTCCTAGACGGCTAATCTTCTTAAAGAATGTCCACTGTGGCTGAAATGGACGAGACGCGTCATCATTCAGCATTACAAATCATTCTATTAATCGAATGTCTCCTGTCTTCCCTCTAAGGATATTGTCGTAATGTTAAATGAACCGAGGTCGCGCGATCAATTGTTCGGCATTGGAATCGAATTTATGGGTTCGATGCCCGGGTCGGTACATTGCTCTTATTGGGAGTAATTGATTTATTTCAAGTACTTATTGTATTAAGTTTGTTGTGATTAGTCATCGGTTTAATGGTTTTTAATAATTAAAGTATTTTTTATTATTCATATAACTAGCTTCCCGCGCGCGGTTTCACCCGCGCAACTCCTGTACCCGTGGGAACGTCATAATTAAATATAGCCAATGTCACTCAGGATGAAAGTAGCTTTCCAATGGTGAAAGATTTTTTGAAATCGGTGCAGTAATTTTTGAGTTTATTCATTACAAACATACACACAAAAATACAAATCTTTCCTCTTTATAATATTACTAGCTGACCCGGCAGACTTCGTACTGCCTCAATCGATACATAAAAGACCTAAACATTTGTATAAAATAAACTGGGCCGTAGAGACCTCGTTTATGCGGTACTCCTACCCCTACACTACCCCTATCCTACACTACCCCCACCCTACACTACCCCCACCCTACACTACCCCCACCCTACACTACCCCCACCCTACACTACCCCCACCCTACACTACCCCCACCCTACACTACCCCTACCCTACACTACCCCTACCCTACACTACCCCTACCCTACACTACCCCTACCCTACACTACCCCTACCCTACCTCTACCCTACCCTACCTCTACCCTACCCCTACCCTACACCTACCCCTACCCTACCCTACCCTACACCTACCCTACCCTACACCTACCCTAAAAAATCTTAGCAAAAAAATAAAGCTCAAATTGACTCTACATTTTAGTTAGAAAACGTTTGTATGGGAAAAAGAAAAAGGCTGTTTTAAGGGGTTTTCAGGCAACTACTAATAAATTAAAAATTAATTAAAAAAACATTGTCCAGCAGACAAAATTGTGAATCTAAACCATTCCCAGATCCCCTTGAACACACACAAAAAATTTCATCAAAATCGGTCCAGTCGTTTGAGAGAAGTTCAGTGTCATACACACTCACAGAAGAATTATATTATATATAAAGATTGCTGTCCCGCTCGGTTTCAGATCGAAGATTCTGTTTCCGTAGGAACTTCATAATTAAATGTAACTAGCCTTCCTCGATAAATGGGCTATTTAACATTGAAAGAATTTTTCAAAACGGACAAGTAGTTTCTGAGATTATCGCGTTAAAACAAACAAACAAACTATTCAGCTTTATAAGGTTTACTAGTATAAGTATTTATAAGATAACTGTAATCTGCGCGGTTTCTTTCTAATGTGGTAGCACTAAAGCGCGTTCGTTGAGATACTTATGGTCCGTCTAAATAATAACACACTCAAAGGATAGAACTTAGATTTAATCACAGTTATAAAATAATAAAATAATATTGCATTTTCATACCTGACAGCTTTTAGGCTAAAGCTATATCAACTAATATAATAAGTAGCAATAACCAAATAAAATTAACTTATTTAACACAGCAGGTAAATAAAAAATAAGCCAAAATATGTTTTGACTATTTAAAAATACCTGTAATAGGTTTACGTGAATAAAAACTTTTATTATTTTCTTAACTTATAATTAAAATAAAATCTTAATCAATTAAACATTTATTTCTTTATTCCAGCTGTCATCATGACCTAATCCACCATTCGTCGGCTCCCCTACTCCGTGATGGCGTACTCCCTGCTGGCGCTGGCGCTCCTCCTGGCCGCGCTCTCGCTGGGCAGAGCCGCCAACTGCCCGTGGGCATGCTCTTGTCGGGCAGCTGCCCAGGACTGCGCCCATAGAGGCCTGCTGCACGTGCCTAAGCGGTTACCTCACGATTCGTTGAGACTGTAAGTTTTTTTTCTTAATCTACTAGTTATAGGTTACTGGTGTTCTGGGTTCTATTCCCACCCGGGGCAATTATTTGTGTGAACTACAAATAATTGTTCTGAGTCTGGGTGTTCATTGTGTCCGTGAAATGAATGTTATAAAGTCCCCCGCGACATAGGGATTTATTTCCGTAGTGCGGGAGTTGTCTTTTAAAGAAAAAAAAATATATATCTACACTAATATTATAATCTACACTAATATTATAAAGAGGAAAGATTTGTGCCTATTTTTGTATGTTTGTAATGAATAGGCTCAAAAAGTACTGAGCCGATTTAAAAAATTCTTTCACCAATAGAATTCTACATTTTTCCAATTTGACATAGGCTACATTTCATTTTGAAAAAAATTAGGGATCCTTGGTAAAATTTGAACAATGTAACCGAAGGTGTAGAAAATGAGTCTTAAAATGTCTTTCGTCGAATGCGCTGCCGAAACCTAACCTAACCAAATTAAAACCATGCTATTTATGTGTTTATATTAATCCTTATCCAAATAAATTATTTTATGGTCAAGACCATTTAACTACCTATAAAATAGTTTTTAATCTATATATATAAAAGAAGTCGTGTTTGTTACAACACTTATAACTCGAGAACGGCTGGACCGATTGCCATGGTTTTTGATTTGTTGGATTTGTTTCCGTCCCGAATAGCAGAATACATAAAAACAAAAGAAAGTCATGTTAGTTACACTATTTATAACTCAAGAACGGCTGAACCGATTTGGCTGAAAATTAGTAGGGAGGTAGCTAAGAACTGGGAGAAGGACATAGGATACTTTTGGGTAGGGGTAGGGTAGGGTAGGGTAGGGTAGGGTAGGGTAGGGTAGGGGTAGGGTAAGGGTAGGGGTAGGGTAGGGTAGGGGTAGGGTAGGGGTAGGGTAGGGGTAGGGGTAGGGTAGGGGTAGGGGTAGGGTAGGGCAGGGGTAGGGTATAAAAGTCCACCCGTGCGAAGCCGGGGCGGGCCGCTAGTATTATATATATACGTGGGACACTCAGAAAGATTTGCGACACTAAAAAAAATTGTTCTACAGGTACATATATTTTTATTAAATCTTTTCAAAGTACTCTCCACCAGCCTCTATACAAAGATTCATGCGTCTGAACCAGTTTTCAAAACACTTTTTCCAGTCCGCCGTAGACACCTCGTTTACAGCCTGCTCGAACGCAGCCAGCGCATCTTCCGGCGACGAAAATTGTATCCCCTTGAGCTGATTTTTTATTTTTGGAAATAAAAAGAAGTCACACGGTGCTAGATCAGGGCTGTAAGGAGGGTGACCCAGGAGTTTGACTGGTGTGTGCCGTGTGTGCAGGCGCATTGTCGTGGTGGAGCAGTAGTCCGCGGAGCCCTGTGTTTGGTCGCTTGTTGCTCACAACAGAAAAAACTTCTGGTAAACATTTGGTAATATACCATTCGGCGTTGATGCTTCTTTGATCTCGTAAGGGAATTGAGGCCAAGTGGCCAGTCAAATTAAAAAAGCTGGCGATCAAAATCTTCCCCCCGCTTCGAGATCGCTTCACTTTGGTAGGCGTTGGTTCATTTTGAAACACCCAAACTGTCGACTGGCGCTTGGTTTCTGGATCGTATTGATAAATCCAGGACTCATCACCTGTTACGATATCGTAAACACGCCGAGATGAGCCTGCTTCAAATTTGTTCAGCATATCACGGCACCATTCCACCCGGGCCTGCTTCTGAGCGTCGGTGAGGTAGTGCGGCACCCAGCGCGATACTATCCTCCTCACGCGAAGATGCCCGTGTAGAATCTCGTGAACGCTTCCCGATCCAATCTTTAATATGTGTTGAATCTCCTGATATGTAATTCGCCTATTATCTTGGATTAAATTTTTCACTGCTAGCACGTTTTCTTCCGTAATAGCCGTCAAAGGGCGACCGCTTCTTTCTTCATCCCCCAAGGTTGGTCGACCGCGCCTAAATTCGTTATACCAACGATACACGGTTGCCTTGGAGGGGCTTTCATCCATAAATGCCATTTGAAGTCTATCGAACGATTTATCCGGTTTCAGGCGACACTTGAAATCGTAAAAAATCATAGCTCTAAAATGTTCCCGGCGCAGATCCATTTTTCAGTAAGACACGATACTTTGAATTAGCTCGCAAAAAATGTGGAGGGAAATTTTGAAAATGGAACACACATATTTTTACTTACTTGTAATCATATTTTCGAAAAAGATTCTAACCGGCCAGTCTCCCATATATAAAAACTATTTTTCGCAATACTTTCTGAGTGGCCTGGTATGTTAAAGTCACTACAAGACATAGTATAAAACAAAGTCGCTTGCCGCTGTCTGTCCATCCCTATGTATGCAACAGATTTTGATGTGGGTTTTTTTTATAGATAGAGTGATTCAAGAGGAAGGTTTATATGTATGATACATCAGCATTGCACCCGTGCGGAGCCGGGGCGAGTCGCTAGTTAAATTATAATTTAGTGTTACAGCACCTGAAATATTGTTCCGATATTTTGTATTTCATCATCATCATCAGCCCGTATAACGTTCACTGTTGAACAACAGAGCCTCCTACCGAAGGAGGGATTTGCCATAGTCACCACGCTTGGCGGCCGGGTTGGTGACTGCATTATTATTTTGTAACACACAAGGAAACGCTGCCCGTTCCCTGGTATACGATTGTTATAAATGATGTTATAATAATTTGGACCAACGGCTTAACGTGCTTTCAGAGGCATGGTATGTAGTCTATCAACCAACCATGATCCAATCGTGGCTGCCAGTTCGATCCCCACCCATTGCACTACCGACGTGAACCCACTCGTAACACAAGCATTTCAGCTTAGCACGGGGGGTTAACAACAATACTAGTAAACTGCAAAATACTCTGCTAGTAATCTTTAAAGAAAAACCCTTGAATTTGAGAAGTTGTTTCTATAAATGTGAATATTTGATACAAACAAGTCAGCCTAAGTATGAACAAAGGTATGAATTCCTCCGACTCACTCGGGAACTCGCATTATTATGTAAAACAGGGAAAATATTGAAAATTGTATAAACTACACAATTTCTGAAACACCCTGTAGAATATTTTATTAGTGGGGTGTGTGTAAGATTTGTTTAGAATAGGACAGTCTTCAAAAATACAGTTACATACATACATACATAAGCTCACGCCTGTTTCCCAGCGGGGTAGGCAGAGACAATGGACCTGCACTTGCTACGATCCCTACACACATCTTTAATACCCTACACACACCTAAACTAGCTGCTAGCCCCGCGGTTTTACCCGCGTTACTCTGCTTCAGTGGGTCGGAGCGTGATGTTCTATAGTCTATATGTTAATCCAGCTTATAAACTATATGCGTGCAAACTTTTAGCCAAATCCGTTAAACATACATATATACACATACATTTTGCATTAATAATATTAGTAGGATTATTTTAGTCATCATCATCATCATCATCAGCCCGTTTAATGTTCACTGCTTAACATGGGACGGAGGGAGGAAGGCGAGGGAGGGTTTTGCCGTAGTCACCACATTTGGCATGCGGTTTGAAGACCGCAGTATTAAAATCGTAACACACAAGGAAACGCTGTCACCCAATGCAAGCGTACAAATGTTATAGATGATTCTACTACAATCGGGACCAACGGCTTAACGTGATTTCCGAGGCAAAGAATGTAGTCCTTCACCCAACCAGATCATTAAATAAATCTACGCAAAGATTTCTTTTCCAGCGTAAGGATCGAAACCTCGACCATCGATATTTAAAACGAGCCAAATACCGCTACGCTACGGACGCTGTCGCTTTAGTAGATTATATTAGTTACTTTTAAAATCACTACATAGTATAAAACAAAGTCACTTGCCGCTGTCTGTCCGTCCCTATTAATGCTTAGATCTTTAAAATTACGCAACAGATTTTGATGCGGTTTTTTTAATAGATAGAGTGATTCGAAAGGAAGGTTTAAATGTATGATACATCAGCATTGCACCCGTGCGAATACGTGCGGGTCACTAGTTACTAGTTACTATATTATAATTTAAGCCGTGTGGTTTCTCGATTAAATTAGACCACCAATGTCTTCCTATGCATATCATAAGAGGTGATTAAGGAACTTACAGTTGATGGATGGGCAGCAGCATTTATCAGATCAAAGATACCCTCAACTTATTGCGATCATAAATCCTTCTTTTTTCTCTTTGTTATCCGGGGGGGAAATGCTTTTCCGCGTTCCCACCGCCACTGCAGCGTATCCGATCTTCCGATGCCCTCGTAGACCCG
Source organism: Nycteola revayana (assembly GCA_947037095.2). Taxonomy (NCBI): domain Eukaryota; kingdom Metazoa; phylum Arthropoda; class Insecta; order Lepidoptera; family Nolidae; genus Nycteola; species Nycteola revayana. Next base: position 9,237,798 of record OX344840.2, read on the forward strand.
AAGTCTAAGAGGCCCGCGAACTGTAAAGTAGAGCGACAGTTGCACAAAACTCCCCTAAAGAAACTAAAAGCCATCTCAATCTCCCCGTCAGCGACCGCCCTGAGCCGAGGTCCAAGTCCCACAGGGGAAGCCCTCTTGCGCAGGTTTGCTTAGTTTGTAGTGTTTAAACCATTTATCTAGGCTGGAGCTCTGCTCGCCTTTATGCCCGGTGAAGTAGCACAAGCCTCCTGGATAAATAAATAATATGTAAGACCAAAAAAAAAAAAAAAACAGCGTATCCGCGCGCTTGCGGCGGGATATGTGGGACTCTTACGGTGGTTTGCTTACTCATACCACGAGGAGAGGACCCTACACTACTAAAACCCCCCGGACACTCCTTCGATCCGCCGTTGGCGGGGGCCGGGCACGCATAAGCAATCCAGCCCCCCAACGGCACCCGCGGCCTATATGACACCGCAGGATCTCCTGGGCCACACTTATAGTGGCCCATTTGCCCAATTATATGGACGCTGTAGTGCAGAGGCGTCCCTACTCCTCATGGGTCAGCCTCGAAGGGAGCGGGGCCCATGTGCCCCACTCCTCGAGGCCGAGCCTAGGGTGGTAGGCGGCGGGAACCATCAACAACCCTGGCTTCCCAAGATCAGCTAAGAACCGACCATGTTCAGTAGTGTACGGAAGCGGGGTGCTAATGTAAGGCAGGGAAAGAATTGAAGTTAACTGAAGGAAATGTCCCATTCTAAACAGAAAGACGTTGTCACCCGATAAGGGTAGAATTGCCTATTGATACCCTACTGTATAAAAATGTTCGCCTTTATTCTATGGGAGAACCCCATAAAGGAATACAGAGTTCGTAATGAATAGATAGAGCTATGATTATATGCGAAGATATAGGAATAAGTTTTTTATTTTTTGTATGTGTAATGACAACCTCCGTTGCGGTATTTGGCTCGCTTTATATCTCGGAGGTCGTGGGTTCGATCCCCACGCCGGACAAGAAATCTTTGTGTAAATTCTAAGATTTCTTCCGGGTCTTGTTCGTTGAGGGACTAGTCTTCGGGCTTAGGAAAGCACGTTAAGCCGTCCCGATTGTTATAACATTATCTATAATAATCGTATATCAAGGAACGGGCAGCAGCGTTCCCTTGTGTGGTACGCATAACACCCAAGCGTGGTGACTATGGAAAATACCCTCCCTCGGAAGGAGGCCCATGTTTAGCAGTGGACATTAGACGGGCTGATGATGATGATGACACTCACAAAATCGGTTTAGTAGATCCTCATTACTCCCTAACACCTCGCAAACAATTCCCAACTTTACCTCTTTATCTATACTCATATTATATTTTTATATCTTTGTTTCGAATAAACTCAAAAACTACTGGACGGAATTCTATAATTTTTTTGCCATTTGAATGATACATTATCCCTGGGTAAAATAGGCTATATTTATTTATGAAGTTCCCACGGGAACTAGACCTGCGTGTGTGAAACCGCGAATGGGGAGCTAGTATTAGTAAAGTAGAAATTATGACTATGAATGCCCTCTCTATTCGTTCACACATCTACATCTATTCCTGCGGGAGTTTGTTATTGAGTACAAACGCGTAGAAAAGTGCTTTCATTTCACTTGGCCAGTGTTCGACGCATCATTTTGTATTCTGTGTATTTTTCATAAACTCTTGTCGATATAACTGAATAGTTAATGGAGTCGTGAGTTGGTAGCAAATCTGAATATTTTCCTAAAGTAAAATATTCAGATTTATTCGCAAGACTAGATTTCGCGCGTGGTTTTACCTGCGTAGGTCCCGCTCAATATGACACTTACAAATAATGTGGTTTTGTTACGATCGTAAAATAATTTGCAAAATCAGCACAGCAGATCTGTTTTTTTTTTTTGTTTTCCGGGGTGAAATGCATTTACGCATTTCCACCTATTCCATTCCACGCATTCCATTACGCGTTTTCAATCCGGAAATATTGATGTCAAATATGCACGTCACCCTATTACGGATAAAATGGATGCCATTTTTGAAAAAGTGGAGCAAGATCGGCATATCATTAGTTACGTCGTAGCTGAAGAACTGGGAATTGACCACAAAACAGTTTTGGCGCATTTGAAAAAAACTGGGTACACAAAAAAGCTCGATATTTGAGTACCTCACGAGCTCACTGAAAGAAATCTAATGAACCTGAACCGTGTACTTATTTGTGATTCTTTATTACGACGTAATGAAACCGAACCATTTTTGAAGAAGCTGATAACTGGTGATGAAAAGTGTATCACGTACGACAAGAACGTGCGAAAAAGGTCGTGGTCAAAGGTCGGTCAGGCTTCACAGACTGTGGAGAAACCCGGCTTAACTCGCAAAAAGGTGATGCTGTGTGTGTGGTGGGATTGGAAGGGAATTATTCATTATGAGCTGTTACCACCAGGCAGGACCATCCATTCTGAACTCTACTGCGAACAACTGATGAGATTAAAGCAAGAAGTTGAGAGATCTAGGCTGCGGCCGGAATTAATCAACAAAAGGGATGTGGTTTTTCATCACGATAACGATAGACCTCACATATCTTTAGCCACTCAGCAAAAATTAAGAGAGTTTGGCTGGGAGATGTTAATGCATCCGCCGTGTAGTTCTGACCTTGCACCTTCAGATTTTCACCTGTTTCGGTTCTCTTTTCTCTTCAGAATTCTTTAGGCAGTGTCAGGTTAACATCTGACGCTGCCAGAGGACTGCCAAAACCACTTGTCGCGGTATTTTGATCAGAAGTCGCAAAATTTCTATAGCAATGGGATCACGTCCCTACCTACAAGATGGCAAAAAGTTATGGAAAATAATGGTACCTACATACTTTAGTTAAATGTAAATAAATTAAATTAAAAAGTATTTTGAATTTTCTTAAAAATGCGAAGAAACTTTTTTCCCTACCTATTATGTGGATATATGTATGTTTGTTACTCTTTCACGCATAAACTACTGAATGGATTTGGCTGAAAGTTTGCACGCGGTTAGTTTTAGCTGAATTAACATATAGGTTACAAAATATTACGCTCCGAGTCACTGGAGCATAGTGACGCGGGTAAAACTGCAGGGCGCAACTAGTTTTATTATACAGTTCCTACGGAAACGGAAGTAGTGTCAGTAAAATCGCGCGCGGGAATCTAATTGTAACAAAATTAATTTTATTATAAATGAGTCAACTAGCTTGAACGTGGAACACTTGTGACACCTACTGTACAAGGGCAGGGGTACATTAGCATCATATTGGTCGACACGTGCCGACAGTATGTCCCACCCTTATATAAATAACAAATTATTTTGTTTTACTATTATTGACTGTGGTAACACTGAGGTACAGTGACGTAATTTTATTTTGTATCCACAATGTTACCAACTTTCCTATGCGAAAAATAAAGTAATACTCGCAAGCTTATTACGTAAAATGGCAAGCGATTTTAGCTTACGTCATGTTATTTTTTGTTGTCCGGGGGGAAATGCGTTTACGCATTCCCACCGCCGCTGCAGCGTATCCGCGCGAGATATGTGGGCCTCGCCCTCTACATAGCGGTGGTATGCTTTACTCATACCACGAGGAGAGGACCCTACACCACTAAAATTACTCGGACCCTCCTTCGATCCGTCGTTGGCGGGGGCCGAGTACGCATGAAGCAACCCGGCCGACGGCATGTCAAATCGGAGTTCTATCCGTTTCTCGCGACAAGTTCATACTGGTTGATCTTACCTGACAACCTCCGAGCGTAGCGGTATTTGACTCGCTTTATATCAGAGGAGGTCGTGGGTTCGATCACCACACCGGACAAGAAATCTTTGTGTAAATTCTAAGATTTCTTTCCGGGTCTGGTTGGTTGAGGGACTACCCTCCGTGCCTCTATAATAATCTTATATCAAGGAACGGGCAGCAGCGTTTCCTTGTGTGGTACAACATATTACTGCGGTCAGCCAATCGTGGTGACTATAGCAAATACCCTCCCTCGGGAGGAGGCCCATGTTCAGCAGTGGACGTTATACGAGCCGATGATGATGATGATGATCTTACCTGACGTCGCAAGTGAATCGCGCACTCCGCCGCTAGTTCGACGTGAACACGTACTAACATCTCCCGCGTTTGATATAACCGCGCGTGCCACCCGCTTGCTTACCCGCTATCTTACCCGCTACTTAGACCGCACGTGTGCAGCGAGCTATGAAACGAGCTATGCTAGGCGTTTCCCTACGTGATTGAATCAGAAATGAAGAGATCCGCAGGAGAACGAAGGTCGCTAACATAGCTCAACGGATTAGCAAGCTGAAGTGGCAATGGGCAGGACACATAGCTCGAAAAACTGACTGCCGATGGTGCATGGAGACCACGAACTGGCAAGCGCAGCGTAGGACGACCGCCTGCACGATGGACCGACGACCTCATAAAGGTCGCGGGGAGTCGGTGGATGCAGGCCGCTAGCGATCGTTCCGGCTGGACATCGATGGGGGAGGCCTATGTTTAGTAGTGGACGACAGGCTGATGATGATGAGACCGCATGTGCGTTTCGTGATCACTAGGATATTACGCCATATTTTTGATATTTCGTAACCGCGCCCGCGAGTCAATGTGAATTAGTACTAACGCGTACCTACTGGTCGAATTTCAACAGTCATCTCATCATCATCATCAGCCGGTACAACGTCCACTACTGAACATGGGCCTTCTCTCGAGGGAGAGTTTTGCCATAATCACCACGCTTGGCAGGCGGATTGGTGACCGCAGTCGTATGTTGTAATACATAGGGAAACGCTGCTGCCCGTTCTCTGGTATACGCTTGTTATAATGATGTTATAACAATCGGGACCAACGGTTTAACGTGCATGCTTTCCGAGGCAAGGGTAGTCCCTCAACCAACCAGACCCGGAAAGAAATCTTTGAATTTACACAAAGATTTCTTGTCAGGTGTGGGGATCGGGCCCACGAGCTCCGAGATTTGAAGCAACCAAACACCGCTACGCTTCGGAGGTTGTCACCGACTGTGACTTTTTTTACCGTCTTGAAAATAATAGGGCGTGATATGTATATTAAATTGATGTCCAAGGCATACTTATTTATTATTTTATTTTTTTTAACTGACGTAGAGTGAAAATCGTAACTGTGTAAATGCGTACCTAAGTACGTAGTCACGCTATTTCGCTCAGTGTTATCCATTCATGTGTGATTGCAGCCTAAGTATATGCGGCTTACGATAAGAAACTCCGAGATCATTATTTTTGTCATCTTTTTAAGTCTTTGATTAATCATTTGTTCATTTTTTAACATTTTTAGTATCTAGGTTAGTGATCCCCATACATATATATTTAGGTAGTCGCAGTAGGAAATTGTGACGGAAACAATGATGGTTTCGAGTGAGGAGCGCTCCTCCAGATTTACACTTTTTTTTAACAATTGAAAACCTTCCTACGGTCTCATCAGTTGTCTATTTCTTTTAAGTAACTTATGAGATTTTAGAAACTCTAATTACCGAAATACTAGTACAAATTATACTGTTGTCTATAGATTCTATTCCACTTACACAACGGTGTGTTGTGTAAGTGGAATAGAATCTATAGACATTATTATCAAGACGGTAAAAAATTCAAATAGGGCGTGATATGTAAATTAAATAGATGTATAAAGCATATATATTTTATCACTTTATCTTTACTGAGTGAAAATATTAAAACGATAAAAATACATACATAATTTGGTAGTTACGTTACGTTAGATAAGATAGGTGCCTATAATACTAGGCCGCAATCAAATCTTTCCATTCATATTTATACATAGACGTCTACGTTAGTAAAAAAAAAGAATAACTATGCCTTAGACATCTTTTTCATATAGGTACGCCCTATTATTTTTAAGACAGTAAAAAAATCATCCAGTTTATACAGATAAATATAAGATACTGACTGTCTCGCAATTGGTATATAAAATATTAGTACAGAAGTGTATTTATAAAACTCTTAAACTTCAAGTCTACGCGACTGAAAATGCAATCTAAAGTTTGTCTAAATAGTTTTCAAGATGTCATTAAATAGTTTGAGATTAATTAAAACTTTGCGCTGATTTGAATAAATCTTCTATCGTTGATGAGTTTTGTTGGAAACTGCAATACTCCAAAGATATTATACTTACATCGCGGTTTTTAGTTGTTGCTCACGAAATGAATTATCTGGTAGTACAGTCGATCTAGCGACAACCGTAACGTTACGTTGTAACGCTGTAACGCAGCGGTATTTGTCTCGCTTTAATTCCCTCCCGACCCTTAGTTAGCTAAGAACCTTCCGATGCCCTCGTAGACCCGAAGTCTGAGAGGCCCGCGAACTGTAAAGTAGAGCGACAGTTGCACAAAACTCCCCTAAAAGACTAAAAGTCATCATCCCTCAATCTCATCGCCAGCGACCGCCCTGAGCCGAGGTCCAAGTCCCACAGGGGCGCCCCGCAGCGCAGGTTGCTAGTTTGTAGTTTTTAAACCATTTACTAAGGCTGCTCTGCTCGCCTTTATGCCCGGTGAAGTAGCAAAAGCCTCGTGACTAACTAAGTAAGTTCAGCCGAAAAAAAAAACTCGCTTTTAATCTCGGTGGTCGTAGGTTCGATCCCCACGCTGGACAAGAAATCTTTGTGTGAATTCTAAGATTTCTTTCCGGGTCTAGATGGTTGAGGGACTACCATCCGTGCCACGGAGAGCACGAAAGCAAGAAATCATTTATTACATGAATAAAATACATAATATACAACTAAAAGTAGCTAATTTAAAATAAAACTAATATAATAAAATTATTATGTATTTTATTCATGTTTATTACATGAATAAAATATTGATGATTCCATATCATTTCATAGGTATTGGATACGGGCAACGGGCAGTAGCGTTTCCTTGTGTGTTACAACATAATACTGCGGTAACCCGCCTGCCAAGCATGGTGACTATGGCAAAAAGCCCTCTCTACGGAGGAGGCCCGTGTTCAGCAGTGGACGTTGTACGGGCTGATGATGATGATGACAGATTACCAAAAAATATTGGACACGTATTTTTTTTTCATTCCTCAAACAAAAAATGACGAAGATACAGCGCATAGAAATTTCGGGTGACGTCACTTGCAGGTACAATTTTACCTAGTAGTGACGTCACAAGTCCCCCTCCCCTGAACTTTATAGTTTGTTGTTGCTCTGTATCTTTGGAAATTTTTATTGATTTGATAAATAAAAAAAACGTGTCCAATATTTTTTAGTAATCTAACTGACGGACTTATTATAATTTTTTAGTCTTAATGCCTACATTTTTCTTTTTTTTTTTGTTGTCCGGGGCATATGCATTTACGCATTCCCACCGCCGCTGCAGCGTATCCGCGCGCTGGTGGTGGGATATGTGGGACTCGCCCTCTCCAAAGCGTGGTATGCTAAACTCATACCACGAGGAGAGGAGCCTACGCCACTAAAACCCCCGGACACTCCTTCGATCCGTCGTTGGCGGGGGCCGGGACGTAGCAATCCGGCCCGCCTATTTAATACCCTTAAATGTGTACCTGTCTATATGGAAAGCGAATGACATTAAATACAGTATTTATAAAATACTCTACATTTCTACAAAAAATGATTTATGAAATGCAATTTTCCAAATGATCTTTTAATTGTACAAATGTTCAGTAATTTCATATTACTCTGTACACCCCAGCTTGATAAATAGCGCAATAATACCGCATTTTGGCGTCCGTTCCGTTGGTAATTGATATTAATAGCTAGGGGAATCTAAAACTATGATTTATTTCAAGAAATGTCAGATATTTAGTATTAAATGTACCTTTATGTCACCGGAAAATAATACGAATCGTAAGTTGATCAACTCCCGTACCACTCATATTGTTACATTTAGTTGCCATCATTATATTATTTACTTAATTGTTATGACACTTGACCTAACCTAACCAAACGAGACTATGATACTGTTGTAACTAAACAAAAAAACTAAAACTTCAATAAGTCCTGTTGAACTCCATTGGTTAAGGTTTAGGTTATTTTTTTTTAACCACCCGAAATATCGTTAGTTTATAAACTAACTAGTAAGTTGATCAACTAACGATTCTTATTATTTTCCGGAAAATTTATATTATTATTAGCTTAAAGACTTGACATAAAAAAAATATCTAAACTATAATGTGTATATTTGTCATTTATCGCACGACAGACGGACAGAATGATTAAAACTTCTGTAAGATCAAATAATTATAACAATGTTTTTTAGCTACTTAGGTGATACTTTTGTTAGATTTAGTCTTATATACAGAGTAATTTTGTTAAGTACAAGTGTATGTAAATACCTAAGTGCTGAATAAATTTCATTATTTCATTATTCCCGTGGGAACTTCATAATAAAATATAGCCTTAAGACTTCCTCGATAAATGGGCTATCTAATACTTAAATAATTCTTCAAATCGGACTAGTAGTTCCTGAGATTAGTGCGTTTAAGCAAACAAACTTTATATATATTGGTGTAAGATTATGATGTTGTTCTGTCATGATTTTTAAGAATAGTCTGGAGCTTTGCTCGCCTTTATGCACGGTGAAGTAGCTGTTCTAGCACCAACTCCAGAAATGTTGGTCCAGGAATTTTTTGGCCAACCATTTTCTAATATACGACATCACTACATAGCATAAAACAAAGTCGCTTCCCGCTGTATGTCCGTCCCTATGAATGCTTAGATCTTTTTTTTTTGCGGATTTTGATGCGGTTTTTTTATAGATAGAGTGATTCAAGAGGATGGTTTATATGTATGATACATCAGCATTGCACCCGTGCGATGCCGGAGCGGGTTGCTTGTATAAAAAATGTTTAATTTTATTATCAGCTCAGTTAATAAGGTCGATGTAGGTTTAGATCTTCTTCTTAGAGACTATTCTATATTTTATAATGATATTCCCACGGAAACAGGAGATACGCTTATCAAATCAGAAAACACTTCTCCATCAATTACGTCCTAGGGCCCTTTTTCAAAACATTTTTTTCCTTCTCTCCAAAGCACATACAATCTAACGTACCCTCAGATGCCCGTAAACGTTCATAAAGACGCTGCAATACAAAGAAAGCCCTCTAAGGGTGCAGTTGAGATATTGGACGGTAATACTTAATAGAGAAACGCCCGGAGCGAAAACTGACTAAGAGACACACCATGAAACCATTATTTTGAGGACAATCCTGTTTTTCAAAAAGGCTCCTTAGCCACGAGGGTTTTGACACTTCGCCGGGCGTAAAGGTGAGCAGAGCTTGCTATGAAATTGAAAAATGAAAACGTTTATTGGTAATGTAGACGAATCAATCGTACTTATTATAAGTCAAATACAATGTTAATGTAAACAAAAAAGAAAAAACAATCTTGACTAATAAATTAGTTTACATTTCGACAATAATGTTATTAAATAAAATTTACCAATGTTGTTATGGCATGTGATAATCGCTTATTGTAAAATATAATTAAGATCAACCAGCGCGGGCTGGGATCGGGTTTGAAGCATAGAACGCGTCGCTCACCTCGCCTTGCGAGGACGACCGGCCCCTATCCTAGCTTCCTACGAGTCTTTCTCTATCTACCTACGGTCTGACACTGGCTGTAGCTTATAAATATATAATTTATCCTTGAAAAATAGTCTGTGAAGTGGCAAAAGCCCCATGGCTAACTACATATGCGATATAACACTGAAATAATTTTACAAATAACGATGCCTTAAGACATTTTTTAAAAACATGCCACCTTTCTATAGATTCAGATTCAAATTATAGAATTAATTATTGTTATGACTATATCTATGACGTAATACTAGACTGACAGACAGATGATTAGCTAATCTAGTTGCCATATTTTGGTTAACATTAATGTTATTTCGTCGTGTATAAGTGACAAGTACATCATCATCATCATCAGCCCGCATAACGTCCACTGCTGAACATGGGCCTACTCCCGAGGGAGGGTAGTTGCCATAATCATCACGCTTGGCAGGCAGGTTGGTGACCGCAGTATTATGTTGTACCACACAAGGAAACGCTGCTGCCCGTTCCTTGATATACGATTAATATAGATCATGTTACAAAAATCGTGACCAACGGCTTGACGTGCTTTCCGAGGCACGGAGGGTATAGTCCCTTAACCAACCAGACCCGGAAATAAATCTTAGAAATAACACAAAGATTTCCTGTCCGGCGTGGTGATCTAACCCACGACCTCCGAGATTTAAAACGAGCCAAATACCGTTACACAACGGAGGATGTCAGTGACAAGTACAAGTGTATGTAAATACCTAAGTGCTGAACGAAGGACATGTATGAGGTGATGAATGCCTGAAGAAGAGGTAAAAGTGTTATGTCAAGATCGTAGCAAGTGGAAGGAAGTGATCTCTGCCTACCCCTATGGGAAAAAAGCGTGATATATGTAAGGATAGATAATTACAGTTTTACAATATTGTTATAATGCCATGTGATACTTATAATGTCGCATTTTAACCTACTAATATTATTAACGACAAAGTTTGTAAGTATGCATGGATGGATAGATGTTTCTTATTCTTTCACGCCAAAACTACTCAACGTAATTGGTTTAAATTTTGCACCGGGATAGTTACCGGGATACGCTGGATTAACATATAGACTACAAAACATCACGCGCCGACCCACTGGAGCAGAGTAACACGGATAAAACCGCGTGGCGCAGCTAGTATTAGTATAAAATAGAACCCTCCTTGCCTTGATGCCTAGTCTAGCAGCAAAAACTTCTTGGCAAACTACACAAACAGTAATAAATAAAATAAGCGTGAACATATCAATCGTAGATCATAAAAATAATATTTCGTTATTTAATAGGACATTCCCAAGTTCTATTACCTCTAACATGGTGAACCTACCCACAGGTCTATTAAATTCACAATAAAACAGACATTTTACCTTATCACAGAAGCCACACTCGTTAAATATTGAGTTTCATTCCGGAATAATAAAATTTATTAAAGGCTTTTTCTATTTATTAATAAACATTATTACCTGTTTTCACCGTAATTGTTTAGTCTCAGGGAAATGATTCATTGTTGGTTGTACAATCAATCTATGTATATAGTATCATCATCAACAGCCCGATTACGTCCACTGCTGAACATGGGCCTCCTCTTAACAGACCTTGGCAAGCCAGGATCATAGAGGGATATTGCCATAATTACCACGCTTGGCAGACGGATTGGTGATCGCAGTAAGATGTAAACCTTGAGCTAATAGATGCTGCTGCCCATCCATCAGCCATATGTCCCTTAGTCGCCTTTTACGACACCCATGGGAAGACATGGGGTGGTCTATTCTAAGCCGGTATGTCACCGGAAAATAATACGAATCGCAAGTTGATCAACTTCCGTTTCATTCCACTCATATAATTAAATTAACTCACAAACTTTCGCGTTTATAATATGAGTAGGATAGGATATAAACCTGTACAGTTTGTTTGTTTGCTTGAACGCGCTAACCTCACGAACTACTGGTCCTGAAGAGTTAGATAGACCATTTATCGCTAGACGCCTAGTAATAAGGGAATCTATATATTAATACGTGAAGTAAAAACCGTGTACCCTTTTTTACGAAAATTGCGCGAACCGAGGAGTATGAAATTTCGCACACATATCTATTTTTAAGTTAAGTTTCTAAACGGCATAGTTTATATAGAGAAGCAGTGCAGAATGCTGATATTTTTTAATTATGGTGAATTTCAACCATTAGACTATTACTAGTAAAAATGAAACCGCATTTGTCCTGAGAAAAATTGTAAATCCTGGACACCCTACTGCCGCCTCAGGCTCCCTACTTTCATAAAACGTCTCAAAGACAAATCCGTGCAACCTCATAATATCTGCACTTATCTCGAAATTATTAAAGAGAGAAAAGTAGCTTTTTTTTAGCATAGCCGTTAAAGGAGTCTTTTAGCTGAGTGTTCTTAGTTCGATACTTCACAAAAAAAGTCTCTGTCTCCAACCAGATTTTGAGTTAGCTGGTCCATTGTTTACATAGAAAGAAAACGCTAAAAACCAAGTCAGGAGAATGTTAGAAAAAAAATAGAACACATCCAGATTTAAAAGAAAAATCGTTTCTCTTTCTGTTTGTACGGGCTAATCTCCGAAACTGTTACACCGATGTAAACTTTCCAAAAAAAAACGAATTTTGCATGGTGGTACCTCCCGGTCAACATTTTCAATACTTTTAATCATATATAAATGATTTCTTTGGGATCAGTTAAAAAACCGAAGGAATAACACCACGCGGACAAAGTCAAGGGCATCAGCTAGTATATCAATAAATTAACAAAAAGAATTAAAAAATTAAACTTATCAAACCTACACATAAACTTACTACATAACAAAACAAAAAACTTCAACTTCTATAAGGCGTTGAACTCGATTGGCTGCAACGCGTCCCCCCTCCATTTCCCGACCATTAGTTTGCAAAGAACCTTCCGATGCCCTCGTAGACCCGAAGTCCGAGAGGCCCGCGAACTGTAAAGTAAATCGACAGTTGCACAAAACTTCCATAAAATACAAAAAGTCAAAATCCCTCAATCTCATCGCCAACCGCCCTGGGCCGAGGTCCAAGTCCAGGGGACGCCCTCATGCGCAGATTGCTTAGTCTGTAGTGTTTAAACCATTTATCTAGGCTGGAGCTCTGCTCACCTTTATGCCCGGTGAAGTAGCAATAGCCTCGTGGCTAACTACATATGTCCATCCGAAAAAAAAAAAAAATAACTTCATTGGTTTAGGTTTAATTTTTTTTTAACCACCCTAAACCTCCTTCGTTTGTCAACTAACTAAAAAGTTGATCAACTTAAGATTCTTATTATTTTCCGGTGACAAACACACACACGTGCTGTTAAAAGACTATCTGTATGTATTCAATTAGTTGTTCAAAGCCCCGCATCGGTCCGCAGTGGGCTTATTGCCAAAGCCGCATTGCACGGAATTCACACTAGTACCTTATGCGTTTCGTTCACAGGATAAATTAATTACATAGACAAGACTGCAGTGTCTATGGTACCGTCGATAATTCTACGAAAAGTAAGGTGCCTCTGTGAAATGAAATGATTGAAAACGTTTATTGATACAGTAGACGAATCGATCGTACAGTCAAAAAAAAAGTCTGGGCTAATAAAAATAGTTGACATTACAACAATAATGTTAATAAATAAAATTTACCAATGTTGTTATGGCATGTAATAGTCGCTTATTATATAATAAATTTATATAATTAAGAGCATCCAGCGCGGGCTGGGATCGGGTCTTAAGCATAGAACGCGTCGCGAGCCTCGCCTTGCGAGGACGACCGGACCCTATCCTAGCTTCCTACGAGTCTTTCTCTATCTACCTACGTTGTGAAACATAGAACGCGTCGCGAGGACGACCGGACCATGTCCTAGCTTCCTACGAGTCTTTCTCTATCTACCTACGTTGTGACACATAGAACGCGTCGCGAGGACGACCGGACCCTATTCAAGCTTCCTACGAGTCTTTCTTTATCTACCTACGGTGTGACACTCAGAGAAGAAAGACTATAAGAAACTCAGAGATCATTCTTATTGTCATCTTTTAAAGCCTTTGATTAATTATTTTGTAAACTTTATAGTATCTAGGTTAGTGATCCCTACATATATATGTAGGCACTGTTGTAAACTCTTTCGTTTTTATACTGGGTGAAGTTTTTTACTGTCTTGATAATAATATGATGTGTTGTGTAAGTGCAATAGAATCTATAGACCACAGTATATTTGTACTAGTATTTTGGTAACTAGAGTTTCGAAAATCTCATAAATTACTTAAACGAAATACACCCTACATAGAACGTGCATAGTAATAAAATAGGTGCCTATAAAACCTAAGTGGCAATCACACATGAATGAAAAGAGTGAGCGAAATAGCGTAACTACCTACTTAAGTACGCATTTTTACCGTTACGATTTTCAATCTATGTCACTAAAAAAAAAGATAAAATAACTATGCCTTAGACATCTATTTCATACACATATCACGCCCTATTATTTTCAAGAAGGTAAAAAAGTCAATCAGTTATTTTTTTATTCTTTTTATAATTTTTTTTTTAAACTAACTGATGCCCACGACTTTGTCCGCGTGGTATTTGTTATTTCTTTGATTTTTTTACTATCTTATGGGAACTCATTAATTTTCTGCGATTAAAAGTATTAAAATTGTTGCACGGGGATGTAAGGTGCCACCATGCACAATTTCATTTAAATCGGTGTAACAGTTTCGGAGCCTAGCCCGTACAAACAGACATCTATACTTAAAATACCTATTATACTTCTAACATCCCCTGGCTCGGTTTTTGATGTTTTCTTACTTGTTTTTTAAACCGTTGTTCCTGATTGTTATAACAATCATATACTACCATGGAACGGGCAGCAGCGTTTCCTTGTGTGTTACAACATAATACTGCGGTCAACATACTTACTTTGAAACAAGCGATTTGATCGTTCGGATAGAATGCTTTACGGCTGTTTACCAATTAGCAAAGATAGAAGGTTCTTATGAAAGAAAAACATTAGAAAATTAACGCGGAAAATTAGATAAAATTAAGAAAGCTTGACCACCATATTAAATTTTTTAATGTAACCTTAACGCTTTTGACATTATTAACTTTTTTAATCCAATCTTATGACGTTTGACATAACCTTGACAGAATTCGTGCTGCTATCATGCCTAATAATAAAAGTTCAATTTAATATAGAGTTTTAGTTCAGACACGACAACGTCTGTCGGGTCAACTAGTCTATCTTTATCTATACTAATATTATACAGAGGAAATATTTTTTCCGATGCCCTCGTAGACCCGAAGTCCGAGAGGCCCGCGAACTGTAAAGTAGAGCGACACTTGCACAAAACTCCCCTAAAATACTAAAAGCCATAAGCCCTCTATCTCCCCGCCAGCGACCGCCCTGAGCCAAGGTCCAAATCCCACAGGGGAAGCCCTCTTGCGTAGGTTGCTTAGTTTGTAGTGTTTAAACCATTTATATAGGCTGGAGCTCTGCTCGCCTTTATGCCCGGTGAAGTAGCAAAAGCCTCGGAGCTAACTATATATGTCAATCCGAAAAAATAAAGGAAATATTTGTATTTTTGCGTGTATGTTTGTGATGAATCAACACAAAAGCTACAGTGCCAATTTCAAAAATTCTTTCACCATTGGAAAGCTACATTCACCCAGAGTGACATAGGCTATATTTAATTATGAAGTTCCCACGGGAACGGGGGTTAATTCGCCCGCGGTAATCTAGTATTATATAATTCACTAAATGTATTCGTTACAACGATTCATCTTATAAAACTCTCAAATAATCTATTTAAAGAGCTGAAGTTAATCCTCTTTGGAAAATACACAGTCGTCTATTATCTATGCCCCGTCTGTACAAGTCTATCGTTGTCTGTGGAATTAAGCATATTATTTATGGCTATGAATAAACTTTGGGATTATTGTTAAGTGTAAGAAAAGCAGGTAGGCTTATGAAGAGACTAGCTCTTGCCCGCGACATCGTCCGCATTTAATAGTTACTTTAGGGTTAACACGATTTTGCCGTCGGGGGACCGGATTGCTCATGCGTACCCGGCCCCCGCCAACGGCGGGTCGAAGGAGTCTCCGGGAGGTTTTAGTGGTGTAGGGTCCTCTCCTCGTGGTATGAGTTTAGCATACCACGCTATGGAGAGGGTGAGACCCACATACCCCACCGCCAGCGCGCGAATACGCTGCAGCGGCGGTGGGAATGCGTAAATGCATTTCCCCCCGGAGAACAAAAAAAAAAGGTTAACATGATTTTGAAACATTATTTATTGGTGTTCCGCTCCTATTGGTGATAGCGTGATGATATAAAACCTATAGCTTTCTTAGGTAGGCTATCTTACACTGAAAGATTTTTTCTTATCGGACTAGCAGTTCTTGAGATAATCGCGTTCAATCTAACAATCAAGCAAACTCTAGCTTTTTAATCTAAGTTTGTATGGATGGATGGATGTATGTATGTATGTTTGTTACTCCTTCACGCAAAAACTACTGAATGGATTTGGCTGAAAGTTTGCTCCGACCCACAGGAGCAGAGTGACGTGGCTAAAACCGCGGGGCACAGTTAGTTTATTTTAAAAGTAATGACCTTCGTGGCATAGCGATATACTAAGATTCGGAGGTCGTGGGCTCGATCCCCACGCCAGACAAGAAAATCTCTGTGAAAATTCAAAGATTTATTTCCGGGTCTAGTTGGTTGAGGGACTACACTCCGTGTCAACATTATACTGCGGTCAGCAATCTGCCTGCAAAGCAGTGCCGTAAATAGCCATTTCTGCGCCCTGTGCGAGCTTCCGTGTTTTTTTTTAAATTGGATCTTTCGTCTTTTATACCCACTATGTCTAACTCACTAAAGCTCAAACGAACACTAGTGCAAATGTGTTGTCCACCCTATAATAAGCAAACCGATAAAATAATAGTCCCGCCCGGTCTAGCCATTCTCGCCTACCAATTGCTATTACACTTAGGCGTGAGTCGAATGGGAAGTTTATAGTCCCAACAGAATATACTAGCTTCCTGCGCGTTGTCACTCGCTTAATTCCCGATCCCGTTGGAACATTAGAAGTTCCTTAGATTGGCGTGTTCAAACAAACAAACTCTTCAGCTTCCTATATCAGTATCGATAACCGAGGTCCAAGTCCCACAAGGAACGTCCTCTTGCGCAGGTTGCTTAGTTTATAGTTTTTAAACCATTAATTAAGGTTGGAGCTCTGCTCGCCTTTATGCCCGGTGAAGTAGCAAAAGCCTCGTGGCTAACTACATAATGTCCGTGCGGAAAAAAAAGAAAAATAGATTTGATAAAATGCTCCAGATGTTTCAAGACAATGTAAGTACTTACCCTGTGAATCAAATATATGAAAATGAAAACGTTTATTGATAATGTAGACGAATCGATCGTTCATATTATAAGTCAATACAATGATAATGAAAACAAAATAGAAGAAAACAATCTTGACTAATAAATAAGCTTACTTTCAACAATAATCTTTTTAAATAAAATTTACCAATGTTGTTATGGCATGTGATAGTCGCTTATTATATTATAAATATAATTAAGATCAACCAGCGCGGGCTGGGATCGGGTCTGAAGCATAGAACGCGTCGCTCACCTCGCCTTGCGAGGACGACCGTCCCTATCCTAGCTTCCTAAGAGTCTTTCTCTATCTACCTACGTTGTGACACATAGAACGCGTCGCTCACCTCGCCTTGCGAGGACGACCGGACCCTATCCTAGCTTTCTACGAATCTTTCTCTATCTACCTACGGTGTGAAACAAAGAACGCGTCGCGAGCCTCGCTTTATTCTAGCTGCCTACGAGTCTTTCTCTATCTACCTACGTTGTGACACTTAGAACGCGTCGCTCACCTCGCCTTGCGAGGACGACCGGACCCTATCGTAGCTTCCTTAGAGTCTTTCTCTGTCTACCTACGTTGTGACACATAGTACGCGTCGGGAGCCTCGCCTTGCGAGGACGACCGGAGCCTATCCTAGCTTCCTTAGAGTCTTTCTCTATCTACCTACGTTGTGACACATAGAACGCGTCGGGAGCCTCGCCTTGCGAGGACGACCGGACCCTATCCTAGCTTCCTACGAGTCTTTCTCTATCTACCTACGGCGTTGTGACACATAGTACGCGTCGGGAGCCTCGCCTTGCGAGGACGACCGGAGCCTATCCTAGCTTCCTTAGAGTCTTTCTCTATCTACCTACGTTGTGACACATAGAACGCGTCGGGAGCCTCGCCTTGCGAGGACGACCGGACCCTATCCTAGCTTCCTACGAGTCTTTCTCTATCTACCTACGTTGCGACACATAGTACGCGTCGGGAGCCTCGCCTTGCGAGGACGACCGGAGCCTATCCTAGATTCCTTAGAGTCTTTCTCTATCTACCTACGTTGTGACACATAGAACGCGTCGGGAGCCTCGCCTTGCGAGGACGACCGGACCCTATCCTAGCTTCCTACGAGTCTTTCTCTATCTACCTACGTTGTGACACATAGTACGCGTCGGGAGCCTCGCCTTGCGAGGACGACCGGAGCCTATCCTAGCTTCCTACGAGTCTTTCTCTGTCTACCTACGTTGTGATACGTAGAACGCGTCGCTCACCTCGCCTCGCGAGGACCACGAACCCTATCCTAGCTTCCTACGAGTCTTTCTCTATCTACCTACGTTGTGACACATAGAACGCGTCACTCACCTCGCCTTGCGAGGACGACCAGACCCTATCCTAGCTACCTCTACGAGTCTTTCTGGGACTTTCTGGCCTACGGCTCAAGGCAGTCACTTCCGGGGTGATTGAGAAATGGTGACTTTAGATTTAGGGGAATTGTGCAACTGTCGCTCTACTTTACAGTTCGCGGGCCTCTCGGACTTCGGGTCTACGAGGGCATCTGAGCATTCTTTGCTAACTTAGGTGGGGGGGGGGCGAGGTTGCATGAGTCCTGCAATAAATCAATGATAAAGATAAAACGATAAAGTACCTACATAGTAATTAGTAGGAACTGCGATATATCATCTGTTAATTGTGCGTCATGAGAGATCATCGTTTTGTGTACTAAGAGGACGTAATGAAGAAAATTAAGCAGAAGTACCACCGTATTAAGTAAGCTTATACTTAAAATAGCGAAAAACTCGGGTTTCGTAGGAACTTCATAATAAAGTATAGCCTATAGCCTTACTCGACAAATTGGCAATTAAACACTGAGGGAATTTGTCAAATCGGTCCAGTAGTTTCTGAGATTAGCGCAGTAAACAAAGTCTTTAGCTTTATATATTACTAGCTTCCGCACGCGGTTTCACCCGTGCAGCTCCCACTCCTGTGGGGCGTTATTCATAATAAAATATAGCCTACAGCCTTCCTTTATAAATGGGCTATTTATAACTAAACTTTACTGTTCACGCAGCCGGATTGTGGAACGCTCTTCCGCCTGTTATCCGTAAATGTGACACAATTTTCACATTTAAAAAACGAGTTAAAGAACATTACTTCTCTTTATCATCCTAAATGTATTTATTGATATGTAGTATGTGTTATGTTTGTAGGTACATAAATAAATAAAATAAATTATATATATATATATAATTTATTTTATTTATTTATGTACCTACAAACAATAAAAATATTAAAAATTATTTATTAAATAAAATATTAAAAAACGAGTTAAAGAACATTACTTCTCTTTATCATCCTAAATGTATTTATTGATATGTAGTATGTGTTATGTTTGTAGGTACATAAATAAATAAAATAAATTATATATATATATATATAATTTATTTTATTTATTTACATTTAGGATGATAAAGAGAAGTAATGTTCTTTAACTCGTTTTTTAATATTTTTCCGAGCTAAAATCCATTATGTATCTAATTGTAAAGTGGTCCAAATACAAGAAGAAAGATTGTAATAACTTTTGTGCGCACTTAAATTTCTGCCCATATTTCTGTACGACATGCACACCAGTAATTGCTTACGTAACGCAGTTATTTTAGGAGCGCGTTTAGTTTACATACCTATGACGACGTTTTATTTGATGCACTGGTCGTTTGTTTTTGTTATGTGAATTATATCTGTACTATATTTTAAAGAGGAATTATTCGTATAATTTTTCTTTAATTCTCGGAGGTCGTGGGTTTGATCACCACGCCGGACAGGAAATCTTTGTGTACATTCAAAGATTTCTTTCCGGGTCTGGTTGGTTGAGGGACTTATCCTTCCGTGCCCCGGAAAGCACGTTAAGTCGTTGGTCCCGATTATTATAACATCATCTTTAATGATCGTATATCAAGGAACGGGCAGCAGCGTTTCCTTGTGTGGTACAACATAATACTACAGTCACCAACCCGCCTGCCAAGTGTGGTGACCATGGCATAAAATCCTCCCTCGGGAGGAGGCCCATTTTCAGCAGTGGACGTTATACTGGCTGATGATGATGACTTATATTATAAGTATAGATTTTCTAACAAATATGCATACATACATACCTACTTACACATTTATAATATATAGTTAAAGACATTTTAATTTGACAAGGACTATAAAACAATCTTGTGTATCAACAATAATTTTATAAACAATCATAGTAAGGAACGTTTGAAGTTAAATGTGTGTAACATCAAAGAATAAGTTGAATAATAAATTAAGCTAAATGTGTTATAAAAAGAAATGTATGTAAATATAAGTATTTCATATTATATTTTTTTAGAAAGCAGATTCAATGCATGTCTTTGTGATCCTTACTAATATTATAAACGCGAAAGTTTGTGAGTATGAATGGATGGATGGATGGATGTTTGTTACTCTTTCACGCAAAAACTACGGAATGGATTCGGCTGAAACTTTGCACGGGGATAGTTAATAAGCTCGTTTAACATATAAGCAGTTACCATATCTATAGGTATAACGTAGGTAGGAACGCTCGATAGGTAGGAAAAGGTAAAAAACCGGCCTGATTTTTCGGTTGGCCACGAGGCTTTGCTTCTTCACCGGCCATAAAGGCAGCCCTAATAAATGGTTTAATAACTACAAACTAAGCAACCTGCGCAAGAGGGCGTCCCCTGTGGGACTTGGACCTCGGCTAAGGGTGGTCGCTGGCGATGAGATTGAGGGATTATGACTTTTAGTATTTTAGGGGATTTTGTGCAACTGTCGCTCTCCTTTACAGTCCGCGGGCCCGGAGGACTTCGGATCTACAAGGGCATCGGATGGTTCTTTGCAAACTAAGGGTCAGGAGGGGGGACGCGTCGCATTCGCGGGCTCACTCTTCTCCGACGGATCGGATAGAGTGCATCTTAGTTATAATTATACCATAATATAAGTTGTTACTAAATTACAATATCTATAGGTATAGGATAGGTAGAAACGCTCGATAGGTAGGAAAACGTAAATAAACCGCCCAAATGCCGTTATTGATATGGAGCAAAAAAGTCCAAAAGAAAAATGACGTGTGTTGTATGGGAGCTCCCCTTAAATATTTATTTTATTTTTAGTATTTGTTGTTATAGCGGCAATAGATATACGTACATAATTTGTCAAAATTATCAACTGTCTAGCTATCGCGCTTCCTGAGATACAGCCTGGTGACAGACAGACAGCGAAGTCTTAATAAAAGGGTACCGTTTTTACCCTTCGGGTACGGAACCCTAGCAGCAACAGTTGGAGTCATAATTGATTTGAAATGGCCATCGCTTTAGCCGTACCTACACGTTTTAAAAAAGTAAATTTTCAAACTTTTTCTTTGGCCATATTTTAGCCACAAGGCTTTTGCTACGCCACCGAGCCTAAAAACCCAACTTCATATAAATACTTTACAACCTTATTAAAAAAAGTTGATTTTCATACTTTTTTATTGGGACACATTTTTGCCACAAGGCTTTTCTTACAAAAATCCAACTTAATATAAATACGTTACTACGATATATTCGCCGTCTCTTTCGACCGTGGGAAATACAGGGTGTTATGTAAAGTGCACTATACAGGGTGCTTTATTCATTAGCAATGTTCTTCCCCCCCTTAACTTTGAGAGCACTTAAAACATTAGTTGTGAGAGAGAATCAATTTGAGCCATTAAGCTACATTAAATATGACCGCGATTCTATTAAATGTGTCTTTGTATAAGGTGTTTCCGAAATATATGCCGGCCGTTTATAGTTTCGTATATTATTATACTGATTAGGTTTGTTAAATTTAAAAACTGATATCGATAAATTTAGACCACTGGCAGGATTCGAACCTGCATCTTAGGTATAGACCCTAATGCATACGGCCACGATGGATACCAACCGGTTGTCGAAATGTCGAATGAAATGAAAATGAAATCGTAAGTTGATCAACTTACTAGTTAGTTGATAAACTAACGAGGTTGCCTAAATAACCTAAACTTAAACTAAAGTAGTTCAACAGGACTTATTGAAGTTTTATTTTTTTGTTACAACAGTAGCATAGTCTCGTTTGGTTAGTTTAGTTCAAGTGTCATAACAATTAAGTAAATCCTTACTAATATTATAAACGTGAAATGTTGTGAGTATGGATGGATGGATGGATGGATGTTTGTTACTCTTTCACGCAAAAACTACTGTACGAAATTGGCTGAAATTTGCACCGGGATAGGTTATACGCTGGATTAACATATTGGCTACAAAACATCACGCTACGACCCACTGGGGCAGAGTAACGCGAGTAAAACCGCGGGGCGCTAGTCCTAAATACTAGTATTATACATGAGTTATTAACATATTGTTTGTTTGTTTGTTTCAGAGATCTACAAGGCAACAATATCAGTATTATCTTTCAAAGCGATTTCCAAAGCTTGAAGGATTTGAAAACATTGTAAGTATTGAAATTATCGTTTGATTTATAGATGTAAGGTGTAATTATAAGGCTGAACCCATATGTTCAGTGAGTGAACACATACAAGGCGAGCGCCGGGCTCCCATCCTTGTCACCCAGAGGCGGATCTACATTTAATTTCTTTCTGTCTTCCTATAGGCATTTTGACGATATAATGGTCTTACTTCGTAACTTCTCCATCGCAGCTGGTATGTAGCAATGGTATGGGTACAAAGAAACGTTAAACATAGGTCAACAGTCTCTCGAAGTGATTAGCTCACTTGTAGACATGAGTCGCAAACAGTTAATGTAATAAGTTGGCTGTTAGCAAGCGAGTGGACTATATTTTAAAGTGAAATGAAATAAAAAATGGTTGAATTATAACGAACATCATCAATATTTGTTAAATGGAATTTCAAAAATAAATGTCTTATAAAAAAGGCCTGTTACCCAGCCAGTCGCCAACACTGGCATAGACTCTTTGTAGATTTTCGTCATAGACAAAATGTAGCCCCATGGTCGCGACTGTATACTCAGGTCGAGGAGTGTCACGTGACATTGCTTTTCTGTAATGTGATTGGTCGCCCTCCGTAGAGTACATTTGAGTAACCCATGCTAGCTTGGCTAGACTACAGGCCCACTAATTTGCGCCATGACCCTCGATTTTTCGCCTTCCGCATTCAGTCTACTCCGGCTACACTTATCAATTCATCTGTCCATCTCGCCAGATACAACAGAATACTGAATTTGAATATGTCTTGAGTTTTATTGATTATGTTTTCTAAAAAGTGCTATTTTCTTTTCCAGACAATTGTCAGAAAATCTTATTCACACAATCGAGAGGGACGCGTTCTTAGAACTCAACGCGTTGGAGCGACTGTAAGTACAATTTTATTCTTCATTAACACCTCACTACAAAGTTGTGTCGTACAGAAAAATACGACGATCCAAATTTAATACATCCAATCAACGCAATCAATATTATGTTTTCTGCAAGTAATAACTTTGTAGCGACGTTCGTTTCAGCGTTTCTTAATTTGTATAGGAAACATTTGGTGAGACAACTCTCATGAGACAATAATCATGATAACATTTTAAGATCAACATCTTAGAATTTTATCATGATTATCATCATTATTGTACTTTTATTTATTGTATTATTGTTTTGTTTTTAATACACAATAAAATCAATATTAGCAATGGCTATTTCTTTTTTAAAAAGAAATGCAAGGGAACATATAGCTTGTTAACTTTTTGTTTTATCTCTGACGAGTCTTAATAGTCAGTTTAGTGTTAAATTTCAATCTGAAGGCAATATAAACTTTAAAAACATAATATAAACTTATTAAGAAACGCTGAAATCTCTATTTAATTTCAGGAGACTGAACAATAATCGACTTGGCCATTTGCCCGACGGAATATTTTTGAGATTGAGGCACCTCCAGCGATTGTGAGTAGTGGGGCAGAGGTCTGACCGGGCATATTCCCGGGCAGTGTCTGCCCTACCGTGGTGTGGTTCCCTTTGTCGGTGGTGTTCAGTAACCCTGGGCAGACTGGGCGATGGTTTGGAGTCAATTTTAGCGCTATTAGAGTCATTTTTGAAACATATAAATACCTATTTTCTTTACTAGTCATAGGGAGTCATTTTGGAGCTTAATTTCTTACAAGTATATACATTGATAGGGTGATTTTAATATAATATACCAGCCCTAACAATATTTAAACATAATTTGTAGTAACATGATAAATATATAATATTAAAAACCAAATTAAATATAAATGATAGTTTCGATTGTATCAAGATCAAAGATTGTGACATCAATTTTGTCTAGAGCCTTTAGAGTAAACAAAAAAGTAATAAATAATGTAATAGATAAGTTAATAATATTTACCTTAACTTATGACTAAAACTAACTTAGTTGATTGTTTGCGTAAACGCAGCAACTGTCAGCGTTCTAAGAATGTTGTCTGTTGTTGACATTATATTTAATATTTACATTGAAAAATATACAATTAAATTACTAATGGTTAATGAAAAATAAATATTATTTATCCATAAATGTTTAGTAACATAAATTATTTTAAAAGGATTGACTTCAAAACCACGCTTCAGTACTTCCCCCCCTTCATCAAGCTTGTGCCTAAAATGGGTTCTTCAATGTACCTCTTTAATTTCTTCAAATTATTATTTACTCCTTCGCTAGCTTCACTAAATAAAACCCTTGAAACCCTTATAATGATTACGCATAGTTAGTGATAAGCAATACGATCGCAATCTGACATTTACGCACCGTCCAACGATGTTTTTGTATTGAGAACTTAAAGAGAGGAGCATACAAAATATGCATTGGATAACGTGCAACTGTGTGATTGGGTTGTTGATCGCTAAATATACGTAATTACCCCGGCTATATAACAGTTTTCGCTTTCTCCATGAGCTTAAGCTATGGTGTTCCATCTACCATGTAAATATTTTATACCTTACCAAAAGTCATGAACTAAAATATGAACAGTCTTCAAAAAGTCCTAAGAATATAAATAAGTCATGAATAAAAACATTTTTTCTACAAATCTGACTGACAATTTGAGTTACATATTATACATTATTATCAGGCCACCGGAATATAGAATTCAAACCTGCATCTTTAGTATAGCCTCTAATGCCTAACCCATTCCCCACCCTGGGGTCACTGTCTACTATTCCGTAACTATTTAGCATAAAGGCTCAGAATTGCCATACAACACAACAATACTACGAGCCCTGGCACTTTACCGGACGTCCAATAAAATATCCGCAATGAATCTTTTTTTTATGTAATAATTTAGTATAATGTGACAGACAGACGGACAGAGTTCCTTTCGCATTTATAATATTAGTAAAGATTTTGGTAATCTTTCTGTGAATAAATTAATTAATTAATTCACAAGTAACATATTTCGAGTTACTACCCAATAATGGGAACTTATAATTTTCTTTTCTTTTTACTATAATAAAGATAACTACGGTGTTCTTCGTAGCGCAATTATTTTTGTAGCTTTGCTACGAAATAAACCGTGGCAAAAACAGAACTTACGTCACAATAACATTGACGTAGTTATGCTACAATACACTACGTAACTACGCTACGGGCGTAGTAATGCTACAATTGGCGTAACAATAATGTTTTGTTACTGTAGCACTACGAAGTTGTAACTTACAACTGCTACGATGATTTTTGTTAAACTACGCATAGAAATCATTTTGGCATTTGTGTAGAATATGTTTGGTTGCGTTTGGTGATTTTGGTTCAAAGTACCTATAGTTAATCTCAAATAAGAATGTATCGGTAACTGGTTTGACAATAATAAGATATATTTTACTGGATAACATTATAGTTACCAAAAAAAATAATAGACAACAATAGAAAATTAACTTAAAAAAAATGAAAATTTGGATTAATAAATTTAGCCCACCGGCAGGATTCGAACCTGCATTTTAGTTACCTAATGCCTTAACCATTCGGTCACGGTGTTTAACTGGTCGTCAAAATCAATCTCTTTTATAATACGTCTCTAAGGGGGGCGTAGACCCGGTGCACAGTGGGCTGGGATTACAAGGTTGGGTCTTAAGAGATCAAATGTATTTTTTTGGTATCTAGGCATAAATTTAAAACGTTTTTATTCTTTGATTTTTTTAATTTAACCAGTACTTTCGGAGATATAGCCATATCAAATTTGTATGAAGAGTCATGTTATTTTAGTTAAGCAATGTATTCCAATTAAATTGAAATTGAAAATAATGTATACTAAACGGCCTGAAAACCTCAATACCTACTTAGTTCTTTAAAAAAAAAACAATGTTCGACATTTTCCACCACCATAGGTAGGTATGACGTAATTTGTTTTGAGACTTATTTCCTGGAATCAAGGGATAAAAGTGCGCGAGCGCAACAACAAGTTATGACGTGTCGTAACGTGATTAGTGCAACGATAGGGTACCTACGGAATGTTCGGTTGCATTCAAACGTATTTCAGTGTTCTATTACCCACCATAATAGACGGTAGTGCGCCCACACATTAATTACTTACTTATTTGTTATACTCAAGTATACTTATTTGTTATATATATACTCAAGTGACCATGCAAATGTATTTGGAATTATATAGCTGGCATTATATGCCTTCAAGTGTTCATAAAGTTCTTATGCATGGTGCAGCTATTATTGAAAGTTTTGGTCTTATACCAATTGGACAGCTATCTGAAGAAGCTGCTGAAGCTAGAAATAAAGACTTTCGTAGGTACCGCTAACACTATTCCAGGAAATGCAGTAGAAAAACTACAAATGAAGACATTTTAAATAATTTATTGACCACCTCTGATCCAATCTTCTCAGCGAAACGTCACAAACTTAGCAGAAAACATAAAAATTTGTCAGTAGAAGCACAAAGTTTATTAGTAATTGAACAAGCGGAAACATTTGATGATGACGAATACGAAAATTTTGCATTCGTTAATGTAGATACCCTTGACAGTGATTAAATTAAAACAGTGCAGTGGCCAGTAGTGATTGTGATTTTTACTTATTTATTTTATTAGTCCTTAGTGGATTAGGCCTAAAGGGGAGACCACTACATAAAAAAAACGCGCCTAGTTCTTAACTTCTATAGTGGGGAACAAAATTTGAAATTGCGACCAAATCGCAGAAAATCGCAACCCGAGAATAGGCGCTAAAATAGGACAAAAATACGTACTATGCATACGTAGAGTCAATTCTTTGAGAAAATTTGAGAATTTCGAGATTTTCATATTTTTTTCTTTTGCTTCATACAAAAATTACTTTGGATATTTATAACTTCGAAAATACTAAGTTAACCCTCATAGAAATAATTACTTATAATCGATAGATTAATCCAACACAATATTTAAAATTTCAGAAAAAGAAACTTTTTTTTTTTTAATGCTAAGTCCATTACCGGCCCGTTTCAGCCGACTGTGCGGTGGTCTGAATTTAACAATCTCAATTTTGAAATTAAGTTATCGGTAAACTTTTGCGAAAAATATAAAAATGAACTTTACTGTCATATTAAAATCATATTCCTATCACAACCAAATATGCAACATCTATAGACCGAAGTATTTAGTAAATTGCCTATTGAATTAAAAAATGAGACAGAATTACATATTTTATCTAACGAACTTAAAAAAATACTCATGTCAAAATGCGACTATAGTATTAACGATTTCATGAATGACAGATTTTAAGTTAAAATAATTATTATATTTAATTTATATTTTTTTTATCTACTATAATAAAATAATGAATCGTTTACACAAAATATTAAAATTGTAAACATATTTAATAATTTTAATTGATTTAATGTTATTTAATTAAATGTCTCCCTCTCTCCTACTTTTACTTGGCTGTGCCCGACAGGGTCCACATTGAACAGAATTTGTAATAATACCACCTAAAAACGTTGTGGAATGCAATAAATTATTGAGTATTGAGTAAATTTCTGCCGGCGCTAAAATATAACGCAAATTGCGCTTTTATTACCATCATATTAAAGTCTAAATTTGTAGAAAGTTTGTTTTCATGACACATAATATTCAGGACTGACTGCCCCATACTTAAACCCTATCCAATTAGAAGGGCTAACACCCTATGCTTTTATTGTTAAATATAGTTGGATTATAACTAAAATAACAGTTTCAGTTTTTTACTGAACAATTCGTTTATAAGTGTTTTACAATCGTCTACAGTATTTTTCGTAGCACAGTTACCACATCGTAGTTTTCTTAGTATGGCTACGAGAAACTACAAAGTGCTGAATTCAGGCTACAGTATTTTTCGTAGCACAGTTACCCCATCGTAGCTTTCGTAGAACTACAAGAAACTTGAAAGTGCTGACTTCCAGTCTTTGTAGCATAACTGCATTTTTCGTAGTTATGCTACAGTAACCGACGTATTGAGAACGCTAGAAGCTTACGCTACAGTTCTTTTTTGAACTAACATGTGCCAAGTGTCTTTTGAAGGTTTACAAACTATTTTATTATATATGTTGTCAACTCTTCTGTAAGTTTTTTTAAGCAATAAACTCAGGGCCAGGCTCAGGGTAATGCAGGTTTTTTCGTATCCAAACGGCAAAACGGGACCGTATTACTAAGACTTCGCTGTCTGTCGGCAGACAGTATCGCCAGGGCCAGGCTGTATATCAAGAATCGCGATAGACAGTTTAAATTTTCACAAATGATGAATATTATATCAGTCTGTTGCAATATTTATAATAATATAACAAACAATCAATATTGGCAACAGGAAGGCACTTGAAAATGGTATAGAACACTTCGTGCGCGAGTCCGACTCGAACTTGGCTGGTTTTTTCTAAATCTACCTCAGGAACTAGTCTCTCACAATGTTACGTTCATATTAACCACTTTAAATTTGTAAATCTATCTAGATTTAAGTTAAACATTGTGAAGACAGAAAATAAATAAGTTTTATTTCTAAACCTCAAAAGCATTTGGTCGTAACCGGATGGCGGATTCGTTACGACCGCGCCAGTTTACGATAAAGACACATACGACGAATGTTTCTGACGTACAATGGCTCTTGATATGATGATGGTGATGATGATGATCCGACCGTTTTCAGCCTTCACTGTCTGACACCGATGTTGACCAGGGCGACTGCTTCATGTCCCGTGTCTTTCATGTGCTCGCATATGACTTATATACCCAACCTTCTTTGTGAAGGTTCTCGCGCATTGCGGACATGTGAGCACTCCATCAATGATGTTATAATGAACTAGCTGCGCCCCGCGGTTGTACCCGAGTTACTCTGCTCCAGTGGGTCGGAGTGTAATGTTTTGTAGCCTATATGTTAATCCAGCGTATAACCTATCCTGGTGCAAAATTTGAGCCAATTCCGCTAAGAAGTTTTGGCGTGAAAGAGTAACAAACATCCATCCAAACCTACAAACTTTCGCGTTTATAATATTAGTAGGATATACCCAATCTAAGGTCCTCGGGCATTGCGGGCATGTGAGCACTCCATCAATGATGTTATAATGAATTATCGCAGATGGTTGAGTTTTCAATTCATCACGCTTGGCATCAAGCCTAGCGCAGTGTTGTTTTTCAAATTCATTGCCATAAATGTTTCGGAGCAGACCGGGACAATGGTCAGAGCAGGGGGGGGGGGATGAAACAATCACACAAAAACACGTCATACAGAGCCGAGGAGGTTTTCCCATTGCGCACGGAGGACGATATGGGTTATACGGTTCTTATTTTTTTGGATGGCGCGGCCACCGGGACCATTTCCTTGTTGGCCGGGACCCCGGGACATGACGCTCGAAACCGGGACATGACCCGGGGTACCGGGACGAATGGCAACCCTACTCTAGATATACTGTAGTGACATGCTATTTTCTATAATTATGTCATATATAATTAGCCATAGTGTATATCTTTGAAAATTATATTTAAATTTTTTGTTACTGTTTTGTTTTTATTGTAATTTTTTTCTTTCTTTTTTCTTGTATAACGTTTTGATTTTTTTTTAAGATTTTTTTTTTTGTTCCGTTTGCGCTCATGTCTGTAGTGCAATGGGTGGAGTTCGACCACAAGATCACAAGTCCGACGCCCTAGCTATTGGGCTACTGGCGCTCATATTATTTTAAGTTCAGTTTTAAATTTTTTTATTATACCAGACACAAGTACCCAAATCACTTTGCCTCACCTTTTTAAATAATACGTAGTAAATACTATCTAATACCTAAAGTCCAAACTAAGTAATGCCTAAAAAGGTTTCTCATAAGTTTACCTTCAAATAATTCTTACAGTAAGCCGTCTGCCAATCGTAAGAATACTTTCAACATGATTTTATTTAATTTCCTACAAAATACAAGTTTTGGTAGGAAGCCATTTCTTAAGAGGGGCGGTGCGGAAACCTTACAGTACACGCGTGAACGGGACAAGACGCCTTTATGCGATACACTGGCGGACACACAAAGTTACAAGCGAGTTAAAACTCTTTTAAATGTTTTTAAACTTTCGCGATTTGTACACATAATTTATACACATGTAGATTGATGCAGAGGGAGAGGAAGGCCAAAGAAAAGATGGATGGATTGTGTGAAGAGTGATATGAAAGAAAAGGGAGTTAGTGATAATGTGACAGGTGACAGGACAGAATGGAAGAAATAAACGTGTTGCGCCGACCCCAAGTAATATGGGATCAGGACAGGAAGAAGAAGAAGAAGATTTTGTCACATAATTTATATTCTCAATCGCGGCACTATTTTAAGGCAAATCATTTTTGTCTTTTTTTTTCTCTTTAAAAATATTACAAGCAGAGTTTTGCAGTCTACTAGTATTCTTGTTAACCCCTCGTTCTATGCTAAAATGTTTGTGTTACGAGTGGGTTCACGTCGGCAAGGGGTGGGATTCGAATCTTAAAAAAATACTCTTAATTTGAATATCTTTAATTTTATATAATAGGTATAATAATAACTATCATATATCATATTAAAATTCATCAATGTTGTTATGTCATCATAACAACATTGATGAATTTTAATCAATACATAGTATAAAATAAAGTCGCTCCCCGCTGTCTGTCTGTACCTATGTATGCTTAGATCTTTAAAACTACGCAACGGATTTTGATGCGTTTTTTTTAATCGATAGAGTGACTCAAGAGGAAGTTTTAGATGTATAATACATGCATAATATACGCTGGCTGAACCTTACAGTATTGTATATCTTAAAAAGGTCTACACAAAAGTCCACGTAAATGCAGGTACATAGCTGGACATAGCGGTTGCGGCACCGGTACCGGCCGGGGCGCGGCGGCGCGGCGCGTGCATAAATAGCATTGCACCCTTGCGAAGTCGGGACAGGTCGCTATTAATAAATGTAATCGTTGACAAAATCGTTTTTGTCATTATCATTGTATTTGACTTATAATAAGTAGGTTCGATTTGTCTACATTATGAACACATCTTTTTCATTTACATTTTTCTCCTAACCAAACTAGTCTCTTATACAGAGCTCCATTTTTCTGTCCCCCATTGTAAGTCGTTCCTTTATCCTATACACAGTCGAATAGATTTGAAAGCCTTTTAGAAATTCCTTTCAAACGAGAAAACTTGAATGAGCTTATCGCCACGTTGTATATGATCAGCCTTTTCTTCGCCTTTTGAAGAAAAATAGTTCGTTTTAACAATGTTATTCTGTAATAGGCATAAAGAATAAAAAAATGTATTTAGTCCGTCAGTGAGATTATTTAAAAATATTGGACACGTATTTTTTTATTTATCAAATCAATAAAAATTGACAAAGATACAGAGCAACAACAAACTATAAAGTTCAGGAAAGGGGGGCTTGTGACGTCATTACTATATAAAATTGTACCTATAAGTGACATCACACGAAATTTTAACGCGCTGTATCTTCGTCAATTTTAGTTTGAGGAACGAAAAAAAAAATATTTTTGGTTATCTGACTGACGGGCTCCAATAGAATGTTTTATTCTTCATGCCTTTTTTGTATAAAGCGATGCCCTGAGCTGTGGTCCTAGCCCATTGAGGGTACCCTCAAGTGTGTAACGTTTCTACGTAAAGATATTGTTTAAAACATGCCTCCTTTCTAAAGAGCTAAATTATATTAAGATTTTAATAATAGAATTAATTATTGTTATTACTATACATATGACGTGATACTAGACTGACAGACAGATCATTAGCTAATCCGCAATAGATTTTAGTTGCGATATTTTGTATTTAATTATTTCATTGTGTATAATTGACAAGTACAGGTGTATGTAAATACCTAATTGCTGAATAAATATCGTTTGCTTCGTTGTATACAAGCTTCGGGGTCCATCTAAATCGGTTCTACCGTTTTGGAGATTGTGCCTACCTGTTTCCCTTATTGATATCGAGCAAATAAGGGGGAAAAAAACACGGTTGTTGTATGGGATTGGGATAATTGTTGGTATAGCGGCAACAGAAATACATAATTTGTGAAAATTTCAACTGTCTAGCTATCGCGGTTCTTGAGATACAGTCAGGTGACAGACAGACAGCGAAGTCTTAGTAAAAGGGTCCCGTTTTTACCCTTCGGGTATGGAGCCCGGAAGAAGTCTTTAAATTTGAAGAAAGAAAAAAAGAAAGAATTTTTTTTATTCATAATGCACTGTTTTCCGAAAAAATACAATATCAAATTAATTATTCGACATTCCATGTGCACCATAAATAGGCACCATCTTCAGCTTTATGCTACATCCACACAATTGTGTTTAAATGAAGCGCTGGTATTCTAGTTGGCCCCATTGATGACGCCACATTTTAAGCAAACAAAAATAAATAAATCAATCAATTAATCTTTCAATATGAAATCTCACATTTATAGTTAAGACTTAGTCTAAAATATCTTGCTTTTACCCAATGAGTACCAGGTTCAATCCATGTCCAGTAAGATTTATGAGTAGGGCTGAACTATGTAGGACAAAGTTAAATGATAAAATTCGATAATCATATCCGCTGTCGACAGTCACATGCGTATAAATCATTTTATGTCAAGACGAACACACGTATGGCAAAGAGATGGGATACGGTTCCAATTTCAGTTATCGATAACCTTCGTAGCGTAGCGTTATTTGGCTCGCTTTAAATCTCGGAGGTCGTGGGTTCGATCCCCACACCGGACAGAAAATCTTTGTATTAATTATAAATTTTATTTCCGGATCTGGATGGTTGAGGGACTACCTTCCGTGCCCCGGAAAGAACGTTAAGCCGTTGGTCCCGGTTGTTATAAAACCATCTATAATAATCATATATCAAGAAACGGGCAGCGGTGTTTCCTTGTGTGGTACGACATAATACTGCGGTCACCAACCCACCTGCCAAGCGTGATGACTATGGCAAATACCCTCGGGGAGGAGGCCCACGTTCAGCAGTGGATGTTATACGGGCTAATGATGATGATGATGATCTTTTCAGTTGGAGCGTATTGGATCCGGTGGTAGCATAAAAGCGCGTTCGTCGTTATATACTCATGGTCCACCCAAATAATGACAATTGTTGTAACCTAAGATGGACAGAGCAAGCTATTGGACACAATATAGTTAATAAATTAAGACTAAAATATTATTTAAAATAATAACTCAAATACCTGCTAAAATTGAAAATTTATTAAATGTAATCATTATAGATAGATTAATTCAAAATTATTGTTCTGACTATTTCCAAGTGCCTGTAATAGGTTTGCGTCAATCAAATTTCTGTTAATTTTATGTATGAGATTTAAAGTTTGCAACCACGATATATTACCCCCGCAATCTTACAACACCAAATACAATAACTTCCGTAACACCATTAAATAGGTACCTACCCTACCATCAAAAACGCAATCCTAAATCCACTCAAAAAGTCACGCCCTTAACAGTAGCATACAAAACAAATAACACAAAAATAACTTAATACAATTCATTCACGAAACGTGACCGAACATAAAGGATGTAATACATTCACTCATTCATTGTAACATTCGTTCTTTATCGATAGAATAATCCCTGCCCTAGCGAACACCGCACGTTCGTTGATTGTACTTATTGTGAGTCAATCTCATTTCTATGGTCGTGGTTCGCTTCCTGTGTTTGTACATATTTGTAGTTTTGACACTTAGGTATTTATTTTTTCACAACCTACGTAGCGTAGCGGTATTTGGCTCGCTTTAAATCTCGGAGGTCGTGGGTTCGATCTCCACGCCGGACAGGAAATCTTTGTGTAAATTATAAGATTTCTTTCCGGATCTGGTTTGTTGAGGGACTACCCTCCGTGCCTCGGAAAGCACGTTAAGCCGTTGGTCCCGATTATTATAACATCATCTATAATAATCGTATAGCAAGGAACGGGCAGCAGCGTTTCCTTGTGTGAGGCCCATGCACAGCAGTGAGCGTTATACGGGCTGATGATGATGATGATGGTTTAAATTTTATCTATGAGGCTATTGCTACTTCTCTAAGCATGTAGGAGGGCTGGGCTCCAACCCAAATATTAAATGGGATAAAAATTAATCTGAATAATGTTTAGTTTTAAAATTTTCTGTGTTCTGTGCTTATTAATCTGTACTCATATTATGTGAGTTTCTGACCTTGTGGCTAGGTGATTGTATGTTTGCATTAAATATGCTCCGGAACTAATAGATCGATTTCAAAAATTCTTACACCATTAGAAAGCTACAAGATCTAGGAGGCCGAGTCTGGTATTTCTTTAACTATTATGCCACCGTAGTGACATCATCATATCATTATGCCAAAAACGGTAATCTACTAATCTCACTATGGTGTCGGCGCTGGAATAGCAGTCGGTGTTGCTACCGCAGAAAAAAGCCGTCAACAGAAGTAGCAGGGGAGATGGTTAGGGAGATTGTAATGATTATTTAGGCGATTTCAAAACTTATAAATGTATCATTTGTTATTATATTCAACTACGCTAATGTCATCGTGGCGTCATAGTGACACCATTAAGACGTCATTTGGATTAGTAGATTACCAAATGTGAAAAAAACCGACCATTGAACTGTCATTGACAGTTCATGGATACGCCATTACGATAGTAGACTCGGGGCCCTGGAGTAACATAACATGTATTTAATTATGAAGTTCCCACAAGAACTGGTATTACGTGGGTAAAACCGCGCACGAGAAGCTATCTTTACTAATATTATTAAGAGGAAACTTTTGTATTTTTGTGTGTATGTTTGTAATGAATAAACTCAAAAACTACTGTGCCGATTTCTAAAATTCTTTCAACATTGGGAAGCTACATTCACCATAGGCTATATTTAATTATGAAGTTCCCACGGGAACGGGAGTTACGCGGGTGAAACCGCGCGCGGGAAGCTAGTAATATATAAATTAGACCAATTTTACGACTTTACATAAAGAATCCACCTTAACTTAAAATTAACAGAACTCAGAGACACATTTAACCTCAGCAGTTTTCTTAAAAGGTTTTCCCTGTTGTCCCATACCATAAAAGGAAATTGCCATGGGGTGTGAAAAACCATAGTTATGTGTATGGGCGTACCTTACTCTTGGTTCTAGGGGGCAAAATGTGAGCTGAATAGGCTAGTTGACACTTTTCTGAAATTATTTTTTTATTATTAAGAATGGTTTAACTAGATCAAGAATAAAACTATGGCATTTTTTTGAGATCAAGAAAGCATTAAAATAAATATTTTAAAATTGGCTTGACATTTAGAAATGACAACGATGTCAGCCATGTGGCTCTATATACATTATCTGTGTTCAAGATCGATGACGTCATGACTCAGAAAGTGTAAAAGTAAAGGATCGCGTTCATGTTTTTTAACGAGATGTATGACGTCACTAAATGGCTGATAGCGTTTTCGGAAGTTAAAGGCATAGACAAAATATAATTTTCATATTGAGTTTACATAAACATATTCAAGGTTTATGAACAGAAATTATTATATTTAGGTTCCATGTGACAAATACTTTTAGAAATAAACATCATTGTGACATAATTTTATATTTGCGTCACTCTGCGCCAGTGGGTCGGAGCGAGATGTTTTGTAACCTACATGTTAGTCCAGCTTATGAACAGTATAACTATCCGCTTGCAAATTCAGCCAAATCCATTCAGTAGTTTTTGCGTGAAAGAGTAATAAACATACATACATCCACACATACAAACTTTCGCATTTATAATATAAGTAGGATTTGAATGTAAGTTTGTTTGTTACACTTTCACGCGAAAGCTACTTAACAGATCACCATGAAACTTAGTAGGTACACATATCTTGGAGGTATTAGAACTTAGAAGTAAGATAAATACATTGACACCCTCAGTAGGGTAGTGGTATTTGACTCGCTTTAAAAATCTCGGAGGTCGTGGTTTCGATCCCCACGCCGGACAAGGAATCATTGTGTAGATTCTAAGATTTCTTTTCGGTTGATTGAGGGACTACCTTCCGTGCCTCGGAAAGCACGTTAAGCCGTCGGTCCCGATTGTTATAACATCATCTATAACAATTGTAGACCAGGGAACGGGCAGCAGCGTTTCCTTGTATGTTACAAGGTTACAACATAATACTGCAGTCACTAACCCGCCTGCCAAGCGTGGTGACTATGGCAAAAAACCTCCTTCAGGAGGAGTCCGTTGTACGGGCTGATTATGATGCTGATAATGAAACGGTAAAAGCTAGTGTATAATAAAAGCACGTACTAGATAATTATTTATTAACTATTAATGTTTTACAGAGTGGTATTTTAATATGAATAAAATCCATATACAAGGAGTTGCTTATAATTGTCATCGGGAAATAATAAGAATCGTAAGTTGATTAACTTTCTAGTTAGTTGATAAACTAACGAGGTTTTGGGTGGTTAAAACTAATCTAAACCTAAACCAATGGAGTTCAACAGAACTTATTGAAGTTGAAGTTTTTTTGTTTTGTTACAACACTACTGTTGTAACAAAACAAAAAAACTTCAACTACATAGTCTCGTTTGGTTAGGTTAGGTCAAGTGTCATAATAATTAAGTAAATAATATAATAATTATGCGCGTTCACTGAAACTGGCAACTAAATGTAATAATATGAGTGGCACGGAAGTTGATCGACTTACGATTCGTTTTATTTTCCGGTGACATGAATAAGTTAAAGGAGGTGCAGCTGCCCTTCTCTCTACCTCCTAGATACGCTCATGTCTATATGTTACTATGGTTGACAAAATACCAATTTTCCAACAGATTAAGTAACTTGGCAATTTGTTTTTTTTTTTTTCCAAAGAACCGATACGTAAAATCGAAGTGAATAGAGTAATTTTGTCCTTTTAGAAAGAAGGAAGAAAATTCATTTATTTACGGCACATTATAGGTACAATGACAAATAAATACTTTTACGTAGAAACCAATCTTTTTAGGTGAGAGCTATGCTCGGGGTCAGAATCAGAAATGAGGAGATACGTAGAAGAACGCGGGTTACTGACATAGCCCAACGGATTAGTTCGTTGAAGTGGCAATGAGCAGGCCAAATAGCACGGAGAACAGATGGCCGTTGGGACCGAAAAGTTCTCGAATGGAGACCGCGGAGCGGCAAGCGTAGCGTAGGATGTAGGACGTCCACCATACGTCTATTATATGGACGGACGTCCATAAAAAACATCACGCTCCGACCCATTGGAGCAGAGTAACGCGGGTAAAACCGCGGAGTGCAGCTAGTTTTTCATAGGTAATAACAAAAAAAAAATAGATTTGATTGTTTGTAATTAATAGGTTCGGAAAGCACTGCACTGATGCTATGTTATTCAGGAGTAACATAGGCTGTATTCCGGCTTAGAATCGACCACCCCATGTCCTCCCATGGGTGTCGTAAAAGGCGACTAAGGGACATATGGCTGATAGATGGGCAGCAGCATCTATTAGCTCAAGGTTTACATCTTACTGCGATCACCAATCCGTCTGCCAGGCGTGGTGATTATGGCAATATCCCTCAACGACCCTGACCTGCCAAGGTCTGTTAAGAGGCCCATGTTCAGCAGTGGACGTAAACGGGCTGTTGATGATGATGATGATAGGCTGTATTTCCTTATGAAGTTCCCACGGAAACGGGAGGTGCTCAGGTAAAACCGGGCGCGAAGCTAGTAATCTTATGCTAATATATAAAGCTTAAGAGTTGGTTTGTTTGAAAGATTTGTATGTAAGAATGTTTGTAACGAATTGGCTCAAAAAGTACTGGATCGATTTTAAAAATTATTTCACCATTTGAATGCTACATTATCATTGATTAATATAGGCTATATTTTATTATGAAGTACCCACGGGAACGGGAGTTACGCGGGTGAAACCGCGCGCGGGCACTAGTAATATATGTATAAGCTGAAGAGTTTGTTTGTTTACTTGATCTAATCTAGGGAACTAAAGGTCCGATTAAAAAACAAAATCAGTGTTAAATAGTCCATTTTATCTTAGGTTATATTTAATTATGAAATTCCTACGGGAACTCCAGTTACGCGTAAAAGCTAGTAACTAGAAAAATATCGCTTCATAAAAAACATCGTCAAATGCAACAATATTACACGACTACCAACATATTTCGTTGCCAACTGCAACTATTTTTGCCACAAAGCTATTCTCAAAGCTCAAACAAAGGGAAAACTTATACTTGCGCTTTCAAACAACACAAAAGGAAGGAAAGCGGTGGTTCTTAAGCTTTGGGGTTTGTGGAGTAAAGAGTTTTATATACATTACTAGCTTCACCTGCGGTTTCACCCGCTTAACTACCATTACCGTGGGAACTTTATAATTAAATATAGCCTATATTAATCAGTGATAATGTAGCATTCAAATGGTGAAAGAATTTTTAAAATCGGTCCAGTTCTTTTTGAGCTAATTCGTTACAAACATACATACAAATCTTACATCTTTATAATATTAGTATAGAAGTATAGATAAAGAAGTTATTCTACCTACTCAATAAAAGTCGTTGTCAATAGGTTTCCTTCAAGAAAATTTCCCAATTAAATGTTTGCATAAATTATATGTGTATGGGGACATTCCCCCGACCCCATGGGAACGTATTTGAGGGGAACAGAAATACGAAACTCCAATGAAATGCCTTGCGATGGACACATTAAAATAATTGGATAGGATTTGATATTTTTGTTGCAAGTTGAAAAGGTTTTGGTTGAGGCGCAACGTTTGCACTTTAAGTATTTATCGATAAATATGTCGGAATATGGCATTTTAAACTGATCATCAAATGATTAATCAAAGACTTTAAAAGATGACAAAAAGAAAGATCTCGGAGTTTCTTAAAGTCTTTCTTCTCCAAGTGTCACAACGTAGGCAGATAGAGAAAGACTCGTAGGAAGCTAGGATAGGCTCCGGTCGTCCTCGCAAGGCGAGGTGAGCGACGCGTTCTATGTGTCACAACGTAGGTAGATAGAGAAAGACTCGTAGGAAGCTAGGATAGGTTCCGGTCGTGCTCGCAAGACGAGGCTCGCGACGCGTTCTATGTGTCACAACGTAGGTAGATAGAGAAAGACTCGTAGGAAGCTAGGATAGGTTCCGGTCGTGCTCGCAAGACGAGGCTCGCGACGCGTTCTATGTGTCACAACGTAGGTAGATAGAGAAAGACTCGTAGGAAGCTAGGATAGGTTCCGGTCGTGCTCGCAAGACGAGGCTCGCGACGCGTTCTATGTGTCACAACGTAGGTAGATAGAGAAAGACTCGTAGGAAGCTAGGATAGGGTCCGGTCGTCCTCGCAAGGCGAGACTCGCGACGCGAGGCTCGCGACGCGTTCTATGCTTCTGACCTAATCCCAGCCCGCGCTGGTTGATTCTAATTATATTTATAATACACGACTATCACATGCCACATTGGTAGATTTAAATTCTATTTAATTACATTACTGTTGAAATGTAAGCTAATTAATTAGTCAAGAATATTTTTTCGTTGTATCTTTTTATCATTGTATTTGACTTAAAATAAGTACGTTCGTGTCTCTATTATCAATAAAAGTTTTCATTTCATTTCATCATCAGCCCGTATAACGTCCACTGCTGAACATGGGCCTCCTTCCGAGGGAGGGTTTTGCCATAGTCGCTTCGCTTGGCAGGCGGAGTGACCGCAGTCTTTTGTTGTAATACACAGGGGCAACGCTGCTGCCCGTTCCCTGGTTCGTTGTTATAGATGAATGAAAATCGTAAACGTAAAAATGCGTACCTAAATAGGTAGTTACGCTATTTCCCTCACTCTTTCCATTCATATTTGATTACGGCCTACTATTATAGGCACCTACTTTAACCAACATAACTTAACTACCTAATTAGGTACGTATTTTATCGTTATGATTTTCACTCTATGTCAGTAAAAAAAAAGATAAAATAACTATGCCTTAGACATCTATTTCATATACATGTTACGGCTAAAGGTAGGTGTGAACATAAACTTAAGATAAGCCGGCTAAACCTAGGTCTAGCCGACCACATGCGGTTAAACTTAGATCAACCTGAATAAGTCCCTGTTCAACTCCATTGGTTTAGGTTTAGGTTTTTTTTTAACCATCCCATCTTCTTTTTGTGCCATGCATAGGTATTGTTTAATTTAGAGTTGAACAGGGACTTTTTGAGACCTTAACCTAGTTTAACCGCATGTGGTCGGCTAGACCTAGTTGTAGCCGGCTAAAACTAGGTGTAGCCGCACTTCGGCTATTAGCCGTAACATACATATCACGTCCTATTATTTTCAGGACGGTAAAAGAGTCATCCAATATATAATAAAAGATATTTCTTTCATAACACAATTTAATTTCCCTCAAGAAACCTCCCAAATAATATTGACATAGTTTCGGAGCCAGCTCGCAATAATTGAGTTAACTCATTACGGGCCCGCCGGAAGAGCCGCCATCTTGTTAGCTCACGTAATGGCGGACGGAAGTCGACACAGAAACTTTGAGAGCGCTTTTGATGTTAATTTTTAATTGTGTATTTTCTGTGAGATGGGTATTGAGCTTTAGATAGCTATGATTTATAAGAGACACTGGTCTTTATCGCGGTATTAATAAGATACAAATGGTAGCTATCTTTTCCAGAGAACTTGAGAATAGATTTATTAGCAAGAAACTTTTTTATAGCAGAGTTTTGCAGTCTACTAGTATTCTTGTTAACCCCTCGTGCTAAGCTAAAATGCTTGTGTTACGAGTGGGTTTACGTCGGCAGTGCAATGAGTGGGGATCGAACCGGCGACCACAAGATCCCAAGTCCGACGTACCTACCTGCGATTGGGCTACGACCGCTTCAAATAAAATTTAAGTAGTCTGTTTGTAAGAGAAAAATAACTGCTTTTACTGGGTAGGTACTATTAACTAAAACACATTTTAAAAGAATTTTTGTCTATCTGCGTGTGTGTTTATAATGGCTTATCTCAGTAACGGCGGGACCGATTTAGTCGTGACTTGCACTGGCATATAACTAATTTATGAGGCTACTTTTTATTGTGTAGTCCGTATATCCCGCCTTATCTCCAAATTTAACTTAGGTATATAAAGCTGATATTAGAAGGAGTCGCGCAAGTGTTTTTTTTAACTGGCAATTTTTTTTCGAAAACAAAATCTTTTCCCTATATTAGACGGATAAGTCGCGGGCATTAGCTGGTATACAAATATAATAAATGTTTTTTCTTAAAATACGATTTAAGATTGACAGTTAGTCAAAAATATATCCAAATGTAGTAGTTCAATCTATGAAATACCTCGCAGCGGCCCTCTTTAGTGCGGCACGTTCTCCGAGCGCTGGTGTTTACTTTGCACAACAGGTAAGCATTGCCATTCAACGCGGTAATGCTATCAGCATTCTGGGAACCTTGCCAAGTAGAATAGATTTATTATTAATAGTAGTATTTATAGTAATATTAATAGTAGTATTTTATAAGTTAGTTTTATTTTAAATTAGCTACTTTTAGTTGTACCTATATTATGTATTTTATTCGTGTAATATAAATACATATTTAAACCCTCAGACTTAATATTGACCCGATTTTAAGCTTATCAAGAACTAATTAATCGTTGTAATGTGAGTAAATTGTTACTTATAAAT
Organism: Nycteola revayana; assembly: GCA_947037095.2. Taxonomy (NCBI): domain Eukaryota; kingdom Metazoa; phylum Arthropoda; class Insecta; order Lepidoptera; family Nolidae; genus Nycteola; species Nycteola revayana. The sequence goes on from OX344840.2 coordinate 9,279,848, forward strand.
ACTTACTAATAGTCAGTCTATTGGTAGCTTGTAAATTGTGTAAATTCTAATTGTCTGCAGCTCGAAAACTGTTAACGTATACTTAAAGAAGATAATTATATAGTCGTATATCTATGAAATATGAATATGTCAAAATAAAAACCTCAATCAGGCTCACTTACAATCGATACGGACTTTTACAAAGATCCTCTGTGTCTCGAGAGCTCATTAAGCGGTTGAACTTCCGGAACAAAATGGCGGCGTCATTTCCGGTACACTCGTTCAGTCGGCGTCTGTACTCCATCCGGAGCGGACGTGTTGGCTTTTGTAACTTTATTTAATTGTCTCATTTTAAGTTTTGCACTTTGTTGGAATATCTTTGAATTTATATGGAAAATAGCCCCGCGGCTTCAATCGATCGTATTTATAAAATTGATGCATTCATGCTATTTTGTGCAGAAGTTTATAAATTAATAAATATTTATGTTTATTTTAACACTAGCTGCGCCCTGCGGTTTTACCCGCGTTTCTCTGCTGCAGTGGGTCGGAGCGTGATGTTTAGTAACCTATATGTTAATCCAGCGTATAACCTATCCGGGCGCAAAATTTCAGCCAATTCCGTTCAGTAGTTTTGGCGAGAAAGAGTAACAAACGTCCATCCATCCATACTTACAAACTTTCGCGTTTATAATATTAGTAGGAGAAAATGCAAGCTAGGGTCATTGTGAGATGACGTCGGGGGGCCGGATTGCTCATGCGTACCCGACCCCCGCCAACGGCGGATCGAAGGAGTGTCCGGGAGGTTTTAGTGGTAGTAGGGTCCTCTCCTCGTGGTATGAGTTTAGCATACTAAACATACTAACATACGAGTCCCACATATCCCACCGCCAGCGCGCGAATACACTGCAGCGGTGGTGGGAATGCGTCAATGCATTTCCCCCTGGACAAACATAGAACGTCCACTGCTGAACATGGGCCTCCTCCCGGGGGAGGGTATTTGCCATAGTCACCACGCTTGGCAGGTAGGTTGGTGGCCGCAGTATTATGTTGTAACCCACAAGTAAACGCTGCTGCCAGTTCCTTGATACACGATTATTATAGATGATGTTATAATAATCGGGACGAACTGCTTAAAGTGCTTTCTGAGGCACGGAGTCTAGTCCCTTAACCATCCAGACCCGGAAAGAAATCTTAGAATCTTCACAAAGATTTCTTGTTCCGGCGTTGGGATCGAACACACGACCTCCGAGATTTAAAGCGAGCCAAATACCGCAACGCTACGGAGTCTAATTTATGTTAATATTAACTACTAAATAATAACATTATCTATCTCCAATGCCCCCGTTAAATTTAAGATACGCCACTGTTGCAAGATCAAAGCAGTAAATAGCAGGCACTCAGAAGTGTCGAAGGATTAATTGTCATCGAGTATTAATTAGAAACTCTATGGAGAGGAGCGCAGTCGACCGCGAGCGTGGAGTTAGAAATAAGGAGAACAGATTGTTGTAACTGATTTATAATTGTTAGTCATTTTGAATAAATAGCTATTATACATAATAACTGGTCATTTCATATAATAACTAAATTGTCTAGACAATGTGATAAATTGATCACTGGTTGGTTGAGGGACTACTTAAGCCGTTGGTCCCGATTTTTATAACATCATCTATATCAATCGTATACCAGGGAACGGGCAGCAGCGTTTCCTTGTTTCTTACAACATAATACTGTGGTCACCAATCCGCTTGCTAAGCGTGGTGACTATGGCAAAAACTCTCCCTCGGGTGGCCCATGTTCAGCAATGGACGTTGTACGGGCTGATGATGATGATGATGATATTATTATGTTATTTCCTATATAATACTTCGGTCACCAAGCCGTTTTCAAAGCCATGATAGCAAGAACCTTTACACAAGAGGAGTTCAGTGTCCATGTTCAGATGTGGACTTTTATATAAACACTAGCTTCCCGCGCGCGGTTCTCCCGTTCCCGTGGGAACTTCATAATTAAATATAGCCTATATCAATCAGTGATAATGTAGCATTCAAATGGTGAAAGAATTTTTAAAATCGGTCCTGTACTTTTTGAGCCAGTTCGTTACAAACATATTTACATACAAATCTTTATAATATTACTAGCAACCCGCCCCGGCTCCGCACGGGTACAATGCTGATGTATTATACATAATATACACCTTGAATCCCTCTATCTATTAAAAAAAACCGCATTTAAATCCGTTGCGTAGTTTTAAAGATTTACGCATACATAGGGATATAGAGACAGAAAAAGCGACTTTGTTTTATACTATGTAGTGATAGTATAGACAAAAATTACAATTCATATTTTATTTATTTAAAAAAGCAGAAACACGCTTCATAAAAGACATTTTTATTTTCAAACTGCTGAAACGAAGCAAAGATCCTCGCAGTTCAGCCATAAAAAAAGTTGAATGAACCGTCTTTGAGTACAGATAATAAACCATATCCACCAGAGACAAGATAGAGCGATTGTAGCGCCAATTTGAGAGCACTCTGTATAATTCAACACCAGCAGTTGAACAAGGATAATTTGTTGCTTGTGCTACACAGTTTTGAGGGTAGAAATAGGGTGGATATGTCTAGCATAATAGTTATCTAACTGACAATATTTTATTACCTGAATAAAATACATATACTTATACAACTAAATGTGTGTAAATTCTAAAAAAAAATCCGGGTCTGGTTGGTTGAGGGACTACCCTCCGTGCCTCGGAAAGCACGTTAAGCCGTTGGTCCCGATTGTTATAACATCATCTATAACAAACGAACCAGGTAACGGGCAGCAGCGTTTCCCCTGTATATTACAACATAAAACTGCGGTCACCAAACCACCTTCCAAGCGTGGTGACTATGGCAAAAATCCTCTCTCGGGAGGATGCCTATGTTCAGCAGTGGACGTTATACGGATGATGATGATGATGATACAACTAAAAGTAGCTAATTTAAAATAAAACTAACTTATAAAATACTACTATTCTAAATCTATTCTACTTGGCAAGGTTCCCAGAATGCTGGCAGCATTACCCCGTTGAATGGCAATGCTTACCTGGTGTGCAATTAAAATGGTTCAATTACAAATTACAAATTGTGTAGAAGCAATAAATTCATTTAAGAAAGATGAACAGTCTTGTGTCCTCGCTGCATTAGTTATTTTTTCATTGAATTATTTAAGAAGTTGGTTCATAGAGGATTGCAATTAATTTCAATTTACTTAACCGATCTGTACTCCTAATAGTTTACCTGCTTGTTTTGTCATATTCTCCTCCCGACCCTTAGTTTGCTAAGAACCTTTCGATGCCCTCGTAGACTTGTAGATTTGTCATCTCTTTCGTGAGCTTTCTGATGACTAGCAAAACCAAACTTGGTCTTGAAAACCCGGTAACATCGTGTACAGAGCTGATTATCATCGTTGTACGTGTAGATATAGGAACGCTTCAAGGTGGCTATAGGTGGCTTATTGGTGGCAAAGTATACAATTTTATAGAAAACTTAACACTATGGAATATACATTCAGTTATTGCAATTTGTTGGAAAATTGTAGGGTACACAGATTATGTTCCACTGGCACCCAAACTAAGATTAAACATGTGTGATGAGTGCCAGGGCTCTTTCGTTTTAAAATTTCATAATTAGAACAACAGTTATTATACGATGTACACAGTATTAAATGCGGGTGGGTATTAAACTGTATTAGATTAATGAATTACTGTTAATATTTTTTTTTTTCATAAAATAATTAGTGTAAATTTTCCTTTTATGTATATAGTATATACTAGTGTCTCTACGCTTGTAAACAAACACGATCTAACTTGGACCAAGAGTCACATCCACTCTATCCTTTCCGCCCCTATGTTGATCTGAACATTAAAGTTTAATATTTAACTAGTAAATCGCGTGCAAACGACCCCAATACCCCATTACTGCAGAGGCCTGATTCTGCTAACTTTTGTAAAGAACCAACTCCCGTTCAGGTGGGAATTTTATAATTAAATACAGCCTATGTTGCTTAGAGATAATGTAGCATACTTGGTGAAAGAATTATCGAAATCCGTCCAGTAGTTTTTAAGTTTATTCGTGATAAATATACTTACATACAAAATACAAATCTTTCCTCTTTATAATATTACTGTAGATGTCCATTATCTGTCAGTTTATTTAGTTTTCTTTTGTTCTGTTAACTATTTAGTTCTTGACGTTTAACTAGATGGCGTTAAAGTAATTTTTATAAGTGTCAAATGTTTGTCGCACCGGATTATATATAAGTGTTTTAAGCTTTGAATTGAAAATGCAATAAATCAAAACGATCAAATGCTCGATTTCGGGAACTTTTTACCGAAATTGTACGTTATATAGGTACAGTCTCTATTCCATTACTCTCAAAATCCGGTGGGACGCTTCTAGAGAGGCACGACCGGTGTGAGTGTCCTAAAGTAAGACAGCCTAACATATCACTAACTTCCATACCTTCATTTTCTAAATACATATAAAATTATTTCAATTTTTTGCCCGAAAACACCACCAACTTCTATTTTTCTAAATATATCGCAGCTACAGTGTAATAGGGACACAAAACCAAATATGTAACTTAACGATCATGAATTTTAGTCGCATGATATTACAGATCAATTTGTGTTGAATCATAACCTTATCTAGTGTCACTATCACATTAAAGCTGCGATATGTACTTATGTACAAAATTGTTTTCATTTTTTGCCCGACCCAGGGATCGAACCCGAAACAACCATATATTATATTATATACACCAACTAGCGACCTGCCCCGGCTCCGCACGGGTACAATGCTGATGTATTCTACATATAAACCGACCTCTTGAATCACTCTATCTATTAAAAAAAACCGCAACAAAATCAGTTGCGTAGTTTTAAAGATTTAAGCATACATAGGAACATAGGGACAGAGAAAACGAAATTGTTTTATACTATGTAGTGATATATATTCAACCATAACTAGTGAGTAGTTATGGTTGAATAAATTAGTGCTAAAACGACAAAGTAATGAGATAATTTAACCTTAAACAAGGCTAAGGAGATTTGTTTTGCTTACCACTTCACTTTGAACTCTATGACTAACTAGTCATAGAGTTCAAAATGAAGTGGAATTCTTTGCCGTAAAGTTTGCGGCTAAGAACAGACCATCTTCCAATGGGTGTCGTAATGTAACTAAGGGTCATACAGCTGATAGATGGGCAGCAGCAACTATCAGCTCAAGGATACTCACCATCTTACTGCGATCACCAGTCCAACAAGCGTGGGGATGGGGATTCCGGCAATATCTCTCAACGACCCTGGCTTACCAAGGTTTGTTAAAGTAGGGGCCCATGTTCAGCAGTGGACGTAAACGAACTGATTAAGTACCCAAGTTTTTTTAAGTTTATAGAATTAGCATAATCGGGGACAAGAAATATTAATTATTATTTACTTGCTGCGCCCCGCGGTTTTACCCGCGTAACTCAGCTCCAGTGGGTCGGAGCGTGATGTTTTGTAGCCTATATGTTAATCCAGCGTATAACCTATCCCGGTGCAAAATTTCAGCCAATTCCGTATAGTAGTTTTGGCGTGAAAGCGTAACAAACATCCATGAATACTTACAAACTTTCGCGTTTATAATATTAGCAGGATTTGTAAGTACGTACGTTAGCCTGAAACTCAATGTAACTTTGAACATTATAATCGCGCTTAAGTTAAGGATATATTGACATATCTTCATCATCAGCCCGTATAACGTCCACTGCTGAACATGGGCCTCCTCCCGACGGAGGGTTTTGCCATAGTCACCACGCTTGGCAGGCGTATTACCGCAGTATTATGTTGTAACACACAAGGGAATGCTGCTGCCTGTTCCCTCGTATAAGCTTGTTATAGATGGTTGGTGACAAGCTTCGTGACACGTTTTCAGCTTTAGACCTGATCCTTGATCTGAATAAATTATAATTTGGCCAATGGCTAACGGTGTCGGACTTGTGATCTTGTGGTCGTCAGTTCGATCCTCACCCATTGCACTACCGACGTGAACCCACTCGTAACACAAGTATTTTAGCTTAGCAAGAGGGGTTAACAACAACACTTACTAGAAGACTGCAAAACTTTGTTAGAAATCTAATTAAGAAATAAAAAAAAGATATAGCTAGAAATAAGAATAAGAAAAAATATAGTTCTGAATTTGCTTTAACAATGAGAAAATTTAATTTAATAAAACCTTTTAACATTTTGATACGTATTGGGCGCGAAAATCAAACATTGACAAATCGCTCTTAAATTATTAAAAAGCAAATATTTTAATATTTTCGATTTGTAGTCACATTTTTTTTATTTATGTGCAATGTATGTTTATGTATAAAATCAGAATATATTGATTACAGCTACAAGATAAGCGCAAAAAAGGGTTTTTTGTTGTTTTATTCTGAGGGTAATATTAAGTTGGTCACGAGACTTTTGCTACTTCACCGGGCATAAAGGCGAGCAGAGGTCCAGCCTAGATAGGTAAATGGTTTAAAAACCACAATCTAAGCAGCCTGTGCAACAGGGCGCCCCCTGTGGGGCTCGGACCTCGGCTCAGGGGGGTCGCTAACGATGAGATTGAGGATTTAAAACTTTTAGTATTTAAGGGAGGTTTTGTGCAACTGTCGCTCTGCACTTTAATCTACTTTACTCTTTTTTGTTGGCCGGTGTTATTCTTCTATGTTACTTACCTTTAACTGAGCGGCCGATAGAAAAGGTGTCATTTTAGTTAACAAAAAAGGTGCATTTTGGGACACGGCAAAATTTTGTACGTCATTTTTATAAATTTTGCTTTGAAACATCTCTGGACATTTTTTCCAATGAAATTTAACAATTTTTCTTTAGAAATATGTATTTAAATGTTAAATTAAACGGATCGCTGCCATCTAACGCCATCTAGTGACGCGGGTCGATACTAACACGCACCGAACATTAAATTGTTTTATACTAACTAATGTAATTCACAAAGTAAATAATAGATGGCGGTACAAGTAATAAATAAAATAAGTACTACTGTGTCAACACAACTAATAAATTATTTTAATTTCAAGTAAACTACCGATAGATGGCAATAACGTCCCCCTTAGAGACGTGTTATAAAAGAGATTGATAAATTTCGACGACCGGTTGGTGTTCCGCCGTGGCCGACTGGTTAAGGCATTAGGGGTTAAACGTAAGATGCAGATTCGAGTCCTGCCGTTAATCGAATTTTATTTATCTCAATTTTGAAATTTAGGAACTAAAAGTTACAAAATTTGTCACCAACATTACTAACAAACTATTTCATTTCATTTCAAGTAAAAATATCTATAACTAAATCTTATGTTCTAGGGACTTGAGTCGCAATGAACTGACGGCCATCAGTAGACGGACCTTTCGAGGTCTGTCAGCCCTGAAGAGTCTGCACCTGGATGGAAACCACCTCAAGTGCATCGATGAGAAGGCGTTCGAGAATTTAAAGAGCTTGGAAGTATTGTAAGTGTGTTTTTATTTTATTACTAGCTTCATATTAGACCGGTGCGTGCCGTGGTCCTGTAGCCGGTGTCGGTGAAGCCGTGATGAGCTGGAGGAGGAGTATCTTGCTGGAGTAACTGGTTGCGTGCTGTCTTCGGGGTCACCAACTGTAGAGGAACGGTTGGTGTTGTTCCTCCACAGAAAATGAAGATCTTCTTTGCCGGCTGACGGCTATTTGTTACTGTTCGGAACTTGTATATTATGTTCGAATTGGCTTGTGAACTTGTATTGCGTGATACAGGTTAGTTGGGATGCTAAGTGGTAGATGGCGCTGCTCGTCTACTTGTAGTTTTGTGCGGCTACTGTAGATGTCGCTATAGATGCAACGGTGGCTCAGTGGTAAGGACAGTGGCTTCTGAGTCCTAGTTTTCTGGGTTCGAGGCTCACCAATTCCCGGGAAAAAGTTAAACGGCCGGGACGGGAATTTAATCAGAAAGAGATTAGGAGGAGTAAGAAAGACTTATGTTTTCACTTCCCTCCATTACATAGCGGAGACCTACAGTACAATTTATTTTATAAAATAAGACTAATAGTCTTTAGGGGTAATTTACAACTAGGGAAGCCAGTTGTAAAGCGGCTGTAGCCTAATGGCTAGGGCGTCGGACTTGTGATCTTGTGGTCGCAAGTTCGATCCCCACCCATTGCACTACCGACATGAACCCACTAGTATCACAAGCATTTTAGCTTAGCACGAGGGGTTAACAAGAATACTAGTAGACTGCAAAAAACTGATAGTAATCTTTAAAAAAAAAAACAATCGGACGCGCGGACGGTAAGAAAGACGTAAGAAATAACGGGGCAACACCGAAATGTCAAAACCATAAAAAAAAAACTTAAGTGGTGTTAGAACTCAAACGTCAATATGTAAATCATCATCATCATCAGCCCGTACAACGTCCACTGCTTAACAAAGGCCTCCTCCCATGGGAGGGTTTTCCCAAGGGATTGGTGACCGCAGTATTATTAATACACAGGGAAACGCTAATGCCTGTACCCTGGTATACGCTTGTTACCTATAGATGATGTTATAACAATCGGGACCAACGGCTTATCGTGCTTTCCGAGGCACGATAAGCATAAGGCACGAGGGTAGTCCCTCAACCAACTAGACCCGGAAAGAAATCTTAGAATTTACACAAAGATTTCTTGTCTTGTGTGGGAATCGAACCCACGACCTCCGAGACTTAAAGGGAGCCAAGTACCGCTACGTTACGGTTGTCGATATGTAAGTACTTGAAAAAATTACGAACCTTGTACCTCAATCGATGACACACAATCTTAATGACTCCTTATTTAAAGTAATCGGGTCGAATTTGTACTGAATAATGTAATGAGTCAGAGGGCAAATCAATATGTCGTATGGCGGGGTCAAATGGTGGGTACTATAGTAGAATATCCGAACCTACATCGACCTTCACTTAGCTTATAAATAATAGAATGAAACATGTTTTATAATGAATTTAGTATCTTAGAAAATACACTAAAAATGGGTTGGCTAAAAAAATCCTGGACAGTCTATTTTTTTATGATTTGTAATGAAACGTTTGCAACAGTTATTTAAAAATCATTTTAAAAAAGATATATAAGATAATAAGTAAATTTTATTCTGACTAAAATTATAAAATGTATAGGACGTTCAGCTGTTGGGTTGGACCTGGACGAACTAGGTACTGGGTTGCCAGGTACAACTGTGACAGATAATACTGCGATCACCAACCCGCCTGCCAAGCATGGTGACGATGGCAAATACCCTCCTCGGGAGGAGGCAGTTTAGCAGTGGACGTTAAACCTAAATTACAGCCCTAGCCCAAGGGCTACGGCGTCGGACTTGTGATCTTGTGGTCGCTGGTTCGATACCCATCCATTGCACTACCGACGTGAACCCACTCGTAACACAAGCACTTTAACCAAGCACGAGGGTTTAAAAAGAATACTAGTAGACTTAAAAAAAACTCTGCTACTAATCTTTTTTAGAAAAACTAAACTAATATTTTTTTTTTATTTCCAGGACTTTAAACAACAACAACTTGACATATCTATCGCTGGAGCCCGTGGCAATCACTCGTCTCAATACCCTGCGGCTGACCGACAACCCTGTAGTATGTGACTGCAGGGTAGCTAGGCTGGCGACTGCAGTGAGAGCAGCTGGCATCATGGGGGTTGGGGCTAGGTGAGACAAAAACTATAATTAAGTATTTTTCTCCTTTTCTCTAAACAGGAAAACAATTCACGAGATTTTATAATGGCAGGTGGATTCTAACAGAGAATAATATAAGCAAGTTATACAGCGCGGCTTACAAAGTATGAGCTAATGGCACCGTTCCAACTTTATTCATTCTTCTTTCTTTGTGCAGTCCATACAACTTTCGAATGCACTGCCTCTTGGAATCATCAGGATGGCTAAGAATCGTTTATCCTTTAAAAAAAAGTTCGTGAGCATATTACAACAAAGTTGGCAGAATCACTACAGCAGTAATTTAATATATATCTATATGTATGTATATATAGTATTTATAATTGTATAGTACTTTATATAGTGTTTATATTTCTATGTATTGTTCTTACCCTTGATGGTAATCATTTGTCTCTTGTCTGTTTAACCTCTTCTCACCTTCGCACCTACCACATTGTTTCTGCACCACCCAATGGTTGACTGGTAGAGAATGCCTGTGGTATTAAGTACGCCAATGTACTATTTTGTGTAAGAAGTTTTTACATAAATAAATAAATAATGGCACGGGTATGAACAACATTGAGTTAGGTATCTCGATCATAAAAATACTTGATATTTTAAGTACCTACCTATTATTGATATTAATTTTTATAAGTAATTTTTGTAATCGGCACTGTAGTTTTTGAGTTTATTCATTAAAAACATACACACACACACAAAAATACAAATCTTTCCTCTTTATAATATTAGTAGAAATATAGAAGAAGTAAAATAATTATTGCTTAATACTTTGTAGCATAAAGTAACCTTATCTGCTCAAATTCTGTGTTTATTTTTCAGATGCCAAGCCCCTGCAGCGTTGAGGGGAGCCCTACTAACTGATTTGGAGGTTCACGAATTAATTTGCAGCGGTAAGCATTGTGCAAACTAATTATTATTACACGCTTCTTATTAGCACTTGTATGTATGTTTGTTTGTAACCGACTCCTTAGGGCGCTATTTTGACCCACTTTAAACGACCAGATTTCATTCAAATTTTGCACACCTGTCAAAGACGATGACAATGCAATAATTCGATTAAAATATCTGATTATCCTGATTAGATTTGCCAGGATTCATCAATTTCTTTCCGCATCCTTTGCATGAGAGTAAGAGAGATAGAGCGAGTGCGCGATGCATGAGAGTAAGAGAGATGGAGCGAGTGCGCGATGCATCAGAGTAAGAGAGATAGAGCGAGTGCGTTTTAGGAGACTTACTCTTTAATCGGGCGTATGCGTGTTTTTTAGTTTTTAAACTATTAAATATTTATTATTATTACCTATACAATTTTCGGGCTTCGGAATACATAGCTCGAAATACTGTCTTCAACCAATGTGTGATATCAGTGATCACATATTATTATGGATCTGAGATGTGGTCTCTTACTGTGTGCCTCATAAGAAAGCTCAAAGTCGCTCAGCGAGCTATGGAAAGAGCTATGCTCGGTGTTTCCCTGCGTGATCGAATAAAAAATGAAGGAGAACAAAGGTCACTGACATAGCTCAACGGATTAGCAAGCTGAAGTGGCAATGGGCAGGACACATAGCTCGAAGAACTTACGGCCGATGGAGTAGAAAGGTTCTCGAGTGGAGACCACGAACTGGCAAGCGCAACGTGGGGCGACCGCCTGCACGATGGACCGACGACCTCATAAAGGTCGCAGGGAGTCGGTGGATGCAGGCCGCTAGCAATTGTTCCCGCTAGAGATCGATGGGGGAGACCGATGTTCATCAGTGGACGACAAAAGGCTGACATGATGATAATGACGATTTCGGGCTTATTTCTTTGCCCGTATTACGTCCACAGCTGAACATGGGCTAACGGCTTTTAACAAGGGAGATTTTTGATATAGTATGGTATGATGATCTGACCGATTTCGGCCAGGGCGCCTGCTTCATGTCCCGTGTTTTCCATGTGCTCCCATATGAATTATACCCAATCTTCTTTGTGAAGGTCCTCGCGCATTGCGGACATATGCACTCCATCAATGATGTTATAATGAATTATGGCAGGTGGTTGAGCTTTCAACTCATCACGCTTGCCATCAAGCCTAGCGCAGCGTTTTTTTTTCAAATTCAATGACTCTGGTTTGACATAGTACTCTCGCTTGGAAGGCGGATTGGTGACCGCAATGTTATGTGGTGACACACCAGGAAGTTGCTGCCTGATCCCTGGTATACGTTTGTTATAGATAATGTTATAACAATCGGGACCAACGGCTTAACGTGCTTTCCGAGCCACGGAGGGTAGCTTCAGCTTCAGAGAGACCTGAAATGAAATCATAGATTTTACAAAAAGATTTGTTGATCAGCGAAGATACCTCCCGACTTCTTTATTTGTTCTTTTCTTTCTTATATAGCCTATAGCCTTCCTCGATAAATGGGCTATCGAACATTAAAATAATATTTCTAATCGGACCAGTAGTTCCTGAGATTAGCGCGTTCAAACAAACAACTAAACTCTTCAGCTTCTTTTCTCACCAGGCCCCACAACAGCGGTGACTGTGGAATGTTCAGCGGAACCCCGATGCCCTCCCCCCTGTCGCTGCACCCCTGAGGGTACCGTGGACTGCAGGGAGAAGCTGTTGTCAGAACTGCCCACTACCATACCTCATAGAGCTACTGAGATGTAAGTATCCTCATTATCAGCCCGTATAACGTCCACTGCTGAAGGTAAGAAGGGAGACTACCTACCCTGAAGAGGAAGATATGGTGATAGTCACTATGATGGACAAGAGAATTGGCGTAGTTTAACTAATGGCACTAACTGTCCTTGTGGACCCATGTGCTACATGGGTCATTTGCCTACCTCTACAATATCAGCCTGTGTCCACTGCTGAACATGGGCCTCCTCTTAACCAACCTTGGTAAGCCAGGGTCGTTGAGGGATATTGCCATAAACAATACTTGGCAAGTAGACTGGTGATTGCGGTACGATTTATTTTATTTAAAAACTTCTTGCACATAGTAGTACATTGGCGGACTTAATGCCAAAGGCATTCTCTACCAGTCCACCATTGGGTGGTGCAGAGACAATGTGGTAGGTGCACTGAAGAAGAGGTTAAACAGACTAGAGAAAAATGAATACCATCAAGGGTAAAGTATGCCGCGTGGTTTCCGGCTTAGAATACACCACCCCATGTCCTCCCATGGGTGTCGTAAAAGGCGACTAAGGGACATATGGCTGATGGATGGGCAGCAGCATCTATTAGCTCAAGGTTTACATTTTACTGCGATCACCAATCCGTCTGCCAAGCGTGGTGATTATGGCAATATCCCTCTACGATCCTGGCTTGCCAAGGTCTGTTAAGAGGAGGCCCATGTTCAGTAGTGGACGTAAACGGGCTGTTGATGATGATGATGAAGGGTAAATACAATACATGGTGATAAGATGGTGAGTATCCTTCCACCATTAGATACTGCTATCCATCAGCTATCCGTCCCTCGGTCGCCTCTTATGACTCTCATGGGAAGGCATGGGGTGGTCTATTCCAAGCCCCACACCACAATCGATCATTCGTCTGTTCAGGAATTATTAAATATACATGATATTTTTCATTCCAGCCGTCTAGAACAGAACGAGATAACTGAAGTGGGAGCTGGTGCTTTCGCCTCTGTGAAGAGAGTGGCCAGGATAGATCTGTCAAACAATAAGATCACAAAATTAGCAGCAGACGCCTTCACCGGATTAGTTCATCTAACTTCATTGTGAGTACCACCATTACGATTATCCCCTCGCTCTTACAAAATACCTTTAGATACCCTCGTAGACCCAAAGTCGAAGTTCAGATGCTTATATAGACCCGAAGACTGAGAGGCCTGCGGACTGTTATTCGTATGGCATTGTAGACCTGAAGTCCGAGAGGCCCGCGAACTTGAAAAACATTCGTATAACTTCGTAGACTCGAAGTCCGAGAGTCCCGCGAACTGCAAACACATTCGTAGCTTATTAAGGCTGGAGTTCTACTCGCTTTTGGCCCGGTGAAGTAGGAAAATCCTCCTGGCAAACAATATAATGTCCGTTCCAAAAAAAAATTGCCCCGAAGTCCGAGAGACCTGAGAACTGTAAATAATTTCGTAAACCTTCGGAGACTCGAAGTCTGAAAGGCCCGCGAACTATAAAGACCTTCACCTACCCCTCGTAGACCATCCTAAAGATCCGCAAATAGTAAAGTAGATCAATGTTGCACAAAAATCATCATCTGTAGGGCTTGAACCTTAGCTCAGCTGGCGGAGGATTGCGGAATGACGACTTTTGACATTTTGTTGGAGTGTCTTGCAATTGTCACTTTATAGTTCGCGGGCGAAGACCTTGTGTCAAAAAAGTCTTCGTACTTTACCTATATTACTTAAATATCGACAAGTTCTTCAACAACCAGATCAGGAAATCATAAATCATATTTTGTTTTGATCGGTGCGGCAATCCCCTCCCGCCCTTAGTTTGCAAAGAACCTTTCGATGCCTTCGTGGACTCGACGTCTGAGAGGCCTGCGAACTGTAAAGTAAAGCGACAGTTGCACAAAATTCTCCTATAAATCAAAAGTCATCACCCCTAAATCCCCCCGCCAGCGACCGCCCTGAGTCGAGGTCCAAGTCTCACATGGGGTGCCTCTTGCGCATGTTGCTTAGTTTGTAGTATTTAAACCATTTATTGAGGCTGGAGCTCGCCTTTATGTCCGGTGTAGTAGCAAAGGCCTCCTGGCTAACTACACAAAGGTGCGGCCATCGAACCCACTTCCTTTAAGATTTCCAGCGAGAATCATATCGCTAAGCCACAAAGGTTGTTAAACATTTGAGCACTTATAATTGGTTTATTTGTTCATTCCAGAGTGCTGTACGGCAATAAGATAAAAGATCTTCCTTCAGGAATATTCCACGGCCTCTCATCATTACAGTTACTGCAAGTATCTTTATCATCATCATCACCCGTATATCGTCCACTGCTGAACATGGGCTTCCTCCCAAAGGAGGGTATTTGCCATAGTCACCACGCTTGGCAGACGGGTTGGTGACTGCAGTATTTATGTTGCGCCACACGAGGAAACGCTGCTGCCCGTTTCTTAATATACGATTACTATAGATGATGTTTATAACAATCGGGACCAACGGCTTAACGTGCTTTCCGAGGCACGAAGGGTAGTCCCTCAACCAACCAGACCCCGAACACGTGCACCCTCCCGAGGGAGGGTTTTGTCATAGTTTCCACGCTAAGCATGCGGGTTAGTGACCGCAGTACCGCAGACTGCACTGGTGATTTAGTGGTTACGGCACTTGCTTCTGTGTACTGGTATTCTGGGTTCGATTCCCAGCTGGGTCCACAAGACATAGGGTATAATTATTCAAGTGCGGGAATTGTCTTTTAAAAAAATATGATTACGTTGGAACACACAAGGTAACGCTGCTACCCGTTCCCTGGTATACGCTTAATTACGCTTGTTATAAGTAGATGATGTTATAACAATCGGGACCAACGGCTTAACGTGCTTTCCGAGACACGAAGAACAGTCTCTCAACCAACCAGACCAGAAGTCTAATACTATTTCTTCTTCTTCTTCCTGCCCTTATCCAATATTACTTGGGGTCGGCGCAACACGTTCGTTTCTTCCATTCTGTCCTGTCACCTGTCACACTATCACTAACTCACTTTTCTTTCATATCACTCTTCACACAATCCATCCATCTTTGCTTTGGCCTTCCTCTCCCTCTCCGTCTAATACAATTTAAAGTCTAATATTTACTTAGCAATAATTATGTTTTTAATGTTACAGGTTATTGAATTCAAATGAAATTACATGTGTGAGAAAAGACGCGTTCCGAGATTTGCAGAACTTGAAACTATTGTAAGTACACTACCTACTATGTTCACTATAGATTGTTTTTTTTTTCTAGCAGTTTTACAGTTTACTAGTATTCATGTTAACCCCTCGTGCTAAGCTAAAATGCTTGTGTTACGAGTGGGTTCTCGTCGGTAGTGTAATGGGTGGCTAAATAAACAAAGATATGTTATGATATATCATCATAATATATCTTTATATGTCATCATCATTCATCATGGAACTACTAAATAGCCTTCCTCGATAAATGAGCTATCTGACACTGAAATATTTTTTTCACATCGAACTAATAATTAGACGTTTTCCTATTAATGTTTTTTTATTGATATTTCAGATCCCTGTACGATAACAACATAAGGTCTCTACCTAATGGAACATTTGACGCACTGACAGGCATACAAACATTGTAAGTATATTTAACTTTACTGGTAATTTCAAAGCCATGGTTCACTAGGAGACAAATATATACCATCAAATGGGACACAGTAAGTGATGCCCAGGAGATCCCGCCGCGCCATATTGGCCGCGGGTGCCTTCGGGGGGCTGGATTGCTTGAGCTTGCCCGGCCCCCGCCAACGTCGGATCGAAGGAGTGTTAGGGGGGTTTGAGTGGTGTAGGGTCTTCTCCTCGTGCTATTAGTTAGCATACCGCGCTATGGAGAGGGCGAGTCCCACATATCCCATCGCCAGCGCAAGGATACGCTGCAGTGGCGGTGGGAATGCGTAAATGAATTTCCAACCGGACAAATAAAAATGTAATTTCCATATGCATTGCATGATATATCTAGTATTGAAGAGATACCTAATAGGAAAAGACAGTTGCTCAAAACTCCGAAAAACCTAAAAACAAGACAAGACTGTTGAGCGGAGAATGCCCACACACGACCTCCGTTTTTTTTCGGACGGTCATACGTATTTAGCCACAAGGCTTTTGCTACTTCACCGGACAACCCCTCGTGCTAAGCTAAAATGCTACGATTTGTTACGAGTGGGTTCACGTCGGTAGTATAATAGGTGTGGATCGAACCGCCGCTGGGCCGCTTCGAATTGTAAATACTAATGTGCTCTTTATTCTACAGGCATTTAGGTCGAAATCCCTTCGCCTGCGACTGCTCCCTACGTTGGTTAGCCGCCTACCTCCGCAAGAACCCGATAGAAACTTCTGGAGCCAAGTGCGACTCGCCCAAACGAATGAGCAGAAAACGAATCGATGCTCTCAGAGAAGATAACTTCAAGTGCAAACGTGAGTAGAGTTTGAGTTAAGGTTCGTCATCATCAGCACGTATAACGTCCACTGCTGAACATAGGCCTCCTCCCTAGAGAGGGTTTTATATAGTTCTATATAGTTAGACTAGCTGTGCTGTGGGTGGTTACAAAAAAAATTACCTAAACCAATGAAGTTTTTTGTTTTGTTACAACAGTAGCATAGTCTCGTTTGGTTAGGTTAGTTCAAGTGTCATAACAATTAAGTAAATAATATAATAATTATGCGCGTTCACTGAAACTGGCAACTAAATGTAACAATATGAGTGGCACGGAAGTTAATTTTATCTTTCTTTCCTCAGCTGGTGAAGAATCTTCCAATGTCTGCGGAATAGCCGCCGCATGTCCGTCGGCCTGCTCCTGCGAGTACGGCGCCCGGGCAGTCAGCGTGGCTTGTGCCCGGGCGGGACTGGCAGAAGTGCCCAGGGACCTACCTGTCAATACGGACGCATTGTAAGTTCGTTGTATTATTATTATAAAGTATGAACCGATGATATATGAGCCGATAACATGGGCATCTCGGGCAGTCGGCGTGGTATATAGAATAAAATTGATAGAAGTACGTTTTTTATCCTATCTATATCTATACTAATATATAAAACTGAAGAGTTTGTTTGTTTACTTGCAAGCGCTAATATCAGGAACTACTTTGCTGGGAGAGCACGTTAATTTGATGGTGGTTCATCCGTGCCTCTTAGAGCACGTTAAGTGGATGGTGTGTCATCCGTGCCTCTTATAGCACGTTAAGCTGATGATGGTTCATCCGTGCCTCTTAGAGCACGTTAAGTTGATTAGTGTGTCATCCGTGCCTCGGAGACCACGTTAAGTTGATGGTGTGTCATTCGTGCCTCTTAAAGCACGTTAATTTGATGGTGGTTCATCCGTGCCTCTTAGAGCACGTTAAGTGGATGGTGTGTCATCCGTGCCTCTTATAGCACGTTAAGCTGATGATGGTTCATCCGTGCCTCTTAGAGCACGTTAAGTTGATTAGTGTGTCATCCGTGCCTCGGAGACCACGTTAAGTTGATGGTGTGTCATTCGTGCCTCTTAAAGCACGTTAAGTTGATGGTGATTCTTCTGTGCCTCTTAGAGCTCGTTAAGTTGGTGGTGTTTCATCCGTACCTCTTAGAGCACGTTAAGTTGATGGTGGTTCATCCGTGCCTCTTAGAGCACGTTAAGTTGATGGTGGTTCATCCGTGCCTCTTAGAGCACGTTAAGTTGATGGTGGTTCATCCGTGCCTCTTAAAGCACGTTAAGTTGATGGTGTTTTATCCGTGCCTCTTTGAGCACGTTAAGTTGATGATGGTTCATCCGTGCCTCTTAGAGCACGTTAAGTTGATGGTGGTTCATCCGTGCCTCTTAGAGCACGTTAAGTTGATGGTGGTTCATCCGTGCCTCTTAGAGCACGTTAAGTTGATTAAATAAATAAATAAAATAAATAAAAATCATTTTTATTTACGTAAACCAATTACAGGCACTTGTAAATAGTCAAACATTAATTAGAAAAATTTAATTAATTATATTTGTTATTTATTTATATCTATAAAATTAATTATTTTTATATTATCATATATTTATATGTTATTATTATAATTTATTTATTTATATTGTTCTTAGCGACACAAAATGCTTGTTCTGTCTATATTATGTCAAAACCATTGTCATTATTTGGGTGGACCATGAGCATATAACGACGGACGCGCTTTAATGCTACCACCGGATCCAATGCGCCCCAACTGAGAAGATCCAGCGAAACAAACTCAGTGGGTTACTTTACTACCGGTTTCAACACGGCCCACATGAGACGGTCCGGCGAAACATACTCGCGGGTATTTGGCGGGGCGGGGTAAATACGCGGGGTTTTGGTCCAATTATTATCATTTATTTTTAGTAGGCATACACATTTATTGCTCAAACAGTTGTCTTGTTATAATTTATTTTAGTTTTACTCAATAAGATTGAATGATATTGAGACAGAACTAGCGGTATTTATAATTAAAGTACACCATGAAATCAATTACAGACAGTTCACAGAATAAGATACAGTTCTAATTACAACTACTGTACTTGGCTGTATGGTCCTCAGGGAGGTAGGTGCAAGATGGTACCGATAGCCAAACGTCTTTATCTTCAATATAATCCTGAATACTATAGTAACCTTTCGATATGAGAACAGTTTTAACATGTGTTTTAAATCTAGTATCAGGCAAGTCTGTGACATAACTAGGGAGTTTATTATAGAACCTAATACCATTTCCCATAAATGTCTTATTAGTTTTGCTAACTCTAAATCCTGGAACAGCAAGTTTGTGCTTATTTCTTGTGTTAATATTATTAGTGTGTCATCCGTGCCTCGGAGAGCACGTTAAGTTGATGGTGTGTCATTCGTGCCTCTTAAAGCACGTTAAGTTGATGGTGATCCTTCTGTGCCTCTTAGAGCTCGTTAAGTTGGTGGTGTTTCATCTGTGCCTCGGAGAGCACGTTAAGTTGATGGTGGTTTATCCGTGCCTCTAAGAGCACGTTAAGTTAATGGTGGTTCATCCGTGCCTCTTAGAGCACGTTAAGTTGATGGTGGTTCATCCGTGCCTCTTAAAGCACGTTAAGTTGATGGTGTTTTATCCGTGCCTCTTAGAGCACGTTAAGTTGATGATGGTTCATCCGTGCCTCGGAGAGCCCGTTAAATTGATCTCTTATTTTAACACTATTGTATTTTTTTCAGATTAATGTCAGACAATAGCTTGGGTCAGATCAAGTCAGATGGACTCTTCGGGAGACTGCCAGACCTCACCAAGTTGGACCTCCGTAACAATGGTACGGTAAAATCATGACTAAATGCATACCATCAAACGGCCGTAGCCCAATGACTAGGGCGTCGGACTTGCGATCATGTGGTTGCCGGTTCGATCCCCACCCATTGCACTACCGACGTGAACCCACTCGTAACACAAGCATTTTAGCTTAGCACAAGGGGTTAACAACAATACTACTAGTATTGTTGTTAACCCCTTGTGCTAAGCTGCTGCAAAACTGTGCTAGTAATCTTTCAAATAAATAAACATCTGATACTTCCTTATTTAAATAAAATAAAATGTAGTTTATTATTTTTCTAAACAACCCATACAAGCGAAAAGCGAAAGAGACAGCGGGTGAAAAAAGGGATGTAAGTTTGTATGGAAAATTCTTTCTCTTTATATATATCTGAATATAATATCTATATCTTAATCGAGCTTATCAACTATCCCCGTGCAAAGTTGCAGCCAAATCCATTCCGTAGTTTTTGCGTGAAAGACAGATAAACAGACACACACATACACTTTCTCATTTATAATATTAGTGTATGGATCTAGAAACTACTTACCCTGATTAAGTTGCAAGTTTATGTATAACTTCGTCAGTTTTAGTGAAAGCGATTTCAAAATTCTTTTTAATATAGATTACTATAGTTTGTTCGCGTTAAGAATGCAGTGGCACATCAGTGCAACTGAAGGGTAAAGGTGTATTCACAGTGGTGTTAAAATTCAAACAAATTATATTTTAAAAGATTAAGTTTAATGAATTTATAAAAAATACACTTAAAAGTTTAAAATCAAAATTAAACCATTAATATCATATTTTAATCCATCCTCGTTAGTTTTTAGATATAACAAAAGTATTTTCTGCAGCGAGTTCTATAAAAACATGTTTCTCAAAGTCAACAATTTCTTTATTCATATAGACAAATTCGAAAATTTAATCATGTTCTTATGATGCGTCCATTTCTTTTCCTACCACCAGTTCAAGACGTTGCAACTCTAAGAAGAACTGGGAAGAAACTCAGAGAAATCCTTTTTTAAATAATCAATTTATCGTTACTTTTACAATGTTGTTTAGCAGCAGTGTCATTCCAGAGCAAGTTACTCCCAAGCCATTCTGTCATTTACGTAGTCTGATATTTTATAGGACAACCTCTGTAGCGTAGCGGTATTTGGCTCGCTTTAAATCTTGGAGGTCGTCGGTTCGATTCCCACGCTGGACAGGAAATCTTTGTGTAAATTCTAAGATTTCTTTCCGGGTCTGGTTGGTTGAGGGACTATCCTCCGTGCCTCGGAAAGCACGTTAAGCCGTTGGTCCCGATTGTTATACTATCATACATAATACTCGTATATCAAAGAGCGGGCAGCAGCGTTTCCTTGTGTGGTACAACATTATACTGCGGTCACCAACGCGCCTGGCCAGCGTGGTGACTATGGCAAATACTCTCCCTCGGGAGGAGGCCCATGTTCAGCAGTGGACGTTATACGGGCTGATGATAATATGCCTTTACTTTATTTCTTTCATCAGGTATAACGGCGATAGAAGACAACGCATTCGATGGTGCTGCCAACATACAAGAACTGTTGCTGGACGGCAACCTCCTACAAGCTGTCACTGACAAAATGTTCTTTGGTCTGCACAGTCTAGCTGTCTTGTAAGTTCCAAATAATTCAATCTATATTAATACTTCCCGTTCTCTCCAGGGAACTGGAATATGAAACGGCCTTTTAGTGTGGGACGCTACGTGCGTCGATACCCTCGCGCCGTCTCACCTTTCTGGAACCCAAAATAGGGCTGGCGTTGCGGCTGTATCGGCGGAGGACCTCAGAAGGCGCAAATATTGATAGTGGCTATATGTTTGTGCCTTTTGGGGTCGAAATGCTGGGGCCGTGAGGACCTGGAGCAAAATTTATATACAAAGAACTCGCAGCGACTCTTAACAAAATAAAGGCGAGCAGAGCTCCAGCCTTAATAGTGGCTAGTATTAGTTGGTCCCGATTGTTATAACATCATCTATAATAATCGTATATCAAGGAACGGGCAGCAGCGTTTCCTTGTGTGGTACAACATAATACTACAATTACCAATCCGCCCGCCAAGCATGGTGACTATGACAATACCATCCCTCGGAAGGATGATCATGTTCAGCAGTGGACTTTACACGGGCTGATGATGATGATGATGAAAGTTTACTTATGTTTTTTACAGATCTCTTACTGACAACAAAGTGAAATGCATCACCCCGGGAGCGTTCGATCATCTTACCATGCTATCAACACTGTAAGTAACTCATCAACTCTTTTTTTAAATATTAATATCAGACTTTTGCAGACTACTAGTATTCTTGTTAACCCCTCGTACTAAGCTAAATGCTTGTGTTACGAGTGGGTTCACGTCGGTATTGCAATGGGTGGGGATCGAACTGGCGACCTCAAGATCACAAGTCCGACGCCCTAGCCATTAGGCTACGGCCGCTTGGTAACTAACTAAGTAACTCAATCATCACCTATTTGCATATCATAAGGTTAGCACACAAACATACGATCTACTTTTAGTAAGTCGTTTATCTTTTTTATGCACTGGTGGCTAGTGGGTTCTATTCCCGCCCGGGACAATAGGCTAGTTGACACTTTTTTGAAATTATTTTTCTATGGTCAAGAATGGTTTTACTAGATCAAGAAAAAAATATGGCATTTATTTATGATCTAGAAAGCACTAAAATAAATGTTTTAAAATTGGCTTGAT
Source organism: Nycteola revayana (assembly GCA_947037095.2). NCBI lineage: Eukaryota > Metazoa > Arthropoda > Insecta > Lepidoptera > Nolidae > Nycteola > Nycteola revayana. Next base: position 9,302,242 of record OX344840.2, read on the forward strand.
ATTTAGAGATAAAAACGATGTCAGCCATGTTGATCTATATACATCATCTGTGTTCGAGTTCGATGACGTCATGACTCAAAAAGTGTAATAGTAAAGGATCGCATCCATTTTTTTTCCAAGATGTATGACGTCTCAAAATAGCTGATAGCGTTTTCGGAAGTAAAAGACATAGACAAAAGAAATAATTTTCATATTGAGTTTATACAAACATATTCAAGTTTTATGAACAGAAATTATTATATTTAGTAGAGATGGGACGGGTACCCGGTATGGATCCAATACCCGGCGGATCCGGCACTTTTTCAGGATCGGGCCGGGTACCGGGTAATGGCGCCGGATACCCGGCACTGCCGGGTAATTGGGCCTAGGATAAAATTTAAATATTTTTTTTTCAAGAACGAATATTTATTTAAGAAACATGAATCAGCAGAAAAATTAATACTCATAATTCAAAAGAGGTAAATTATGGTAGGCGCGAACCGCTCCACTTGACCTTCAGTCGCGCCCAAACAGGGAAGAGGATTGTACGTCTTTTCTTGCCGGGTAATTTTGCCGGGTACTCGGTTGCCGGGTACCCGGCAAAAGTAGGATCCGATGCAACTCTAATATTTAGGTTCTATATGACAAATACTTTTAGAAATAAACATCTTTGTAACATAATTTCATATGTGTCAACTAGCCTATTATTTGTGCGAACCACAGATCCTTTTTTTTCTTTTTTTTATTGAGACTAATCCCACCCACATTCCCACCACTGCAACACTTGTAAGCCAGGATCAACAGTGGCACACACTGGTAATGGCAATAAGCACCGAGGCTCACCAAGTTCCGGGAAAAAGTTAAACTGCCGGGACCCGCAACGAATTTAATCAGATAGACAATAGGAGGAGTAAGAAAGACTTAAGTTTTCACTTCCCTCCATTACAAATCGGAGACGGTACTAAAAGAGGAAATATTAAATTAGACATAAGTAGTCTTCAAGGATATAATTTACATCTATAGAAGCCAGTAGACAACCTCCGTAGCGTAGCGGTATTTGGCTCGCTTTAAGTCTCGGAGGTCGTGGGTTTGATCCTCACACCCGACAAGAAACCCTTCGTGTAAATTCTAAGATTTCTTTTCGGGTCTGGTTGGTTGTGGGACTTCCCTCCGTGCCTCGGAAAGCACATTAAGCCGTTGGTCCCGATTGTTATACTATCATATATAATAATCGTATATCAAAAAGCGGGCAGCAGCGTTTCCTTGTGTGGTACAACATTATACTGCGGTCACCAACGCGCCTGGCCAGCGTGGTGACTATGGCAAATACTCTCCCTCGGGAGGAGGCCTATGTTCAGCAGTGGACGTTATACGGGCTGATTTTAATATGCCTTTACTTTATTTCTTTCATCAGGTATAACAAGCGTTTAACAGGGAACGGGCAGCAGCGTTCCCCTGTGAATTACAACATAATACTGCGGTCTGGCATCTTGTATAGCAAAACTCTCCCTCGGGAGGAGGCCCATGTTCAGCAGTGGACGTTGTACGGGCTGATGATGATGATGTTAGAAGCCAGTTGTAAAGCACCACGGACGGGAAAAAATTACGGGGCCTACACATGAGCCGTTATTTTTGATTCCAGTAGTAGGTATGGCAAAAGCGTCTAAAGTCCAGTACTATGTACGGAGTGCTTTGTAAAATCCCCTCGTTCTCCTATTACGCACCTAATCGTAATCTCTTCTTACAGCAACCTGGAATCGAACCCCCTCGACTGCACCTGCCACATCTCCTGGCTGCCCAACTGGCTACGAACCCGCCGTCTGTCCCCTGCAGCTACCTGCAGAACTCCAACAGCTCTGCGAGACGCTAACTTACAGCATCTAGAAGTTTCTGACTTCAAATGTACAGGTTTGTATCTTTTGATAGCTTCTGAAGGATTATTTTTCCAATAGTGCGCGATATCACCCACATAATTCCCGTTCCCGTGGGAACTTCATGATTAAATGGCACCTATGTTACTCTTGGATAACTAAGCTTTTTAATGGTATAAGATTTCTTGAAATCGGCCGAATAGTTCCGAAACCTATTCAATGCAAACAAATGAAACTGCTGAACATGGGCCTCCTCCTGAGGGAGAGTTTTCGGCAAAGTCACCAGGCAGGCGGGTTGCCCGTTCCCTGGTATATGCTTGTATAGATGATTTTATAACAATCGGGACCAACGCGAGCGGCTTAACGTGCTTTCCGGGGCACGAGGGGTAGTCCCTCAACCATCCAGACCCGGAAAGAAATCTTAGAATTTACACAAATATTTCTTGTCCGGTGCGGGGATCGAACCCACGACCTCCTAGACTTAAATAAATAAAATATAGATATTTATGTACAGCAGTGCGTTTTGATCTAATAAGTAGGTATAATTTCTTCTTAATAAATACAACCCCCGCACTAGGGAAATTAATGACCGTGTCTTGTCTTAACTTTAATAAGACTCAATCCACGGACACAAAGCACACCCAGAATCAGACCAACTATCTGAGGTTCACACTAAAAATAGTCATGAAGACAAAAAAAAACTATTTAGGCCGTCAGTTAGATTACCAGAAAATATTGTTTCTCGTTCCTCAAACAAAAATTTACGAAGATACAGCGCGTTGAAGTTTCGTGTGACGTCACATCTAGGTACAATTTTATCTATTAGTGACGTCACAAGCCCCCCTCTCTTGAACTTTGTAGTGTGTTGTTGCTCTGTATCTTTGTCAATTTTTATTGATTTGATAAATAAAAAATACGCGTTCAATTTTTTTTAGTAATCGAACTGACGGACTTAGTATAATATTTTAGTCTTCATGCCTATTGTCCCGGCTGGGAATCGAACCCAGAACACCAGGTCTCGGAAGAAACTTCCGTAACAACTGAACCACCGGTGCAGTCACCCCATATCTTAATTTCAAAATTGAGGTTAATAAATTTAGACCACCAGCAGGACTCAAACCTGGATCTTAGGTACCTATAGCCCCTAACGCCTTAACCAATTAGGCTACGATAGAACTTAAAAGAAATACTTAGTTTATCAATCTCTTTTTTTTCAAAGAAACACCCTATATCTTCCCATGGGTGTCGTAACGCGACTAAGGGACATACACCTGATGAATGAGCAGCAGCAACTATCAGTTCAAGGATACTCACCATCTCACTGCGATAACTAATCCGCCTGCCAAGCGTGGTGATTACGGCAATATTTGTATCCTTCAATTACCATGACTAGTCACGGGTAACTTACCATCTTACTGCGATCACCAATCCGCTTGCCAAGTGTGGAAATTATGGCAATGGTGATCGAACCAGCGACCCCAAGTCCGTTGGCCAAGCTATTGGGCTACGGTCGCTTTACGGCTATTATTAGTAAAATAATTATAAGATACTAGCGACCCGCCCCGGCTTCGCACGGTTACAATGCTGATGTATCATACATAAACCTTCCTCTTGAATCACTCTATCTACTAAAAAAAGCCGCATCAAAATCCGTTGCGTAGTTTTAAAGATCTAAGCATACATAGGGACGGACAGACAGCGGGAAGCGACTTTGTTTTATACTATCTATTGATTAATCTAAACTTTGTCTATCTCCAGCGGATGACAAGGGATGTTTAGCAGCGGACTACTGTCCTGCGCAGTGCGTGTGCGCAGGGACGGTGGTCCGATGCGCGCGAGCGCAACTCACCGCTGTGCCCGCTAACATACCGAAACAGACTACTGAGTTGTAAGTATTGCTTCTCTTCTCTTCTTTCCTAGATCCTTGTGGGGATCCTGGCACTTACGACCAAATGCTTCTGATGGTAAGGGGCCATCCATAAATTACGTCACACAAATTTCATGATATTTTGACCCCTCCGCCGGCTTGTCACAGCTGGTCACATTTGTGGGACTCCCCCCTCCCTAGTGTGACGTCACATATTTTGCAAATGCGAACCAATAAAAGTTTTAAGACGAAGACTTTAAGATGTAACATCAGTTAATTTAGGACCCCTCCCACCCCCTTGTCACACAATGTCACCAAATAGTACATCTGTCGTTATGCTTCTGGGCTCTTAATATAAATATATCCTACTAATATTATAAATGCGAAAGTTTGTATGTGTGGATGTATGTATGTTTGTTACTCTTTCACGCAAAAACTACTGAACGGAGTTGGCTGGAAGTTTGCACGCATATAGTTATGAAATAATTAATAATTAAATAATGATATTTTATTCAGCACTTAGGTATTTACATACACATGTACCTACTTGTCAGACTTACAATGTAAGAAGATAAATTAATAAAATAAAAACTATAACTAACAGATAATTCTTACTCTATAAAATATCCGACTAGGTAACTAACAGTAGAAGGTAGGCAATAGCAAATCATACAAATCTACAGACTGCGTAGTCCGTCCGTCCGTCCTATGACATTATTATTATAAGAAGAAATTAAAACCGCATCCAAATTGCAAGTGGTCACATTATATCTAAGTGGCACACACCTGAGTACCTGAAGTAAATAAGGTAGATATAAAGAGGATATGATCACAGGCACCGACTACAGGCGCTCTATTACAAGGCATATATAGGGGCGCAACGCGGTCCTCGCCGGCGAGAATCCTACCCTAGCTAACCTGCAACCTTTCACTAGCTACCTAAGTGGACGACCCGGACAAGAAAGGAAGAAAGAAACTCCGGGGTTGTTCTTTTTTGTCTTCTCTCCGGGGTTGTTCGTATAAGCTGGATTAACATATAGGCTATAAAACATCACGCTCCAACCCACTGAAGCAGCTCTTAACACATTCAAGATAGCGCCCAGACCTCTCTCGAGACACGTGTGACGTGCTCTGCTCTGATTGGTCGTTTTATAAATGACAACATTCTCAGCCTTTACTACATGAGGCTTTTAAGCTATTATAAACAATGTATTTAAATTAAATAAAACAAATATTAATACGACTTGAGTCTATGTAGCTTTCTTCTCAATTCAATCTGTTTTTTTTTCAGATATCTTGAATCGAATGAAATCACAACGATATTGCCGGATCAGATCCGACACCTCACTCAGCTGACAAGACTAGATCTGTCCAACAACTTGATCAGTGTTATCACTAACAACACGTTTGAGGGACTCTCGAAGCTTTCAACCCTTATTGTCAGCTACAACAAGCTTAGATGTGTGCAGGTAAGTTTGTTTTTAAATTTCTAAATACTTTACGGTAAATTTACCGCTTAGTAAGACTGCAGTCTTAGATTAATGCTTGACTAAATTCCGCGCTCGCTTAGATCCATATCTCCGTAAATGGACAACTCAATATTGTAGTGTGTATAACACTGTACCGATGGTATGTGATGCCGATGTCCTTATTTCTTCTAGTGTTATTTTTACAGTGACCGCTGTGATTAATACGCAAACTGGTATATTACTTCGCAAACTGGCAAATTAGTTCGATTCCTTCCGGTCGCAAAAATTATGCACAATTTGCAGGAAGGACAATATAAACATGCAGAAATACATTCACTAGTCGAAGACCCGACACGTGTGTTGTCTCCACGGAGCATCATCACATGGTGTTGAGGAGTCAAACGATTTTGCGCAAAAGCAGTCGCGTTTGAGTCTACACAACCCTATAACTGCTTTTGAGGAGTCGTCAACAGCGCGCAAAAGGGTTATACAAAATTAAAGCGGCCGGAGCCCAATCACTAGGGGCATCGGACTTGTGATCTTGTGGTTGCCCTTTCTATCCCCACCCACTCGTAATACCTACATTTAACAAGACTGCAAAACTCTGCTTATTATAAGTAATACTTTTTTTTTGTTATCTTATCAGAAATATTTCTTTCTGGCAACCTCCGTAGCGTAGCGGTATAAGTCCCGCTTTAAGCCTCAGAGGTCGTGGGTTCGATCCCCTCGCCGGACAAGAAATCCTCATGTAAACGAGTCAAACTATACTGTGCAAAAGCAGTACCTAGTGTCTACACCACCCTATGGCTGGTTTTGCGCGAGGAATTGTCAACTGGCAGGCAAGAGGGTTGTGCAAAATTTAATCGGTCGTAGCCCAATGGCTATGGCGTCGGACTTGTGATCTTGAAGTCGCCGGTACGAACCCTAGCCATTGCACTACCGACGTGAACCCACTTGTAACACAAGCATTTTAGCTTAGCACGAGGGGTTAACAAGAATACATCGTAGACTGCAAAACTCCACAGCATTTAGACACATTTCTTTTGCGGAATGAACTCTTTAGATGAAAAGTATTTGTTTTTACTTCCAGCGCGATGCTCTCAAGGGTCTGACTCAGCTCCGAGTACTGTCTCTTCACGGGAACAACATCTCCATGTTAGCTGATGGCATCTTTAGAGATTTTGAAAGCATCTCTCATGTGTAAGTATTAATATAAATCAGTTTAAGCCGTTGGTCCCGATTGGTATAAGACCATTTATCATAATCGTATACCCAGGAACGGGCAGCAGCGTTTCCTTGTGTGGTACAACATAATACTGCGGTCACCAACCCGCCTACCAAGCGTGGTGACTATGGTAAATACCCTCCCCGGGCCCATGTTCAGCAGTGGATGTTGTACGGGCTAATGATGAACAGCGACCGCCCTGAGCCGTAATCGCTTGCCCCACAGGGGGCACACTCTAGCGCAGGTTGCTTAATTTGTAATCTTTTAACGGTAAATAGCAAAAGTTTCGTGGCTAACACAAAAATGCCAGAAACAAAGTCTTAAGAAGATAATTTAATCCTTAGTAATATTATAAACGCGAAAGTATTTCTGTCTGTCTGTCGGCCTTTCACGCCAAAACTACTGAAGCGATTTGAATGAAATTTGGTACACAGATAGTGTAGAGCCTGAAAAAGGACATCGGCTACTTTTTATAGCAGAAAAAAAGATTGTAGGGGGTGAAAGGGAGGGAGGAAATTTCATTTCATATACGCACGCACAGCTAGTAAACTCTATTTTTTCCAGGGCCCTGGGGTCAAACCCTCTGTACTGCGACTGCAATGCCCGCTGGCTGTCCGAGTGGGTGAAGAGTGCGGGCGAGTACGTGGAGCCGGGCATAGCGCGCTGTGCCGAACCGAACGCTATGAGGGACAAACTCATACTGAGCACGCAGTCCTCCGCCTTCGTGTGTAAAGGTACCATAGACAAGTTTCATTTTTTTAGGGATAAGTATACATACATACATACATATAATCACGTATTTCTCCCATGGGGGTAGGCAGAAACTACAGAACACCACCTGCTACGATCCTTACCCACTCCCTTTGCCTCGTTCACGTTCATACACGCACGCCGGTTGCGAGTACTACGCACCTGACCTTTCTGAAGAACATCACCTATGAGGTCAGTGTATGTCCTTCTAGGGCGTCCCTCCCGGCGTTTCCACTCACATCTACCTTGTTAATAGCTTTTGTTACTCGCCTTTCATTCAGGGATATTAGGGTAATTAATACTCCTTCCATACTCCCTATCTTCGTAGCGTAGCGATATTTGGCTCGCATTGAATCTCGGAGGTTGTGGGTTCGATTCCCACGCCGGACAGGAGATCTTTGTGTAAATTCTTAGATTTCTTTCCGGGTCTGGTTGGTCGAGGGACTACCCTCCGTGCCTCGGAAAGCACTTTAAGCCGTTGGTCCTGATTGTTATAACATCATCTATAATAATCGTATATCAAGGAAAGGGCAGCAACGTTTCCTTGTGTACAACATAATACTGCAGTCACCGACACCCTGCGAAGCATCTATATTTTTTTCATATGTGTCATTAAAGTTATTCGTAATTTTTTCATATGTATCTTTAAGTTAAAATTTCCACGGGAACTGGATCTACGCGGGAGAAACGTGAGACAGCATTTTAAAATAACAATATTTGTCCCCAGGCAAACCCCCGGCAGAGATCCTGTCGAAATGCGACAGTTGTTACAGCAACCCCTGTCTGAACTCCGGGACTTGTAAGCCCCGGGGTGCGGGCGGACATGTCTGTTTATGTGCCCGTGGTTACCATGGTGACGCGTGCCAGTTCGAGATCGACGCCTGCTATGGGTCCCCCTGTGCCCATGGCACGTGCCAAGTGCTTGAGGAGGGACGGTTTCAGTAAGTTCTTATATTTATTACTATCTAGTAACAATGAAATTAAACTTTTTTTTCTTTAGAAGAATTTAAATGAGATGGATCTACCGTCTAACGCCATCTAGTGATGCGAGCGGACACTAAGATGCACCAAACGTTATATTTATTAAAACCAACTAATGTTATCAATTTACAAAGAAAATAACAGAGGGTGGTACAAGTTATTATCAAATCTTCATTATTATCTTTATATATATAAAACTTAATCCTAATTACCCTTGATCATCGCAATCGCATCGCATGATAGTCCAATTTCTTGGTATCTTAGTATTTATACAAAGATTTCCTGTCCAGCGTGGGAATCGAACCCACGACCTCCGAGATTTAAAGCGAGCCATATACCGCTACGCTATGGAGGTTGTCGTTGTTGTACGACAACTATTAACTATCGCATATTTTAAAATCACTTTGCATATAAATTGTTTTTTCTTTACAGTTGCTCCTGTCTGGCCGGGTACACGGGTGCCCGTTGCGAAGTCAACATTGATGACTGCGCAGCCAACAAGTGTCAAAACAACGCGACCTGCGTCGATCACCTCGAAGGATACTCCTGCAAATGCTCTCCAGGCTTTATGGGTAAGTTACAGAAATACGGTTGAAGCGACATCTACAATAACCACACTAATTACAAGAAGATGAGCAGCGCCATCTATTACCAAGCATCCTAACTAACCTGTATCGCGCAATACAAGTTTGCAAGCCAATTAGAACATATCATCATCATCATCCTCAGCCCGTATAACGTCCACTACTGAACACGGGCCAGAGGGAGAGTATTTGCCATAGTCCCCACGCATGGCAGGCGGGGTGGTGACCGCAGTATTATGTTGTAACACACAAGGAAATGCTGCTGCCCGTTTCCTGATATACGATTATTATAGATGATATTATAACAATCGGGACCAACGGCTTAACGTGGTTTCCGGGGCTCGGAGGGTAGGCCCTCAACCATCCAGACCTGGAAAGAAATCTTAGAATTAACACAAAGATTTCCTGTCCGGCGAATCGATCGAACCCAAGACCTCCGAGATTTAAAGCGAGCCAAATACCGCAACGCTATGAAGGTTGTAAAAATAATACTTAGATAAAAGAAAAACTGCCATACCTACATGAAGGAAAAGACGTTATACGGGCTGATGATGATTACATTCGTGTATCGACAGGTGAATACTGCGAGAAGAAGATACCTTTCTGCACCAAAGAGTTCAACCCGTGTGAGAACGGCGCCGTTTGCACAGATCACCATAGTCACTACACCTGTGCGTGCCCCAAGGGGTACTCAGGACAGAACTGCACTGTTAACGCGGACGACTGCATTAACCACATGTGTCAGGTAAAAGATTTGTTTTTTGTTTAAATAAAATAAATATTTAAAGGGGCTCCCATCTAACAAACGTGATTGTTTTGTTCGATATAAATAATGGCTATACAGGTAGACTTTTGAAAATGGTACGGAACCCTTCGTGCTCGAGTCCGAGTTAATTCTATGTTTTTCATACAAAGAAAATATATTTTAATTTGGCTCATTCTAAATAGACGTAAGCGCCGGATGACGTCATTGTTACGGATGTTTGACGAAAGAACAATGGCAGCCACCCATACATTAATTTAAAGAAAAATATATTGTTTTACTCGGCGTCAACTTCTGAACTAGTGTGTGCAAGAATTTTTTTGTTCGAGAAGTCCGAGAATAATAGAAATTCAGTCAGGTTATGTTTATGGTAATTGCAATTCGAGTAAATAAAATGGCAATTTTGCATCCTTGCCCAGTTATTTCAGAATGCAATGTATGTGTTACGGCTAAAGGTAGGTGTGAACATAAACTTAAGATTAGCCGGCTAAACTTAGGTTTATCTTCGAGAAGCAGCTAAAGTCCGATAACATGTTAGTTTGCGTCGTGATATTCTAGATTTTAATTAAATTAAACAATACCTATGCATTGTATTTTGTGCCGTAAAAAGGTGTTGGGGAGGTTAAAGAAAAACCTAAACCTAAACCAATGGAGTTGAACAGGGACTTATAGAGGTTGATCTAAGTTTAACCGCATGTGGTCGGCTAGACCTAGGTTTAGCCGGCTAATCTTTAGTTTATGTTCACACCTACCTTTAGCCGTAACATATGTACATGATAAGGAGAGGTTTAAACGACGAGAAAATATAGAAACATTGAGAGAAAATACTTAAAATGATATTTTAAATTTCCCATACAAATTGTTATAGGTACCTATCATAGATTGATTAAATACATTTCCAACCCAAAAGTTTATCTGTCACCACGCCAATGCATCTGCTGTTAATTGTCAGTTGTCAATGAAAAAATCAAATTATTTTTCAATTAACAATTAGTTTATATGGATACTTTGTACTAAAAAACGTAGAAAAAATATTATAGAACTGCCTTCGTATATAAGTCACTTTTAAAGACGCTTAAATTAAAGTCAGCTAAGATTTCGCCATTGTTCTTTTTTGGTCGGAGTTGAAAATAAATTAAAATAAAACTGACATAAGCTAATGTCAAACGCTTGTGATTAGAGTTGCCAACATAAGAATGTTTAAATAGTTTCAAATTTTAAATAAGCAGAAGTAATATTCCGCCGTAACGATGACGTCATCACGCATTTTTCAGGTTTTATTTTTTTTCTCAAAACATAGACGGCAAAAACATAAATAAAAAACATAGTTTTGGGAAACGGATGATCTAAAGAATAAACCATCAATGGGAATTATCAGGTAAAAGAGTTTGTGAACAGGCGATCTAAAAACATAAAATATCCAAATAGGTCTTCGAGTTGCTGTCCCCTTACACGCAGACCTTGTTCTTGGAGTCAAGGTATCTTCGGGAAAAAAGAGATTGGAAACAATTGATATTCGAGTCAGGGAGTCTTTGGCTGAAAGAGTTTAAAATCTATCAAACGGGGTCTTCAAGTAAGGGAGTCAGAGGGTCTTCGTCTCAAAATAGATTGGAAACAACTGATTTAAAAATAACATATCAAAGGGGATCATCGAGTAAACGTGTCTTCGGGTAAGGGGGTCTCCGGCTAAAAATTGATTGAAAACAACTGATTTTAAAAAAGCTGTCAAAAGGGGTTTTCGTGGACCTTTGGGTAAGGGGGTCTTCGAGTAAAAAAAGTTTAGGAACCTTGGGAACCACAATTTTAACCCACCCGCAAAATTTCAGCCAATTTTTGAATACAACATTTGTGTTTGTTTATGTCAGAACGGCGCGACGTGCGTGGACGGGCTGGACGAGTACCGCTGCGCGTGCGGTGCGGGCTACGCGGGCCGCTACTGCGAGGCGGCGCCGCACGCCGCGCTCGGCACCTCGCCCTGCGCGCACCACGACTGCGTGCACGGCGTGTGCTACCTGCCGCAGCCCCGCCCGCTGCAGGTACAGCAACTTGACCCTTATGTCAGAACGAGTACCGCTGCACCTCGCCCTGCGCGCACCACGACTGCGTGCACGGCGTGTGCTATCTGCCGCAGCCCCGCCCGCTGCAGGTACAGCAACTTGACCCTTATGTCAGAACGAGTACCGCTGCACCTCGCCCTGCGCGCACCACGACTGCGTGCACGGCGTGTGCTATCTGCCGCAGCCCCGCCCGCTGCAGGTACAGCAACTTGACCCTTATGTCAGAACGAGTACCGCTGCACCTCGCCCTGCGCGCACCACGACTGCGTGCACGGCGTGTGCTATCTGCCGCAGCCCCGCCCGCTGCAGGTACAGCAACTTGACCCTTATGTCAGAACGAGTACCGCTGCACCTCGCCCTGCGCGCACCACGACTGCGTGCACGGCGTGTGCTATCTGCCGCAGCCCCGCCCGCTGCAGGTACAGCAACTTGACCCTTATGTCCGAATGGCTGGGCTAGTAGTTAGGACCTCGGCCCAGTGGGGCCACTAATTCTTCTTGTAATACAATAATCTTATTCCCGGCTGACTATGGCAAATATCATCCTTAGGGAGGAGGCTCATAATTTAAGCCGTAGGTCGTCCACTGCTGGACATAGGCCTGCCTCATAGATTTCCAGTTACTACGGTTGGAGGCGGCCTGCATCCACCGTGATCCCGCGGCCTTTACCAGATCATCCGTCCATCTAGTAGATGGACGTCCTACGCTACGCTTGCCGATCCGCGGTCTCCATTCGAGAACTTTTCGGCCCCAACGGCCATATGTTCTCCGTGCTATATGGCATGTCCAATGCTACTTTAACGAACTAATCCGTTGGGCTATGTCGGTAACCCGCGTTCTTCTACGTATCTCTTCCTGATTCAATCTCGTAGAGAAAACCCGAGCATAGCCCTCTGCATAGCCCTCTGCATAGCTCGTTGAGTGTTGTGGAGGTGGCCTGCATCCACCGTGATCCTGCGGCCTTTACCATGTCATCCGTCCATCTTATTGGTGGATGTTATACGGGTTATTGATTATGATATATTATATTATTTCAGGACGATATCATCATCGAACGACCCATCCTGTCCGTGGCTAACGACTACCTCTGCAAATGCGCCCCGGGTTACTCCGGGCGGCTGTGCGAGTACATGACTTCGCTGACCTTCAGCCACAACGACTCGCTGGTGGAACTGGAACCCTTGAGGACCATGCCACAAGCTAACGTCACCCTGGGTAAAAATTATAGTAATATTGGGAACTTATCTGTGAAATACAAGACTTGTAAAAAAATTTAACATAGCTAGTATGTAGACTAAAACATATATTTAGTCCGTCGGTTAGATTATAAAATAATATTGGACACGTATTTTTTTTCGTTCCTCAAATAAAAAATGACGAAGATACAGTGCATTGAAGTTTCATGTGACGTCACTTTTAGGTACAATTTTAGCCATAGTGTCACCAGCCCCGCTCTCCAGTACTTCATAGTTTGTTTTTGGTCTGTATCTTTGTCAATTTTTATTGATTTGATACATCAAAGAAATCGTGTCCTATATATTTTAGTAACCTAACGGACAATTTGATTTTTACTCTACATGCTTATTTAACAATATATGTTACCAATGTATAAGTTATTTTATATGCATTGTTATTTTTCTTGACAAGTACAAGTGTAAATACCTAAGTGCTGAATAAGTATCGTTTATTTAAATTAAACAACTAGATTACTATGAGTCTAGTTTATTATGGCCTAACTTTTTACTATACATAGATAATATAATATAAAAAATAGACAAAGAGAATGGAATATTAGAGAGTTGATACTTGACACTACAGTCCAATAAGTCTACCAGCGAGCGCTTTCACCCGCGTAGCTCGTTCCCGTTGGAACTTTATAATCAAATAAAGCCTATATCCTTCCTCGATAAATGGGCTATCTAACACAAGAAGATTTTTTTTAAATCGGACATGTAGTTTCTGAGATTAGTGCGTTCAAACAAAGAAACAAACTCTGCGGCTTTATAATATTAGTATAGATAAGATTTAATAATGTATTTTTTATTTTATTTCCAGTGTTCAGTACTACACAACTCCACGGGGTTCTCATGTATTTTGGTCAGAACGAACATTTGGCTGTCGAGCTGTTCAACGGTAGGATCCGCATCAGCTATGACATTGGAAACCATCCTACTTCCACTATGTACAGGTAAAAACCATATATTTTACTACCTGCGCAACGTTGTTTTACACGCGTTACTCTGCTCCAGTGGGTCGTAGCTTGATGTTTTGTAGCGTAATCCACCTATCCCGGTGCAAAATTTCTGCCAATCCTGTTCAGTAGTTTTGGCGTGAAAGAGTAACAAACATCGTACCAGCGACCACAAGATCACAAGTCCGACGCTCTAGCGGCTAAAGCTGCTTCTATTGTTTCACTAAAATTAATTTTTTTTTTTTAGTTTCGAGATGGTGTCTGATGGAAACTATCATAAGGCAGAGCTGATCGCCATCAAGAAGAACTTCACGCTCCGAGTAGACGACGGACCCGCGAGATCCATCATCAATGAGGGTACGTAAGGAGTACGTAAAGGGGAGGATGAGAGAGACCCTGTATCAAGCCATTTCCAGAGTGGTTTTTACCTGATAACGAACATTTACCTCCGTAGCGTAGCGGTATTTGTTTCGCTTCAAAGTCTCGGAGGTCGTGGGTTTGATCCCCACTCCGGATAAGAAATCTTTGTGTAAATTCTAAGATATAATTCCGGGTTTGGTTGGTTTAGGGACTACCCTCCGTGCCTCGGAAAGAACGTTAAGCCGTTGGTCCCGATTGTTATAACACCATCTATAACAATCGTATACCAGGAAACGGGCAGCAGTATTTCATTGTGTGTAACAACATAATACTGTAGTCAACAACCCGCGCCAAGCGTGGTGACTATGGCAAAACCCTCCATCGGGAGGAGGCCCATGTTCAGCAGTGGACGTTGTGCCGGCTGATGATGAACATTTTAGGACCGTATGGTCTGTATGGCCACGAACTATGGGAGTCCCATATCCTATGCTAATACATGTTATAAAAAGCGGCGGCCGTAGCCCAATAAACTATGCTATCTCTAAGGCTTAAGAAAACCGAAATCCAATTCATTGGTTTATTCTTCTTTGAAACGAGCAATACGATCGTTCATCATCGAATTGCACGTTTCAAATCGTTCATCGAATCGCTTGTTTCACAGAAGAATCGAATAATGAACGCCCGTTTTTTTCGGATGAACATACTTAGGTAGCCACAAGGCTTTTGCTACTTCCGGGCTCCAGCCTTAATATATGATTTAAAAACTACAAACTAAGCACCTGTGGCAAACAGTCTCCTGTGGGACTTGGACCTCGGTTCAGGGCGGTCGCTGACGGGAAGATTGAGGGATTATGAAATGAATATGGCAAAAATGTGGTTAATTAAAAAAAAAATAGACTTACTTATTTTCTATTAATTTTATTCCACAGGTTCCAAGGAGTACCTTCGCCTGGAGAGGCCGATGTACCTGGGGGGTGTTCCTGAGGACATCGCGAAGGAAGCTTTTGATAAATGGCATCTCCGCAACATTACCAGCTTTAAAGGTAAATCAAACTAATATTAAAAATGAGACAGTAACTCTGTCTGTTTGTCGGCCTCTCACGCCAAAACTACTGGATCGATTAAAATGAAATTTGATACACAGATAGTTCAGAACCTTAGAAAGGACATGGCTTCTTTTTGTAGCGAAAAAAAGGTTATTAGGGGTGGAAAGGGGGGATAAAGATTGTATGGAAGTATCGTATTTTTTTAAGCTAGAAGCTTGAAACTTATTTTTTAGATTGTTAATTCTAGTAATATTATAAACACGAAAGTTTGTAGCATTTCCTTGTGTGTTACAACATAATGCTGCGGTCACCAACCCGCCTGCCAAGCGTGGTGACTATGGCAAAAACCCTCCCTCGTGAGGAAGTCCTTGTTCAGCAGTGGACGTTATACGGGCTGATGATGATGATGATGATGTATGTGCCATAAATATATTCATTTTCTTTCTTTTCTTTCCAGGTTGTCTTAAAGAAGCATGGGTGAACCACAAGCGCGTGGACTACGTTAACGCGGTACGAGTCCAACGCACGTCAGCCGGGTGTGGGGAGGACGAGCCCAGCGCTGGGACTGTGCCCACCGTGTTTGTGCAGGAGGACGCTGGCAGACATCATCAGGTGAGAAAATTTAGCAATAACACAAATTTATTAACACTAGCTTTCCGGTCTCGGTTTTATACTTCAGAAGCATTTGGTCGTAAGTGCCAAAGTATGTATAAAGACACATACGACGAATGTTTCTGACGTGTAATGGCACATCCGACATTATGCTTCTGAGCTCTAGACATATAATACTGCGCACGGTAAGCTTAATAATAGTTTAGTGGCTGGATCGTCTCGGGGTTTCTTCGAGGTAAGTAGTGAAACGCAAGAACAACGGTGAGGTAATGGAATGATTTTATTTTACAAGGGAGCCTACTTAAGTACTAAAATATATTTACAAGTGGTTGCGTTCGGAGACAGAATTTGACCAATCAGCGTCGACTTAAAACTAACTTACAACGGAACACAATTGTAGGTGGCGCACGCGGCGGCGGCGCAACGATTCGAGTGTTTCATGACTGATTTGTGCGATTTACTTTGTAGGTTGCTACAATAGCCTTCCTTAATGATTGGACAAAAGGAGCGATTTGAAAAATTCTTTCATCGTTAGATAGCCCATTAATCGAGAAAGGATATTTGATTACGGATTTTCTACGGGAACGGGAATTAAGCGGTTGAAATCGCGCGCGGAAAGCTAATCTTTAAATATTACAGTGTTTGAACCTAAACTAACTATATCAACACATCAATAGTGCTACATTTTAATGTTTCGCACTAGGTGGAATTCAATCGAAAAACATAATTTAATTGATAAGTTTACAATTTTAAAAGTTCCATTCAATAAACATTTCAAAACTTTGACACATATATTCATTGAAAAGAACCATACATTTTGAGTCGATAAAACAGTTTACAACGAAAGATTAAAAACTGCCATACTTAACTAATGACATCTAGTATCAATTACTGGAAACCCTTAAGATAAAATGTTAAATAAAAAAATCAAAATAATAAATATCTAATGTTAATTTCGCTAAAAAATGTGTTAAAATGCTGGGATGCTTTTTTGCACCGCCGAAACGGAAAACTGTACCTATATTTCGCTACAACTCGCTTTGGGTTGTTTAGGAAGTAAGCCCATTGTTGACATACGCCTTTGCAGTCTAGATTTTTTTTTAAAGATTTGTAGTTAGTATTATTTTCTACCCCTCGTGCTAAGCTAGAATGCTTGTGTTACAAGTAGGTTCGAACCGGCGACCTCAAGATAAGAAGTCCGACGCCCTAGCCATTGGGCTACAGCCGCTTCAAATTCTTCTAATTACGTGTGCCGGTGTTTCGGGAGCTCCATGCCAAGCGTGGTGATTATGTCAATATCCCTCAAAAATCCTGGCTTTCCAAGGTCTTTTAAGAGGAGGTCCATGTTCAGCAATGACATAAACGGGCTGTTGATGATTTCCAGGACCCCTGCGTGCCAAACCCCTGCGCTAGGGGAGGGCGTTGCATCAGGGAGGAAGGATCTCCGTCAGACTACACGTGTCGCTGTCGCGCCGGCACCGCAGGTCCTCAGTGTGAACTGAGAGCTTCCATCAGTGAGTATTGTCCTACTATAATTATTACAGTACTTTTTTTATGGACTTACGTAGGTAGCCACGAGGCTTTTGCTACTTCACCGGGCATAAAGGCGAGCAGAGCTCCAGCCTAGATAAATGGTTAAAACACTACAACTACAACAACACTACGGGGCGTCCCCTGTGGGGCTTGGACCTCGTCTCAGGGTGGTCGCTGGCGATGAGATTGAGGGATTATGACTTTTAGTATTTTAGGGGAGTTTTGTGCAACTGAAAGTTTAGTATTTTGTGCGCTCTACTTTACAGTTCGCGGACCTCTCGGACTTCTGGTCTACGAGGGCATCGGATGGATCTTTGCAAACTAACGCTTGGGAGGACGAGGGGGGAGATATTACGGTACGATACGGCCAACCTATTAGGAGATCGGCCATTACGATGGGTCTGAACACAATAGTTTTTGACCAATTTTCAGAAAGTATGTTTTACCTGTGTGGCTTAGGTTAGTCTCGCTTTAAACCTTAGAGGTCGTGGGTTCGATGCCCACGCCGGACAGTTATGTGCAAGGGAAGGGAGGAGGTGTATATGTGAATAATAGTACATAGTTTAAGTAACTTAAAACTGTTCTAAGCACATGGTTTTTTGCGACAGGTGGCGCCCCGGTGATATCTCAAATAAATAAAAACATCCAAAGGAAACAGTCTATCAGCAACGTGCAGGCATCGCCAGGTAAATATATCCCTTTTTTACCACTTCCTAGGGAAATTAATCCCTATAATGAAATAATGAAATTTATTCAGGACTTAGGTATTTACATACAATTGTACTCGTCAAAATTACACTTTATAAGACTAAATCTAACAAAAGTATCACTTAAGTAGCTTAAACCATTGTTTAAATTATTTATCTTACAGATTTTATAATCAGGCTGACCGTCTGTCGAGCAATAAATGACAAATGTACACATTAAAGTAAGATGCCTTAAAGGTCTAAAATTAACTTCCAAGAATTAGGCGAAGTTTTAAGCGACATCCACCTGAGGGCACCCTTAAGGGGTTAGGAACAACGCTCAGGGTCCCACTGTTTTTACCCTTTATACAAATCCCGCCCTAGGGAAATTAATCCCTATGTCTTGGGGACTTTACAAACAAAAAGAATCTTTTAATCAATCCATAAAAACGTACATAATATTCTTAGAGTTTAAAATGGATACTTACTTTTATAATGTAAAGGGTTTTTAATAACTTAGCGTAGCGGCCATAGCCCAATGGAAAAAGAAAAGCGTCGGACTTGTGATCATGCGGTCGTCGGTTCGATCCCCATCCATTGCACTATCAAAGTGAACCCACTCTTAACACAAGCATTTTAGCTTAACAAGAATACTAAAAGTGGAAAAAAACTTAACTAGTAAACTTGAAAAAAAACGATATTACTTTTTTTTCTCAGCTGCTCCGTCGCATAAATCCCCCGAACACACTCCTGCGCAACCGACAGCAAACAGTGGGGCTTGTAGAAAGGTAAGTCTAATTTATATTAATACTAAACATTTTGTTGTACCACACAAGGAAACGCTGCTGCCCGTTCCTTGATATACAATTGTTATAGATGTTGTTATATCAATCGGGACCAACGGCTTAACGTGGTAGCTTAGCATATTTTTTTGTATAAACACATAACAACAACAACCTCTGTGGTGTAGCGTAGCCGTATTTGGCTCGCTTTAAATCTCGGATATCGTTTCCTTGTATGTTGTAAACATCATACTGCGGTCACCAGCCCGCCTGCCAAGCGCATTGACTATAGCAAAACTCGCTCCGGAGGAGGCCGATGTTCAGCTGTGGACGTTATACGGGCTGATGATGAATGATATGTAGATGAACGGTTGGTGGTATGCTCGAGCGTCATTTGTTCATATTCAGAACTTGTATATGTTCGAATTGGCTTGTGAACTTGTATTGCGCGATACAGGTTAGTTGAGATGCTCAGTGCTAGATGGCGATGGTAGTCTTCTTGTAGTTTGTGCGGCCACTGTAGATGTCATTTAATTTTTTTTATTTTTATTTATTCAGTTTGTAAACATAGGTAACAAAAGGTGTTAATAAAGAATAGAGTTCGCTATGTCTTATCAATAGTGATGTACAAACTTAAATATATTACAACAATATGGCTTAAAATCTAGTTTAAAATAGGTATTCATAGAGATCAATTATAATTATTCAGAAATTAATATTAAATTAATGTCAATACTACAATTTCTACAATAAACGGTAATTTTTTTTTTCAAATCGGTCCAATAGTTTCGGAACCTATTCAATATAAACAATCAAAAAAACAATTACAAACAGCATTAAAATGTCATTAATTAACAGGTCGGACCCTCATATTTCCGTTTATCATTGATGGAATCGTTAATAGAGTAGTAACACTTAATTATTAAATACTTAAACAAACGTCTTAAATGATTCTAGGTTCTTATTTCTTATTACCAAAGGGGTATATTATTATATATTTTTGACGTCATACCAAGAACATGTCGCCACAGATGATTAAAGAACTAAGTAGTTCTAATGATGATGAACATATTCCAGGAGGCGACTAGGGAGGTGATAGTGGAAGGCTCGTGTCGGTCTCGTCGCGCCGTGCGAGGAGCTCGCTGCACGTCGCGCAACAACGCCTCGTGTGGCAAGGGACACTGCTGTGCCCCACGGAAGACCAAGAAGAGAAAGGTATGTCCCCTGTTCTTTGTGGCTCAGATCTGGTGGTCGAGGTTCGATTCCCACTCGGGTTTTTTTATTGGTAAGGAACACTGCTGTTACCCACGGAAGACCAAGAAGAAAAGGTATGTCCCCTGTCCTTTGTGGCTCATATCCGGTGGTCAAGGTTCGATTCCCACTCAGGACAATTATTTATGTGAACCGTAGATAATTTTATGAAAAAGGACACTGCTGAGCCGCTTGGAAGACCAAGAAGTGAAAGTTATGTCCCCTGTTCTTTGTGACCAAAATGTGGTGTTCAAGGTTCGATTCTCACTCAGGATCATAGATGATGTTATGACAACAGCTTAGCGTACTTTCCGAGGCACGAACGGTAGACCATCAGCCAACCAGATGGCTTCTTAAATAATGTTGAGTAAGATGATGATTATCCTTGAGCTGATAGATGCTGCTGCCCATCGATCAGCTGTATGTCCCTTAGTCGCCTCTTACCACACCCATGGGAAGACATAGGGTGGTCTCAGCCGGACATCACACAGCAGTTTCTATAAGTACCTTTTTTTCCTCACCGCCGCTGCGGCTAAATTCGCGTGCTGGCGTGGGATATGTGGGACTCGCCCTCTCCATAGCGTGGTATGCTAACTCATACCACGAGGAGAGGACCCTACACCACTGTCCCCCCGGACACTCCTTCGATCTGCCGTTGGCGGGGGCCGGGCAAGCATAAGCAATCCGGCCCTATCTATTAGTACCTACAAATGTTCACTAACTAGTTGAACCTAGTGATGTACAAGCCTCGAGGCGTCGAGCGTTATTTGTGAAGCCTCGAGGCGGAATCGCAAGACTCAGTGAGCTCGGTAAGCTCGGAGTCCCGAGCCTAACCGCGCCGCGATCTTTTTGAGCCAAGCCTCGAGCCTTCAAAAGAGCTTGAGCCTTCAAAAGAGCTCGAGCCTTCAAAAGAGCTCGAGCCTTCAAAAGAGCTCGAGCCTTCAAAAGAACTCGAGTCTTCAAAAGAGCCTTCTAACCCGCAACTGTCGCTAGATGTGAACGTGGCGGATCTTGACCGTTGGAAGTTTAAGCGATAATAGTGCTTAATCCCTTAAGCAATAATAGTTATTATTGTGTGAAGTCTGTGCCAATTATAAAGGATAATTCTACAAACACAAGTGAATAGTGGTGTATTGGTGTTTGACTGCAGCGTGCGGGGTACCCGCGCTCCTCACCGCTACGATAAGAGATAGTAGCCATAATTGCTGTCTCGGTCTAACATACCAGTGCGTGTGTTTGAGTTTCGCTTCAGTGCACTTGTACCAAATTATCGTCAACATGTTATCCTGCGTGGTTTGTAACTCGGATATTAAAAACGATGACTTTATAAAATGTCAACTCGCATTTTGCCTATTATTGCAGAATTTACTTATTTACCTAAGTTTTTTCTTTTGTTTTCCCTCGCTACTTTCTAGTTAACCTAGCTTTATGAATGTCGTGAAACTCTGTTATTGGCTTACGAGATAATTGTCATCATCTCGCTATCACTCAGCAGTGTATCTAAGCTGTAAGATGCCGTAACTTTGACGCAGCTGTAGTTTTTTTTTGTTATCCGGGCAAATGCATTTACGCATTCCCACCGCCGCTGCAGCGTATTCGCGCGCTGGCGGCGGGATATGTGGGGCTCGCCCTCTCCATATCGCGTGGTATGCTAAACTCATACCACGAGGAGAGTACACTTTTTTTTTTTAGTCTGTGACTACCTGTGCAACTTGAACTACTTCGCGTGCCTAGCTTACGTACAAAAATCGTAAGAAGCCACTTTCGCGATCAGTTTGCTTCGGTGTACAGCGCTAGTCGGACGTCAGTTAAAAATATTAAAATGGTTAATTGTGCTGGTAACCTTCCGATGCCCTCGTAGTCTCGAAGTTCGGACTTCGGGTACTGTAAAGTAGAGCAAACTGTAAAGTAAAGCGACAGTTTCACAAAACTACCCTAAACTAAAAGCCATAATCCCTAAATCTCCCCGTCAGCGACCACCCTGAGCCGAGGTCCAAGTCCCACAGGGGACGCCCTCTTGCACAGGTTGCTTAGTTTGTAGTGTTTAAACCATTTATCTAGGCTGGAGCTCTGCTCGCCTTTATGCCCGGTGAAGTAGCAAAAGCCTCGGGGCTAACAAGATATGTCCGTGCGAAAAAAAAGATTAAATTGTACTGTTATTAATTGTAAAAACTGTTCAAATGCGAGGAGAAAAAATAAAGTAAACGTTTCCTTCCATCGTTAAGTCATTTTGTGATTAAGATTATGCGTAATTAATTTAAAAAACAATTATTTTTAATCTAATACCCTCAGTAATACCTGGCAATACTAAATCTGAGAAAAATAAAACATTCTTATTACATTGCGGCTTTGACTTGGAGCGGTTGATGAGACGTTTTGTTTTAGCAAGTGATGAATATCGAGACAAGCTATACTATCGTATATCGCTTTGGTTTTGCATTACAGGGACTTTAATCATTTTTCTGTCAATTTTAGCGATGAGTGCCCCTACCCCTACCCCCACCCTACACCTACCCTACCCCTACCCCCACCCTACACCTACCCTACCCCTACCCTAACCCTGCCCTACCCCTACCCTACCTCTACCCTACCCCTATCCTAAGGGCTCGTGCCTTCAAAAATGGCTCGAGTCCTCAAAAGAACTCGAACCTTAAAAAGAGCTCGAGCCTTCGAAAAGGGCTCGAGCCTTCAAAAAGGACTCGAGACTTCAAAAAAGCTCGAGCTCTGAAAAAGACTCCCGAGTCGTCGGGCGCCATACATACGAGGCGAGCCCTGTAAACGACACCGAGCTCTAGGCAAAGAGACTCGGACGCCTCGAGTCTTGTACATCACTGGTTGAACCTATATTTTTTCCTTTCCACAGATAAGGCTGGTCTGCTCAGACGGCACGCGGTATACCAAAGATATTGAAATAGTAAGGAAGTGCGCATGCGGCAAGAAATGTACGCGGAACCCTTTCCACTAAGACTGAACCCTAAAGTCAAAGAGCATTGAAGGAAAAGATATGAAGAAACGCTGAGAAAATCCTTAAAACTGATAAAAATATAGCTGTTTGGTAAAACTTTTAAAACGAATTATTCTTTTAATTAAAATTGATTAAATATGGTTGAAAAATTGGTTAAATATGGTAGTCAATATTTATGATTAAAATTGATAAAGTATGGTAACACTTACAAAATTAATCATTGTTTATCATTAAAAATAAATTACAAAAGTTAATTATTAGCAAAATTAAATTTGCTTACTTATATACATATTATAATTATTGGAACTTGCATCTTTAAATACGAGTAATGAAGAGATTGACACATGTCAACCGGTCAAAAGATCCACCGTGGCCAAATAGTCTAGGCATTGGCTTTACCTAAGATGCAGGTTCGAATCTTGCCGGTGTTCTACATGTATTCATCTTAATTTTGAAGTGTAGACGGATTTTTTTGTATCTGTGTAAATCTTTACATATCACTTACAAAGGGCGGTAGTAAATAAGACTATGTAGGTCTTAAAAAAAGTATTTATACCCGCTATATCTTATATTGAATGCTCTTTGACAAAAAATAATGATTTTTTAATTATCAACCCCAAAAACAAGCCCTTATTTAATTCAAATTAATGTATTCACCCCCATATAATCTATACCATTATCATTAAAGATAATAAACATATTCTGCATAATGTCTCCGCAGAAATACAATCATTCACTTCATTCGTTCATTTAAATGTCAAAATGACAACTTATCATCGAGCTCGCACCCAGGCAATAGACAATAAAAAACGCTTTTTTATTCATATACACATTCGTTCATATACATAAATTATAGGTACATATTTAGTTTTAATATTTTATGTTTGAATAGTATTAACTTCATGATGTTCGCTGGAGAAATAATAAATCTTTATACATACCACGAACTTTGGACCGTCAAAACCGGAGTTCTTTTAAAATATAAAAGATTTCTTCTCATTAAATGATTGAGTGATGATTTTAACTCATAGACTTGCCATTCAAAACAAAAAAAATGTACACATTATTTAATAAATAAATAGCGAAATGGAATCTATGAAGTTAATATTATGTCAACGAAAATCTTAAATAGCAATGAACTGTAAAGATATTATGTTTGAGGAAATTGCATCAGAAAATATTTAATTTTACTTTAACTTAATTAATGAGGATTCAAAGATGACAGGGAACACCGGCCATGAACCTATATTTTATATACCTATTAAAAAATAATTGACAAAATGTATGTACATGGGAAATGTCAACATTTTTGACGGAAAGACACCAACTTTTTGTTTGGTTATTAAAACAACATCGAGATGCAATTTTCTCAAATAACAAATATTAATAAAACGAATTTATATCCAATTTCGATGTAAGAATGTACACATAAAGTAGTATCGGCCTAAATATGTAGAGTAGGCGACATTAAAACACAATATAGAAATATGTTGACACGCTTAAACTGTCAAAAAGATTCACAAAGTTATCTTTTTACTATTATAGTTATCCAATTTGATAGTGCTTATTTTTGTAAGCCACAGGTATTTCTCATTAGACTGTGAATTATGTGTTACTTAAATACCCGTGACAAAGGAATTAGGCTTATTAAAAAAAACTTGGGAACCATAGATAAAGAGTAAATGAAAATGAACAATTTGATTTAACAATCATGATCGTTTTGACAGTTACAAGCGTTTATCAATCACATTTTACAAAATAATACAATTTTTGTATGTTTAGTACCTAGCGCCCTTAAGTAAATAAATAAGGCATTATGTACCTACTCTATAAGGTAGATATCAAGTCATTATATATAATAAACTTAATATCATGTAAGGTGCATCTAAAACATATGTCTATCTATTTAAGGAGATTGTGTAACGTATCCCAACTATCTATTACACACCTCTACTGTTAAAGAGATGGAATATATTATGGAATCACTTTATATATTTTTAACTAACAACTAAACCGATTCTGGTGAAACTTGCACTGTACTGTAAGTTAAAATATACTAATCTAATATAACTTAAATTTTCTGAGAAATCCGTGAACAAACGCGTATAGGTACTACGCCGCTTGAGATACCTAATATTTAGTTGTATGATAAAACTTTTGTTGTCAGGATCATTTTAAAATAAAAAGAGGCTATGTTAAATATACGCCGTTAAATTTTAGTGGTTGTATTCTCACAGTAGTAACATTTGCAGCAGTTACATTGAAACCACTCCGATGTGCCGCAAACTTTATCCCAATTAGACAAATATTGTGGCATTCTCATATAAAAGGATGCACATATCGATTTTACTACTACAAAATCATACCAAAGCGGGAGACACTTACTAAAATTGTACGGTAAATATGATAAAGCCAGGGGACATTAGGTGATGAATGTCCAGCAATACGTGTCCCTAACAATGTCGGGTTAAATTGTGCCACATCGTTGGATGCATTACAACACCGCGAAGTGTGTCATCGCAATAGACAAGCTGCATCATCATCTTCCTGCCTTGTTCCCATTATTTGGGGTCGGCGCAATATGTCATCCTCTTCCATTTTTCCCTATCAGACGTCTCTTCCATACTCACACCTTTCTTACATATGACGTCATCTTTCACACAGTCCATCTATCTTTTTTTTAGGCCTTCCTCTTCCAAGATATCCCTCCATCTTCACATTCAGCATTCTGTTCGTCACATGCACGTCATCCCTACGCATAAAGTGCCCATACCATCCCAAGCGATTTCCTCTCAATTTCTCTTTCACTGGCGCCATTTTCAGACTTCCTATTATACACTCATTTCGGATCCGATCCATACATGTTATTCCGCACATCCATCTCAACATTCGCATCTCCGTCGCATTCATTCTTCTTTCATCCCATCCTTTACAGCCCAATATTCAGATCCATAGGTTGTAATGTCGCCAGAGATATCAAATGAAATCACCAGGCTTCCCTGGACAGGTTGTCGGCACATGGCAGGGGACATTTGTCCCCTAGTTTCCTGGTTTAATCCAAGTTAAAGTTTAACTTGAAAAAA
Source organism: Nycteola revayana (assembly GCA_947037095.2). Lineage (NCBI taxonomy): Eukaryota > Metazoa > Arthropoda > Insecta > Lepidoptera > Nolidae > Nycteola > Nycteola revayana. The sequence continues at coordinate 9,328,296 of OX344840.2, forward strand.
ATATTATTTATTATTATCCATGACAAGATGGTGGAAAGAAACTCGAAAAATAACGCTTTTTAAATGAAAAATAAGATATAATTGTGTTCATTTTTTGTAATTATAATTAGTAAACTATTTATTATTAATTATATTATGTACGTTGTTTATTTTTTATTATAATTAATAAATAATTGAGTGGATGAAGATGCTATGATATGAAAACTTATTAATATTAACTTAAACTTTTTGAAATATTTTTTTATGTACAATAAAATTCGTTTTAAAGTCTTACACCTGCCTAAACAAGTGCGAGTGCGTCTCGCGCACAAGGGGTTCTGTACCATTATCTATACCGTGATGCTAAAAAACGGCCAAAAAATTCGCTTCAGTAGTTAAGGCATTTTTGTCGAAGTCATAGTAATATCGTTACTAATTAGCTTGTTCTAAGTTCTATTCCCACCCGGAACAGCTTTTTAAATCACAGATAGTTATTGTAAAACTGGGTGTACTTTGTATTAATTCCTGTATTGATTTATCAATGGCTTATTTAACACACACTTTCTGTCCGGAGAGTTTCTCTTAGTAATGACTCAGAGTCGCTCAACGAACATTTTTTTAGGCCTATTAGGCCGCCTATTGTGAATCACCATGACTTGGATCCTTAGGATTATTTATTACATCCAATTTCTTGCTTGCGCTCGTATCTTGGTGTGCGGGACCCACCAAATCGCGCACCCCTAGTATTTGCTACTATTGCTATATGGCTAATCCGGCACTGCCATTATCCATCAAAAGGTTGTCTGGAAGAAATTGCTTTATGCGATAAGATATAAGACCGCCCATTGTACTGGCTATTATGTAAAAATTTTGCCTGTGTGTGTACAATAAAGAATATTCTTTTCTATTCTATATTTTTATAATTGCGAAAGGCTTATGGGTTTTTGTATTTATGTCATATCATCTCCGTTCACTCATGTCTAAAATTAATGCCTAAGTTAGCTTTAAGCATTATGTAATCTATAATATATGGCCATTTAACAAAAATATTTCTAATTATTTTAATTTATAAAAACAATTTTTTAAGATTATTATTTTAAGTAGGTTTATGAATTAATCTGACTATGTAAAATAATTTTGGGTGATTATATGTCAAACGTATTATGATTACTATATTATAAAGTTTCAATATCAAAATTTGCTATAAAATTTGAATAAATATAAAAACCTAAGTTTACAATGTATTTCGAAATAATGTATTGAATTTTCTTAAAAATGGCCGCTCTTATTTATGGTATAAGCTTATTTTTTTAAACATGTATAGATGACGTTCCGTTTCACGTAAAACAAGTGGCGGTTAAATCACTGTGAAGTGAAAATGTTTTTTTCTACGTTTTCCTGCTTAAAAAATGTATAGATGATGTTCCGTTACATGTAAAACTAGTTTTTGTCGTTATTTTACGTTAGAGTATAAAAGATAGAGGTGTATTACATTACACTATTAAATCGAAACATGAGTTGTAACTGACACTGTCAATATAGTCGCCACTTTATTTTGAACTCTATTCGCTTGTAATTTAGGTCAAAACCAACCATTTAATAATATTATCTTATTTGTAACTTTTCTTGCCACTTTGTGACGTATTAAATGAATAGTTATTTGTCTAGCTTTAAGCGTACGGCGAAGCAGTAGGGATAAATGTATTAAAGTGTAATATTAGTAGATGTCCCCTGTCATTTTCGCATGGAATTTCATAATATGCACATAACTCTGGATAACGCAGCCTTCGAACAGAAGCGAATTATCCATACGGCAAACTATACACGTGCCTAAGGGTGCGCGGGCCGAATAGAAGCTGGAACAGTTACTGTAGTTGAAGCTACTACAAGTTGGAATAAATATAATGTCAGCTCCAAATTGGAGTAACCTCTACCGCACATGTAGTAACGACAACTACAGTGATCAAATGTTTTCTATACTAGAGCCATCACAAACGTGCGAACTGAGTCATAAATCTTTACGCCATAGGAATGTGACAATGCCGCGTCACTCGTTATCGATAAAGGGATGCCGCGGTCGTTGATTATTTAATATTTTGCATTATTTCCTTAACCTTCCCCTCATTACCTGCTATTGACTATCGACAAATCCCTTTTTTATTCTGACACAAAACACTAGGAGTGCGAGCGAGATTTCCGGTATGCCTATAAGTGTGAGCGAGAAGTCTGGTAAAAATGATTTATGACTCTGTTCGCACGTTCGTGATGGCTCTAGTATAGTTATTTATAAAATAAGATGCCAACGAGATACTTGTCTACGGCGCTCTTAACGTTTAATCCTTTGGTGAAATAATGTTTCAAATCGTTTTATAGTTTGTTCTTTACAAAAATATTACAAAATATGTATCTTTATAATAATTATTAACTATATATATAAGACAATTTCGTCCGGATTTATAAGGAATCGGCAAATTAAACTAATGTGTTGCTCTGAAAAGACAAAGATTTTTATTTTAAAATAATTTTACATTTTACGCTATATACAATCATTCTATAGTTTTTATACAATACCTGAAAAGACAAAGAAACGACATTTAAAGTAATTTAATTAGTTTGTCGATTCCCTGCACACGATAATTTTTATTCACAGCTTTTCGTTTTCATTAATCATTCTCGTCTTAAAACAAAACTCTTGACATTGACTTTTGCAGTTCCGTAGACAATGAAGGTGTGTTTAGATTAATAAAGAAATGTAATCTCTTTACATCTCCCCCGCCAGAGAGGAAAAATTTTCCAGAAATTTTTCCCAGATCAGTGTTGTTATAAGCACTTATTGTGGGTTTGCTTTCAATTATAACTTCTTCCAAGTATTGATCACTAAATTGCACATTTTCCCCTTCATCTAAGTAGGTCTTCCGTAATTCATCCGTCAATATGATCCACACCCTTCGTGATTGATGTCTTCTTTTTAGAGAGTTCTTTATTTTTGTAAATACAGCTGAGCTTATTATGTCCGTGTGTTTACTTATAGGCTTCAAATCATCAGGAACATCATAAACCCGTCCATCGGGTGTCTCGATTGTGGTTATACATAACAAATTTGTTTTTCCATCACTCGCCGCTATCATCGTAAACGTGAATCTTAATTTCTCCATTTCTGATGATATTTTCTAGAAATGTCGTTTTATAAGACAATTTCGTCCGGATTTATAAGGAATCGGCAAATTAAACTAATGTGTTGCTCTGAAAAGACAAAGATTTTTATTTTAAAATAATTTTACATTTTACGCTATATACAATCATTCTATAGTTTTTATACAATACCTGAAAAGACAAAGAAACGACATTTAAAGTAATTTAATTAGTTTGTCGATTCCCTGCACACGATAATTTTTATTCACAGCTTTTCGTTTTCATTAATCATTCTCGTCTTAAAACAAAACTCTTGACATTGACTTTTGCAGTTCCGTAGACAATGAAGGTGTGTTTAGATTAATAAAGAAATGTAATCTCTTTACATATATATAAAAATAAATCCCTATTTCCCTTGGTCACGGCATCACGGGTGAATGGTTGGACCAATTGTAGTAATTCCTTTTTTGTTATGTTTGCTAGTGTCAGGATTAGCTTCATACAAAAGAAAAAATTTTGGAAAATTGCGTGGAAAATTAGAAAATATATGAATATTTAACCAGTATATTACATGTTCTATATGACCTTGTCGCTTTTGACAAAAAAAACTTTTTAATGTAATCTTATGGTGTTTGACATAACATTGACAGAATGCTGCTCTTAGTGCACATCACAGTTAGTTCAGAGCTATCACGCCTAATATGAAAAGTCAATTTAATATAAAGTTTTAGTTAAGACAGGACATCGTCTACGTTACTAAATAAAAATACGAATTATACATTATATAAAAGTATTTAAAACATTTATTCCTACAACTAAGTCGATGCCTCATATCCTTTATTTTAGATTATTTGTAAAATAAAAAAAATATAAAAATTATTTAAAATTTTCGTTGCTGATGCAGCATGTAAAGATTAGATTTTAAGATTAACAGAGAAATATTGATACTGTGTTTAATATTTAATTAATTACTACCAATTAAAAAACGAAAGTCGCTTCCCGCTGGCTGTCTGTTCCTATGTATGCTTGATCTTTAAAACTACGCAATAGATTTTGATGCGGTTTTTTCAATAGATAGAGTGATTCAAGAGGAAGGTGCATTGCACCCGTGCGAAACTGGGGCAAGTCGCTTCAAGACATTTTTTTTTAAAGATTACTAGAGTGTTTTGCATTCTACTAGTATTGTTGTTAATCCCTCGTGCTAAGCTTAAATGCTTGTGTTACGAGTGGGTTCACGTCGGTAGTGCAATAGGTGGGGTTCGAACCGGCGACCTCAAGATCACAAGTCCGACGCCTTAGTCATTGGGCTACAGCCGTTTCAAACTTTAATACTCTATTAAATTTCAAAACTGAGATAAGTAAATTTATTAATTTCAATTTTGGAAAATAACGTTGGATAAGACCCTTTTGCTACTTCAAATGGTATAAAGGCAAACAGAGCTTCAGTCTTATTCAGGCTTAAATAATATTCAAACTAAGAAAGGGAATGTCCCCTGTGGGGTTTGAGCTTCGGCTCAGTACTAAATATAAATGACTTAACACGGTTTTACCCGCGTTACTCTGCTCCAGTGGGTCGGAGCGTGATGTTTTGTAGCCTATATCTTAATCCAGCTATCCCGGTGCAAAATTTAAGCCAATTCCGATTAGTAGTTTTAGCGTGAAATAGTAACAAACATCCATCCATCCATACTTACAAACTTTCGCGTTTATAATATTAGTAGGATAGGATTATTTTGTACTCTATATTAATTTTCTTTCTTTTACTTGAACTATTATTTGAGATCACAATTAAACACAGTATCACAATTTCTATTTAATTACCTATAAGAAAATGTAATTAAAAGCATTCCCTATTTATTTTCTACCATATGGTAGAAATATAATAAAATGGTAACACTTATCAACGCATTTACGACCTAAATTTTATTATCAGTATTAAAATGATAAAGTAATGTTAGAATGATTTAATCTACCATGAAACTAAAGTATAAATGTATTTTTAAAACTGCTAAAGTAATAAGCAATTATAGCTTACTAGCTGCGCCCTGCGATTTTACCCGCGTTACTCTGCACCAGTGGGTCAGAGCGTGATTTTTTATGAAATTTGGTCCTTTAGTAGTCTTTCAAAAAATGTCATGATAATGGAGATACAGCGCGTTGAAATTTCGTGCGACGTCACTTGTAGGTAAAATTTTACCTAGTAGTGACGTCACAAGCCTAGTATGTCTCCTGAACTTTATAGTTTGTTGTTGCTCTGTATCTTTGTCAATTTTTATTGATTAACTAAATAAAACAATACGTGTCCAATATTTTTTAAGTAATCTAACTGACCGACAATTTTTTTATGCCTATTATAATTTTGTGTTTTAGAATTTTGCCATAATTATGAAATTATTTTCTACTAATATAGTATCATGGTAGATTTTTTGGTAGGTTAAACTTAATGTACCTATTACAATATGTTGCTTGAGACGCTAGAGAGCGTTGCATGCGCTTTTTATTAATTATACATTAAGATATTATGTCTATAAACTTTGTAAGTTATTGTGGTAATAAAAATGTTAGATATAAATTGTTTACCTTTATTATTAAGTTGGTCAACCACCATCAACACCCCCCCTTCCCAACCTCGGAGGTCGTAAGTTCGATCCCCACACCGGACAGGAAACTTTGTGTAAATTCTAAGATTTCTTTACGGGTTTGGTTGGTTGAGCGACTACCTAATCTCCGTACCTCGGAAAGCACGTTAAAGCGTTGGTCCCAAATTTTATAACATCATCATAATACTTGTATCTCAAGGAACGGCCAGAAGCGTTTCCTTGCGTGTTACAACATAATACTGCGGTCACTAACCCGCCTGCCAAGCGTAGTGACTATGGCAAATACCCTACCTCGGGAGTAGGCCCATGTTCTGCAGTGGACGTTATACGGGCTGATGATTATGATGATTATTTAGCTTTGTAATGTCCAGCTTACAAAGACCATCCCATGTCTTCCCATGGGTGTCGTAAGAGACGTCTAAAGGCTGCTGATGGATGGGCAGCAGCACCTATCAGCTCAACGATATTCACATCTTACATGAATATCGTATAGTCGTATCGTTACATGATTAGCCTTCATGTCAAACGTAAGGTACTACGTCCCCCGACAAGATGGACTGATGACTTGAAAAGGGTAGCCGGAGTGTACTGGATGTGGTGGACGAAGGATCTGGTGTTATCAGAGGCGGATCATCCATAAGGTAAACTAGGCTCGAGCCTAGGAGCGCTGCATGGTAGCGGAATTAGGTTTGACACCCGTTCTATATTATATAGTATCGTACTATATGTCAGTCAAATGTACTATATATTATATAAAAATAATATAGTACAAAAAGTACTATATTTTTTGTTTGACTAAAATTCACCCAATTTAAAAATTTAGACTGCAACCTCAGCGCGTAGAAAACAATGAAAAACGCTATATCACAATAGGTGATGGCCTAAAAAAAAACTCATCAGTATCAGTCAATGCCGAAGCAAAGAGCCTAGAGTAATAACAATAAGACGTGGAATGTGTATTGTTTTCCTTGAATTTACCAAAAGTACTATATATTTTGCAACTTTTTGTAAAAGTACTATATAAAACAAAACAAAAGGTGGCAATCCTAAGCGGAATAGGCGCTTGAACAGCAACTGTAATTGAGGCTACTACAAGTCGGAAATCTAAATAAAAGGCTACTACAAGTCGGAAATCTCCGTCGTTATATACTCATGGTCCACCTAAATAATGACAATTGTTCTAATCTAATGTAGACAGAACAAGTTATTTGACACAATATAGTTAAATATTAAACTAAGACGTTAAGACTAAAATATAATTGAAATAATAACTTAAATACTTGTTTAATTTGAAAATTTATAATAATACTAAATTATTGTTTTGACTATTTGCAAGTGCCTGTAATAGGTTTACGTAAATAAAAAATGATTTTTATTTTATTTTCATGTATTTAAAAAAAAATGGCAGCTCCACATTGGAGTACCTACCCTCTACCACACATGTAGTAACGCCAACTACAGTAAAAATTTTTTTACTAGTACCTAGTACTAGTTATTTATTAAATAGGGGCGCCGCCGATCAGATGCTTGCCTACGACGCTCTCAACGTTTAGTCCGCCTCTGGGTGTTATGAAGTACTAAGGTAGGCCTATGTCCGGGCCGGATTGCTCAGCGTACTCGGCCTTCACCAACGGCGGACGGAGGAGCGTCCGGGGGCGGTTTTAGTGGTGTAGGGTCGTCCTTGTGGTGTGACTAGCATACCACGCTATGGAGAAGGCGAGTCCCACATTGAGCGCGAAGCCATGCGTAAAGGCATCTCCCCCGGACAAAACAAAATAGGGTAAGCATACATTCTGCCCACTGTCCAACAGTGGGCAGAAATAGACTGATTATTTGATAGTTACTGCTACAAACAACCTTTGATTTTCAATATTTTATTTAAATAATTAAATTAGACATAAATGGACGTTATTTGTGTAAACATTAAATTGTACTAAATTATTATTTAAATAGATCTATAAGTGGCCGAGCGCAATGGCTAGTCCACCCATTGCACTACCGACGTGAACGAACTCGTAACACAAGCATTTTAGCTTAGCACGAGGGGTTAGGAAGAATGCTGGTAGACTGCAAAACTCTGCTAGTAATTGTATTTTTTTATAATTTTTATTGAATATTTAGGCTAGAGCCGTGCTCGCCTTTATGCCCGGTGAAGGAGCAAAAGCCTCGTGGCTAATTGCATACAACTGTACAAGAAAAAATAATTGAATAGCACTTTTTGTTATTATATTATTGAATAACACTTTTTGTAAAGTTTTCAGCTTACGCTGGCGGCTAATTGGATTTTAACAAAAAGTGTGAAATGGGTTTAAATGTATCCTCGCGGGATACATTTAAATCCATGTGTGATTTAAATACGGCTAAGTGCGAGTCGGGCTCGAACATGAAAGGTTCCCTATCATTATTAATACAACAAAAGTAGCCAATATATTATTATTACATTTTAATGAAACAAGGAACCATTTCTAGTATATACCTGTTGCCGTTATTAATATCGAGCAATTACAAGCAAATAAAATCACGTTTGCTGTATTGGAGCCATTCTTAAATATTTATTTTATTCAGTTTTTAGTATTTGTTGTTATAGCGGCAACAGAAATACATCATCTATGAACATTTCAACTGTCCAGCTATCGCGATTCTTGAAATACAGCCTGGTGACACACAGATTTTTTTTATTGTTTTTTTTTCGCACGGACAGTTTTCATATTTAGCCACGAAGCTTTTGCTACTTCACCGGGTTTTAGTGTTGCCGATCGATAGTCGACTATCGATGATTAAACGATAGTCTATCGATAGTCAAACAATCGCAGCATCATCGATAGACCTATCAATACTATCTATAGCTCAGAATGAAGCAATACTGTCGAATGAGGGAATACTATCGATAGTCCTTTGTTTACCAGACACAATACTATCGACAGAACCACAAAAAAGTTGCGTTTGTTGTACGATGCCAAAAAAATTACATACATTTTTCTTTTAAATTAATTTCTAAACATATTTAAGATCTACTTCGATATCACTATTCCCGGGAACAACTCTTCGATTATCTGATAGGCATCACTCCATGGAACCACCTTGGCCTTGATCTGACGGTTGGGGGATGATAGAGTCTTCTTTATTAAATCGTCTAGAGGATATCCGAGCCGGGGAAATACGATGCCCTGAGGAAAACAGAAACAAAAAAATTGTTAAAACAAAAAAGGTAAGTTGTTAAAGAATGTGTATGGCACCGGCAAATAATAATAATCGTGAGTTGATCAACTTCCGAAAGGCCGAAAAGTTCTCGAGGCCGAAAAATTGAGACCGCGGGTCGGCAAGCGTAGCGTAGGACGTCCACCAACTAGATGGACGGATGACCTGGTAAAGCCCGCGGGATCACGGTGCATGCAGGCCGCCTCCAACCGTAACAACTGGAAATCTATGAGGGAGGCCTATGTCCAGCAGTGGACGTCCTATGGCTGAAATGATGATCAACTTTCTAGTTAGTTTATAAATTAACGAGGATTCGGAGGGTTACAAAAAATAACCTACAAACTAAACCAATGGAGTTCAACATAACTTATTAATATTGAAGTTTTTTTGGTTTGTTACAACAGTAGCCTCTACCTCCGTAGCGTAGCGGTATTTGGCTCGCTGTAAAATCTAGGAGGTCGTGGATTCGATCCCCACGCCAGAAAATAAATCTTTGTGTGGATCATAATATTTCAGGTCTGGCTGGAAGGATCGAAGGATCACGCTCCGTGGCTCGGAAAGCACGTTAAGCCGTTGGTCCCGATTGTTATAACATCATTTGTAATAATCGTATATCAAGGAACGGGCAGCTGCGTTTCCTTGTGTGGTACAAAATAATACTGCGGTCACCAACCCGCCAGCGTGGTGACTATGGCAAATACCCTCCCCGGGAGGAGGCCCATGTTCAGCAGTGGACGTTATGCGGACTTTTTTTGACTGTACCTACAGCAGTGGACGTTATACGAGTTGATGATGATGATGATGACTTTATTTTTTTACTGTACCTACAGCAGTGGACGTTATAAGAGCTGATGGTGATGATGATGACTTTTTTTTTACTGTACCTACAGCAGTAGACGTTATACGGGCTGATGATGATGATGATGATGACTTTTTTAATGTACCTACAGCAGTGGACGTTATCCGAGCTGATGATGATGATTATGATACTTACATTTGAAGGTAATTTGGTAGAAGGACAGAAATCATTCCTGCCGTCTCCACTGTAGACCATGTTGGTATACTGCCGGCTAGCACACCACTGCGCCAGCGCTAGAGACTTGCATAAGTTGCTAGGACATCTGCTGCAAGCCGTTTGTCTCATACAAGGCTCTATGTACAACCGACCGCCTTTGAAGAAAGCCCCGTTTGTTATGACTTCGGAAACGCAATCCTGAAAATATAAATATAAGTTTAAAATATAAAATACATAATATACTTACAACTAAAAGTAGCTAATTTAAAATAAAACTAACTTATAAAATACTACTATATTCTAAATCTATTCTACTTGGCAAGGTTTCCAGAATGCTGACAGCATTACCTCGTTGAATGGCAATGCTTATCTGCAGTGCAAAGTAAAAACCAGCACTCGGAGAACGTGCCGCATTAAAAAGGGCCGCTGCGAGGTATTAATAAATTAATTTGACTCCCGGTCCCCACGGCCCCAATGTTTCGACGATCACGATGCATATTTTATATAATCCTTTCATGAAAATGTCGAGTTCGCGGAAACCGCTTTTAGTAATTCTCGCGAGCAAGTGAGAAGGAAGCCGCTGACAAACGGGGTGTCAAACAGCGATGGGGATGAGACGGCAAAGCTCCCGCAGAGCACACAGAATGCAAAAATGTCAAGGCGACTAGTGACAAGGTGTCAGGACCAAAGGCACATAACCACTATCAAGGGTATATTTGCGCCTCTTGAGATTTTCCGCGGATTCAGCCGCCATGCCAGCCCTAAATCATAACGATAAAAATACGTACTTATTTCGGTAGTTACGTTACGTTAGTTGAAATAGGTGCCTATAATACTAGGCCGCAATCATAATATGAATGAAAAGAGTGAGCGAAATAGCGTAACTCCCTACTTAGGTACGCATTTTATACCGTTACGCTATTCACTATGCTTTACGTTAGTTTTAGTGATAAACATTGTAATCATGATAAGTACGTAGTACATAGTAAGTGTAAATCATGGGGCAAATCTGCTGATATCCAAAGCATATTTATTTTACAGAAACGGGCAATTAGATCAATTTACCAACTAAGTGCCCGCTCTTCCCTAAGCGAATATTAATATATTAACGGTTTCTTCTATATCAATACATTTATGAAAATTTAATTCATATTAGACAAAACCTAAATCTATATCAAAAGAGAAGCGCCTTGCACACAATAAATACAAGAAACAAACATAAATTGTGTGCTGATTACCACCGTCTGCAAAGCGTCCATTCTTCGTTTGCAGGGCTTAGTGTGCGTATGTTCAACAAAATACCAGAATGTGTGCAAGAGTTACCCCTAAATAAATTTAAATCCCAAGTAAAGACTACCTTAATGAAAAAAGGTTATTACACAATTAATGAATATATTAATGATAAAACTGCATGGTGCTAGCGGTGTAACACGAGCAAACTTAAACACCAGATGCCTGTTCACCGAACTGATATACCAACATTAGACTTTTTTTATTTTTTATCGTCAATTATCAAATTTGTTATTTCGGAACTGATGTATTTCGGAACAAGCTATGCTGAGTTTAACCTTTTGTCTCTCTTTTTAAATGCTATTCCTCAAATACTACTATCAGTGTACTCGTCATGCTCCCATTGCGTTGGCGATGTGAGTCGGGTCGCCTTCTTCCCTCTAATATGGCGAGGGAGGCGATGGCTGAGTGCTCACACGTTATACTCGTGAACGGGTGCTGCTTGTGGTCTGGACTGGTCGACCATCTGATGGATGTGTTTGAGGTAGTAGTACATTATTGTGACCTTTACGGCGATAATCTTCTCATGTAGCTAGTTCCTTGGAAATGTGCGTTGATGCTCCCTCTGTTTTCGAAGTCCAAGAGGTTGCTGCTCTGATATTTCTGCTTGAGGATTATAATCAGTATTTAACTATATTTGTGAAAACGTAGACGTTTTTTTATACGTAGACTATATTTGTGAAAACGTCTAAGTTTTCACAAATAAAGTTAAATACTGATTATAATCCTCAAGCAGAAATATCAGAGCAGCAATCTCTTGCATTAGGAGGAGCATGCATTAGCGCACATAATGTTATTTCAATTTATATAAATATTGTAAACAAAAGTTATTAAAAAAAAATAGATACCTAAACTGTGATACAAAAGATGACGAAAAAGAGAAAGCCCGGAGTTTCTTTCTTCCTTTCTTCTCCGCGTCGTCCACCTAGGTAGCTAGTGAAAAGTTGCAGGTTAGCTAGGGTAGGATTCTCGCCGGCGAGGACCGCGTTGCGCCCCTACCCCTGCCCTGTGATCCAGCGCCTGTAGGCCGAACACTTCCTCTTATGTTCATAAATCTGACTTATATATCAGTGGTATCACTAGGTCGTGGTCCTAACCCCTTAAGGGGTTAGGACCACGACCTAGTGATACCGAGGTCTTCCCCTTCCGACTGTGCCACTCACTTTAACAGTCATATAGTCATTCGAATATCACGTGCAAAAACAAATAAGGCTCTAATTATAATTATAATATGTAGATGAGTCAGGCAATTTTCCTCTCTTAGAGGTGTTAATTTTTGTCTTTTCTTGTAAATTGTTTATGATTGCATCACTGCTCTGTAAACCTTGAGGCTAATCACGATATTACTATGACTTTGATAAAAATCTCTTCGTTAACTATGCATACAAAAATTATGTAAATTTATTAAGTTAAACTTCATAGAAAATAGAAGATAGCTTGATCTCTGCGACATAATATGTCATACTGACATATAATTGGGTTTAATTTAATTACAAACGTTACTAATTTAAACAAATATTTTAATTTAAAATACATTTATTTCTCTCTGAAATCTAAAGTTTATTTTTAGAAATTGGATTTATTTACTCGCTAATATTTTAGATCAAGTACGCACACATGTAAATAATATTATGATACTAAAATATATAATAAAATTTAATAATAAATTAATTTTTAAGTAAGTTTTATATAAAAATATCGATAGTTTATAGTCGATGGCCACGATGATTCATCGCCCATCATTTATTAGGTCGCCATACCCATAAAATATGACATTGGCAGGTACCGTATGTGTGTACTACTAAATTCAAAACTTCATAGGCTGACTTTTACTGACAGTTGTCGCAGAGATCAAGCTATATTTTATGAAGAATGTATCTTCAATAATACAGTTACATAACATAGGAAAGCGTTACAACACTACAGTAATGAATTTTTATTTTATCGAGTGTCATATCGTTACGTGATATGATAATGCAACTCGAGTCACCACGTTTGGCAGACGATTTTTGTTTTGACGAATATATATTTTTATTTCTTTCTTTCTTTCTTACAATATCCTTACAGACTAATCCAATGCGATATTGTATTTACTTATTTTCAACTCAACTTGATGATGTAGCCTTTTGTTCGGAGCTAGTTCCTCTTTGTATTGTCTTTTGGTGTATAAAATGTCTCTTAGCTCGGTGTGTCGCTCGACATAGGCCTCCTCCAACTGCTTCCATTGCGCTCTATCTGCCGGGACTCTTGTCCAGTACGGTCCAGGGCCAGGCGAATATCATCTTCCCATCTTCTTAGTGGACGTTTCCGTTATCTTGCACCATCCTTTGGATACCGTAACGTGACCTGTTGCTCTGCACCTTAACATGTGTCCTGTCCAGCCCCATTTTAGGTGGTCGGTTCGGATGAGTTTGTGAGGAAGTTTGGATTTTTGTCGTATCTCTGTTGTGGGGATTTTGTCGCTGAGCTTTATATCCAACATGCTCCTTTCCATCGAACGTTGGCACTTGGCAAGTTTTTCACGTTGGCTTTGGGTGCGCGACCAAGATTCCCTCCAACAACTCAACCAGCTCACTAGCAACGAGGTTGAATGTGTGATTTGGTAGCCAGGAGTCTCCTTCATCGTCCGCCCACCCGCTCCGCAGACGGCGTGTTGGCCGTCGTCGGCGGACCCGCCGACACCCGCCCTAGACTCAGCCTCGGGGAGTGGGGCACTTGGGCCCCGCTCCCTTCGAGGCTGACCCATGAGGAGTAGGGACGCCTCTACACTCCGGGCATCCCTATAATTGGGCAAATGGGCCACTGTAAGTGTGGCTCAGGAGATCCCGCGGTCGGATCGCTTATGCGTACCCGGCCCCCGCCTACGGCGGATCGAAGGAGTGTCCGGGGGGTTTTAGTGGTGTAGGGTCCTCTCCTCGTGGTATGAGTTTAGCATACCACGCTATGGAGAGGGCGAGTCCCACATATCCCACCGCCAGCCCGCGAATATGCTGCAGCGGCGGTTGGAATGCGTAAATGCATTTAAACCTGGCCAAAAAATAAATAAAAAAACAGGCTACTTCACCGGGCATAAAGGCGAGCCAGCCATAAATGGTTTTAAAGCTACAAACTAAGCAACCTGCGCAAGAGCTGACCTAAAGTAGATATTTAACTGAACACATGTGTGTGTTCAGTTAAATATCAAATACAAATACATACATATGCTTTAACTACATAAGTCATCATCATCAGCCCGTACAACGTCCACTGCTGAACATGGGCCTCCTCCCGAGGGAGGGTTTTTGCCATAGTCACCACACTTGGCAGGGGGATTGGTGACCGCAGTGTTATGTTGTAATACACAGGGAAACGCTGCTTCCCGTTCCTGGGTTCGTTTGGTATAGATGATGCAATAACAATCGGGACGGCTTAACGTGCTTTCCGAGGCACAGAGGGTAGTCCCTCAACCAACCAGACCCGGAAAGAAATCTTAGAATTTACACAAAGATTTCCTGTCCGGCGTGATGATCGAGCCCACGACCTCCGAGATTTAAAGCGAGCCAAATACCGCTACGCTACGGAAGTTGTAACTACATAACTAATTAAAATAATTACGACGTTACGGATTTTCTAAAGTAGTCCCGTCTCATGAATTTGTTACGGGCCTTTTATGATAAAAATATAAAAGGCCCGTAACAAATAAAAATGGCCTTCACGATCCCTCATAACCTTAAATGTATTAACTTTGATGGCTAAATCATTGTTGGAGGCCATGTTTACAGTTCCGTACCCGAAGGGTAAAAAAATTAAGAAGGGTCTTAAAATTACCGAGTATGTAGTATATAACATGGATGAGTAAGATTTTATTGTTAAATTGTGCTTTTTTTTCTAGTAAATTATTTATTTATTAAAAATCTCCCTTACAACTATCATTACAGGTTTACACCTAATGCGATAGCGCGGTTTTAAAATTACCTTAATTACTAATAAAAACTCAGCGAATCTTAAAAACTAAGTAAGAAGAAGAAAAATAACAATGCGGTAACAATAACCTACTAACTAAACATACAATATTTAAAATATTAAAATAAAAGAAACAACAACAAATGGCCTTTTACTCTAATCTACACCATAACACAAAATAAACAACAATATTTTTGCGAATTCACTCAAAGTGCATAATAATATAAACACATCAATTCCTAGTGTGAAGAATAACCCGAATTGCGCTGGTCAAAAAATAATAATGTAAGTACACATAATAATTATTATTATTCTATTTGGGAGATGTAGTGTAGGTGTATGTATGTATGTACTTCTTAGTTGTAAGTGTGTGTAAACCTATATATTGAAGAGTGTATGAATAAATGATTGCAGTTGTATACGATAATTCATTGTTTAATTTCACACATCCCTACACTATTCTATTATATTTCTACTATTCTATTACTAAGAATTCGCTGACTGTATCTCAAGAAAAGCGATAGCTGGACAGTTGAAATTTTCATAATGGATGTATTTCTGTTGCAGCTATAACAACAAATACTAAAAATAAAATAAAATATATTTAAGGGAGTTCTTGACCTTTTTTGCTCGATATCACTTGAAAATAGTACGGAACCCTTCGTGCGCGAGTCCGACTCGCACTTGGCTGGTATTTCAGTTACGGGCCTCTTATGACGATAGCCACAAGGCTTTTACTACAACGTGAATAAAAGCGAGCAGTCCAATAAACGAAATATTTAGGTATAGGTACAGCACAGAAAATTCACAATGCATACAAAATCTTTATATATATCCACTGTACGTTTGCATGTCACTGAACTCCTCCTAAACAGCTGGACCGATTTGAATGTTTTTTTTTGTATGCGTTTGGGTGGCGTCCTGGATGGTTTAGATTCACAAATCATATAAAAAATATATATTAATATATTATCATGCAAGACAATGTGTGCCGGTTCCGCTAGTCTATACAAATATTATTAAGAGGAAAGATTTGCTTGTATGTATTGAATAGGCTCCGAAACTACTGGACCGATTTGAAACATTCTTTCACCGTCGGAAAGCTACACTATCCCCGGATGACATATTCTATATTTGATTTTGAAGTTTCCACGAGAACGGGAGTTGTGTGTACTATTTTACTTCTAACACGCTTCTAACCTGACTTGGTTTTCAGTGTTTTATTTTTATGTAGGTACTAGCGACCCGCCCCGGCATACACAATGCTGATGTATTATACATATTATGTATAAATATTCCTCTTGAATCACTATATATTTAAAAAAAACCGCATCAAAATCCGTTGCGTAGTTTTAAAGATTAAAGCATACATAGGGATATAGGGACAGAGAAAGCAACTTTGTTATATACGTTGTAGTGATATAATATGTACATTCGAATTCCACAGTTTTATTATATGTACACCACAAAAGAAAACGCTGCTGCCCGTTCCTTTTAACTGCCCGTTCTGCTGCACGTTCGATTATTATAGGTGATGTTATAACAATCGGGACCAACGGCTTTACGTGCTTTCCGAGGCACGGAGGGTAGTCCCTCAACCAACCAGACCCGGAAAGCAATCTTATCCTATCCAGCGTGGGAATCGACCTGCCAGATTTTAAGCCCTACTAGTGTACTCACTATTGTCACCTAGTGTGTTCACTGTTGTCACCTAGTGTGTTCACTATTGTCACCTAGTGTGTTCACTGTTGTCATCTACTGTGTTCAATGTTGTCACCTAGTGAGTCCACTGTTGTCACCTCCTGTGTCCACTATTTTCACCTAGTGTGTTCACTGTTGTCACCTACTGTGTTCACTGTTGTCACCTACTGTGTCCACTATTGTCACCTAGTGTGTTCACTGTTGTCACCAACTGTGTCCACTATTGAGTTCTACTGTGTCTACTGTTGTCACCTTCTAAGTCCACTGTTGTCGCCTAGTGTGTTCACTGTTGTCACCTCCTGTGTTCACTGTTGTCACCTATTGTGTCCACTGTTGTCGCCTAGTGTGTTCACTGTTGTCACCTACTGTGTCCACTGTTGTCGCCTACTGTGTTCATTGTTGTCAACTACTGTGTGCACTGTTGTCACCTAGTGTACTCACTATTGTCACCTACTGTGTTCATTGTTGTTACCTACTGTGTTCACTGTTGTCACCTAGTGTACTCACTATTGTCATCTACTGTGCTCATTGTTGTCACCTTCTGTGTTCACTTACCATGAGTCCATGCACCTTCAGCCAGTGGTGCACGAATACAGAGTTGGCATCGGTGATGAGGAGCACATCCCAGCCGGCTTCGGAGAGAGAGGTGATGAGTTGCTTCATGCCGGGAGTTGGCTTCATAGAGGCGATGCACGAGAGGATGTCCTCTTGACTGAGGCCCGCGGAGTACGCGTGTTCGAATACCTGAATGTGGAAAATTATAATTTAAAATTGGTAAAATTCCTCTCCCCTATGATGTAGTGGTAAAAGTATCGCTTTGGGTCTTGGAGGTCGAGCCTCACACCGGACTATAGAAATCTTAGTGTAAAGTCTATGATTTCTAGGTCTCGTTGGTTGAGGGACTACCTCCGTGCCTCGGAAAGCACGTTAAGCCGTTGGTCCCGATTGTTATAATATCATCTATAATAATCGTAAATCAGGGAACGGGCAGCAGCGTTTCCTTGTGTGTTGCTTCATCCAACTGGGCTTTTGTTTTTTTTTTCGGACGGACATATGTTTTTAGCCTCGAGGCTTTTGCTAATTCACCGGCCATAAAGGCGAGCAGAGCTCCAGCCTAGATAACTGGTTAAAACACTACAAACTAAGCAACCTGCGCAAGACGGCGTCCACTGTGGGACTTGGACCTCGGCTCAGGGCGGTCGCTGACGGGGAGATTCAGGGATTATGGCTTTTAATTTTTATTTGAGGGGAGTTTTGTGCAACTGTCCCTGTACTTTACAGTTCGGCTCTCGGACTTCGGGTCTTCGAGGGCATCGGAAGGTAACCAACTCAACCAGGCGTGGTGACTATGGCAAAACCCTCCCTTGGGAGGAGGCCCATGTTCAGCAGTGGAGTGTTTGTATGAGTGAAACATGATTCCATGAGATTCGTTTTTTCTCTTTGAATTGTTTGTAATACGCATAAAAGCACAAGAAGGCATTTTGGTAACCTTTATCTCACTTAATACAATAAAATAATCTTTGTGCGTAACGCGTCCGCTTGTGTCACTCCGCCGATTGCCACCGAGTGCAATAAGGCGACGGGGACCTGATTTATGTCTTGTCCACGCGTTAGACGCGAGATAACAATCTTCCGCCATTTTGTTCATGTGGTATTTTATACTAAAGGGTTAAGACGGTCACGAAAATTATTTTTAAGACTAAGCCTAGGCACCAAATAAAATAAACAACTCTTTAACTCAACAACTTTATTAAAAGGGCACTAAAGTATATAATATTATGATCCAAAATAAATGCAAACATCAGAAAAATCGCTACCCTTGCAAAAATATTATTTTTATCACATCTATTCAAAAAGAGCTTGTTTATTCCTCGTAAACAGGGACCAAAATAGCTCATTAATCCCTTAGGGACCAAAATTGATTTGAATTTGGAATGTGGATATTGTTAATAATTTTTCAATCAGCAAAGAGGTGAATCACAAACCATGCAAGAACAATGTATTGAATATGTGACTGGCTGAAAAACTGCGAGCGCGCCCAATTAAAAAAAAAATGATGAAAATTATATTTTATGTGTTATGGTTCTTCATTGTACCTAAATAAATTCTTGTTCATAAGTTGCACTAACTTATTTTCTCATAGAGGGTGATAAAAAGTAGAGTGTCCACCTCGGGAGCAACACTATTTTAAGCTCGAGTGACATACTTTTAATCCCTCGTTGCGCTCAGGATTCTATAAGAAACCCTCGCTCCGCTCGGGATTCTACTGTAGAATCCTTCGCTCCGCTCTGGATTAAAAAAAACACTCTCGCCTTTAAAATAGTTGTTTGCTCCCTAGATAAACAATCTACTATTTTATCACATCTATTCAAAAAGAGCTAGTTTATTCCTCGTAAACAGGGACCAAAATAGCTCATTAATCCCTAGGGACCAAAATTGATTTGAATTTGGAATGTGGATATTGTTAATAATTTTTCAATCAGCAAAGAGGTGAATCACAAACCATGCGGGAACAATGTATTGAATAATAATATGTGATTGGCAGAAAAATTGCGAGCGCGCCAAATTTAAAAAACCGGCCAAGTGCGAGTCGGACTCGCGCACGAAGGGTTCCGTTTCAGTTACAAGTGCGTACCTATTTTTGATATCAAGAATAAATAAAAAAGCGTATGTTTATGAAATGAAATGTTATTTTATATTTTTATATTCGAGTTGATTGAATGAAAGCTAAATTGCAGTTTACGATTTTTGACGTATTAAAAAAAAACTACTTACACGATCTCGTTCAAACCAATTTTCGTTGGAAGTTTACATGGTAATGTACATCATATATTTTTTTTAGATTTATCATTCTCTTATTTTAGAAGTTACAGGGGGGGGGACACACATTTTACCACTTTGGAAGTGTCTCTCGCGCAAACTATTCAGTTAAGAAAAAAATTACATTAGAAACCTCAACATCATTTTTGAAGACCTATTCATAGATACGCCACACGTATGGGTTCGATGAAAAAAAATTTTTTGAGTTTCAGTTCTATGTATGGGGAACCCCAAAATTTATTGTTTTTTTTCTATTTTTGTGTGAAAATCTTAATGCGGTTCACAAAATACATCTACTTGCCAAGTTTCAACATTATAGTTCTTATAGTTTCGGAAAAAAGTGGCTGTGACATACGGACGGACAGACAGACAGACAGACAGACAGACAGACAGACAGACATGACGAATCTATAAGGGTTCCGTTTTTTGCCATTTGGCTACGGAACCCTAAATATGTTGATGAAAAATAAACAACGCGCGAAATTAAATGCATTCTGCTTTCGTTCGTAGTTGATTCATATTCAGATTTTAGAATTATAAAAAATGAGAAAAATTGATGAAAATTATATTTTATGTCTTATGGTTCTTCATTGTACGTAAATAAATTCTTGTTCATAAGTTGCACTTACTTATTTTCTCATAGAGGGTGATAAAAAGTAGAGTGTCCACCTCGGGAGCAACACTATTTTAAGCTCGAGTGACATACTTTTAATCCTTCGCTGCGCTTAGGATTCTATAAAAATCTCTCGCTCCGCTCGGGATTCTACTCTAGAATCCTTCGCTCCGCTCTAGATTAAAAAAAACTCTCTCGCCTTTAAAATAGTTGTTTGCTCCCTCGATATACAATCTACTATTTTGGTTCCTAAAATGGATCAACGGTCACCAAATTCTATCTAATTCATATTACTACCAAAAATCTTACTCCAAAATAGTAAGACGTCATCTATTTTCTAATATACCTACTTAATCTATACTAATATTATAAAGCTGCAGCGTCTGAAGAAAGAAACTACGTTAAATGTATATCGTAATATTAATCCTTATCCAAATTAAGCATTACCTATGTAATCGTTATCAAGGGTATTTATATAGAAGTAAAATAATTTTTGTTTTATTCCAATCGGACATTTCGTTGAGAAATTATCACGAGTATAAAAACGCAAAGAATTGGTACCTAATAATGAGTTATTTGCCATAATAGATAAAGCTGAAGAGTTTGTTTGCTTGAACGCGTTAATCTCAGCAACTACTGGTCTGATTTAAAAAAATATTTCGATTTTAGATAGATTAGATAGATAGATGTTAGTAACTTTTGTCAATAAAGGTAGCGAAAAAAATATAAATATAAATGGGTACTCCTTGGGTTCTTCTTTCTGTAGAAAAAATAAAAGAGGTGGCGTATGTATTTTAATAAAAAATAGTTTTAGTTATAAAAAGATAAACTTTATGGATGATTTCGCTACAGAAAACAGTATGGAGTGCTGTGGGATTGAGCTACCTGCTCAGAACCTTGCAATTATGTGCCTTTACCGCACACCGACTTCAAACGCACTACTATTTTTAAGAATGTTGACTAATATATTACTAAGATTTAATAATAAGAAATTTAAAAAAATTGTTTTGACTGGGGACTTTAACATAAATACATTAAAGGATAGCATTGAGTCAATGGAACTCAAAGATATTGCAAAAAACTTAAATTTGCGTTTTCACATAACGGAGCCTACTCGAAATAACAACTGCATTGACCACATACTAAGTAACGTAGAAAGCGCATCTGGCGAACTGCGCCATTTCTATCTTTCTGACCATAATACAGCTCAAATATTAAATATACCTAACTTAAAAATAGAAACTAATGCAAAAGATTATTATGTATTCAAAAGATGTTACAGTTCTGAAAATATCAGTAAATTTAAGGGTTATCTAAAGAGTTTTACTTACTATGACATATATAATGAATCCGACGTAAATGTAGCTTTTGGACTATTTCATGATAGATTAAAAATGTTGTATGACTTGTGTTTTCCTAAACTAAAAAGTAAAATCAAATGTAGAAATTTCTCACCTAAGTGGATAACTAAAGGTCTTAAAGTTAGCTGTAGCGTAAAAAGAAATCTTCGGTTTAAGTGGTACTTAGATAAATCAGAAACAACTAAAAATAAATATTAAACTTATTCCAGATTGCTACGTCGTTGTTTCGATACAGCTCAAAAACAAAGCAATGATAAAATTGTCAGTTCAGCGAAAAA
Source organism: Nycteola revayana (assembly GCA_947037095.2). Classification (NCBI taxonomy): domain Eukaryota; kingdom Metazoa; phylum Arthropoda; class Insecta; order Lepidoptera; family Nolidae; genus Nycteola; species Nycteola revayana. The sequence continues at coordinate 9,350,225 of OX344840.2, forward strand.
TAAATGCAAAGCTGCATGGAATATAATAAGGAACGAAACAGAACAAAAAGGATGTATTAATTTTATAGACAGAGTAGATGACAAAGAAAATGAAATAACTGACCCTATTGATATAGCTAATGCTTTTAATAATTATTATTTAGGACTCACGAATAACTGCCCAAAAAGTAATATAATAAATACCAATAATAACTGTACATTAAACAGTATATTCCTAAGGCCATTTAACCCTAGAGAAATAGTTAATATCATTAATAGCCTTAATAATACCTCTGCTGTAGGATACGATGAAATTTCTAGTACAGTAATAAAGTCATGCAGTAGTGAACTAGCTGAAATACTCACTTACTTGATTAATCTTTCAATTGAAAAAGGTTGTTTCCCTGATTTACTAAAAATGTCAGTAATAAAGCCTTTATTTAAAAAGGGAGATAAAAAAAAGCTAGACAACTATCGTCCAATTACACTGACACCTATCATAGCAAAATTTTTTGAAAAAGCTATTCAAATAAGGATACTTGACTACTTAAACAAATTTAAAATAATAAATAGCCATTAATATGCATTCCAAAAAAATAAGTCCACAACAATGGCATGTTATAATCTAGTATCGAAAATTATAAACAGTATAGACAAAAATCACATAACCTATGCTGTATTCTTCGATATGACAAAAGCATTTGACTTTGTGTCACATGAATTGTTATTGCAAAAATTAAATGACTATGGTATTAGAGGACCAGCTTCAAAATGGATTGAATCATATCTAGAACACAGAACACAATGTATAGAAATAACAAACTTAAATGATAAACATGAATTGACACAGTACAGATCTAAATTTCAAATAAATAAATGTGGAGTCCCTCAAGGGAGTGTACTAGGACCTCTTTTATTCTTATTTTATATCAATGACCTTCCTAAAATAACTGAATATGAATGTGCATTGTTTGCTGATGATATTTCAATCATAGTAACGTGTAAAAACCTAATTGAGGCAGAACACAAAATTAATGAGGTAATTCGATCGGTAATATCATGGTTAACTGATAACAATCTCCAAATAAATATTAGCAAAACTAATTACATTAACTTTACCTGTAATAATAGAGCAAATAGTATTATTAACGTACAATTTAATAATGAAATAATAAAGGAAACGCCTACAACTAACTTCCTCGGTATTCTAGTTGATAGAAACTGTAATTGGAAAGCACATGTTGAGAAAGTGTGTGATAAATTGAATAGGTTTGTGTATGTTTTATACAGATTAAAAAACACTACTGAACGCAAGACATTGCTTGCCGCCTACCACGGATATGTAGCCTCAGTCCTGAGATATGGACTATTAATTTGGGGTAATGCTACTAATATGAGCAAAGCTTTTATTGTGCAAAAAAAATGCGTACGTGCTATGTTTGGAATTCCACCGTTTCAGTCGTGTAAGCCAGCTTTTAAAGAATTGGGAATACTTACTCTTCCTGGCATGTACGTCTTGGAAATATGTAGTTTCGTCAAACAGAACCAAAACTGGTTTAAAAAAGCCTCCGATGTATATCCAAGAAATACGAGAAATCCTGATAGACTTGTATTGGAAACCGCTCCCAGGACAACTCTATTTACAAAAAATTGCTATGCAATGTGTGTAAAATTTACAATAGAATTCCGAATGACATAAAACATTTACCCATTCAACGATTTAATCGGGAATTACGGAAATGGCTTTTAAATAAAATATTATATTCAGTTGATGAACTTTAAATTTGCAAAGAATGAAATCAATAAATAAATGTTAATACAATTTTAAATAAATAATGCTAATAATAATGTTTAAATAATAATAATAATTGGACAATGTTATTCAATCTTAACTTACTGCTGTATGTCACGTCATGATATTGACAAAGTGTATTGGATCATATAATTTCATGCAAACATCACATCTTTTGTACCTCACTTTATGACAATAAAATATTTCTATTTCTATTTATATTTCTAAAGTTTCTTCGGGAACGAGAGTTACGCGGGTGAAACCGCGCGCGGAAAGCTAGTTTATTATAAAAGATCTTTCATTCTATTATCAGCTCGGTTAAGGTCGATGTAGGTTCGGATCATAGACATATATATATGTATAACACCTTTTTTTTGCGTTGGCGAGGCGAATGGTGTCCGCAGTATTATGTTGTACATAATAATGCGGTCACCAACTCGCCTGATAAGTGTGGTAACTATGTCAAAAAGGGGCTGTTGATGATTGTACTTATCAGAATTACACTGTATAAGACTACATCTAACAAAAGTATCACTTAATTAGCTAAAAACATTGTTAAACTTATTTGATCTTACAGAATTTTTAATCACTCTACCGTGCGATAAATGACAAATGTACACATTATAGTAAGATGCCTTAAAGGTAACAGATCTAAAATTAACTTCCAGGTATCCGGCCAAGGTCTAAGAGACATCCTCCTGAGGGCACCCTTAAGGGGTTAGGACCAACGCTCAGGGTGCCACTGGAGTAGAGTAGATTTACGAACAGTGGTGATGATCGTTGGAAAGAGATCACAGTTCGGGGAATAAGCAACAAAGCGGTCCTCGGTCATGCCGTCGAGGTTCCTACCCTAGATAACCTGCAAACAAACCTGATGATGATGATTGTTATCAAATCATAATCAGCCCGGAATCGTATCCAAGTTTGTCACAATTTGAAACGTAATGTCGTATGTTTTGGCAACCGATCAATGTCACGGCCTTGGGCAGAGGCGCGCTTAGTGCTAGTGAAATTATAGACACCTTGAAGTGAAATTTTCGCACTTTAGGTATTTCACAGACAATTTGGCCAAACTTTTTTTACAGACAAAAATATATTATTCATCAGTCCGTATAACGCCCACTGCTGAACATAGGCCTCCTCCCGATTTGCCAAAGTCACAATCGGGACCAACGGCTTAACGTGCTTTCAGAGGCATGAACGGTAGTACTTTAACCAACCAGAACCGGTATGAAATCATAGAATTTACGGCGTGGGGATCGAACCCACGACCTCCAAGATTTAAAGCAAGCCAAATATTGCTACGCTACGTTGTTGTCAAGTTAAGGAATGTAAAAAAATGAAATAAAAAAATAAAGTAGGTATATGCTTCGAAACAATTATTTATTCAATTTTCTCAGGTTGTTACCATTTTGCTTTATTTTAAACTAAAATAAGACAAACCTAATGCCAATATCCATGACGAAGATTTGTGAAAAATATGCGTCCAGTAATCCCCATCCTCAATAAAAATGTTAAAATCTTATTTATTCTTTGGATCTTTAGGAATCACAGTAAAAATCTTACAAATTCTGACGAGTAAACTCTACAAATTTAATTATGTTTTTCGGTGGTGTACCTTTGCATACAGTACTTTGTAGAATCATGATTAATGTTTAAATAATATAATACTACTATACTATACATAATACTATAATAATAATACTTGTTCACTTAAATTAGACAATCAGTAAAATATCAGAACTCAAATGATCCTGAAAAGTAGGTACATACTTCAAATTTTCTACACATTTAGATGGAAACTAATTTGTGGCAAGGGGGCCTCTTCTCTTATGTTGCCCCGGAGCCTCTGGATTTCTAAATCCGGCCCTGATTAATGTGTTTCACGTTTCTTAGGCGCACGTAATTCCATCTCCGGGGACCTTTTATGTGCAGTAACGTGCCTCAGTTAAGACGTACAATAAATAAGGTGCAACTAAAGTATATGCCGTACTTTAAACAGTAGATAGTCTTACGTATTGGATTGCCAAGTCGCCAAAGCTAACATCCGGATAGCCCAGCCAGTTCGGTCGGACATTTGGGTAAAAGCCGGACACCCTGGTTTATTGCACTTTCTAGGGTTCCGTACCAGAAGGGTAAAAACGGGACCCTATTACTAAGACTTCGCTGTCTGTCTGTCAGCAGGCTGTATCTCAAGAACTGTGATACCTAGCTAAACAGTTGAAATTTTTACAAATTATGTATTTCTGTTGCCGCTATAACAACAAATACTAAAAATAAAATATGCTCCCATACAATGAACAAAGTAGATACAACAAGTACTATATTTTTTCGCTAATCCACATTTAACTCCTTTGAAAAAATTTTGAACGAACGCGCAACGCGGCAAATGAAAAAAAAAATTGTTGATTTATTTTAGTATAGATCAAACATGCTCTTATAATAATTTTAAAGGTAACAATATCTTGATGACCAAAGCAAAGAGTAATAACAAATACATATGGAAAATTGTTTACTATTTTTTTCCTGAATTTCCCAAAAGTACTATATACTCACAGCCTCCTTAGCGTAGCGGTATTTGGCTCGCTTTAAAATGTCGAAGGTCGAGGGTTCGATCCCCACGCCGGACAAGGAAATCTTTGTGTAGATTCTAAGATTTCTTTCCGGGTCTGGTTGGTTGAGGGACTACCCTCCGTGCCTTCGAAAGCACGTAAAGCCGTTGGTCCCGATCGTTATAACATCATCTATAATAAACGTATATATCAAGGAACGGGCTGCAGCGACGTTATACGGGCTGATGATGATGATGATGATGACTATATATTCAGATACTTTTTCTAAAAAGTACCTACTATTTAAACTAAAAAAGAAGGTGCCCTACAGTAATTAAGTTATAATCATAACGTTACGTGATTAGCATCCAATAATTATAATAGTACCTAACTGGACCAAAACTACTTAGACATGCCCATCTGAGTATGTTTCGCCAGATCGTCTCGATGAGGCCGCGCTGAAACCGGCAGTAGAATAACCCCACTGAGTTTGTTTCGCCGGATCTTCTCAGTTGGGGGCGTATTGGATCCGGTGGTAGCACTAAAGCGCGTTCGTCTAGATACTTATGATCCGTCTAAATAATAACATACTCAAAGGACAGAACTTAGATTTAATCATAGATATAAATTAATAAAATAAAATTGATTTTTTATACCTGACAGCTTTTAGGCTACTATTATAAGTAGCAATAACCAAATAAAATTAATTATAAATTAATTAATTTATAATATATAGGTAACACAGTAAATCAAAAATATGTTTTGACTATTTACAAATACCTGTAATAGGTTTACGTGAATAAAAACTTATTTTATTTATTTATTTAATAGATCATTAGCGCGTTCTAGCAAACTAACTCTTCAGATTTATATATTAGTATAGATTTAAAGATACTATTTACCTACTGTTGATGGAATGGCATATACCATGGTAACACCTTATGTATGTACCTACGTGTGAATTGAGAGACAATAAAAGGACATTCTTTGCATATTAATTTACGCTTTGTCTTCCTGAATGGATAAGAGCAAACTGGCATGAAATGAACAAAGATTATGAAACCTTTAATGTAATGCGGGTATTCATTTACTATTTACGAAAACCATTTTATTTCGGTAATAAACAAAAGTTTAACGAAGTTTTAAGCCATATTTCTATATAATTTATTTTAGGGCGCCTTCACACTAGCGTTTGTCCAGCGTAGGCGTTCGATAAATGTATTTGACTCAGGCGTCGCGCACCTGCGGCGTCTGCGCTGCGCATACATTTATCGAACGCCTACGCTGGACAAACGCTAGTGTGAAGGCGCCCTTAAATAGTGCGAGAAAAAGGCCTCAAGTGTCATGGCGTCGGCCATGACGTCACGATTAGGTAACAATGTCATTGTGTCTGCACATCGATTTAACGTAGGTAGTGGTTAAATTCTCTTTGACATCGATGAAAATAAACAAACATTAGGTACGCATTTCGTGTTATAAAAATGAATTCAAAAGTGTATGGCCGACATTACACGCTCAATCTGGATCGAGATCCGTGATCGCGGTAGATTGATATAAACTGATTGGATTGTTGTCACATTACACAGTCAATCCAGATCACGTCAGTCCACTGTTCGCAATGATCACATGAAGACGTGTGCTCAGAGGATTCTGATTGCCATTAATAAAAAAATATGAAGATTGTGTGTTCACAATCGCGAAAGCCTCCGTAGCGTAGCGGTATTTGACTCACTTTAAATCTAGGAGGTCGTGGATTCGATTCTCACGCCGGGCAGTAACTCTTTGTGTAAATTCTAAGATATCCTTCCGGGTCTGGTTGATTGAGGGACTACCCTCCGTGCCTCTGAAAGCACGTTAAGCCGTTTGCCGATTGTTATAAAATCATCTATAATAATCGTATATGAAGGATCATGGATTTCAAAATATTTGATAATTTGCGATCCGATGTCGCGATCCGTCAATCACACACATTAAACAGTCAATCTGGATTGAGATCATTGATCTCGATCACGGATCTCGATCCAGATTGAGCGTGTAATGTCAGCCTATCAGTGGTGTGAGGTACCTCAGTGCAAAAGCACATCAATAATAAAACCCAACAAAGTGTTATACCTACATGTTCCATGCTAGAAAATAATAAGAGAAAGACCTGAAATAATTTAATTTAAGTAGAATTAACAGATTTGACTTAGTGATTATCAGATATTAAGTGTTTACTATACAGAAATATATTAAAATAAGTAGTTTATTTGTAGTTACAGAAGTTTATTCGTTTTCTGGGCTTAAAGAAGCAACTTAAAAGCTGCGAGGGAGCTAACCTCAAAAATAAACATTGATAAGTTTATTGTAAAATAGCGCAAGTAAATTATAATAAACTCGTATCTATGAGTTCACAACGAGTTTGATTATATTATTATCAAAGTTTTATATAGAGCTAAAGATAAATCCAAAATTAACTAGGTATTACAGATAGTTATTTTTGGTTTTCGCGTTTCTAAACTCAGACGAACAAGATTGTTTATTAGTTTTTTTTTATTTTTTATTTATTACAAGATTGTTTCTTTTCATTATCACCAGTTATCTTTTCCAAATGTGCGAAGAATTAAGTTGTCCTTATAGATTGCAATCTCTCTTGGAGCAATCAAGTTGAAGAGGTAAGCAGGAGGGTGTACTGTTTCAGTCGTCTCCAGAATTTTCTACCCTTTCAGAAAAAAGTCACCCTTGCTCAATCACTTCTACTTCCTCTCTTAGCCTACGCTGACGTTTGCTCCTTAGATGCAACGGGAGAACTTTTGGATAAACTGGAACGCCTTCAGAATCTGTGTATCCGCTTCATTTTCGGCCTCCGAAAGTATGACCATGTGTCAAATTTTCGGTTGCAGTTAAAGTGGCTGCCTATTCGACGGCGTCGGGACTGTCATATCTTGTCTCTTCTGGCCATTGGGATTGTAAAGGATAGACCTTTACAATCCCAATGGCCCTATATATCTTCGCGAACGCTTTGAGTATTTTATACATAGAGACAAACCCTGTCGTACTGCCACTTCTCTCCTTTTAAAAAACCCTCCCCATGTCTCTAGCAAATATGACCACTCTTTCATCGTCCGTGCAGTGCGTTTATGGAATTCCCTTCCACATCCTTTACGCGCTTGCCAGTCTCTTGATACTTTTGAAAAAAGAACAAGGGGGTACTTTTTCTCTCAGTAATTTATTATGTAATATGGACATATAAGTTAGTATATGTATGTAGTTTATTATAAATAGCAGGCATATTTATTCGTATGTAGTAATATATGTAACTATTAGTGTGTATGTTTATAGATAATATGTATTTACTAATTTGGTAAAATTATATTAAATCTGTTGTACACTTGTTATGCACTATTATCATGTATCTCTTTCCTAAAGGTTCGCACAATAGTTCGACAGTTGAAATTTTCACAGATGGTGTATTTCTTTAGCCGCTATAACAACAAATACTTAAAATAAAACAAATATTTAAGGGAGACTCCCATACAACAAACTTGATTTTTTGCCCTTTTTTGCTCGATATCACTAACGGCAACGGGTAGACTCTTGAAAATGGTACAAAACCGTTCGAGCGCAATTCCGACTCGCACTTGGCCGGTATTTTGTTTGAGGAACGAAAAATATACGTGTCCAATTTCTTTTGGTAATCTAACTGACGGACTAAATACCTACTACCTAAATAGATGTTTTAGTCTTCATGCCTTCTGACTTCTGGTTTTGATAGGGAAGAAATTACTGTAAAAACTCACGCCTGAAGGTATTATGTATTTTAATATAAGGTTACCTATTTACTTAATGTTTTGGTATGGAAAAATAATATTTAGTAGGTATTTCCTAGAAATTGCTTTAACAAAACGAATAATATATTATTATTACGTACCTACAATAATAAAAAAAAAATATCCAAATATTAATTTGGAAACACCTTACTTATTTATACCTACCTAGGTTCTAAGTATGTTAAATAGTATTTTATTAATATAAATAATTTGGTAACGATTTTTTTGTAATAAAAAAATCAATATCAAACTACTTAAAAAAAATTCTACAGTCAGAATAAAAGTAGTATTTTGAGCTAAATTTGTATAGCAATACGTCAATTAAATCATACAAATTGGTAAACAGCCAAAATACTTACATCGCTCATGTAAGGAGTCCAATCGTGGTTGCTGGCTTCCCATTCAGGCGGAGGGTTTTTCTCTCTCAATTTATTTATTATAGTCGCGTCCGAATCATCATCTACCACTGTGCGATCAAAATCAAATATTGCTAAAGACGCCATGTTTAAAAATTACGCGCGCTCGTTATACGATCGCAGACGTACTGAATGAAAGATTGTTATAAATTCACACGACGTTCGCGCTTCAGCGCATTACGTATGCGGACGCATGGAACGGAGAATTTGCGGATGATGCAATCATTATCAATTGCGGAGTTTTTCTCGAGAAGAGAACGAAAACTTGTGATTTTTGACAGTTCACAGCTGATATCGGGCAATGTGACATATTGATTACCATACCTACTAATAATTTTGACACGACCTTCATTTCTTGCGTTCGAATATCATTCTGTATACCATTATACTGAAATAAGATTTTTTTAAACTTAACGTTTCGAACTTGTTGCTACCAAATACTCTGAACCGTATTTAAATGTTGACACGATGAGTCAATGTGTGTGATAAATATATGCATAGGGGTCCGAATCCTCATGTTTGAACCTTAGATTATTTTAAATCAACGTAAAAAGTCCAACATTTCGATTAGTTATACCGTTAACAAACCACAGTAACAAACATATTTTTAGAGGTGCAAACTGGTGCAAAGACTACCTTCGGCTTTATGCCCTTTATTTATTTCCAATGCTCTGTTCACTTGTAGGGCAATATTAGCAATTAATGCTACTTAAATAAGCACCAGGAGAGAAATCTAGTGGGGTCCGAGACTTACACGTTACACCACCCTGCACGGAAAGACAACACAAACATCACTGATGCCATAACGTTCTACTTAGGGATATCCAAACTCTTAAATCTTTAAAAGATAAACTTGTCAAACTTCAAAGGAATAAAAAAAAAACTATGACATTTGTTTGACAGATAGTAAGAGTAGGTGTCGGAGTCGGAATAACCTCTTGTAACGAGAATTTATTGTAGTGAATATTATTTGAAATAGTGAAATAATATTAACAATGGCTTCAATAAAAATGTATTCAGTTGGAAGGCTGGCTAAATATGTCGCAGAATCGTCTATCAGGACCTTCCAAGGGACTGTATATAGGTATGAATTGCGCAATCTCTTATAGGTTATGTACGGTAAAAATTTCGAAATTTCCGTAAAAATACGTAAATAATCGAGGACAATTTTTAATTATTTGTGAATTTAAGACATGTTTCATCAATATTTCCTAGTACATTGCCATTGTAATCAGAAATTCTTCTGATTAGCTGATGTAATATTTTGTCTCATAAGATGAAAATTGCTTAAATAAAAGAGTAGCGTTTAAATATATACATTTGAACTAGTGTTTCTATCATAAGCTAATATGAAAAGGTATATAATTTTAGGTTTATATATTTTTCACAAATTTCAATATTTTAACTTAATGGTTTCTTATCAGTTGCTAACCTATAATCCTACTAACATAAAAAAAACTGAAGTTTATATGAATGTATGTATGGATGGATGTTGCTCTTTCACACGATAACTACTGCATCAATTTTGCTAATATTCAATGTTTTTGAGCTGGATAATAGTTTTTTTTTTCTTCATTTTACTGCAAGAGTTTGGTTTGGTCTCCAGCTTATATTTTATCCCACCCTGACTAGAAACATACAGCTGATGGATGGGCAGCTACATCTATCAGCTCAAGGTTACCACCACTAATGTTGATGGATATATGAGTAATAATGGAAATATAAATAAATATTTCCGTGACAGTTGAAACTAAAGTATTGAGTAAAATCAAAATTCTTATATTTAACAGAAATGCTGTCCGTGGCTACAGCACCACAGAGAAGCCTGCGGAGGAAACGCCCCAGCTGCCCGCCACAATCGAAGAGTGCCATAAACAGATGGAAGCGTTGTCCACAGACCTCAACAATATTAAGGCACAAGCAAAAGACTATGAGGTAAGCTAGTACCACTCAATCTTGCCTCATCTTCAGCCTGTTTAACATCCTTTGCAGAACATGGGCCTCCTCCCGAGGGAGGGTATTTACCATAGTCACCATGCTTTGCAGGTGGGTCAGCGACTGCAGTTACGTTGTAGCACACAAGGGAACCCTGGAGCCCAGATATACAATTATCATATATGATGTTATAACAATCAGGACACAGAGGATAGTCCCTTAACCAACCAGACCCAGAAAGAAATCTTTGCATTTACAAGCTTTGAAACCAGTGGTTTGGTTCCACTTTTAGAACGCAAACGCGCCGCCGCCCGCGTGCTCAGTAGTGTGTAGTGATCATGTCGTACACAAACGTACAGTGGACCGATATGGTTCGGGTTTACGCCGCGGATGGTGATAACCTGAACGAGGCTCGAAGAATGTACGCAGTTATTCCCTGGACAACCTGTGCCAAACCGAGAAACGATGGTGGTGGCTACTCCAAGGTTACATACCTTCACCAGTTCAGGTCAGTTCACCATGCTGGCAAAATGTGATAATTGTTTGTTTTTTTTCATTTTCTTTGTTGTTAAATCTAACTTACTCGTCACGCAACACAAACAGGCATAAATACTTACAGGCTTATCCTGGCTTAAACACAGACAGGCATAAATACCTACATTTATGCCTGTCTGTGTTTAAGCCAGGAAAAGTATGAAGGGAAAGTTACATCCCAGTTTATGTGTATATTGTGTTTTTATTGAAATGTAGGTAGTTAAAACTTATATTGGTAGTTAAAACGGACGGCCAGTGCAGCAGGTATCCATGAATTTACGGACGGTGTCGCACAGAATATTTTTTAAATGTGGAAAAAAAAAACTTTTTTTTTAACTTTATTTGCGTTTTGTAAGTGAAACCAAACCACTCGTTTCAAGGATAACGGTGTTTACCCCATCACCCTGTATAATAAAATAACTGAAGGACTAATTATATTTTTTTAGCCTTCATGCATATTATGTGTAAAACAGCACAGTATGTCTTGTCTATACTAATATTATAACTCCGTAGTGTGATAACCTCCGTAGCGTAGCGGTATTTGGTTCGCTTTGAATCTCGGAGGTCGTGGGTTCGATCCCCACAACAGACAGGAAATCTTTGTGTAATTTCTATGATTTCTTTCCGGGTCTGGTTGGTTGAGGGACTACCCTCCGTGCCTTGGAAAGCACGTCAAGCCGTTGGTCCCGATTGTTATAACATCATCTATAATAATCGTACATCAAGGCACGGGCAGCAGCGTTTCCTTGTGTGGTACAACATAATACTGCGGTCACCAACCCGCCTGCCAAGCATTGTGACTATGGCAAATACCCTCCCTTGGAAGAAGGCCCATGTTCAGTAGTGGACGTTTTACGGGCTGATGATGATGACACTAATATTATAAACAGGTAAAATTTGTGGGTTTGTGATGCAGTAAGGTAATTTTTGGATTTACAGAACCAATAAAAAAAAAATACCGATAGAAAGCTACGTCATTTGTGAGTGTCATAGGTTAGTTAGTTAGTAGAGCGTATAATTTCCGCACTCAGCCTCATGAGTGGGCCATTGTATGTGAGAATGATACAATCATCCATACCATTCTAACTCCAGCCAGAAGTCAAGGAGTTGTCTGTTGTGTCTAATGTTTTTCAGGACCTCTCCTAGGGTGCGCTGGTCGCTTACGCTCTCACAGTGTAGAAAAACGTGAGCCGGTGTTTCTTTAGTACTCATAGAGCCCCTGCACATGGGATAGTCCGTGTAACCGATGTTAAAAAGATGTTTGCTTAGTGGACAATGAACTGAGTGTCATAGGTTATATTTTAAGTTAAAGTTTCCACGGGAACGGGATCTACGCGGATGAAACCGCGCGAGACGGCTAGTAATTAACATAAAAGATTTCAAACCCTTAGCCAGGCCGTGGGTATGTTTAGAATTGATTGGTTTTGATTTTTATTACAAGTACATAAAGTGAAAAACAAATTAAAATGTGAGAAACGGGCGGTGTCATCGTTTAATATTTAATACCAAATGTAACTTTGGAGATATTTGTGGAAGTAATGCGGATCATTTCCGATATATGGCACTAACGTCCCCCTTTAGAGACGTGTTACAAAGAGATTAATAAACGATGACCGGCTGTGGTTCCACCGTAGCCTAATTGGTTAAAGCATTAGGGGCTTTACCTAAGATGCAAGTTCGAATCCTGTCGGTGGTCGAATTTTATTAATCTCAATTTTGGAATTAAGTACATAAAGTTAAAAATATGATGGTTTCTATATTCCCTCTCCTCTCGTTGAATTATAATGTGTATAACACCTGATTATGTATGTTTCCAGGACAAATACAAGCGGGCGTTGGCAGACGGGGAGAATGTTAGGAGGCGTATGATGAAGCAGGTGGAAGATGCGAAGTCTTTCGCCATCCAGAGCTTCTGCAAAGACCTTTTAGATGTAAGTAGAGCAAAAATCCGACAGTCCTCCCGGCTGAACTCTGTGGGAATTGCCCGCACGGCCGTAGCAGGGACCCTGGCTTGCAAAGGTCTGTTAAGAGGACGCCCATGTTCAGCAGTGGACGTTATGTGGACTGATGATGATGAATGACGAGGCTTCTGCTACGATATAATCGAGCTCCAGTCTTAATGGTAGGTTTACTTTGTAGGTGTGTCGAACTTGCGATTATGTGGTCGCCGGATCGATCCCCACCCATTGCACTACCGACGTGAAACCACTCGTAACACAAGCATTTTAGCTTAGCACGAGGGGTTAACAAGAATACTATTAGACTGCAAAACTCTGATAGTAATCTTTAAAAAAAATGTGTAATTTAGGTAGCAGACACACTAGCTGCGGCAGCGGAGAGCGTGCCGGAAAGTGAGGTGTCTGAAGCGGGTGGAGCGGAGGGTGGAGCGGGCGCGGCGCTCAGGTCCCTACACGATGGGGTCAGACTGACGAGAGCACAACTAACACAGGTATATAAGTGACTTTATAAGCCTCCATTCTCTTGGGAACTTAGTTCTGGAAACTCTCAGGTTCACAAGACCACGAACTGGCAAGACCGATGGACCGACGACCTCATAAAGGTCGCGGGGAGTCAGTGGATGCAGGCCGCTAGCAATCGTTCCCGCTGGACATCGATGGGGGAGGCCTATGTTCAGCAGTGGACTACAACAGGCTGATGATGATGATATTAATAGAATAGATACTTAAGAGTTCCAGAAGTTCCAGAAGTTCTGGGCTTAAGCAAACAAACAAACTGTTTAGCTTTATATATTAGCATTGATAGAGGCGCGCGCGCAGCTCGCTTCTAAATCTATACAAACGATGTCGCGGGCAACAACCAGTCAAAATTATAATCTATACTTCTATACTTATATTATAGTGCTGAAGAATTTGTTTGTTTGCCTGAACGCGCTAATCTTAGGAACTAATGGACAGATGTAAAAAAATATTTTAGAGATAGATTGCCCATTTCACAAGGACGTCTATATGTTATATTTAATTATGAAGTTGCTGCGGGGGCGGGAGTTACGCGGTTACTATATAAATAAAAATTCAAATTCAAAATTATTTATTACACAAAATATACATATTTCGTAGACACTAAGCATTAATTTTGTACGAAATACAACCATAATATTGTCGAACACTGGTACCCAATGTAAGATTTAACTTGAGTCTTGAGTACCAGGGCTCTCGCACTAATTAACCGTACAAAAATATTTACATATTTTAACAATATATGTATCAATTAATTAATTTGAACGGTGTGGAGTGAAAGAGGATGTGATTACAAAAATAGAGCAGGGAATGTTGAGATGGTTTAGTCACGTGGAAAGAATGACAAAACAGGTATACATGGCAAGTGTGAGTGGCACAGTCGGAAGGGGAAGACCTCGACGAACGTTCTCTGACCAAATCGGAGACATCCTCGCAAAAGTTCAAATAAGATCCACCCTAAACCGACGTGCTTGTATGAAGAATTTTATGAGAGTGAATGAAACATGAAGCATGATGAAAGATGTGTGTAGGGATCGTAGCAAGTGAAGGTCCATTGTCTCTGCCTACCCCGCTGGGAAACAGGCGTGAGCTTATGTATGTATTAATTTAGCAAATAATTATAATTAGAAAGATGCTCTACTAAAAAAAAATATTGCATGTGTGTGTGTGAGGGTGTTGTGTGAGATTAAATAAGTACCATGTTCTAAATCCTATAGAGTTTAATTAATTATTTTATTTTATTTCAGGTTTTCAGTAGACACGGGCTGGTAGCAGTTTCACCCCTCCGCGAGAAATTCGACCCTAATCTACACGAGGCTTTGTTCCAACAGGTAAGCTAAAGTAAAGTACAGCGACAGTTGCACAAAACTCCCCTTAAAACTAAAAGTCATAATCCCTCAATGTCATCGCCAGCGACCGCCGTCAGCCGAGGTCAAAACCTCACAGGGGACACCTTGCAGCACAGGTTGCTTAGTTTGTAGTTTATAAACCATCCACCGGATCCAATACCCCCAACTTAGAAGACCCGGCGAAACAAACTCGGTTGGGTATTCTACTGCCGGTTTCATCGAGGCGATCCGGCGAAACATACTCAGATGGGCATGCTTGGACAAAGTTTCATCAATACCGGACAAGAAATCTTTGTTGTAAGATTTCCTTTCGGGTCTAGTTGGTTGAGGGACTACCCTCCGTGCCTTGGAAAGCACGTTAAGTCGTTTGTCCCGATTGTTATAACATTATCTATAATAATCGTATATCAAGGAACGGGCAGCAGCGTTTCCTTGTGTGGTACAACATTATACTGCGGTCGTCCATCCACCTGTTAAGTGTATGACTAAACCCTCCCTCAGAAAGATGCCCATGTTCAGCAGTGGACGTTGTACGGGCTGATGATGATGATGAAGACTTTCATCAAATGCATGCCCGCTGGGAAAAAACTTGAGACCTTGTTTTTTTTGTTCCAGGAAGTGGAAGGGGCAGAATCCGGTACAGTGGTAGCCGTCAGTAAGGTTGGATACAAACTAAAAGAAAGATGTGTGCGACCGGCTTTAGTTGGCGTCGCGAAGTGATTCGACCCTTATGTGTGAACGAGATAGCTAGCGGGGGAAAGAGACGACGATAATTATATAAATGGTAGTACATATTCTAGAGCAGGGGTCTCCAAACTTTGAAGTCTTAGGGCCATAACAATGTTTTCAATATGTTCGAAGGACCAATTATCTAGAAATAAAAGTTAAAAAAAAAGTTTTTATTCACGTAAACCTATTACAGGTACATATTTGTAAATAGTAAAAACATATTTTGGCTTATTTCGCTTAGAGTATAGTTAAGGAATGAAAAATTAAAACTAAACAGTATAACTTAAAAAATAAAATGAGATACGTAGAAGAACGCGGGTCACCGACATAGCCCAACGGATTAGTTCGTTGAAGTGGCAATGGGCAGGCCATGTAGCACGGAGAACAGATGGCCGTTGGGCCGAAAAGTTCTCGAATGGAGACCGCGGATCGGCAAGCGTAGCGTAGGACGTCCACCTACTAGATGGACGGATGATCTGGTTAAGGCCGCGGGATCACGGTGGATGCAGGCCGCTTCTAACCGCAACAACTGGAGATCTATGAGGGAGGCCTATGTCCAGCAGTGGACGTCCTACGGCTGAAATGATGATGATGAATCCTTAACTATACTCTTATTTCTAGACTAGTCGCAAAGTGCGCGACGAGTAGTTATCATTTTGTGTTGTCTTTTTAAACTTATCACAGCAATAGTTACAACAATAAGACATAGGGTGTCGCGGGCCAGATTGATGACACTAGTCTTAAGCTGTCGCGGGCCGGATTTTTGGCACTGGCGGGCCGGATTTGGCCCGCCGGCCGTAATTTGGAGACCTCTGCTCTAGAGCTCAAAAGCGTAATGTCGGATGTGCGATTATACGTCAGAAACATTCGTAAACATATCGTGAACTGGCACTTACGACCAAATGCTTCTCAAGTGTTATAGTACATCCGACCTTGTGAGGTCTAGATATGTTTATTATAGGAAATTCAACTTTATTGTTATATTTTAAAAGACTCAAATTCATTTACTTATAAATTAGCTGAAGGATTTTATAACATGTCTATGAATTTAATGCATTTTGTAAAAACATGTAATTTTTTCATTACAGGCCGGTATCTGGATATCTGTTATTCAGTATCAGGCTGGATATTAGCTTCCAATCGGGTATCCGTATGTCTATTATACTTTAAAGTACTCAGCATTTTGTTGGATATTGGCTTTCAATCCGGTTTTCTTCACAGAGTATCCAGCTAGATATTTTGTTTCTATCAGGTATCCGGATATCCGTTATCCAGTACTCGTTCGGACATTGGCTTTTTTATATCCTTTATCTAGTATTTGTACGGATATTGATTTCATATCCGGTATCCGAATATCCGTTACACAGTATCCGGCCGGATATCCAATAATTTGGCTATGGTTTATTGTCTATGGGAATGTCGTGTATGTATAAAGTAATAGTTCGATGTAAGTCTGTATTTTAGAGAGATGTGCATTTTAAATGTTATGATATTAAATAAAATTATATTTAAAATACTGAAATATTTTCAACTGTTGTGTTTTATACGAGCTATCCGCGCGGTTTCACCTTGGTTTGTTATTTTTACTGTCTTTAATCTATACTATCACTACATAGTATAAAACAAAGTCGCTTTCTCTGTCCCTATGTATGCCTAAATCTTTAAAACTACGCAACGGATTTTGATGCGGTTTTTTTTAATAGATAGAGGGTTTCAAGAGGAAGGTTTATATGTATAATACATCAGCATTGTACCCGTGCGGAGCCGGGGCGGGTAATATTATAAAGAAGTAAAGTTTGAAAATTGAGATTATTAAAATTCGACCACCGCACCGGCAGGATTCGAACCTGCATCTTAGGTTAAGCCCTTAATGGCTTAACCAATTAGGCTACGGTGGAACCACACCGGTCGTCGAAATTTATCAATATCTTTGTAACACGTCTTTAACGGGGACTTTAATCTCAATTTTGAAACATAGTATTAACCATAATAATATACTATGTTTCAAAATTGAGATTTGTGAGGTTGTAGGGTCTCTGGAACTTCTTAAGCGATTTGGAAAATTCCAAAACCAATAGAAAGCTACATTAATAGGCGTGAAGAATAAAAAAATCAATCTAGTCCGACAGTTAGAATACCAAAAAATATTGGACACGTATTTTACTAGAGTTTTGTACCCGAAGGGTAAAAACGGGACCCTATTAGTAAGACTTCGCTGTCTGTCTGTCACCAGGCTGTATCTCAAGAACCGCGATAGCTAGACAGTTGAAATTTCCACGAATTTTAATGATGTATTTCTGTTGCCGCTATAACAACAAATAGGTACTTACTGAAAATGAAATATAATAAATATTTAGGGGGGGCAATACAACAAACCTTGTTTTTATTTTTGCTCGATATCAATAACAGCAACAGGTACTTGAAAATGGTAGGAACCCTTCGAGCGCGAGTCCAAATCGCACTTGGCCGGTTTTTTGGTCTCTTAAACAAAATATGACGAAGATACAGCGCGTTGAAATTTCGTGTGATGTCACTTGTAGGTACAATTTTACCTAGTAGTGACGTCACAAGCCCCCCCCTCTCCTCAACTTTATAGTTTGTTGTTGCTCTGTATCTTCGTCAATTTTTATTGATTTGATAAATAAAAAAATACGTGTCCAATATTTTTAGTAATTTAACTGACGAACTAAATATATTTTTTTAGTCTCCGTCTCCATGCCTATTGTTGTAGCGGCCGTAGCCTAATGTCTAGGGCGTCGGACTTGTGATCTTGAGGTCGCCGGTTCGAACCCCACCCATTGCACTACCGACGTGAACCCACTCGTAACACAAGCATTTTAGCTTAGCACGAGGGGTTAACAACAATACTAGTAGACTGCTAAATTCTGCTTGTAATCTTTCTCAAAATAAATAAATAATATTTTAAGACGACGTTCCCACGGGATCAGGCAGGTAAAACCGCGTGGGTTAACTAGTTTTGTAAAATAATAGAGTATGTCATTATGTACTAATAATATAAACAACCTGTTGAAAGTGATCCAGCCGTTTCAAATATTACCTACCCTGAACAAAAAGACAAACAGCATTATTCAATAATGTTATTTTAGTTACTGAAATCGCATAAACTAAAGTATCTATAATAAACAAAACTTTGTTTTAATACAACAAACAGACACATTGAGATGTTATAGATGTTTACATAATTTAAGAAGTTTGTATCCTAAATTTCATTCCAATCAGTTAATTCGTGTTTTCATTATTGATATAATTTCACAAATATTGTGAAATTATATCAATAATGTATGTGGCCGGAAAATAATAAGAATCGTAAGTTGATCAACTTACTAGTTAGTTGATAAACTAACGAATTTTCCGGTGGTTAAAAAATTAACCAATGGAGTTCAACAGGACTTATTGAAGTTGAAGTATTTTTGTTTTGTTACAACAGTATCATAGTCTCGTTTGGTTAGGTTAGGTCATAACAATTAAGTAAATAATATAATAATTATGCGCGTTCACTGAAACTGGCAACTAAATTTTATACTATGAGTGACACGGAAGTTGATCAACTTACGATTCGTATTATTTTCCGGTGACATAAAATATAAAAGTAGATTGTTTGTCGGCCGAATTTATATGAATGATATTCCAAAGTCAATCAATGCTGTCTATCGATGATTAGTTGAGGTATATTTTAACGAATCGAACAAAGTTATCACGTCAGTCGATCAACTTCGATCGGTGATCGATTGAATGATAGTCAATTTCGTTTTTTATAACAGAATTCGTCGATAAATAATAAATACTTATAGATATTAGACGAATAAATCAAAACTACTAAAACAGCTTTGATCGACGATCGATCTTCAGATAGGCGACTGCCCTGTTTAATGCAAACGTAGTACTTAAAAAACGCGATTTTGAGATAAACGCGGTTAACACATTTTTGGGCAAGTACGGCGTTTCCCGTTTAATAAAAAAAATATGTTTTTAATTTTTTTATGTATAGGGTCCTGAAATGTCTTTTTTGCAAAAAAGTCTAAATCCCAAAATGTCGATTACTGCATGTACAATTCGCAGGGCAGTGTTATTAAAACTATTAGAAATTAGTGTAGTAATCTATCCACTTCGACCGCCGACCGAAGATGCACCTTCGGTCGGCCGTCGAAGTTGATGTATTTTGGAACGATATTCGTAGATTTTCATACCGCATCGATAGATCAACTTCGACCGATGGCATTGATCGAATGGATCAGTAAGACATGTATAAGTTGTTGTTGATTTCTTTTATAATTCTTTGTTTTTTTTTTGTACGTAATTTTAGTAAACGTAGATGTTAGCTTTGTTGGACTTATATTTATTTAAATAAAAATAGTAAAATATAAAAAAACGTTGTTTTTATCATCATTAGCCCGTATAACGTCCACTCCTGAACATGGGCCTCCTCCCGAGGGAGGGTTTTTGCCAGAGTCACCACGCTTGGCGGATTGGTGATCGCAGTAAGATGGTGAGTATCCTTGAGCTGATAGTTGCTGCTGCCCATCCATCAACTGAATGTCCCTTAGTCGCGTTACGACACCCATGAGAAGATATGGGGTGGTCTATTCATTAAGTCGTAAACCACATTTATAGTATAAAACATGCTTAATTTACAAAGAACCAGGGGATCGAGTCTGCTATTTTTTTAAGTAGGTATTGTGCCACCGTAGTGGCATCATGATATTATCATGCCAAAAACGGTAATCTACTTCTCAATATGGTGTCGGCGCTGGAATGGCAGTCGGTTGCTACCGCAGAAAAAGGCCGTCAACAGAAATAGCAGGGGAGATGGTTAGGGAGATTGTAATGTTTATTTAGGCGATTTCAAAACTTATAAATGAATACGTCTTGCAGACCCCTTTTCAAAAAACTCAAAATTTTAACAGTTCCTTCCTTGTACATATTCGAATGTTGTAAATTCGTGAAAACATATTACCATTTATTCAAACGTCTTGGTGATACCATTCAGTTCAATACAAGATATCCTAATAAACTGGTACTCCCCAAAATGAATACTCATTTATACCATAGCAGCTGTTTTCCAATGGCCATAAGGATATACAACAAACTATCTGAAACATTCAAATACCTTCCAATCAATAGATTTCAAAGTAATTTATACAAGTGGCTTGTTGAAAAGGGGTTCTACACACTGAAAGAATACTTGGAACAAAGATAGGAGCTTATTAAAAAAATATATTGTAAACTTATGACAAATAAATAATAATAAATGGCATTACTCTGACATCTAGTATTTTTGACATAATATTCAATTTATTTGTTTCTTAGTATAATTTATGATTGGTATGTTCTGTTTTTAGACATTATATTTAATTCAATTTTACAAATTCATCTCCAAATTTTGTAAAAATTTTGCATGCTATTATATAGTGAATTGTTTAGAAACTAAGCGTAACAATTAACAACTTATAATGTAACTACAATTCTGGCAAAATAAATATTACTATTACTATATTACTATTATCATTTGTTATTATATTCACCTACGCTAAGACATCGTGGCGTCATAGTGACACTATTATGACGTCATTTGGATTAGTAGATTACCAAATGGGAAAAAAACCAACCATTGAACTGTCATTGACAGTTCATGGACACGCCATTACGATAATAGACTCGGGGCCCTGATCATTATTATATTGTAGAAGAACTGTTGCTGGTGTTTCCCTACAGGAAATGAAAATCTTCTTTGCCGGGCGAGGTGGTATGCAACGACCGACGGCCATTTGTTACTGTTCGGAACTTGTATATGTTCGAATTGGCTTGTGAAGTTGTATTGCGTGATACAGGTTAGTTGGGATGCTAGGTGATAGATGGCGCTGCTAGTCTTCTAATATATATAATAATAACGACCCTGGATTGCCAAGGTCTGTTAAGAGGAGGCCCATGTTCAGCAGTGGACGTGAACAGGCAGTTGAAGAAGACTATAAGGACTTGCTGAGACATGTATCGGCGACTTGATGAACGGTTAAAATTTCAAATAGTTTTTGTTGATTAGTTATAAGCACCAACATTATTTTTTTTACTATTTGCGTCAGAAAAAAAGTTTGAAAAGAAATTTGTGCGAAATATTAGAATATCGACCACCTCCGTAGCGTAGCGGTATTTGGCTCGCTGTTCTAAGATTTCTTTCCGGGTCTATTTGGCTGAGGGGACCCTCAGAGCCTCGGAAAGCACGTTAAGCCGTTGGTCCCGATTGTTATAACATCATCTATAACAATAATTGTATACCACGGTACGGGCAGCAGCGTTTCCTTGTATGGTAAAACATAATACTTCAGTCACCAACCTCAAGCATGGTGACTATGGCAAAACCCCTCCCTCGGGAGGAGGCCTTTGTTCAGCAGTAAATGGAGTACGGGCTGATGATTAGAATATAATTAGCGACCGTAACCCAATGGCTATGGCGTCATCATGTGGTCGCCGGTTCGATCCCCACCCACTGCACTACCGACGTGAACCCACTCGTAAAACAAGCATTTTAGCTTAGTACGAGGGGTTAACAAGAGTGTTAGTAGTGTGCAACAAAACTCTGCTAGAATCTTTTTTTAAATAAAATTATTAACTTTATGTATTTTATTTTTTAAATTGCTTAATTAAACTTACTGTTTACCCCTTATTTATTCACAGACAGCTCACTCAATTAAGACTGGGGATCGAACCCACAAAATTTCCTCCAGGTGGCCTATGTCCAGCAGTGGACGTTATACAGGCTGTGGACGATGACATACCTAAAGTTTGATCTTCAACTTGTATAACGTCAACTGCTGGACATAGGCTCCCTGAAGGGAATTTTGAAAGGCTTAATGGGGGTTTGACTATAGTCACCACGCTTGACCTACGGGTTGGTGACCTCCTAATATAAGTATTTACGTCTGTATAAATAGAGAATACTATTACGGGATCCTCATTATTCTCATTTATGAAAATAATTGGACCAAAACCGCCATATTTGTCCATTTCAGTATGTTTCGCCGGAACGTCTCATTTGGACCGTATTAAACCGGTTATAAAGTAACCCACTGATTTGTTTCGCCGGATCTTCTCACTTGGAGCTTGTCTCTCAGTTGGAGTGCATTGGATCCAGAGGTAGTATTAAAGCGCGTCCGTCGTATAATTCTTATGGTTCACCCATATAATGACAATTGTTTTAGCATAATATAGACAGAACAAGCATTTTGCATCGCTAACAACAATATAAATAAATTAAAACCATTCATTTTATAGATATAAATAAATAAGAAATATAATTAACAAATCTTCCAATTAATGTTTGACTATTTACAAATGCCTGTAATTGGTTCAGGTAAATAAAAATGAATTTTATTTT
The DNA here is from genome assembly GCA_947037095.2 of Nycteola revayana. Taxonomy (NCBI): domain Eukaryota; kingdom Metazoa; phylum Arthropoda; class Insecta; order Lepidoptera; family Nolidae; genus Nycteola; species Nycteola revayana. The sequence goes on from OX344840.2 coordinate 9,373,187, forward strand.
ATTTTATTTATTTAATTATATTAATTAGTTATAAATAGTACAAAATGACTGCCACATCTTATATGATTATAATATTGTCAGTGAGTAAAGGCGGTAACATATTGTTAAAACGCCACGCGACCCAACGACACGCGACGCGTGTTGAGTCGAATCAAATGTATTGTTTTCTATAGACCAGAATCACACTATGTACCTACACCCGACGCGACGACGCGTCGCGTGTCGTCAGGTGGCGTGGCGTTTTAACAATATGTGTCCGCCTTTATAATGTACTTCGTACTAGACCGGGGGCGTGGGTATCGTGTATCCTGGTACAAATGATTGAATTGTGTTTTTTTAATTAACGTATCCGGGTCGGTATGGCGGGCTGTAAGTCACACCGGAGAAGTATGGCATGACACTACCGCCTACTTCTTTTTTATGGACTATCGGAAAATACTAAATTTTTTGTGGAACAAATCGTTTGACTTTCGTAATTTATCCGACTAACGCCCACGCGATTGGGCCGCCGGTACCAGCACTATGATCATCATTTTTCTTTATGTCATTACGTAATAAGACCGCCATACTGGTACAAATGACCCAGTATTTTGTGTCAGTATCTACCGGTCTATACTATAGAAGCTATTCAAAGCAAAAAACTAGCGCCATTTTGATAGAAAATTGAGCGAAAGTCCGCTGCAGCGCTGTAATCGTCTATTCGTCTAAAAGACATAAAGATAGTCCGTCAGTTAGATTACCAAAAAATATTGGACACGTATTTTTTATTTCTCAAATCAATAAAAATTAACAAAGATACAGAGCAACAACAAACTATAAAGTTCAGGAGAGGGGGCTTGTGACGTTACACTAGGTAAATTGTACCTACAAGTGACGTCATACGACAAATCAACGCGCTGTATCTTCGTAATTTTTTGTATGAGGCAATATACATATAATTATACTTACATAATCTCACGCCTGTTTCCCAGCGGGGTAGGTAGAGACAATGGACCTTCACTTGCTAGGACCCCAACACACATATTTCGCTTCAAAAAAATACGTGTCCAATATTTTTTGGTAATCTAACTGACGGACTAAATAGAATTTTTTAGTGTTCATATCCATTAATACTATTTATTGTTAAAATAACCTTTTAATTGAAATCCATTTATATACAGTTAAAATATTTTTTTCGCGTAATAATGCACAAACAAGTGAATGCATGGTATTCATTATATTTATTATGTTGGCAATACGAAAACATTTATTATTGTCTATAGTCTAACGTCAATTTGGTTAAAGACGTTAAAAAAGGAAAAGGATTTCTCTATTCCTTGCCAGTCTCTAGGCTAGTTGACACTTTTTTGTAATTATTTCTATATGGTTAAGAATGGTTTTATTAGATCAAGAAATCTAAACAGCACTAAAATAAATATTTTAAAATGGGCTTGACATTTAGGGATAAAAACGATGTCAGCCATGTTGGTCTACATACATTATCTGTGTCCGAGATCGATGACATCTTGACTCAGAAAGTGTAGTAAAGGATCGCGTTCTTGTTTTTTTAACTAGACGTATGACGTCCCAATAGCTGATAGCGTTTTCGGAAGTTAAAGACAAAATAAATAATTTTCATATTGAGTTTATACAAACATATTCAAGTTTTTTGAAGATACATTATTATATTAAGGTTCCATATGAAAAATACTTTTAGAAATGAACATCATTGTAACATAATTATTATTTCATATGTGTCAACTAGCCTAGTAGGGCGCATTAATGTGCGCTGTCCACACGAGGGACACAGACAGACATTGCACTGAGTTATGATGTTCCGTGGACGGCACAGACTACTAACATGACCACCTATTATTTGTTAATGGGCATGAGGACTAAAAAAATTTATTTAGTCCGTCAGGTAGATAACTAAAAAATATTGGACACGTATTTTTTTATTTATCAAATCAATAAAAATTTACAAAGATACAGAGCAACAACAAACTATAAAGTTCAGGAGAGGGGAGCTTGTGACGTCACTACTAAGTAAAATTGTACTTAACAATGACGTCACACAAAATTTCAACGCGGTGTATATTCGTCATATTTTGTTTGAGGAACGAAAAAAAAATACGTGTCCAATATGTTTTGGTAATGTAACTGACGGACTAAAAAAATTTTTTTAGTCCACATGCCTCTTGTATTAAGCAAGTTTTATATCAGAACTAGCTAAGATTTGTATACTATCTTGGTGTAAAGTTAAAATTTTATGATTTTACTAGCTTCTCGCGCACGGTTTCACCCGCATAGCTCCCGTGCCCGTGGGAACTTCGTAATAAAATATAGCCTATAACCTTCCTCGATAAATGGACTATCCAACACTAAATGATTTTTTGAAATCGGACCAGTAGTTCCTGAGATTAGCGCGTTCAAACAAACAAACTCTGCAGCTTTATAATATTAGTATAGATGGTGTACATTTTGTAAAATTATTGATGTTGAAATAAAAAAAAGTGGTAGGAAAAGAAATGGACGCATCATAAGAACATGATAAGAAAAGGAATTGTATCTATATGAATAAAGTCATTTATGACTTTGATCTTAGAAAAGCTTCGCCAAATATAACTCGTGCATTGTAGCGTCTAGAGCGACGCGTTTTAAAGTCGCGTTTTTTGTCTGACTAGCGTAATACAACGCTTGGCGTTGGCTTGGCTTGGCTTGGCTTGGCTCGTCTGTGCTAGCCGGTCGCCGTGCTATGGCACCGAATTGTGTTGTATGGGAGAAGTGGCATGAAAGAGCCACGATAAAAATCCTTTTAATTCCCTCCCCTTCTGAGGTTTCTTTGCTTTGCAAACTAAGGTTCGGGAGGATGATGACGCGCGATGGGGACGCGTCGCGTTCGCGGGCGCACTCTCCTCCGGCGGGTCGGATAGAGTGCTCTCTGTTGCAAATCGTCCTGGTAAATGGCAACGACTGAAGATACATAGAAGTCAATGATTAAAGGACATTATATGAAAGTGTTACATACATTTTATATTATATTTATATTATTATAGTTTACACTGGTACCCCTTCCTAGGGATGTTGATGAAGGGTGCGGGGTGGGGGTACAGTCGTCTCCGGCTCTTGAATTCCACTAGATCTGTTATTTTTATCGGCTGTAACAAGAAAAAATGTAAGTTTACTACGTGATTTTAATATACAACAGCTCCAATTCCCGTGGCAACTTCTTAATTAGATATAGCCTATGTTACTTCGGGATAAAGTAGCTTTCTAATGGTGAAAGATTTTTTGCAATTGGTCAAGCAGTTCCGGAGCCTATTCAATACAAACAAACAAACAATCAAATGTATCATTTTTATGAAATAAGTATAGAAGATATGCTAAATTCCAAAATTATATTTAGACCACCGGCAGGATTCGAACCTGCATATAGTTATAGTTCCTAATTTGCTTTTTATTTTATTCATTAGCGAGTGTTTCACGTATTACGTACCTAACGCTATTTGGAGGGGGGGGGGGGGTCTCGTACAACGTTACGAGCGTTACGGGGGCGGGAGGGGGTCTTTCTTACAACACGTTACGTAACATTGTTTCTAAAAAATTAGGGAATTAAAACTCCCAAACCAAAACCAAATAAAATTAAAAGCCTAAAATTTATAAAAAATAAACAAAATATGCAGGTGTTGCGAATTAAAATTCTCTTGTTTTATTTAATAGATTTAAACTATACCAAGTGTAAAAACTATTACATAACTTTTTACGACTTTAGGGTAAAAATTATCACTTGAGTGTTACGTAACGTTTAGAGAGGGGGAGGGGGGGGGGCAGAAAAACGTTACGGTGCGTCACAAGGGGGGAGGGGCGGTCAAAAATCTTCAAAAATTGCGTTACGTAATACTTGAACGCTCCCTTAGGCACTATATTATTTACTTAATTGTTACGACACTTGAACTAACCTAACCAAACGAGACTATGCTACTGTTGTAACGAAACAAAATCACTTCAACTTCAATAAGTCCTGTTGAACTCCATTGGTTTAGGTTCAGGTTATTTTTTAATCACCCGAAACCTCGTTAGTTTATCAACTAACTAGTAAGTTGATCAACTTACGATTCTTATTATTCTCCGGTATTCTGACCTCAGAAGCAAAATGTCGGATGTACACACTCCAGAAGCATTTGGTCGTAAGTGCCAGTTCACGATATGTTTACGAATGTTTCTAACGTATAATGGCACATCCGACATTATGCTTCTGAGCTCTAGATATATATATATGATTCATATTTAAAAATAAAAAGCGGCCCGTAGCCCAATGGCTAGGGCGTCAGAATTGCGATCTTGTGGTCGCCGGTTCGATCTCCACCCATTGCACTACCGACGTGAACTCACTCGTAACACAAGCATTTTACCTTAGCACAAGGGGTTAACAACAATACTAGTAGACTGCAAAACTCTGCTAGTAATCTTAAAAAAAATAAACTAAAAATCTTACCTCCTTGTCTTTCTTATTGGCATCAGTATCGTTGTCCTTGTCGCTCTCGTCTGTCTGTTTGGTTCCGGCGCCTCCCTCCGCGGTCGATATGACGTGGACAGACAATTTCTGTCTTTCAGGAGAATCAGCCAATATATTTTTCTAAAACAAAAAGAAAGATTATATATTATTGGTGTCTCACTCTTTTGATTTAAATCTACACTAATATATAAAACTGAAGAGTTTCGTTTGCTTGAACGCGCTAATCTCAGAAACTACTAGTCCGATTTGAAAAATTCTTTCAGAGTTAGATAGCCCATTTATCTAGCAAGGCTATAGACTATATTTAATTAAAAAAATCCTACGGGAACGGGAGTTATGCGGTAGAAACTGCGTTCGGGAAGCGTCTTTTATTATAATAATGATCTTACCTTAAAGAATTCTATCAGCTCCTCTTGAGTAACTGTATTCAATAGTTCCACTTCCACACGCGCTCTGTCGAAGTTATACACCTAGGAACAATAATAAATATAAATAAATGTATGATCCTACTTATATTATAAACGCGAAAGTTTGTAAGTATGGATGGATGGATGGATGCTTGTTACTCTTTCCCGCCAAAACTACTGAACGGAATTGGCTGAAACTTTGCACCGGGACAGGTTATACGCTGAATTAACTTATAGGCTACAAAACATCACGCGCCGAAACAATGGAGCAGAGTAACGCGGGTAAAACCACGTGGCGCAGCTAGTAATATTATAGAGGGAAAAGAATTGGTTTTATGTCTGTTTGCATTGAATAGACCCGCTAGCGACCGCCCTGAGCCAAGGTCCAAGTCCCACAGGGGACGCCCTCTTGCGCAGGTTGCTTAGTTTGTAGTGTTTAAACCATTTATTAAGGCTGGAGCTCTGCTAGCCTTTATGCCCGGTGAAGTAGCAAACAACAACCTCCGCAGCCTAGCGGTATTTGGCTCGCTTTAAATCTCGGAGGTCGTGGGTTCGATCCACACGCCGGACAGGAAATATTTGTATAAATTCTAATATTTCTTTCCGAGTCTGGTTGGTTGTGGCTCGGAAAGCACTTAAAGCCGTTGGTCCCGATTGTTATAATGCCATCCATAACAACTGTGTACCTAGGAACGGGCAGCAGCGTTTTCTTGTGTGTTACAACATAATACTGCGGTCATCAACCCGCTTGCCAAGCGTGGTGACTGGCCAAAACCCCCTCTTTCGGGAGGAGGTGCATATCCAGCAGTGGATATAAACTGATTGATACAGTACCTGACAGGTGACCTCGCTCCACAGCTGGTTGGCTCGTCCACTCATCCGCTTCGGTCTCTCCAGCCGTTGAGCAGCCAGCGCGGACCTGTGCTTCAGGAACTCCTCAGGAGACATCTTCTCCAAGTACTCCTGGGGAAATCACACAATATTTTGTTAATAAATTCTTTTCTTTCATCTATTTTATACAAAAAAAAAACCATTAACATCATCCTCATCAGCCCGTGTAACGTCCACTGCTGAACAAGGGCGGGTTTTTTCCAGACACCATGGTTGGAAGGCCGGTTGGTGACCGCAGTATTGTGAGACACACAACGAAACGCTACTGCCGTCAGCAGCGTTCTGCCGGGAGCAGGAATCTCAGGTGCAGTCATGTTAAATCTTACCAGGTTATGTCGATTCTTACCAGAATATGTCGACTCTTATCAGGTTATGTCGACTCTTACCATTATATGTTGAGTGTTACCAGGATATATTGAGTCTTACCAAGATATGTCGACTCTTACCATTATAATATGTTGAGTCTTACCAAGATATGTCAACTCTTACTAGGATATGTTGAGTCTTACCAGGATATGTTGACTCTTACCATTATATGTTGAGTGTTACCAGGATATATTGAGTCTTACCAAGATATGTCGACTCTATAACCAGCATATGTCGCCTCTTACCAGGATATGTCCACTCTTACCAGAACATGTAAACTCTTACCATTATATGTCGACTCTTATCAGGATATGTTGAGTCTTACCAGGGAGCCTTGTATGAAGGCCTCGATCCTCTCCTCCAGAAAGGTGGGGTGTCGGTCACTCTGCACTATGATACGCAGACCCTGAACACCGTTGGACCGCCGGACCCCACTGAATACTATGTACCCGAGTTGTTCCTAAGAAAATATATATTAATCAGCTATCATCATCATCATCATCAGCCCGTATAACGTCCACTGCTGAACATGGGCCTCCTTCTGAGTGCGGATTATGCCATTGTCACCACGCTTGGCAGTCGGATTGGTGACCGCAGAATGATTTAGTAACACAAGGAATGTTATAGACGATGTTATAAAAATCGCGACTAACGGCTTAACGGCGTTTTTCGAGACCCTAAACCAAGCAGATCCGGAAAGAAGTTTCAAAGGGGTTACCGAAAGGAGTTCCACGGTCAAATCGAGGACGTTCTTAAGAAAAGACAGGTTAGAAATACTCTAAACCGAAGGACATGCATGAGGAGATTAATGAATGTAGAAGAGGCAAAAGTAGTATGTCAAGATCGTAACAAGTGGAAGGAAGTAGTCTTTGCCTACCCCTATGGGGAAAAAGCGTGAATGTATGTATGTATGTATTATAAATTAAAGTCACACATAAGAAATTTTGAATTTATCTAGGCTTTGCTCGTCTTTATGTCCGTCACAAAAAAAAGCAAGTATAAAAGCATTCTCATTCATTAGCGGCCGTAGCCCAATGGCTAGGTCGTCGGACTAATGTGGTCTTGAGGTCGCCGGTTCGAACCCCACCCATTGCACTACCGACGTGAACCCACTCGTAACACAAGCATTGTAGCTTAGCACGAGGGGTTAACAAGAATACTAGTAGACTGCAAAATTCAGATAGTAATCTTTTAAAAAAAAACTCATTTTTGGTAAAAGCAGTTAATTCTTGTGTGTTTAGCCATACCTTGGTCCTGAGCACGTTGAAGCAGGGCTCGCCGAGCGCGTGCGCGAGCAGCTCCAGCGTGACGTTCCCCCGCCCCCCGCGCTCCCCGCGCACGCCGCACGCGTAGTACACGTACGCGCACGACGACTTGTGCACGCTGTTGCACGTCTCGCGCAGGTACCACGCGCCTGCGCACGATCATATATTCAAATCAAATCATTTATTTTTGTGTTTATTCAGTAAACACTGTTACAATGGTGTTATGAAATGTAGGTACATGATTCAAGTGATTCTTCCGCAAGGCATGCAAAATGAGACGTGTGATACTTAAAATTATTGATTCACATTACAATGGGTATATAAATAGGACATAGGACAGACGGACGGACTACGCAGTCTGTAGATTTGTATGATTTGCTATTGCCTACCTACTACTGTGAGTTACATAGTTGGATATTTTATCGAGTAAGAATGATCTGTAAGTTATGTTTTTTTTTAATTAATTTATCTTCTTACATTGTAATTCTGACAAGTACAAGTGTATGTAAATACCTAAGTGCTGAATAAACAATTCATTATAACATTATAAAAAAAAAGATATAAATGCAATGTCATTATTATTGTTAAAATAGTAATAATAGTAATTAAATTGTTTCAGTTCAATTATTAAAATATATTATTACGTGTTAAATAATTACATTACAAAATAGTTTTAGAGGACTTTATTTTGGAAAAATTATCATTTAAATACTCATTCAAACTAAAGTAACATTTATTTGTTAAAATATTTTTTTATGCCTCTTAAATAGATTGGTATTCATTGCCCTTATTTCTTTGGGTAATTTATTGTAAATTAACGGAGTCATGTGACACACACTTTTGTGTTTTTTGTTTTACATTGTAATTCTGACAAGTACAAGTGTATTTAAATACCTAAGTGCTGAATAAAATTCATTATTTCATTAATACCTTTTTCAATCTCCACTTCTCTGTGTAACAATAACTGTTGGGCCAACAAAGGAGTCGCGTCCTTCGGTAATCTGGAATAATAAAAATTACAATATTACCAAAACCTATGTACCATAACCGAATTAGTCTAGGAGTTCATGGGTTCGATCCCCACGCCGGACAAGAAATCATCATCATCATCATCATCACCAGCCTGTACAACGTCCACTGCTGAACAAGGGCCTCCTCCCGGGGAAGGGTATTACCATAGTCACCACGCGTGGCAGGCGGATTGATGACCGCATTATTATGTTGTAATACACAATGTAACGCTGTTGTTGTTCCTTGATATACGATTATAATAGATGATGTTATTAACGTGCTTTCCGAGGCTCGGAGGGTAGTCCTTCAACCAACCAGACCCGGAAATAAATCTTAGAATTAACACAAAGATTTTCTGTCAGGCGCGTGGCGTGGTGATCGAACCCACGACCTCCGAGATCTAAAGCGAGCCAAATACCGCTACGCTACGGAGGTTGTCAGTAAAATTTTCGGTATCAGTCTAATATTTTTTTTATTTATTCGAAACAAACAATCTCATACAAAAAAGCATTGTATATTTCCCAAGAGGGAGATAAGGGCAAGCTCCGTGGTATAACGGCATAAGTCTCGAAGGTCGTGGATCAAAAAAAATATTGGGTCGATTCCCACGCCGGACAAGATTTTTTTCAAATCAGACCATTAGTTCTTTGAGCGTTAAATCTAACAAACAAACTCTACAGCTTTAGATTTGTATAATTAAATAGATAGATCTCTCTCTCTCTCTCTCTCCGCAGCATTGAATACCCCATCTGATGGTGGGGTCTGCTTTTCCAATCGTCTGCTTCCACTTTGCTCTATTTGACGTATTCGAAGAGACGTTGCAGTTTTTCATGTCTTTCGCGATTATATCTATCTACCTCATCACTACATAGTATAAAACAAAGTCGCTTTTTCTGTCCCTATATCCCTATGTATGCTTAAATCTTTAAAACTACGCAACGGATTTTAATGCGGTTTTTTTAATAGATAGAGGGATTCAAGAGGAAGGTTTATATGTATGATACATCAGCATTTTACCCGTGCGGAGCCGGGGCGGGTCGCTAGTATTAGTATCATTATCAGCCCGTATAAAGCCCACTGCTGAACATGGGCCTCCTCCCAAGGGAGGGTATTTGGCATAGTCACCACGCTTGGCAGGCGGGTTGGTGACCGCAGTATTATGTAACACACAAGGAAACGCTGCTGCCCGTTCCCTGGTTCGTTTGTAATAGATGATGTTATAACAATCGGGACCAACGGCTTTACGTGCTTTCCGAGGCACGGTGGGTAGTCCCTCAACCAACCAGACCCGGAAAGAAATCTTAGAAAATACACAAAGATTTCCTGTCCGGCGTGGGAATCGAAACCACGACCTCCGAGATTTAAAGCGAGCCAAATACCGCTACGCTACGGAGGTTGTCTCGCTGAATATTACTATAGATATAAAAAATACTGACTTGGTCTCTATGGAGTCTGCGATACTGAGGGCTCTCTCCCGCGTCATGTTCCCGAACACGATGCCCTCAACGTGCACCTTGCGGATCAACTTGTGCGCGAACTCATCCAACATTTCTGGGGTCAAGTCTGTAATACAAAAGAAAAAGTTTAATTATATATACTCCGAGAATTTTTCAGTCGTTGCTTTTTTTCACGAGTCTTTTGCTACTTCACCGGGCATAAAGGCAAGCAGAGCTCCAGGCTCAATAAATGGTTTAAAAACTACAAACTAAGCAACCTGCGCAAGAGGGCGCCCCCTGTGGTACTTGGACCTCGGCTCAGGGCGGTCGCTGGCGATAAGATTGAGGGATTATGGCTTTTAGTTTCTTTAGGGGAGTTTTGTGCAACTGTCGCTCTACTTTACAGTTCGCGGGCCTGGAGGACTTCGGGCCTACGAGGGCATCGGAAGGTTCTTAGCAAACTAAGAGTCGGGAGGGTTAATATTATCCGTAATTGGTTAGTCGTTGCTTTTCATTGTCAGGACAATAGACAAAATTTACATTTTATATTTTTTATGGACGAGACAAAGGGAGTGTGTAAGGATCGTAGCAGGTGGCGTTCTGTAGTTTCTGCCTACCCCCATGGGAGAAAGGCGTGATTATATGTATGTATATTTTTTATGAAACTAGAGCAAAAATCAAGAAACCCATATTTTTCTTTTTTCGAAATGCAAAGGTTTTCATACAAAAAATATATATATTTTAGTTTGGCGGATGACGTCACTGTTACGGTTGTTGGACGAAATTTATTGGTAAGAGTTGAAAATTAAATTAAAAAAATTGAGATTAGCTTATGTCAAACGCTTGTGATTAGACTTGCCAACATAAGAATGGTTTAATAGTTTTTGATTTTAAATAGGCAAAGGTAATATTCAGTCCGTAATAGTCGGACAGTAACGATGACGTCATCGACAATTTTGTTTTTATTTTTTTGCTCAAAAAATTACTACGGCAATACCCTTCCCCTGAAGGTGGCCCATGTTCTGCAACAGTGATGATGATGATGATGATGATTACTTACCTTTAGCTGCCTCCAACAGTTGACTTCTAGTCCAAACGATATCCGATAGAGATAGTGCTTGTTGGTAAATAGCGTGCTGAAACAAAAACCACATTTTTTATATATTTACCACCAGCTCCCGTCACTGTACGAACTTTATAATTAAATATCGCTCATATTACTACCAATTCATGTTTAATATTATTAAAGACTAGCTTCCCGCGCGCGGTTTCTTCGCGTAACTCCCGTTTCCGTGGGAACTTCATAATTAAATATAGCCTATGTCACCGAGGGTGAATGTAGCTTTCCAATCAGCCATAAGACGTCCATTGCTGGACATAAGCCTCCCTCATAGATCTCCAGTTGTTGCGGTTAGAAGCGGCCTGCATCCACCGTGATCCCGCGGCCTTAACCAGATCATCCGTCCATCTAGTAGGTGGACGTCCTACGCTACGCTTGCCGATCCGCGGTCTCCATTCGAGAACTTTTCGGCCCCAACGGCCATCTGTTCTCTGTGTTATATGGCCTGCCCATTGCCACGAACGAACTAATCCGTTGGGCTATGTCGGTAACACGCGTTCTTCTACGTATCTGCTCATTGCTGATTCGATCTCGTAGAGAAACCCCGAGCATAGCCCTCTCCATAGCTCGTTGAGCGACTCTGAGCCTGTTCATAAGGCTTATAGTATATAGCCAGCTTTCCAATGGTGAAAGAATGTTTGAAATCGGAACACACAAAAAAACAAATCTTTCCTCTTTACAATATTATTATATTATACTCAGATGAGTATAGTAGGTAATAATAATAATACTCCTATTTTACTTAGGGATAACTTAGCATTCTAGTGAAGCAAAAATGGGTATGAGGACAAAAAAAAACTATTTAGTCCGTCAGTTAGATTACAAGAAAAAATTGGACACGTGTAACGCTATGCCGCGGCCGGAGTTGAAGCGTAGGTAACATCGTCGGCGCCCGCGCGTACAATCCCTTCCCGAGGCTCGCCCGCCGTTAGCCGCGCACGCGCCAGTCGGCCGAGAGCAGCGTCACGAAACGTCCGTGTAGTTTTTTTTTCATCGTCGCGAAACTTCGATGACCGCTGTCTCCGTCATTTAATTTAAATGTAAAACTTATGTCTAAGTCTAAGCAATTGTTTGTACCTATTATTCTGAAGAACTAATAAACGAGTTTACAACAATAGTTACACACGTATTTTTTTATTTATCTAATCAATAAGAATTGACAAAGATACAGAGCAACAACAAACTATAAATTACAGGAGATACAATGTTACCTAGTAGTGACGTCACAAGCCCCCCTGTGACGTCACTACTAGGTAACATTGTATCTACATGTGACGTTACACGAAATTTCAACGCGCTGTATCGTCGTCATTTTTAATTTGAGGAACGAAAAAAAAATACGTGTCCAATATTTTTTGGTAATCTAACTGACGGACTAAATAGTTGTTTTTAGTCTACATGCCTATTATCGCAATCCGTTCAATAATTTTTGAGTTAACATAAAGAATGAACCTAAAACATACAAAAATATAAACTATTCTTCTATAGTAAATATTATTATAGATGATTGGATTGACAACCTACGTAGGGTAGCGGTATTTGGCTCGCTTTAAAATCTAGGAAGTCGTGGGTTCGATCCCTACGCCGAACAAGAAATCTTTGTGTAAATTCTAAGATTTCTTTCCGGGTCTGGTTGGTTGAGGGACTACCCTCCGTGACTCGGAAAATATGTTAAGCCGTTGGTTCGGATTGTTACAACATCATCTATAATAATCGTATATCAAGGAACGGGCAGCAGCGTTTCCTTGCTTTCCTGCCAAACGTGGTGAATATAACCAAATACCCACTTGGGAGGAGGCCCATGTTCAGCAGTGGACATTATACGGGCCGATGATGATGATGATATAACTGGATTAAATGATTACCTGGTAAGGCTGTTCAGCTTCGAAGTTCCTGATCGCTCGGACATGGTTCTCCTTCATGATGTAGAACCGCTTGGGGCTGGCTTTGAAGTTCACCATCTGTTCTATCACCTTCTCCAGCAGCAAGTGTTGTTTGTCGTCGTAACCATCTATTGACACCTGCACACAATATACACATAATATTAAAAAATTGAGATAAATAAAATTTTACCACCGGCAGGATTCGAACCTGCATCCTAGACAGTTGGAGTTCCACCGTAGCCTAATTCAGAGGTCTCCAATCTACGGCCCGCGGGCCAACTCCGGCCCGCGACAGCTTAATATTAGTGTCATCAATCTGGCCCGCGACACCCAATGTCTTATTGTTGTTATTATTGCTGTGATAAATTGAAAAAGACAACACAAAATGATAATTACTCGGTCGCACGCTTTACACTGGTCTAGAAATAAGAGTATAGTTAAGGATAGAAAAATTAAAACTGTTTTGGCCCTTCGAACATGTTAATCCTATTTGGTTAACAATGACAACACTGGTTGTACCAATATTAGTATTGTAAAAAGTAATAACTGACTTCTGTCACTCTTGTCATGTATGAAAAATATAATAGTATCCACTGCTTTTATTTGCCTATTTTATTTAAATTCTAATTGGTTATGGGCCCAGAATAAACGTGAGTACTATATAATAAAAGATGACCAGCAACATGCAAGAAGCGAATCCAGCGAGTTCGTCAAGTTTCAAAAAATTGACGGGGAATAATTTTCCTAACTGGGCATTCAGTATTGAATGCATGCTGGTAGAGCAAGATCTTTGGGATGTCGTAAGTAACAAGATCGACATAACTGATCCCGTCATTAAAAGGAAAGATGCAAAAGCAAGAGCAAAAATCTGCCTGTCGTGTGACGAGTCGGTATACCCAGTCATAAGATCTGCCAAAACTGCTTATGAAACATTTAATACCCTAAAAAAGGCGTATGCAGACAGCGGCTTAACAAGGAGACTTGCGATGATGAAAAAACTCTTGGCCAACAGCTTTAGTGTGACAACGGGTATGCAGGAGTACGTTAATATTAGTATCGCTGTACAACAGGAGCTACAAGCAATTGGAGCCGACGTGGATGATGAATTCCTGGCCATAATTATTCTTGCTGGACTACCTGACAGGTATCATTCTCTAGTTATGGCACTAGAACATGCCAATGCGAAATTGACTACGGAGAATGTAGTAGCAGCATTATTGAAAGAGGACCTGCGTATATCTCCCCCAAAAGGACCTACTGGACCTGCCAATGCAGCGCTTTACGGCAAGAATGGGCAGAAGAAGATTTTTTGCTCGTATTGCAAAAAGCAAGGGCATTTAGTATCGAAGTGTAGAATCAAAAATAAAAAAGTTTCGGCAGTGAGCAATAAAAATATTGTTTCGGCCCAAAATTCTTCTAATTATACTTCACAATTTACACTTTCATCTTGTTTCACTAATGCTCTCCCCACAGGTTCACAGGATTGGTTCATAGATTCTGGCGCAAGTTGTCATATGAGTAATAGGAAAGATTGGTTTGCGAATATGAGCCCCCATGTATCACCTATTACAGTCGCAAACAGCGAAAAACTGCTTAGCCACGGAAAAGGTACTGTAAATATAAATGTTTCTGATAATGTTACTAAAATTAGTGACGTTCTTTATATTCCTGGTCTAGCAACTAACTTATTATCAGTAAGTAATCTTGTAGCAAAGGGCTTTGATGTTTTGTTTACATCTAGAGGTGCTCAAATATTACAAAGTTGTAAATGTCAAGTGACAGGTAATGTCGTTGCCTCAGGTTCAAACCATAAAGGCATGTTCAAACTTGACATAAATAGTCCAAGCGCTCTGTATACTCCCACCAAAGAGTCTGCTATGCTTTGGCATAGACGTCTTGGCCATCTTAATCCAAAAAGTATGACTATATTAAAAAATAAATGTTCCGGTATTGATTTCAGTGGAACTTACACAAAACCTTGTGTTCCGTGTCTTCAAGGTAAACTTGCCAAAAAACCATTTGAAAAGTCAAAAAGTAGATCGAGTCAAGTCTTACAATTAATTCATACAGACTTATGCGGACCTATGAGTACGCACTCATGGGGCGGAGCTCTTTATTTATTAACTTTTACAGATGATTTTAGACGCAAAACTTTTGGATATCTTTTAAAATCAAAGGCTGATGTTTTTATAAAGTTTGTAGAATTTAAGCATTTAGTAGAGAATCAAACTGGTGAGCGAATAAAGGTTCTACGTTTTGATAACGGTCGTGAATACGTTAATAAAGACATGGCTGCTTTTCTCCGAGAGAACGGCATAGTACATCAAACTACGATCCCGTATACTCCTCAGCAGAATGGTGTTTCAGAACGTGCCAACAGGACCATTATCGAAAAAGCTAGGTCAATGCTTAAAGACTCCATGCTTCCTTTGGCATATTGGGGTGAAGCGGTTAATACTGCAATATATTTTAAGAATAACGTACCCACGCAATCCTTAAATAATAAGATTCCAGAAGAAGTGTGGTCTAAGGGAAAGATTAACCTTTCTCATTTAAGAGTTTTCGGATGCGAAGCCCACGTTCTAGTTCCTAAAGAAAAGCGAACAAAATTGGATTCTAAAACCCAATCATGTATTTTCGTTCGATACTCAACAGAAAGTAAAGGTTATCGGCTGATAGATCCAAAAAATCCTAGAATCATCATAACAGCCAGAGATGTTGTTTTTACAGAGAACTAAATGTATGGTGACATTAAAAATTCAACTTGCCTTGAACAACACTCTAACTTACAGCATGAAGAGGTAATTATACCTTTCGTCGATGAGGAGTTATTTATAAATAATCAAGTACCAGCTCAAGAGCAAGAGCTTCAACCACGACCTGATACTTCTGAAAACTCAGAGTCGACAACTTCAGAATATTTAACTGCACCTGAGGATTCCGAATTACCAGAAGTTCCTTCAAACGTTCCCGATTTTGAGCCAAATGCAGAGCCAACACAAGAATCAATTAAGAGATACCCAACCCGAGAGAGGAGGCCTCCTGCAAGATTAGGTGAAAATCTGTACATCACTTATGACTCGGAACCAGAATCCTACAGAGAAGTTGTATTACATCCTAAAAAGGAAAAATGGTTAGAAGCAATGCAGGCTGAATATGATTCGTTATCGAAACATGGAACTTGGCTTCTCGTAGACAGACCTGCTGGTAGAAAAACTACCAAGTGTAAGTGGGTGTTTAAAGTTAAAAAAGATACGAGTGGACACGTGACAAAATACAAAGCTAGATTAGTAGCTAAAGGTTTTACACAAGTAGCAGGAGTAGACTACGGTGAAACTTTTTCGCCAGTTGCTAGACTGTCTTCAGTTCGTCTTTTAATGGCATTTGCTGCACATCGTGGACTACAAGTTGACCATCTTGATGTAGAAACAGCTTTCCTGAACGGCGATCTTGAGGAAGAGATTTATATGGAGCAACCCAAAGGTTTCTCTGATGATCCAAAAGGCAAAGTATGTCTGCTTAAAAAAGCTATTTACGGCCTTAAACAGGCTCCACGTCAGTGGAATATAAAAGTGTGTGAAGTTATGCGTAAGTTGTCTCTCACACAAACAGCAAATGAACATTGCCTGTATTATAAGCGTGACGTTAATGATTTACTTGTGGTAGCTGTATTTGTAGACGACTTTTATATTGTTAGTACTAACGACAGTTTGAAGGATAGTTTTAAAATTGCGCTTAAAAATGAGTTTCTTGTTAAAGATCTCGGAGCTCTAAGAGACTGTCTTGGAATGAGAGTCATACAAAATGATGACTGTATTACTCTGGATCAAACTCATTATATCGAAAAATTATTGGACAAGTATAATATGTCAGATGCAATAACTGTCAGCACTCCACTTGAACCTGGAATAAAGCTTACTATTCCGGAAAAAGACGACGAAAACGTAGAAGTACCCTATCAGGAGCTTATCGGCTCTTTAATGTACATTGCTATATGCACGAGACCTGACATAGCTCACTCGGTCTCCTATCTGTCACAGTTCAATGCACATTACGGGGGGGTACACTGGAAGGCCGCTAAGCGCGTTCTTCGTTATTTAAAGGGCACAAAAGGACTGAAACTTAGTTTCAAAAAGACGGACCAATTCTTTCCTATTTGCTATGTGGACGCAGACTATGGGAACAATCTTGTGGACCGCAAGTCATTCACTGGCTATATTTTTCTAATGAGTAGTGGTCCAATTTCTTGGGAGGCTCGCAAGCAAAGAACAATCGCGCTCTCTACCACAGAAGCCGAGTATATGGCTCTTGCCGAAGCTTGCAAAGAAGCCATCTACCTCCAGACTCTCATTAGAGAAATATTTGCCGTCCCTTTTCAACCCATTGTCATTCATTCCGACAGTCAAAGTTCCATAAAATTAGCCCATAATAACACCTATCATGCACGCACAAAACACATCGACAATAAACACCACTTCATACGAGACACACTATCACATCATGACATCGACCTCAAGTTCATACCGACGCAGTCCATGATTTCTGATGTGCTAACCAAGCCACTGCCAAAACTTAAGCATATAAAATGCACTAGCGGATTAGGCTTAGGTTAGGTTTCTTTATTTTTAATATTTTAGTGTGTTGTCTCGTGTAAGTGTTTGTATTGTTTCTTGGTTTTTTTTTTTTTACCTATCTACAATTATGAAATATTATTTACAGGCTGTTGCCATTGCGGGGGGGTGTTAATCCTATTTGGTTAACAATTACAACACTGGTTGTACCAATATTAGTATTGTAAAAAGTAATAACTGACTTCTGTCACTCTTGTCATGTATGAAAAATATAATATTATCCACTGCTTTTATTTGCCTATTTTATTTAAATTCTAATTGAACATATTGAAAAAATCGTTATGGCCCTAAGTCGTCAAAGTTTGGAGACCCCTGGCCTAATTGGTTAAGGCATTAGAAGTTATACCTAAAATGCAGGTTAGAGTTCTGCCGGTCATCATCAGCCCGTACAACGTCCATTGCTGAACATGGGCCTCCTCCCGAAGATGGGTTTTTGCCATCGTCACCACGCTTGGCAGGCGGGTTAGTGACCGCAGTATTATGTTGTAACATACAAGGAAACGCTGCTGCCCGTTCCCTGGTATAGGACTGTTAAAGATGATGTTATAACAATCGGGACCAACGCCTTATCGTGCTTTGCGAGGCACGGAGGTTAGTCCCTCAACCAACCAGACCCGGAAAGTAATCTTAAAATTTACACCAAGATTTTTTTGTCCGGCGTGGGGATCGAACCCACGACCTCCGAGATTTAAAGCGAGCCAAATACCGCTACGCTACGGAGGTTGTCATCCTAGTCCTGTCAGTGGCCTAAATTTATTAATCTCAATACACTAGCTAGAATGAAACTACAAGTCCAGCAGTGGACGTGTCTTACACTCAAGCCATGTTTGGCGTTGCCCACGCTCCAGTGCAGACCGGCCAGCTCCGCCGAGTACGCGAACTGCTGTAGGGAGTCCCTCAGCAGGAGCACCCACAAGGAGGTCAGGTTGCAGCTGCGAGGGTCCATGTACGCCAGGGGACTGGGAGGTTAAAATAACATTAAATAATAAATAATTTATTCAGCACTTAGGTATTTACATACACTTGTACTTGTCAAAATCACAATGTTACACAATTATTCTTATTCCATGAATTAAACTAGATACTTAACTAACCGGTAGCAAATTGTAGGTTATTACAGACAAAGTAGTCCGTCCGTTAGCTTGTCATTAATTCCTTTCCTCATAATAAGTTTAAGTTCACATTAATTATTATAGGTTTTGGTGGATCAATAATAGAAGTTTGGTAAAAACATACAATTTCAACTGAAGAAACTTACTTCAACATATTGATATTAACTAAAATGTAAAAAATCGTATAATCAGAACCTAACAAAACTCTCATCAAACTCCATTCTTCTTCCTGTCCTGATCCCATATTACTTGGGGTCGGCGCAACACGTTTGTTTCTTCCATTCTGACCTGTCACCCGTCACACTATCACTTACTCCTTTTTTTTTCCTATCTTCACACAATCCATCCATCTTTTCTTTTGCCTTCCTCTCCTTCTCCATCCATCTACATGCATACTTAAAACTATTTTAGTCCACCGCGCTTAGCAGGCGGGTTGGTGACCGCAGTATTATGTTGTACCACACAAGTTAACGCTGCTGCCTGTTCCTTGATATACGATTAGTATAGATGTTACAGTACTCACCTTACAAAGTCAAAATGTATGACAGCTTTCGGCAGATGGTATTCACTGTCCTTCTTATACCACAGTCGCATCATTGGGGTGTCCTGTAAACGTTATATTTGTTAAATGATTAATGTTTAAACACTATGAAGCGGCGGTAGCCCAATGGCTGGGGCGTCGGACTTGTGATCTTGAGGTCGCCGGTTCGAACCCCACCCATTGAACTACTGACGTGAACCCACTCGTAACAAGCGTTTTAGCTTAGCACGAGGGGTTAACAACAATACTAGTAGTGAGTGTAAGAACCGCGGAGCCATGTCAAAATTTTGCATGTTGGATAGTGTACATGTTTAATACTATGCCAGTACCTTTTAGTACCTTTATTTAAAATATTAGTACCTTTGTATAGTTCTACTTTATCTTATTTTTAAATGGTCCGCCATAATGACGTCAGGACCGCGGAGCCACTGCCGATTAACGAAATACCACAAGGCTTAACAAAGACTTTAATGTAACAACCTTTAATACCTTGTGTATTATAAAAAATGGCATTTAAAATTTGCTTGTAGATGCCACCATCTTTAAATTATAAGCATTTTATTTATTCACGCCTGTTCGTTTATGATAGCAATGTGAAATAAAAAATATTAATGTGACCTAAGTTGTAGGCGCCTTATGAGATTTTATGCTTAATAATGCTTATAATTTAAAGATGGTGGCATCTACAAGCAAATTTTAAATGCCATTTTTTATAATACACAAGGTATTAAAGGTTGATACATTAAAGTCTTTGTTAAGCCTTGTGGTATTTCGTAAATCGGCAGTGGCTCCGCGGTCCTGACGTCATTATGGCGGACCATTTAAAAATAAGATAAAGTAGAACTATACAAAGGTACTAATATTTTAAATAAAGGTACTAAAAGGTACTGGCATAGTATTAAACATGTACACTATCCAAAATGCAAAATTTTGACATGGCTCCGCGGTTCTTACACTCACTACTAGTAGACTGCAAAACTTTGCTAGTAATCTTAAAAAAAAACTATGAACACCATGTTAGACACCGTGTGTGACTTTATATTGGGCGTGTCGGTTTCACGTTGCTAATGACCGACATGACAGTGTCCCACATGATGGTTTCCGACATGACAGTGTCCCACATAATGGTCTCCGACATGACAGTATCCCACATGATGGTCTCCAACATGACACTGTCCGACATGAGAGTATTCGAAATGATAGTTTCCGACATGACAGTGTTCGACATGACAGTCTCCCACATGATGGTCTCCGACATGACACTGTCCGACATGACAGTATCCGAAATTATGGTTTCCGACATGACAGTGTTCGACATGACAGTCTTCCACATGATGGTCTCCGACATGACACTGTCCGACATGACAGTATCCGAAATGATGGTTTCCGACATGACAGTGTTCGACATGACAGTCTCCCACATGATGGTCTCCGACATGACACTTTCCGACATGACAGTATCCGAAATTATGGTTGCCGAAATTACAGTGTCCGATATCTTCTTTTTTTTTTAAATAATGAAATGGTTACCTTAACAATAGAGGGGGCAATAGCTTCAGCAGTGCTGTCCTCCTCCGTGTACAGGCTGAGGCGGGAGGGGATGAACTCGTTTGGGGGTGGAAGGAACAGCTCCCGGATAGGCGTCGCGTTAGACCACTCCTGGAACAAAACATTGTATGCTTAGATAACCTGCAGGTATTTTTTTGAACTCATCGAGCTATGGATAGGCAGAGGGCTATGCTCGAGGTTTCTCTACGATTTTTTCTTTTTTCGAATGGACATACGTATGTAGCCACAAGGCTTTTGTTACTTCACCGGCCATAAAGGCGAGCAGAGCTCCAGCCTTAATAAAGGGTTTAAACACTAAAAACTAAGCAACCTGCGCTACGGGGCGCCCCCTGTGGGGCTTGGACATCGGCTCAGGGCGGTCGCTGGCGATGAGATCAAACTGCTCCCATTGAGCTGGTGCTGTATGGCGACATTTCAAGTGTCGGTTGAGAACGTCCTTAGATCTGAGGAGTTGTCCGCCATGCTTGCGCTTGCCTTCCTCGAGTTCAGACTAAAAGACTCCTTTTGCCCCTCGTTGCTCCGTGAAGCTTGACACGTGTCCGCTCCATCGCAGTTGTCGCCGTGCAAGATGATTGATGATGATTATAACAATAAAACTTCATTCAAAACATAAAATACTAACATCCCGCGCGCGGTTTCACCCGCGTAGCTCCCGTACCCGTGGGAACTTCGTAATAAAATATAGCCTATAACCTTCCTCGATAAATGGACTATCCAACACTCACAAAAATCTTTCAGAGATTATCATAGATGATGTTCCTGAGATTAGCGCGTTCAAACAAACAAACTTACTTAGTTTGTAGTTTTTAAACCATTTATCTAGGCTGGAGCTCTGCTCGTCTTTATGCCAGGTGAAGTAGCGAAAGCCTAGTAACTAAATACGTAAGTCCTTCCAACTCTGCGCTGGGCTTGATGCCAAGCGTGATGAGTTGAAAGCTCAACTACCTGCGATAATTCATTATAACATCATTGTTGGTGTATTCACATGTCCGCAATACGCGAGGACCTTCACAAAGAAGTTTGGGTATATAAGTCATATGCGAGCACATGAAAGACACGGGACATGAAGCAGTCGCCCTGGCTAAAATCAGTCGGATCATTTTCCGATGCCCTCGTAGACCCGAAGTCCTCCAGGCCCGCGAACTGTAAAGCAGAGCGACAGTCGCACAAAACTCCCCTAAAGAAACTAAAAGCCATAATACCTCAATCTCCCCGTCAGCGACTGACCCTGAGCCGAGGTCCAAGTCCCACAGGGCGCAGACACCACGCAGCGCAGGTTGCTTAGTTTGTAGTGTCTTAATCTTTTATCTAGGCTGGAGCTCTGTTTACCTTTATGCCCGGTGAAGTAGCAAAAGCCTCAGGGCTAACTACATAAGTCCGTCCGAAAAAAATAAAAAAAGGTCGGTTCATCAACATTGTTATAATCTCACCTTAATTTTAGCCTCGTCTAAATTCTCTTGTAGATACTTGGTCCCGTACCACGACTCAGTCATCGTGCACTTATCCGAGAAGTATCTAAAACAATAAATATCTATACATATACATATAATAATAAAAACTGTAGAGGTCGAATGTTTGTACATAGAAAAAAAAACGCTAAAAACCGAGTCAGGGGGATGTTAGAAGTAAATTGGCACACAATGAGATTTAAAAAAAAATTGTTTGAGCTGTTTGTACGGGCCAATCTCTGAAACTGTTGCACCGATTTAAATGAAATTTTAAAGCGGCAACAGAAATACATCATTTGTGAAAATTCTACTTTCTAGCTATTGCGGTTCTTGAGATATAGCCTGCTGACAGACAGACCGCGAAGTCTTATTAATAGGGTCTCGTTTATACCCTTTGGCTTAAAACCTACTTCGGGAACCCTAAAAAGGAGTATTTTTTAAGACAACTAACACTAGTGAAATCAATTCTTGTATCGCAGCATACTTTCAAAACGCACACACGCAGACTCATAACAACTATCTGTGGATGAAAGTCAAAAGTCAAAGTCAAAAATTCTTTATTCATATAGACACATTTAAAATATTTTAAATCATGTTCTTATGATGCGGAGCCACCAGTTCTGGACGTGGCAACTATGAAAAGAACTGGCAAGAAACTCCTCGGAATCCTTTTTTTTAATAATTTGATGTTACAATCACTACGCAACGGATTTTGATGCGGGTTTTTTTAATAGATCAGCATTGTACCCGTGCGGAGCCGGGGGGGTCGCTAGTTATTAATAAAGCAGTATTGTTTCAGAGAACTCACTTCCAAGCTGTTTTGTCATTGACATAATCAGAAATTTTATAATAAGCTCTTTAACATAATTTATCCTTGACATATCGTTTAAACTTGTTTGTAGAAAGATCTCTTACATTATTAGGAAGTTTGTTGTAGAAGCGTATAGATTGCCCCATAAAAGAATTGCTTATTTTGTGGAGACGTGTAGCAGATGGGGATCGAACCGGCGACCACGTGATAGCAAGTCCGACGCCCTCGCCCTTGGGCTACGAATGGACTTATCATGAAAAAATCGCAGTATATGCTCTGTTAAGAAAGACAACGAAATAGCTGTACAAGCCTCGCTTTGAGTCTCGCCGGACAATACTCAAAGCACTCTTTGTGTAAATTCTAAGTTTTCTTTCCGGGTCTGGTTGAGGGACCTCTGTGCCTCAGAAAGCACGTTAACGCCGTTGGTCCCGATTGTTATAACATCATCTATAACAAGCGTATACCAGGGAGCGGGCAGCAGCGTTTCCATGTGTATTACAACATAATACTGCAGTCACCAACCAGCCTGCCAATCGTGGTGACTATGGCAAAACCCTCTCTCGGGAGGTACATGTTCAGCAGTGGACGTTGTACGGGCTGCTGATGAAGAAGGAGTGTTCATACTTAGCCACAATCCCGATGCGAACGTTGTCAGGAGTGAGTCGGGACAGCAGTTCCGTTATCAACTCCGGTTTCCACTCCGTGATGATGTAGTAAGCGCTTAGCACGTCCTCTATTGGGAACTCCTGGAACCATACAATATTTATCACTACATAGTATAAAACAAAGTCGCTTCCCTGTCTGTCCGTCCCTATGTATGCATAGATCTTTAAAACTATGCAACTGATTTTGATGTGGTTTTTTAACAGATAGAGTGATTCAAGAGGAAGGTTTATATGTATTATCGGCATTGCACCCGCGGAAAGCCGGGGCGGGTCGCTAGTATTAATATATGCGTGAATCTCGGTCACGTCATCACGCGTTAACGGCTAGACCGAATTCGCATTTTTTTTTGTGTTTGATATTGTGTAAAAAAGGTTCATATGAAAAAAAATTAGGAAATTTAGCCACAATATTATATTTTCGAATATAATCTTATGTCGTTTGCCATAACACTGACAGAATGCTGCTCTTAGTGCACATCACGGTTAGTTCAGAGCTATCACGTCTAATATTAAAAGTTCAATTTTATTAGGAGTTTTAGTTAAGACAGGACAACGTCTGTCGGGTCAGCGAATATTAGTATGGATTTAAGACTAATCTACATAGTACATAGTCATTTAAAAGCTAATGTTCCAAAATGTCTCTAAAATCTATGTGTTTTTCTGAAAAGGCCTTCTCCAACTCTTTCCTGATGAATGAAAGAAAGAAAGAAAGTGCAAATATTGTTACCTGTAGCAAATGCACATGCGAGACGGCCACGTGCCTCGGTTCCTGTACATCCTTGAAGCGGAACTCCAGAGACATGAGGTCCTTCTGTTCCTCCCACACCCAGCGCTGGGGGGGCGACGACCGGAGCATCGCGATATACTGTAATATATAGTTTTAAGTTTTAAGCAATCCTTTAAACAGTATTTATTATCAAGTATACGGATTACGTTAGTGAGAAACATGACACGGCCCGACCGACATGATGGTAGACTCACGGTGACCGACATGATGGACTCACGGTTTTCGATAAGCTGGCAGAGTTACGGTGACCGACATGACGGCAGACTCACGGAGACCGACATGATGAGGGACTCACGGTGACCGACACGATGGCAGGCTAACGGAGACCGACATGATGGCAGACTCAGGGTAGTCGACATGATGGCAGACTCACGGTGACCGACATGATGGCAGACTCAAGGAGACCGACATGATGAGGGACTCACGGTGACCAACACGATGGCAGGTTCACGGAGACCGAGATGATGGCAGACTCAGGGTAATCGACATGATGGCAGACTCACGGTGACCAACATGATGGCAGACTCACGGAGACCGACATGATGAGGGACTCACAGTGACCGACATGATGACACACGCACGGTGACCGACATGATAGCGGACTCAGGGTAACCGACATGATGGCAGACTCAGGGTTACAGACATGATGGCGATCACACGGTGACATGATGGCTGACTTACGGACACCGACATGATAGCAGACTTACGGAGACCGACATGACGGCTGACTCACAGAGACCGACATGATAAACTATCATTCAAACCGGATAGTACCTGCCAAATAAATAACTGCGAACCAATTGCAAAATATTTACTTA
This sequence comes from Nycteola revayana, assembly GCA_947037095.2. Lineage (NCBI taxonomy): Eukaryota > Metazoa > Arthropoda > Insecta > Lepidoptera > Nolidae > Nycteola > Nycteola revayana. Next base: position 9,398,443 of record OX344840.2, read on the forward strand.
CTTGGAAGACCAGCATGATGATGTCATCGATATGCTGTAACCCATCCTCTGTAAGGTCCACCTGCACTCCAAAGAACCCGAACCCTCGGGCACCTATTCTCGTGCCTCCTACAAGACTGAAAAAACAAATTATCATCATCAGCCCGTATAACATCCACTGCTGAACATGGGCCTCCTCCCGAGGGAGGGTTTTTTTATGGAGCTGCTGTCCGTTCCCACCATCATCATATAAGCCTGTTATCGTCTACTGCTGAACATAGGCCTCCCCCATCGATGTCCAGCGGGAACGCTTGCTAGCGGCCTGCATCTACTGACTACCTGCGACCTTTATGGGGTTCACGGTCCATCTGTCTAGACAGTTCGTGGTCTCCACTCGAGAACCTTTCTGCTCCATAGGCCGTCAGTTTTTTACAAAGATTACTACCAGTGTTTTGCTGTCTACTAGTATTCTTGTTAATTTCAGCTGGTTAATCCGTTGAGTTATTATAAAAATCGCTGTGGGTCGCATATATATTTTTAGGATGCTGTTGCGAAGGCCTCGTTTTTGTAGTGCTTCGGAAATGTTTGTACAGTATCGAACCGATGGCTTTCATGCGGCGATTCGCAAGAAAACTGAATCGCTATTGAGCGAGTACGAGATACTATCAACAGCATCTTCAAAATAATAGGGGAGGAAAAATATGGTGAAGACGGTGACATATTAATGAGTCATCAGAAATCAGAAGTGTCATGTCACTTTTACTAACAATAGTTTGTAAGTTTTTATTGTAATTACTAACTCATTGGATCTTAGTCATCTGAAATAAAGAATTATTATTATTATTATAAAAAGAAATGTAGGTATTCCCTCACCTGTTGCACCATCCTCTGGTCTTCAGCACTGAGAGTAGACTGCCCGGACCCTCGTGTCCCAGCAGATGAGACAGGTAATGACCTGGCTGCGAACAATGGTTTTATATTAACTATTACGAGAATGTGAGAGAGTATTAATCGATGAACATGTCGGAATATTGCATTTTTAACTGTTATACTAAAAAAACTGTTTATTGTGCGAATATATATTTAATAAGCCTTAAAAGTTAATAGCACCAGTAGACCAAGGAATTTCAATACAATGATAACAGTATAACATTTAGATTACTATTATTCTATGTTTTTGACCTTATAAAATAAAATAAATAAAAAAATCTTTTATTTACGTAAAGCTATTACAGGCATTTGCAAATAGTCAAAACATATTTGGCTCATTGATATAATAATATTTTTGATTAATTAATTTAGTTTAGTTATTATAGTTATAATAATAATAACTAGTTTGTATTTTATATTTATTTATAGCTTTAGCGTAAAAGCTGTGAGGTATGAAAATACGATTTTATTTTTTATCTATAATTCTGTACTTTGAGTATGTTATTATTTAGATGGACCATAATCGTTGGACGCGATTTTATGCTACCACCGGATCCAATACGCCCCAACTGAGAAGAACCGGCGAAAAAAACCCAGAGGGGTATTCTACTGACGGTTTAATCGCGGCCGCATTGAGACGATCCGGCTAAACATACTCAAATAGGCATGTCAACATTATTTTGGTTAAGTTACTGTCATTATTTAGTTAATTGGCTTACACAATTTACCAATCGGCTGTCATTATACAACTTTTATTTATTTATTATGACTTAACATAGGTCTGTTATTGACACTTACTCACGCAAAATAAATAATCTTTAAATATATCAGATAAAAAATGCCACTTTCCGACAAGGGGTAGGGTAAGGTAGGGGTAGGGTTCTTCTTCTTTTCTTTTAAAAAGACAACTCCCGCACTAGGGAAATAAATCCCTGTGTCGCGGGGGACTTTACAAACATTCATTTCACGGACACAAAGAACACCCAGACTCAGAACAACTATTTGTGGTTCACACAAATAATTGTCCCGGGTGGGAATCGAACCCAGAACACCAGGTCTCAGAAGTAACTTCCGTAACCACTGAGCCACCGGTGCAGTCTAAAGGTGCGGTGTTTATTTTATACAAAAGTTTAGGTCTTTTATTTATCGATTGAGGCAGTACGAAGTCTGCCGGGTCAGCTACTATTATATATATTAATATTCATTTATGAGAATAAATGCGAGTCTATTTAAAATGGAATAGCTAGAGCTACTGAAAATGGGAGTGGGTGTGGTCGTGGGCATGTTAGTGATAAAGGGTGTGGGAGTGGGGTAAATTAAGGATACGACTTTAGGTTGTTGATATTTCTTTTCTTTTTTCAAAGAACACTATCTACACCTTAAAAATAAAATGGGCATGGTAGTGAGTGTGAGAAAAAATGATATTGCCTTAAAAATACCACTCACCCCACTCTTATAATATTTCCTCATATCGGGTATAGGAAAGTCTATGGATAAGGACCTGAGGTCCTTCACGGGTACGCAGTACACCCTCTTGCGCCGGAGTTCCGGCGGAAACGGATGTTCGGGCCATGTGGGTGAAGTCACGGACTTATCTTCTACTTCGGAGAATAATGGGACCACCATCGCTTCTAACTCGTCCAGGGTTTCTGGAAATAATATTTAAAACTACATAAATAAAAGAAAAAAGCCCGCGGTCACCGGCCCGCCTGCCAAGCGAGGTGACTATGGCAAACCCCACAACCACTCCTCAACATGGACCTCCTCCCGAAGCCTCTTTGGCCCATATTCAGAGATGGTTGTGGGTTTTGCATTAGTCACCACGCTTGGCAGGCGGGTTAGTGACGGCAGTATTATGTTGTAACACACAAGGAATTGCTGCTGCCTGGTATACGCTTGCTATAGATGGTGTTATAACAATCGAGACCAACGGCTTAAAGTGCTTTCCGAGGCACAAAGGTTAGTCCCTAAACCAACCAGAGCCTGAAACCCGTCTACCAAGCGTGGTGACTATGGCAAAGCCCTTCCTCGGGAGGAGGCCCTTGTACAGCAGTGGACGTTGTACGGGCTGATGATGATGATTCTTTTCGCTTGGTCATCTATCCTCAAACCCACCTTTCCCCACCACGACAAGCGCCATGATGTTGCTGGAGTACCACTGCTGGTGAAACTTCAGGAGTTCCTTTCTCACATCGATACCTTTCGACTTGGGGATGGTCTCCAAGGTCTCCCTGTTACCTGGAAAGAAAAGAGGGGGTAAATTCGGAATACGACAAATTGATGTTTAGAATAAGAAGCATAAAGTACGTTACTCGTAAAGGGGGGTGAAGGGGGTCAATGATATTTTTTTTTCTTTTTCGAAAGGATTACGTAATTAGCCACGAGGTTGTTGCTACTTCACCGGGCATAAGGGGGGTCAATGAAGTGTGACATGGTGTTACAAGGGGAGGCTCCTAAGTTTCAAACTTTACTTTTTAAAGTCTAATATCTAGGTTTATTAGATTTCGCAATATATTAATCAATGATTAACTTAACGAGTAACTAACTAGCCAATGATTAACTTAACGACTGACTTGCTAACCAATGATTAACTTAACGACTAACTAACTAACCAATGATTAACTCAACGACTGACTTGCTAACCAATGATTAACTTAACGACTAACTAACTAACCAATGATTAACTTAACGACTGACTTGCTAACCAATGATTAATCTAACGACTAACTAACTAACCAATGATTAACTTAACGACTGACTTGCTAACCAATGATTACCTTAACGACTGACTTGCTAATCAATGATTAACTTGACGACTAACTAATTAACCAAAGATTCACTTAACGACTAACTAATTAACCAAAGATTAACTTAACGACTGACTTGCTAACCAATGATTAACTTAACGACTAACTAACTAAACAATGATTAACTTAACGACTGTCTTGCTAACCAATGATTACCTTAACGACTGACTTGCTAATCAATGATTAACTTGACGACTAACTAATTAACCAAAGATTAACTTAACGACTAACTAATTAACCAAAGATTAACTTAACGACTAACTAACTAACCAATGATTAACTTAACGACTAACTAACTAATCAATGATTAACGGTTACCTGATTAATACAATTCTCTTACCTGTACCAAACTTGTGAAAGGGATGGGTGGGCGACGCGGTGCTTTTGTTGAGCTGGTCCAGTCTCCATGTGTCCGAGGAGGTGTTCTTCTCGTGTTCCGAGTTCACCGCGCTCAGCTCACGACCGGTGGCGGACTCCGTGAATAATGGCGATATGAAGAATTGGGCGAAGCTGATGACAAGTGTTCCAATAATTATTATTATTTTGAGAGAATTTGCTGACGTGTCCATATCACAGCACTGGAGTTGAGTCTTTTCGTTTGATACATTTATCATCATCATCATCAGCCCGTATAACGTCCGCTGCTGAACATGGGCCTCCTCCTGAGGGAGGGTATTTGCCATAGTCACCACGCTTGGCAAGCGGGTTGGTGACCGTTGTATTATGTTGTACCACACAAGGAAACGCTGCTGCCCGTTCCTTGATATACGATTATTATAGATGATGTTATAACAATCGGGACCAACGACTTAGCGTGCTTTTCGAGGCACGGAGGGTAGTCCCTCAACCAACCAGACCCGGAAAGAAATCTTAGAATATACACTAAGATTTCCTGTGCGGAGTGGGGATCGAACTCAAACCTCCGAGATTTTAAAGCGAGCTACGCTACGGAGGTAGCGGTTGATACATTATTGTCCAATGATTTCATTTTTATTTTTCTTGGTCAAATTTTTCATTTAAATTTTTTATTTTATCCACGAGGCTTTTGCTACTTGACCGGGCATAAAGGCGAGCAGAGTTCCAGCTAGATACACGGTTTAAAAACTACAATCTAAGCAACCTGCGCTGCGGGGCGCCCCCTGTGAGGCTTGGACCTCGGCTCAGGGCGGTCGCTGGCGACGAGATTGAGGGATTATTACTTTTGGTATTTTAGGGGAGTTTTGTGCAACTGTCGCTCTACTTTACAGTTCGCGGGCCTGGAGGACTTCGGGTCTACGAGGACATCGGATGGTTCTTTGCAAACTAAGGGTCGAGAGGACGAGGGGGGATCAAAATGTTACTATTGTTAATAATTGTTTAAAAACCGGCCAAGTACGAGTCGGTTTATTGTATGGGTGCCCCCCCCTTAATATTTATTTTATTTTATTTTTAGCATTTTGTTATAGCGGCAACAGAAATACATCATTTGTGTAAATTTCACCTGTCTAGGTATCGCGGTTCTTGAGATACAGCCTGGTGACAGACAGACAGCGAAGACTTAGTAATAGGGTCGCCGTTTTTACTGAGAAACACTTACATATCGAGAGCCTTGCCCAAATGTGGAGGTAGGACATCGAAGTAGTACTGCGTGTGGTCTGATGATGTAGAGGCGTTGGAGGCGCCGCCATGTTCTGATAGAAACTTGTTGTATTCGTTCTCCTGGGGAGAAATATATTCTTTATGTAATACACCATACATTCACGCTTCTTTCCTGCTGAGTAAATTATTATTCATCATCAGCCCAGCCCAGCGCAGAAGTGAGATATTGGGTCTCTTTGGTGGTATGAAGTGAGGCGTGGGGCGGGGTAAAGTGCAGTGATTGGCCCGTAGCGCATCGCGTCATAGCCGCCACTCGGGATTCGATCTTTACTCCTGTTGCACGTACCTCACGCCAACGAGTACAATTCCGGCCAATTTAATTGACACCAATTTTTATTTCATTAATGAAAAATTTAAAATGTTTTTCATTTCATTCAAGAAAAAATGAAATTCGAGGTCAAAAATGTTAACAAAAAAAAGAATGTAGGTACGTATTTTAGGAATTTTTGACAAACTACAAGAACTGAGTTATGGTTTTAAATTAGAAACACTTGTTAATTACTTCTTTGATCTCAATTTCCATTTCTCAATTTAACAAACCATTATTTAATCTTTCTTTGTCATAAGTGTACGATGCGCAAAGCGATCCACACTCTTGCGCCGAGCGCTCAAGAACCGTGCCGGTATCTGTACCAAATGTAACATTGGAGATATTTGTCGAAGTAATGCGGATAATTACCAATAGATGGCACTAACGTCCCCCTTAGAGACTTGTTACAAAGAGATTAATACATTTCAATGACCGGCTGTGGTTCCACCGTAGCCTAATTGGTTAAGGCATTGCAGGCTTTACCTAAGATGCAGGTTCGAACCCTGCCGGTGTCGAATTTTATTAATCTCAATTTTGAAATATAGTATATCTATAATCTATAATATCTATAATCTATAATATCTATAATCTATAATATCTAGGGACAATGTCACACAGATCATCCTAGCCCCAAACTAAGCAAAGCTTGCACTATGGGTACCAGGCGACGATATACATACTTATATAGATAGATAAATACTTAAATACATAGAAAACATCCAAGACTCAGAAACAAATATTCGTGCTCATCACACAAATATTTGCACTTACCGGGATTCGAACCCAGGACCACCAGCTTCGTAGGCAGGAGCACTACCAACTAGGCTACGGTGACCGTCATAGGTATAAGGTAAACTTTTCCATAAAGTGTTCCAAATTAAAAAAAACCCTAAAGCTGTTAGTCATTATCATCATCATATATGTACCAAGCACGCTTGTCATGTGTTATGGCAAAAACACTAACCTCTGGATACTTCTTGGTCCCCAAGAACAGCATATGTTCGCAGAAATGCGCCAAGCCTGGTAGATCATCAGGATCACTCAGGTAACCTGCGAATTTAAATTATCACTTTATACAATAAAAGCCGATTGTTATAACATCATCTATAACAAGCGTATATCAGGGAACGGACAGCAGAGTTTCTCTGTGTATTTCAACATAATACTGCGGTCACCAATCCGCCTGCCAAGCGTGGTGACTATGGCAAAAACCATCAGCAAAAACAAACTATGTCTGTCTGCATAACAAAATGCCAAATTTAATAACATGACATAGCGATATTTGTCTCGCTTTAAATCTCGGAGGTCATGGGTTCGATCCTCACGCCGGATAAGATATCTTTGTATAAATTCTAAGATTTATTTCCGGGTCTGGTTGACTGAGGGGCTACCCTCCGTGCCTCGGAAAGCACGTTAAGCCGTTGGTTCCGATTGTTATAACATATTTTACAAGAATTGTATCCTAGGGAACGGGCAGCAGCAGAAGGCTTAACGTAGTCCCTCAACCAACCCGACCCGGAAAGAAATCTTAGAATCTACACAAAGATTTCTTATCCGGCGTGGGGATTGAACCCATGACCTTCGAGATTTATTCACAAAATAAACAATTATTTTAGTATAACTGTTAAAAATGATATATTCCGATATATTGATCGGTAAATACTTAAAATGCGAACATTTCGCCTAAAGAGGAGGCTGCGACTCAAAGGTCAAAGATCAACTCACCAACATTGACATCTAACGCCGCGGCCGACTTGTCTGTGGTGGGGTCACTCACCAACAACACTTTTAAACGGTTGGATAGCACCAGACCTCTGGAAAAGATATGATTTATCATTAAAAATTACTAAAGTTATCATTCGGCAGTACCCCAATGGCTAGGGGGTCGGACTTGTAATGTTGTGGTCGCCGGTTCGATCCCCACCCATTGCACTACCGATGTGAACCCACTCGTAACACAAGCATTTTAGCTTAGCACGAGGGGTTAGCAAGAATACTAGTAGACAGCAAAACTCTGCTAGGAATCTTAAAAATATAAAAAGCATACAGTAATAGCTCCTTATTCGCGCTTACTTCATTCGGGTTTTCACTATTGATGACTATATTGTTTTCACTATGGAAAAATATCCACTGTCTCCTAGGAAAGTATCCCCTATAATCCCATATAAATTACCATTCCATATTCACGGTTTCTGCATTCGCGGCATATTTACAGAAAGTATACAACGCGATTTTTTTTTTTTTAATAATACATAATGATATTTTTTTTTTAAATCACTTACCTATATTCCCTTTTATCTTCCGGTGACTTGACAATATCATTACACCTCTTCACCACACCCGGAGCAGTGTCAATGGCCCCAGGCCCCTGAGGACTCCCTGGGGCCCGAGGTGACCCCGGCGGGGACCGCGGCGCGAAGTGCGACATACCCGAGATACGTCGCTGTGTGTCGTGACTATTCATTATAAAAAAGAATATTAAAAAATATATACATACATATAATAATATTTGCAAATCCACTATTTCAATACTGCAAAGAATGCAAAAAATTATTCTGAGATCAATATCTCAAGCTCCATGGCTAGCTACTAACAGCGAGATCCATCAGAACCTACAAATAAGCACTGTCAAGGAGGAAATCCAAACAGCAGCTAAGTCATACCAAATTCGGCTAAAGAACCACCCAAATGATCTTGCATCTGAACTGGCATGACAAAAATATGTCAAAAGACTCAAAAGGAAAGACATAATGCACATGGCAAACTGACCCAACAACCTATGGAGTAGATGTCTTCACTGGAAGGCAAACTTCGCACGACACACCTACTATCAACATATATCATATGCTTATTGAGATCGAGACAAGACTGATTGCAGATGAAACAGAGAAAAAAATAATAATAATAAAAATAATACTAGCTCCCGCGCGCGGTTCCACCCACGTATCTCCCGTGCCCGTGGGAACTTCGTAATAAAATATAGCCTATAACCTTCCTCGATAAATGGATTATCCAAAACTGAAAGACTTTTTAAAATTGGACCAGTAGTTCCTGAGTTTGGCGCGTTCAAACTAACAAACAAACTCTGCAGCTTTATAATATTAAGTATAGATTACCAGATTACCACTTAAAACCAAATCAGGGGGATAGTTAGAAGTACAATAGAATACATCTAGATTTTTTTATTCCTTTGTCTGTTTGTATAGGCTAATCTCCAAAACTGTTGGACCAATTTAAATGAAATTTTACATCCCCGGTCAACATTTGAAATACTTTTAATCACAGAATGTATGTTTGTACCCACACATAAATTTTTTTAATTGAAGAAATAACACCAACATGCTCACGAAGTTGCGGGCATCAGCTAGTATATAAAAAATATATCAAGGTGTGGAGACATGTTCATGTTTATTATAAACTTGCGGCCTGCCCTGCTTCGCAACGGGTAACATTTTATAGCCTATGTTATTCAGGGATAATGTAGCATTCTAATGTTGAAAGTCTTATTGAAATCCGTTCAATATTTTTTTAAGTTTATTCAAAACAAACATACAAAACTATAAACTTTTCCTCTATATAATATTAGTAACTATTTTATAATAAATATAGTCTGTTATAAGAAGTTGTTAGAAATTGCATCATTGACTGCACCAGTGGCTCAGTGGTTACGGTAGTTGCTTCTGAGACCTAGTGTTCTGGGTTTGATTCCCACCCGGGACAATTAATTGAGTGAACCACAAATAGTTGTTTATTTCTCTAGTATATATAGTATACATAATAAAAAAAAGAATAGTTGCCAATCCAACCCAGGACAATTATTTGTGTGAACCACAGGTAGTGTTCTTGAATTGAGTTTTTATAAAATTTTCCTTGCACAGCAATTAATTTCTACAGTACTACTAAAAACCCAAATAAAAATGTATAAAACTTAATAAACATTTATAGAATATAGAATATATTTATATGTAGAAGCAATTTTGAGATAAAATGCCTATGTTTTAGTAATTTTATGAATTAATTTTATTTTCAATGGAAATTTCCTCAATAATCAATCAAAATTACATCATAAAACCATAATCATTAATGAATTGACAAATAAATATTAAACTCATGTATTTTACGACAAAACATTATGGTACTGAGGTAATATTGCAACTATACCACGTAAAAATCCATCGTACACCATTTAAAATCCCTTTAAAACATACTTTTCATTGTTCTAATAAGATTTTTAACAATAAACAATTTATTATGTATTAGAACTTAACCTCTTAAGTGTTGCACGGCGAAATAGTAATGGGACGTGGAATCCAACGAATAGTATCTTTCTAGATGCCAGCTTGATTATTTACACTTAAAACCAACGTTGTTATAAAATAAATCGCTTTAATTTAGCTACTGATTTGCCAGACAGACGAAATTTATCGATGACTTTTTGACAGATTATAACTTGACTAAATTGCAAGGGTAGACTGGTAGACGGTATTGATCGGTATTGATGTATTTTACTTTTAGACGGGTTATACCAGACTGTGTAGGTACGTTTTATTGTACTCAAAATAACTATTTAGAAATATTTGTCTTTAACCTTCGACTAGTAAGATTTTTCATATCATATCGCTCTAATGAGTAACAACAGAAGAATAATTTTCTATATTGATAAAACCGATATCGATCTTAATATATTGTTTTTACGATAATATTATGATCTAACATTTATGTTTTTAATAAAATTTCACTAATACCAAATCTTTTCATTATTATCATCAATGATTTAAAAAGTACAAACTAAGCAACGTGCCAGGGGGACGCCTTTGGAAGACTAGAGCCTCGGTTCAGGGTAGTCGCAGGGGGATTGAGGTATTATTACTAATAGTGTTTAAGGGGAGGTTTGTAGAACTGTCGCTCTACTATACACCTCGTGGGCGTCTATAGCAAAGCAATTAGCCAAGTAAGGGCGGGAGCTCGAGAGAATAGGTACTACCAACAATAAATTATTCCGCTGAATATCAATAAGCAACGATTAAACAATAATATTATTCTTATTATAGACTAGCTTCACGCGCGCGGTTTTACCCGCGTAGCTCCCGTTCCCGTGGGAACTTCATAATTAAAAGCCTATGTCATCCGGGATGGTGTAGCTTTCCAACGGTGAAAGAATTTTTCAAATCGGTTAGTTTCGGTGCCTTTTAAACATTGGTGTAGACCAGTGTTTTTTTAACTGTTGGTCGCTACCCCCATAGGAATCGATAAGCTAGACTCGGGGGGTTGCCATCAAAAAGCTATATCAACTTACATCGTGCTTATTTTCGAAACCCTTGCAACTTTAAAAAAAACCATTTACGCAGTCTTATAAATTTTTATTAATCACTTCTGTCTATGTCACAAGGTGGTCGACAGAATTTTTCAACCTGTAAAGGGCTTGCGAAATCAGAAATGTAGTAAAACACTGGCAAAGATGGGGCTGCCAGGTCACCAAAGCTAACAGCTGGACAGACCAGTCGGTTAGGCCGGACATTTGGGTAAAAAAGCAGGATACCCTACTTTATTGAGCTTTTTAGGGTTCCATAGTCCACAAGGAAGCCTTATAGTTTCGTCATGTCCGTCCGTTCGGGCTCGTATTCCGTCGTTACTGCACCGATTGTCACGAAAATTGGTGGCGAGATGTATATTGAAGATCCAGAACTTGGTTTTTAAAATTATGGAAAAATATACTTTTTTAGCCCATACAACAAAAATGTTAATTAAAAATATTAAATTCGACTAACCCCATCCTGTAGTATCGTTGGAAAGGTCTCTTGAAATGCAACAAATACTGTCTTGGAACTATGTAGATCAAACCCCCCAGTCTCAAGGTAACCTAATACAAAGTTATTTGAATATTGTGCAGGTTGGCAGGTGGATCTGCGGACTGCGGAAGCGGCCGACAGTCGATTCGCCTGCACTCGGCTACGCTCAGCACTTGCTGGGTTACAATATGTAAAATCCTAACAAAAGCCGGACACCGTTTTTTTGGCCGGACACGCAATCAAACAGCCTAATTATATCCGGCTTTAGGCCGGGGCTCCACCAAAGCGGAGATGTGTGCGGTGTGCTGTGCGAGAAGATACTTTTTTCAGTTCGGGTGAATCCACCGAAACTGTGCGGAAATGCGTAGTGTAGCAGAGTTGTGTGCTGGCTAGTCTTGCGAGTGTGCGAGGCATTGAGTGCTCAGTACGCATTCTAACACAAAAGGTAGACGATGTTGCTATTATTACGATCACTGCACGCCGCTCACAACTCTCGTCTCCGCCGTGCGTCGTCCGCGCACAGCTCACATCTCCGCTTCCATCGCGCCATACAAATATTACATATCTCCGCACAGCGATATCCACTGAAGCTGAGCGGAGAGGAGATGTCTTATTTCTTCTATTGGTTTTTTAAAAAACATCTCCTCTCCGCTCGTCTCGTCTCCACTTTGGTGGAGTCCCGGCCTTAGGCTGCTCTTCCTCCAGAGACGTGCTATGCAAGTTAAGTTGTGAAACTATGTGAGCACTAATACTAAGCTATGTAGCGGTGCGAGTAAGATGTGCTATGAAGATGCGCCGCCGCAACCGCAATCAGGCATAATGTAGGTACACTGCTCTGCATATAGCTACACCACTCGCGACGACCCATAGCACGCATCCTTCTATATAAAAGACATATCTTAGTTGAATCCGTTTCCACCAGTGCTAAGCTATGTGCACCAATGAATATGATTGGTGGATATCAAACGCATCCATAGCAACGTAGCATAGGTATGAGTGGACTTTCCTAGTAGCTAGGTGAGAGACTTTCCTGGTATGAGTGCCTACATTTCGATGTATAGGGAACACTAACCTAGATACTAAAAATGTTTAAAAAATTTACAAAATTATTAATCAAAGACTTTAAAAGATGACAAAAAGAATGATCTCGGAGTTTCTTGTAGTCTTTCTTCTCCGAGTGTCACACCGTAGGTAGATAGAGAAAGACTCGTAGGAAGCTAGGATAGGGTCCGGTCGTCCTCGCAAGGCGAAGTGAGCGACGCGTTCAATTTGTCACAATGTAGGTAGATAGAGAAACACTCGTAGGAAGCTAGGATAGGGACGGTGGTCCTCGCGAGGCGAGGTGAGCGACGCGTATATGTGTCACAATGTAGGTAGATAGAGAGACTCGTAGGAAGCTAGGATAGGGACGATGGTCCTCGCGAGGCGAGGTGAGCGACGCGTTCTATGTGTCACAATGTAGGTAGATAGAGAAAGACTCGTAGGAAGCTAGGATAGGGACGGTAGTCCTCGCGAGGTGAGGCTCGCGACGCGTTCTATGTGTCAAAACGTAGGTAGATAGAGAAAGACTCGTAGGAAGCTAGGATAGGGACGGTGGCCCTCGCGAGGCAAGGTGAGCGACGCGTATATGTGTCACAATGTAGGTAGATAGAGAAATACTCGTAGGAAGCTAGGATAGGGACGGTGGTCCTCGCGAGGCGAGGTTAGCGACGCGTTCTATGTGTCACAATGTAGGTAGATAGAGAAAGACTCGTAGGAAGCTAGGATAGGGACGGTAGTCTTCGCGAGGCGAGGCTCGCGACGCGTTCTATGTGTCAAAACGTAGGTAGATAGAGAAAGACTCGTAGGAAGCTAGGATAGGGACGGTGGTCCTCGCGAGGCAAGGTGAGCGACGCGTTCTATGTGTCACAATGTAGGTAGATAGAGAAAGACTCGTAGGAAGCTAGGATAGGGACGGTGGTCCTCGCGAGGCGAGGTGAGCGACGCGTTCTGTGTCACAATGTAGGTAGATAGAGAAAGACTCGTAAGAAGCTAGGATAGGGACGGTGGTCCTCGCGAGGCGAGGTGAGCGACGCGTATATGTGTCACAATGTAGGTAGATAGAGAAAGACTCGTAGGAAGCTAGGATAGGGACGGAGGTCCTCGCGAGGCGAGGTGAGCGACGCGTTCTATGTGTCACAATGTAGGTAGATAGAGAAAGACTCGTAGGAAGCTAGGATAGGGACGGTGGTCCTCGCGAGGCGAGGCTCGCGACGCGTTCTATGCTTCAAACCTGATCCCAGCCCGCGCTGGTTGATCTTAATTATTTTTTATAATAAGCGATTATCACATGCCATAACAACATTGGTAAATTTTAGTAAATAACATTATGGTTGAAATGTAAACTAATGTATTAGTCAAGATTGTTTTTTCTTTTTAGTTTTCATTATCATTGTATTTGACTTTTAATAAGTACGATCGATTCGTCTACATTATCAATAAACGTTTTCATTTAATTTTCATAGCACATCTCTGGTGGCAATGCTAGGGATAAACAAAGAAAACAAAGTGATTATATTTTAAAATATATAGTATTTTATTCTTCTCATTAACTTTGTATGCACAAGAGTGCTTATAATACATTTGTCATAACTTTAAGAGGCGCCACAGTCGAGATGAGTCACCGACCGATGCTTCTAACTACAATAATACTATATCATTACTCTAATTCACCAACTATCCATTCCACTCATCTTAACTGTCGTATTTCTAAAATCTAATAAACAGAATAGACACGAAGACTAAATAAATCTATTCAGACCGTCAGTTAGTTTACTAAAAAATATTGGACACGTATTTTTTTATTTATCAAATCAATAAAAATTTACAAACATACAGAGCAACAACAAACTATAAAGTTCAGGAGCCCCTCTCCTGGCTGGTGACGTCACTACTAGGTAAAATGGTACCTATAAGTGACGTCACACGAAATGTCAACGCTCTGTATCTTCGTCATTTTTTGTTTGAGAAACAAAAAAACATACGTGTCCAATATTTTTTAGTAATCTAACTGACGGACAAGATCGTTTTTTTTAGTCTTCATCCCTACTAAATTCATCCTCTGATACTTTTAACTGAGGATTAAAATAATAGTTTAATAAATACGACAGTTAAGTAATAACATAACTCTGGACTGATAACAATTCCGAAACATCTTTAAAAAAATTGACATTTTCAAAATTGTCTTAACTGGTTTATAATTTAACAAACCAAGTCAAAATTAGTAGTAAGGGAATTGGAGTATATATTTTTTTAAACTAAAAATTTCGTCTAACACTTTCAATAACTCATCTCGACTGCGGCCACAGCAAAAAATACATCTTAAATATTAAATTTATTTATATCTATTTTACAGATTTTTTACAATGTACAGCGAACAATATTGTAGCACAGTTTTGATATTAAATAGACCATTCTAATATGTTTTAAACGACCCTTAAAATAAAGCTGATGCATTAATAATTACGGGCCAAGATTTCGCTCATCAGATAACTTTTAACTTCCATACAAAATGTAGCAAAATTTAAATTTATTCTTCTAGCAATTTTTATCTGTGGATTGAAGAATTAGTCCTATGTCGAGAAAAGAGGGTCTCGCAGCGCCATCTACGCGTTTCGATAAACCTACATCGCACAATTGAAGTTCGCAAGCAAATAAACAATACACAATCTTTATTTAAAGCGGTAAACATTTCCGTAAAGTATTCAAAAAAACTAAATGTAAATACGGGCGGTGTCATCGTTTAAATATTTAATACCAAATGCAACTTTGGAGATATTTATCGAAGTAATGTTGATCATTACCGATAGATGGCACTAACGTCCCCCTTAGACACGTGTTATAAAACAGATTGATACATTTCGATGATCGGTAGAGTTCCACCGTAGCCGAATTGATTAAGGCATTAGGGGCTATACCTAAGATGCAGGTTCGAGTCCTGCCGGTGGTGTAAATTTATTAATCTCAATTTTGAAATCTTCATTTAATATCAAAACAATGCTACACATATAAATAATAATGAATTATGAGACAAACGAATTACGTAACTTATTTCATAGTTATATGAATATAAAATACATCACGCCGTTCCCCAGTGAGGGTAGTCAGGCACTGCTCGATGAAATAAACCGATCCGAGAATCGAACCACCGTAAGTCATCATCATCAGCCCATATAACGTCCACTGCTGAACATGGGCCTCCTCCTGAGAGATAATAGTTGCCATAGTCACCACGCTTAGCAGGCGGGTTGGTGACCGCAGTATTATGTTGTACCACACAAGGAAACGCCTCTGCCCGTTCCTTGATATACGATTATTATAGATGGTGTTATAACAATCGGGACCAACGGCTTAACGTGCTTTCCGAGGCACGGAGGCACCGTAATTAAATAATAATAATATATAAATGTAAGTATAAAATATAAACGTCGGTGATACTGTGATACCGAGCAAGTGACTATAGCTAATAAAGTTGATAATCAAATGCAGCAAATTGACTTTTTGCCGTTTAAAACATATATACAGTTGACTCTCGTTAATTGAAACCTGCGATAATTTAAACCTCTCTATAATTCAAAGTTATCATGAGTTCCCAAGAAAATCTTTTTATATTTCGAACGAAATCATATATATACTTAATAAATATTTTATACAATCATATATATAACCCTCGAAAATTTGATCATGTCTCAGTTTCGCAAGGATCTCAAATGGCTCCCTATCCGCCTTCGCAGAAATACTCGGATATTATGTCACCTTTTTAACATCCTGCACAATCCTACTTATCCTTCCTACCTACGTGACCGTTTCTCCTTTCTACATACTCCTGACGCTCAATGTAGGTCTCATCTTAAGTCTATCCTCAGATTTCCCTCCCACAAATCCGATTTTTATTCCTACTCCTTTACAGTACATGCGGTCAGATTGTGGAATTCGCTGCCCGCTTATATCCGTAGTTGCAATACTGTTTCATCATTCAAAATTAAATTAAAAGAACACTATCTCTCCTCTTCGTAACATCATATATATGAATATAAATATGTATTCGTATACCTATAGTATGTAGTTTATGATTATATTGTATGTATGTATTTATGTATATATGTAGTTATTGTATGTATGTGTATCTACCTACACGCTTTTAAATATTTCTACTTCTGACTTCTCCTCTCGCAGGTCTACTGGAAGAGATTTCTTAAGAAATAAGTAGTACCTTTTTACATTGATCATTGTCTGTCTTGTTGTATCTATATCTTCTGTGTGTGTGTGTACATAAATAAATAAATACATTTTTATCCACTTTGTAAATCGAACTAAAAATCATCGATACGTAACAAAATGACGCGTTAATTCGAATTCATCGGCATCAAGCACTCGACAATTCAAAGTTGCTGTACAAGTTCCAACTTGTATTATCGTACGTTTTTATAATGATTAGTTTGACACACACTTCCGTGCTAATTGGTTTGTTTAATTGCTTCAGTAAATGTTACTCTTTCGTTGGTTGTATACATTGTTAAAGTTAGTAAATAATAATAACATTCAATAATTCGCAGTTATATGTATGTTCTCCCAAAATTTCGAACCATTTGATATTTCAAAAACTCTATTATTGATATATTTTAAGATTTCCTCGAGTTTCGAATTAACGAGTGTCGACTTTATAAAGAAAATATTTCTTGACAAATGAAATGACACCTTATTTAACAAGTGTTACTTACGGCATTGCAGTTTCACCGATAATATCGATAATATATATCCAAGTTCTAACACGACGACGTGTATCAGAAATAATAACATATATAGCTGTCTTTGTCTGTCTGTTTTATTTATTTTTATAATTCGGATGAGGACTTAAAACATTCTATTTGGTCCGTCAATTAGATTACCAAACAATATGGACACGTATTTTATGTCCACTGCTGATGATGATGATGAGTCTCGTATTATAACTTAACTGACCACGTCACTTATATACAAGTAAGATGGCGGTATTCTATTTAATTTACATTTCATAAGTAATTAATAACGATGACCAATGGACTGACGTAATCATATAAGTTAAAGTACAGTATATAAACCAAAATATAAGATTCGTTCAAATTTAGTCTTTAACTCAAGTGTGATAAGGTATAATTTACAGCGACACAACGTGTCGTAATTTCATTTATATACTTTTAATATGATAACAATACATATAGCATGTATCAACGATTGGACAAGCGAAAGAGCTTCAAGAACATTTTTTTTTCTAAG
This sequence comes from Nycteola revayana, assembly GCA_947037095.2. Taxonomy (NCBI): domain Eukaryota; kingdom Metazoa; phylum Arthropoda; class Insecta; order Lepidoptera; family Nolidae; genus Nycteola; species Nycteola revayana. Next base: position 9,416,190 of record OX344840.2, read on the forward strand.
ATTACTAGCAAAATTTTTGTTGTCGACTATTATTCTTGTTAACCCCTCGTGCTAAGCTAAAATGGTGTTACGAGTGGGTTCACGTCGGTAGTGCAATGGGTGGGGATCGAGCCGGCGACCACAAGATCACAAGTCTGTCGCCTTCAGTAGCCGCTCTTAACTGGTCTTTATCTTCTATAGCCACGAGGCTTTTACCACAAGTCTTACGCCTTTACTGGTCTTTATCTTCTGATATTTGTAGTTATCCACGAGGCTTTTACTTACAGGCTTGAAGGCGAGAAGTACTCAAGCCTTATATCTAGAGCTCAGAAGCGTAATGTCGGATGTGCCATTGCACGTCAGAAACATTCGCCGTATGTGCCTTTATCGTAAACTGGCACTTACGAACAAATGTTTCTGAAGTATAATGGTACATCTGTCCCTTATGCTTCTGAATTCTAGATATAAATGGTTTGTAAACTACAAACTAAGCAACCTGCGCTAGAGTACGTCCCCTGTGAGATTTGGACCTCGACTTGAGAATTATGACTTTTTTATTTTTAAGGTAGTTTTGTGCTAATGTAACGGACTTCGAGTCTACGAGGGCATCGGAAGGTTCATTGCAAACCAAGGTTCTAGAGGGAGATTGGTATAACATTATCTATCAAATATAATACATATAACAAGGAACGGACAGCAGTTTCCTTGTGTGTTACAACATAATATCGCGGTCACCATCCCACCTGACACGCGTGGTGACTCTCTCCCTATATATCCCTCTCCCTCTCTCTCTCACCCTATATATCCCTCTCCCTTTCTCCCTATATATCCTTCTGTGTCTCTCTCTCTCACTCACTGTCTCTCTCTACCTCTCCCCTTCCCCCCTCCCTCTCACTCGTCCAATCGTGACGACACGTACAAGTATTCTCCCACAGTATCCCATGCACTGGCGGTGATGTTATAAAAGTAGTTAATAGCTTCATATTTACCAATAGACAACATACATATAGTACGTTTTACATATAACACTATCCTACGTTACAATAACAAGGCAAATATTATTTTTATATCATCATTGTTTACTAGCCTTACCGCGCGGTCTCGCCCGCCAAGCTCCCGTGGGAACATCATCATGGATATCAGTTTTAAATTACAACTCCCGTATTAGGTAGATAGATCCTGTGTGTTTACAACCACTATTCATGGACAAGTAAGTATGTATGTCACATCTTGTGTGTGTGTATGTGTGTGTGTATGTATGTGTGTGTATGTGTGTGTGTGCGTGTGTTAGCACGAGTGCTGGTAGTCTGGCTCCAAGCGCCGGACCCTGACGCGTTGTCGGTAGTGGTATTCCTTCAGGTAGAGACGCAGGCGAGACGGCAGCGGGAGCTTCTCCACTCCTGAGGAACAAAATATATACAAAAATTAATCCCTATTTCTCTTGGTCACGGCATCACGCGTGAACGCCAGCAACTAATGGAGAAGGTGCATATGAAAGAAAAAAAAATACGAATACCTTACCACCATATTAAATTATCTAATGTTACCCTAGCGCTTTTGACAATATAAACTTGTTTAATGTAACCTAATGTTGTTTGACATAACATTGACAGAATGCTGCTCTTAGTGCACATCACGGTTAGTTCAAAGCTATCACGCATAATACTAAAAGTTTAATTGAAAATAGAGTTTAGTTAAGACAGGACAACGTCTGTCGGGTCAACTAGTATATTATAATATCATATGCTGTTAAAAAGATGCGAAATTTGACGGACATTAAAACCGCGAGACTAGTTTATTTCAGCTATTACCACATTTCCCTCTATCGGGACTGTCCGACGGTTTGTGGACAATGGTTACAGTCGGATGCTGCACCCAACAGTGGACTATACTGACCGTCGTAGCTCGTGTGTGACACGATGACTGCTCGCGCCAGCTGTTGCAGGGTGAAGGGTTCGCTTCTCGGCAGAGGCGCTGTCAGCATCGGCTCGAAGAACATCACACACGCCGGGTCCTACACACATACGTGTTATGTTATGTTACTTATCATTTATATTGGCTTTATTGTCTAAGGCCTGATTTGTTTAACGTCTTCTTGAATTTCAACCCCTCTACCTTTAAACATCAGGTGAATAGATTAAATAAAACGGCTAAGTGCAAGTTGGACTAGCATACAAAGTGTTCCATACCATTATCTATACAACATTAGACACTATTATTATTTTGAAGTTTTGAAATAAATAACCTTTTCAATCGTCTACCAGTTGCAGTTATTAATATCAAGCAAAATAAAAACCACATTCATTGTATCGGAGCCCTCTTTAAATATTGATTATATTTTGTTTTTAGTATTTGTTGTTTTAGCGGCAACAGAACTACATCACCTGTGAGCAATTCAACTGTCTAGCTATTACGGTTCATGAGATTCAGCCTGGTGATAGTTATGGGTCCCGTTTTTACCTTTGGGACCTCTAAAAAACAATGGAGGTTCGAGTCCTCCGGTATTCTAAATTTACTAATTACAAACGAATCAAACGATATTTATTCAGGACTTTGGTATTTACATACACTTGTTCTTGCTAATAATACACGATAAAATAATTAATATAATTAAAAATTCAAATCAAAAATTAATTCAAATAGAATTAAATGCCTTATAATGCTCGATGAGTCCGGTGACGGTGGGCGCGGCGAACACGGCGGGGTCGTGCGAGTCGAAGCTGAACCGGTGCTGGTAGTGCTCGATGCGCGCGTGCAGCGACCGCCCGTACTTGCGGAATGACACCGAGAACAGATGCTCCTCCTGCGCAGAGTCCCGCAGGAGGAACGTGCCTGCCACAGAGGAGAGACAGTGATACATGGGGGAAAGGGGGCTCCACGTACTCCACTCATAGTAGACTATGTAGTTAGTTACAGCGACCACCCGTACTTGCGGAACGACACCGAGAACAGGTGCTCCTCCTGCGCAGAGTCCCGCAGGAGGAAAGTGCCTGCCACAGACGAGAGTCAGTCATACATGGGGGAACAGGTGCTCCACTCGTAGTACACTATGTAGCTAGTTAAAGCGGTCGACCGTACATGCGGAACGATACCGAAAACAGGTCCTCCTCTATATAACACAGAGGACGAATGACCAAGTCTGGAGACAAGTTCGACTTAATTCCTGCAGGTGTGGGGCAGGATTTTTTTAAGCCGTGACTGGAAGGGGCCCCTTTATTCCATAACATACAGGTTGTATTTTATTTCTTCAAGCCTATGAGGTCTAGGTAGAAAATAAAAACTTCATCCTCAGGCTTCGATATCCTTTTGAGACTGACAATTCCTATTTATCAGGTTTATGTTTATCGGTGAATTATTGCAGCCACTTAGGATAATAAAGTGATATTTCCACTGTATTTCATTTGTTATTAATTAAAACTCATGGTTATAATAACTTAGTATTATAGAAGTGCGAACATCGTTCAAATCGAATCGAACCGAATATTTCGAAACGAAAAATTGGAAAAAATTATATTCCCTTGCATCGTGTATTTTAATTTTTTCATTCATTCAACTGATGAATTTTTAATATCGAACATAGCACACTAAATTCAAAATACCCGAAAAAATTGTGTCATCCGTGTGTTCAATAATTTGCGAATTTTTCAAAGTATTCCATTTTTTTGGAAATATCGACTAATTTCAATTACTTGATTCGATTTTCAAATCGAATATTGCATTCGATTCGGAACGCATAATTCGCAAGTTTAAATTACTTATACATCCCTACTCAGTATACGAATATAATTTGGTGAGCGGGTAATGACTTTGTGTCATGACGTCACACAGATAATCTATAGACCAAGATGGCTGACATAGAATACGATTTTTTTTCGCTACTTCACCAGGCATAAAGGCTCGCTGGATTCCAGCCTTATTAAATGGCTTATAAACTACAAATTAAGCAACCTGCGCAAGAGGGCGCCCCTGTGGGTCTTGGACCTCGGCTCAGTACACGAGCTGACGGAGGTATTACGATTTTTTAGGGAAGTTTAGTGCGTTTGTCACTCTACGTTACAGTACGCGGGCGCAGTCATCACCGGCTGATCGGATAGTGGTCTCCGTTTAATAGCATCAGTTTCTTGCAGTCTCTCAGTGCGGGTCGACTAGGGCGCCCCGAGGGCGTACTCATGTCCGGCGGGTCGGATAGAGTGGTTCTTACCGTCTCTGTACTGTTATGTAAGTTGTGATCTCTATATCCGGGTCGTCTAGGACGCCCCGAGGCTGACGCCGTGCGCAACGTTCACACTTCAGGTATTTATAATATGTAATGGATCATTAGTTATCTGAATAAATAATAATAATAATTTAACGGAGAAATTGTCGGATAGTGGCATTTCTTATCTGATACATTAAAGATTATTCATTTTGCGAGAGTAAGTGGCAATAACACACCTATGTTAAGTCATCATTAGGTCAAAAACATAGAAAAAGCCTTGTGAATACCTGTAATCTAAATGGTATACTTTTATCATTGTATTGAAATTCCTCTTGGTCTAATAATGCTATTAACTTTTAAGGCTTATTAACAATAGACTCGTTGTTGATTTTTATATTCGCAAAATAAACAATAATCTATACTAATATTATAAAGCTGCAGAGTTTGTTTGTTTGTTTGTTTGAACGCGCTAATCTCAGGGACTACTGGTCCGATTTAAAAAATTCTTTCAGTGTTGGATAGTCCATTTATCGAGGAAGGTTATAGGCTATATTTTATTTTCAAAAAAGTTGGGGATCCGTAAGAAAATTGCGTTTTTGTAACCCAAGGTATAAAAGCGAAAACCTATTTATGCGTGCGCTGCAAAAACTATTGACAATAGAATAAAATGATGTACTACGGGTTTGTAGGTCTTATTAAGATCTACAAAAAAGTCCGCGAGAGCATATATCTAACTATCATAGTTTAGTCACATTAACCGCTTTTATGTTCATAAAAAAATATTAAATTGTCTGAAGAAAGAAACTACGTTAAATGTATATCGTTATATTAATCCTTATCCAAATTAAGCATAATGTTATTAAGGGTATTTATGTAGAAGTAAAATACTTTTTGTTTTATTCCAATCGGACATTTCGTTGAGAAATTATCACGAGTATAAAAACGCAAGGAATTGGTACCTAATAAAGAGTTATTTGCCGTAATAGATAAAGCTGAAGAGTTTGTTTGCTTGAACGCGCTAATCTCAGCAACTACTGGTCCGATTTGAAAAATTCTTTCAATGTTAGATAGCCCATTTATCGAGGCTATATTTTATTATAAAGTTTTTATGGGAACGGGAGTTACGCGGGTGAAACCGCGCGCGGAAAGCTAGTTTAAGTATAACAGTTAAAAATGCCATATTCCGACGTATTCATTGATAAATACTTAAAGTGCGAAAGTTGAGCCTTAAGACGCTTTACTACCTAAGGGTTTGGACAATTTTATCGTTGTCATAGTCAAATAGGTACGTAATTCCTGTCTTACCTTCAGGTTTGTTGTCGAGGAGTCTCTCGGCCTCATAGCGGTCCATCTTCCCCCAGTAGAAGGAGCAAGCCGTGATCTCCTGAAGATCTGGCACTAGGCAATGGATGTAGTCCACCTGATGTCGGAAAATTATATTAATTATAAGCAAAATAAGAAATATCATCATTAGCCTGTATATTTCATGTTGAACAAGGGACTCCTGACGAGTGAGTTATTGCCATAGTTACCACGCTTGGCAGGCGTATTGGCGACCGCATTATTATGTTTTTAATATAATTGAAATAACCTTAATTCAATTCCGTGAAATGAAATTTAATTTTTACATTTTACTAAACGTTATTTTTTAATAAAAGCTTGTTTTTTAAAAATATTTTGTAACTTTTTTTTATGATGGACTTTGACATATATGTATATAGAAATGATTAATATTTACCTGCGTATGAACTTTAGTGGCGGGCGGTCCGTGTGGGCCCAGTGATCCCGGCGGGCCGAGTGGGCCGGGCGGGCCCAGTGGGCCCAGCGGGGCGGGCTGCAGGCCCGGCGCCCGCAGCAGCAGCGCGCGCAGCTCCCCGCCACACACCACCTGCACACACACACACACACACACACACATCAGTGTCGACGTGGAAGAAGCGAAACAGAAGCGCCGGGTAGGAGACAGGTGACCTCCCTTTGTCTCTGCCTACCTCTATGAGAGAAAGGCGTGACGATTGGTATGCATATATCCAGACTTTAGGAGCACAAGGACGGACGTATGAATGAATGAAGTACACTTTATTGCAAAATAAAAATAGTAACACAAACAATAAATAATTATAAGAGTTACAGCGGTTTCGCACTACATCCGATCCGAATCCGATCTCGACCCGTGAAAATATGGTCCGTAGTAGCCGTAGAACTATTTCTATGGTAATTTACGTACTATATCCGATCTCCGTCATCTGATTTCTTTCCAAATTTCTAGACCAATATTTTCACGGGTTCGGATCGGACATAGTGCGAAACCGCTCTTATACATATAATATTTTGCAATTGGCGGCCTTATCGCTAAAAGCAATCTCTTCCAGGCAACCGTATGCCGTGGATGGACCAAAGAGTAGAAGAAATGGGGTAGCAAAAGGTGTACGTTACGATAGAATATATATATGTGCAGACTTACTCCGCGTACAAGTACGCATTATAAGACTATAGTTAGACCCTTAAACGGACAGTGGAATTATAGAACCCATCATATTTTGAACTTTATGTACTTGTAATAAAGATCAAAAACAATCAATTCTGAACATACCCTCTGTACCGTTTAAGGGTACTTGAAGTATATGGCTGTATATCCACATATATAAATACTATTATGTACTATTATTATCTTCAGAAGCATTTGGTCGTAAGTGCCAGTTTACGATAAAGGCACATACGACGAATGTTTCTGACGTATAATGGCACATCCGACTTAAGGTGCATGCTCCGATCGACCGTCCATACAATGTTTGTAGGGGCTTTATGCTAAAAATAGACACTCTTTGTTTGAAACGAATCATTTTATCACTTTTCTACAATCAAATGTGCTCGCCTTCGACGTTTCAGGAAATAACTTACACTAATTACTGAGAAAAACAATCGTGAAATTCAGGCAAAATTTGACACTTCTTTACATGTGTGGGTTCGTTTTGACAAGCAAACTAAGCGCCATGTTTGTTATAGTTTAAGCTAGATGGCGTGCAAGTGATATTATAATTCTTATAAAACAATATACAATAATATCTATCTACGTGTCGATGTTGTTATTATGTAGATAAATTTTTGGTCAACCATGATCTAAATTATTACAAATCGGTAAGTCACCAAAGTAGCACAGAATTAAATTTCGTGAAAAAAGGAATCGTGGGATATGTTTTTACTAGGTAAAGAATACTTTCTATGCATTTTACAAACAGACAAACAATACATTAGTTTGATATGTCGCGTCGGTCGCGTGTCTCGCAGAACGGTGTGATGCGTTCAGAAACGAACAAATATTTACATCAAATGGACGTCATTTATTGTTTATAAATAAATAACTTATTCTAATAAGATTTTGATTTTCTTATTCGTCGACCAATACCAGGAATATAAAGATAAGTAATTTTTTTCTGTACATTTTATTGTTCTATTATTTCAGGATGTGTTCAGTGTTCTGAACGCATAATGAATAATCTGCATGAGTTGAAACTTCCCGCGTGAAACTGTTGACTAGTTTGCTACTATATCTGTGCCCTTGACAACATGATGACCAGAGTAGCCAACCCTACAGTTTTAACTGTAGATCTACCGTTTTTTGGAAATGCTCTCAGTTTTTAGTTTAGACCTCGAAATCTACAGTTTTCTATTGAAGACGATGGCGTCATGTATTTTATTTTCTAATGTGTTGAATTTACTAGTTTTTACGTAATATCATATTTGATACTAGCTTCCCGCGCGCGGTTTTACCCACGTAACGTGGAAACTTCGTAATAAAATATAGCCTTTTACCTTCCTCGATAACTGGTGTTGTCTTTCTTTCTCTATCTTCTTTTTGAATGTGTACATAAATAAATAAATAAAAATATAGATTAACTATTTCTTAATTATTATTTGATATTTACAGTTTTCTACAGTTTTTTTTCAAGCATATCTACAGTTTTATACTAAGATAGGGTTGGCAACACTGATGATGACAATTTCTCGACTAACTGACCTGTGAACTGACCGCTGTCTAATGGTTGTGAAAAACGATACTATTCGATTTTATTCAAATACTGTGTGTAAAAGTAACATATTCTTTTGTTTTTTATTTGCTTTTCTATATTTCAGATTTAGATTACGTCTACAATGTATCCAACAAGCAAGAAGGCGTACAGTCGACATGTATATTCGGGGCCGCGCAAATCTTTGAAACGAGTTCGAGGTGGACTCAGACAATTTTACGATGAAGAGAGGTAAACATGCCTAATAAAACTAATTCTGTGTCAATTTCCCGATCTTATTTATAAGTACCGTTTTCTGTTGACAAATATTTATTCATAAATCGTTTTACAGCCGTAAGAAAGTTTGGCGTTCTGAAAATAAGAAAAACCCAGTGAATGAAGAAATCGTCGTAGATAATTATTTAGCGTATGTATCAAATAAGCGTGATATATTCTACTTGTTGCTCGTAAAAGTAACTGTACATTTAGTTGTCATACCTACATATATAATCTAAGATCATTACATTTTTATTTGTTTCTTTCAGTGCCCAGAATACACAACCAAGAACATACGGGCGTGGAAAACCAAAAATCCGCTTAGACGCCACCTATAGTGCACCTAGTACTAGCACAGTGACAGCTGAACCTGCGATTGAACCTTTAGATATTTGGCCACAAGCTGACCCTGAAACGGATTCATTTCAATTGACTGTGGAAGCTGTTTCCAATAAATGTTTATCTGCAATATCTGGGTATCGCATTGTGGACCTGAAACATGTAATTGAGTGGGCATTCCTTTTGGAAAGACACCGAAGTATGTGTGAATATTCACAAATTGATTTTGTTAGTGAGAGACTTGATGGATTTCGAAGTGAATTAATTTTCAAGTGTAGTATGTGTGGTAAGGCATGGAAGCACTGTACGGAGAGCAGTGACAAAATAAACACTGCATTTGTAATAAGCCCAAAGTGATGAAGCTTACACTAGTAGCACGGAAAATTATAATGTGTAGCAGTGAGAAAGATGCTATGGCTGCAGATTTGAGAAATGGACCACTGCATGTATTTGGAGTACATGAAAACTGCAAGGATTATTACTGTAATGTCAATAAAACATCTGCACATGGAAGTGAAAAGAAGGAAGAAAATGTTGTAGAAAATCTGAAAAAGACTGCTCCAGAGGTGTGGGCTCTGATTTATGCAGCCAATGAAAAAATTGCTTTGAAGGCAGGCCGTTTGTCAAATGAGACGACAAATGTGGCAGAAAACTTTATGAGTGTAATAAATAAATACAACTGTGGAAAACGAATTAGTTTTGGAAGAGGGGGTTCTTACCAGCGACGTGTTCATGTGGCAGGTAAATATAATCAGTCAGATATTGTCAGTAACAGTAAGATATGCATACTTCACAAATATTGATACTAATTCTTTGGAATATAACATAGTGCACTCATTCCCCATCAGATCAGGTATTGAACTACAGATGTGCCCACTCCAATTGTTTTCATGTTCACATTGTTTTATATGTATAAGTATAATCATCTATTTATACTTTTTTGATATTTTCTAGTAAAAATATTGTGTTTTCAGGATTATCACTTGCTACTGGACACAAATGGCACGAAACTGCATGGAAAAAACAGACAACACAGAGTCCAGGGACATATTTTAAAAAATACCTCAGGCGGAAAGAACAAAGCAGAATACGACAGCAATCGTCGACACGCAAACGATTGTATGCGCCAAGAGAGAAAACCCAAGCAGACAAGCACTATGGACCTGAAGCTTGTGATCCACTTGATATTGACGAAGCACAATTGAGAATACGATGTGAAGAACGGTTAGCAGAATTCCAAAAGTCACCAGAAGACATAGCTTTGATTGAAATGTCTACAGTAGGGCAGCATGAAAATGATTTATATACTACTCATAGGTGTGACCGATTGACTGCCAGTCAATTTGGAATGGTTAGTTGTGTGGTATAATTATGTTAGCAGAAATGAATATACAAATATGCATTTCTTGCGGTACTTGATTGAATATCTATGTAGACAATGTTGAATTTAAAAATTATCCATAACATACATTTATTTTATCTGAACTTTTATGTTTACAGATTTGCAAACGCCGTATTACCACTCCATGCCACAATCATGTAAAGGATATCCTATATAAAAATAATTTTTGTACAAAAGACATGTTATATGGGCAGCAAAATGAGAATGTGGCAAAAAGTATGTTCATGCAACAATATAATAAATTTGTGAGGCCTTCAGGTCTTTATATTGATGAAGAATTTGGATGTTTAGCTGGCAGTCCAGATGGTAAGTTTTTCTTTATCAAGCTTCAATTTTATTAATGTATTAGGCAAATGTGGAAATTTATAATACTAGTTATAATGGTAAGAGACCAAAGATTATGAGCATGATAGGCGATTGAATTTCTTGTATCAAATTTCATGAAGTGCTCCATTGCATTGATACATATTTTGTGTCAATTTGTTACAGGTATAATAGAAAATGAGAGAGCTGTTATTGAGGTCAAGTGCTTTCCATCATTGGCGAGGAAAAATCAAAGCCTAGAGGCAGCTGCACTAGAAAAGAAAAACTTTGCTCTAAAATTGGATAATAATGTTTTAGTCATGAATAAAAAACACGATTATTACTATCAAGTAAATTGATAATTCTATTGCATGATTACTTTATAATTTATTTCAATATCTTATTTTTTCTTATTATAATTAAAATATATTTCAGGTTCAAGGACAAATGCGTGTCAGCAAAATGGATAAGTGCTACTTCATATGTTTTATTTCAGTCACTGAACCTTTGACTGTAATAGAAGTTGCTCGAGATAATAAATTTATCAGCAATATGATACCAAAGCTATTAGACTTTTTCAAAAACTGTATTCTGCCAGAAATCATTTTAAGACGTGTTCAGAAAAATGCGAAATGTATAGATTTGAATGGTATGTAACCTGCCAGTATGTACAACAGGCTATTTTATTGACTTCTTCATAAGTTTTATCAATTAATAAGTTATTATTTTATTCTAGTGAAAAATCGTCCTTCAACATCAATATCACATGGAAATTCGAGCATGGAATAAAGTTTCATTTTGGAGCAGCTTTGGAGATTGATGGTAAATAACAGATTGAAATGAATGAGAAACAATATCCATCAAAAAGTAACAAATATACTAAGTAAAGTTATTTTTCTTTGCAGAACCTGTGAAGCAGTGGTTTCAAGACAAGAAGAAATGAGTTTTGTTCAATTGCATTTTTTTTGTAGTAGTTTGTTTAGAATCTACATTTTCATTGTATTTATATTTATTTACTTCATAAGTTTTATCAATTAATAAGTTATTATTTTATTCTAGTGAAAAATCGTCCTTCAACATCAATATCACTTGGAAATTCGAGCATGGAATAAAGTTTCATTATGGAGCAGCTTTGGAGATTGATGGTAAATAACAGATTGAAATGAATGAGAAACACTATCCATCAAAAAGTAACAAATATACTAAGTAAAGTTATTTTTCTTTGCAGAACCTGTGAAGCAGTGGTTTCAAGACAAGAAGAAATGAGTTTTGTTCAATTGCATTTTTTTAGTAGTAATTTGTTTAGAATCTACATTTTCATTGTATATAACTTTTTATTTGTATTTACTATAAAGGGTGAAATAAAACTTTATTGAACTCAATAAGCTGCTCTTTAGATAATTGGTTTACTAAAAACTTAGGTAATCAAATAAAACTATATTTTACTTTATATATTATTGACATTATTTATTTCCTTTTTTATTAATCAATTAAATGGTTTACGCCATAAAATATAACTTTTATTTTCCTTAAATAGTACTAGTTTTAATTTATCGTAATAGGTGGCGTTCTGCCTATCCCTATGGATATGTAGAGTATTTCTACAAAATATTTTAGCCCCTTTTTAAATACACGCCATCTAGTGTCTACTTTGTAAACGTAGGGAATACGTCTTATGTGTGTGTAAAAGACTGTACATTCAATGACAGATGTTATTTTCGGGTTTTTTGTCGAATTGGGTGGATTTTGAGGCATTGTTATAATCTAGTTAAATAAAGGGTCATGACCGAGTCTCGCAAACACAATCCTACGACTTAGTAATGCTCCGATTTCACATAAAACGAAATAAACTAAGAATAAGAATATTAGCGCCATCTAGCGGGAAAAGTGCCGGGAACAGACCGTATCTTTCACCTTAATGCTTTTGAGCTCTAGATATCCTTATTATAAATGCGAAAATAACTCTGGCTGTCTGTCGGCAACTACTTAACCGATTTAAATTAAATGTTATACCTACTATTAACATAACTTTGGAAAAGATAATTTTAAAATTAATTCAGCAGTATTAAAAGCAATCCACAATCTAATATTCTTTTTTAATATTCCCTTTAGCAGCCCTTCTACGTCTACTACTAAACATGAGCGTCTCCTTTAGAACTTGGCAAGTCAGGGTCGTTGAGGGATATTGCCGTAATCACCACGCTTGGCAGACAGATTGGTGATCGCAGTAAAATGGAGAGTATCTTATTTTATAGCACAGTGTGACCTAAACCCGCATTTTACGCACGCATTTCCGTGACTTAAGTTGCCGATTTCGGCACGGTGCGTAAAGTAATCGACAAACTTCACAGCAAACAAATGACAGGGAAAAAGTGACAGCGGAATCAAAGAGAAACGCTGTCATATAGTTCGTTTCACGGAAATCGTAACTTTTGGTCTGAAATGGAGACTTCGGGCAGTGAATTTAGCGAAGATAAGAACAATGAAATTGTTCCGGACGCGATAAAAGAGATTGCGAAATCGGTGACGGTTGTTAAATGAATAATAAAATGATGACACTAAAAATTGCAATGATTAGAATGTGACTTTTAAATTAATAAATTCACCCAGCGGGAGGGACTGCGCCCCCCTCGAACCCCTCCCCTCTACCACCCCCGAGCACCCTCGCTACGCTCGGGCGCTAACTTGACGCCGTGCAACAAGAGACTGCTTAGGTCACACGTATCGTAATCCACCACCCGCGAGTCCGGGGCGGGTTTATGTCACATCTGCTATAAAATAGTATTCGATACTCGTGACCTAAGTAGCCTATTATTGAATGGCGTGAAGTTAGCGCGCGAGCGTAGCGAGGGTGCTAAACGCCGTCACACGTATCGTAATGTACTATTTAAAGATTACTTAGATATGTGGTGGTCGATTCTAAGCGAAATGTTAGATTAATATTAATTTTAATGTCACACCTGAAAATGTGGGTGAAGTCTGATGGCGTCGTTAGCCTGTACGAGCTCATTCCGCCTCGCGTCTTGAGAGTTTTCATTCTCCACTCTGTAATATAAAAACATTATTAAATAACAAATATTTTTAAATAAAGCATAAAAATTGGCCGTAGCCCAATGGCTAGGTCGTCGGACTTGCGATCACGTGGTCGCCGGTTCGATCCCCACCCATTGCACTACCGACGTGAACCCACTCGTAACACAAGCATTTTAGCTTAGCACAAGGGGCTAACAAATACAATCCTTACTAATATTATAAACGCGAAAGTTTGTAAGTATGGATGGATGCATGTTTGTTACTCTTTCACGCAAAAACTACTTAATGGATTTCAAAAATTATTTCACCATTGGAAAGCTACATTCACCCTGAGTGATAGAGGCTATATTTAAGGGTGAAGCCGCGCGCGGGAAGCAATTTGTCTTACATAAATAATAGCTGCGCCCGGTTTTATCCGCGTTACTCTGCTCCAGTGGGTCGGAGCGTTATTTTTATAGCCTATATATTAAACGAGCTTATTAACTATCCCCGTGCAAAGTTTTAGCTAAATCCATTGAGTAGTTTTTGCGTGAAAGAGTAACAAACAACCATCCATACTCACAAACTTTCGCGTTTATAATATTAGTAAGGACGTTTTGCTAACATCAACTTACTTAATGCCGGATAAAGTGACGTGGGCTACTAAGTAAATAAACACATATCTAGAGCTCAGAAGCATAATGTCCGATATGTCATTATACGTCAGAAACATTCGTCGTATGTGCCTTTATCGTGAACTGGCACTGACGACCAAATGCTTCTGAAGTATAATAGTACATGAGACCGTATGCTTCTGCGGTCTTCTGAGGGCTCGTCGATATACTTATAGTCCGTATAAATAATAACATACTCAAAAGACAGAACTTACACTCATAGTTATAAAAATAATAAAATAATATTGTATTTTCATACCTGACACAGCTTTTAGACTAAAGCTATATAAACTATTATAATGAAATAAAATTAAGTATGTTATTTAAAATAGTAAATTTAAAAACCAAAATATGTTTTGACTATTTACAAATACCTGTAATAGGTTTACGTGAATAAAACCTTTTTATTATTATTTTATTTTATATATATATATATAATACGATAATGGAAAAAGAAATAATGAATTGATGAAGAAAGATTGACAAAACCGGTATACATGGCAAGTGTGAGTGGCACAGGCGGAAGGGGAAGACCTCGACGAACGTTCTCTGACCAAATCGGAGACATCCTCGCAAAAGGTCAAATAAGATCCACCCTAAACCGACGTGCTTGTATGAAGAATGTTATGAGAGTAAATGAAGCGAAAGTTGTGTGTAGGGATCGTAGCAAGTGGAGGTCCATTGTCTCTGCCTACCCCGCTGGGAAACAGGCGTGACCTTATATATATAATAAGATAATACTGACTGTCTGGGCGCGACTGACAGCACGTACACCTCAGCGGCCGGCTCGCCTATCTCCCTGTTACTGTCACCATCTGAAAACAACAACAACATTACAATTGGCATGAAGACAAATAAAATCTATTTAGTCCGTCAGTTTTATTTAACAAATCAATAAACAATGACAAATATACAGAGCAACAACTATAAAGTTTAGGAGAGGGGGGCTTGTGACGTCACTACTAGGTAACATTGTACCTACAAGTGACGTCACGCGCTGTATCTTCACTAAGGCTCACTCAGGAGGCTTAGTGCGGAAATCCTTTTGACTTAAAGTAACTAATTGACAACCTCCGTATCGTAGCGGTATTTGGGTCGCTTAAGTGTCGGAGGTCGTGGGTTGGATCCCCACACCGCACAAGAAATCTTTGTGTCAATTCCAAGATTTCTTTCCGGGTCTGGTTGGGTGAGGAACTACCCTCCATAATACTGCGGACACCAATCCGCCTGCCAAGCGTGGTGACTATAGCAAATACCCTCGCTCGGGAGGAGGTCCATGTTCAGCATGGACGTTATACGGGCTGTTGATGATGATGATGTTATCTCACCTGTATTTATGACAATGGCGTCCAGCTCCCGTCGCAAGTCCCGCGCTCCGAGTGTCAATACTGCAGCTAACCTGTAAAGTAAATAAAGTAATGTTAAATTCATCATTATCAAATTATGATTGACTAAGGGTTCCGTATCCGAAGGGTAAAAACGGGACCCTATTACTAAGACTTCGCTGTCTGTCTGTCACCCGGCTGTATCTCAAGAACCGCGACATATAGACAGTTGAAATTTTCACAAATGATGTATTTCTGTTGCCGCTATAACAACAAATACTAAAAATAAATAAAATTCATTTCTAAGGGGGACGCGTAACTCCCGTTCCTGTGGGAACTTCATAATTAAATATAGCCTATGTCATCCAGGGATAGTGTAGCTTTCCAACGGTGAAAGAATTTATCAAATCGGTCCACTAGTTTCGGAGCCTATTCAATACCAACAAACAATCAAATCTTTCCTCTTTATAATATTTGAATGGATAGATATTAGGTTATAGATATTAGGCCTATGAAATTGCCGTTCTGCAGTACTGGCCATTTCAAATCAAAATAATTTTTGTTTGGCTAAGAATTCTAATTTCAAATTTATTTTATTTTCAAAACATGGATTTTTTTCCAAAAGTAGTCATTTGTTTATTGATAAGTGTTACATTTTCATGGCATTTCAATCTTTTTCGTCATCATGGATACGTTAAAATTCGAGTAATTATGGAATATGAGTACCGTCGTGGCAGCAACGCGGCATAAGCGGCACGCAACATCAACGACGTTTACGGAGCTAACACTACAAACCAACGCCCCACCTGTTATTGGTTTGCTCGCTTCCGTTCTGGAAATTTCGACCTGAAAAATGAACCTCGCGGTCGTCCGATGACTTTGGTCGACAATGACGAATTAAAGGCGATGGAAGCTGATGATACACAATCTACGGCTGAATTAGCAGCAGCTTTCGACGTTAGCGTCAAAACAATATTGGTCCATTTGCGTCAAATTAGCAAGGTAAAAAAGCTAGACAAATGGGTGCCCCACGAACTCAATGATCGCCAGCGCGAAGTATGCGTCGAGACGTGCCTTGCCCTGCTCAACAGACACACAAATGAAGGAATTTTGAACCGCATTGTTTTGAACTGCGAGGAAAATGGATTCTGTTTGATAACCGCAAGCGCTCAGCAAGTTGGTTGGATCCCGGTTCAGCACCTAAACAATGCCCTAAACGAAAACTTACCCCTAGAAAAGTGATGGTCACTGTTTGGTGGTCTAGCGCCGGTGTGATTCAGCACAGCTTCTTACCAAACGGGG
The DNA here is from genome assembly GCA_947037095.2 of Nycteola revayana. Classification (NCBI taxonomy): domain Eukaryota; kingdom Metazoa; phylum Arthropoda; class Insecta; order Lepidoptera; family Nolidae; genus Nycteola; species Nycteola revayana. The sequence goes on from OX344840.2 coordinate 9,433,007, forward strand.
TGAGCATTACTGCAGATGTGTACTGTGAAGAACTGAACACAATGATGGAGAAGCTGGCACATCTCCAACCAGCATTGGTCAATCGCTCGTCTCCGCTGCTCCTGCACGACAACGCGCGACCTCATACTGCACTGCAGACGGTCTCCAAGTTGCAAGAACTGGGGTTGGAAGCTCTCCGTCATCCGCCCTACTCACCAGACCTTGCGCGTACAGACTACTACTTTTTCCAGAATTTGGATAACTTCTTGGCGGGAAAAAAAATCAATACCCGAGAGGCAGTACAAAATGCCTTTGAAGAATTTGTTGCCTCCCGTCCAGCTGATTTCTTTAAGAAATCATAAACTGGGGGGGCATTAATAAACTGCCACTGCGTTGGCAAAGATGCATTGATTGCATGGGTGATTACTTCGATTAATACAATTAAAAAATACATGAAAAAAAACTTTTATATTTTTTCATACAAAACGGCAATTTCATAGGTAAAGACCTATTATAAGACTAAGTATGTAAGTAATAGTAAGTGCGGATAGTGACCGGTCGTCGCTGACCCGGCGGTAGGCCGTGCACACGCAGGCGGGCCGCCGCCAGCGCCGCCGCCGGCACGCGCACTCGCGCCCGCTCCATCTGCGCACACACACACACACATCATTATCATCAGCCCACAATAGTTGTCATTAATGTTTCAGCGTTGACCGGGACAATGGTCAGAGCGGGGGAGGGGAAGATCAACCAATAACACGTTCTCCCATTACGCACGCAGGACAATAAGACAAACACGAATGCGTATTGCGAACGAAGCAGGGGTTAAAACGGGGTAAACAAAAATAAAAGTGGTCTCTCAGTACACACATACACTCTTATTTTGTTTGGTTAGCGCGGCCACCGGGACCATTGCCTTGTTGGCCGAGACACCGGTACATGACGCTCGAAACATGACCCGGCGTGCCAGGACGTATGGCAAACCTACCGTAGACCAATGGCTAGGGCGTCGACCTTGCGATCAAGTGATCGCCGTTTAGATCCCCACCCATTGCACTACCGACGTGAACCCAATCGTAACGCATTTTATCTTAGCACGAGGGGTTAACAACAATACTAGAATAGAGTGCAAAACTCTGCTAGTAAACACAATTACATATACAGATTAGGAATGTATGCAATCTTCAGCGGTAATAGCATATTTTACCTAACATCTAATCATCATCAGCCTGTACAACATCCACTGCTGAACATGGGCCTCCTCTCGAAAGAGGGTTTTTTGCCATAGTCACCACTCTTAGCAGGCTAGTTAATGACTGCAGTATTATGTTATAACACACAAGGAAACGCTGCTGCCCGTTCCTTAATATACACCTATAATAATCGTATATCTAGGAACCGGGCAGCAGCGTTTCCTTGTGTAATACAACATGATACTGCAGTCACCAATCCGCCTGCCAAGCGTGGTGACTATGGCAACTACCCTAATTGATAAATTTCGACGACCAGTTGGGTTCCACCGTGGCCGAATTGAAAAGGCATTAGATATATATTTATAAGGGGTATAAAATTCAGGTTTAATTCCTGCTGGAGGTCTGAATTTAATAATCTCAATTGATATAATATTACCTATCAGTAACTGCGCTGACGTATCGGTGCACGCTGCTTGGCGACTCGGCGTACCGGCGACGCTCCCAAGCGCCGCACCCACACGTGCACTCCCCACCTGCAACATTGTTACATTCTTGTTCAAACCTTAATATTGATCGGCATGTGATTACTTACAACTGTTCTACTTTATCAGCCCTCTGAATATGGGCTTACCATCCTTTAGCCCTTGGTTAGCCAGGGTCGTTAAGGGATATTGCCATTATCGGGTACGTTTCATTTTCATTTTCAAGTAGAAAGGCAGACTTAAGGGTTTGCTAGGGATGTGGAGACATAATTTGTACTAACTAGCTTCTGTAAAATACCTTCACCCATGTTGCCTTGTAGAATGAATACATAAAGCTATGTAGGTACCTATATTAATGCAGGTGGACTCACTCTTCCGGGAGGTCTGCTGGCCCATGTTCAGTGCGTTATTATCTTGTACATGCGATGTTCGTCTTGCGAACTACCATCTGAAATAATAAACACACAATTATAATAATGTTAATGAAAATGTGCGACAACCTCCGCAGCGTAGCGGTATTTGGCTCAGAGGTTGTGAGTTCGATCCCCACACCGGACAGGAAATCTTTGTGTAAATCCTAAGATTTCATTCCAGGTCTGGTTGGTTGAAGGTCTACCCTCCGTGCCTTGGAAAGCACGTTAAGCCATTGGTCCCGATTATTATAGCATCATCTATAACAATCGTATATCTAGGAATGGGCAGCAGCGTTTCCTTGTGTAGTACAACATAATACTACTGTCACCAACTCGCCTGCCAAGCGTGGTGACTATGGGAAATACCCTCGGGAGGAGGCCTAAGTTCAGTACTGGATGTTATACGGGCTGATGATGAAATGAAAATGTAATGAAAATTTAATTTTCTTCAGCCATATTTGTCAAGGAACTAGATCTTATACTTATATAAAATATAAAGCTGAAGTGTTTGTTCGTTTGATTGTTTTCTTGCTTGAACGCACTAAACCATAATACCCGTGACTGTGCATGGGAAGCTAATCCTACAAATATTATAAACGCGAAAGTTTGTAAGTATGGATGGATGGATGTTTGTTATACTTTCACGCAAAAAGTACTGAATGGATGGGCTGTAAGTTTGCACGCGGATAGTTTATAAGCTGGATTAACATATAGGCTACAAAATATCACGCTCCGACCCACTGGAGCTGAGTGACGCGGGTAAACCGCGGGGCCCAGCTAATTTGATTAGCCTTCCTCGATAAATGGGCTATATTACACTAAAAGAATTTTTCTAATCCGTCTAGTAGTTTCCGAGAATAAAACATCCAAGCAAAAATGGTATGGTACATGGTATAATCAATGACATTGCAAACTATGAGGAAATGACTTTTAAAAATATAGAGTTCCAATGGCATCATCATCTTAACAAGACACTCCCAAACAATGTCTTTTTTTTTAATTTTATTTTTTTACTAACAGTTTTGCAGTCTACTAGTATTCTTGTTAACCCCTCGTGCTAAGCTAAAATGCTTGTGTTACGAGTGGGTTCACGTCGGTAGTGCCATGGGTGGGGTTCGAACCGGCAACCTCAAGATCACAAGTCTGACGCCCTAGCCATTGGGCTACGGCTGCTTCTATTCTAATATGCCTTTCTATTTGTAAAATAATTTAATAAATTGGTTTAGTTGATACAGAGATTATGCTATACAACTTTACAAACCTCTTTGTAATATTAGTATGTAGATAACAATGCATGATGATACAATCAGCAAGTCACTTAAAACAAATTGTTCTGTGGTACCTACCAACTGAGTTTATGTGTGAGTCACCGTCAACTACATTGCGAGGTATTAATAACATTTTAATAGTATCAATTTACTGATCTCACTAATCAACAACCTCTGTAGAGTAGCTTAAAGGTTGATGGCTCGAATTAGCAGTTTCCTTGTGTGTTAAGGCAAGGCAAACTAAACTGAACTGCCACAAATAGAAATCAGACAAAGCACAAGGATTGGTAGACCTCAGTGACGATGAGCTAACTATATTACAACTATCAATTATCTTTGGCGAAAAGCAATCCAATCGCAAATGCGTCTTTCGTATGTTTGATGGTATGTAGATGAGAGATTGCAATAGCTAAAAATATGTAATCATCATACAAATCTACTAAGGTACGCAGTTGTATACGTATTTCAACCCATAGTGTGACTTGTAAGTATTTCAAGTTAGGTGTGTTATTACATAGTTTTTAAAGATATGTTTCTACACCCATACTACCCAGCTCTGATTTCACAAGTTCATGCCGAGGTTGTCTAGAAGAAACTGCCATTTGTATTTTGTCATTATTATGCACAATTTATTTTGTGTAATTCCTGGTGTACAATAAAGAGTATTTTACTTTAATTTAATTCTGCCAGCAGTGGTACAATTTTTGCATTTCACTTCTCTTCCCCACAAATCGAAAAGACTTTTGTTTTTTAAACAGCAATATGCACCACCCCCAGCCTATGATAAAGCAACTTGTAAGCCGACCAGGTGTGAATCAAACTATGCAGATCAGATTTCATAGGAATCTCTGAACTGAAACTATCATCTTAGCAGTAACAATTTGGGTGGTATAATTAATACACACAACATAATATAGGTAGGTAGATAAAGAAAGACTCATAGGAAGCTAGGATAGGGTCTGGTCGTCCTTGCAAGGCAAGGCTTCTGACCTAATCCCAGCTCGTGCTGGTTGATTCTAATAATAATTTTATTTATAATATGCGACTATTACATGCCTCATTGGTAGATTTAAATTCTATTTAATAACATTACTGTTGAAATATAATAATATACTAATTAATTAGTCAAGTTTTTTTTTTCTTTTTTTATCATTGTATTTGACTTATAAGTATGATCAATTCATCTACATTATCAATAAACATTTTCATTTCATTTCAATAGTAGGATCTCAACTGTGGTACAATTGTTTGGCTTTTATGTTCATAAATCTGACTTATATATCTGTGGTACCACTGGGTCGTGGTCCTAACCCATTAAGGGTGCCCCCAGGTGTGTGCCACTTAATTGTATGTTTTTTTCCAAATTTTTCTATATTGAACCATTAAAGTCTAAAATAATGAATATGAACATAAACTTATTATGAGTAGAGAAATTAATGACCAGCTGACGGACGGACTACTTTGTCTGTAATATCCTACAATTTGCTACCGGTTAATTAAGTATCTAGTTTAATTCATAGAATAAGAATAATTGTGTAACATTGTGATTCTGACAAGTACAAGTGTATGTAAATACCTAAGTGCTGAATAAATTCATTATTTCATTATTATTTCATTGGGTAGAACAGTGGGCAAATCATTACCTTTATATTAATCCTAGATAGACTGTCGCCAATAGTCTATCCCTAACCAAGAATAGTTTAACTAGGGTTTCCACCCGTACTATATATTATACAAAAATAATATAGTACAAAAGTACTTTGCTAAAATAAAATTCAACCCATTTAAAAATTTTGACGATGCACCTATGAAAAAATGGTAAATGCTAATTCACACTCATTGAGCGATTCTGAATTCATTAAGAAGGGCCCTATTTTTACTGGTAATTATCTTTTCATACATTCTCTCTACATGTCCGAACCAATTTAGCATACCTTTCTCAATCCTAGTCACTACATATACTTTTAAACTACTTACTTGTGTTTTAAACACATTAAATCCGACCCTAAGACTACCCCCCGACCCATTTTTCTATGTGTTACATACCTATATTTATAAATATAGGAGTGATGATGAATGAAAAGAATAATAATAAATCGCGAAAGTTAAATACTTACGTGATTGTACTATTGTAGGTTACTACTATTAGATGGTAGGTTACCATACTAACAATAAAAATTGGTTTATTTTGTACCCAAGTCAAATGTCTGCTTCTGATCTTTCCTTAACACCTGTTAGTTCATAGTTCTTTTTCGTCTCGTCAATCAGCTGATGCACAGAACCGAAATATCTTCCAGTTCATAAAGACGACTGAGTTTTTTTGTTGTATGTTCTAACTTTTTTTTTGTTTAGACTTGGACAGGTTACAACAAGTTCATTAACCTTAGCGAACCTAAGGACTTTTCGATCATGCAGTGCATAGTTTTGGCTGTGACTGCTATTTACAGCAACAACATAACGCAAGAAATTGTATAGCTTATTTTGTCACTGAGCGAGAGAAATAAACAAAATAATCAAAATAAAGGGCACATCCGCCATCTTGAAAATGGTTCTAAGTTTATTGCCGTGGGATTAAATTGAATGTAAATGACTTAATACTCACGTCTGAATTTATTTTTGATATTGATTTGCTGCTTAGAATCAGTGCAGTCCTTCTGATGGATTTAATTTATCACAAATCACAGAGAGTCGATGGTCGTTCGTACATATTTCATACACTTTACACTTTTATCATCCAATAAACACAAGTATAACTTAACAGCGTATTTACAGTAAATAGTGCGTCATTTATTTACACATTTACAAAAGTAATGTACAGTTTTTTTTAATATCAAATTAGCACGCACGAAATACGCAGTTCTCGGTATGTGACATTTTTGTTTCTATTTTGTCCGTTTTACGGTACGTGATTGTGATCCTTTAGGTGACTGGAGTTTTTGAATAAATAAGTGCATATTTTAACGTAATTAAAATACTTTCTGTAACAAAGAAATCAAATTGATAAGTTTTTAAGTTTTTCATAGCACAATATATAAAATTTATCATTTATACTGTACAAATAAAGCGTTATCAACTTTTAGAGACTATTTTAAAATTTTGCGTAGAATGGATCGTTCGAAATGTTATTTTTTTATAGCCATTCAGCACCAAGACTTTTCAAATCAGTGCCAATACCATAGAGCATCATTTTTAAGTTTTGAATAACTAAAACATATTGACAGAAGACAAAAAATGTACAGAATCTTTACAGATTTTATTAAGTTCAAAATATATACTCACAATATAACTAAAATAAAAAATCAATATTATTTTTTATATCAGCGATACTCAAAAACCATAGGCTAAGCGTGTGCCGTGTATATTTTTTAATTCACAGCAGTTCAGTCGCCATTTTGTTGGATGTTAAGACTTATCGGGAAATTCAGTGAATTTTCTCGTTTATTTTATTAGTTACAGTGTTATATGTGTTTTAATTTGAGATGTCTAAGCGGAGAATTGAAGTGATGGACCCTTTCATTAAAAAGAAGCGGTTAGTACCACGTATATTAAATGTTTGTTATGCCATGCTTTAGATTTAAGTTTACATGCCTTTGTTCGCGCTGTATAATTTAATTATTTACTGTAAAAGGTCTCATATTAATTTAAATATATTTAGCTGATATATTAATACTATTATCTTGAATATTATCATATAAAGTTGTCATTTTTTATAGCCACATATATGGTTTTAACATTTTGAATACAACCGGTGTTCGAACCTCGTTAAATGCCATGCTTGATTTTTTAGCCGTATAAAAACATTCAAAATATGCTCAAGATCTCATTATAAACAATCAAGTTTATATTTAATAACTTTCTTACCAAATCTTTTATTTTTTTATCAGTTTAAAGTTAAATTATACTGTTTTTGATTTTATTATTATTATGTTAATTACCTACTGGCCGCGTAACTACACAGTCGACGGCCTGTGGCATATTCCTTGCCTTCATAAAAGCAGAGGGCTGTCCAGGGCTATCATAAAGAAATGTTCAAATAGCCTAATAAAAAAGTAAAAATTAAAATTCTATTTATCAAATAATTAATCTGGTTATAATTTAATTGATTAACTATAGTTTTAGGGCTCCTAAAAGTATATAAATTCTTAAGATATCTATTAGGATGTAAAGAAAATCCACCCCGTTCCAAAATCTTTTTTGGACTAATTAGTTTATCTCATGGATATATTCATATATTCAACCAGATGAGGATAATTATGTTGTTTTATTCAGTGATGTGTGTTATATAGAGACTTAAGAAATTTAAACTACTACACAGATATCTTTATCTAACCAGCTGGAGAAAGTTAGCATGCATTACTACCTAACTACTCCAGTGCCGTGATAGGGACACATCAGCAAACTCTGCTGTTCGTCCGTCAATCAATAATAATAAACTCTCCTGACTGTTGTTTGCCATCCAACCAACCAAGCAAGCCAATAGTCTGATGTTCCCTTAGTTTGAGAGCCCCACGACCTGTATAGTAAAGAGACAGTTGCACAAGACTCCTCTAAAATCTTAAAGTCATCATTCTTTAAAACCTGCAATGACCAGTAACTCAGTAATTCTTTATTTTTGTAAATATAGGTATACATAGGTGTCTAAACAGCATAGAGTTCGCTATGTTTTGCCAATTAAAATGGTTGGCAACAAAATTAAAATATATCAAACTATTTATAAACTCTACAAATACATTACAAGTCTTCTTCACTGTCCTACCCTCCATACTGACCTTATTCATTTATTTATTTTTATCCAGTCCATTCTACTTTGGAATGCTCTTCCAAAGTAGAATAAACATAATGTGTGAATATATCACCAGAAAATTGTTAAATTATATAGCTAGATGTATGTATATACAAGGTGTAACGGAAAAGGTATATACATAGAAAGAGCAAGGCTTCTTTGGATCTTAACAAACAATATGGCAAGGGTTTTAACTAAAAATAAAATACTCCAACAATTGATACCAAATTCTCGGTTTCCTAAATTCAAATCATAACAAACGTGTCACCACACTACGTGGGTCAATAACTTTCCACATTCGTTGACATCGATCAGCTGATTGAGTGCTATTGATGTATTTATTTCAATTTGAAAAGTTTGGTTTCTGGTATCTAAGAATTTTAAAAAATAATGACTTCGGGACTTGTAGATATAGGATTAAATAAACCTTGCCATATTGTTTGTTATGATTCAAAGAAGCCTTGCTCTTTCTATGTATATACCCTTTCCGTTACACCTTGTATATGTATATATATTTATATTATATATAGTATGTTATCGTTTATAGTATATATTATTTAAATGTATTCATATGTAATATTAATATATTGTACTTATATACTTATCTCAATGGTATCTTATTCTCTTTTATAATTCTCATTACTTTGGTGCACCTACCACACTATCTCTGCACCACCCTATGGTTGACTGGGAGAGAATTCCTCTGGCATTAAGTCTGCCATGTACTTTCATATTGCTAAAGTTATTAATTAAATAAATAATTTAAATAATAAAAAAAAAAGATCAAGATCCAAACTGGCCACCATTTGCCTTTATGCTCGGTGAAGTAGCACAAGACTCATGGTGGTACATTTGCTAGGATAAATAAACCACATGGACATGTCAATAATACACATACAAGAGCAGTTTTATTATAATATAGCTGCGCCCGTGGTTTTACCCGCGTCACTCTGTTCCAGTGGGTCAGAACGTGATATTTTGTAGCCCATATGTTAATCCAGCGTATAAACTATCCGGGTACAAACTTTCAGCCAAATCTGTTCAGTAGTTTTGTCATGAAAGAGTAACAAACATCCATCAAACTTACACATTTATAATATTAGTAGGATATAAAGAGATTATTTGCTTGAACTCACTAATCTCAGGGACTACGGGTGGAATTTGTTAAACTTTTCTATCAGTGTTAAATAGACCAATTATTAAGAAAGGTTATAAGCTATATTTCCTACAGGAGCAGGAGTTACGCACTCGCGTCCAGTGAAGTAGCAAAAGCCTCCGCCTCAGGTGCACCAGATTAAATAAATCTTTTCCCTTATTTTCCAGGGAAGAGAAGGCAGCTGCTGCTGCCAAGTCTGGAGGCAGTGGGGAGTCGTCAGATTCAGCATTGGCTACACTGGGCACTAGCATGCCACCGACAGCTACCAGCACTCCAGGAGTCAATCCTTTTACTAGTAAGTTACATGAATCTCATCATCATCATCATCTTCCTCAGCCCGTATAATGTCCACTGCTGAACATGGGCCTCTTATATTGTCGGTGATACTGCAATATAATGTGAACAGTATTATAACCTATTATTATTTGTGATCAGGCAAGCAGTTGATTCAACTGGTAAGTGCCTGTGTCCTGCTCTTCTCCACTAGTTTCTATTGCAGCTGAGATGTTTGTCGTGTCTATTTTTTAAATTGGTTCACAGTTAGACAAAAGGATTTCCACACTAAGCCTCCTGAGTGGGCCTTTGTACATATAATGTGAATGTTAAAAGAGGTAAAGTTTGTAGATTTGCTAACTGATTTTGGAAATTATTTTACCAATAGAAGCCATGTTATTTATGAGTGTTTATGCATATTTGAAGTTAACGTTTTCACAGGAATGGGATCTGTACGAGTGTAACCATGTGAAACAGCTAGTATCTAATAAGGTTGAATATCAAATGTAGCAAATAGATTTGTTGCCTTTAAAATATAAAGTAAATATTTCTTGACAGATGAAATTAAACATTATCTGCACTGCAATGTCACCATGTTGTACATAAGGTAATGCTGCTGCCTGTACCCATGTATACAATTGTTATAGATGATGTTGTAACAATCGGGACCAATGGCTTAACGTGCTTTCCGAGGCTTAAAGGGTAGTCCCTCAACCAACCAGACCCAGAAAGAAATCTACACAAAGCATTTTTGTCCTGGGATCAAATACCCACGACCTCCGAGATATAGAGCGAGCCAAATACCGCTGCGCCACAGAGGTTGCAACTTACTTACGCGGAATTACAGAGTCATCGATAATAATTTGTTTTATTGATATTATATGATATTGATAAACTTTCTTTTGCACCCAGGTTTGCCCCACTCTCAGCGCTACCACGAACTACTTCGGCGCCGTCTCGGCCTCCCAGTATGGGAATACAAAAATGACTTCATGAGACTCCTAAACACACATCAATGCGTCGTGCTCGTCGGAGAAACTGGATCAGGCAAAACCACACAAATACCTCAATGGTCCGTTGAATTTGCAGCAGTCACTGCAGGGAAATCTAAAGGTGTGGCGTGTACCCAACCCAGAAGAGTAGCAGCCATGTCTGTAGCACAGAGAGTGGCTGAGGAAATGGATGTTGCATTGGGCCAACAAGTAGGTTACAGTATTCGATTCGAAGACTGCTCCGGACCACAGACTATCCTCAAATATATGACAGACGGTATGTTACTGAGAGAAGCAATGTCAGATCCTATGTTAGAGCAGTACCGGGTGATACTTCTCGACGAAGCTCACGAGAGGACGCTAGCCACAGATATACTAATGGGAGTATTAAAAGAAGTTATAAAACAACGAAATGATTTAAAATTAGTTATCATGTCTGCTACACTAGATGCTGGGAAGTTTCAGCATTATTTTGACAATGCACCGCTAATGAATGTCCCGGGTAGGACACATCCCGTAGAAATATTCTATACTCCGCAGCCAGAGAGGGATTATTTGGAAGCAGCTATCAGAACTGTGGTCCAGATTCATATTTGTGAAGAAATATCGGGTGATATTCTACTGTTTTTGACGGGGCAAGAGGAGATTGAGGATGCATGTAAAAGAATTAAGAGGGAAATTGATAATTTAGGTGAGTTTTAATGTGTTGTTGTAAATATTGACAAAAATAATGTCTCGGGAATTTCTTATAGTCTTTCTTCTCCGGGTGTCAACCGTAGGTAGATAGAGAGAGACTCGTAGCAAGCTAGAATAGGGTCCGTTCGTCCTTGCAAGGCGAGACTTGCGACGCGCTCTATGTTTCTGACCTAATCCCAGCCCGAGTCTCCAATCGTGTCCAAACCTGGTTTAGACACAATTGGAGACAATCTATCAAGATTTTCCTACTTATAGAGGGAGGAGTCACAAAAAAAAAAAAATATATATATCTCATTTGACTAGGTTCGAAAAATCCCATTAACAGAGGTAATTCGATGAAAAAGTGCCGGGACCTCATTGTAGTCCTCAATAATAGAAGTTTCTCACTTATCCAGGTCCCACTTAATCAGGTTTCGCTGTATTGTATGCAAGTGCTCTTTTCAACTTGAAACTTCTCCATAATTACATAATATTATAAAACAAAGTCTTCTGCCGCGTCTGTCTGTTTGTGATAAACTTAAAAGCTAATGCAAATGTCATGTATTACCTATTACATGGGTTTTAAAGTACTTTTCACCAGTAGATAGATTAATGAATTCCAGTATCATAAATTGGTATTGCCGTTTTGGACATAAGGTAGAGATGGACAAACATATAAAATAAAAAGTAGCCTATATTATCCTTAGTCTGTGAGTATAGATGGATGGATATTTGTGATTTTGTCTTTCATACAAAAAATACTAAACAGAATTGGCTGAAGGTTTGCACGCGGATAGTTTATTAGCTTGAATAACATATAGGCTACAAAACATCACGATCCGACCCACTTAGGTATTTAGCAGTGATATTCTTCTTTCTTGCGAAATCAGTCCATTCGATACTGAAACAAACAGAGAGACAATTTATTATTATTTATTAATATTATACTAGCTGCTCCAGTGGGTCGGAGTGTGATATTTTGTAGCCTATATGTTAATACAGCTTATAAACTATCCGCGTGCAAACTTTTAGCCAAATCCATTCAATGGTTTTTGCATGAAAGAGTAACAAACATACATACATCCACACATACAAACATTCGCATTTGTAATATTAGTAGGATTTATTTATACTTTACAGGACCAGACGCCGGCGAGCTGAAATGTATACCCCTCTACTCCACCCTACCCCCTAATCTACAACAGCGGATCTTCGAGGCGGCACCGCCCAACCGAGCCAATGGGGCTATAGGCCGCAAAGTGGTGGTGTCCACCAACATAGCCGAGACATCCCTCACTATAGACGGGGTGGTGTTCGTGATAGACCCAGGGTTCGCAAAGCAGAAGGTGTACAACCCCAGGATTAGGGTGGAGTCACTATTAGTGTCGCCCATCAGTAAAGCGTCCGCACAGCAGAGGTTAGTACCAAATGTGATATTTTCAGGTGACAGATAGACAGACAAATAGCTGCTGGACATGGGCTTCCTCCTAAGGGAGGGTATTTGCTATAGTCACCACGCTTGGCAGGCGGTTTGGTGACGGCAGTATTATATTGTATCACACTAGGAAACGCTGCTGCCCGTTCCTAGATATACGATTATTATAGATGATGTTATAACAATCGGAATCAACGGCTTAACGTTCTTTCCGAGGCACGGAGGGTGGTCCCTCAACCAACCAGACCCGGAAAGAAATCTTAGGATTTACACATAGATTTCTTTGGCCGGCGTGGGGATCGAACCCACGACCTCCGAGATTTAAAGCGAGCCAAATACCGCTACGCTACGGAGTTATTGTACTGTTAAATCGTTTTGAGGTACATATGGAACCAAAAAAAAAAAATCAAAATGAAAAAATACACATTCTAATCATGTTGTTATTAACCTAATGAATTCCATTATCCATCGAAAGGTTGTCTGGAAGAAATTGCTTTATGCGATAAGACCGCTCATTGTAATGTGTCTATTATATTTTCTTTGTCCTGTTTACTTAGGTGTGTACAATTAAGAGTATTCTATTCTATTATTAATTTGTTGCAGAGCGGGTCGTGCCGGTAGAACGAGGCCCGGGAAATGTTTCCGCCTATACACAGAGAAGGCCTACAAAGACGAGATGCAAGACAACACGTACCCGGAGATATTGAGGTGAATGGTGGTATACATTGGGTTGTTTATTTATTTATTATACACATACTTTAACTGGCTTCGTCTATGTTAGAAACGGCTTCACGAGAAACATATATCTAGAGCTCAGAAGCATTATGTCGGATATGCCATTATAATTCAGAAACATTCGTCGCATGTGCCTTTATCGTAAACCAGAGGTCCCCAAACTACGGCCCGCGGGCCAAATCCGGCCCGCCAGTGCCAACAATTCGCCGCGACACGCAATGTCTTATTGTTGTTACTATTGCTGTGATAAGTTGAAAAAGAAAACACAAAATGATAACTACTCAGTCGCACACTTTGCGACTTATATAGAAAGAAGAGTATAGTTAAGGATTGAAATATTAAAACTAAAGAGTTTTAAATTTTCAATCTTTAACTATACTCTTATTTCTAAACAAGTGGCCCTTCGAACATATTGTAAACATCGTTATGGCCCTAAGGCTAAACTGTTTGGAGACCCCTGTCGTAAACTAACACTTACGACCAAATGCTTCTGAAGATAATAGTTTATGTCCTTATGGTCCTGAGGTCTAGATAAGATATATGTCACCGCAAAATAATACGATTCGTAATTTGCGTAATTTGATCAACTTCCGTGCCACTCATATTGTTAAATTTAGTTGCCAGTTTCAGTGAACGCGCATAATTATTATATTATTTACTTAATTGTTATGACACTCGACCTAACCTAACCAAACGAGACTATGCTACTGTTGTAACGAAACAAAAACGTCAACTTCAATAAGTCCTGTTGAACTCCATTGGTTTAGGTTAAGGTTATTTTTATTTTTAAGTTGATCAACTTACTATTCTTATTATTTTCCGTTGACATATATATTGAGTTTCTAGTCTTTGCTAATAATGAGCGAAATTTAAATTCGTGTAAATGATGCGCTCCACTATTGCATATAAAAAAGTTTCAAATATGGACTAACACACATAAAATAACATTTTTTTCAAGAATATTGTTACAGTAATAATTCTCATAGCTTAGCGATGCCCTGAGCCGTGGTCCCCTTAAATACTAAAAGTCATAATCCGTCAATCTCATCGCCAGCGACAGCCCTGAGCCAAGGTCCAAGCCCCACAGGGGAAGCCCTCTTGCGTAGGTTGCTTAGTTTGTAGATTTTTGACCATTTAATAAGGCTGGAGCTCTGCTCTCTTTTATGCCCGGTGAAGTAGCAAAAGCCTCGTGGCTACCTTCGTAGTCCATCCGAAAAAAAAGAGCCGTGGTCCTAGCCCATTAAGGGTGCCCTCAGGCGTGTGTCGCTGAACTATTATTAACTATACTAACGTAGAAATATTGTTTAAAAACGTGCCTCCTTCCTAGAGAGCAAAATTATATAAGATTTTTATTATAGAATTAATTATTGTTATTACTATACATATGACGTGATACTAGACTGGCAGACAGACTATTAGCTAATCCGCAATAGATTTAAGTTGCGATATTTTGTATTTAATTATATTAATCACATTTCATTGTGTATAATTGACAAGTACAAGTGTATGTAAATACCTAAGTGCTGAATAAATCGTTTATTTACATACATACATAAGCTCACGCCTGTTTCCCAGCGGGGTAGGCAGAGACAATGGACCTCCACTTGCTACGGTCCCTACACACATCGTTCGCTTCATTCACTCTCATAACATTCTTCATACAAGCACGTCGGTTTAGGGTGGATCTTATTAGACCTTTTGCGAGGATGTCTCCGATTTGGTCCGAGTACGTTCGTCGAGGTCTTCCCCTTCCGACTGTGCCACTCACACTTGCCATGTATACCTGTTTTGTCAATATTTCTTCATAAATTCTTTCAAATCGTTTAATGTTAATTGGTCATTCCTTTCAGTCAGTTGTTCGTGGATTTGCTACCCGTCTTTATAAAATTGGCAATACTTTTATGAGGCAATAATAAATAATATATAATAATAAAATAGTAAGTTCGTCTTTATGCTTCTGAAGTATATGGAGGATTTGTTTAACAAAAATGACTAAAGAATATTTTTTTGATTTAAAATGATAATTCATAGCCATTCTCCATGGAGATTGGCCACAGTAAAACCAGCGTAAAATAAGGGATACACTTAACACTTCGCCCTATTTTTGCGCGTTTTGCAGATCGAATTTAGGATCTGTAGTTTTGCAGTTGAAGAAATTGGGCATCGATGATCTGGTGCACTTCGATTTTATGGACCCCCCCGCCCCCGAGACGCTGATGAGGGCCCTCGAGCTGCTCAACTACCTGGCCGCCCTCGGTGAGTTCATCCCTCTATACAAATAAATAAAATTGGAGTGTCAATGTCTTTCTTAACTGTTTTTGAATACTTTACGAAAAAGGTTATCATATACTATGTTTCAAAATAAATTTAAAATACGTCTTCCTTAGAGATGTTTAGTGTTATATAAGAGATTGATAAATTTCGATGACCGGTAGGGTTCCACCGTAGCCTAATTGGTTAATGCATTAGGGGCTTAACCTAAGATGCAGGTTCAAGTCCTGCCGGTGGTCGAATTTTATTAATCTCAATTTTGAAACATGTATAGCTGTTGTTTACTAGTTTGGGAGGCAGGGTTATGTAACTCTGGGGCCGGATTGCTCATGCGTGCCGGCCCCCGCCAATGGCGGATCGAAGGAGTGTCCGGGGGGTTTTAGTGGTGTAGGGTCCTCTCCTCGTGGTATGGGCTCTAGTCTTCTGCTGGGGCTGTTAAAAACCCTATAAAATTGTTTTTACCATATTCCCTATTAGATGCGCCCCGCGGTTTTACCCGCATTACTCTGCTCCAGTGGGTCGGAGCGTGATTTTTTGTAGCCTATATGTTAATCGAGCTTATTAGCTATCCCCTTGCAAACTTTCAGCCAAATCCATTCAGTAGTTTTTGCGTAAAAGAGTTACAAACATGCATCCATCCATCCATACTTACAAACTTTCGCGTTTATAATATTAGTAGGATGCTTGGATGGCATATTTTTTCTCATTATAATGACATTTTTTATATAAAGTCCGGTTTGACTCACGTGTGTAGTTTTTGGCGATTTCTCGACCACGGTTTCGGCTCCAACCAAAAAAATAATGACATTTAACTATTGTACTGTTAGATGACGACGGCAACCTGACGGACCTGGGCGCTGTGATGGCGGAGTTCCCGCTGGACCCGCAGCTCGCCAAGATGCTGATCGCCTCCTGCAACCACAACTGTAGTAACGAGATACTGTCGATCACCGCTATGTTGTCAGGTGAGAAGAGTTACAGGATATCCATCCATCCATCCGTCCATCGACTCATTCATTCATCTATCCATTCATCCATCCTTGTGTACATCCATACAATCCTTTCCCGTTTATAACATTAGTAGGATTTATACCCATCATCATCATTATGAACATCATCATCCCGTATAATCATACAACGTCCATGACCGCCATATTGTCAAGTGAGAAGAGTTTCAGATATCCATCCATGTATCCATTCATTCATTCATCCATCTACCAATTGATTCATCCATCCATCCATCCATCCATTCATCTATCTGTCCATCCATCCATTCATCTATCTGTCCATCCATCCATCCATCCATTCATCTATCTGTCCATCCATCCATCCATCCATTCATCTATCTGTCCATCCATCCATCCATCCATTCATCCATCCATCCATTCATTCATCCATCCATCCATCCATCCATCCATCCATCCATACATACATACATTCATAGAAACTTTCGCGTTTATAATATTACTAGCTTCCCGCGCGCGGTTTGACACATAGAACGCGTCGCTCACCTCGCTTCGCGAGGACCACCGTCCCTATCCTAGCTTCCTACGAGTCTTTCTCTATCTACCTACATTGTGACACATAGAACGCGTCGCTCACCTCGCCTCGCGAGGACCACCGTCCCTATCCTAGCTTCCTACGAGTCTTTCTCTATCTACCTACATTGTGACACATAGAACGCGTCGCTCACCTCGCCTCGCGAGGACCACCGTCCCTATCCTAGCTTCCTACGAGTCTTTCTCTATCTACCTACATTGTGACACATAGAACGCGTCGCTCACCTCGCCTCGCGAGGACCACCGTCCCTATCCTAGCTTCCTACGAGTCTTTCTCTATCTACCTACATTGTGACACATAGAACGCGTCGCTCACCTCGCCTCGCGAGGACCACCGTCCCTATCCTAGCTTCCTACGAGTCTTTCTCTATCTACCTACATTGTGACACATAGAACGCGTCGCTCACCTCGCCTCGCGAGGACCACCGTCCCTATCCTAGCTTCCTACGAGTCTTTCTCTATCTACCTACATTGTGACACATAGAACGCGTCGCTCACCTCGCCTCGCGAGGACCACCGTCCCTATCCTAGCTTCCTACGAGTCTTTCTCTATCTACCTACATTGTGACACATAGAACGCGTCGCTCACCTCGCCTCGCGAGGACCACCGTCCCTATCCTAGCTTCTTACGAGTCTTTCTCTATCTACCTACATTATGACACATAGAACGCGTCGCTCACCTCGCCTCGCGAGGACCACCGTTCCTATCCTAGCTTCCTACGAGTCTGTCTCTATCTACCCACTGTGAGTGTGACACCCAAAGAAGGTGACTAATGTCCATGCTCGTTGTGTTCCAGTCCCGCAATGCTTCGTGCGGCCCAACGAGGCGCGCAAGGCGGCGGACGAGGCCAAGATGAGGTTCGCACACATTGACGGGGACCACCTCACGCTGCTCAACGTGTACCACGCGTTTAAACAGAGTGAGTACTGCATGACGCATGTCACTAATACATACAGTAAAACCTGCTTTACGCGACCCCGTATAACGCGGTTTTTAAAAGTTCGCGCTAAATTGCCCCGCATTACGCGAGTGCGCTATTGGTCACTGAATTGATGTCTGATTGGTTATTTACTTGCGCGATTTGGTGGATCCTAAGCAAAAAGCTACTCATAAAACTGAACTTGAAATTGGTTCAGAGTTTTGAAGAGTAAGGAGGAAATGCATGTTACTAAAATAGTTCTAAGTATACATATAGATGGAGAGGGAGAGGAAGGCCAAAGAAAAGTTGGATGGATTGTGTGAACAGTGATATGAAAGAAAAGGGAGTAAGCGATAGTGTGACGGGTGACAGGACAGAATAGTAGAAACAAACATGCTGCGCCGACCACAAGTAATATGGGATAAGGGCAGGAAGAAGAAGGTTCAGTAGTTCCAAGGGCTATTCAATGCAAACAAGCAATAAAATCTTTTCTGTTTATAACATTAGTATAGATAAAGAAAATATTTCTTGACGAATCTTACCGATTTGACCGAATGGCACAAACAATTGATGTTGCTGTTTTATGTGGCCAATCTCAATATTAGTTGGCATATTATATCTACTAATTATTATTCTACCCATTCCAGATATGGAAGATCCACATTGGTGCTATGACAATTTCATCAACTACAGATCACTCAAATCCGGAGATAACGTGCGTCAGCAACTAAGCAGAATAATGGATAGGTAACTATTTTATTTTATTTTTATTATAGCTGTTCTCTGCTCCAGTGGGTCGGAGCGTGATGTTTTGTAGCCTATATGTTAATCCAGCGTATAACTTATCCCAGTGCAAAATTTCATACAATTCCGTATAGAAGTTTTGGCGTGAAATAGTAACAAACATCCATCCATCCATCCATATTTACAAACTTTCGCGTTTATTATTTTTAGTAGGATAATTCTCCAACAGAAGTTACAATATTTCATTAATATAACAGTTTACAACATTTCTTCAAGTAATTGCTTCATCTTCCAATGGGTATGATTCGGTATGAATACTAAAAAAATCTTTTTAGTCCATCAGTTAGATTACTTAAAAATATTGGATACGTATTTTTTTTGTTTATCAAATCAATAAAAATTGACAAAGACACAGAGCAATAACAAACTATAAAGTTCAGGAGAGTGGAGCTTGTGACGTCACTATTGTACTTAGAAGTGACGTCACACGAAATTTCAACGCGCTGTATCTTCGTAATTTATTGTTTGAGGAACGAAAAAGAAATACGTGTCCAATATTTTTTGGTAATCTAACTGACGGACTAAATACATTTTTTTGTCTTTATGTCCATTATATGTGAACATCGCAACAACATTCTTATTTTGTATTTATTTATTTTAACAAAACAATAATAAATTTTAATATGACGAAAAATATAATACAAAAATTAAAACTATTTTAAAAAGTTATAAGAAAAAGACAAATTACACAGAAGAAAATAATTCAAATCAAAATTACATATTTGTCAAATAGTATGCCAAATAATCGTCACTCTAAATAAACGTTATGCTAAACGAAATTATGCGGCATTTTAACTTTGTCAAATAAAATTCTGCCACCTGAAAAGTATGCCATTGTTAATTCGGGCCTATAAACATTCGACCAATTAATATTGTACAAAATAATTTTTATGCCTAAAAAAGATTATGCCAAGTCTGTTATGCCAAATAAAATTCGGAGCATTCAAATTCTGCCAGATAGAGGGAACCCAAGTAGTACTATGTACATAGTTGCCTTTTAGTTTTATGATGTGTGTATACATAAATAAATAACTAATGCTAAGAATACTATTTAGTAATGTGCCTTATTTTTTCAATTTCCAGGTTTAATTTAAAAAGAACGAGTACAGAGTTCACAAGCAAGGACTATTATATTAATATAAGGAAAGCTTTAGTTAATGGATTCTTTATGCAGGTATGTTATATCCGTCACTATATACTCTAGGGTTCCGTACCCGAAGGGCAAAAACGGGACCCTATTACTTGGACTTTGCTGTCTGTCCGTCTGTCTGTCACCAGGCTGTATTTTAATAATCGGGATAGCTAGACTGTTGAAATGTTCACAAATGATGTATTTGCTGTTGTCGGTCTTGTGATCTTGTGGTCGCCGGTTCGATCCCCACTCATTGCACTACGGACGTGAACCCACTTTTTAAGCTTAGCACGAGGGGTTAACCAGAATACTAGTAGATTGCAAAATACTGCTAGTAATCTTAAAAAAAATAACTGACAAAGAAATTTCATCAGACAACCGTAACAATGACGTCATCCAGCACATACCTACGTCTATTAAGAATGAGACAAACTAAAAAAAATATTTTCAACTTTGAATTTCGAAAATAGAAAAATAGAAGAATGGATTCCTTGATTTTTTATATAGTTTCATAAACGAAATCGAATTTAGTAGTAGGTTAAAAGTACCCTAAACCTCAGGGCATGCATGAGGAGATGTCCAGGTGGTATGTAAGTAACGCCTCGCTCACGCCCGCAGGTGGCGCACCTGGAGCGCACGGGCCACTACCTCACGGTGAAGGACAACCAGGTGGTGCAGCTGCACCCCTCCACGTGCCTCGACCACAAGCCCGACTGGGTCATCTACAACGAGTTCGTGCTCACCACCAAGAACTACATCCGGACCGTCACCGACATCAAGCGTGAGTCCTCCCGACCCTTAGTTCCTCCCCTCCAGGCCCGCGAACTGTAAAGTAGACCCACAGTTGCACAAGACTCCCTCAATCTCATCGTCACCTCGCGCCCTGAGCCGAGGTCCTAGTTTCACAGGGGCCGCCCTTAGTTTGTAGTTTTTAAACCATTTATTAAGGCTGGAGCTCTGCTCGCCTCTATGCCCGGTGAAGTAGCAAAAGCCACGTGGCTTCCTATGTATGTCCATCCGAAAAATGGAGTAACCTCTACCACACATGTAGTAACGACAACTACAGCGATCTAATTTCTATTAGTACTAGTTATTTATAAAATATAAAAAAATAGTGGCCCCGATGAAATACTTTCCCACGACACGCTCTCATCGTTCAATCCACCTCTGGCGCCGGTACTTGATATTTTGCGTAAAGTGTGGCTTAATCATTGGTTTATAGTGTCATTTTAAATAAATAAAAAGCCATGCGGCATATATATTATAACAAGAGTCACATTAGTCGAGGAGTGTTGCGGAACAATATATTACGCTAATGGAAGCGTAGCAAATGTATCATGATATCTTCGAGCGCGCTAATTGGAGTACCCAATAGAATGCCCTGTGGTTTCCGGCTTAGAATAGACCACCCCATGTCTTCCCATGGGTGTCGTAAAAGGCGACTAAGGGACATATGGCTGATGGATGGGCAGCAGCATCTATTAGCTCAAGGTTGACATCTTACTGCGATCACCAATCCGTCTGTCAAGCGTGGTGAATATGGCAATATCCCTCTACGATCCTGGTTTGCCAAGGTCTGTTAAAAGGAAGCCCATGTTCAGCAGTGGACGTAAACGGGCTGTTGATGATGATGATGAATAGAATATATTTACTACCTACTTATTTGTTCAAAATCATGAAAAAAATCTATTTAGTCCGACAGTTAAATAACCAAAAAGTATTGGTAATTTTTTACATATTTACTTGTAAATATATAAAAATATTCTGAATTAGCTATATTTGCAAAATTTGTTCCTTAACTTAATATTATATTAGACTAGCGGCCCACCCCGGCTTCGCACGGGTGGACTTTTATACCCTACCCCTGCCCTACCCTACCCCTACCCTAACCCTACCCTACCCCTACCCTACCCCTACCCTACCCCTACCCTACCCCTACCCTACCCCTACCCTACCCCTACCCCACCCCTACCCCACCCCTACCCTACCCCTACCCTACCCTACCCTACCCTACCCTACCCCTACCCAAAAGTATCCTATGTCCTTCTTCCAGTTCTTAGCTACCTCCCTACCAATTTTCAGCCAAATCGGTTCTGCCGTTCTTGAGTTATAAAAAGTGTAACTAACACGACTTTCTTTTGTTTTTAAAATGTATTCTGCTATTCAGGGCGTAGACAAATCCAACGAAACAAAAACCATGAAAATTGATCCAGGCGATCTCGAGTTATAAGTGTTGTAACAAACCCGTCTTTGTTTTATATATATAGATTGATATTCAAACAACTTAAATTTTTAATACAGTTTACAAAAAGTTTCTATGATTTTCTTTGGTCTTTATTTTTCTCATACATTTCAATAGAGTCATTTTGTTCGGAGTTTTTACCTGATCACACTCAAATGTTAATATTTTCATAATATAACATTACAGGAACAAAATAATAAATGTTAATTGGAATTCAAAATAGCTACTTACAAAAACAGTCATTATACAATTTTACTAATAGATTTATTGGTCTATTTACCTTTGTTTAAAAAAGGCTTAAATGCCAATTTTCTACTTTTTATTGTCAAATATCTCATAAAATTAGACGTGGCAGAATATTTTTAATAATGAAACAATATCCATCATTCTCTGAGATGATAAATAAATGTGTGTTTTTCTGTGCACCAAAAACTTTGTCGACCTGTGTAATGAACGCATGTTGTTGTCCACAGCTGAATGGCTACTGAAGATCGCGCCACAATACTATGAGCTGAACAACTTCCCACAATGCGAGGCGAGGCGGCAACTGGAACTGCTTCAGGCGAGACTCGAATCCAAAGCCTACCAAGAGGGATTCTGAGCACCGCCACTGAGCCACTGGTCACTGGGTGTTTGGACGATGAGAACCTTTAGAGTATACATAAAACTATAAAGCGCGGTCCGTTGTGTCGATTGTAAGCAGGTTTTGATGTATTTCGTTTGGCGCTTTATACTAAAGATAAATGGTTATATTTATTTTAATTTTGATTCCGCAAATCACTTTTGTCATAATAATACGGATGACGAATGAAAAATCTATTTAGTCCGTCAGTTAGATTACAAAAAATATTGGACACGTATTTTTTTATGGGATAAAATATAATGACCACCAAAAATATATACTTGACACCAGAAAAATAAAGTCTAAAATTATAATAGTACTAGCTATTTTAGTCACGACTGCACTTCAAATTGTATTCGAACACCAAATGTAGTAAATGATCACCAAATCTTAGCGAGCAAATTATTGCGCTATTTCTACCTTAATAAAATCAATGAAAAATGACAATCGGTTAGGTTAGGTTAGAGCTGCGGCCATACAACGCACGAGCCGAGCGAGCGAAGCGAGCGGTGCCGCGGCAGCGGCCGGCGAGTGCCAGAACCGAATAGTAAATTAGTAAAACATTTAGGTACTTTTGGTGATCATTTACTACTTTTGGGTTAACAATGAATTATTTGGAGTCATTTTGCTTAAATACGATAGCGAAATGTTAAAACTTTGGTTACAATTTTACATTAAAATGCGGGTTTAATTTTGGTGATCATTTTTACTATATCTGATGGTAAGTTAAACATAAGCCTTTTTTTATTTCTCAAATCAATAAAAATTGACAAAGATACAGAGCAACAACAAACTATAAAGTTCAGAAGAAGCATGCCAGGTCCGATTTGTTATAAATTGGTACATGAGTTTAAAAAAAACGGGGCTTAGTGTTGCAGATCGGGAAAGTAAACAAAAAACAAGGGGTTTTTAAGTCTGGGTTTAATTTACTGCGTTTTAAACTACAAGTGCAAGTATAGTATTATATTAATTACCTAAATTAAATATGTATTTAATATTTTTTGACTAATCGGGACATTTTGCGTCCCGATCAGGTACAAATCGGATCGCCCCCCAGACCCCTGAAAATTGGGACGTCCCGCGCAAATCGGGACACCTGGCAACACTACAAGTGACGTCACATGACAGTTCAACGCGCTCGTCTTTCTTCGTCATTTTTTGTTTGTTATTTATGGAACAAACAGAAAAATACGTGTCCAATATTTTTCATTAAATAATGACAAATCAAAAAAAAAATTGTTGTCATCCATATTATCCTGAAACAGATAAAATAAAAAAAGTGCGATTGTTGTTGTTGGTCGAGACACCGCGTTTATGTTAATACCCGTGCCGACAGTTGTACGAGGCGCTCTGTATCGCGCTTATATACTCTTGAGGTGTCAACAGATTAGTACGAATATGTGTATCAATATCATATATGGGGCTTTGTTGTTTTTATATGGATTCAACGCGCAACGTTCGCACTTCAAGTATTTATCGATCAATACGTTATTTAACTACCGGTTTAACGTGGAAAACACGTTTAGCCGTTGGTCCCGATTATTATAACATCATCTATAATAATCGTATATCAAGGTACGGGCAGCAGCGTTTCCTTGTGTGGCACAACATAATACTGCGGTCACCAACCCGTCTGCCAAGCGTGGTGACTAAATATCCTCCCTCGGGACGAGGCCCATGTTCAGCAGTGGACGTTGTACGGGCTGATGATGATGATGACGTTATTTAACGGGGACATTGTCAGAATATTGCATTTTTTACTGTTATATTAAAATAATTGTTTATTTTGCGAATATAAAATCAACAACGGATATATTGTTAATAAGCCTTAAAAGTGAATAACGTCAGTAGACCAAGGAATTTCAATACAGTGATAAAAGTATGAAATTTAAATTACAGATATTCACATGGCTTTTTCCACGTTTTTGACCGAATGATGACATAACATAGGTCTGTTATTGACACAAACTTTCGCAAAATAAATAATCTTCAAATATATCAGATAAAAAAAGCGACTTTCCGACAATTTCTCCGTTAATTACCTGAAGTGTGAACATTGAGCCTTAACTACGTACGACCGGCGCGGTTTCTTACAAGAAAATTGAAAGGAAAAAATATTTAACTATTTCATGCATTTCCTAAATAAACATCAGAGACGAAGTTATTCATTAAGTTGGTTTATTAACAGTTTTTATTTTGATATTGATAGGTATCATATGTTGCAATGATATTGTTTAAATTTATATATCTATTAATCATATTTTTATGATTTGTGAATCTAAACCATCCAGGGCGCCACACAAACGCATACAAAAAAATTCATTCAAGTCGGTCCAGCCGTTTAGGAGGAGTTCAGTGTCATACACACGTACAGAAGAATTATATGTATAAAGATATTCCTAGTAATATTAGACGTGATAGCTCTGAACTAACCGCGATGTGCACTAAGAGCAGCATACTGTCAGTGTTATGTTAAACGACATAAGGTTACGTTAAAAACTTTAAGTAATAAACGTTAAGTTACCTTGTCAAAAAGGCTAAGGTAAAATTTGAAAATTTTATATTATGGTTGAGTTTCCTTAAACTTTCTAATTTCTGCGCAATTTTTTTATATTTTTTCTTTCAAAAGAACCTTCTCTTGGCAATAAGAAACACAACGAAAAAAGAATTTGCGTAATAGGTCCAACCGCGTTAACGCGTGATGCCGTGACCAAGGGAAGTAGAGATTCATTGTTATATATATTAGATATGAGTATTCTGCACTCGGACTCATGTCAGATGACAATTGGGCTAAAAGAACTAACGATTGGGTCCCAATAAACGCACGACGCCATCGCAGCAGGCCGAGACGAGCTTGACTCCTACCGTAGGGACTGGCCGGCACTCGCAAGACACAGTTGTGTGGAAAACTTTGCCCTACAGTGGGACAACACAGGCTAGTTAGATATATAGAGATATGAGTATTGTATATGAAGTGTGACGCGTCTCGTATGTATACCAATGTTATATACGGACGGAAGCGCCGCATGGCTAGGGCGTCGGACTTGTGATCTTGAGGTCGCCGGTTCGAACCCCACTTATTGCACTACCGACGTGAACCCACTCGTAACACAAGCATTTTAGCTTAGCACGAGGGGTTAACAAGAATACTAGTAGACTGCAAAATTCTGCTAGTAATCTTAATAAAAAAAACATATAGAAGATTTGTCGCTTCAAGAACACGAGCGCAGGCGCCGTGTCAAATTTGAGGTTAGAGAGGATGTATCGTATTAGTAATATATAAAGCTGAAGACTCTGTGTGTTTGTCATCTCGACTGTTCCGTTGTCTCAGTGATCTGTAGAAAACAACAAAGTCCTGCGCACGCTTTACATTGTATAATGTGTTAGTAGTATATAAGACGGTGGTAAGCTGGATGTTGTCTGGTTACACAGAGTGACTTGGATTGTATCGTACTAATTAAAATATCATCAAAATGAGTACAATTGTTTAATTTTATTATCATCATCATCATCAGCCCGTATAACGTCCACTGCTGAACATGGGCCTCCTCCCGAGCGAGGGTATTTGCTATAGTCAACTCGCATGGCAGGCGGATTGGTGACCGCAGTATTATGTTGTACCACACACAACACACAGGGAAACGCTGCTGCCTGTTACTTGATATACGATTATTATCATGATGTTATAAGAATCGTTCGTTATCAACGGCTTAACGTGCTTTCCGAGGCACGGAGGGTAGTCCCTCAACCAACCAGACCCGGAAAGAAATCTTAGAATTTACACGAAAATTTCGAGATTTCGAGCCAAATACCGCTACGTATAGATCAATATACCCTTACCGCTACGCTACGGAGGTTGTGTATTGATTAGCTAGGTATTTTATCTATGTGACCCGCCCGAGAGCAATCATTATATCCCTGGATTATTCCACTTTGTTCACCTGGGTGATATCACCTAGGTGAACAAAGTGGAATTGATTAGTGTACTTTGATCACCTCGGAAATAAATCACCTGGGTGATATCACCCAGGTGAACAAAGTGGAATTGATTAGTGTACTTTGATCACCTCGGAAATAAATCACCTGGGTGATATCACCCAGGTGAACAAAGTGGAATTGATTAGTCTACTTTGATCAACTCGGAAATAAATCACCTCAAATCTTGGATCTTATAGGTAAATCAGTACTGTAAAATAAAACCCAATGTTAATAGGATAATGAATATGTATCTATTGTTTTTGAGAGAACAAATCAGATAGTTTAAATCAGCAAGAACACAAAAATAACTTATTCTACATTCTGTTATAAAATTGTAAAAAAAAAAAGTTATCGTAGATTTTCTAGAAATGGCCAATGGACATATGGCCATAAGTTATTTTTGTGTTCTTGCTGATCTGATTTGTTCTCTCAAAAACAATAGATACATATTCATTATCCTATTTCCGAGGTGATCAAAGTACACTAATCAATTCCACTTTGTTCACCTAGGTGATATCACCCAGGTGAACAAAGTGGAATAATCCATATCCCTCAATCTCCCGCCAGCGACAGCCCTGAGCCGAAGTCCAAGTGCCACATAGGACGCCCTCTTGCGCAGGTTGCTTAGTTTGTAGTTTTTAGATCATATATTTAGGTTTGAGCTCTGCTCGCTTTTATGTCTGGTGAAATAGCAAAAGCCTCGTGACTAACTACATAATGTCCGTCCGAAAATAAGCTGGAGAGCACATTAGATAAAATATTGTGCTATTATATAAATTGTACTACTCAATGAATGAAATTAGTTACTCTTGTGACTAATTTCAATATATTGCCAATTTGCCAGACAATACTGTCTGAAAAGAAACGTATTTATTAGGTCCAAAGTAGTCGTCCAACTGCTCTGTACAACTAGTTCATACTTGTGGTGGCAGCCTTTGAAGCAGCCACCAGCGACGGGAAGCGCGATCACAGCAGCAGCGAGCACAGATCGTCATAGAACGCCCACCTAGAAAAGCAAGATATACAACGGAGAATAGTTGTTTAACAACAGCGGAAAAAAAGTCTTACTTAGTACTATGACACTGCAAATAAGTTAAATATAACCGTTACTAAACATAATATTTTGCAACGGCAAAATATTATGTTTAGTAGTTAAGATGGTGCTGGAGAGGTAATAACGTTCCAGCCCCATTTTTGAAGTTCTAAGTCCTTCCCTAACCACGATTGAATCTAGTAGTAGACACGATTGGAAGTTGACACCAATTTACAGCTTTTTATTTTTCATTCCGAGGTGAAATCCCTTAAATGACTGGGTTAATAACAGCTAAAACGCCATCGGTATCAAAGCATCCAAAGTATTCAAAATGCGGGACACACAAGAAAAATCAACTTTATTTTTAATGTCATAGGACTCCAATATTATTTTAAACATATAAGCTGGCAGTGCTGCGTAGACCGGTGCATGTGAGGTCGTGTACGCAGTGCCGTGGTCCTGTAGTCGGAGTCTGTGGCGCCGCCGTTGTGAAGTTTTTTGTTTTTTTTGTCTAGCGTCCATATTTGTTTTGGACGCTAGACAAAAGCCAATTCATATGTGGCAATGCTCGTACATATACCTATTACGTATTTCTGAAACCTTTAATTTTAAATTTTGACATCAACCGAAAGAGTGCCAACGCGTTAAGTCATTTGAGTCCTATGACATTAAAAATAAAGTTGATTTTTCAAATTATACAAATTCAGATAAATAGATTTTCAATCATGTTTTAATAATTCACTTCAAGTTTAGCTATGCCCGGTGAAGTAGCAAAAGCCTAGTGGCTAACTACATAAGTCCTTCCGAAAAAAGTTTAGCAAATATAGTTTACATATATACCGCCATCTATGATTTATTATGCGTACCACTTGGACACCGAGGTATCTTAAAAAGTGATAATCAAGAGTAAATCAGAGTAATATCTACCTAATTGATATTTAATTCATTTTCCTTTCTTCAAACTATACATGCTCTGTCTGTACGTAATTTATGGTTTATAATCATGGTTCGACGATTTAATTGTAGTTTAGCAAATATTAATAACTACCACCATCTATGATTTATTATGCGTACCATTTGGACACCAAGGTGTCTTAAAATGTGATCATCAAGAGTAATATCCAATTGATATTTACTTAATTTTCCTTTCTTCATATAAAACAAACTCTGTCTGTACGTAATTTATGATTTATTTTAATAGACAAATAGATTTTCAATCATGTTCCAACGATTTAATTGAAGTTTAGCAAATATTATTAATTACCGCCATCTATGATTTATTGTGCGTATCACTTGGACACCGCGATATCTCAAAATGTGATCGTCAAGAGATCTTATTAGATTTATTATCTTAGAGATATTTTTATTTATTACTTAGTTCTTATAGATATTTTATAAATTTTACTTGTATCTTACCCCAGTTTCTCCAATAATACTACCAAACAATAATATAATAATTTATATAAAACTAGCTGACCCGACAGACCTTGTCTTGTTTTAACTAAAACTGTATATTATGAACTATACTATTTCCATTTCTTTATTTTCTCGATGACAGCTACTGTGGTAAACTTGAATTGGCGTCTTTTTTACATTACATAGGTATGCATTATTTTATAAAAATATGACGCTTACACACGTACAAGGTAATACCGAACCGAAACGGGATGGGGCGATAAACGTAACACGATAACAAACCCGATATTTTCTACAAAGTGTAAGAAACTGCCAGATACTTTGTACAAATTTGTGTACTAATATAATATTTGAGTACAAGATGTTACACGTGTTAATTCTTGATTGATAATGCCAACTTTTTTAAATTTTCGAAGGTGTTGTAAAATAAGTAAGTAAGTATAGGTAGGAAAAAACATATTTGAATGTTTTTGTTTTTGTCTTTGTTCAAAATATAATAAACTAGCGGCCCGCCCCGGCTTCGCACGGGTGGACTTTTATACCCTACCCCTGCCCTACCCTACCCCTACCCCTACCCTACCCCTACCCTACCCCTACCCTATCAAACCATACCCTATACCCTAAAATGTATTCTGCTATTCGGGACGGAAACAAATCCAACAAATCAAAAACCATGGCAATCGGTCCAGCCGTTCTCGAGTTATAAGTGTTGTAACAAACACGACTTTCTTTTATATATATAGATTAATATATGCGATCGATATCATTACTTATTTGGGCACAATACTAAAACTATGAAATTAGATCTATAAAATAAAGAAATGGAAAGAGTATAACGCCACAGTGTTTTATAAAGCCCCATTTTCGGACATCCCATTTTTATTGAAAAACCTGACAGAAATGATCATTTAAATGCAAGATTTCGAATCCCCATTTAGCTACCAAGTCTAGTTTCCGAGTTATAATTTTTTGAAAATCGTAATTTTTCCATCCGGACAGGTATTAAGAAAAAATTAATTACGCTTAAACTAAGCATGATACGAAATAATTATGTTAGATACATTGATGGAGTATATTTTATGCCAAATATTTTAGTCCATAAATGAACCTCGCACCATTGTATAACGGTGTGATGTGCACTAAGAGCAGCATTCTGTTAATGTTATGTCAAACGACAGATTAGGTACATTAAAAAAGTTCATATTGTCAAAAGCACTAAGGTTACGTTAGAAAATTTAATATGGTGGTTAAGTAGGTAGTTCTTGTCTTTTCTAATTTTTCACGCAATTTTATTACCTATTTTTTTCCTTTATAAGAACCTTCTCCTGACAGTAACAAACACAACAAAAAAAGAATCGTTGAAATTGGTTCAGCCATTCACGCGTGATGCCGTGACCAAGGGAAATAGGGATTCTAATAATAATAATAAAAAAAGTTTTCATTCACGTTAATTTATTACAGGTATTTGTAAATAGTCAAAACATATTTGGCTTATTTTTGATTTAATTAATTAATTGTATTTGTTTATTGCTACGTATAATACTTAGTTTATATAACTTTAGCCTAAAAGGTATGAAAGTACTATATTATTTTATATCTATGATTATATTCAATCCTTACTATATAGATATATACTTAGTATACTAGGTACTATTCTATTAACATACATTAAATATTTTACATACTTACACGGACAATAATATAGAACTATGTTGTAACAAACAGTTTTGCAGTCAAAAAGGCAAAATATGCCGATTATGATCGGCGCATAACAAATGAAATAAAACAAATAATTTATACTTGTTTTATAATTACTAAACATTACTTAGAGTTATCTAAAGTTACAGTCTTTACAACATAGGAACGTATTAATCAGTCAGTAATTGAGCTCAACGGCCGGGCGGCCGCGCGATGACTAAGCCGAGTAATGACGAAAAAGCCCGGACACCTCCGGCCTTAGAATGATCGGCATTGCCGATTAGTCGGCCGACTAATCGGCATTTTGAAAACCGATTAGTCGGCTAGTCGGTTAGTCGGCAAAAACTATAGTCGGCCCATCTCTAGCTGAAATACACTGAAATAACTTTTAAAATCGGACGAGTAGTTCCTGAAATTAGCGCGTTCAAACAAACAAACAAACTCTTCAGCTTTATACATAGTATCATCATCATAATTTCAGCCGTAGGACGTCTGCTGCTGGACATAGGCCTCCCTCATAGATCTTCAGTTGTTACAAGAGGCTGCCTTAACCAGATCATCCGTCCATGTAGTAGGAGGATGCTTAAGAACGCTTGCCAATCCGCGGTCTCCATTCGAGAACTTTTCGGTCCCATCGGCCATCTGTTGTCCTTGCTATATGGCCTGACCGTTGCTACCTCAACGAACCAATCCAGTCCGTTGGGCTATGTCGGTAACCCGCGTTCTTCTACGTATCTCCTCATTTCTGATTCGATCTCGTAGAGAAACCCCGAGCATAGCCCTCTCCATAGCTCGTTGAGCAACTTTGAGTCGGTTCATAAGGCCTATAGTGAAGAAAATAGGACCATTCAAGTTTAACCTTTATATTCAATGTGCCTCTTACTATAAAGTGAGCAATACCGGTTTTCACCTTGTGAATCACGATTTAGGCCCCCCGTGTATGTGGGCCCCAGGCCCCAAGGCACTGCCCCGTCCAGCCATTCAGTAGCTACGCCAGTGTCACCGGTCCCTTGGCTGCCGTTATAATAGGATTCTACTGTAGTTTAATATACCTACATCTCGCCATTATCTTTAGTGGCAAATAACCATTTTACCGATATTGTACACTGAATATGCATTACAGAACTATTATCTAAATAGCCGAGCCACTTACTGGACCTATTAATGAAGTAAAGCGATGCATTTTACGGTTTACTCAAAGTGGTTGATAGGTACATATTGTGTACTAACTTCTCGCGCGCGGTTTCATCTGCTTAGCTCCCATTTCCGTAGGAACTTCATAATAAAATAAAGCCTATAACCTTCCTCGATAAATGGGCTGTCTAACATTGACTATCTCAAATTGGACGTTACTGAGATTAGTTTTTTTTATATTAGTATAGATAGATATAGATAATACATATATGTAATTTCTTATATCCATCTTTTATTCGAATTCACTTAAGACCACAGTTAATTTGTTTTTAATGTGATTTTTTTTGAGGAACGAGTTTACGGTAACAAAGTACATTATACGGGCAAAAATGTACCTGTCTCCGGAAAATAATAAGAATCGTAAGTTGATCACCTTCCGTGCCACTCATATTGTTAAATTTAGTTGCCAGTTTCGGTGAACGCGCATCATTATTATATTATTTACTGAATTTTTATGACACTTGACCTAACCTAACCAAACGAGACTATGCTACTGTGTAACACAACAAAGAAATTTCAACTTCAATAAGTCATGTTGAACTCAATTGGTTTAGGTTTAGGTTCTTTTGTTTTAATCACCCGAAACCTCGTTAGTTTTTCCACTAACTAGTAAGTTGATCAACTTACGTATCTTATTATTGATGTCCTATTAAGCATTTTGGATACCTTTTTTTTGTTGTATTTTTGCATTCCTCCCGCCGCTGCAGCGTATTCGCGCGCTGGCGATATGTGGGACTCGCCCTCACCATAGCGTGATATGCTAACTCATACCACGAGGAGAGGACCCTACACCACTAAAACTCCCCGGACACTCCTTCGATCCGCCGTTGGCGGGGGCCGGGCACGCAAGGGTAAGCAATCAGGCCCCCCGACGGCACACGCGGCCAATATGGCACCGTGGGATCTCCTGGGCCACACTAACAGTGGCCCATTTGGCCAATTATAGGGACGCCCGGAGTGTAGAGGCGAGCATATTAGATACCTAACTAAACATTGTCATTTGACGTGTATGTCAGCTTAATAGGTTGGGAATAAAAACATTAGACAACATTTAAACTATGAACAGAAGAAAAATGCTGGTATTTATTCTTCACAACTAAATTTACTCGTCTCCTCATCATACTGCGCGTCCACCAAGCTCCTGGCGACTGTCTGCGGCTCTATGATGCTATACTGGCTGTGTTTCAGGGTAGGCTGCGGAGCGACATGAACTGAGGGTACAGTCGCCTGCTCGATAGTCACTTTAATATTGTTCATCAATTTGTCTTTATCTGTGAATATAAGTCACAGATTGGTGATCAGTTCTCCTGATTGTAGTAATAGCATTTGGCCCATGTTTTTACCTATTTCATCACAATACATTACTTTTTTAGAGATGCTATTACCTAATTGAGAAGCACTTTTAACTACATTATTATTTAAAGTCCTATTCTGACTTTTAATTATTGATTTAAAGAAGACAGTAGGCCGTGGAGTGCTTAATGGTGTCCGGGTGACTTCATATACCTAATGTGATAACTGGTATATGGGACTGTAATTTCGCTCATTCTCTTGCAAATCAGCCACTAATCCATCCATGTCCACACAGTACTCCTCTATTCCTCTCTGAGCTGCCTCATATTCTTTTGTTATAACATCTATGGCAAGATATGCTCATACCAACATATACTCCCATCTTACTGCGATTACTGAACAAGGGCATCCTCCTGAGGGAAGGCTTTGCCATAGACACCACGCCTGGCTGGCAGATTGGTGACCGCAGTATTGTTGACACACAAAGATATCTTGTCCGGTGTGAGGATCGAAACCACAACCTGCCAGACATAAAGCGAGGCTTATGCCGCTACGCCTCAGAGGTTGTCGGAAAAGGAAATACCAACCGGGAAAGCAGTCGTGTGTAGGACAAGGACAGAAGGTAGACACGTCAGGTGTGGTGATACGAATGTTGGCGACGGAATGGTGGAACACCAGCTCTTCATGGTCACAACCACATTTCCCACATGGCTTGTTTCGTTTGACTATCTCTTTAGTAGCTTGGACACCTGGAATGAAACGAATTGCTATAAAAAATACTTTTGTGGTTTTCGGCTTAGAATAGACAACCCCATATCTTCCCATGGGTGGCGTAAGAGGCGACTTAGGGACATACAGCTGATGGATGAACAGCAGCATCTATCAGCTCAAGGATACTCACCATCTTACTGCGATCACCAATCCGCCAAGCCTGGTGATTATGGCAATATCCCTCAACGAGCCTAGCTTGCCATGCCGCCAAGGTCTGTTAAGACGAGGCCCATGTACAGCAATAGTCTATTTAGAAGTGAAGGCGCAATGCTTTGTAGATATGTAGTGAGCCAAGAAAAAAAAAGATTGCTGAATATAAAGATGGAGGGTAGGTAGCGGTAGGTATTGGTAGCGTAGGTATCCCTACATCTTTGTATTCACCCGTACGTCCGAAAAATACAAAGATGGATGAACTGTGTCAAAGATGTGAAAAGGTGTGAGTATGGAAGAGACGTCTGATAGGGAAAAATGGAAGAGAATGACATATATATATTTTTTTGTGTTCCGTTTTTCATCTGCAATCAGTTTCAAACTATAAGCAGATTTGATGAAGCGCGAAATGTCATGTCGAATGTGCATGCTGTATGTAGTTGTAGTATGTCCTTCCTTTTCAGCCTTTTGACATAACTTTGTCGTGTAAGTTCAGTGGCAAGATAATTGGGGTGATTTTTCAGTCGTGCTTGATATCTTGTAGCAGTAGTTATGATCTCTTCCTTTACCGTATTGATTTGAAGGTTTTGGTGAATCTCGTTATTAGTGATTAGCCAGGGTGCTTGTGATATTGATCGCAAGATAATGTTCTGCATTCGTTGCAATTTTGAGATGTTTGAGTCACATGCACTGCCCCAGAGCTGTACTCCGTACATCCAAACTGGTTGAGCACTGCCTTGTATATAAGAAGTTTGTTATCAGTTGAAAGCTTTTTGTTGCGTCCAACAAGCCAATGCAGGTCTCTATATTTGAGTTTAAGCTCCTCTCTTTTGGTCTTTATGTGATGTCTAGAGTCCGAGGTATTTCACAGTTTCCTTATGTGGCAGGGTGACATTTTCTAATCTCACTGGTGGGCAGTCTCCTTTTTTTTAAAGTAAATGTGACTTGTACTGATTTAGTTGCACTAGGTTTAATTTTCCATCTATGTAGCCAGTGTGTTACTAGGTCAAGTCCTTTTTGGAGTGTTTCTGAGGCTTTTATTGGATCTTTATTACTTGCAAGGAGGGCTGTGTCGTCTGCAAAGGTGGCAATGGTGACGTTTTCTTTTTGCGGGAGATCTGCGGTGTATAATAAATAGAGTACGGGACCCAGGACCGATCCTTGCGGGACTCCAGCCTTTATTTCATGGAGGCTCGACAAAGCGTCTGCCTCTTTCACTTGGAAAAGCCTGTCTGTGAGGTAGGAATACAAAATAAGGCAGTAGCTATGTGGCAGGCTCTCCTTGATTTTGCTCATCCTTGCAAGTCCTTTATGCCACACCTTATCGAAGGCTTGCTGTATGTCAAGAAATACTCAGGAGCAATATTCCTTGTTTTCAAGTGTGGTCCTTATTTTATTGCACACTCTGTGGACTTGTTCGACTGTAGAGTGTTGCTCCCGGAATCCGAATTGATATTCTGGTATTTGACATTGTTTTGTTTAAGGTGTGTTGTCATCCTCCTTAGCAGTATTTTCTCAAATAGTTTGGAAAGAATTGGCAATAGACTGATTGGTCTGTAAGATTGTAGCGACATCTACAGTAGCCGCAAACAAACTACTAGTAGACGAGCAGCGCCATCTAGCACCTAGCATCCCAACTAACCTGTATCGCGCAATACAAGTTCGCAAGCCAATTCGAACATATACAAGTTCCCAACAGTAACAAATGGCCGTCGGTCGCCGGGCACACCACCTCGCCCGGCAAAGAAGATCTTCATTTTCTGTGGAGGAACACCACCAACCGTTCCTCTAAAATTGGTGACCCCGTAGACAACACGCAACCTGCTACTCCAGCAAGCTACTCCTCATCCAGCTCAACCACAACCAACAAAGCAACTAGCTTTCCGCAACACGGCTCTACCGACTCCGGCTACAGCACCACGGCACTGCGCACACGACCTCACACGCACCGGTCTGCGCAGCACTGCCAACTTCGCCGCACTCAGTCACAGCCACAACGGTCCCGACTCACTGGGACCCGTCCCGACTCACTGGGACCCGCATCGATTCCGACTCACTGGAACTCCAACTCAGCAGAACGACTTACAGTCTCGGAGGGGAGTACTGTAGCGACATCTACAGTAGCCGCACACAAACTACTAGTAGACGAGCAGCGCTATCTAGCACCTAGCATCCCAACTAACCTGTATCGCGCAATACAAGTTCGCAAGCCAATTCGAACATATACAAGTTCCGAACAGTAACAAATGGCCGTCGGTCGCCGGGCACACCACCTCGCCCGGCAAAGAAGATCTTCATTTTCTGTGGAGGAACACCACCAACCGTTCCTCTACAAGATGTTATCTCATTTGGTAGTTTTCCAGGTTTACCTATCATCAATATTTTGATACTTTCCATAGCCTAGGAAAATGTTGGACCCTAAGTATTCCGTTAAAGAGGTTTTCTTGGCACCTGAGCTAGAATTTCCTTAGTTATTAAGTCGAACCCTGGTGCTTTTTTATCCTTCAAATCCCTTATTGCTCTACAGGGTTCTCGAGGTGTTACCGGTTTTGGAGGAAGTGAAAGTTGAAAGTCCTGTTTCAGATAATCTTCAGTTTCAATGTCATCATAGTTAGTATCATGAGGAATAAAAACTTGTGATAGGTGGGAGGCAAAGGCATCAGCTTTTTCTTGCGGCGTTCGAGCCCAGCTATTGTCTGCTCTTCTTATTCATTTCTTTTCTTGGTTTCATTTCTTGAGGTCTATTGTACGACTTCGCGAACTTCCATAGCGAATAGTTGGTGGACGCCGTTGCGGTGAGAGAATCCAACTTAGATTCGAGTGCAGCTTCCTGCCAGTCATGTATTGTTTCTCTCAATTTCAGGGCAGCAACATTATGAGCAGTCTTATCTACTTTAAGTCTGCTTTGGTGCCAATCTCTTCGGAGTTTACATTTTTCTAGCAATTTCATCCTTATTTCGTGGGGAAAGCTGACAGAATCTTTTTTCAGTTCTAATGGAGGTGTGTTGATCCAGCAGGCTTCTTGTATTAGATTAGTGATATATTCTGTAGCATTTTCTATGTCATCTGGTGTTTTTAACGCGACTTTTAGGTTAGTTCTATTATCCAAAAATTCTCGGAACGACTGCCAGTCGGTCTTCTTATTGTAGAGTCGTTCCGGTCCATCAAACTCAGCGGGTAAAGTACTGACTGTAAGTAGTACTGGAGTATGGTCAGAGGTGCTATCATAACAGACAGTAGCTCTGAGATGTTCTCTTGGGAGTCCTTTGACTATAAAGAAGTCTAGCAGATCTGGAGGTTTTTTTGTATCTGTTGGCCAATATGTTGATTCAGATGTAGACACAGTAGTAAGATTGTTGCTTTCTATACACATTTTGAGTTGCCTGCCTCTAGTTGTAATTAACCTCGAGCCCCAAGTATTGTGTTTGGCGTTCCAGTCTCCTTCTGCTATAAAGCGGTTCCCAAGTGTACTGAAATATTGTGTGAACATTCCTTCATCAATCTTGTGTCTAGGTGGGCAGTAGACTGCTGCCACATTGAAGCCTCCACAGTTTGATTCGATTGATATTGTTGTTGCCTGCAAATAGTCTGTTTGAAATGCAGGCATTAAGTGGTGTTTAGGCTAATATTCTCTTTTATAATTATGGCAGTGCCAGCGTGTGCAGTACCATCCGGGTGACCTGTTAGATAGGTTTTATATCCGTGGATGTTAATATTGGTGGCAGCCGTACCGTGGGACTCTGAGATCAGTATAGCATCTAGTTGGTGCTCTTTCATCACTATTTCTATTTCGTGTTTATTTGGTGCTAAACCATTTATGTTCCAAGTAGCCAAGTTTAAGGTAGTAATTTTGCTACTTTCTCGACAAGTTTTGTTGTTAGACCCATAAGGGCACTAATTTGTTGTAGGATAAGATCAAATTTTTCAAATTGTTTTGATTGGTTGTGCAGTAAGTTTTCAATCACATTTAAAAGCGATGTGTTGTCAGAGATTCCTGTGGTGGTGGTTTGGTGTCCTTGAGATTTTAATTTTTCAGAGTACAGGGTCCTCGGTAATGTATTAAGTTCTGTTCCTGAAGGTATTGTGGATTGTTTGATTGTTTCTTCGGGCTCTTTTACCTTGAGGTCTCTCAGGTTAGGCTGTCTTGGTGGCTGCAATTTCCTCGCTGCAATTTCCTTATAAATTTCACATCCTCTATAATTAGCTGGGTGGGCTCCCAGGCACAGTGCGCATTTAGCCGTGTTGCGATCAGATTCAGGGCAGTCTGAGGTTTTGTGACTTTCAGCACACTTGACGCATCGGTAAGGCCGCATGCAGTAGTTTTTGGTGTGGCCGTATTGCTGGAATCTCTGGCATTGCACAACAGATTTCCTTTTTCGTGGATCTTCCATTATGATAGCTTGATGGTATATGTACTTTATATCCTTAACGGCTTTATTATTCGGACCTGGTTGAACATTAACAAAAAATTTTGATGTTGGTTTCTTATCAGGGCCATATTTGGCGTTGGGTTCATCTTCATTCTCCGTGAAGTCATTTGGTAGACCGTCGAAGCTGTTGGAAGTATTAAGGACCGTGGAGGGTGGAGTTGATGATAGCTTACGCTTCTTGTTACTAGTGTTGCTAGGTGTTATTGTTGAGTTTCTTGTTGGTTGTCGTTGCCAAGAGGGAGGCCCACATATAGGTTTGACTTCTTCTAATTGCTTGGAGGAAACAGTATTTTCTTTCGATGAGGCACCCTGTTGTATTGCTGACGAAATGTCGCATGATCTAGAGGCGGTGACGTTACTTTGGGAATGAGATCTAGGCCTGGTGTTTAGCAGGCTTTTGTGGAATACCTGTTGGGTGTAGGTTTTGGGCCGGCTATTACGGCTGGAGTTTAACTTTGGCACACTATTATCTTGTTCGTTGTCATTGTTCGACTCGTCTTCTCCGTTATCACCCATTACGTGTTGTTATATTTATTCAACCAACAGCAGTATTCATTTTCCCGGCTTTCGGTTTTTTTTTAAATATTTATTTGGGGTAATCAAATTTTTGTGATGGCAACACTTTTGTTATGGTACTTCACTATTAACGAGTATCGCGACCTCAGAATAAGTATAAGCATAGAAACCAGGCTAATTTTGGTTTGTAGCAACAGCAAAAATCTTCTTTTGGTCTCGCTCTAATTAATACATGTTTTACTTAAGAGCGAAAGAGTCAGTGAATATTTTAATAGCTTACATTGTTGCAAGGTTGTCCACGCCAAATTTAAAAGTGACCTCTTTTTTGACATTTGTGACTTCTTATTATACGGCTAAGCATGAAAGTAGTAACTTGACATATAAACGTCATACAAGGTGACTTAAACTGATTTTAGTCGCATTATTTATGTACATTGTTTACATTTGTGTATTCGCTGCAGCAGTGAATAATTTTAACGATTTTGCGACGAAAATAAATTAAATTACAATTATTGTAGGTATATGTTGTAGATTATAACTAACAAAATATCGTGTAATATTGAAGGATGCGTTTCACATTCCGGAAAGAAGCAAAATGATCCTGTTTGTGTAACATTTCATCGGTAAGTTTATATCTTTATTATTTGGTAAATGTATGATATAAAGTCGAAAAATCTTATATCTTATAATAATAGAACATGGATATTTCAAGTTTCAACATGTAAAACATAGCTTAGATAGGATTTTAAGCACAATACGTATATTTAATTCGAAATGTTTTTAGGTTACTACTGTTACTAGTGATGTAGGTATCGAAAGTATCGATATGGTAAAAATAGAAAACTTAGATTAAATCAAAATAGCGGTAACCGCTATTTTTATTAATCTAAAGGTAATAGTAGAAAATTTTATTTGTTAAGATTTTGCCACTTTATTATTTAACAGGCAGTAAGTAGGAAAGTTGTTTAAATATATAGAGAAGTTATAATGGTAGTTTATGTTTTAATACAGATTTCCCCAGATCTAAAATTATAGAAATAAGTGGATACGACGTGTTGCTACTGGTGCTAGATAGGATTGGAAATGGAAAAAACACAGTCGAATTATTTCAACTATTTTATGTAAATTAATTTATCTCTAACACAAATGTTAAATGGAGGCGATTAAAAAATAATGCTTTGTCTATATTACAGTTGCCCATTTTAAATTCAAGGGTAAAAGAATAGATCACTTGATAAAATTATTTATTATTTATTTAGATGGGGCCGAATCGCCTCCACCTCCGCGGCGCGGCCTCTAGTCGCTCCTACCATTTCCGGGGGGTTTACACCCTTCGGGAAGGGATCGCGGCCAGAACGCGCTCCCTCACACCTCCAGCGGCCAAATGCTGCGGCCAAAACCTCCGCCTCAAGGTCCCACGGATGAGACCCCGCAAGGAGGCAGGCCGCGTCAAACGCAACCGTGCGGTAGGCGCGGGATGCCCTGATGACCAATGTGTTTAATGCCCTAATATTGAAGTTACCTAGTTGCTTAATTTATAAATTAAGCAAGAATAATCTAAGCTATAGTTTTAACATTGTGATTCTGACAAGGTTAAATAACTAAGCGCCGAATAAAATCATTTATGTTGTTTATTTAAATAGTTTTTCTTATTTATATCTATGTCACATTCCCGTGCGAATTCGCTCGCGTTGCTACCGTTCCCTCAGGGACTTTTCTAAATATAATGTACCTATTATTGTTACGGTGAGATATTTCTGTAAATCGTAAAAATAGTTTCGAAATAAATAGCAGGTTAATGATTAAAATTTGAAATAAAACGAAACTTTTCATTAATAATGTTAACGCATCGATCGTACCGATGATGGGTCAATTACAGTGATATTAAAAATAAAAAAATAACATTTAATTGAAATAAGTGATCGATTGATACTTTGATCGATTAATTTTTGAAATCGAGTTCTAGTTCTATCGATATATAAATTATCGACTATCGCATCCTTGACAATATCGCAAACTTGTGACAACCTACAAATTTACGAAAGGGGCGCCATATATGCATCCTTTTCTGGTAGTCTATGAAGATCATATGTAAGAATAGCGTGATATAACCGTTTTTGGTTGCTGTTTAACCCTCCATCTATGTTAGTACTATATCAGTGATCGCGACCAAGGTTCGTAACTTTGTTAAGTTGTCAACTTGTTGACCATAGACTTATGAGATGACTTCATTCAAACTGGCTTGACAGTTAACCTCAATCGCAAATGCACTTTTTGTTAATCAATAACTGTTTAAACGTTGTGATCACTGGAGTTTATTTGTTTATTCGGTAATTAGTCACTTACTGTCCGATTCTCACATGGTTTCACTACTGTATCACTTGTTAACTATATTTTGAGATATAAATATGTGGGACTACTTTTCCTATGACTGTTGACTTCTATAGCCGGAAACGGAAAAACGAATGACATATTGCGACGACGACAAATAATGGGAGCGGGATAGGAAGATGATGATCAGTGCTGTAAATAGCCTTTTCTGCGCCCTGTGCTAGCTTTTATAATGTAGATATTATTATATAATAGTTATAAGTTAACCTTTTTTTTCTTTTTTTTTCTGTCTGGGGGGATATGCTTTCACGCATTCCCACCGCCGCTGTAGCGTATTCGCGCGCTGGCGATGGGATATGTGGGACTCGCCCTCTCCATAGCGTGGTATGCTAACCTCATACCACGAGGAGAGGACCCTACACCACTAAAACCCCCCGGACACTCCTACAATCCGCCGTTGGCGGGGGCCGGGTACGCATGAGCAATCCGGCCGCCCGACGCCACCCTCGACCAATATGGTACCGCGGGATCTCCTGAGAGTTATTAGTTACCCTACCTCGAGTAATGCTATGTACAGGCCTACTTTATTTCATTAAGTAGTGCTCAATCCCAACACATAGGTACCTAACGTATGTGTTGGAATCAAGCACTAGGGGCGCAGCGGGAATTTATCAAACCGAAAAAACGATTGTCCTACCTGGTTTGGCCATTCTTGCGCCTTCCATAATCTCCCCCTCTATTTTGAAGACAATACATAGCGTTCATTGTTATAATTATAAACCATCTGTACTTTTGGTTAACTTAAGTTCTACAAATAAAAAAATTTGAATATGAAAAAAAAAAAAAAATAGATACATAGCATCGATCCGACCTAATCGCAATCCGATCGATCGACTCGCTCGTTTCAAAAAAGAGGCAACCAACGAATGCCCATTATTTTTATAATGAATCGCTTGATCAACGCGGATTGATGCTAGCGGAGCAATCCGCTGTAGAGGTATTTTGTTTTGGCCTTCTAACCTTAACTTACCTCCAACCCCTCTCCCACCATGTCCAACAGCGAGGGGCAGATCATAGCTGTCTCCCACATAAGTCTTTAGTCTTCCACCACCATAAGTATCGCGCTTGGGACCTTCTTTAACTCCACTTCTCTTCTTCTTCCAGGGCATGAAGGAAGCGAAACCTTTCTAGAAAAAGAAAAGTATCTGATGTAGCCAGTGGCATAGCTAGGTGATAAGGGCGCTGGGGCACAAAATAATAAGTGTCCCGCTGATCAGTATTTTTCAATCTTTCTAATTTCGCGACCCCTTTACAGTTAATAATTCTAGCGACCCTCTTGTAGGATAGACGGATATATAAATAACTATCTACGCCCCGCGGATTTACCCGCGTTACTCTGCTCCAGTGGGTCGAAGCGTGATATTTTGTAGCCTATATGTTAATCCAGCTTATAAACTAACCGCGTGCAAACTTTCAGCCAACTCCATTCAGTAGTTTTTGCGCGAAAGAGTAACAAACATCCATCCATCCATCCATCAATACTTACAAACTTTCGCGTTTATAATATTAGTAGGATTTGTAAGGCTACGTAAATGTTGTTTTTTATTAAGTCGCGAGAGTTTTGAAAATAAGAACGACGTAAGTTGACTAAGCTTTTTGCTGGCGACTTTTTGCAGACTCGGGAGGAGTCTGGCTTCGCGACTGCCCAAAACGGTGTAGGTTTTATCTATATATTTTAAAATGGCAATAACAGGATTGCTTATAAGAATTGTGGGCCCTCTCGGACATGTGGGCCCCGGGGCACTGCCCCTTCGGTAGCTACGCCAGTGGTTGTGGCCAAGTAATCCCCACGCCGGATAAGAAATATTTGTATAAATTCTAAAATTTTATTTGTGGTCTGGTTGGTTAAAGGCTTCGTATTTCGGAGGTATGTTATGCCGTTGGTCCCGTTGAAGCCCATGTCCAATAGTGGACATTATGCGGGCTGATGATTACTACACCATGAAGAATACATCATATAAAGGATAATCTTGCCTTCAACGAAGATGCCAAAGATTCCTTCCTTCTCTCCTCCTCGGGTGGAGAAAGTATATTACAGATGCACTCATCAGCGGGACCCTTCCCTTCCACCAGCTGCTTCAGCGACTCCTCGTCTAACTTCTTAACTTGCGTGTAGTTCATTTTGGAATGGCTGTCCAGAACTAAAAGATGGATTTAGTTTATTCTATTACAGTGTAAAAAGAATCTCAGGAAATAATGCATTTTATTCAGCGCTTAGGTATTTACATACACTTGTACTTGTCAGAATTACTACGTA
The DNA here is from genome assembly GCA_947037095.2 of Nycteola revayana. Taxonomy (NCBI): domain Eukaryota; kingdom Metazoa; phylum Arthropoda; class Insecta; order Lepidoptera; family Nolidae; genus Nycteola; species Nycteola revayana. Next base: position 9,477,068 of record OX344840.2, read on the forward strand.
AGAAGATAAATTAATCAAAAAAACTACAACTAATAGATATTTCTTCACTACATAGTATAAAAAAGTCGCTTTCTCTGTCCCTATATCCCTATGTAAGCTTAAATCTTTAAAACTACGCAACGGATTTTGATGCGGTTTTTTTAATAGATAGAGTGATTCAAGAGGAAGGTTTATATGTATAATACATCAGCATTGTACCCGTGCGGAGCCGGGGCGTAGTACTCTATGAAATATCCGACTAGGTAACTAACAGTAGTAGGCAGGCAATAGCAAATCATACAAATCTACAGACTGCATAGTGCGTCCGTCTGTCCTGTGACATTTTTGCAATGGAAATGTCTTTCTGTAAGTCTGGATATGTCGTTATGAAAACGTATTTGTTTGTTGTTTCCATAAACTTCCATGACAACCACCGTAGCGTAGCGGTATTTGGCTCGCTCTCGGCGGTAGTGCGTCCGATCCCCACGCCGGACAAGAAATCTTAGTGCAAATTCTAAGATTTATTTCCGGGTCTGGTTGGTTAAAGGACTACCGTCCGTGCCTCGGAAAGCACGTTAATCCCTTGGTACCGATTGCTATAACATCATCGATAATAATCGTAGGTACATCAAAGAACGGGCAGTAGCGTTTCTTTGTGTGTTGCAACATAATACTGCGGTCACCAACCCGCCTGCCAAGGGTGGTGACTACGGCAAATACCCTCTCCCAGGAGAAGGCCCTTGCTCACAGTTAAACTGCGTTAGCAGTTTTGTGGGGCAATATTGTAATTAGTTTTAAGAAATTTTAAGTGAAATAAAACGTTCATTCATACAGCAGTGGTCGATATACGGGCTGATGATGATGAATGCTATATGTTCAATCGGACATAAGAACTTACTTGTGTCATTTTGAATCAATTATTTTTTTGTAAGATTTTTATTACAATTTCCCATTTTGCATTTCTGAAAAATTAAAACGTTATTGATAAGCATATATCTAGCTGTAGACCTTAAACGTCTGGAGATGATTTTTAAAGGAAGAAGTCTGTCTATAACCCTCGAGCAATTCAGTTACAGAAACATTATGACTGCAGCGAATTAATGACACCACAGACCAAAAGCTAAAAACTAGTGACCGCGACCGAAATTTCGGTTTCGGTTTCAGTTTCGGCCAGTTTCGGCCAAAAAATCTAGTTTCGGCCTTAGTTTCGGTTTTGGCCAAAATATAGCCGAAACTTTCGTCCCCGCCGAAACTTGGGTGTTCGTGAATTTTCGTGCGTTGGTCGGTAAACTTCGTAGCTAACTCGTGCTTGCTCGCCGGCGCGGCGGGGCCCCGGCTCAGTTCGCCACTGTCCATTAAATCGTGAGTTGAGGTTATGTTTTGCAATTGAGTAATTTGGTAAGTATTTATTTTATTTTTATTAGTATTAGTTTTTTTTCCCTTTGCCCTACAGTGGGACAACGTAGGCTATTAATATTAATAATTATTAGTACTTCGTTTTGTACAGTACATTGTAACTGTTGGTGAATTACGTGCTATATATATCCTTATTTTAACAATGTTTCCCAAACAAACGATTAAGTAAATGCTATGATTAATTGATTATATTGTTTGTGATCTTTATTTACTTAATAATTTTGTTTGGCTATGAGAGAATAAAAGGATATAGCTCGCGAGAATTACCTAGTCAATCATCTCGACTCATTCTTTTCCTTTTACCGCTACCATATTTATATATAAATAAATATATAACACTTTTTCTTATGTGTTAATAAATGTTAAAAAAAACAGTAAATTTCAGTAAATAATCGTAATTTTAAATGTTTTAATAAGTTTCGGTTTCGGTTTCGGCCGAAACAAAGAGCAAGACCGAAAGTTCGGTTTCGGTTTCGGCTGAAAAATCAGTTTCGGTCGGACACTACTTAAAACAGACGGAGCGGGAACTTCTCAGGAGAAAACCGAAACAAACAATAGTCCTGCCTGGTCTGGCCATTCTTGCGCCCCCCAGAGTCTACACCCTGTGCCTGGGCAACGGTGGCACCGTCCTATTTACGGCACTGGTCTGAGGCCAAAAGTTGTAAAGTATAAATAACTAATAATTTGCTCGAGATATAGATACAACACCTAACTTGAAGGTATCACCGAAACAGGAATAAAACTTTCGTTCACTTAATTATTGTTAAGACAATACAATTAAATAACTAAGTTACAATAATTTACATAATTCACGACATTTCGACGAATCGACCTGACGCTGTCACTAGGTAGGTACCAGAGATAATGGAATAAAAATGCTATAGTAGGAGAGCTGGTACCAATTTTTGGGTAGGAATTTAACACAAAAGTTTTTATCCAGTGGGTGTTGCCAGTATGACTTATGGCTCTGAAACGTGGTGCTTCTCTATAGGCCTTATGAACAGACTCAGAGTCGCTCAACGAGCTATGGAGAGAGCTATGCTGCCGTGATATATCTATAATGCCGTTATCTACCACTACGGGCTTGGAGGATAACGTCATTATAGATATATCACGGCAGTATGGTCGGGGTTTCTCTACGAGATCGAATCAGAAATAAGGAGATACGTAGAAGAACTCGGGTTACCGACATAGTCCAACGGATTAGTTCGTTGAAGTAGCAATGGGCAGGCCATATAGCACTGAGAATAGATGGCCGTTGGGGCCGAAAAGTTCTCGAATGGAGACCGAAGATCGGCAAGCGTAGCGTAGGACGTCCACCAACTAGATGGACGGATGAAATAATGAATTTTATTCAGTACTTAGGTATTTACATACACTTGTACTTGTCAGAATTACAATGTAAGAAGATAAAATAATAAATAATAAAAAACTATAACTAACCGATTATTCTTACTCTATAAGATATCCGACTAGGTAACTAACAGTAGTAGGTAGGCAATAGCAAATCATACAAATCTACAGACTGCAAAGTCCGTCCATCTGTCCTGTAATATTTTTTGCAATTAACCAATTATTATTATTATAAGAAAACATTAAAACCGCATCCAAATTGCAAGTGGTCACACTATATCTAAGTGGCACACACCTGAGGGCACCCTTATGGGGTTTAGGACCACGACCCAGGGTGCCACTGAAGAGAAAAGGTAGCTATATAAAGAGGATGTGATCACTGGCACCGACTACAGGCGCTCAATCACAGGGCAGGGGGCGCAACGCGGTCCTCGCCGGCTAGAATCCTACCCTAGCTGACCTGCAACCTTTCACTAGCTAGTTTACCTTACTCTGAGCTATACTCCCACCTGTTCATGTTCTCCCGGCTTCGTCCGTCTTGAGTCCGAAATAGACTACTATATTACATATAAAGGATATTATATATCATCATCTTCCTGCCCCGCTCCCATTATTTGGTGGTCGGCGCAATAAGTCATCGTCTTCCATTTATCCCTATCCGTCTCGACGTCTCTCCCAAATGCTCCCACATTGACTGACTGTGTAATGGGTGCCTAAGTAAGGTGTGAGACCTTACTTAGGCACCCATTACACAGTCAATCTGGATCACGTCAGTCCACTGTTCATATGAAGATGTGTTCGAGCTCTGAGGATTCCGATTGCCAATAAATAAAAAATAAGAAGATTGTGTGTTCACAATCGCAAATGCCTCCGTAGCGTAGCGGTATTTGACTTGCTTTAAATTCTCGGAGGTCGTGGGTTCGATTCCCACTCCGGACATGAAATCTTTGAGTAAATTGTAAGATTTCTTTCCGGGTCTGGTTGGTTGAGGAACTAACCTCCGTGCCTCGGAAAGCACGTTAAGCCGTTGGTCCCGATTGTTATATTATCATCTATAATAATCGTATACGGGGACACATGTCATCTGCCACACAGTCCATCTCTTAAAATAGGACCAGTAGTTACTGAGATTAGTGCGTTAAAAAAACTCTTCAGCTTTATAAGTATATTAGTATAGATAGCTAAGTATATTAGTATGGATAGATAAGTAACATCCATATTTTACGCGGAAGAAGTCGCAGGCAGCATTTAGTATATAACTTATAAATCTAGAACTGTTTAAGAAAGTAATAGGAAAATTGTTCTTGCGGTCAGTGTTATTGACATTTATAAATTACTTTAAATAAAAATGGACCGATTCTTAAGCAATTTTCTTGCGTAAGGCAACGAATTAAGAATGATAAAGCCTAATGGCTAGGGCGTCGGACTTACGATCATTAGGTCGCCGGATCAATCCCCACCCATTGCACTACCAATGTGAACCCACTCTGTCCGCCCGACCCTTAGTTTGCAAAGAACCATTCGATGCCCTCGTAGATCTGAAGTCCGAGAGGCTGCGAACTGTAAAGTAGAACGACAATTGCACAAAGCCCCCTAAAATACTAAAAGTCATATATCCCTCAATCTTATCGCCAGCGACCGCCCTGAGCCGAGGTCCAAGCCCCAAAAACAAAAAGTGAACCCACTCGTAACACAAGCATTTTAGCATAGCAGGAGGGGTTAACAACAATAACTACTAGTAATCTTATAAAATAATTACCCGGCGTCGTCGGGATGAGACGACCCCATCGCCCACTGGTTTATCCAGTGCAGTCAGTCACCGCAGGACAGCTTGTGGCGGGCATGAAGGCTAAAAAAATAAAATTGGTCCGTCAGTTAGATTACAAAAAATATTGGACACATATTTTTTTTTTATCAAATCAATACAAATTGACCTATGATACAGAGCAACAACAAACTATAAAGTTCAGGAGAGGGGGACTTGTGACGTCACTACTAGGTAACATTGTACCTACAAGTGACGTCACACGAAATTTCAACGCGCTGTATCTTCATCATTTCAATATTTTTAAGTAATCTAACCGATGCAACGGACTAAATAGAATATTTGTTCTTTAAAACAACACGCACTTGACCCTTCCTATTTTTAGAATCATCTGATAGTATAAGTCAACATGCGGGCTTCTTCGCAATAAATTGAAAGTTGTTTGTCAGTTTGTTAGTCTACTAAAGTTTTCTGTTCGCTAAAATAAATAGAAATACGTGTACATTAAGAGAGTTTATATAAAACTAGCTTCCCGCGCGCGGTTTCACCCGCGTATATCCCGTTTCCGTGGGAACTTCATAATTAAACATAGCCTATGTCACTCAGGGTATATGTAGCTTTCTAATGGTGAAAGAATTTTTGAAATCGGCACAGTGTTTTTTGAGTTTATTCATTACAAAAATACAAACCTTTCCTCTTTATAATATTAGTATAGATATATACTAGCTGCCCGCGATTTCGTCCGCATGGAACAGTGAATTTTTCAATCTTCGTCACCCCCATTCAACCCCCTATAAACCATTTTTCGCTTTAGAAAGTCTATCTCTGTACCAAATTTCATTTAAATCGGTTCAATAGTTTTGACGTTAAAGGGCGATGTGGGCATAGGTACATAGCTCCTCCATAGCTCGTTGAGCGACTCTGAGTCTGTTCATAAGGCCTATGTAGTGAATTTACTATAGGCCTTATGAACAGTTCACTATATAGATATACCTATTTGAAAATAAATAAAAAATTGGGTTCCGTACCCGAAGGGTAGAAACGGGACCCTATTACTAAGACTTCGCTGACTGTCTGTCTGTCTGTCACCAGGCTGTATTTCAATGGGTGGGATTGCGTTTATGCGTACCCGGCCACCTTCAACGGCGGATCGAAGGAGTGTCCGGGGGGTTTTAGTGGTGTAGGGTCCTCTCCTCATGGTATGAGTTAAGCATTCCACGCTATGAAGAGGGCGAGTCCCACATATCCCACCGCCGCCAGCGCGCGAATACGCTGCAGAGGCGGTGGGAAGGTATAAATGCATTTCCGCACCGGACAAAAAAAAATAAAAATAAATGCTGTATTTCAATAACCGCGATAGCTAGACAGTTGAAATTTTCCCAAATGATGTATTTCTGTTGCCGCTGTAACAACAAATACTAAAAAAGTCATAAAATTAATTATTTAAGGGAGGCTCCCATACAACAAACGTGATTTTTTTTTGTGGCAACAGCTACGCACTTAAAAATGGTACGGAACTCTTCGTACGCGAGTCCGACTCGCACTTGGTCGGTTTTATTCTCTTCTATGACCTTTTAAACTAATTTTTCAAATAAAAATTACCAAAACAACATTTTGTTCGTTTGTATGTAACATAATACCTCGGATACTTGGCTTGAGTATTCGTTTTCAGTTCACAAGGCTTCTTGGAGTTTTATAAAGCATATTTCATTACGAATCTCTCATAAATAAACGAGATAGAAGTCTAATTAGAAAAGGTTTTGTTATTTTTAACTCCCGACGCAAATAGAGGGGTGTTATAAGTCTTCAATCAATATGCGTTACCAGTGATGACTTATGTATCTGAGACGTGGTCACTGTGTGCCTCATAAGAAAGCTCAAAGTCGCTCAGCGAGCTATGGAAAGAGCTATGCTCGGCGTTTCCCTGCGTGATCAAATCAGAAATGAAGAGATCCGCAGGAGAACGAAGGTCGCTAATATAGCTCAACAGATTAACAAGCTGAAATAGCAGTGGGCAGGATATTATACATAACTCGAAGAACTGACAGCCGATGGAGCAGAAAGGTTCTCGAGTGGAGACCACGAACTGACGACTGCCTGCACGACGGATCGACGACCTCATGAAACTGGAGACCGATGGGGAGGCCTATTTCCAGCAGTGGACGACCACGGCTGATGATAAGTTTGACGTGTTTGTCTGTCCGTGTGTGGTGTTATCTCCCGATCAGATGAAGCCAGTTGATTTGTTTTCTTTTGGTTGTGTTAGTGTTCTTAGGTACCTATGTTTGATTTAAAGCCGGTTCAGCCGTTTATTAGATACTAGCGACCCGCCCCGGCTTTGCACGGGTGCAATGCGGATGTATCATACACATAAACGTTCCTCTTCAATCACTCTGTCTATTAAAAAAAAACCGCATCAATATCAGTTGCGTAGTTTTAAAGATTTAAGCATACATAGGGATATAGGAACAGAGAAGGCGACTTTGTTTTATACTTTGAAGTGATAGGAGATGAAAGAGGGAAGAAACAACCGAATGCTATATTACTAATATGGCCGAGTGGGGTATCAAATGTAAGGAGATGATAAGTCCCACAGGGGACCTGTGGGGGACGCCCTGTTGCGCAGGTTGCTTAGTTTGTAGTTTTTAAACCATTTATAAAGGCTGGAGAAAAACTCCGTAGCGTAGCGGTATGTGGCGCGCTTTAAAAAATCTCGGAGGTCGTGGGTACGATCCCCTTGCTGGACTGAAAATCTTTGGGTAAATTCTAAGATTTCTTTCCGGGTCTGGTTGGACTAACCCCCGTGCCTCGGTAAGCACGTTAAGCCGTTGGTCCCGATTGTTATAACATCATCTATAATAATCGTATATCCAGAAACGGGCAGCAGCGATTCCCTGTGTCTTACAACATTACGACTGCGGTCACCAACCCACCTGCCAAGCGTGGTGACTATGGCAAAACCCTCCCATGGGCGGAGGCCCATGTTTAGCAGTGGACGTTATACGGGCTGATAATGATCATAATGTTTCTTGACGTGCGTGGATTGAACCCACGATCTTCGAGACCTACATCGTTAGACCACTGATATAGTGTCAAATAAAACGTTGATATATCACATGACATCACTTTGTATAATATATAATATAATAAATAAGGCGCTTATAAAATATATGACAACCTCTTCAACAGTGATAAAGTTAGTGAAGAAATTTATAGTATCCTATCTACAACTTGGACATGCCCATCTGAGTATGTTTAGCCGGATCGTCTCGATGAGGTCACGCTGACACCGGCAGTAGAATAACCCCACTGAGTTTGTTTCGCCGGGTCTTCTCAGTTGGGGCGTATTGGATTCAGTGGTAGCACTAAGTATAGCGTGTTTGTAGATATACTATGGTCCGTCTAAATAATAACACACTCAATGGACAGAACATAGCCTTCTTTAATCGTACATATAAAATAATAAAATAATATTGTATTTTCATAGCTGACAGCTTTTAGAATAAAGCTATATAAGCTATTATATGTAGTAATAATCAAATGAACTTAATTAATTTAACACAGTAAATTGATAAGCCAAAATATGTTTTGACTAAATAAGAGACGCTTCATAAGTACATAATCTTATCTATACTTATAATATTATATAGATGAATAAACGCAAAAATTACTGGGCCGATTTCAAAAATTCTTTCACCATTGGAAAGCTGCATTCACCCTGAGTGACATAGGCTTTATTTAATGATGAAGGTCCCACGGGAACGGGAGTTACGCGGGTGAAACCACGCGCGGGAAGCTAGTTTAAAGTATTTCAAATGTGTCTGTATGAAAAAAGAATATTTTGAATTTGAATAAAAAATGATTTAAGGCTCGCCAAAATGCCAGGTGAAGTAGAATAAGCTTCATATCTCCTTCCGAAAAAAAAGCTAATTTAACGGCATATATTTTACTTGCACCTTCTATAACACATGAATTCGTTACGCAATCCGTTTAACATGGTAATGTAATTTTTGATAGAATTTACCCATCACTGATCATATTTCTGTTAGAAATAAATGTGTTTTGTTCGTGCACGATTTATCCAATCTAAGAGCCGTGGAAGATCAACCTTGATAACTTGCCTATCAAAAAGTGTTCATGGCTAATTTTAATTTAATCAATTTAGAGAAAGTAGAGTGTCGGACGTTGGTGAGATAGAACAGGACACAACATACCAGCTGCACTCTGCCTGATCGAGTGTGCATGCTCTTTTACATTTGATTTTAGTGAAGAAGAGCATTTGCTTTCACAACAGTAATTTTGAACCTTCTGACTTCTTTCTGAATTCTTAGTATTTCTATTACACTTTTTGCATAATTAAATTACATCTTATTATATATTGAGATGAAATTCATTTGATTAAAGGTGATGAAAGAAAGTTGATTAAACACTTTTTGAAAGGCAAGTTATTATAGGTGTGTTTGTTAATGAATAATATTTGACAAAAAGTATGTCTCATCTGGAGGCCGAGTCTGCTATTTGTTAAATCATTGTGCCACCGTAGTGCCATCATGATATAATTATGCCAAAATCGGTAATCTACTAATCTCACTATGGTGTCGGCGCTGGAATGGCAGTCAGCGTTGCTACCGCTCAAAAAGGCCGTCAACAGAAGTAGCAGGGGAGATAGTTAGGGAGATTGTAATGTTTATTTAGGCGATTGCAAAACTTATAAATGTATCATTTGTTATTATATTCAACTACGCTAATGTCATCGTGGCGTCATAGTGACACCATTATGACGTCATTTGGATTAGTAGATTACCAAATGGGAAAAAAACCGACCAGTGAACTGTAATTGACAGTTCATGGACACGCCATTACGATAGTAGACTCGGGGCCCGGGTTATCAGATGGGTGAAGGTTGATCTTCCACGTCTCCTCGACTAATCTGTCTACCGCGGTGGCTCTGTGGATAAAAGGTACCTATAGTAGTAGCTGTGTGGAGTCCGGCTTAGGACATACCAACCCGTGTCTTCCTATGGGTGTCGTAAAAGGAGAGAAAAATTTTTTTTTGTTTTTTTTTTTTCGAACGGACATTACGTAGTTAGCCACGAGGCTTTTGCTAATTCACCGGGCATAAAGGAAGCTGGAGAAGAACTCCAGCCTCAATAAATGGTTTAAATACTAAGCAATCTCCGCAAGAGTGCGTGCCCTGTGGGACTTGAACCTCGGCTCAGGGCGGTCGCTGGAGGAGATTGAGGGATTATGGCTTTTAGTATTTTAGGGGAGTTTTGTGCAACTGTCGCTCTACTTTATTTGATTTTACCTCGCATTAATAACGACCTCGACACCTAATGAGTACCTACTCACTTATCTAATTTCCAATAATAGGCCAAAGGCTAAGATTTCTTTCCGTGTCTGGTTGGTTGAGGGACTACCCTCCGTGCCTCGGAAAGCACGTTAAGCCGTTGATCCCGATTTTTATAATATCATCTTTAATAATCGTATATCAAGGAACGGGCAGCAGCGGTTCCTTGTGTGGTACAACATAATACTGCGGTCACCAATCCGCCTGCCAAGCGTGGTGACTATGGCAAATAACCTTCCCCGGGAGGAGGCCCATGTTCAGTAGTGGACGTTATACGGGCTGATGATGATGATGATGATGACGCTAATACTACTGAATGGATTTGGCTGAAAGTTTGCACGCGGATAGCTTATAAGCTGGATTATGGCTACTGGCTACAAAATGTCATGCTCCGACCCAATGGAGCAGAGTGAAGCGGGTAAAACGCGGGTCGCAGTTAGTTTCAAATAAATGTAACCAGTTTTAAGGAATAAATGATTTTGAACTAAAACACACAACTGTTCTTTGAATTGTCGCCGTAATCGGGTAAAATCTTAACCAACTTTTATACCTGAAGCGACCATAACTTCAAGTTTAAAAGTAACTGGACAAACAAACAAACAGTACTATTAAAAACTCGCTTGTTTTCAAGATAAGCACTCAAGTACTACACGGGAGAAAAACATTGTGTTCTACATGTATTGGAACTAAAGAAAGATTTCGTTTTTATATATATCACCCGAAAATAATACAAATCGTAAGTCGATCAACTCCCGTGCCACTCATATTGTAAAATTTAGTTGCCAGTTTCAGTGAACGCGCATAATTATTATATTATTTACTTAATTGTTATGACACTTGACCTAACCTAACCAAACGAGACTATGATACTGTTGTAACGAAACAAAAGCACTTCAACTTCAATAAGTCCTGTTGAACTATATTGGTTTAGGTGTAGGTTATTTTTGAACCATCGGAAACCTCGTTAGTTTATCACCTAACTAGAAAGTTGATCAACTTACGATTCTTATTATTTTCCGGTGACATATACAAATAACTATAGGTACTATGTATTTAAAACTTTAACATTCGCCGTAATTTTTAGTCGTCTATACCTACATATAATTACGCCTTTCTCCCATGGGGGTAGGCAGAAACTATAGAACGCCACCTGCTACGATCCTTACACACTCCATTTGCCTCGTCCACGTTTATACATCTGGTCATACACGCACGCCGGTTGCGAGTACTACGCACCTGACCTTTCTGAAGAACATCACCTATGAGGTCAGTGTATGTCCTTCTAGGGCGTCCCCTCCCGGTGTTTCCACTCACATCTGCCTTGTAAATACCTTTTGTTACTCGCCTTTCATTCATCCTTTCCACATAACCAAACCACCTAAGCATACTCTTTTCAATTTTTGTCACTACATCTTCTTTTTACCGTCTAAGTATACCTACTAATATTAAAAAGAGGATAGATTTAATTGTTTGTTAGTTTGTAATTAAATTAAATAGGATCCGAAACTAATTGACTGATTTAAAAAAATCTTTTACCGTTTGTAAGCTACACTATACCTGAATGACATAAAAAACAAAAAAAAGTTTATTTCAATTACATAGGTAGTTACACATATGATTTGGAGGTCACCTTTTAAGCAAGGGGATGCTTGTGTTAGGTGACTCCGCTCTTCCACTTAACATTAAACAATGTATGCAATTGAATTAAAATAGAGGTTATGAATAGAATACATATTAAAGAAAATACAAAATACAAAAATCTTAGAACGTTACGATGCGTTACAGGGGCGGGAGGGGTCTTTCTTACAACTCGTCACGTAACATTGTTTTCTAAAAAATTAGGTAATTAAAACTCCCAAACCAAAACAAAAAAAAATTATCATCCAAAAATTAAAAAAAAATAAACAAAATACGCAGGCTTTGAGAATTAAAATTCTCTTGTTTTATTTAGTTGATTAAAACTATACCAAGTGTAAACACTATTATTACATACAAAATAATAAGACGCCTTGCATGTTCTGCCGAAAAAGTCGCCACCTCAGCATAGGAGGCGATACCTAGCGCTGGTTTCCAGTTAACAACTCGAGTAGTGACCCACGGACGAGGGCCTCCCGACCCTTAATTTGCGAAGAATCTTTCGATGCCCTCGTAGATCTAAAGTCTTCCAGGCCCGAACTGTAAAGTAGAGCGACAGTTGCACAAAATTCCCCAAAATTTCTAAAGTCATAATACTTCAATCTCATCGTCAGCGACCGCCCTGAGCCGAGGTCCAAGCCCCACAGGGAGTGCTCTCTAGAGCAGGTTGCTTAATTTGTAGTATTTAAACCATTTATTGAGGCTGGAGCTCGCCTATATGTTCGGTGAAGTTTTATCATTGATCTGAAACAATACTGCTTTATTAATATTTGTTAAATATTTTTATTTTATTTTTAAAGATTCCTCTGAGTTACTTGCCAGTTCTTCTCAGAGTTGCCAGTTGCCACGTCTTGAACTGATGGTAGAAAAAGAAAGGGACGCATCATAAGAACACGATTTAAAATATTTTATAAGGGTCTATATGAATAAAGAATTTTTGACTTTGACTCGCACGAAGGTTTTCGTACCATTTTCGAGTTCCTAACTGTTGCCCTTATTAACATCGAGCAACAAAACTTCTTTTTTTTTATATTTATTTTATTTTATTTTTAGTATTTGTTGTTATAGCGGCAACAGACATATATATTTTTTGCAAATTTCAACTGTCTAGCTATCGCGGTTCTTGAGATACAGCCAAGTTATGCCCGGTAAAGTAGCAAAAGCCTCTGAGCTAACTACATAATGTCCGTCCGAAAAAAGAACAAAAATACAGCCAAGTAACAGACAGACAGACAGCGTAGTTTTAGTAATAGGGTCCTGTTTTTACCCGTTGATTACGGAACCCTAAAAGGAAAGTATAATCCATATCCGTCTTTACGCTCTTGAGTTCTAGATATGTTATTATATTTTACGATAATTCTTGGTAAGCAAGTGAATGCATTTAATTAATATTATTATTAGTCAATATACAAAAACTACAGTTTGGTAGGTTATTATGAGTGACTTTAGCGCTATGGGCGGTCTGGGGCGGACAGGGAAGCTGTGGAGTGGGTCAGTATGATATTTATTGGATCTTCCCACGCAATTTACTAACGATTTTTATTCAACACTTTAATGTTTACATAACTAAAGCAAAATCAGTCAAAAGTAGTTTTAGGTTAGGTTAGTTTTGACTGATTTTGCTAGTTAAAAGTACTTTTGACTGGTTAAGAGTTTTGACTGCAACATATACACTTGTACTAGTCAAGAAGAATCATAATGCATATAGATATATATCTAGCTTCCGTGGGAATGTCATAACTAAATGTAGCCTATAAACTTCGTCAATAAATAGCCTATCTCACACTAAAGGAATTCTGCTTTATTTATTAGTTTTTTTTTTAAAGATTACTATCTGAGTTTTCATTTTACTAATATTCTTGTTAAACCCTCGTGCTAAGCTAAAATGTTACGAGTGGGTTCACGTCGGTAGTGCAATGGGTGGGGTTTAAACCGGCGTCCACAAGATCACAAGTCCAATGCCCTAGCCATTGGGCTACGGTCGCTTAATTTATTAATTACATATAAATACATAGTAACATTTACTATTAAATTATGTTTAAAAGTCTGTCAGCTTTATGTCAATAAATAATAAGATAATTTATCTTATTTATAAACGTAAAGACATAAAGCTGACATACTTCATGCCATTAACTACTTGCTACTTATATTTTTTTTCATCAAGCATTTTAATTAATTTTTTAACTATAAGCTTTCCGCTTAAAAATGATAAGCTAAATATTTTTTAGATACCATCTTGGGCATTTATTTTTCCATGACTAAAATCAACAAAGTAATTTAATTTACAATAAACAATAACATATCACGTTAACATTAAATTGTCGTAACTGAAACAATTTTATCATGTAAAAATATTGTTAAACATACCGGCTCCACCGCCGTCCCTGTTCCCGCCCGCCCTTACAGTTGGGCGGTATATAAAGGTTCCTTCTCTCCGAGAGCTGCACATTTGGTCCCGCACACCCGGGTGAGTTGATAACATATATATATATTTTATATCAATATAATATACTAGCTCACTTGTCCTGTCTTAACTAAAACTCTATATTAAATAGTACTTTTAATATTAGACGTGATGAATGTAGACAACCTCCGTAGCGTAGCGGTATTTGGCTCGCTTTAAATCTCGGAGGTTGTGGGTTCGATCCCCACGCCGTAAAAAAAATCTTTGTGTAAATTCTAAGATTTTTTACCGGGTCTGGTTGGTGGAGGGTTTACCCTCCGCGGAAAGCACGTTAAGCCGTTGGCCCCGATTACAACATCATCTATAATCGTATATCAAGGAACGGATATATTTTATAATACTGCGGCCCCAATCCGCCTGCCAAGCGTGGTGACTATGGCAAATACCCTCCCTTGGGAGGAGGCCCATGTTCAGCAGTGGACGTTATATGGGCTGATCATGAATATTAGGCGTGATAGCACTGAACTAACCGTTTGCAAGAAATAATAAATTAATTATTTAATCAATATATACTCTGGCCGAAGCATCTGTTTTAAAGGATATTCATTTATTAGGGCACTAAAAAACTTCGCTGTCTATCTGTCTGACTGTCACCAGGCTGTATCTCAAGAGCCGCGATAGCTAGACAGTTGAAATTTTCCACATTATGTATTTCTGTTGCCGCTATAACAACAAAATAAATACTAAAAATAACATAAATAAATATTTAAGGGGGGCTCCCATACTACAAACGTTTTTGTTTGCCCTTTTCTGCTCCATATCAATAACGATAACAGGTAGACGCTTAAAAATGGTACGGGACCCTTCGTGTGCGAGTCCGCAGCAGCATCTATTAGCTCAACATTTGCATCTTACTGCGATCACCAATCCGTCTGCCAAGCGCGGCGATTATGGCAATATCCTTCTACGGCTTGCCAAGGTCTGTTAAGAGGAGGCCCATGTTCAGCAGTGGACGTCAACGGGCTGTTGATGATGAATTTTCTGTGATTAAAAATATTCAAAATGTTGACCGGGGATGTAAAGTACCACCAAACATAATTTCATTTAAATCGGTGCAACAGTTTTAGATATTAGATATCAGATATTTCAGACCGTCTCATGTGGGTCGTGTTAAATCCGGTAGTAGAACCGGCAGTTTATTTCGCCGGGTCTTCTCAGTTTTGGGCGTATTGGATCCGGTGGTAGCATTAAAGCGCGTCCGTCGTTATATACTCATGGTCCACCTAAATAATGACGATTGTTCTAACCTAATATAGACAGAAGCACAAGCACGACACAAGCTTTTGAAACACAATATACATATTTAGTTGAATAATAAAGCTAAGACTACAATATTATTAAAAATTATAACTAAAATACCTGCTTAATATGCTAATTTATAAAATATTAACACTATACATAGATTAATACTAAATTATTAGTATACGACCTAATAAGAAACCACGTCCCGAGACTTAGAGCAAAAGTTATACTGCTAAGCTACAGAGTTTTAATTTTAATTTTTGTGTTAAATCACTACATAGTATAAAACAAAGTCGCTTTCTCTGTCCCTATGTCCCTATGTATGCTTAAATCTTTAAAACTACGCAACAGATTTTGAAACGGTTTTTTTTAATAGATAGAGTTACTCAAGAGTGCGGAGCCGGGGCGGGTCGATAGTAATATTATAAAGAACAAAGATTTTATTGTTTGTTTGTATTGAATAGGTTCCGAAACTACTGGACCGATTTGAAAAATTCTTTCACCATTGGAAAGCTACACTATCCCGGATAACGTAGGCTATATTTAATTATGAATTTCCCACGGGAACGGGAGTTACGCTGATGAAACCGCGCGCGGGAAGTAATATTATAAAGAGAAAAGATTTGTTTGTTTGCATTAAATATGCTACGGAAATTATAAACCGATTTCAAAAATTCATTCAGTTTATTCAAATTTTTTGAACTCTTTATGGAAAAGATTACCTTATACTATATTTCAAAATTGAGATTAATAAAATTCGACCACCGGCAGGACTCGAACCTACATCCTGGGTAAAGCCCTCAATGCCTTAACCAATTAGGCTACGATGGAACCCTACCGATCATCGAAATTGATTAATCTCTTTGTAACACGTCTCTAGGGAGACGGTAGTTACATCTATCGGTAATGATCCGCATTACTTCGACTAATATCTCCAAAGTTACATTTGGTATTAAATATTAAACGATGACACCGCCCACCGTTTTTCACATTATTTAAATGTTTGAACTCTTTATGGAAAAGATTACCTTATACTATATTTCAAAATTGAGATTAATACCGTAGCCTAATTGGTTAAGGCATTGGGGGCTTTATCCAGGATGCAGGTTCGAGTCCTGCCGGTGGTCGAATTTTATTAATCTCTATTTTGAAATTCTTTCAGTATTAGATAGCCCAATTATCGGGGAATTCTATAGGATATATTTTATTATGAAGTTCCCACGGGGACGGTAGCTACGTGGGATAAAACCACGCGCGGCAGTCTAGTGTTTTATAACCAAAAAGAAAAACGTATTTATTTATTTTTTATTTTTATATATTTACTTTATGTACACACATAACATTTACACACATGAAATTTCTTCCATCAGACCCGCGAAAGGAAAAAACAAAAAGAGAACAAGAATAGTGTGTAGGGTTAGGAAACCAAGATACCGATGAACATGAAATAATATAGACTATGAAAAATAAAATATATATAAAAAATAAACTTACATATCAATACATAAACAAATACATAAAGGCATCATATACTTAAAGTAGGTACATTGTTTTAACAAACGTGTCTTTCACTCTCAAGGAAAACCGCGAGAACAATCCAGTTTTCCCTCACATTTTAAATGACATTTTCAATATTTCCCCACTATTCGCAGAGAACTATTATTTTTTAATCTTTCCCAGTTTACATTTAATTTTGCTAGCTCATTTCAAATTATTCTCGTGTTTATACTGCATTATGACGTTGTCTTCTCTAAGGGTGGAAGAATAGGGTGCTTTTACTTTTATTTACTCGGAAAAACAACAACTCAATTCTACTATTTTACGTAAAATTATGTACAATCGACGTTATAGCGAGATTGAGAATAACTCGAAATAAATAAATTTTAATAAATTTCTAAATAAATAAATTTTAATAAATTTCTAAATAAATAAATTTAAATAATATTCTAAATAAATAAATTTTGAAACAGCCGTAGCCCAATGGCGTCGGACTTGTGATCTTGAGGTCACCGGTTCGAACCCCACCCATTGCACTACCGACGTGAGCCCACTCCTAACACAAGCATTTTAGCCTAGCACGAGGGGTTAACAAGAATACTAGTAGACTTCAAAACTCTGCTCTCTCTCTCTGTAATCTTTCAGAAAAAAAAAACTCAACAAGTTTTTTTTTTCGGACGGTCAAATGTAGTTAGCCACGAGGATTTTGCTACTTCACCGGGCATAAAGGCGAGCAGAGCTCCAGCCTAGATAAATGGTTTAAACACTACAACCTGCGCAAGAGGGCGTCCCCTGTGGGACTTGAACCTCGGCTCAGGGCGGTCGCTGGCGATGAGAAAGCCAATTTGGCATACCTTTCTCAATCCTTGTCACTACATCTACTTTCATTATTGCTATTAGCTGCGCCAGCGGTTTTACCCGCATTACTCTGCTCCAGTGGGTCGGAGCGTTTTGTTTTGTAGCCTATATGTTAATCCAGCGTATAACCTATCCCGGTGCAAAATTTCGGCCAATTCCGTTCAGGAGTTTTGACGTGAAAGAGTAGTACCAACCATCGAGAGCCGAAAAAAAATCCTCGAATTTCCACAAATATTTCTTGTCCGGCGTGGGTATTGAACGCACGACCTCCGAGAATTAAAACGAGCCTGATACCGTTATGCTACGGAGGTTTTCAACGAGGCAGACATTAGACTACACAAGATGTCAAGGACAAAATACTTTAAAACCCATTAGAATACTAACTAATTGTTTTCTACTAATTATTAATACTGTACCTCCGTAGCGTAGCAGTATTTGGCTCGCTTTAAATGTCGGAGGTCGTGGGTTCCATCCCTTCTCCGGTCAGGAAATCTTTGTGTAAAATTCTAAGATTTATTTCCGGGTCTGGTTGGTTGGGGGACTACCCTCCGTGCCTCTGCCTATAGGCTAGCTTTTATCCACGGCTTCGTTCGCATTGCAAGCCAGTGTCTCCTTGTTACTCTTAATACCTCTTAGAATGTGTACAGTTTCATGATAATCGGATTAGTAGTTTTCGCGAAAGTATAACAAACAAACTTACATTCACATTTATAATATTAGTCGGGATAAGTTCACGTTCCCGTGGGAACTTGATAATAAAATTTAGCCAATAGCCTTGCATAAAATCATAAAAGGGCTATCTAACACTGAAATTAGTTCCCCCCTCGTCCTCTCGACCCTTAGTTTGTAAAGAACCATCCGATGCCTTCGTAGACCCGAAGTCCGAGAGGCCCGCGAACTGTAAAGTAGAGCGACAGTTGCACAAAACTCCCCTAAAATATTAAAAGTCATAATCCCTAAATCTCATTGCCAGCGACCGCCCTGAGCCGAGGTCCAAGCCCCACAGGGGGCGCCCTCTTGCGCAAGTTGCTTAGTTTGTAGTTTTTAAACCATTTATTAAGGCTGGAGCTCTGCTTGCCTTTATGCCCGGTGAAGTAGCAAAAGACTCTTGGCTACCTACGGAAGTCCATCCGAAAAAAAAAACTGAAATTATTTTTTATATCGGACCGGTAGTTTAAAGCGTTAAAGCGAACTAACAAACAACCTCTTCAGCTTTATATATTAGTACTTACTACCGCACCCACTACATAAAATATAACATGTACAAACCGAAATTGAATTACTTTTATTGTGTTCGTATTATTTCGGCAGTAATCTACTAAATTACTGGTCATAATAACATAGGGTGGGACGATTATGATCTTATTACGTATGAACGATGTCTGTGTTATGACAACCTCCTACGTAGCGGTATTGGGCTCGCCTTAAATCTCGGAGGTCGTGGGTTCAATCCCCACGAACCACAAGATATCCATCTTTGTCTAAATTCGAAGATTGCTTTCCGGGCCTGGATAGTTGAGGGACTACCCTCCGTGCCTCGGACAGCACGTTAAGCCGTTGGTCCCGATTGTTATTACATCATCTATGATAATCGTATTTTAAGGAACGGGCAGCAGCGTTTCCTTGTGTGGTACAACATAATACTGCGGTCACTAACCCAAGCGAGATGACTATGGCAAATACCTTCCCTCGGGAGGAGGCCCATGTTCAGCAGTGGACGCTATACAGGCTGATGATAATGTTGATGATGATGATGATGATGTCAGTGTTTTTATTGGAATTGTATAATGTAATAAGCTGTAAGTCGTAGTTTATTTTTAATCCGTTAGTTTATGAAAAGTTCAGTTTCCGGCTCAGAATAGTGCAAATGTCTGCTAGTAATCATAAAAAAATGGTCTGAGCTTTTCAATACAAACGAAGAAAACATTTCTTGACAGTTGAAATTACACCTTATTAACAACTCAGTATGCAATATCGTCAACGACATGTAAATTTTTCGAAATAATTAAAAAAAAAAATTATTAGCATTTCGTATGTACTTATAAATACCAGTCTAAAACTATAAATCATTAAGTTCGTCCGAAAATTACATGACGTAAAAAGTTGTCAAATTAGCCCTATTTTCCTGTTAGCCCCCAGTCAAAGAAACTTTTAAACCGAGTTAGAGGCTTGTAAATATTTAATTGGTTAATTCTGTTAAACTGTTTAAGAAAGTAACTTCTTAATTAAGTTGACATTATAGTAGTTTAGACAAACTTTTATTTATTTCGTTTTACTTATCTCGTAACTTTTTTTGTGTGGGCGGCCTACGCGCTGGTTTTGTCTATGTTTTTTATTTTCTTTGGTAGTAAGTATCCATGAAGGTTTCATGGATACTTCCACACATACACAAAGATACCTAATCTTTGTATATGTGTGGGGCCGAATAATTATTTTATTTTCATAAGCTAGATATTGAGATTGACTTACTGACTTTGGGTTAGACTTACTGAGTTAGTCATGTCAAGTTCCTAGGTGTTACAATTGACAATAGACTGACCTGGAAGCCTCATACAGAAGAACTGTGCAAAAGACTGAGCTAATCTGCATATGCACTCTTTCATTTGTCAGAAAAAGTAAATGTTGAGACTTTCTTGACAGCATATCACGGACTAGTTGGTTCAGTTTTACGATATGGGCTTAATTTTTGGGGCAGTCCACTGATAGAGAACTTATTTTCAGAATGCAAAACAGATGTTTAAGATCAATGTGTAAAATAAAAAGTAACCGATAGCTGTATACCATATTTTAAATCTTTAAGAATACTTACACTACCATCACTATATGAAAGAAAGAAATGTACACTTATTTGTGAAGTTATTAGATGTAAAAAAAACTCCTATGCATTCTAAATAAATTATGTCAATCAACTATGTCATACAAAATGTACAAATATATCTGATGCACAAAAGTTTCTTTGGCATCGCTCCAAGAATTAATAATAAAATACCCGATAAGATAAAAGAATTACACATTCACAAATTCAAAACAACTGTACAAAAATGTTTAATTGATAATTGTTATTACAGTGTTGATGAGTTTCTAAACGAATAACTTCACTATTAGTATTTAATTACACATATTTGTATGTCTTACCATAGACAAAACATAGCGCACATATTTATTTGTAAGATCTGCATTTATTGTATACCTATGTTCTACAAATAATAAATGATTGATTGATTGGGCTCTCGGACTTTGGGTTTTGGGGTCTAGAGCCTCATATGGCGATATCAATAGCGCCGTCAATAGGTGCTGTGCGCTGTGGCCCACATAGGTGCCACAGGTGTACTATTATTTTTTCAGCAAGCAGGACTATATTTTTTTCCGTTGGCTCCTAATAGGGTGGGCAAAGCATTTGCACTAATGCAAAGTGGGTGGTGTCACCCATTATACTATAGGCGAAACGTCCTATATCTAAAAAACAAGATTACAGTCATAGGAGCTCGCACAGGCCGCAGAAAAGGCGATTTAGGAACTGGATATCAACAAAAAATTCACGCCAGTGGACCATTTATTTATCCATAAGTAAACTGCAAAATTCAACAATACTAATATAACATATAGTTATATAAAGATTCAAAGATTGCAATATTCTACGTCCCGTCGAGTTAGGTCGTAGTTAACGCAGCGGGCAATGAAGTGGAAAATCTTACAATCAAATGTATTTAATTTTATTGTTAAGTGTTTCAGTGTTTGTAACAAATATACATACAGCTGTATATAAAACTGCATCGATGGCTCAGATGTTACGATAGTTGCTTCTGATGCCTGGGTTCCATTCCAATCCAGGACAACTGCCATGAAGACAAAAAAAATATATTTAGTTCGTCAGTTAGATTAGGTACTAAAAATATTGGCTTCAATTAGTATAACGTCAAATGCTGAACATGGGCCTCCTCCCGAAGAAGGGTATTTGCCATAGTCATCACGCTTGGCAGGCGGATCGCAGTATTATGTTGTACCACACAACGAAACGCTGCTGCCCGTACCTTGATATACGATTATTAGTACCTAATGAACAAATTTTTATCGAAATCATATCGTTACGTGATTAGCCTCCAGATCGGACCAGTAATACATATCTTGCATATACTAAGACTTGGATCAGGTCATATCCCGTTTTAAATAGATTTGCATATTATTATTTGATAGGTAAAGTCAATTCACCGAATTGTTCGGTATGTACACCATATTCTTATGGAATGCGGTCGAAACAGAGATTTGAGAAAAAAAATGTTTTGCATAAATACTAACATTGTTGTATGTAATAACATGCTTGCTTGTCCGTTATCGGAAGCAGCAAGTATGTTATGCACTCTGACATTACTTGCTTTAAGCAATAGAAGTGTATAGTTCCATTAATTTTATATTATTATTTTGTTCTTCTCCCATGACAGTGGCTTGTCACTGCGTGACCTCTTTTATTTTAAATAAAGATAAAAAACTGGTACTTTGCACAAGGATGGGGACTAAAAGTAAATTTATTTTTATGTTTCAGATCGGCCATTTTATTGAGCTGTCAAACGTCAAACTTTCCCGCCATGTCAGTGTCCCGCGTTTCGTTGTTTGTCATCGTCGCCATGTTGTATATGGAATGTTGTTATGCGGCCACCGTAAGTATATTTTATATTATGAATATATATAGATAGACATCTCCCCCTCTAGGGAAATAAATCCTTGTGTTAAAAAGGACTTTACGAAAACGTCATAATTCACGGAAACAACTTGCAAGATTTAAAACCCTTTGGTCCATCATTGTAACCATTTTTTGCAACCAGCTACGAAAGAAGATTGTTATTTCGTTTTCTCGTAACTAGTTACCAATCCAGAGTAATTATTTCAGGTTTGTATCTATTTTTGGTAACCAGTTACGAATGAAGATTTTTCTTTCTTTTTCTATAACTGGTTACAATGATTTTGTAACCATGTGAGTTAGAAAGTTGAATAAATCAAAATATTTTCAAGATTTAATTTGCCAATTTTATCGGCGTGATATTAATTAATAATTACTGGTTAAATGTCATCCAATTTATTAAGAAATGGTGTTGTTTTGGGGAAGAACTAAGAACTACTAACCATTTAGAAGGTTGGCCCGCCCGACGCAATAGCTATGTGGGCCGTAAAAATCCACCTCTTGCCAAAGTTCTAGATGTTCTAGTTAACGAGACGAAAATTTGGATATACACAAAGTCAAATAAAAGTAAACATTATCAAGAAATTGATATTGAAATAAATGCAGCCGTTGAGGAATTGAAAAATTGCACTATAAGTGTAGGTCACTGTTTAGAAATTAGAGCACCTTCCTGCTTTTAAATTGTTAGTTAGAGTTTATGAGAGGAAGTATAATTTTATGTTAGTTTAAGAGTGGAAACATAATTGTACATAAATGTAATTTTGTTAATTTATTTTATAATGTTTAGGGTTCCGTCGAGGTTCCGTGTTTATGCTTGAATTCAAGATTCTTGTTATGTTCTACAATACTGTGATTTAGCATAGTTACGTTAATTAATTATAGATAGATAGATACTTTATTTAGTTCAAAAACATTAGTACAGAACAGTTATGTGATGAACAAAGTATTATTCTAGATTAATTAATAAAAATACATAGCTTTGGTAGTTCACTAGTCTCCACACTAGGATTCCCTGTGTCGTGGAGAATTAATTTCACGCCGATAAAGTTGGCAAATAAAATCTTGAAAATATTTTGTTTTGTTCGTATACTCCCTTCACACATGGTTACAACCCTGGAATAATTATCCTTGAATTGTAACCACTTATTGAAAAAGAAAGAAAAATCTTCATTCGTAACTGGTTACCAAAAATAGTTACAACCCTAAAATAATTACTCTTGATTGGTAACTACTTACGAGAAAACGAAATAAAAATCTTCTTTCGTAGCTGGTTACGAAAAATAGTTACTATGATGGACCAACGGTTCAAAACATATATAAATGTAATTTAACGGCTGTTTTATCTTAGCACGAGCCACGAGGGCTTAACAAGAAAACTAGTAGACTGCAAAACTCTGGTTTTAATCCCTTAACAAATCAAATAGAATCTAGAGCTTAGAAACGTAAGGTTGGATGTGCCAATATACGTCGGAAGCATTCGTCGTACCTACGTGTCTTTATAGTAAACTGGCACTTACGATCAAATTATTCAATTTCGTTATTTGTTAGCCTCGTGCTAAGTCAGAATGATTGTGTTACGAGTGGATTCACGTCGGTAGTGCAAGGGGTGGGGATCGAACCGGCGACCACATGATCGAAGTCTGACGATCTAGACATTGGCTACGGCCGCTTTAACGCTTTTTATAATGTACCAAAGAGGCAAATTTCCTCTTTAAATAAATAGTATTATTTTAGATTCCCCGCGGCTTCGATCCTCGGCTGACAGAAGATATGGTGATGGCTCCGAAGAAGAGACCCTTCTGCAATGCCTTTACAGGTATGTATGTCTATATAAACTTGGTCCGTGAGTTTCCCTACGAGAAAGGTTCAAGGAGACAAATATTCTCAACTTACAACCTCCGTAGCGTATTAGGCTCGCTTTAAAATCTCGGAGGCCGTGGATTCGATCCCCACGCCGGACAGGAAATCTTTGTGTAAATTCTAAGATTTCTTTCCGGGTCTGATTGGTTGAGGGACTACCCTCCGTTCCTCGAGAAGCACGTTAAGCCGTTGGTCCCGATTATTATAAAATCAACAATAATGTGTTACAACAACATAATACTGCGGTCACCAACCCGCCTGCTGAGTGTGGTGACTATGGCATGTTCTGCAGTGGACGGCTATACAGGCTGATATCATAGTATTTATTTGAAAACCTTTAGTAAGTCCATAAGAATATAGATGATTTTAAGAAATAAAACATTGACACTCACAGCTTAAACACTAGAAGTAAGGATAATCTGGTTTGACATGCTACCTCTCATGTCTCCACAAAATGAAGGGCAATGTATACGTTTAAGCAACAAACTCACTTGTAATCTTAGAAATCTATCTGTAAATAAATTTAACGACTATGTCAAAATATTATAAAATCGCTGATTATGTAAACGGCCTGGGAGTGACTTGCTCTTATGGAATACTGCAAAACTTATTGTATAACTAGCTTGTTGAGGTATTTTTCTCCTCTAGGTGGTTATTTACACAAGTAATAACACAAAAGACTCCAATATAATGTATATTTAAAAACAGTTAAATATATTAAACAATACAGTACACAGTTCAGCCTCCGCTGACAACCAGATATTTTACGACACAGAATCACTTAAAGGCGGAAACATATTATTAAAACGCCACGCCACCCGACGACACGCCACGCGTGTTGAGTCGAATCAAATGAATTGTTTTCTATAGACCAGAAACACACTAAGAACACCCGACACGACGCCACGCCCCTACTCATGCACAGGTGTTGACACGTGGCGTGGCGTGGCGTTTTAATAATGTGTTTTCACCTTCTATTCAAACATTCATCCAGATTCATACCAGCCAGTCTGTCAACAATATCACATGAAAACTCTTTTCTCTAACATAGCTGACCCGACATAAGTAATATACATTGTCCTGTCTTAACTAAAACTCTAAATTATGCGTGATAGCTCTGAACTAACCGCGATGTGCACTAAGAGCAGCATTCTGTCAATGTTATGTCAAACGACATAGGATTACATAAAACATGTTTATATTGTCAAAAGTGCTGAGGTTACATTAGAAACCGAAATATAGTGGTTAAGTATTCTTAAATTTTCAAATTTTCCTCGCAATTTCTTATTTTTTTTCTTTTGAATGAACCTTCTCCTGACAATAACAAACTCAACAAAAAAAGATTTAGTGTAATCGGTCTACCCGTTCACTTGTGATGCCGTGACCAACGGAAAATATATAGATAATAACATAAAATAAAAAAAAAGGATTCCTCTGAGTTTCTTGCCAGTTCTTGTCAGAGTTGCCACGTCCAGTACTGATGGGAGGAAAAAAAACAAAGAAGACGCATCATAAGAAAATTATTTAAAAATTATTTTTAAATGTGTCTATGTGAATAAAGATATAGGTATTGACTATACGCTTAGTAGACCGATTAGTGACCGCAGTATTATGTTGAAACACATAAGGAAACGCTGCTGCCCGTTCTCAGGCATACAATTTGTATAGATGATGTTAAAACAATGGGGACCGATGGCTTCACGTGCACGTTACCGAATGAAATTTTTGATTAACACAAAGATTTCTTGTCCGCCGTGGAGATCGAACCCACTACCTCCGACACTTAAAGCATGACTTATACCACGGAGGTTGTAATAATTACTTTGAACATTTCAGGTTGCGGTCGCAAGAGGT
Source organism: Nycteola revayana (assembly GCA_947037095.2). NCBI lineage: Eukaryota > Metazoa > Arthropoda > Insecta > Lepidoptera > Nolidae > Nycteola > Nycteola revayana. The sequence continues at coordinate 9,503,016 of OX344840.2, forward strand.
CCCAGACCCCCGGGATGCCAGCTCAAGAGCTGATAAGACAGAAACAGGTACTAATTTATATTTAACCTATCTATATATAAAGCTAAAGTTAGATATATTTAAAGCGGCCGTAGCCCAATGGCTAGGGCGTCGGACTTGTGATCTTGAGGTCGCCGGTTCGAACCCCACCCATTGCACTACCGACGTGAACCCACTCGTAACACAAGCATTTTAGCTTAGCACGAGGGGTTAACAAGAATACTAGTAGACTGCAGAACTCTGTTTGTAATATTTTTATTATTTATTATTACACTAAAATTAAAAAACAATTGAAATTAAATCGATTTTTAAACAAATTGATATTAAAACTATAATTATATAAAATATGTAATAACTTGTGTAATGTGATTTAATTTTGTGGATCTAATAAAGCTATTTTATGTATTATTATCACTACATAGTATAAAACAAAGTCGCTTCCCTGTCTGTCCGTCCTTATGCATGCTTAGATCTTTAAAACTACACAACGGATTTTGATGCGAATACATCAGCATTGCACCCGTGCGGAGCCCTAGTTATTTATAAAGCTGATGAGTTTGTTTGCTAGTACGCGCTAATCTCAGAAACTACTGATCCGATTTGAATAAAAAATGCAGTGCTAGATAGCCCATATATAGAAGGGCTAAACTCTATATTTAATTAAAAAGTTCCCACGGGAACGGGAGTTATGTGGGTGAAACCGCACGCGGGAAAATACTAATATATAAAGCTAAAGTTTCCTTGAACGCACTAATCTCAGGAAGAACTGGTCCCATTAGAAAAAATATTTCAGTGTTAGATAAACCCTTCAGATAACCCATTTATCGAGGAAAGCTATATCCTACTAATATTATTAATGCGAAAGTTTGGTGGCTTTCAGAATGGCTTGATATCTAAATAGTCACAAAATGTGCACCAAATAACTGTACCTAAACTGTACTAAACTGTACCTATGTGGGAAAAAACTGTACCTCAAGCAATTACATATTAAATGGATAGTGGCATAGACACGCCGCGCCGTTCTGACATATTATATCAATAAACTGTACCTGAAGTGTACCTCGTAAAACTGACAATAAAAAAAAAAATCACACTTGATATCTGTCAATTCAGATCATCTGTGAATATTTCAACTGCTGTCGCGATTCTTGGTTGGTGACAGTCAGATAGCCAAGTTTTACTAAAACTTGGCTACCTATCTGACTGATAGGGTCCCGTTTTTACCCTTCGGGTACGGGACCCTAAAAAGGAATTAAAAAATAAATAATTATTCTCTTTTTATATCTCTTTCAAAATTCTCTTATTAATAAAAGAGTTCGCATCAGGCGGTTTTTTGCCATAGTCACCACGTTTGGCAGGCGGGTTGGTGACCGGCCTGACCGCAGCTACATTATGCAAAAGTATTATATTATTATGTAGGTTATAAGTACTTTATAATAATATTTCTACGGAAGCAGGAGTAATGTGGATTTATGTGTATACCCGAAATGTTTTTTTTTTTTCCTTTTTTTTATTTCCAGTACGTGGACGACGACACTCTCGGTTCCATCCTGGACTCGGAGTCAGCTATTGAAGAGCTCTCGCGCCAGATTCTCTCTGAAGCTAAACTCTGGGAGGCTATCCAAGAGGCCAGCGCGGAGATTGCTCGACGGAAACAGAAGGAGATCGCGTATTAGTGCTGCTGTCTCTCTCGTGTGGTGATGCTGATGATGTTTCATGCTTAGAGAAGATTTTTTTTAAATCATTCTATTTTATTATCTATTTTAGCTTTAAAATCGTTACTTCCATTAAGTTAACTATCTTTATAACAGAGCCATCTAGCGTCCAATTGAGTAATCTACTCAAATTTACAAAAAAATAATATTAAAACATTATTTTACTAGCTGTTAAACAGTGTCATCTACTGGGTCTAATTGACAACGTAAATAATTTGAAGATTAAGACCAACTCAAATAAATAAAAACCATTTATTTAAGTAGTTTTAGTAACAGAGCCATCTATCGTCTGATGATAACTTTATTTTACAAGCCGTCAAAAAGCGCCATCTATTGATTTCATTGTTTATCAAAGAACCACACAAACTTTTAAAAAAATACTGCAATATTCATATTTTTCATAATCTCAAACAAATAACTCAATAATCGTAAGACGCTATTTACTTATATTCTGAAAACTGTCATTATTACAATTTTTCTATATAAATCTAATCTTAGCATGAAATATCGGTTCTTGCTTAATATCAAAAGATTTCGAGGCGTTTTTATTATAGAAATCGTTATCTAACATCCGATACAGTGATAATATTTTATTCTAACTACGAACAAGGTTTTTCTTCACTGCCATAAATCGGAATTCATTTCTAAATTTAATAGATCACATTAGGTACTTATTACTGGATAATGTGTCACCAAAAAAAAAAAAAAAAAACATTTTTCGTTTAGCAATCTGTCAACAAATGTCAGGAGTAGCATCAAGCCAGGGGACAATGTCCTTCGGCACGAATCACCAATGACGACGGAATATGTGATGTAAACTTGTCAGACATGCTTGGGATGTTTGAGATGTCTGGCAAAATCGCACGACAAGTGTCGTACCTACAGACAAAAGATGAGGGTTATTGCCAGATCATCATCAGGCGAAATTGTTATGTCGCTTCACATGTCATGCGTAGGTACCTAATTTGTTCCCTGGCTTAGCGCTACCGACGCAACCTTTACTATTTTTTATACGAATAAGTTGTTGTTGAATTTGTTTGATTATTATTATTGTAATATGTTTAATTAATAATAATAATGTTATCTAGGAGGTGACTTAGTTATAGTGAAATAATAATTGTTAGAATTTCAAGCAAATAAATTTGAACATTGGTATTAAAATACCTGAAATATAAATTTGGTTTCATTTTTCTTTACTAGCAGCTTATTTATATAATAGGTTGGGGAAAAAGTTTCTTCGCATTTTTAATATAGTTTATTTACATTTAACTAAAGTATGTAGGTAATTTTGTTCGATAACTTTTTGCCATCTTAAAGGTAGGGACATGATCTCATTGCTATAGAAATTTTGAGACTTCTGATCAAAATACCGCGACAAGTAGTTTTGGCAGTCCTCTCGTGATGTTAACCTGACACTGCCTAAAGAATTCTGAAGAGACTGTAACAGGTGGAAATCTGAAGGTACAAGGTCAGGATTATACCGCGGATGCGGGTCTCCCTTGTCTGACCGAAAGGAATTTGACAAATTTTCACTTCCCAAAAATTTTTTCGCATAATTTTATTTGCCAAATTATTACTTAGCAAAAAATTGTACCGCAAACCAAATTTTTGCTAAGTAATAATTTGGCAAATAAAATTATGCGAAAAATTTTTTAACTAGTAAGTACTTTAAAAATTTTTTATTTAGCAAATATTTCAGTTGGAATAACAGTTTTTACGAAAAATATAATAAGCCAACCACAACCAACGGGTAACCTACTAAAAACAATGTCTTTTTTCAATTAATGCAAGTCGTTTCTGGCTGGTTGGGAGGAGGTTGGGAGGTAGGAGGTTGCAGTTTTAACCTAACCTACCCATTTTTTTTAAAGAAGAAATTAACCTAATCTAAATAGTTGAGTTCCGGGTAAACGTTTATTGTCTGAAGATTGTTTGCTGTAATAAATCATTTGATTAAAGACCAAATGCCATAATGACATTATACTTGGTAATATTTTGCCAAGTAATAATTTGACCAAATAAAAATATGCGTACTAAAATCATTCGAAATATTGCAATGGTATAAAAAAAATTGCTAAAATTTGTTTGGGTAATGGAATTTTGAGAATGCATTAACACTTCCCAGCCAAAATCTCTTAATTTTTGCGTGGCTAAAGATGTGTGAGGTCTAGCGTTATCATGATGAAAAACCACACGCCTTCTGTTGATTAATTCCGGCCGCTTTCTCTCAACTTCGTGCTTTAATCTGATCAGTTGTTCGCAGTAGAGTTCAGAATCGATGGTCCTGCCTGGTGGTAACAGCTCATAATGAATAATGCCCTTCCAATCCCACTACACACACAGCATCACCTTGTTGCGAGTTAACCCGGGTTTCGCCACAGTCTGTGAAGCCTGACCGGCCTTTGACCACGACCTTTTTCGCACGTTCTTGTCGTACGTGATCCAATTTTCATCACCAGTTATTAGCTTCTTCAAAAATGGTTCGGTTTCATTACGTCGTAATAAAAAATGAGTACACGGTTCAGGTCAGGTTAGGTTTCTTTCAGTGAGCTTGTGAGGTACCCAATAATCGAGCTTTTTTGTTTTTCAAATGCGCCAAAACTGTTTTGTGATTAATTCCCAGTTCTTCAGCTACGTCGTAACTACTGATATGCCGATCTTGCTCCACTTTTTCAAAAATGGCATCCATTTTATCCGTAATGGGGCGACCAGAGCGACGTGCATCTTTGACATCAACATTTTCGGATGGAAAACGCTTAAACCAAATTTGTGCTACTCTCACAGACACTACACTAGGTCCATAAACATCGCAAATTTTTTTCGCGGCTTGCTTTGCATTTTTCCTTACCTACCTAGTAAAATTTTAAAATGTATCGAATTTCTTCATTGGATTCACTCATCTTGACAGTACGAAAAACAAATGTAAATCACACATTTTCCGAATTTGAATTTGGAATTATGTTTTTTAAAATTTAAACTTAAAACAAATAGTATAGCCAAAGAGATTTTATTACAAGTTCATACATACTATAATGCGAAAAGACTTTTTCCCCAACCAATATTTTTAACTTTAGCACTATGATTGTACATAGTGGACTTAATGCCTGATTTTTTCCCAGTCAGACAGTGTGGTAGGTGCACTAATAGTCAAATTTATATAGAGAATAAATATCGCTGTAGTAAATTATTGGTTCTTGAATATAAATTGACTCTTACACATGTCGATATCTAGAGGAAGTGCGTTCCAAAGTAATATGGACTGGACAAAGAAGGAAGAATGAACGGTGAGGAGGTTATTCTACTTTTTTGTGTTTATTTTTTCTTCGGATACCTTCTTAGGACCGACGCGGACGTTCGAAAGGCCTGCAAACTGGAGGCTAATCATGTAACTTACTATGACTGTTAAAAATGACCATATAAGAACTGCATAAATATAGCCTTTAGTCTTCCTCGATAAATGGGCTTTCTAACCAGGACCAATGGTTCCTGAAATTAGCGCGTTCAATCAAACAATCTCTTCAGCTTTATATATTGGTATAGATTAGTAAGTGATGGTTTGATGGAGAGTTCTAGGGTAATAAAATAAATAATACCTGGATAATATACTTTATTATTAGTATTAAACGCACATTGCTGGTTTAATACAGAAAATAATTATGATCTGGGTCTTTATGTCTACGTTTCCAGCCTTTGTAGACATAAACTCATTTAAAACGTGAGACTTAAAAAAAACATACATACATTAAAAAAAAAACTAAACCAGGCGCCATTTTATAAGCGACTTGTGATCATGTGATCGCCGGTTCAATCCCCACCCTTTGCACTACCGACGTGAACCCACTCGTAACACAAGCATTTTAGCTTAGCACGAGGGGTTAACAAGAATACTAGTGGTGTGCAAACATTATGCAAGTAATCTTTAAAAAAAAATTGAATTGTTTTAGATAAAGGTTAATTTTTACATTTGGCAATTTTTAATTCTTACTTAGTTTTAATTATTGTTTATTTTTATTAGGTTTAAAATATATTGAATACAATTAAAATAAAAAATAACAAGACTTACAATTGATAAACTTTTAAAATTTCTCTTAGAAATTCGTACTTAAGCACTTTTAAACTAGCCTTTTTTTTCTGCGCTTATTGATATGACTTTTTTAGAAATAAAGACCATAGTTTCTCAAACATTTTTATGTTGCGACTCACTCAAAAGCCATAAAGTTAAGTAAAAAGTCTTGCGACCCCGTCACTAAAGTCCTTATAATATTTTATTTAATTGTTTATTTAGAGACCACGTTTCATAACTTAACACGTGGCACACGTTACGTTATTATAAATTTAATTTTATAATACTAAACCAAAATGTTTTCTTTTAATCTTTTGCATATTTTGTATGTTTAGAGGTGACTGTGACAGATCGACTGACAGGCTGCGACCTCTTTTAACATCCAACGCAACCCCCCGGTTGAGAAACGATGATATAGTCAACTCCTTACGGACTTTACGGTTCGACAGTTGCATGATAAAATAAAAAAGGCAGTCTCCTACCGACACTTGAAATGCCCTCTGAGCATAAATGCCACAGAGGACGCTAGTTGCGCAGGTTGCTTAGTTTGTAGTTTTTAAATAGATTAATAAGACTAAAGACCTGCTTTGTCCATGCTTGCTAAATCTTTGTGGCTAAATATCCTGCATATTTAGTTAAACACAAGCAGGGTCCCGGTGCATAGCTTCAAGAGCTGGCGAGTTGGCTGACCCGCTCTTTTCAAAGCTTAGGTTAGAGGGCCTCCTCTAGTCTAGGGCCCTGGTGCACTACACCATCATAATTAATTGTGATACAGGCTTAAACGCGCCGAAAAATAACGCTAGTATAAAAGCGAGTTACAAACGATTTTCATTGCCATTTCTTAAATTTAAAATTCTTATTAGATTTATTTACTTAAAGCATAAATTACGTAATTTTTACATGATATCGAATTGACAGGGGTTTGAAAATACTTTACAACATTACAAGATCAGATAACAGTTTCAATGATTCGTGATAATTTTTGCGCTTTAATTTCAAAACATATTTTTAATACTCTCCAATTAACAAAATCACAACTAATTGCCATTATACGCCATTATTGAAAGCGTTAAAAAAATTCATTGAATTTTCCCGTGGGCAAAGATTTAGTCCATCGAGTTGCCTGCCTTAAACTTAAAAGTTTTGGGAATCCACGAGAAAGGAATGCCACTTAGGTTGCCAGATGAAAAAACTAAAATATTTAAAGTTTCGTGAAGTCTGAATTTTAGGTTTATCGTTGGGGCAAATAAATAAAAGGACTTACAAATTTTAACGATAAAAGAAATTAGAGTTAGTTGTGTGACCTGACATTTTTACAAGTTGTTTTTGAAGGCATTTTAAATTTACAAGAAATTATTTGTCGGGACATTCTGTATTTTGTCGGGAGTCTAGTAGTCCAGTAATCCAGAATCCAGACGAATCCCGACCATCTGGTAACCCTAGATCACACCCACAACTAGTATTTTGATAGGTAATGAAATATATAAAAAAATACTTAATTTTTTAACATAATGAAAAAATCAATCATCACAAAAATGTTACAAAGTATTTTCAACCGGTATTGCATCGGAGTAAGATCGTAACGTTTAGGCCTCGTACAGGCGATTTTCAAACGCATCTTCTAACGAGTACGGATGGTTTTCGTTTGTCAGGAAATTGGATAGCCATTGTTCTGGCACGGGGATGTTTTCAACCACAAACATTGGCAGTTTTTGTCGGGGTTGATTTTCTTTCGACTCTTGAAGGGGCGAGTAGAACTGGAAATACAAATAATTTTGAATTTAATTACTGAACGTCACTGATTCAAATCCGGCTCGAAGGACCAATGATAGCATTAAGAAAGTAGACTTTAACCCTTTATAGGGCAGATGAAATATAGAAGCCACCATATTTTGAACTTTATGTACGTGTAATAAAGATTAAAACCAATCAACTCTAAACATTACTGCCCGTTTAAGGGTTAATTCTGCCCGTTTATGTCCACTGCTGAACAAGGACCTCCTCTTTAACAGATCTTTCCAAGCCAGGGTCGTTGAGAGCTGCCATACTGGCCGCGGGTACCATCGGGGGGCCGGATTGCTTATGCGTACCCAGCCCCCGCCAACGGCGGATCGAAGGAGTGTCCGGGGTGTTTTAGTGGTGTAGGGTCCTCTCTCCTCGTGGTATGAGTTTAGCATACCACGCTATGGTGAGGGCGAGCCCCACATATCCCACCGTCAGCGCGCGAATACGCTGCAGTGGCGGTGAGAATGACGCATTCTCACCGCCGCTCAACATTACCACTTGGTAAAAAAAAAAAAAAAAAAAGTCTTTGCTCTATATTGCCGTTATCACTAAGCTTTGCAAATGGTTTGGTAACGGTAAAGTGGGGGTATCTTTGAGCTGCTAGATGCTGCTGCCCATCCATCAGCTGTATGTCCCTTAGTCGCCTCTTACGACACCCGTGGGAAGATTATGGGTGGTCTATTCTAAGCCGGAAACCATACTACACGCATAATGATATGGCTGAATAATAATAAAACAAAAATAAATGTGTATTACCTTTACAGTATCAGGGCCCCTCTTCTTCCGCAGATAGTTGAAGCAGCATGATCTGAAGTGTCTGGTGCCGCAGGCGGAGGCGCACTCGCTACCACATGAGTCACACGAGAGGCTAGCTGCCCAGAGGGTACTACCTGCAATACCATCATGAGGAATAATAAATAGACCATCATCAGTTCGTATAACGTCCATTGCTGAACATTAGCCTCCTCCTGAGGGACGGTTTAGTATTGCGTAACAGACACAGAGGAACGGTGCTGATTGTCCCCTGGTATACTATAGGTATACAATCGGAATGCAATCTGGAATACAATCGGAACGAAGAGCTTCACGTGCTTTCTAAGGCAGGTGGAGGCGTATTCGCTGCCGCATGAGTCACCTGAAAGGCTACCTGCCTGAGAGGGCTCTACCTGGAATTACATCTTCAGGAGTAATAAGGATATCATCATCAGCCCGTATAACGTCCATAGCTAAACATGACTCTCCTCCCGAGGAAGGGTTTTTGATGCAGTATTATTTAACAGACACAGGGGAACGATGCTGATTGTTCCCTGGAATACAATTGCTATAGATGATACAATAAGGACATGGTTTAACGTGCTTTCTAAGGTAGAGAGAATAGTCCCTCAACAAATCAGACTCAGAGATAAATCTTTAATTTTACACATACTTAGATTTCTTATTCGAAGTTACAACCCACGCGGAGGTCGTGAGTTTAATCTTAAAGCGCGACTTACATCGCTACGCGATGGGGATTGACTTGGGGTTGTTTTTTGAACTTATGCATATAAGTTTTTCAAATTAATTTACATCAATATAAAATAGTTCTCACATGCAAATTAATTATGGTAATACTAACATGTAGTTTTTTCCATTTTTAACAATTAATCCATGCATACATGATACAGATTTTAATTCTAAACATCTTAAATCTACATATATCTTATACTAAAAAGAAGAAAAGATTGATATTTATATATTGCGAACTATAACCAAAATTTGACAATACTTTCGACACGTGCACCACACACAGGTTGTAGGTGACTGGCTCGTGTACGCTGATTTCGGCATTGTATCGTTTGCCACATTTGTGAAGCACCATGGCGGTATCTAGCCGAACGCGCGAGACCAATTTATCTAAAAGTGACTTGTAATAGGGCGTTGGACTTGTAATCTTGTGGTCGCCCGTTCGATCCACGCAATTTAACTTAGCACGAGGGGTTAACAAGAATACTAGTAGACTGCAAAACACTGCTAGTAATCTTAAAAAAAAACTAAATGAAGGTAATATTTTTGTTACACTATAATATAACGAATAACAACAAACTACTTTTTATTTTTAGAATAAGATTGAGATTGCAACAAAAAACATTAAACACGTGTGAAATTGCGCGGGACAACCAATAATCTATACAAGAAACATATAACATCGAAGTTTAGAAGACCATCTAAGTGTTACCTTCCACTGACAAACCTGATGGGAAGTCGCCTGACGCGGTCGCCTCTTTTTTATGTCGCTTAGAGTCTGCCTGCGACCAAGTCGCTAGTAATAGTAAAAAAATATTTATCAATTAGAAATTATCAATATTAGAAATTAAAACACGTTGCTTTAACGTCGGCTACCGTAATCTTATTTTGAATGAACAATTTCATTGAACATATTAAAAATTAATCATTTTTTAATATGTGTACCAAAAAAAACTATATATATATATTATGAAATTGACAGATTAGCTACTTATTATATCACATACTCATTAGGTGGGGTTAGTAGTTTCATTGAATGTATACTACCAAATTTAACAGTAATTAAACACCCCTAAATAACTAAGTGGCATAACTCCCTAATCCCCTGCTAGCGACTGCAATCAGCCGAGGTCAAAGTCACACAGGGGACTCTTGTAACAATTTTAGAGCTTGTAGTTTTTTAACCATTTACTAAATCGGCAGTCTATTAGGTGCTAGGCCCGGTTAAGAAGCAAAAGCTTAATGGCTTATCACCTCTAAAACTAAAAGTTATAATCGCTAATCACTTATCGCTTGCTGGCAACCGCCCTGAGCCGAGGTTCAAGTCCCTGCACCTTCTTAACTGTTTTAAATTGTAGTTTTTTAACCATTGAGTAAGACTGAAGTCTCTTGGGTGTTAGGCCCGGTTAGAAGCAAAAGCTTCATGGCTTAACACCCCTAAAAACTAAAAGTCGTTACTCCGCAATCTCACGCCACCGACCGCAATGAGCCGAGGTCTAAGTCACACAGGGGACACCTTGTTGTAATTGTTTTTAGTTTGTAGTTGTTAAACCATTTAATAAGGTCGGAGCCTTCTCGCCGGCATCGAAGCAAAAGCTTCGTGGCTAAATAAAATGACATACATAAGTATCGAATCATCTTAACATATAAGGTGCTATTTAAATATATGTAATAAATATATCTCTATCTCTGTAATAAAGTACCATTTAAAGTGAAGGAATTTTTGTAAAACGAATAATTTTATTATTACACCATTCATCAGCTGTATGTCCTTTAGTCGCCTACTTACAACACCCATAGGAAGATATCATCATCATCATCATCATCAACAGCCCGTTTACGTCCACTGCTGAACATGGGCCTCCTCTGAACAGACCTTGGCAAGCAAGCATCGTAGAGGGATATTGCCATAATCACCACCCTTGGTAGACGGCTTGGTGATCGCAGTAAGATGTAAACTTTGAGCTAATAGATGCTGCTGCCCATCCATAAGCCATATGTCCCTTAGTCGCCTTTTACGACACCCATGGGAGGACATGGGGTGGTCAATTCCAAGCCGGAAACCACACGTGCATAAACAACATAACATAATATAGAATTCAGCCCACGTTGCTAGGTACCCAAGAAGTGGTGGAAGCACCAGGGGGCTGAGTCTGCTATTTTTTTAAGTATTGTGCCACCGTAGTGCAATCATGATATCATTATGCCAAAAACGGTAATCTACTAATCTCACTATGGTGTCGGCGCTGGAATGGCAGTTGGTGTTGCTACCGCAGAAAAAGGCCCTCAACAGAAGTAGCTGGGGAGATGGTTAGGGAGATTGTAATGTTTTTTTGGCGATTTCAAAACTAATAAATGTATCATTTGTTATTATATTCAATTACGCTAATGTCATCATGGCGTCATAGTGCCACCATTAAGACGTCATTTATGGGAAAAAAACCGACCATTGGACTGTCATTGATAGTTCATGGACACGCTATTACGATATTAGACTCAGGGCCCTGTTCTATGAAGAGGGGGCTATTTCCAAAAGAGACGACAGACAGACTTAAAATACATGTTGAACGAGAAAGCTACGGTATCCAGGAAGTAACATAAGCTATAATGAAGTAACTTCGAAAACCGTTTTTTTTTTTTTTTTTTTTTATTGCTTTCAGTAGCAGACGAGCAAGCGGCACACCTGATGGTAAGTGTTAACCGCTTCTCATGGACTCAAGCAATGCCAGGGAAGCAGACTGTCATTGCACAAGCCGCTGCCTACCTCGTTTGAAGAAGGACATGTCATAGCACAAGGGAAACACCGCAGCAGGGAGATCATTCCACAACTTACACGTCCGTGGAAGAAATGACCGCTAAAAACGTATCGTACTGGACGGAAACGAATCCAGGTAAAAAGGATGTAGCCTGTTGCGACGCCGAGTGGTACGGTAATAGAAGGGTGCCGCTGGTACCAGGTCGAACAGTTCCTCGGAGCATTCCCCGTGGAAAAGCCGGTAGATCAGAGGGAACCAAAGTCCCTCCGTTGCTCTAGCGACTCCAGTCTATCCGTGAGATTGGGATCATCGACGATACGCACAGCCCGTCTCTGTAGGGAGTCAAGTGGGTCAAGCTGGTATTTAGGAGCGCCTGCCCAGAGATGTGAGCAATACTCCACGTGTGGCCGGACCTGCGCTTTGTATAGTGCAAGTCGTAGGCTAGGTGTGAAGTATCGCTTAGCTCTGTTCAGGACGCCCAACTTTTTGCTGGCCAATTTGGCTTTGTCTGCCACGTGACTCCTGAATTGGACCTTGCTGCTTATTTCGACGCCGAGGATTCCAATACTCTCGGAAATACAAAGAGATACACCTTGGAACTGAGGCGCTATGTCAAACGAATCCTTCTTCGTAGTGAACGCGCAAACTTGTGTCTTCTTGGGGTTGAAATGAACTAGGTTCTTTTCACCCCATTCCGATTCCCGCCCGAGAGAGCCCTCGACTTCAGACACAAGTTGTAACCGTCTTAGAGAGCCCTCGACTTCAGACACAAGTTGTAACCGTGCGCTGTAAGCTAGCAATTAATTTGAATAATTTGATAAAGGTAATTATTTTATGAATGACCAGCTCGTGTTTACCCGCGTTACTCTGCTCCAGTGGGTCGGAGCGTGACATTTTGTAGCCTATATATTAATCGAGCTTATTAACTATTCCCGTGAAAAGTTTCAGCCAAATCCATTCTTTAGTTTTTGCGTGAAAGAGTAACAAACATCCATCCATCCATCCATACTCACAAACCTTCGCGTTTATAATATTAGTATAAAGATTTTTTGTAACAGTCCACGAAAACGTTAATTTTTTTAAGGTTACATGTACAGGTTAAAAATAGAAGTTATATCCAAATATTTTTAAACTAAAATATCGAATAAAATTTAAATAACTTACCTATAAGCATTAAAGAAACGATAGCGGTAATCTTAAACATGATTTAAAAAAATAAACTCTTCTTGTCTCTGCTTCAAAGATGGCGCCGCGATCAGCGTCTATGGTGGAATGGCGGAGAATTGAAAATGGCTTCTTTTTATATCAAGGCAAGTTTACATAATGTTATGCGTGAAGCGTGGGTAAACTTCGCGATTGTTGGATTATTTTTATTTTATATTGATGGGGTGAAAAAATGGAGTAAATCATAATAAATAATTTTGATTTAAAGTTTTAGTAACTATGAATCCTAATTTTGTTCAGGCAATAATAATTATCTTATACAAATAGATGAAATTGAAGTGTCTGTTTGTTATGGAATATTAACAAGTTTTTACTGCATACTTATGAATTTATGGTAAATATGGTAAGTGGTGGATACTAATAACAAAAACACAATTTTTATTTTGTCTGTCAATCTGTCTTTTTGTTACAGCTGGACCGATTTTAGCGAGACTTTCACTGTTAGATAGGAAATTTTATAAGGTCGCGTAGGAACTTTATAATTAAATATAGCCTTTCACGATAAATGTTCAACCTAACTTAATTGTTTAGGTATAATTGACAAGTACAAGTGTAATAGGTAATTAATGTGAACTTAAATTTATTATGAGTAGAGGAATTAATGACAAGCTGACGGACGGACTACTTCGTCTGTAATATCCTACAATTAGCTACAAGTTAGTTAAGTATCTAGTTTAATTCATAGAATAAGAATAATTGTGTAACATTGTGATTCTGACAAGTACAAGTGTATGTAAATACCTAAGTGCTGAATAAATATCGTTTTATTCGTTTTAACATTGAAAGAATTTTTCAAATATGACCAGTAGGTAGTTCCTGAGTAAGCGTGTTTAAGCAAACTAACTCTTCAGCTTTATACATTAGTAGTATCCCTACTTAATATTATAAATGTGAATGTCCGTTTTTTTGTTACGCTTTCACGTGAAAACTACTCAACCGATCATAAAACTTTGTACACATATTCTTGGAATTATTAAAAGTAATATAGGATACTTTTTATTTAATATTCAAATTCAATGCGGGCGAAGCCGCGGTTGAAAGCTATTTAATAATATAGTGTACTTTTATTTTGTGTGTTCATGATTGTTTGTTTGTGCATTCTGCCTAATTTACAAAACAAGTTCCAATTTAGACGGGACTTTCATTATTAGATAAAACTTATAAAAATCGTTATTTTGCGCGGACGAAGTCGCCGGCAGCGGCTAGTACAATGACTATAATCATGGGTAGACTGCCTCGTTGGTTTATCGATTATATACTTCCACCGTAACTATCTTGGTGGTAGGTTCGGATACCAGGTTGGTCCGAAAAATTCTTATTTCTTTTTTTTTCTTTTTTAATCTCGGAGGTCGTGGGCTCGATCCCCACGCCGGAAAAGAAATCTTTGTTTTTTTTAGAATTTCTTTCCGGGTCTGGTTGGCTGAGGGAATATCCTCCATGCCTCGGAAAGCATGTTAAGCCGTTGGTCCCGATTGCTACAACATCATCTATAATAATCGAATAACAAGGAACGGGCAGCAGCGTTTCCTTGTGTGGTACAAGTTACAACATAATACTGCGGTCACCAACCCGCCTGCCAAGCGTGGTGACTATGGCAAATACCCTCCCTTGGGAGGAGGCCCATGTTCAGCAGTGGATGTACCGGCTGATGATGATAATGATGATCCTAGGACAGAAACGCCTGATCATACTAATATTATAAACGCGAAAGTATATAAGAACGTAACAAATTAAACGAACGATCTTAAAATTTGCACAAAGATTTCTTGTCTGGCGTGGGGATCGAACCCACGACCTCTGATATTTAAAGCGAGCCAAATACCGCTACGCTACGGAGGTTGTCGCAACAACATATATTCTTCAGCTTAATAATATTAGTAGGTACCTACTTAGACCCTAGGCTCGGCCTCGGGGAGTGGGGCACATGGGACCCGCTCCCTTCGAGGCTAACCCATGAGGAGTAGGGACGCCTCTACTCTCCGGGCGTCCCTATAATTGGGCAAATGGGCCACTGTAAGTGTGGCCCCGGAGATCCCGCGGTACCATATTTGCCGCGGGTGCCGTCGGGGGGCCGGATTGCTCATACGTACCCGGCCCCCGCCAACGGCGGATCGAAGGAGTGTCCGGGAGGTTTTAGTGGTGTAGGGTCCTCTCCTCGTGGTATGAGTTTAACATACCACGTTATGGAGATGGCGAGTCCCACATATCCCGGCGCCAGCGCGCGGCAGGACGTGGAAATGCGTAAAAGCATTTCAACCAGGACAAAAAAAAAGTACTTAGTAGGTATAGATTATAAAAAACCTATTTATTTATTAGTTCAACCCTTCGGTAAGCTCATTGATATACAACCGGTGTACCCCGTTAACATTTTTATATGAAAAGTTTAAATTAATTTTGTCTTTGATATTCATAAACAGGAATCTTTTATAGGTGAATGATGATATTGCTTTGATCGTGGGTTCGCCTGTTTTATAGTTACAAGTATATAATTATTAAGCTAAGATAGATTTTGATTCTTCTTTAAATCGGCCGTAGCCCAATGGCTATGGACTTGCGATCATGTGGTCACCGGTTCGATCTCCATTGCACTACCGACGTGAACCCACTCGTAACACAAGCATTGTAGCTTAGCACGAGGTGTTAACATGAATATTAGGAGTGTGCAAAAACTCTGCTAGTCATCTATACCTACAAAAAGTTTTTCTCGAGTGCCGCGGCTCACTCGTATCTTGCCTTTTTTCGACCGGAGGGAAATGCAATGACATTACGAAGCGGTCTTCAAACTTTGAAGACTTAGGGCCTTAATACTTTTTTCAGAATGTTCTAAGGGCCTAAACAGCTTTATTTTTTCTGCCATTAACTTACTCGTATTTCTAGACTAGCCGCTAAGTGCGCGATCGAGCAATAATTATTTTGTGTTTTCTTCTTAACTTAACTCAACAATAGAACATTGGCAGTCGCGGACCAGATTGAGACACTAGTCTTAAGGTCTCACGGGCCGAAATGATGGCACTGGTGGGCCGGATTTGGCCCGCGGACCTTAGTTTGGAGACCCCTGATATTACGCATCCCCTCCGCCGCTGCGGCGTTCGCGCCGGCGAAGAGTTATGTGGCACTCGTCCTCTCCATAGCAATGGTGTGCTAGTCATACCACGAGGAACATACCCTACCCACTAAAACAATCCGGGTACTCCTTCATCCACCGTTGGTGAGGGGCCCAGGAACCCATGGTTTTTTGGGAATCCCTCCGGCGGCGCCCGCGGCCTGGCTCCTGAGGCCCATTAAGCCAGTGACAGGGACGCCCGTAGCACCATGGTGTCCCTGCAACTGGCTTAATGGGACCTCTCAACTCCTCAGGCTCACACTCACCCTAAAGGTCTCTTGATATTAACCGAAACTGACTAAAACTATGAAGTGATAGAATGATCTACAGTGGTATGCAAGAACAATACGTGGCTTATTGACATCTTAATTGAGATTAGGATAATACAGTTGATAAACAGACTCGGACTTCAGATCTACGAGGGCATCGAATGGTTCTTTGCAAACTAAGGGTCGGGCGGAATGATCTTCAGTCTGAGGAAGACAATAATTCATTTATAAGACAATATGACGATATGACTGTTGCTCAGTCTATGCCTTCACAAGACCTAGCCAGTACAAGACTAGATACTAGGTATCTAGTCTTGTACTGGCTAGGTCTTGTTAAGTATTCACGTGTGTAAGTAGTGTCGCACTGTAGCGGTCATTATTGCTATGGTTACAGAAATCATCAGTCTCAAATATATTTCTAGCTTACGGGAAGGCTATTTAATTATAAAGTTCTTACGGGGACTCGCGGGCAGCTGTTAGATATATAGGTAACTAGCATCCCGCGCGCGGTTTCACCCGCGTAACTCCAGTTCCCGTGGGAACTTCATAATTAAATACAGCCTATGTCATCCGGGGGTAGTGTAGCTTTCTGACGGTGAAAGAATTTTTCAAATCGGTCCAGTAGTTTCGGAGCCTATTCAATACAAACAAACAATCAAGTCTGTATAATATTAGTATAGACTAGCTACCCGCGCGCGCGTTTCCTTAAGAGCTCTATAATTAAATGACCCCTTTTTCATTCGTTTAGGGGTTGAATTTTAAGAAATTCTTCCCTAGTGGGTTCTTTACGTTACAAAACGATCATCATCATCATTTCCGCCGTAGGACATCCACTGCTGGACATAGGCCTCCCTCATAGATCTCCAGTTGTTGCGGTTAGAAGCAGCCTGCATCCACCGTGATCCCGCGGCCTTAACCAGGGCCCCGAGTCTACTATCGTAATGCCGTGTCCATGAACTGTCAATGACAGTTCAATGGTCGGTTTTTTCCCCGTTAGGTAATCTACTAATCCTAATGACGTCATAATGGTGTCACTATCACGCCACGATAACATTAGCGTAGTTGAATAAAATAACAAATGATACATTTATAAGTTTTGAAATCGCCTAAATAAACATTACAATCTCCCTAACCATCTCCCCTGCTACTTCTGTTTCTGCGGTAGCAACACCGACTGCCATTCCAGCGCCGACACCATAGTGAGATTAGTAGATTACCGTTTTTGGCATAATGATATCATGATAGCACTACGGTGGCACAATAATTAAAAAAATAGCAGACTCGGCCCCCAGATCATCTATCCATCTAGTAGTTGGACGTCCTACGCTACGCTTGGCGATCCGCGGTCTCCATTCGAGAACTTTTCGGATGAAAGGACAAAAGGATGCCACGGTCCAAATATCACGTGTCTAGCTTCAGAAGTTTTGCCTCGGCGTTTTTTCATATATCTTTACTAATATTATAAAGAGGAACAATTTGTTTGTTTGTATTGAATAGGCTTCGAAACTACTGGACCGATTTGAAAAATTCTTTCACCGTTGGAAAGCTAAACTATCCCCGGATGACATAGGCTATAATTAATTATAAAGTTACCACGGGAATGGGAGTTACGCGGGTGAAATCGCGCGAGGGAAGCTAGTTACTAGATACAAACTAAGATATTATGCTCTTCCTCTTTTATTTGCTGTACTTAAGTAAAAATACCACCCTCCCTCTCTCTGCATACGTCACGTGCCTTTAAAAGCTTTCGATATGCAAACAAGTCTCAAAACAAAGATAAGATTATCACAAATACAAGAAATAGCTTTTATTTCCTCTAAATATCATATTACTGTTTAGTTATCTCGCAGTTCTTTATATACTAAACCCGCCCAGCTTCGCTGCTGATGTATCATACATATAAACCTTTCTCTTAAATCACTCTATCTATTAAGAAAAAACCGCATCAAAATCTGTTAGTGTGGTGTTGCGTAGTTTTAAAGATCTAAACATATATAGGGACGGACAGACAGCGGCAAGCGACTTTGTTTTATACTATGTAGTGATCTAGTAAAAAATATTCGATTCCCATGCCGGACAAGAAATCTTTGTAAAAATTCTAAGATTTCTTTCCGGGTCTGGAAGGTTGAGGGAACTAACCTGAGTGCCTCGGAAAGCACGTTTAGCCGTTGGTTCCGATTGTTATAACATCATCTATAATAATCGTATGCCAGGAAACAGGCAGCAGCGTTTTCTTGTATGTTACAACATAATACTGCGGTCACCAACCTGCCTGCCAAGCGTGGTGACTATGGCAAAAACCCTCCCTCGGGAGGAGGTCTCCTCTCGGTTCTGTAGGGCAGTCCTCAATTGCCTCCAACGAAGTCCTGTGACCCTCAAAGACGATAACTTCACCCTCTCAGCTCCGTCGGGCAGGCTTCGATAGTCTCCAGGAAAGTTCTGTGTTCCTCTTGGTTTCATGTGTGCCCAACACTTCCCGGTAACCTCCTAAATAGAAACGAATCTTTCCGCATCCATACTCTCTGCACATGAATAGCACACCATCACTAGAGAGGAAACCAGCTTGTGACGGTAGACATGAAAATGCATTTAAAGGTAAAGGCAGGCCCTGTGGGTTTCCAGCTAGGTTACGTCACCCTCCAAGACAATGACGTCACCCTCTCAGCTTCGTCAGGCTTATCTTAAGCGCCCCTACCGAGATCATGTGGTCCTCTGAGCTCTGTGAGGCAGGCCTTGTGTGCCTTTAATGAGGTCACGTGACTCTCTCGGCTCCGCCACAAAGGCCCCGAAAGCCTCCAGCTCAGAGACAATAACGTCACCCTCTGAGCTCCACCAGGATCCAAGGGCCTTCAGCGAGGTTATTTGACCATCACAGCTCCGACAGAGCATCTAACGAGGTTAAAGAAGGAATAAAACCTTACCTTTCAAACATAAAAAAAAACAATTTTGATTCACCTGTTCGGTAGTTAGGTACGATGCCACAAAAAGATACACACAGACAGACAAACGCGTCAACCTTATGACACTCCCACCTAATTAAAAAGGATTAAAAAGGGTACGCAGGTTGTAATAAAATAATACGTATATAGGTTATTTAACAACAGGTACAAAACTCTTTATTCTCTAAAAAATAACATAACACTCTTAAATAATTGATTGGTATCGCGCGCTTGATTAGATCACCAACCCGCCTGCCAAGCGTGGTGACTATGGCAAATACCCTCCCTCGGTAGGAGGCGCATGTCCAGCAGTGGACATTAGAAAAAGGAAAACAATAAAATACTTTTATTTACGGCACATACAAGGAAATTAAACATAAAAATTTATTAACACTATTACAGTTATATGCACCATAAATGGGAACTGGCTTCAGCATTGAGCTACATCAAAAATCTAAAAGATCATTGCGCAGCGCTGGTGTTCTAGCTAGCCCCATTACGGGCTGATGATGATGATGAAGCACGACAAGTTACCGCCGTCGTACTTGGCAAATGCGGCAATAAATACCTACTACCCGAGCCAGTCACGGTCTGTGCGAGGAATACGTGGAGAAAGTTTTATTAAATGTTGCTTATAATCGAAATAATAATATGCCAGTTTGCGTAGTAAACTGTGTAACAAGAACGCTACAAGAAATAATAAGGACATCGGGATCACATACATCGGTACAGTGTTATACACACTACAATGTTGTATTGTACATTTAGATAGCAATGGTTTTGTAGCTCTATCCGACCCGCTAAAGAAGAGTGCGCCCGCAAACGCGACGCGTCCTCCCTCGCCCTACCTACCCGTAGATAGCTAAGACCCTTTCGATGCCGTCGTAGACTCGAACTCCGAGAGGCCCACGAACTGTAAAGTAGAGCGACAGTTGCCGAGCGCCTGATGCGATGACCAAGAGAAATAGGGATTCATTTATATATATGTAGATAATAATCCTAATCTTCTGTCAAAACCGCTTCTTTCCCACCATTCTTCTTCTTTTTCTGACCAAGTGCATTCTTCTCATGCAATTTAGCGTGTCTCCTCAATTTAGACCCAGATATGAACTTTTTCCCGCATCGTACGCACACATAGTTTAATTCCCCTTTATGCCTTTTCAAATGTACCATTAAATTGTACTTTTCCCTAAAAGTCTTCGGGCACACATCACAAACATAAACTTCACTACCCGAATGGATTTTTTCATGGCGTTCCAACTCATTTTTTCGGTAGAAAGTTGTTCCACATTTTGAACAGCAGAAGTTTTTGACGCCGTTGTGGAAAATCAGGTGGGTTGACAATTGGGCTAAGGTTTTGTGTGTACTACCACAGTGTTGACACATATAGGGCTCTTCGCCAGTGTGTATGCGAATGTGTCGCTCGAGGAGTGTTCGGTTGGCAAACATTTTGGGACATTTATCGCAGATGACTGCGGATTTTCTGGAAGAGAAATAAAGTTTTTAGTGATTGAGTTAATTAGATCCATGGCGGTATAAGTTTCGGAGAAAGAAAATAAAGAAAGAAATCTTTGTTAATTCTAAGATTTCGTTCCGGGTCTGGTTGTTAGAGGGCTAACCTCCGTGCCTCGAAAAATACGTTAAACCAGTGGTCCCGATTGTTATAACGTTATTCATAAGAGGCGTATACCAGATGCCGGTCGCAAGCAATCGTTCCCGTTGGAAATCGATGGGGGAGGCGTTCAGCAGCGGACGACAACAGGCTGATGATGATGATGTATTCCAGGGAACAGCAGCGTTTCCTAGTGTTTTATTAAAACCCTTTACGTGCGTTCATTAAGTAAAAGCCTGTTTTTCCATTACAGACAGGCCTCTCTCATATCTATAAACAGTTGTCGAAGACCAAAGATATATATTTTTTTATCTCCACGTTCTTCTTAGAATACGAGATAAGTTTCAGAGAAGTCCAAATGCAAGGACAGCCAGCAGATTTAAAGGACTACCCTATCTTGTATCATTATCATCTATCAGCCTTTATACGAAACACATTCTTCTCTTCTGGCCTGTCAGTCCAGAAGTCCGAGAGGTCCGCGAACTGTTAAATAGAGCGACAGTTGCACAAAACTTCCTAAAAGTTAAAGGCATAATCCCTCAATCCCCCGCCGGCGAGCGGCCACGCCCTGAGCCGTGGTCCAAGTCCGACAGGAGACGCCCTAATGCGCAGGTTGCTTATTTTGTAGTTTTTAAACCAGTTTTCTAGGCTGGAGCTCTGCTTGCCTTTATGCCTGATGAAGTAGCAAAAGCCTCGGGGCTAACTATAAATGTCCCTCGGAAAAAAATGGCCTGCCAGCCGTCACACTATCACTACCTCCCATTTTCATTCATATCCCGTCTCACACAATCTTTCCATCTCTCCTTTGGCCTTCCTCCCCCTCTCCATCCATCTACATTCATATTTATTACTCTGCATCTATCCGATCTTCTATGTAGATACAATAAAATATACGATTCAATTCAGATTTATTCTTCAACAACCCATTAACGTGAACTGCTGAACATCGGCCTTCTCTAACCAAAACTTGGCTAATGCCAGGCAAACCAAAGTCGTTGAGTTTTGCCATTAATCAACAGGCTTGGCGGGGCAGCCTTTCATAGGTGGCTTTCCTACTTATTGGTCTCTCTACTACCTACGGTCGGCCAGTGGAAGACCGTGCTTAGGATCCCGCTAACAGACACCACGCAGCACCGGAACCGGTTCGCAAAGCCATACAACTGCCCAGACTCCCCTTCCACGATGGCTACTCAAGGCAACGCGACAAAAATCACTTGGCGGCAAGGCTTTGCCTTGAGGGTAGTGACAACCGCACTTGAAAACTTACCACCAGATGTGCTGTTCATTTGGCACTACCCAGGGGACACGTGTGACTAGAGCTAAAGCCCGCGGACGCGAACAGCATTATCCACCATCCATAACCTTCAACTGTCAACAGACTTGGCAGATACTGCTGCCTATTCATCAGCTCACATACCTTGACAAACCAGGGTATTTGATGAATATCGCCGTAATCACCACTCTCGGCAGGCGGATTGGTGATGGCAGTAAGATAGAAATATAATACTTACCTAATCAGCGTGTTTACTTTCACTGCTGAACATGGGCCTCCTCTGAATGGACCTTGACAATCCAGGGTCATTGAGGGATATTGACATAATCACCACGCTTGGCGG
Organism: Nycteola revayana; assembly: GCA_947037095.2. Classification (NCBI taxonomy): domain Eukaryota; kingdom Metazoa; phylum Arthropoda; class Insecta; order Lepidoptera; family Nolidae; genus Nycteola; species Nycteola revayana. The sequence continues at coordinate 9,525,616 of OX344840.2, forward strand.
ATTAGTGATCGCAGTAAGATGGTGAGTACCCTTGACCTGATATATGCTGCTGCTCATCCATTAGCTGTATGCCCCTGCAGAGTTGCCTCTTACGATGAGAAGAGGGAGATTCTAAGCCGGACACCAAATCCGGTTCTTTATCAAGGATGATTTAATATTTTACTAGCGACCCGCCCAGGCTTTGCACGGGTGCAATGCTGATGTATTATACATAATATAAACCTTCCTCTTGAATCATTCTAATTATAAAAAAAAACGCATCAAAATCCGTTGTGTAGTTTTAAAGATCTATACATACATAGGGACGGACAGACAGGGAAGCGACTTTGTTTTATACATAATTAGCTTCCCGCGCGCGGTTTCACCCGCGTAACTCCCGTTCCCGTAGCAACTTTATAATAAAATATAGCTAATAGTCTTCCTCGATAAATGGGCTATCTAACACTGAAATAATTTTTCAAATCGGACCACTAGTTGCCGAGATTAGCGCTTTCAAGCAAACTAACTCTTCAGCTTTATCTATTACTAGCGACCCGCCCCGACTCCGCACGGGTACAATGCTGATGTATTATACATATAAACCGTCCTATTGAATCCCTCTATCTATTAAAAAAAATCCCATCAAAATCCTTTGTGTAGTTTTAAAGATTTAAGCATACATAGGGATATAGGGACAGAGAAAGCGACTTTGTCTTATACTATGTAGTGATAGTAATAAGGTGGATTCATACCAATAAAACACATTTCAACTTAAAAAAATCTTATTTTTAGATAGTTTTTGTAATATACAGAGCTTAATACTAAAAATAATTAATCTAGTAAATACCTACTTACTTAATAATTTAAAATACAACTAAGTACAACATATCTAGAGCTCAGAAGTATAAGATCGGTTGTGGCATTTTTTTTGGGACTCACATAATATATAGTTGGCCTTGAGGCTTTTGCTACTTCACCGGGCATAAAGGCGAGCAGAGCTCCAACCTAGATAAATGGTTTAAACACTACAAACTAAGCAACCTGCGCAAGAGGGCGTCCCCTGAAAGACTTAGACTTCAGCTCAGAGCGGTCGCTGACGGGGAGATTGAGGAATTATGACTTTTAGTTTCTTTAGGGGAGTTTGTGCAACTGTCGCTCTATTTTACAGTTCGCGGGGCTCTCGGACTTCGGGTCTACGAGGGCATCGGAAGGTTCTTAACAAACTTAGGGTCGGGGGGCGAGGGGGGACGCGTCGCGTTCGCGGGCGCACTCTTCTCCCGCGGCTCGCCATAATACGTCAGAAACATTCGTCGTATGTGCCTTTATCGTGAACTGGCACTTACGACCAAATGCTTCTGAAGTATAATAGTACATCCGACATTATGCTTCTGAGGTCTATTTACATCATCATCAGCCCGTATAACGTCCACTGCTGAACAAGGGCATCCTCTCTAGGGAGGGTTTTGCTATAGTCACCACGCTTGGTAGGCGGATTGGTGACCGCATATATTGACATAATCCCTGCTTATATTTATATCTTAGAGTATATACATGCGAGATATAGAGCGCCCCTTGCAGTGTGAAATGTAAGCATGAGTATGGACAATACCGTCGTCGTGTCTTGGCCAAAATAATACTAGTTATATGCATTCTTTTATATTTCTAGCAGAGATTTACAATATACTAGTATTGTTGATAACCATGCTAAGCTAAAATGCGGACGCTCGCACGACAGACGGACAGACTGATTAAAAATTCTGTAAGATCAAATAATTTTAACAATGTTTTTAGCTACTTAAGTGATACTTTTGTTAGATTTAGTCTTATACAGTGTAATTTTGACAAGTACAAGTGTACGTAAATACATAAGTGCTGAATACATTTCATTATTTGCTTGTGATACGAGTGGGTTCATGTCGCTAGAGCAATGGATGTGGATCGAACCACAAGATCACAAGTCCGATACCCACTACTGACTACTGCTAACGTCGTGAACCCACTCTTAACACAAGCATTTTAGCTTGAAGTAACTTAAAATATGAATTAAAAAACCATAAATATTAATTTTCAATATAAACGTGTAAGACCATAGATTACACATGCTTACAGTCGACACAACGGACCTCTTCGATACTCGCGCTCAATATCTTTATATACACTATAACTATGTATATACTATACTAGCCTTCCCTCCGCCTACTCCTGTTCCCGTAGGAAACTCTAAGAAATGTACCCCATGTTATACCTAGATAACGTAGTTTACTAAAGCCGACCCCACATTTTGCACGCGCAAATAGTAACCTTTTAAATCCCGAATTCACGAAATTTTGCCCCGATATTTTAATTTTTTCATCTGGCAACCGTAATTCCAACTTGGACATGTACTCAAGCATGAGTCACATGTGGAAGACAGCGGGGCGAGAGCTCGTGTATGCTCACCCTGTAAATACCAGGGCCGAATTAAGAAGTTCGGGGTCCTGGGGCAACAAAGGAGAAGAGGCCTGGCCACAAATTAGTTTCCCTCTGAATGTGTAGTATGTACCTTAAAAATTGAAGTATGTACCTACTTTTCAGGACGATTTGAAAACGTATATTAAAAAAGTATATATGAATAACTGTTATTATAATACTTCAGAACTATTACATTAATCATGTTCCTACAACGTACTGTACGTAAAGGTACAACGCCGAAAAAATAAATAAAAGTAAAGTTGTAGAGTTTAATCGTCAGAAAATTTGAAAGATTTTAAATCTCTACTGTGGGGGCCCCGGGACAGTTGCCCTGGATGCCCTACCTTAAATCCGGCCTTGGTAAATACACAGGGTTACTCGAATAGTGACGTATTCCTGTTCAATGTTAGCGATGAGGTCAAATCCAACATAATTTCTCATATAATGAATATTGATAACATAATTCGAATATAAATCTATGTAATATAACAGATTGCGGAGAAAACTTTATAAAAATAACACCGCAAGACATAAGAAGAACATCAGGATCGAATACCGTCGGTACAGTGTTATACACACTACAATATTGAGTTGTACATTTACGGAGATAGGGTTTTAAGCGAGCGCAAAACCAAGCATTTTTCTAAACATATTAGGTACTGAGGCCTTAAGTTAGTCAGATACGGATTAGAGGTAAATCACGTTAAGAGAGCTTTAATTAGCCACGAAGCTTTTGCTAATTTACCGGCCATAAAAGCGAGTAGAGTTCCGGCCTTATTAAATGGTTCAAAAAGTACAAACCGCGGTCAATACCCCAGACGGGGTGAAAGTTGCTTATTTTCGCCCCCTGTGGGGTTTGTGTGAGTATTTTTTTGGATGGAGATCAAACGTGCGACCTAGGGGTGGGCTACGGCCGCTTGTGACACTAACGACTTGGGTCGGTGGTGACAAAAAAAAATATTAATGAATTAGCATCCGCGCCCGGTTTCACCCGCGTAACTCCGGTTCCCGTGGGAACTTCATAATAAAATATAGCCTTAAGCCTTGCTCGATAAACGGGCTATATAAAGAAATTTTCAAATGTGACCAGTAGTTACTGAGTTAAGCGCGGTCAAGTAAACAAACAAACTCTTCAGCTTTATAAATTAGTATAAGATTTAGACCACTGGCAGGATACGAACCTACAATTTAGGTACAGATTCTAATGCCACTTGGGATCTACCGTGGCCTAATGATTTAGCTATTATAGAGGGTAACTGAGTATGAATTGGTGGCACGGATATGAACAACACTGTGTATTGACCAAACAAATGCTCATTATATTAAGTCAGCGATGAATATTTTATATTTACGAGTTGTTTTTTTTAAGTTTTTTCACCCTACTAGTATTGTTGTTAACCCCTCGTGCTAAGCTAAAATGCTTGGGTTACGAGTGGGTTCACGTCGGTAGTGCAATGGGTGGGGATCGAACCGGCGCGGCGACCACGGCCTACCTACCACGGGCTACGGCCGCATGTGTTTTGTTATCATTACGATTAAATTTACAGTACCAAATCATCAAAATAAAATATTATATTTCACTATAAATACTTTTGCCATACATTACACCTGCTTACAATCAACGTAATGGACCGCACAGATATCCGCGCTCTATAGTTCTATTTATACTGGAAGGCTAAACGAATTCCCTTCTACTCAGGCCAAATGATTAAGCACGTAACGCCTTATTTACCCTCTAATCCGTATAAAAATTAACAATAATCAACATTCCAAACCAAGAACTATTTCAAAATCAGTCCAAATCACCAATATAGTCTAATTCATGTTTAACTTTCTTAGTTCTCTCATGTCTCTTCTCGTGTAACTTCAACTTAGATCTAGTAATGAATCCTTTATTGCAGACCGCGCAAATATGCGCCCTATCCCCATTATGCATCTTTACATGCATAACCAAATTATTCTTTTGAGTAAAACTTTTCGAGCAAATTTCGCAAACGTGTGGTTTAATACCTAGATGAATCTTTTCATGGCGTTCCAATTCATTCTTTCTGTAGAACGACGATCCACATTCCGTGCAATGAAACTTTTTGATCCCATCGTGGGACAGCTGGTGGGTAGCTAAGTGTCCCGGTTGGGTGTAAGTTTTGCCGCATTGGGGGCACATGTAGGGCCGCTCACCCGTGTGGGTCCGCTTATGTTTCTTCAGTTCGTATTTCGTTGTGAATGTCTTTGAGCACTCGTCACAAGCTGAACGCTCTTTAGGTATACTCCGGTGCCGTTTACGCTTTCTGTAAACAAGGGTATATCGTTTAGAGATGAAACGGATATCCGGTATCCGGCCTTGTTTTAAAGATCCGGCCGGATACCGGATAGTACTGGATACTAAAATTATCATTATTTTATACAAGGCAAATCATACCACAATAGATTATGGACACCGTTTTCTTTTTATTATCCCACGTCAAAAATGATTGTTTTATTAATTAGTTTAGTATTCAAAATTAGAAAGTGGCAAATTGTAGGGAATAAAAACAAAATTTTCCGCATTTGTTGGTAAGAGACGACTCCGCTTGGCTTTGTATACCAGACCATCGCTGTAAACGCTACTGCCAGATGCTGATAGATAAATTCTAATAAACCTTGACAACTGCGGTTAACATTTCAAATTAACTGACCACCACATGTATGGGTCGTGATTGTTATCGATTCGCGATGTCTTTCAGAAAAAGTAATTCTCGTTAGCAATTGGTTTTTTTTAGCGACTATCACTACTTTCATTGGAACAGTCCAAAAAAGGGCCTAGTATTCGGTAGCCGGATATCCGGCGCTCCGGTCTCGTAGCTTGCCGAATATTCGGTATCCGGCCAAACCACTATCCGTTTCATCTCTAATATCGTTTTATTTCGACTTGCAATATATTCCTACAGTGCAGTGGGAGAGGGAGGATTATCCATAAGACAAACTAGGCACGTGCCAGACGCTGGAAGATCAACTGTAGTTGAGGCTACTACAAGGCGGAATAAAGATATGTCAGCTCCAAATTGGAGTAACCTCTACCACACATGAAATAACGCCAACTACAGTGATCACATTTTCTCTCATACTAGTTATTTAATAAGGGCGCCGATGAGATGCTTGCTCTGCTACAGTGATGCAATGATCAGAAACGGTGGAATGCAGGCAGACTACAGTTTTAGTACCGAGTTTAGACAAACGTCTAACACGTAGATGCGGGATCCAAGACATTTAGGTGCCCGGGACCAGACTAAGCCTAACAGCTTAGAGCCTCTTTCGTGTGTGCCGCTGTTGATCCTGGCTTACAGGAGTTACAGTGGCAAGAGTGTGGATGGGATTAGTCCCATAAAAAAAACGTCTAACACGTAAGCTACTGCACTTCTTTTCGGAAGAAACTAAGCATAATAATTCGTACATTAACAAGATACTGCTGCTTAGACAAGCATCTGGCTAACTTAGGAATAACGGACAGCCCACAATGCAGGGGATGCATGGAAGCTCCCGAAACACCGGCACACGTAATTCTTGACTGCAAAAGCGTATGTCAACAACTAACTTCCTGAACAACCCAACGTCAATATCCAAAGCCCTTGCAAAATATCAAGGTTGATTGACTTTTTGGAGGATTTAGGTGGTTAAATTGAAAAACAGGACCTACAACGGGTCACTCAGGAGACCAAGTGCGGTAATCCTTTTGCCCAACTAACTAACTATATATTCCTACAGTTGTATGCAAGAACCATACTTGGCTTAAATCATTCACTTGAGTAGTGTCTCACTATTAATTTAATGACACCTGAAATAGTAACCCAATGGCTTCGGACTTGTGATCTTTAGGTCGCCGGTTCGAACCCCACCCATTGCACTACCGACGTAAACCCACTCGTAACACAAGCATTTTAGCTTAGCACGAGGGGTTAACAAAAATACTAGTAGAATGCAAAACGCTGCTAGTAATCTTTTATTAAAAAGATTTTTTTTTTTTGGCTTTATTACCCTAATAAAGCCAAAAAATATATTTTGTACTATAAATGCATTTTATTCAGCACTTAAGTATTTAGATGGTAAGATATCAACCTTTTTTAAAGTTTACTTTGCCGGTTCAGGGCAGTGGCTGGCGGAGGATGGTATAGTGAAGAATTTAAGACTTTAAAGGAGTTTTGGGCAACTGTTGCTCTACTCACCCTCTTGTGACGTTAGCGTACAAATGCTACGGTAATCGAGTTGAATCTAAATACGATAGTTCCTATTTAGACGGTACTTTAATTGAAGCTTATAAAATCCTTATTTTACGCGGACCAAGGGGGAGGCAGAGGCTTGCCAACAATGAAATTTTTCACGATATATTGAATGAAAAGAAATAAAATAGTAACTGTTGAAATCTACACAAAGATTTCTATCCGGCGTGGGGATCAAACCTACAACCCGAGATTTAAAGCGAGCCAAATACCGCTACGCTACGGAGGTTCTCATACTTTACTTGTCCTGGGGCCCCCCAAATTACGCGGGGCCTGTAGCATTTGCTACTCATGCTATATGACTAATCCAGCACTGTTTGCAGGGGTGATTGCAGATTGTTCCCTATATAACTATATTACAGTTTGTGGGCTTTCAGATTTCGTGTCTACGAGTGTTTTGATAGGTTTAGAGATAGCACTGGCTAATGACGTCATAAAGCATGAAGACACTAAGTTACCCCTACTAATATTATAAATGTCCGTTTGTTTGTTACGCTTTCAAACCGATCATCATGAAACGTTGTACACATATTCTTGGAGCTATTAGAAGTGACATAGGGAGAATGGCTGTAATGCGAGCGAAGCCGCGGCAAAAAGCTAGTTTCTTAAGTATGTTCTTATGTATGTCAGATATGATTACTTTTCAGGGGAGTGAATTCTATACTAATATTCAGCATATATATAAGAGGTTGTTTGGCCGATTGCTTGTTTATTAAGGCTGGAGCTCTGCTCGCCTTTATGCCCGGTGAAGTAGCAAAAGCCTCGTGGCTAACTACGTAAGTCAAACCGAAAAAAAAGAAAAAGGCTGATTGCTTGCAACACACTAATCGCACGAACTACTGGACTAATTTGAAAAATCAATTTGTTGAGTTGCCCTTTATCAGTTTAATTGCTAGCCATCCCATTGAATAGCTGATCCAACAAAATGGCTGCAACATATACAGGATTATTTTTAAAACACCGACAATCTGTCAGGGGATGAAAGTAGTGATGATGAACAACTTTTACGATGGGACCAATCCTGAATAAAAGTTGTTTATAATCATCAGTACTTTAACCTCCTGAAAGGTTGTTGGTGTTTTAAAAATAACCCTGTATACAATATGAATAATAACAGGATTCCACTTACTTCTTTGGTTCCTCCTCTCCCTCTTCAGCTAGTCCATCCTCGTCTGACACTTCAATGACCTCACATTTTATTACTATCTCTTCCACCTCCTGGGTTTCCATATTTAGTGCTGTAATCAATATAATTGTATTGCATTGTATTTCACAGAATATTTGTTAGGAAATAACATTTTTAATCTGTCATATTATAGATTACTAGCTGCGCCCCGCAGCTTTACCCGCGTTACTCTGCTCCAGTGAGTCGGAGTATGATGTTTTGTAGCCTATATGTTAATCCAGCGTATAACCTTTCCCGGTGCAAAATTTCAGCCAATTCCATTCACTAGTTTTGGTGTGAAAGAGTATCAAACATCCATCCATTCATACTCACAAACTTTAGCATTTATAATATTAGTAGGATTTATTTTACGAATATACAAGGCAATAAGGCACAGAAACAGATAACAGATTAATTTAATACGAATAATAATTTTGAAAATACACCATTTATGAACCTTATATCCAGTTACAATCATTAAGTAGTAAGTAGTAACTTACTGTAGACAACTTTAATAATAAATAATGCTTTGTTTTAATTAAGTTAAATAACCTAAAATTGTAAAAGAATTAATAAAGAATAAACAAAGAAAAAAAGAAGGAATTTGATAGCAATACTAGCAATATGGATATGCTAAATAAACAGGTTGTTTTGTAAGGAAGAAGAAAGGATTTTAATATGGTGAAACTATCATGGAATATATCTGTCTGTGTATAAATATCATAATTGTGTCTACACATTCTGTACAGTGAGTTGTCCTGAGATACATTACTGTTACTGGTAGGTATACTAAATAACTGTGGAATACAAATATTCTCTTGACCAAAAATATCCTGTGTTACTTCTAAATAATATGCAGTCTACAAGAGATTTTAATACAACAGCTTAACTTTCTAAGAGTAATTGATAGACTTAACAAACAAGTGCCTGGTAAAGAAGACTGTTGGTTTAACGACCAGCTAAAGCAAAGACCAAGCATAACATTTATGATGGTTTTGTAATATTCTGATTATATTAAACATTTTTAAAGTAGGTAGCTCCTTATGACAAATATTGGCAGTTGCACTATAATGAAAACTTGTAACTAACAGTATAAAGTTATGATTTAAGTAAATATTTTTATTTCTTTCTTTCTTTTTCTGAAAAACTACTAGTATTTACAGTGTAAAGAACTTACCTGCCAGCTTTAAGTTATTTTGTTTATTATCTCGCAAGACAAAGATTGACACTTGAAAAAAAGGCCTTGGTTGTTTGAAAACAATCTTCAATTATACCAATGTTTGTTTCTTGTAGTCAATTATAATTTTAACATATTTAATTAGATCCTATAGACTAAATAGCGCAATAAAATTACGATAGTATGAAATGCTGAAATCATATAGCCGTAACAAGATTTCGATATTTTTACAAAAAAATCTTGTTTTATGTTAGAAAGAGATGCACGATACGAGGTGCGGAAGTATGAAGAGTGTAGCATTATTAAAAATGCTTAAAACTGCGGATAGAAAAAAAATGTTTTAATTGTGACAGATTGACAGATATGTGTTGACGTTTCTTTTTTAATATTCAAACATTGATTATAAGCTCACTTTCTTCGTATCTTTTGAGACTTAGTACTTGTAAACATGTCCAAGATCAAATTCACCTCAGACTTACGGCCGGTAATATAACATCAACTTAGAAAGTAATGGATACTCGATAGCTGAAAGCGGGCCGTTTTATAAGTATATTACATAGAGTAAGTTAAGAATAATGTATTAATTTTAAATAAAGATGAATTAATGAATCAGAGTAGGAATGTTAATAACTAAGTATGTATTCATTTCTATCAGAATAAAGAATTATGTACCAGAGTATGTTAAAAACTATGTATTAAATAAAATCAAGCCGAATTATATATTAGAGTATGTTAAGAATCATGTAATAATCTAGAATTCTATGTAACTAGTCAATTGTTGAGGTCTGCAGGGCGGCAAAATTTGAATAGCCCACTGGCGGTAATAAATGTGTAAGTCCGCCACTGAATATACCAATGGACAGTCCTCCACAGATACAAAACTATTGCCGGAAAGGAAGAGACTTGGTTTGGGCTATACGAATGGGTTTTTTTTTTCGCACGGACATATGTAGTTAGCCCTGAGGCTTTTGCTACTTCACCGGGCATAGACGAATGGGCTTTTAATTGTACTGGGCTATGGAGTGAGATCGCATATCTGCTTCGAAAACTCATTATTATTAACTAGCAAAGTTTGATCTCCGGGACAAGTTAAAAACAAAGAAAAATCTAAGTAACAGCCTTACGTCTGTAAGGTGTCACCCGTATACGAATAACAAGACAGGTGTTGCAACCAGAACCCTTGCTCAGTTTGCCACAACTTGTTTCAGTCGTATATGTCACCGGAAAATAATAAAAATCGTAAGATGATCAACTTTCTATCTAGAAAGTTGATCATCTTACGTAACTTAAGTAACTATTTAGTTAATACATAAACTAACGAGGTTTCGAATGGTTAAAAAAAACCTAAACCAATGGAGTTCAACAGGACTTATTGAAGTTGAAGTTTTGTTGTTTTGTTACAACAGTAGGTAGGTAGTATTGTCTCGTTTGGTTACGTTAGGTCATTAAATGAACTAACGTAACCAAACGATTGTCATAACAATGAAGTAAATGGCTGAGGTCGTAACAAACATTAAAATGACTATACCGGTGGTGGCTCAGTGGTTGCTGTTGACACCTGGTGTTCTGGGTTCGATTCCCACCCGGGACAAAAATTTGCGTGAACCACAAATAGTTGTTAGCCTGGGTGTGCTTTGTGTCCGTGAAATTAATACTTATAAAGTCCACCGCTACACAAGGATTAATTTTCCTAGTGCTTGTGTCATAAAAAAAATAATTAAAATAAATACAGTTGAATTGTAAATAAAGCAAATAGGTAGGGGGTAGGGGGGTTATAGTGGGTAGGGTCCTGTCCTCGTGGTATGACTAGCAGACCACCGCTAAGGAGAGGACGAGTCCCATATACCCCTCCACCGACGCGGGAACGCCGCTGCGGCGCGGCGTAGGAAATGCTTAACATCAAGGCATTTCCTCCGAACAATAAAAAAATAGAAGATATATATATATAGGAACTATTTACTCTGCTGTCCTTGCCGGCTTTCCGGTCTAAAGTTTAATTTTTCAACTAAGAAATAACGTTACGGCCATTAACCAGCTTAAACATATAGGTATTTTTAAATAAACTTAATTTTCAATGCAGGTGCTAGAAAAAAGTTTAAAGAAAACATCGGCTGTTGGCCTTCTTAAATAAGTCGGCCATATAAAAAATGCATCAACACTCAAATGGTTTTCGCTTTAAATACTCTTTAAAAGTCATGTTGGTGGCATTGATTCAGCAGAGAAATTGATTAACCATGGCTACCAATATTATCTACTGAGAGCTTGATAATTGAAACGTTCGATACGCGGCAAGGTTATATGTTTTGGTCTATTAAAATTGGCCGGGTTATAGATAATCGGGTCATGGAATGATGTCATAATATGGGAACGAGAACATATTTAGCTTATGCTATGTAAATAAAAATACATAGGCAAACAAAAATACAAATACGTGTAATAGAAGATACTTTTATAATTCTCAGGTATGAAAAATTAATTGTTTTTTACTATTTTATGCTACTACTGGAGCGATTTTGCTGATATTAGGCACAAGCATCATTGACAATTTAGATTGCTGAAGACTATAATAAAATCATGCTAGTTCCCACTAGAGCAGAGTACCAGTATTTATTCAATTTTAAATAAATATTTAAAAATGAATAACCAAGACAACGTTGCGCCTCCTATATATATTTTATAATACAAATTAATAAACCTAGGTAATTTTTCAATGTTGATCCTTGATCAAAAAAACCTATAATAATGATTGTGAATTTATAACAAACTTATCTTGTTTTAAACTTATTATTTTGTAATTACCTACAATTTGCTATCTGTTAGTTATCTAGTTTAATTCAAGGGATGAGAATAATAATGTTACATTGTGATTGTGACAAGTTCAATTGTATTTAAGTTCCAAAGTGCTGAATAAATTTATTATTTCATCACAGGAGACAGAGAAAGACGAAAGTAGAACGCCCATAACGTCGCGCCGCATGGTCGCGAATCTCTTTATCGATTACGCCACCTTCACCTAACGTAGACTCAGTATGTTAGTCGGTATCTTTAATTTTACGAATGACGTTATTTGCCACTAGTTTTAGCTGTGCGCGACCGCGTTTACACGAATTATACATTTCACTCATTAAAATAGTTTAAAACACGTTAATTATAAATTAAAATGTCGTATTATCAGCAAAGAGATGTCGGTGAGTGTTATTTTTTTTTAATATCAATGACAATCCAAAAAGAAAGTAAAACTTTTTTTTTAGTAGCCGCGATTAGTCATTACTCTGTCTTTTACAGACTTCTAAATTAACTTCTAATTTTAAATGGATTTTTCACAAATCATAAAATGAAAATTAAATTGATAAATATGTTTAAATTATTATGGTTTAATAATAAAAGTGCTTTATTGTGTAGTTTTTGTGTGAGAACTTTAATGGTTAATCAATGACAAACAGCTGAGTTGATGTCATTTATTGTATGCAACCATGCAAGCATTTCGTAACCGCTGTACTAACAAAATTGACCTCGAACGTCTGGGATATGTTTGAATAAAAAAATAATGCATATGAGATCGTAAATTAGTGATTCACCGTGTTATTTTAGTACCTAGGTCCTAAATAAGTTATATTAGATGTAAACCGGCGTAGGTATATTGACGATGTATTTACCTCATAATTTCAATTCGAATACAAGTAAATCTCAAGGCCATCTACTTGATGGGACAAGATGGAAATGTTGGTTTTCAAATCTTATTTTCAAGTAAAGATAGGTATTTAATTAACTAGTGTACCGCGCGTGGATTTACCCGCGTATCTCCCGTTCCCGTACCTATCTAACTTTATAATGATTATAGCCTTTCCTACCTAGATAAATGGGCTAGGTACATATAACACTGAAATATTTTTTTAAATCGGACCATTAGGTACCTACCTAGATAGTTCCTATGATTAGCGCGTTCAAGCCAACAACCTCTTCATCTTTATAGGTAGGTAAGGTGCGTTGGGGTAAGATCGGCGCTGGGGTAAGAACGTAGAAATCAAATTTCTCACTTATTTGGCTATATTTTTTAATGCTAGCCACATTGCGCGCCACGTCATTGTGTTCCGCCCCGCCCCGCAGTGACCACTAGTCGCTCCGGCAGCACGGACGTGTATTATGCACCGATAAAGAAAACAAGGTAACTTTTACAAAATATTTGTCCGTCCGGTCTTTCCCCTTCATTTGTTTTTGCATATTTTAGCAAAAGTATAGCTTATTTTGGTATTATTTTGCCTATATATCAAGTTTTAAGCGATGACAAGCCGATAAAACTAATCCAGAATTATCTACCATGTGTGTAGGCTAAAATCCGGTGTTTCCCCTCTCGAGTGAAGATCGGACAAATATATCCGATCTTAACCCGTTTCGAATTTGGTAGTGATTGTCAAACTTTTATTACACATGATTTTTATTTAAATACTTAATTGTCATCCTAACCGTTTTAATATAAAATACACTTGGTAGGCCGACAGCTATACCAGTGGCATTAGAATCTAAACTCGCAAACTGTCTACGAACACTGGAAAACTGGGGTTGGGGGTTGTCAAGAGAAGAGGTACTTGATGAAACTCAGGATTTTATAAAAATAAATAAAATACAAACACCCTTCAATGATGGCACACGAACAACATGTGGAAGCGCTAAAGAAAATATCACAGTTCGTATTTAAGGGCAAGTGGATGTTACAGAATCCTGAAAAATAATATTTCAATCTTGCCTATATAATATTTTTTTAGCCAAACTAATATTTTTATTTACTTTTTTTTTCTTTTTGGCGGTATATAAATCTTTTATTCGGTGTTTGTGATTTCTGTACTTTATATTATTAAATAATATTTTCTACTGTCATTCGTTTCATTATTTAAAGAATCCAAGTAACAAAAAAAAACACAATTTTGTTCCAGTCACCTCTCTCTATCTACTGTACAGTATTCAGATTTTATGCTTATTATGTAGTATTTATTAACGCTTTATTTGATAGTATGCTTTTGGATAGAACCAAACTTTGAGAATCCTAATATCTTCCAAATTTGGAATTTGGGGTAAGATCGGACAGTTTAACCCAAAAAATAAGTATGTATTTGGAACATCTATGTTTATAGTATAAGGTAGATTTTGTCGATGTCACGTGAAAGAGCAGGAAAGAGCGGACAAAATCCTTTCTTACACCTTGTGCTCCTAGCAATAGAAACAGTTTTAAATTATTGTCCGAACTTACCCCATCAAGGCCAAATCGTAATTATACTCAAAAAAATTGTGTCCTGATTTTACAGGCTTACAAAGCAGAAAGTATTGAGTTTTTCTAACTAAATAAAAATTAAACTATGTTTCAACATCAACAATTTCCACTATTTTTCAAGAACGTCGTGTACACCAAAATTGAGAAAAAAAAGTTTTTGCAACATGTTCGCAACTATTCGAAAATCCGTCCGGTATTACCCCAACGCACCTTACCTATATTAGTTCTGAGACCTGGTGTTCGAGATTTAATTCCCACCCTGGATAATTATTTATGTGAACCTGTTACCTAGTTGTTCTGAGCCTGGGTTTGCTTAGTGTTCGTCAATTGTGTGTTTGCAAAGTCCCAAAGGAACGGGGATTAATTTCTCGAGTGCGGGAATTGTATTTTTAAACAAAAAATAAAGTCTAATAGGTACCTACCTATATTAAGGGTTAGATACCTACATATTTAGTGCCTGGTTAGTGGTTACCCTATCGCTGGGGTTTGTAGGAACGCACGGGGGTTACCTATATCGTCACTTATCTTTCTAACAGACGTATCTGTATTTTCGTTTTCCTTTTTTTCTTTTAATACCTACACTATAAAGTATATTATAAAATAAAAAAGATGGTTTAATATTTTAACCAGTGATTGGATATTTTTGGGGACAGCTTACAATCTTAGTTGTTATAGATAAGACGACGTTTAATTCACATTAAAAATATCGCGCAAAGCACATAGGTAGGACCTTTGTTTTTGACCGGGGGGATATGCATTTAAGCATCTTCTCCGCCGCTGCAGCGTTCCCGCGCCGCGCCGCCGCCGCCGGCAAGGGGTATGTGGGACTTTTGCCCTCTCCATATTGCGGTATGCTAGTCATACCACGAGGACCTGAGGACCAATAAAATCCTCAGGGCCGGATTTAGAAGTCCGGAGGCCCCGGGGCAACAAAGGAGAAGAGGCCCCCTGGCCACAAATTAGTTTCCCTCTGTATGTGTAAAAAATTCGAAGTACGTAGGAACTACTCTTTCAGGAAGTTTTAATTCTGTTATTTTACTAATCATCTAGAAGTGAACAAATATATACCTACATTAATAACCGTTATTACAATATTGAAGAACTGTTACCTACATTAATCATGATTCTACAAAGTACCTACCTACTGTATGTAAAGGTACAACACCGAAAAAATAAATAAAAGTTGTGGAGTTATCTTTAGAATTTGAAAGATTTTAAATCTCTATTGTAGGGGCCCCTCTATACTGGAGGCCCCGGGGCCGTTGCCCTGGATGCCCTCCCTTAAATCCGGGCTTGAAATCCCTCCGGACACCTCCGTCCGCCGTTGCTTCCCTTGCAACCCTGGCTAGCCAAGTTCTGTTAAGAGGAGGCCCTATTCAGCAGCAGATGTAAACTAGCTATTAAAGTTGAAGTAAAAGACGTACTTTATTTAAGTTCTTGACATCATTTCGAATAATATAATGATAATAGGTAGGTAGGTAGTTACCTAAATACTGATGACATCATCGTCATACCAGTGAGGTCACTAATCTCTCTCGTCAATATTTTTACGGTAATAAAGGCTATTTAAAGTAGATATAGTTAGAAAATCAGTGATGCCAGTAGCGTTACCAACTTTTTTTTACAAGAAAAAATTATATTTAGATTATTTATTTAAATTATTATTTATAACCTTCTTAGTCGTACACTCTTGACGACCACTCTGGTCGTGGTCATGTCAAAGTAGATGCTTGCGACACAGCAGCTCTTGCGACCCGTAGCCATGTGTCTCTGTTTCTGGTGGAGGTTGAAAAAAAAAGTGAACAGACACTTTCTCGGCAAGCGCGTATCATCTTAGGCCTTATCTTCGCCTTCCATCAAGCGAGATTATGGTCAAAAGTAAGCCTAAATTTAATTAAAAAAAAAGTGGGAACAATCGTTGATCGTATTCCCTGTGACGGACTTAATGAGGTCTGTCCATCGTGTTGGGGAGCTGAGAGAATATAGAACAGTATTTAAAAAAAATAAAGAGTATGTACTTGTCACACTTGATGTCTTGAATATTTGACATAAAACTTAAAAAAAATGGGTCAGCCTCTCATTCCAATACTTATAGTGTTAAGCATTTTGACGCTCAAAACAGTATTTTGTGTAAGTACTTTATTTTTGTTCAACAGTAAAAAGTATCATCATCGTCATCAGCCCGTACAACGTCCACTGCTGAACATGGGCCTCCTCCCGGGGGAGGGCCATAGTCACCACGCTTGGCAGGCGGATTGGTGACCGCAGTATTATGTTGTAATATACAGGGAAACGCTGCTGCCCGTTCCCTGATATGCGCTTGTTATAGATGATGTTATAACAATCGGGACCAACGGCTTTACGTGCTTTCCGAGGCACGGAGGGTAGTCCCTCCACCAACCAGACCCGGAAAGAAATCTTAGAATTTACACAAAGATTTCTTGTCCGGTGTGGGGATCGAACCCACGACCTCCTAGACTTAAAGCGAGCCAAATACCGCTACGCTACGGAGGCTTTATGTAAAAAGTATAATGTAGTAAAAAACAGTATAATACTGTTTTTAACAGTTTAGTTGCCAGTGGCCCATTACATTGCGCACGTGATATTGAACCGACCGTACCTCAATGGCTAAGGGCGTCGGACTTGTTATCTTGTCGTCGCCAGTTCGATCCTCTCCCATTGCTCTACCGAGGTGAACCCACTCGTAACACAAGCATTTTCGCTTAGCACGAGGGGTTAGCAACAATACTAGTAGACTGCAAATCTCTGCTTGTAATCTTCATCACTACATAGTATAAAACATAGTCGCTTCCCGCTGTCTGTCCGTCCCTAGTATGCTTAGATCTAAAACTACGCAACAGATTTTGATGCGGTTTTTTTAATAGATAGAGGATTGTGATTCTAGAGGATGGTTTATATGCATGAAACATCAGCATTGCACCCGTGCGATGCCGGGGCGGTGTCGCTACTTAGTCAAATATGACAGGATACAGCTGAAAAAGTAACCTTTTCATGAGAAATTGAACATTACCTTTATTGGGGAAAACGACACAATACTTTATTATGTCACTTAAATAGTAATAAAGTTTCGCGTCCAACTTCGAAAAAATCGTAATAATTGTTGATCCACTGGCGATGCTGCAAAAGAAAACACATACCTACAATCAATAATGTGTTTCTAAGTAATATCGTCGGTGATACTGCAATATCGCAAAGTAACAGTTGCTAATAAGGTGCAATTTCATCTAGCAAGAAATATTTTCTTTTTATATGTTGTCAACGACAAACAATCAATTTTCTGCATCTGATTTTGAACCTTATTAAGTATAGTCACTTACGCGCTATTGCAGTATCTCCGACGATATGCCAAATAATATAGTAATTTCTTTTAATACTTCTTACTTTTATCAATGGCTATGACGTCATCCGTCATCCGACCCGCCGGAGAAGAATGCGACGCGTCGGTCGGGAGGACAAGGGGGGCCTTGTCCTCCCGACCCTTGAAAGAACCCTCCGATGCCCTCGTAGACCCGAAGTCCGAAAGGCCCGCGACCTGTAGAGCGACTCACGCACAGAACTCCCCTAAAAAAAACTAAAAGTCGAAAAAATCTCATCGCCAGCGACCGCCCTGTTATTTATTAATCTGTGCCTGAGCCGAGGACGCCCGTTTGCACACATTGCATAATTTGTAGTTTTAAAAAAATAAAATAAAAATCATTTTTATTTACGTTAACCTATTACAGGCACTTGCAAATAGTCAAAACAATAATTTATTATTAATCTATGTACTTATAATTTTAACATTTATAAATTAGCATATTAAGCAGGTAGGTATTTTAGTTATTGTTTTTAATAATGTTTTAGACCATTTATTAAGGCTGGAGCTCTGCTCGCCTTTATGCCCGGTGAAGTAGCCAAAGCCTCGTGGCTAACTACGTATGTCCGTGAAAAAACCAATGTCCATGAAAACACGACTTCAAAAAATACTTACCTATTTGTTGAAAAGACCCTGTCGTGTGAAAATTTAAAAAATCGTAAGATGGAGATAACTCGAGAGGTTGAAAAGTAACGTAAAATGTTACTATTGTAATGGCTTGATTACACCAACCGAGTGGAGTGGCGAGACAGTAAAATGTAACTCGACCGAGACAATGCTATAGCCGAGTGAGTGTGCACACGTATTTTTGATATTGTGGTGAGACATTTTCAGTGGCGGACTTACACATTTGCCGCCGGTAGGCTATTTTAGCCGCCCCTACGCACCTCAACAATTGTCTAGTTACCTATAGTTACCTACAAATACTACCTTTAAGTATTTGGCATTAGGAATGGGCGCTGCACGTGATAATGCCTGATTGATTCCAAAGCTGACCAGCGAGTCAGATTCACGTTGAGACAGATTCACTTTTCAGACGTTGGAGTATCATGTTACATTTTATGTCTCAAATGTTTAAATCGTGAAAATTTTATTCGTTTACATTTTCTTTTCCAGTAAAAAAAAAAATGAGGCCAAATTTGCCGCCCCCTAAAATCTGCCGCCCTAGGCTCCAGCCTACTGAGCCTGCTGGTAAATCCGCCACTGGACAGTTCAGTTGATAGAAGAAGTGCAAGGACAACTGAGGCTTAACATGGATCGGAATGACATGACGTGTTCGCACTGAGTGGCGAGCGGTCGCCGAGTGCTGTTTAGATCCACCGAGTGACAAAGCGAGACAGTGCGGGGAAGCGGGGAGGTGGGTACTCGCCCTAGTAAATAGAACGGGGTCTGAGTGACTGTCTCGGCCTGTTGCTAGGCCGAGCGCTCGGCCTAGCGCTCGGTAATGTGTTTATAAATACCGAGTGCTCGGCCGAGGGCACTGTCTCGCCACTCTACTCGGTAGGTGTAATCAAGCCTTTACATTCGGGAAATTAACGCTGTTGAAAATACTCCATAAAACCCCAAGCACGTTCCAGAGACAGCCTACAGACAAACGACGTTTTTGGGGTTCCGTACCCGAAGGGTGAAAACGGGAATGTGAAATTTTCAAAAATAAAATAAAATGAATAGGTATTTAGCGAGGGCTCCCATACAACAAACTTTTATTTTTTTCTTTTTGCACCATATCTATAACGGCAACAGGCACCTGACAATGGTACGGAACCCGTCGTGCGCGAATCCGACTCGCACTTGGCCGGTTTTTTTTTATGTTACAAGGTCATTGACTCTATCAAAATGGCAGCCATGATGTCATAAGTGCGCATGGATGCATTTGTAATTAATTAAAAGTAATTATCTGCGAAATTCATGTAATTAAGTAACTTTAAAGAAGTAAATAGGTAGTAATTTATGCATTGTATGTAAATAGCTGAGTACTGAATAAATTTCATTAGGTTTTACCGTAAATTCAGACCCAATAAAAAGTAAAGACGAAGCGCTGCAAGTAACACACTGAAGCATAAATAATCGTTTATTAAGAAACGGGCAGAAGAGTATCCTTGTGTGTTATAACATAATACTGCGGTCACCAACCCACCTGCCAAGCGTGGTGACTATAGCAAAAACCCTCCCTCGGAGGGCGGCCCATGTACAGCAGTGGACGTTGTACAGGCTGATAAAGATGATAAGTAAACAAATGTGTTAATAATATAAACATTAACCTATTTTTGTTTATGGGGTCACGCACACACGGCACTGATTTCTTGTTACATCAATATTGTGTTGCTACGTAATATCGAGCGAAGTTTCATTAAAAAGAATTGTAAGTTGGTAGGATTCTAGGCAGGGGGTAGGCTTTTATTATAGGCTTCTTGAGTGGGCTTGGAAACTCTGTGTCCAGCTGAGAATAGGCCACTCTGTCTGACCTTTTTTTTTTACTTTGGTTTTGATGTAGTTTTCAGTATGATTGTCGATGGATGGGGAAGACCAAAGAAACGATGGATGGACCGTTGAACGATGATATGGTTAGAAAGGGTGTGACTGTCGAGATGGCGGCTAATAGAGGAGTATGGAAGAAAAATACATGTTGCGCCGACCACAAATAAATTGGGATCTTCCCGTGTATTTACATTCTTATTTTTTTCTGTTTGACTTACGTAGGTAGCCATGAGGCTTTTGCTACTGGACCGGGCATATAGGCGAGCAGAGCTCCAGCCTTAAAAAATGATTTAAAAACTACAAACTAAGCAACCAGCGCAAGACGGCGCCCCCTGTGGGGCTTGGACCTCAGCTCAGGGCGGTCGCTGGCGATGAGATTTAGGGATTATGACTTTTAGTATTTAAGAGGAGTTTTGTGCAACTGTCGCTATACTTTACAGTTCGCGGGCCTCTCGGACTTCGGGTCTACGAGGGCATCGGATGGTTCTTTACAAACTAAGGGTCAAAAGGACGAGGGGGGTTACATTCCTTGTTGGTTCCTGTGTATTCTGTTATAACATACAAAGAAACGCTGCGGCCCGTTACTTGATAAACGCTTATCTATATATATAAAAGAAAGTCGTGTTTGTTACAACACTTATAACTCGAGAACGGCTGGACCGATTGCCATGGTTTTTGATTTGTTGGATTTGTTTCCGTCCCGAATAGCAGAATACATTTTAAAAACAAAAGAAAGTCGTGTTAGTTACACTATTTATAACTCAAGAACGGCTGAACCGATTTGGCTGAAAATTGGTAGGGAGGTAGCTAAGAACTAGGAGAAGGACATAGGATACTTTTGGGTAGGGGTAGGGTA
The DNA here is from genome assembly GCA_947037095.2 of Nycteola revayana. NCBI lineage: Eukaryota > Metazoa > Arthropoda > Insecta > Lepidoptera > Nolidae > Nycteola > Nycteola revayana. The sequence goes on from OX344840.2 coordinate 9,546,617, forward strand.
GGGTAGGGTAGGGTAGGGGTAGGGCTAGGGTAAGGGTAGGGTAGGGGTATGGTAGGGGTAGGGTAGGGTAGGGGTAGGGTAGGGTAGGTGTAGGGTAGGGGTAGGGGTAGGGTAGGGGTAGGGTAGGGTAGGGGTAGGGTAGGGATAGGGTAGGAGTAGGGTAGGGTTAGGGTAGGGCAGGGATAGGGTATAAAAGTCCACCCGTGCGAAGCCGGGGCGGGCCGCTAGTTTATTATAAATGATGTTATAACAATCGGGACCAACGGCTTAACGTACTTTCCGAGGCACGGAGGTTAGTGCGTCCAACCAAACCCGGAAAGAAATCTTAGAAATTACACAAAGATTTCCTGTCCGGCGTGGAGATCGAACCCACGACCTTTAAAGCGAGCCAAAAAGCGTAGGGGTACCTATGCTACGGAGTTCCCAAAGTGTTATTTAATGAAACTCTGCTCAATACAAATATTGATGTAACAAGAAGCGAGTGCCGTGAACCCATAAACAAATAGGTTAACGTTAATACTAAAAACACATTTGTTTACTTATAGTCTGGCGAATTTATGCGAACTATTTCTTTTATTTGATTAGATAAGCTGCAGTATAAGCTTTTTTTTTCCGGACGGACATTTTCAGCTGTGGACAGCTCGTAAGCTGATGATGATGATGATGAATAATCTTATACTATTACTAGCTTCCCGTGCGCGGTTTCACCCGCGTTGCTCCCGTGCCCGTGGGAACTTCGTAATAAAATACAGCCTATAACCTTCCTCGATAAATGTACTATCCAACACTAAAAGATTTTTTGAAATCGGACCAGTAGTTCCTAAGATTAGCGCGTTCAAACAAACAAACTCTGCAGCTTTATAATATAAGTATAAATACAAAGCTCAAGAGTTTGTTTGCTTTACCTCGCTTAAATCTCTGGAACCACTGAACCGATTTGAAAAGCCCATTTATTATGAAGTTCCCACGAGAACTGGAGTTATGCGGGTGAAACCGCACACGGGCAGCTAGTTTGATTTTATCCATCCTTTTGGAATTCGGGAAATCTTTACATTTTGTACTTGTTCCAGGGTCTCTCCCCCCTCCAGCGCTGCACGATAAGCTCCGCCTATACCACGTGGATATGAACCCCTACGGCCACAGGGTACTTCTCATCCTGGAGGCGAAGAAAGCTAAGTACGAAGTCTACAAGCTGGATCCTCTCAGGCTACCGGAGTGGTTCAGGACTAAGAATCCTAGATGTGAGTGTGAATATGTTATTTTAATTTTTATGGGACTAATCCCACTCACACTCCCACCACTGCAACTCCTGTATGCCAGGATCAACAGTGGCATACACTGGAAATGGCAATGAGCACCTCGGTCGCTTACCAAGTCCCGGGAAAAAGTTTCACTGCCGGGACCCGCAAAAAGTTTAATCAGAAAGAGATTAGGAGGAGTAAGAACTTTCACTTCCCTCCATTAAAAAGCGGAGAAAATATAAAATAAGGCATAAGTAGGTAATCTTCGGGGGATATTTGAGTATGGATATGTTATTTTTTACGGCCGTCTTTTATGTTTTTAACAACGAGACTTTTGCTACTTCATCGGGCATAAAAGCGAGCAGAGCCTTATTAAATGGTTTATAAACTACAGACTAAGCGACCTGCGCAAGAGGATGTCCCTGTGGGACTTGGACCTCGGCTCAGGGCGGTCGCTGACTTAAGAATTTAGTAATCATGACTTAAAGTTGTTTAGGGGAGTTTTGTGCAACTGTCTCTCTACTTTACAGTTCGCGGGCCTCTCAGACTTCGGGTCTACGAGGGCATCGGAAAATTCTTTGCAACTAAGGGTCGGGGGGGCGAGGGGGACGCGTCGCGTTCGCGGGCGTACTCTTCTCCGGCGGGTAGAGTGTTCTCTGTGTAGAGGTGACATGGTTCATAAACTATAAACTCAGCAACGCAAGGACTTGTACCTCAGCGGGATTTAGTGGTTATGACTTAAAGTTGTTGTCGGGGAGTTTTGTTTGTATGTCGCTCTACGTCACAGTTCGCGGGTCATTCTAATTTCGGGTGTACGTGTGCATTGGAAGGTTCTGTGAAAACGAACGGTCGGTTCTGCGGGTGCGCTTTACTCCGACGGGTCGGATAGGAAGTATCATAAAAAGGAAGTATACCTATTTAACATCATTTCAGCCGTAGGACGTCCACTGCTGGACATAGGGTTTCCTTATAGATTTCCAGTTACTAAGGTTGAAGGCGGCCTGCCTGATCCCGCGGCCTTTCCTAAGTCATCCGTCCATCTAGTTGGTGGACGTCCTACGCTACGCTTGCCGATCCGCGGTCTCCATTGGAGAACTTTTGGTGGCCCCAACGGCCATCTGTTCTCCGTGCTATATGGCCTACCCATTGCCAATTCAAAGAACTAATCCGTTGGGCTATGTCGGTAACCCGCGTTCTTCTACGTATCTCTTCATTTCTAATTTGATCTCGTAGAGAAACCCCAAGCATAGCCCTCTCCATAGGTCGTTGAGCGACTCTGAGTCTGTTCATAAGGCCTAGAGTGAAGCACCACGGTTCGGATCCATAGGTCATTATTGGCAACACACATTGACTTTAGTCTAAGTATATGTTTAGTATGAGATATCTATATTTAATATCCATGTATAATATATAAAAATAAATCCCTATTTTCCTTGGTCACGGCTCACACATAAACGGCGGGGTCGATTTCGCTAATTCTTTTTTTGTTGTGTTTGTTATTGTCAGGAGAAGGTTCTTATGAATGAAAAAATAAGATAATTACGCGGATAATTAGAAAAATCAAGAATACTTTACCACCATTTAACATTTTCTAATGTAACCTTAGCGTTTTTGACAATATAAACATTTTTATTGTGATCTTATGGTCGACATTACACGCTCAATCTGGATCGAGATCCGTGATCGCGGTAGATTGATATAAACTGATTTGGATTGTTGTCACATTACACAGTCAATCCAGATCACGTCAGTCCACTGTTCGCAATGATCACATGAAGACGTGTGCTCAGGGGATTCTGATTGCCAATAAAAAAAAAAATATGAAGATTGTGTGTTCACAATCGCGAAAGCCTCCGTAGCGTAGCGGTATTTGACTCACTTTAAATCTAGAAGATCGTGGATTCGATTCCCACGCCGGGCAGTAAATCTTTGTGTAAATTCTAAGATATCCTTCCGGGTCTGGTTGATTGAGGGACTACCCTCCGTGCCTCTGAAAGCACGTTAAGCCGTTGGCCGATTGTTATAAAATCATCTATAATAATCGTATATCAAGGAACGGGCAGCAGCCTTTCCTTGTGTGGTACAACATAATACTGCGGTCATCAACCCGCCTGCCAAGCGTGGTGACTATGGCGAATACCCTCCCCGGGAGAAGGCCCATGTTCAGCAGTGGACGTTATACGGGCTGATGATGACGAATTGCAAAATGGATCTGAACAAAAAAAGCATGTGTAGTAATGAATTTTAATAATTTTTTTTTATTCTCTTATTACTACTAGTAATTTTAATAGTTTCTTTCGAATTATATGTTGCACATTAGACGCTCAATCTGGATTGCGATAAACGGATCGAGATCATGGATTTCAAAATATTTGATAATTTGCGATCCGATGTCGCGATCCGTCAATCACACACATTAAACAGTCAATCTGGATTGAGATCGCATTGATCTCGATCACGGATCTCGATCCAGATTGAGCGTGTAATGTCGGCCTTAGTGCACATCACGGTTAGTTCTCAGTGCTTTCACACATAATGAATATAAGAAGTTCAATTTAATTTACTACAGGACAATGTCTGTCGGGTCAGCAAGTTACTGATATTTATTAGTATGAGTATAAAACAACATATTAAGCAATGTTGATTTAGGTCACCTACATTTCTCCCTCCGGAATGAAATATTTCACAACACAGTGTGCGTAGTTTATAAATGCGAGAACGATCCAATGCAATTTCCAATACACATGTTGAAATAATATAGCAGCTACCACCCGCGGCTTCGTCTGCGTAAAATAAGGTTTTTATAAGCTACTAGCTTCCCGCGCGCGGTTTCACCCGCGTAACTCCCGTTCCCGTGGGAAATTCATAATAAAATATAGCCTATGTTCTTTCTCAGGCTCTAGACTATATCTGTACCAAATTTCATTTAAATTGTTTCAGTAGTTAAGGCGTGATTGCGTAACAGACAGACAGACAGAGTTACTTTCACATTTATAATATTAGTAAGGATAAGGATTAGTAAGGATCTGACAGCGGATGTCGCGACTAAATTTGTACTACCGTTTTAAAGATAGAAAGGAGACTTTTTTCCTGACGGACATAATAATATGTGTCATAAAGCCGAGCATAGCTCCAGCAGAAATAAATTGTTTAAAAACTACAAACTAAGCAACCTGCGCAATAGGGCGCCCCCTGGCCTTGGTGGGTCTTGGATCTCGGCTCGGGGCGGTCGCTCGAGGGATTGAGGAAAGAAGACTTTAGATTTTTGCGGAATTTTGTGCAAATGTCTCTCTGCGTTACACTTCGCGAACCTCTCGGACATCGTGTCTACGAGGGCATCAGATTTCTTTGCATACTAAGGGTTGGTAGGGGCTACAATATTTAGGTAACTGGTAAGCGGACGTAGCCCAATGGCTAGGGGCGTCGGACTTGTGATCTTGTAGTCGCCGGTTCAAACCCCACCCATTGCACTACCGACGTGAAACCACTCATAACACAAGCATTTTAGCTTAGCACGAGGGGTTCACAAGAATACTAGTAGAATGCAAAAATCTGCTAGTCATCATCATCATCAGCCCGTATAACGTCCACTGCTGAACATGGGCCTCCTCCCGAGGGAGGGTATTTGCCATAGTCACCACGCTTGGCAGGCGGGTTGGTGACCGCAGTATTATGTTGTACCACACAAGGAAACGCTGCTGCCCGTTCCTTGATATACGATTATTATAGATGATGTTATAACAATCGGGACCAACGGCTTAACGTGCTTTTCCGAGGCACGGAGGGACTACCCAGTCCCTCAACCAACCAGACCCGGAAAGAAATCTTAGAATTTACACAAAGATTTCATGTCCAGTGTGGGAATCGAACCCACGACCTCCGAGATTCAAGGCGAGCCAAATACCGCTACGCTACGGAGGTTGTCTACTATACTAGCATGTACATATATACCAGTAGACTTTTAAACTATTAGTTATCTTTTAAAAAAAAAGAAAAACACTTAAATACTGAATAACATATATTTTCCTTTCTTTCCAGTAAAGATCCCTGTGCTAGAAATACCAACCGACCAAGGAGACAAATACTTGTTCGAAAGCGTCGTGATTTGTGACTATTTAGACGAGAAATATGGAAGGAATCAGCTGCATTCTCGAGACCCCTACGTCAAGGCACAGGACAGGCTGCTTATCGAAAGGTTCAATGAGGTAAGACTATGGAAAAAAGCTTTTTTCGGAAGGTCATATGATTAACTCGCGTACCCGGCTCCCACCAGCGGCGGGCGGAGGATTGTCCGGGGGATTTTAGTCGTGTAGGGTCCTCTCCTGGTGGTATGAGTAGCTTAACACGCTATGGAGAGGGTGAGTCCCACATATCCATTCGCCGGCGCGAGAACGCTGCAGCGGCGGAGGGAATACATAAATGCTTTTCCCCACGGACAAAACAAAATCGGTCATATAAAGGGTACAAGCAAATAACAGGGAATGTCCAAATAAATCATCATGCCGAGGGAGGATTTTTGCCATAGTCACCATGCTTGCCAGGCGGACCGTAGTGTTATGTTGTATCACACAAGGAAACGCTGCTGCCTGTTCCTTGATATACGATTATTATAGATGATGTTATAACAATCGGGACCAACGGCTTAACGTGCTTTCTGAGGCACGGACGGTAAACCCACAACCAACCAGGTCCGGAAAGAAATCTTCGAATTTACAAAAAGATTTCTTGTGTGCGGAGTTTTTTTTTGACTGACATAATTTGTAGTTAGCCCTGAGGCTTTTGTTACTTCACCGGGCATAAAGGCGAGCAGAGCTCCAGCCTAGATAAAAGGTTTAAACACTACAAACTAAGCAACCTGCGCAAGAGGGCGTCCCCTGTGGGACTTAGACCTCGGCTCAGGGCGCTAGCTGACGGGGAAATTGAGGGATTATGGCTTATGGTAGGGTGAGGATCGAACCCACGAGCTATGATATTGTCGGTTTTTATTTATGTCGAAAGATTATTTTTTATTTTATTTTTATTTATTTAGAATAACAGTTGATATTTCTTTATTTCCAGCTAATCAAAGGCAGTTTGGAATGCTTCGACACCAACTTCGCGTTTGGCAGCGAACAAATAATTCAGACTTTAGATATATTTGAGAAGGAGCTCGCTTCTAGAGGTAACTTCCACCTTTCTTTCTTAATTATTTGCCTCTTATTATATACTAGTTAAGCCCCGCGGTTTTACCCGCGTCACTCTGCTCCAGCGGGTCGTTACGTGATATTTTGTAACTTACTGCTAGCCTGCATCATCCCACTGCTGGGCAAAGGCCTCTCCCCATGACTTCCAGCTCTTTCGATCCAGGGCTAAAGTAGGCCACTGGCCGTTTGTTTTGTCCAGCTCGTCCCGCGATTTTCTACGGGGTCTGCCGCGACGCCTTCTTACTGTGTCAGGGCTCCACGTGGTGGTTATTTTGGCCCACAGCTTATTGGGCATACGGCAGACGTTGCCGGCCCATTCCCACTTCAGCTTAGCGGCTTTTTGAGCAACGTCAGTAATCTGTATTTTGGAGCGCAATGTGGTGTTTTATTTTGTTAATCCAGCTTTTAAACTATCCGCGTGCAAACTTTCAGCCTAATCCATTCTATAGTTTTTGCGTAAAAGAGTAACAAACATACATACATACATAACATACATAAATACACAACTTTCGCGTTTATAATATTAGTAGGACTAGCATTCCGCCCCCCTCGTCCTCCTGACCCTTAGCTTGCAAAGAACCATCCGATGCCCTCGTCGCCCTCGACCCGAAGTCCGAGAGGCCCGCGAACTGTTAGGTAGAGCGACAGTTGCACAAAACTCCCCTAAAATACTAAAAATCATAATCCCTCAATCTCATCGCCAGCGGGCAGCGACCGCACTCCGAGGTCCAAGCCCCACAGGGGGCGCCCTGCAGCGCAGGTTGCTTAGTTTGTAGTTTTTAAACCGATTATTAAGGCAGGAGCTCTGCTCGGCTTTATGCCTGGTGAAGTAGCAAAAGCCTCGTGGCTACCTACGTATGTCAATATGAAAAACTAGCATTCCGCTCGGTTTCACCCGTAACTCCCGTTCCTGGGGGAGCTTTATACTGAAAAATAGCCTTCCTCAATAACTGGATCTTTAACTATAAGAATTTTTCAAATCGGTCGAGTAATTCCTGAGGTTAGCGCGTTCTTTGTATTATTATTAGTATGCAAACTATGAATTTCCGGACAGACAGGTTTAGTTACCCACGAGGCTTTTGCTACTTCACCGGACATGAAGGCGAGCAGTGCTCCAGCCTTATTGAATGGTTTAAAAACTACAAACTAAGCAAGCAGAGCCAGAGGTCGTCCCCTGTGGGGCTTGGACCTCGCGCTCAGAGGGCCTATACAAAATGCCACTGCAGCGGAGTTGTCTTAAAAAAACTGGGCAAGTGCGAGTTGGACTCGCGCACGATGGGTTCCGTACCATTTTCAAGCGTCTACCCATTGACGTTATTGATATCGAGCAAAATAGGGCAAAAAAACAAGTTTGTTGTATGGGAGCTCCCTTAAATATTTATTTTATTATATTTTTACTATTTGTTGTTATAGCAATAATAGAAATACATTATCTGTAAAAATTTCAACTGTCAAGCTATCGCGGTTCTTGAGATACAGCCTGGTGACAGACAGACAGCGAAGTTAGTAATAGGGTCCCATTTTGACCCTTCGGATACGGAACCATAAAAAACACATTTTTTTGAGGTTGGCCAACAAGCATACGGCCAAATTTGGTGGTAAGCGGTTACCGACCCTTTAAAGTTACATACATACATACATAAGCTCACGCCTGTAGGGTCTGTAGTGCCAGCGGGGTAGGCAGAGACAATGGACCTCCACTTGCTACGATCTCTACACACATCTTTCGCTTCATTCACTCTCATAACATTTTTCATACAAGCACGTCGGTTTAGGGTGGATCTCATTTGACCTTTTGCGAGGATATCTCCGATTTGGTCAGAGAACGTTCGTCGAGGTCTTCCCCTTCCGCCTGTGCCACTCACACTTGCCATGTATACCTGTTTTGTCAGTATTTCTTCATCCATTCTTTCCACGTTCCTTTCTACATTCCCTTCCCTTTAAAGTTATCTAAAGTAATTTTTAACATATCTCTTATTTATTATAGGAACTAATTACTACGGTGGACATAGACCCGGCATGTTGGACTACATGATCTGGCCGTGGGTGGAACGGCTGTACCTTTTGCGCTGTGTCAACGAAAGGAAATTCGATGAGAAGAAATGCTTGTTCCCCAATTTTGTGAGTTGTTATTATGTTTTATGCGTTACTTCCGTTCCCGTGAGAACTTCATAATAAAATATAGCCTATTTTACTCCTGGATAATGTAGCTTTCTAATGGTGAATTATTTGAAATCGCTCCAGTATTTTCGGAGTATATTCAATAAAATAAAAATAACATAAAAATCATTTTTATTTACGTAAACTTATTACAGGCACTTGCAAATAGTCAAAACAATAATTAAGTATTTAGTATTATTATCTATAATTTGACAATTATAATAATAATTATATAATTTGACAATAATAATAATTATTTTTAAATTTTTAAGTTAAACAAGTATTTAAGTTATTATTTTAATTCTATTTTAGTCTTAACGTCTTAGTTTATTATTTTACTATATTTTGTCAAATAGCTTGTCTATAGTAGGTTAGAACAATTGTCATTATTTAGGTGGACCATGAGTAAATAACGACGGACGCGCTTTAATGCTACCACCGGATCCAATACGCCCCAACTGAGAAGATCCGGCGAAACAAACTCAGTGGGTTATTCTACTGCCGGTTTTAACACGACCCACATGAGACGTTCCGGCGAAACATACTCAAATGGACAGAACGCGATGAATCAATGCGAACAGACTAACAATGAAATCTTTCCTCTTATATTATAATGTTTTTACTCTACTCTTATATTATAATATTAAGGTCAATAAGGTTGTGGGTTCGATCCCCGCGCCGGATTAGGTATCTTTGTGTAAATTCTAATATTTATCTCCGGATATGGTTGGTTGAAAGACTACCATCAACTACACTATTACTACAACCGGATCCAATACGCCCCAACTGAGAAGATCCGGCGAAACAAACTCAGTGGGTTATTCTACTGCCGGTTTTAACACGACCCACATGAGACGGTCCGGCGAAACATACTCAAATGGGCAGAACGCGATAAATCAATGCGAACAGACTAACAATGAAATCTTTCCTCTTATATTACAATGTTTCTACTCTACTCTTATATTATTATATTAAGGTCAATAAGGTCGTGACAGGAAATCTTTGTGTAAATTCTAAGATTTCTTTCCGGGTTTGGTTGGTTGAGAGAGTACCCTCCGTGCCTCGGAAAGCAAAGCCGTTGGTCCCGATTGTTATAACATTATTGATATTAAACGTATAGCAAGGAACGGGCAGCAGCGTTTCCTTGTGTGGTACAAGGTACAACATAATACTGCGGTCACCAACCCGCCTGCCAAGCGTGGTGACTATGGCAAATACCCTCCCTCGGGAGGAGGCCCATGTTCAGCAGTGGACGTTATACGGGCTGATGATGATGAACCACGAATAATTTTTCTCATTCTGGGTGCGCTTTGTTATGTCCGGTGAAGTAGCAAAAGCCTCGTGGCTAAATACATATGTCGGTCCGAAAAAAAAGGTGTTCTTTATGTTTGTAAAGTCCCCAAGACATGGATTTATTTACGTACTAACTGCGCCCCGCGGTTTTTCCCGCGTTACTCTGCTCCAGTGGGTCGGAGCGTGATTTTCTGTAGCCTATATGTCAATCCAGCGTATAACCTATCCCGGTGCAAAATTTCAGCTAATTCCGCTCAGTAGTTTTTGCGTGAAAGAGTAACAAACATCCATCCATCCATCTATACTTACAAACTTTCGCGTTTATAATATTAGTAGTGTATTGACAACCTCCATTACTACATTCTACACGTTGTGTATAAAACCTCAATGTAAATAACCATAGTGTAGAAGTTAGAAATTTATTTTTAACTCTTTTTCGTCAGTGTTTTGTTTTGATTGTAAAATTTTCTTTCTGTTCACTTGTCTTGTAAAAAAATGTTATGAAATTATTATATTATTTAAGTGCAGTTTGAGTTTATTATCACTTCATAGTATAAAACAAAGTCGCTTTTTCTGTCCCTATATCCCTATGTATGCTTAAATCTTTAAAACGACGCAACAGATTTTGATGCGGTTTTTTAATAGATAGAGGTATTTAAGAGGAAGGTTTATTTGTATAATACATCAGCATTGTACCCGTGCAGAGCCGGGGCGGGTCGCTAGTTAAATAATAAATATGAACCCAAGTCACTCTGGCCGTTCAATTTAAATAATAGGTAGTAAATATTAATAGAGTAGGATTCAGAGGCATTCTTAAAAAAAATGTTTTTTTTTTCTTCCAGGCGGACTGGGCTGATCAAATGCAGCTTGATGAAGTAGTAAAAAAACACGCCAACGCTCCTCAAGAATACTTTGATTACTACAAGAACGCGAGAACACACTCTATGGGATATTATTTATAAATCACATCTAAATATAGCATTGAAATAATCTCTTAAAACTTTGATTTGCACTTTGGTTGCTAATAGTTGGCAAGACGATTAAGCATCACTACAATTATAATAAAAAACCGGCCAAGTGCGAGTAGTACTGAAATCGAGCAAAAAAAAAAAATTGTTGTATGGGAGCCCCCCCTAAATATTTATGTTATTTTATTCTTAGTATTTGATGTTATAGCGGGTGCATAAGAATAAAATAGGCTCCTATATTGCCCTATAATTCCTTGGCTGCAATCACACATGAACGAAAAGAGTGAGCGAAATAGCGTGACTACCTACTTAGGTAAGCATTTTTACCGTACCGATTTTCACTCTATATAAGTAAAAAAAATAATTATAAATTAACTATGCATTAAAGACATCTATTTCAAATAGGTCTATTATTTTCAAGACGGTAAAAAAGTCACCCAGTATTAATTTATTTTGTTATTGTAACTTCATAAGGTTGCCAGGAAGAGATTGCTTTTAGCGATGAAGCCGCCGATTGCAAAATATAATTAGGATAATTCTCATAATTATGATGTTATCAAAGTTATTGTACTGTTTTATATTTTGCAATAAGTGTACTTCTTCTTCTTCAATAATACAGTAACAATAATTAATAGGAAATGCGTTACGATAGGTAACGCTACAGTGATAAAGATATTTTCGAAGTCGTAATATATAATAAAATACCGTTGCGTGATTATCCTCCATTGATTATGTGCATAAAAGGGCCATGTCCAAAAAAAACTGCATGCAACTCCACCGTGTTGCTATTTTATCATATATTTGAAAACGCTATAAAAAACTGTATTTATTTATAGGTTTTTATATGTACCGATTTGGTTAGAAATAAGTCGTCAACTGACTTACATTATTGGAATTGTTTTGTTTTTAATTTAAAAAAACTTATTGCATTTAAAAAAGCATTTGCGTTTTGTTATCACATTGTTTACAATATATTATGTATCTACTCTCATATTCCAATCGTCAGATTTAAAAATATCAATGGAATAAATTTTATTTATGATAAAATTTCCGTTTATAATGTGTCAAATTTAAAATTTACTCCTCAAAAATTTTGTATCAGTCGATTGAAAAATTATTATTTGTTACTTAAAAGGCAGTTTGTACTTACATTTCATTACCTATAATGTGTACTTACCTATTTAAAATATTTCAATATCACGTAGGAATAGCACATAAAAAAATAAACTTTATCTAAATCGTGGTGTAGATGGCGCCACCAACACAGTCCGTAAACCACAAACCATAACTAAACGTCATTTTTAAAGATATTTTTAATTTCATGAGGAAATGCATGATTCGCTGCATTCTTACATCCGAATACACAACATTGATGCACAATTGTATGGTATTATTACGTTATAAATAATAAAATTGATTACTGAAACCAAAACGTTTCATTAGACGTACCTATACTCTATAAATATCTATAAGTTTTGGTGTAAACCTTAACATCATTTAATAAAGTTTAATTTACTATGACATCCACCACTATCATAGAAGTATACTTATGTGAAATAGGGAATAATAATACCTAATAATGAACAAGAAAAATAATATTGCGTATTTTGATCTGAGTTTTTTGAAATTACGAAGTTTTATTTAAAATATATACCTACATGCAAAATGGCTTATGATGTGAAAGCCAAATATTTAAAGATCAATGTCTTATGTGTGTGTATTATATCACGTTTCAGCGTTTGTATACAAAATTAAACGTTAAGATTTTCGAAAGTCACAATCATGATTTTATAGAATAACATCACTACCATTTTATTATAAGTCATTATTTGTATAAAAGGTGGTATATTATATTTAATTATATATGTTTAGTTTATAAGCAAATAAAATATATTCATATTAAATTCTTGTTTTTTTTCTTGATCCCGGTAAGAGTGGATTTAAAACAATACTGCTTTGTCAGTATTTGTATGTAACAAAACAATTAATTTACAAAAAGGATTCCTCTGAGTTTCTTGCCAGTTCTTCTCTGATCTTCTTGCTACATCCAGAACTGGGTGCAGTAAAGCTCGAGACATCATAACAACATAATTTAAAATATTTTAAATCACTATAAATCATAGTACCTATAAAACAAGCCTCTTATGTGTGCTAAGATCTTAGTGCTAGATCAAACTACGCAACGGATTTTGATACGGTTTTTTAATAGACAGAGTGATTCAAGAGAAAGGGTTATATGTAAGTATCAGCCATGCACCGTGAATAAACAATATTTTGTTTGACCGGGTCGCTAGTATTTCTATATGAATAAACAATAAAATTATACCTTCAAACCAATAGCTATGTTGTAAATCTATACCTAGCTATATAAAAAGTTTAAAGGTTTGTTTATTTGCTTTGGAAAAATCTTTCACAGATAAATTGGAAGGCTATATTTAAGTATGAAGTTCATCGTGGAACGGGAGTAACGCGGGTGACACCGCGCGCGGGATGCTAGTATTTAATATGAGGGATTATCGAAGAACATAATGACATTTCTTTTTAAAGAATAGGTTATTACATTTTTTTGCATCTTACGAATCTACAGTAAGTAAGATAATTTTTGATCCCATCTATATATTATATAAAAGAAAGTCGTGTTAGTTACACTATTTATAACTCAAGAACAGCTGAACCGATTGGGCTGAAAATTGGTAAGGAGGTAGCTAAGAACTGGGAGAAGGACATAGGATACTTTTTAGGTAGGGTAGGGTAGGGTGAGGGTAGGGGTAGGGTAGGGTAGGGGTAGGGTAGGTGCAGGGTAGGGGTAGGGTAGGGTAGAGGTAGGGTAGGGGTAGGGTAGATGTAGGACACCGCGTAGATTTTGAGGCGGTACGAAGTTTGCCGGGCCAGCTAGTTTCTAATAAAATTAAAGTGTCATTTGAAAAGTATTTTTATACAGACAGTCGAACGAAAGTACAATAAGTCTGTTGAAGTAAACTTTTAATTGCTGTTTATAATAGTTCGATTCGCACTTTATGACGTTAGCATATGAATAAAAACATTTGTAGGTAAAACTAAATAATGTTAATCATGTAGATGTCCAATGGTAGCACACCCCAACTAAGCACAATGACTTCAGAAATAGATTTCTGAACGAATACCCCAACGTCATTTTCTTATCAATATTTTTCGCAGTGTTGGAATCATTTATTTTGTAAATTTATCATTAAAATTAAACACAAAACGTGACAAAAATGCCTTTAATAAGATCCGCAAGTTTTAATTTGTTTATAGAAATTGTCGTTCGGATACTACTAGTGTCAGCATTCTGGTAAGTCACTACAATATGCTGCGTGTGTATTTACTAACATTTTACGTATTTCATAAATGAAATGTAACTTAATATGTATTAATTAGCCTATTTTTATAACCTTAATTTGTGCTTTTGTTGCTTAGATGTTAAGTTTAATTCATAATTAGATTTTTAAAAGGGAATAAATAGATATTTATTGAACTATATTTTATAGGTAGCTAGATTTTTATTGACACTTCAAATTTAAAAAGGCTTATAAAGACTCGTGACGTGTAACTATAATAAATATTATTTTAACAACTTAACTAGAATTAAATAAGTTATTTTATTAAATCCGTATTAATATTTTTATTGCGAAGGTATCTTGATAAAATTTAGTACAGAGTGAGCCTACTGCTCGCGCTAATTAACATGACACCTGCTCCAATGATATTTGGTTTAAAGTACTGATTGGAAAAAAAAAAGTTTAATATGTGTCTGGGTAAGAAATATTTGTGTAAATTCTAAGTTCCCTTTCTGGCTATGGTTGGATGCTTTGACTACTTTCCGTGCCTTGGAATGCACATTAAGCCGTTAGTTCTGATTGTTATTACATCATCTATAGCTAACAATTGTGTACCAGCATGTAACAATGTAATACTGTGATCACCAATCCACCTGCCAAGAGTGGTGACTATGGCAAAACTGTACCTTTCTAGGAGGCCCACATTCAGCAGTGGATGTTATATGAGCTGACAATGAAAATAACTCATTTCAAAACTAATTTTACTCATTTCAAAACTATTTATTTACAAAGGCAGCTAATTAAAGCATTTTGTAACATGGTCAAAGACTTATCAAGCTATTTTCAACCTTATCGTAGTTAGAATGAGATTTAAAATAGCTTATACTAATTGTGTTGTAGCAATGATATCATAATGAATTCATTATCTTATGACTAAACTATGAAAGGTATGGAATCTACATTCAATTTTGCATTTACTTTTGACTCATACAAATATGTAAAATGGGCATGAAGACTTAAAAAAAACAAACAAAATATTGGATGCATATTTTTTTATTTATCAAATGAATAAAAATTTACAAAGATACAGAGCAACAACAAACTATAAAGTTCAGGAGAGGCGCTTGTGACGTCACTATTAGATAAAATTGTTCTTACAAGTAATGTCACATAAAATGTCTATCTGCTGTACGTTCGTCATTTTTTGTTGAAGGAACAAAAAAAAAATATGTCCAATATTTTTTTGGTAATATTACTGACAGACTAAATAGAACTGCCCTTCAGAAAGCACGTTAAGCCACTGGTCCCCATTGTTATAACATCATATACATATAATAATTGTATATCAAGAAATGAATAGCAGCATTTCCTTGTGTAGTACAACATAATACTGAGGTCACCAACCCGTCTGCCAAGCGTGGGGACTATAGCAAATACCCTCCTGAGGGAGGAGGCCCATGTTCAGCAGTGGACGTTATACATACAGAGACAGATAGACGGCGGGAAGCGATGTTTCTGCTATATATACTACAGACAAAGTAGTCTGTCCCTCAGCTTGTCATTAATTCCTCTATGAATAATAAGCTTAAGTTCACATTAATTATTTATAGTGATTGTAAGATCTACTTAATTGTTCCAGCTACATGGAATCAATGGAACCATTTACCCGTGTCATCCACAAGGCCGACCTAGAGTCTTCCTACATGTACCCTCGGACAGACAGCTTCGTGCCAAGTGGGATGCTGTGGACTATCGTCATCTCCGTGCCGTGTGTACTCAGCATGATCGCTTGGGCTGGCTGCAACGATTGTAATGACGCTTTTGAGGTGAGGAATTACGAATTCTTCAGAGGCTCGATCACCGTAGACGCGTAGCCCGCCTATCGGTTTTTCATCGGTTACATTTCGGGTAGTGTGCGGAGGTTCTGCATAACCTGAAAGGTGAAGGGGGTATCCCCTTCACCTTTCTGTCACCGGACGACTAGGCGCGGCGAGCGGTTTCACTCTTTTGTTGTAGACATTCCTTCAATACACACGAAGCGATTTGCTTCTTCTTTCATAATGCGGACGGCTAAGGAGTGGAATGCCGGAGTCAGTTTTTCCGGCACGATATAATCTGGACATCTGGACATCAGACTAAAGTGAACAGACACTTTCTAGGCAAGCGTGTATCATCATAGGCCTTATCTTCGCCTTCCATCTAGCGAGATTATGGGCAACGTAAGCCTATATTTAATAAAAATAAAATAAAAAACATTCAAAAATATCTTTATTCATATACATGTGACAACTTCCGTAGCATAGCGGTATATGGCTCGCTTTAAATCTCGGAGGTCGTGGGTTCGATCCCCACGCCGCCGCCGGACAGGAAATCTTTGTGTAGATTCTAAGATTTCTTACCGGGTCTGGTTGGTTGAGAGACTACCCTACGTGCCTCGGAAAGGCCGTTGGTCTTTCACGCAAAAACTACTGAATGGATTTGGCTGAAAGTTTGCACGCGGATAGTTTATAAGCTGGATTAACATATAGGCTACAAAATATCATGCTCCGACCCACTGGAGCAGAGTGACGCCGGTAAAACTGTGGGGCGTAGCTAGTTATTAATTAGGCAGTATTGTTTCAGAGCAACTCACTCCCAAGAACTTTTTTCATTTATATAATCAGAAAATATAAGCTTTTTTACATAATTTATCTTTGACATATCGTTTAAACTTGTTAATAGAAAGATCTCTTACATCAGCGGTCGGCAACCTTTTGGCAGACAAGGGCCACAAAGTGGCAAAATAAACTAACGGTTTAAAAACTTAAGGTAAAGGGCCTTGTGATATTAAGGTGGTCACATCACATCGAAAAGTTGACAATTTCATCCTCATTTGTTCGTTCTTGGGCAGAGTGAAGCGCACGGCGGTTACATAACATTAACGGGTCGCAAATAAGAAGTCCGAGGGCGGCATGCGGCCCGCGGGCCGCGAGATATTAGGAAGTTTGTTGTAGAAGCGTATACATTGCCCCATAAAAGAATTGCTAATTTTTTGGAGACGTGTAGCATGTAAAACAAGATTATGCTTCTTTCTCTCTGACAAGAGTGTCACTTATATCTTAAAATGATCAATATTCTTGTGGTCATATAATGAAAGTTTATTATAGTCTTACATGTTATCCAGGGGTTTCACATGGACCACTCTATCCGACCCCCCCGGAGCAAAGTGTGCCCTTAATTTGCAAAGAACCCTTTGATACCCTCGTAGACCCGAAGCTCGAGAGGCCCGCGAACTGTTACGTACAGCGACAGTTGCACAAAAAATCTAAAGTCATTCCTCAATCCCCTCGTCAGCGACCGCCCTGAGCCGAGGTCCAAGTCCCACAGTGGGTGCATTCTTGCGCAGGTTGCTTAGTTTGTAGTTTTTAAAACATTTATTTAGGCTGGAGTTCTGCTCGCCTTTATGCCCGGTGAACTAAGTTACTCTTTCACACAAAAACTGGTCAACGAATTTGGCTGACATTTTGCACGGGGATAGTTTATCTGCTGGATTAACATATAGGCTACAAAACATTACGCTCCGACCCACTAGCGCAGAGTGACAATCTAACTTAGTAGTTGATAATATTTTTCTTTCCACTCTTTCAGATCCTACTGGCGTGGTCATTGGCCCTGGGTATAAACGGAGTTTTAACAAATATGGTGAAAGTAGTGTCAGGTGAGTTAAACTCTCTTCTCGTCCAAAATACCTCAGTGCCTGAAGACAAAAGTCTTCAATCAATGTGTATTACCAATGATGACATATGGATCTGAGACGTGATCTCTTGCTGTGTGCCTCATAAGAAAGTTCAAAGTCGCTCGGCGAGCTATGGAAAGAGCTGTGCTTGGTATTTCCCTGCGTGAGCGACTACCTTACCTCCGTGCCTCGGAAGGCACGTTAAGCCGATGGTCCCGATTGTTGTAACATCATCTTTAACAAGGGTATATCAGGGAACGGGCAGCAGCGTTTCCTTGTGTGTTACAACATAATTCTGCGGTCACCAACCCGCCTGCCAAGTGTGGTGACTATGGCAAAAACCATTCGGACTGATGATGATGATGATGAATTGGGTGTAGTATTTTTGCCGCATTTCTCAAGTAGGACTGCGGTATCTACTCGAGTGAAATCTTTTATTTAAGGATAATACGATAATTTTATCTTTGTTAACAGGTCGACCTCGGCCTGATTTCTTTTACCGCTGCTTCCCTGATGGAGTGGAGTCTCAAGATATGAAGTGCACTGGAGATCCGACGGAGATCATGGATGGAAGGAAATCCTTCCCCAGTGGACATAGTAGCTGTAAGTATATCATCTATACCAGGGGTCTCCAAACTTTGAAGCCTTGGGGCCATAACGATTTTTTCAATATGTTCGAAGGGCCACTTGTCTAGAAATAAGAGTATTAGTTAAGGATTGAAAAAAAATCACTGTTTAGTGGCAAAGTGCGCGACCGAGTAATTATCATATTGTGTTGTCTTTTTCAACTTACCACAACAATAAGACATTCGATTCGCGGGCTAGATCGATGACACTAGTCTTTAAGTTATCGCGGGCCGAATTGTTGACACTGGCGGGCTGGATTTGGCCTGCGGGCCGTCGTTTGGCGACCTCTGATCTATACTAATATATAAAGCTGAAGAGTTTGTTTGTTTTGAACGCGATAATCCCAGAAAGTACTGGAGGCTTATCACGTAACGATCACCATCATCCTATGTCCACTGCTGGACTTAAGCCTCTTTCATAGATATCCAATTACTACGGTTGGAGGCGGCCTGCATCCACCGTGATCCCGCGGCCTTAACCAGATCATCCGTCCATCTAGTAGGTGGACGTCCTACGCTACGCTTGCCGATCCGCGGTCTCTATTCAAGAACTTTTCGGCCCCAAAGGTCATCTGTTCTCCGTGCTATATGGCCTGCCCATTGCCACTTCAACGAACTAATCCGTTGGGCTATGTTGGTAACCCGCATTCTTCTACGTATCTCCTCATTTCTGATTCGAACTCGTAGAGAAACCCCGAGCATAGCCCTCTCCATAGCTGGTTGAGCGACTCTGAGTCTCATAAAGCCTAATCATAGTGAAGCACCACGTTTCGGATCAAGTAAACAATATCTTCAATCATCATCAACAACCCGTTCACGTCCACTGCTGAACATGGGCCTCCTCTTAACTGGCCTTGGGAAGCCAGGATCGTTGAGTCGGATTGCTCATGCGTACCCGGCCTCCCCCAACGGCGGATCGAAGGAGTTTCCGGGGGGTTTTAGTGGTGTAGGGTCCTCTCCTCGTGGCATGAGCTAGCATACCACGCTATGGAGAGGGCGAATCCCTCATATCCCACCGCCAGCGTGCGAATACGCTGCGGTGGCGGTGGGAATGCGTAAATGCATTATCCCCGGACAAAAAAAGGATCGTTGAGGGATATTGCCGTAATTACCACGCTTGGCAGACGGTGATCGCAGTAAGATGTAAACCTTAGTCGCCTCTTGGGACATCCACAGGAAGTAGGGTGGTCTATTCGAAGCCGGCTTCGAATAGACCACCCTACGTCTTCCTGTTGCCCAACGGATTAGTTCGTTTAAGTGGCAATGGGCAGGCCATATAGCACGGAGAACAGATGGCCGTTGGGGCCGAAAAGTTCTCGAATGGAGACCGCGGATCGGCAAGCGCAGCGTAGGACTACACCTACTAGATGGACGGATGACCTGGTAAAGGCCGGGGGATAACGGTGGATGCGGGCCGCCTCCAACCGTAGTAACTGAATATCTATGAGGGAGGCCTATGTCACCCCCGACCCCGGCTAAGGCCAATGTCTTCATTCATCATCATCATCTGATTATGATGATGATGGTGGTCGTTGTACGGGCTGATAATGATTCATCAGCCCATACAACGTCCACTGCTGAACAAGGGCCTACACCCGAGGGAGGCTTATGCCATAGTCACCACGCGTGGCCGACGGGTTGGTGACCGCAGTAATATGTTGTACCACACAAGGAAACGCTGCTGCCCTTTCTTTGATATGCGATTATTATAGATGATGTTTTAATAATCGGGACCAACGGCTTAATGTACTTTCCGAGGCACGGAGGGTATGCCTCAATCAACCAAACCCGGAAAGAAATTTTAGAATATACACAAAGATTTCCTGTCCGAAGTGGAGATCGGACCCACGACCTCCGAGATTTAAAGCGAGCCAAATACCTCAACGCTATGGAGATTGTAATTCATCGTATGTGCCTTGATCGTAAACTGGCACTTAAGACCAAATGTTTCTGTAGATAACTGAAGTCTAGAATTATGTGTCAACTTTTCGCAGTGTCATTTTGTTCCCTTGGCATGGCGGCCATATGGCTGTGTGGTCGACTGGGCGTGCTGTCACGTCGGCGGGGGAGCGGGATTCGAGTCATGGCATGTCTCGCCCCACTAATGATGGCGGCTTGTGTGGCGCTGTCCAGGACTTGCGATTACCATCATCATTGGCAAGGTAAGAATCGTCTCCCTATCCAGTTTATAGCTAGAGAGACGGCTGACTGAAATAAAAAATAAGTAGGTAAAGAAAGAAGATTGCTACGTACCTAAAATTTAATAAAATAATAACAGGTGATGGCAAGGTTAAACACAATAATTATGTAATTGTAACCGTCGTCTCCCTATCCAGTTTATGGGGAGGGAGACGGCTGGTTAAAATAAGAAAAAAACATAATAAATACACGCGATGGCAAAGTGAAACACAGAGTATATTTAATTTCAGCCATCGTCTCCCTAACCATATAATAGGTAAGGAGATGGTCGAACAATAATTGTTCTATCCGACCGTCTCCTTCTCATAATAATTATGTACTTGCAGCAGTCGTCTCTCTATCTATTTTATGACTTCGGAAACTGCTGCGAAGTTAAATTTAGTATATTAAATTACAAAGTAAGTTCTGGGTTAACACAACAACAAGAGAAGCCATCGCCTAGGTTGTAAAAAACATATAAAAATAAATCCCTATTTCCATCGGTCACGGCATCACGCGTGAACGCCTTGTTGGTTCGCTTTTGTCAGGAGAATGTGCTTATGGAAGAAAAAAAAATGAAAATTTAAGAATACCTAACCACCATATTAGATTTTCTAATGTTACCTTAGCGCTTTCGACAATATAAACTTTTTTAATGTAATCTTTTGTCGTTTGACAAAACATTGACAGAATGCTGCTCTTAGTGCACATTACGGTTAGTTCAGAGCTATCACGTCTTATATTACAAGTTTAATTAAATCGGTTCAGTGAATCCACAGATCCTCGTACAACCTCACAAACAATTTACAGACTTTATTCTTTTCTAATATTAGTGTTGTATAATATTAAATACGTTATAGTAGAAGATCCGAACCAACATCGACCTTCACCTAGCTCATAATAGAATGAAACATGTTTTATAATGAATTCAGAAAATACACTAAAAATTGAAAAATGAAAAGACTTCCTGGACAGACTATTTTAAATTAATGTTTGCAACAGTTAATTAAAAATCATTTAAAAGAAGCTAAGATAATAAGTAAATTTTATTCTGACTCAAAGTATAGAACGTTCAGCTGTTAGGTTGGACCTGGACGAACTACTGGGTTGCCAGGTACAATAAGGTGTGTAGATGACAGTTACTTTCAATTGATTGGCTATACAAAATTATAACAACATAAGCGCTGATTTTTGCGTTAATTTACAGTGCGACATAAAAGAGTAGAAAATAAATGAGGGCGCCACAATCGCTCAGCTAGCAACCCAGTTAGTGCGACCTAGCTGATCTTGATACTTGAATAGTATTATTTTTATTTATTAGCCTTAAATAATGAGTTAATATTTTAAATAACTCCTTATGTTAATTAATCAAATGCTTTCAATAAGTTCCGCATAGATAGATAGTAGATTTGGTATGTAGTAGTAATAAAACAACAACTCCACTCAATTATAAACTATAATTAAAAAGGGCACTAATCCAATAAACTAAAATCTAAATATTCTACACCTTCCATGGGATCACTTAAGTTCATGTCGTCTGTTTTCAGGTCTGACATTGATTCATCACTGCTTTCTGAACCAATTTCATCGTCACTGCTGTCTGCACTAACCTGTATAACTAAACGGTCTATTTCATTGTACAATGTTCTTCCACGATCATAATACTCCTTCTCAATTTTCTTAACATGCTCACAGCAATTCTTCCAATCTTGAGCTGTTATCAAATTGAATGCCTCTTCGGTTAGGTCCTTAATGTTTTTTGCACCCACATTCTGTGAAGCGACTTTTCGCTTTGCCAGTGCCCAAATTAACTCTATGGGGTTCAAATCACAGTGGTACGGTGGCAGCCTTACCACTGTGTGACCGTATTGCGATAAAACCTCATCAATTTCGTATTCTGGTTCAGGCTTATGTTTCTTTACCAGCGCCAGAAGCGAGGGTTTTCTCAAATCTGGGTCGAAAGGCACGTTATTTTGTTGTAACCATATTCTTATTTCATTTACCTTATTAGCTGATGTCGGAGCTTTATTCTTTATAACAGAGTGATAGGGTGCATTATCCATCACGATGATTGAGGGCTCTGTGATGTTGGGGATAAGTTTTTCTGTAACCCATTTCATGAAATTATGTTGGTTCATTTCAGAATGATAATCTTCTTGTTTGTTCACACCGCTAAAGACTAGTAGAGCATTAGGCACAAAGCCTTTTTCATTTCCGGCATGAACTATAATCCACCGCTTTCCCTTTGAAATGTCCGTAGTGAATCCTTCAGTTTCAATCGACTGCCAGCATTTTTTAAGCTTGTAACTGGAATGGATGTAGCTTTCGTCCAAATATATTATATCCTTTTGAAGCTCTTCGGGCAAGTTTCTGTTTTCCATAATAATTTTTAAATATTGCTCTCTTTTGTGTGCAATAATAGGCTTTTCCAGTAAAGCTTGTCTGTTTGTTTTACATTTTTTATATCGAAATCCAATCTTTTTTAGTAGTTTCCGTAAATGCTCTCGACTTCCGTCATAGCCAATATCTTCCCTTAATAATTAAGGGAAGATATTGGCTATGACGGAAGTCGAGTTCAATTATTGAACTAGTAGTTTACCAATTGTAGGTACCTCCTTCTTTACAATATAAAAAAAATGAATTTTCTGCCGAATTGCACATGTGTTAAAGTCATCTAATACCTTTGAGGGACGACCCTTTCTATGTTTAGCTGGTGTAGAAAATTTCCCACCTTTTTTCATGCCATGATTTACGATTCTGCGCACTGTGCTTACAGAAACCCCTAAAACAAACAAAGCATGGTATTAATATAATATATAGATACAACGTTAAACTTTACATAATATTATATTTCTTACAATTTTATAACCACTGTCATTCTGACGGAAGAATTCCCGCGGAAAAAATACGAAAATATTTTAAAATTATGTTTCTTTACATTTAGTCTGTTCCTTCAACGAATATGGTAGGAAGGCAAAAAATGTATTTCATAATACAATAAATTACATAAATCTGTTTAGAAAACTTTCAAGGTTGTTTAGTCGCGCTATAACTCCAATAGTATTTGTTTATCTTAGCATAACCTCAAAAATGGTAGACAAATAATTTGTAAATAACATTAAGTTCGGAAATTTTGCTCACTGAATGTATTAATCGTATGTAATTAACGGTTGGCGCAACTTTTAATCGTTACTTACCAGTAAAATCTGCTGTACGTTTGTAAATATCTTCAAAGTTGGAAAGCAGCTTTCCAGCTTGAAATTCTGCCATACACCGCATGAAAACTTTATAAATTATTTCACGGGCACCACCTCGAATGACCTTATTCATGATGTATATAACTATTATCCAGTTCACAGAAATAACACACATAAACCAATATTCTAACGCAAAACGAAACCGATCGAGAAGATTGACAGCTTAAGTACTCATTTTAGGTGTTGCCAGAAAATGAAAACGTTTTAGTTCCCTAATATTTAATTTCTACTCTTTTATGTCGCACTGTAATTTAATCTTTTTATAACATAAATAAAATACATATAATAAAATTTAAGTAGCTTATTTAAAATAAAATTAACTTATAAAATACTACTATTCTAAATCTATCCTACTTGGCAAGGTTCCCAGAATGCTGGCAGCATTACCGCGTTGAAAAATATTTTTTTAAATAATAATGAAAAATAGTCTGTCCAGGATTTTTATAGCCAACCCATTTTTTATATATTTTCTAATAATATACAGGGTTGATACGACAGAGGGGCTTTCCTTTAAACTGCCTATACTAGGTACCATTTCCAAGCTCTGTACCAAAAATCAATTAAATAGGAGCAGTAGTTTAGTTTAGTCGCAAATGATTTTTTAAGTTTTTGCGCCGTTTGAACACGATGTATCTTTCCTTACGATGCGTTGTTGCCTCTAAAAAACATTGCAAAACATCCCGCACCGGCGCGCGCGCGACTTTGCCGCTTTGCTAGGTCAGTGAAATTTATTTACAAAGGGTGGTTACGTTTTACTCTGATTTGTAAGCTATTTAGTTTGTTTGAAAGAAAAAAATTCTCAATTTGGTTGCTTTTTATGTTTAAATGTTGTTGACGAATGTGTGATGTTTACCGTATCGGATTAATAAAAAACACGTATAGTAAACGTAGCGTAATTTAATGCCCCTCTGTCGTATCAACCCTGTATAGCACACAGGTATTAACGCGATAGATTACCTTTTTTTATTACCCGACGTTTCGATCAAGTTACATTGATCGTGGTCGCGGGCAGACTGGCTCGGCGGTGTCGCTCCGTAGCTGAGGGCGTCGAGTTACCAACTACCCTCAGTTTTAATTTATTTTGTATCGTTAGGCCGGTTGCACACTTCACTCACTGAGTTCAAAAAATGTTATTTTTACCGACTGCACAAAACGCGGTGTCAGCTTTTTGACAATTGGATACCATGTCGTCGATAATTTAAAACCATCTTCCCGGTTGAAATTTTTATGTTTCTTAATTTCAACCGCTTGACGCACAATTCTGGAGTAGTAATGGCGATCGGTGGAGAGGACGTGCGGACGGTCGAAATCAATCCAATGATCAATGCCCTGCTGCATTGCATGTTCGGCAATAGCTGACTTGTTTGTATATATTATAATTATGATACGCGAAAGTTTAAAAGTTTATATATTTTCTAATATACTTTATTTATTATAAAATATGTTTCATTCTATTATCACCTTGGCGAAGGTATCTTCGGATCTTAGACTATTACGGCATACTTACTTAATTTAGAGATTTAGTATGTGGTAACTTTGATAATAATCTCAATAAAAAGCAAAACTTATGTTTATTCCAGATGTTCTCGTCGGTTCTATCCTAGGTTTCTCAATATCAATATTCTGCTACCGCCAGTACTACAACGCGCTATCATCAGACCTCGCAGGAATACCATACATCGTATCCTGTGTCACCACAGCTAAATACTTCAACGGCAAACCGGAAAGTCCTGTGAAAGATGTCAAAGAGGAATCGACCCCTTTACTTAATGAAAAGAAAGTTGATAAATGGATTTAGGAGGTGAGAGCGCGAAAATAGATTGATTTGGTGGTTTGTAAGGAGGGTTACAGAAACAAAGACAAATAGGGTAGGTACAATTAAGAGTACAGCCATCGTCTCCTTACCCATAATAGAGGGAAGGTAATGGCTGGATATCCAACATTAAGTACAATAATAGGAAGTGAAAAGACATATTATAAATTGCATAAAGACAGGATTATAAGGGGGGGGGGCAGTTGCAAGGTAAACACAATAAAGAATTTCTTCTCATATTCAAAGAGCAGCCATCGTCTCCCTAACCATTTTATAGGAAAGGAAGACGGCTGGGTAGCAAATACTAAGTGCAATAATTGGAAATCACAGACAATAATAATTGCATAAAGGCAGGATAATGAGGGTGGGGCAGTAGCAAGGTAAACACAATAACGAAGAAGTTCTTTTTAATAGGTATTGAAAGAGCAGCCATCGTCTCCCTAACCATTTTATAGGAAAGAAAACCGCTGAGTAGCCAACATAAGGCTTTTCTCATATGGCTTGTCTATTGGAGTTACGACCTTTCGAAATTGGAAATTCAAATAAAAAAAATAAAAAAATCTTAAAGGCTATAATTATAGTTCTGAGTATTATATATTTTTAAATATTTAAAAAGTACTTAATTATGGGATAGTTATAACAGGGCCGGATTAGAGGTAGGCTTGACTAGGGCTATAGCCCCCGGGGCGCCACGAAATTGGGGTCCTCAATGAGTTACTTAATTGAGGAAGATTCTCCACCTTACAGAACAGGATACCTAATAGCATTATAGTTATACCTATATTTTATGGTTTTTTACTAAAAAAAATACTTGAAATCAAATGTTAAAATATAAATTATTTATTTATTAAACAATGACTTCTAGTTCCTAGTAATTTGTTGATAATATTATTTAGAAATAATTTATTTATAAGCTTTTATCTATTTAATATGGTATTATATCTTTAAAATATTTTTCCATATTTTAAAGGGTATATTTTTTAAATTAAGTTATTTTATTTGTTTAAATATTTATGTTTATCTGTGAATGAATCAATGTTGAAAAAATTGGGATTAATAAATTTAGGCCACCGGCAAGACTCGAACCTGCATTTTAGGTATAGACCCTAATGCCTTTGAATATTTAATTCAAAATGCAACTTTGGAGATATTTGTCGAAGTAATGTTGATCATTACCGATAGATGGCACTAACGTTCCTTAGAGACGTGTTATAGAAGAGATTGATAAATTTCGATGACGGTTAGGGTTCCACCGTAGCCTAATTGGTTAATTATCATTAGGGGCTTAACCTAAGATGCAGGTTCGAATCCTGCCGAAAATTGAGATTAATAAAATTAGACCACCGGCAGGAACGTCCTTCCTGCCGGTGGTCGAATTTTATTAATCTCAATTTTGAACCATAGTATATGGTAAACTTTTCCGTAAAGTATTCGAAAACATTTTTAAAAATGAGTCTACTAGTCTAATTTAGCATTTAAAATATAATATTGTGATGTACCCAGTTTTTTTTTATCATTGCTAACAGAGTTTTGCATTCTACTAGTATTCTTGTTAACCCCTCCGTGCTAAGCTAAAATGCTTGTGTTACGAGTGGGTTCATGTCGGTAGTGCAATGGGTAGGGATCGGACCGGCGAAGGTCACAAGTCCGACGCCCTAGCCATTGGGCTACAGTCGCTTAACAACGCTTATTTTGTTTATTTGATAAATGAAGATCACTAGACAACCCCATAATATATTGTGATATTGTATTAGTTACCCTCTTTTTGTATAATTACTTAGTATTTTTGCATGCATTTTATTGTGATAATTATGTAGAATATATTTTTATAAGTTACCAACCGAATTATATTATAAGTGAATACGTTAGATCAGGGGTCTCCAAACTTTGACGCCTTAGGGCCATAACGATTTTTTCAATATGTTCGAAGGGCAAAAACTGTTTTAATTTTTCTATCCTTAACTATACTCTTATTTCTAGACAAGTTGCAAAGTGTGCAACCGAGTAATTATCATTTTGTGTTGTCTTTTTCAACTTATCACAGCAATAGTAACAACAATAAGACGTTAGGTGTCGCGGGCTAGATTGATATCACTAGTCTTAAGCTGTCGCGAGCCGGATTGCTGGCACTGGCGGGCCGGATTAGGCCCGCGGGCCGTAGTTTGGAGACCTCGGCCTTAGATAAATGATTGGTCTCACGTGCTCGCTAGATACCGCCTTCGTACTTGACAAAATTAAATGCGAAGAAAATTGTACCCGAGCCAGTTACGCTCTGTGCGAGGAATACGCGGCGATAGTTTTATTAAATATTGGTTATAATCGAAGTAATATGCCAGTTTGTGTAGTAAACTGTGTACAAATAACACTACAAGAAATAAAGACTTTTTTTTCGGATGGACATACGTAGGTAGCCACGAGGCTTTTGCTACTTAACCATAAACATAAAGGCGAGCAGTGCTCCAGCCTTAATTAAAGGTTTAAAAAACTACAAACTAAGCAACCTGCGCAAGAGGGCGTCCCCTGTGGGGCTTTAACTTCGGCTCAGGGCGGTCGCTGGCGATGAGATTGAGGGATTATGATTTTTAGTATTTTAGGGGAGTTTTGTGCAACTGTCGCTCTACTTTACAGTTCGCGGGCCTCTCGGACTTCGGGTCTACGAGGGCATCGGATCACATACCATCGGTACAGTGTTATACACACTACAATATTGAGTTGTACATTTACGGAGATATGGTTTGAAGCGAGCGCGGATTCTAGAGCGAGACCAATCATTTATCTAAGATTAATACGCTCATTTAAAGATCAAACTCCATAATATTTTTTGTTTTGAATACCTATAACCAGTGAGCATGCTTGTAAATACTGATAAACGTGGAAATGAGGGTGTAAGGATGAGGTGTAAGTCCTTTGTCTCTGCTTACCCCTTTGGGAGAAAAGCGTAATATGTAGGTATGTTTTTAGTTACCGTAGACTTTGAAGATACAGTATTTAAATGGTTTAATGTATAATGAAATATAACGCAGGCTTCTAACCAGAGGAGCGTATAAAAAACTGGCCAAGTGCGTGTCGGACTCGCGCACGGGTTCGTACCATTTCCCTACCTTTTATTGATATAAAAATAAATAAATAAAGTTTGTTGTATGGGAGCCCCCCTTAAATAAATAATTATTTTAGTATTTGTTGTTATAGCGGAAAAATAAATACATCATTAATTTGTAAAAATGTCAACTGTCTAGCTATCACGGTTCCTGAGATAGGTTCCTGCCTGGTGGCAGACAGACAGCGAAGTCTTAGTAATAGGGTCCCGGTTTTACCCTTCGGGTACGGAACCCCAAAAATGCTTTTTTTTTCAATTATATAGATACATAGCAGTCGGTGGTGCTTTACAACTGGCTTCTCTAGTTGTAAATTACCCCTAAAGACTATTACTTTACTTTCTAAGTTTGGCTTTGGAGGAAAGTGAAAACATAAGTCTTTCTTACTCCTCCTAATCTCTTTCTGATTGAATTCGTTGCGGTTCCCAAGGGAGTTTAACTTATTCCCGAGACTTGGTGAGCCTCGACGCTCATTGTCATTTCCAGTGTGTGCCACTGTTGATATATATTTTTTTATTAAATATAGTCTTTCGTTTGACCATAATCTCGCTTGATGGAAGGCGAAGATAAGGCCTAAGATGATAGACGCTTGCCTAGAAAGTGTCTGTTCACTTTAGTCTTAAAGATGTCCAGATTATAGCGTTCCGGAAGAACTGACCCCGGCAGAGAATTCCACTCCTTAGCCGTCCGCATTATGAAAGAAGAAGCAAATCGCTTCGTGCGTATTGAGGGAATGTCTACAACAGTCCTGGCTTACAGGAGTTGCAGTGGTGGGAGTGTGGCTGGGATTACTCCCATATACATAGAAAAAACGTGGTGCTTCACTATAGGCCTTATGAACAGGTTCAGAGTCGCTCAACGAGCTATGGAGAGGGCTATGCTCGGGGTTTCTCTACGAGATTGAATCAGAAATGAGGAGATACGTAGAAGAACGCGGGTTAACGACATAGCCCGACGGAATAGTTCGTTGAAGTGGCAATGGGCAGGCCATATAGGACGGAGAACAGATGGCCGTTGGGGCCGAAAAGTTCTCGAATGGAGACCGCGGATCGGCAAGCGTAGCGTAGGACGTCCACCTACTAGATGGACGGACGATCTGGTTAAGGCCGCAGGATCACGGTGGAAGTAGGCCGCTTCTAACCGCAACAACTGGAGATCTATGAGGGAGGCCTTTGTCCAACAGTGGACGTCCTACGGCTGAAATGAATGAACATAGAAAATTACTTATTAAGTTTATACATCCCTTTGGTTTGAAGCCCACGTATAATGTATAATTAAGTATATATAAAATGTAATAAGAGATACTTAAACCCATTCCATGTACAGCAAAATCGATTTTTTTTTTATATTACTCGCAGAATTTGCATTATACTAGTATTCTTGTTAACCCCTCGTGCTAAGCTAAAATGCTTGTGTTACGCGTGGGTTCACATCGGTAGTGCAATAGGTGGGGATCGAACCGGCGACCACGTGATCACTAGTCCGACGCGACGCATCTAACCATTGGGCTTCATTTTTAGTATATAAAGTAAATATTTTTAAAATACCTCCCTGTACGTAGTAATAGTAATTTTTAATATTTATATAATTTAATTAATTAAATTGTGATATAATATATTTTTTGTACAAATTCTAAGAATAATATTGTTTTATTTATTTATTTTTTTGTATTTAAAAGGTAATAAATGTTTATTGTCTGTTGTATTATTAAATCATTTAATAATTAAACTTGTACTAATTATTTTTTATAACAAAATCCCAAATAATATTAGAGAACTATCTGTTAATAAATTTAAAGCCATTTTCAAAGCTAAGTAAAAAAGGCATATTATAAAAAAAATATCAGACTGTAGAGGAACGGTTGGTGGTATTCCTCCACAAAAAATGAAGATCTTTACCGGGCGAGGCGAGGTGGTGTGCCCGACGACCGACGGCCATTTGTTACTGTTCAAAACTTCTATAATAAAATAAATAATGAAATTTATTCAGCACTTAGGTATTTACAACAATTGTACTTGTCAAAATTACACTGTATAAGACTAAATCTAACAAAAGTATCACTTAAGTAGCTAAAAACATTGTTAAAATTAATTGATCTTACAGAATTTTTTATCAGTCAGTCTGTCTGTCGTGCGATAAATGACAAATGTACACATGATAGTAAGATGCCTTAAAGGTCTCAGGTCTCAGGTCCAAGAATCCGGCCAGTCTAAGCGACATCCACCTGAAGGGTGCCCCCCTTAAGGGGTTAGGAGCAACGCTCAGGGTGCCTCTGGAGTAAAGAGTAGATTTTCGAACAGTGGTGGTGAACAGCTACTAGAGTATCAAACTCCCCTAGCTAACCTGCTAACCTGCTATATGTTCGAATTGGCTGGCGGACTAGTATGGCGTGATACAAGTAAGTTGGGATGCTAGGTGCTAGAGGCCCTGCTTGTGTTCTTCTTGTAGTTTTGTGCGGCTACTGTAAATGGCGATTTAACTGAGTTTGTTGCCAGTGCTTCTCAGTTGCCACGTCTTGAAATGGTGGTAGGAAAAGAAATGGACGCATCATAAGAACATGACTTAAATTTAATTTTTAATGGTGTATATATGAATAGACATTATTGACTTTGACTTTGGACCCCATACTGTCAGATACAAAGATATAGGTACGGTTTAGAATAGACTACCCCATGTGTTCCCATCATCTATAATTATTGATAACGATCAAAAAATGGCAAAAAAAAAGGTTCGTGTATGGGAGCCCCTCTTAAGTATTTATTTTATTTTATTTTTAGTATTTGTTGTTACAACCTCCGTAGCGTAGCGGTATTTGGCTCGCTTTCAATCTTGGAGGTCATGGGTTCGATCTTTACGCCGGACAGGAAATCTTTGTGTAAATTCTAAGATTTCTTTCCGGGGCTGGTTGGTTGAGGGACTACCCTCCGTGCCTCAGAAAGCACGTTAAGCCGTTGGTCCCGATGGTTATAACATCATGTATAATAATCGTATATCAAGGAAGGGCAGCAGCGTTTCCTTGTGTAGTACAACATAATACTGCGGTCACCAACCCGCTTGCCAAATACCCTCCCTCGGGAAGAGGCCCATGTTCAGCAGTGGACGTTATAGGTACGGGCTGATGGTGATATGTTGTGTGTATGACGCCCCCTGTGGGACTTGGACCTCGGCTCAGGGGGGATTGAGGGATTATGACTTTACTTTATTCCTGTTATCCCCGTATGCCATATCCCCGTCACGGGGACAGCGGAACGTAATTAAATTTTATTTCCCGCTGTCCCCATAACGGATGTACATTCGGCTAACCAAACAAAACTACAACTTCAATAAGTCCGGTTGAACTACATCGGTTTAGATTTAGGTTTTTTTTTCTAACCACCCGATACCTCTTTAGTTTATCAACAACTAGTAAATTGATATACTTGACAGTGTACGGGGACAACGGGAAATATTTTTAATATGGACGTGGACACGGCGTATGGGGACAACGGGAATAAAGGATGACTTTAAGTTGTTTATGGGAGTTTTGTTAACGACACCTCTTCGCTATTAGGTTAATAAAGAGTTAAAAAAACAAAGACACGAACATTTTTACAAAATTTTATTCCTAAAATAACAATTAATTAAGTATTTCAAATTTACAAAAAACATAATAATAATAAACTATAACTTATCTAATTTGACTTCCTAAATTAATCAATTAATATTACTTAGGTTTAATTTAATTATATTAAATTACGTTATAAATGCAGATAGAATAATTAATATAACATTTTCATTTTTAAAAAGACAACTCTAGCACTTGGGAATTAATCCCTGTGTCGTTTAACACACACACAAATAATTTGTCCGGAATCGGACCTAGAACCTACTACCACCAGATCTCAGAAGTACTACCACTGAACTACCGGTGTGGTGTAATCATAGTACGTTTTATTAATAACAATTCAATGGTACTTTCATAACCCAAGGTTGTTTTTTTAATTTACATAAATAAATTATAATATTAATTAATACATAATTAGTTTACTTATTATTAATACATTACTTACCTACTTATTTAATTCTTCAATCCTCAGATAAAAATATCATAGGAATAAATTAGAATTTTTGCTGAATTTCCATACTAAGCCTTTCAAATTTAGAACTTTACTTTGATTCCTCTGTCAATTTTTATCTGACCATTAAAAAAATAGTCCTTATAATCATGTTTCTCAGATGCAGGGCCGGTTTAAGGGTAGAGAAAGTGGGGCGACCATTCTAGGCGCCGGATAACAAGGGGCGCCAAAAAAGGATTTTGGTAATATTGACCTCTTTTTGATCCTTTTTTACACCGCGTGACGGTTTCTTATAATGTGTTATTTCAGTAAATAATATTTCCTTTATATACAGTTCCCTCTCGCTAGTCCGCCGCTTGATAATCCGACAACTACTATAATCCGCCCATTTTTTGCAAGTCGATGTTAGCTGTAGACTCTCTGTAATCCGCCGTTAAGGAACAAGTTCGGTTCGGTAATCCGCCGCCAAGCATCAACTTCCCTCTCTTTCACTCTAATAACGAACTCAGTTCTATATACTAATACAAAATTACTATGTTTTTTTTGTTGTTTTCCTCAATTGTATGTTCCTGTACATAATAATCCCCCGTTTTTGGTAATCCGCCGATAGTCCGGATTTTTTGGTGGCGGATTAGCGAGAGGGTACTGTATGATGTAAAAGGCAAAAAATAAATAGGGGTTGAAAGTTTCTATAGAAAATATTTAATCAAAAATAGCAGGGGCTATATTTAATTATGAAGCTCCCACGGATGCGGGAGATAAGCGGGTGAAACCGCACGCGGAAAGCTAGTTGTAGTTGTTCGATCTTGAAGTTTTCGAAGTACGGTAGAAAACTGTACATACGATCGAAAATTATAACATAAAATAGAACATAAACTGATAAATTATAAAGAGAGCCGCAGAGGCGGATTGAACGTTGAGAGCGTTCGTAGGCAAGCATCTCATGGGTCGGATTGCTCGTCACCCGGCCCCCGCCAACGGCGGATCTAAGGAGTGTCCGGGGGGTTTTAGTGGTGTAGGGTCCTCTCCTCGTGGTATGAGTTTAGCATACCACGCTATGGAGAGGGCTAGTCTCACATATCCCACCGCCATGCGCCAGCGCGCGAATACGCTGCAGCGGCGGTGGGAATGCGTAAATGCATTTCCACCCGGACAACAAGACAAAAAAAAGGCAAGCATCTCATCGGCGCCCCTATTTTATAAATAAATAGTACTAGTAAAAAATAGATCACTGTAGTTGTCGTTACTACATGTGTGGTAGAGGTTACTTACTTACGTCCGCGCGCTCCTTTGTATCTTTGCGCCCCTCGGCACGTGCCTAGTTTGCCTTATGGATAACCCGCCTCTGAGAGAGCGGCGGCTTCAGATAATGTGCTACCTGGCCCTTGGCGCCTGGCTCCTATACCACTCCTCAGGCTCTATCTCTAGTACGGCACTGAAGAATTATGACATAAAAAAAGAACATTACGCCTCAAAAGTAACGTTTATTAGCTGACACAACGTCATAGTGTGTGTCATGTACATGACACACACTTTTCTTTATTTCTTAAGAGATTACTAGCAGAGTTTTGCATTCTACTAAGTATTATTCTTGTTACCTCCTCGTGCTAAGCTAAAATGCTTGTGTTACTAGTGGGTTCACGTCGGTAGTGCAATGGTTGCGGATCGAACCGGTGACCACACGATCACAGGCCTGACGCCCTTATCCATTGGGCAACAAAAAATATCATATTTTGTACACGTAAATCAAGAAAAAATACTTAATATGCTACGGTCTATGGTATGTCAGCTAAACCTTTATGTTTGGCCAACGATGAAAAAACTTGTTCAATCATTTTAGCTACGAGTACACCTTATGTAATTAGATGAGCTGATTCCGAAAAATAAATAAATAAATTGTATCACCCACCTACAGCTAAATAAATTCATTTAAATGGGTCCAGCCGTTTAGGAGGAGTTCAGTGGCATACTCACGTACAGTAGAAATATACAACGTGTTAATTAAATAACGCAAAACCTCTTGGGTGGTGATTGTGTTCATGAATATGAACAACTTTTTTTATGAGGCCAAAATTGTAACTCGAAGTTAAAAATCAGCTTCTTCATACAAATTGTCAATACCTACTCGACCAAAATGTATGAAAAAGTTCGTTTTTTTTCGAGTTACAAAGTTGGTCCCATATTAAAAGTTGTGCATATTCATGAAGAGCACAATCACCACCCAAGAGGTTTTGCGTTATTTAATTAACATGTTGTATATATATAAAGACAATGGATATCATATTATGTGAGATTCAGCATCCAAAAATACAAAGATTTAGGCCAATTGGTTTAAAAAGTTTTTCGTTATCAATAAACGATTTGTATTAGACAATACTATAAATGCAGTTTCGTACATAGTCTAATGATATGGCTATTCATTATTATATTATTAAAACGCCGTATTATATCTTATTTTACTATACTATACCCCATTACATATAGAAACGGTACTGCTGTGGATTCCCCCCTAGTCCTCCTGACCCTTAGCTTGCAAAGAACCATCCGATGCCCTCGTAGACCCGAAGTCCGAGAGGCCCGCGAACTGTAAAGTAGAGCGACAGTTGCACAAAACTCCCCTAAAATACTAAAAGTCATAATCCCTCAATCTCATCGCCAGCGACCGCCCTGAGCCGAGGTCCGAGCCACACAGGGTGCGCCCTCTTGCGCAGGTTGCTTAGTTTGTAGTTTTTAAACCATTTATTAAGGCTGGAACTCTGCTCGCCTTTATGCCCGGTGAAGTAGAAAAGTCTCGAGACTATCTACGTAAGTCAAAACGAAAAAAAAAAGGAACTGCTGTGGATGTCATAATATTTCTATACCTAATATAGCCGTAGCCCAATGG
This sequence comes from Nycteola revayana, assembly GCA_947037095.2. Classification (NCBI taxonomy): domain Eukaryota; kingdom Metazoa; phylum Arthropoda; class Insecta; order Lepidoptera; family Nolidae; genus Nycteola; species Nycteola revayana. Next base: position 9,582,384 of record OX344840.2, read on the forward strand.
CTAGGGTGTCGGACTTGCGATCATGTGGTCACCGGTTCGAATCTGCAGATTTATAAAGCAATTTATGTCAGTTTTAGGTATTAACTGACTCATGACATTCGCTTATGGTGCAAACATTATTGTAATTAAATAAAGTTAAATGTCCTATGACAATAACAGGTGACTCATTCGTCACGTCGGTGATACCAGTGCCGAAAGACCAAAAACAAGTTAAGCTATTGCTTAGGACAGTTTTATTTCGATCTGTGGGTCGCGGCCCGCCAAATATCTTTGCCAATTTCAGTCGTGTTAAATTCAAAACACTCGCGGCTTATTAAAAAAATCAATTTTCTTAGTCTTCTACATTATTTAGTTGTCTGTCTATGGCATAAGGGGACGCCAGTATTTTTTCAAACTGTTAAAGGGTCGCGAAACCTAAAAGATTGAAAAACACTGGTTTAGTATCTTGGGGTTGCCAAAAAAGTACAAACTCAATTATTAGGATAGGATTTTTTTATTTATTGGAAAAAATTGAATCTCTAAAATTTCTAATTCTGGATATGGGGGGCCATTAGAGTATCTAGTAGAGTAGTCTAAAGCCGGCCCTGCACAATACCATTTCTTCATGAAATGAAGTATAGATACATATCAAATAAGATTGTGTTACACACAATAGTTTTTTACTCCTATAAGGACCATAATTAAATTATTTTAAATTAATTAATTAATAAACATAATAATAATATAACTAGTTGATTATTCAAAACATTTTTTATATAATTTAATAACATTTTATGATTATTTTTAAATTTACTTTTTCTTAAAAGTGCGACAACTTTATATTACATTTCTTTTTACATACTAGGTGACTGTCATCGCCCGGACGTTCAAGTGTATAATGCAAGTTTAAAGTTGGCACGTTCCCCGAATGCTAGTATTTACTTTGCACAGCAGGTAAGCCAGCATTCTGGGAACCTTGCCAAGTAGAATAGATTTAGAATACCTAGTAGTACCTATTTTATAAGTTAATTTTATTTTAATCTAGTCATTGTAATTAGATATTAACAAAACTGTATGTAAAAATAAATAAAAATACTTAAAATAATTCATCATCATAATCATTATTATCATCACCCCGAATAACGTCTTTTGATGAACATACGCCTCTCCCAAGGGAGATTTTTGCGTTTCGACCTTATTATTATGTTGTAACACACAGGGAAACGCTGCTGCCCATTCCCTGGTACATGCTTGTTATAGATGATTTTAATCGACACCAATAGCGTGCTTTCTAGGCATGGAAGGTAGTCCCTTAACCATGATGATCCAAAAAGAAAATTATAATCACTTTTTTTTTATAATCGACACAAAACAAGATATCTTTCCGTGGCTGTATGGCGTGGGGATCAAACCCCAAAACAACTTTAAGTGAGACATAAACCGCTTCGCCACAGAGGCAGACATCATAACATTTTTAAATTAATATAAAAGGATTTTTTGTATATATTTTGTGACTCTGTTGCCAGACTTTCAAGAAAATTTATTTTTAAGATTATTTTATACATTTACATTATAATTGATTTTTACATTAATTTTTCACATTAGTTTTAATTATTCAATGCTAAAATACAAACATTTGCGGAAGTTATTACTGTTTTATATCATGAGATCCCTATAACCGCCATTTTCTTTCGATCACCAATTCACCATATAATCCTTTGTACATAATCAAAATCTTTCCAATAGATTGCTCTACTGAAAAACACATTGAATGCACCTACATTTATTAACAAATACCAAAGAAATTCAGCCACAACAATGTTATAAGACGGCTTTCCAAATCGAAGCCTCAAAATAATGTATGGAATCAAAAAATATCTAATTTCAAGCAATTTTTGTAACGCTACCACTAAAACCAAACAAACGGTGTATGGTAATAGGAAAGATATACAGTTCTGGTCTTTCAAATTGTCGTACAAGCTAAATAGTAGGAAGATGTACGCTGGCACTGAAGCATAGATAGCAAAATCATATTTACCGTACCAACGATTCCATATATAGAACATAAAATGCCTGTTATCTGCCAAAAGGTATGGATGAACTTGAGTATTATAATGTACCACCACTCCAAATACAATACCAGTTATTAAAACTAAATATTTCTTCGCATACATTAGTTTAAGAGTCGATTTTAGCTTTGAAACTACATAAGGCAGTCCAAAAAAGCCGTAAAATACCAAGAAATATAGCAACTGAGGCAGATGTATCGTTGGTGTATGCGCTTGTTTGTCTCCAACGACCAAAGAGCCATTGTAATAGTAAAATACTCCAAAACAGCTTAGTATAATCATCTGAGTTATCATTGTAAGACAGTCATTAGCATTTAAAAACCTGAAAAATGTCGTCATACATGTTGACAGGTGATAGTTAACCGCATAATATACGTCTATGAGATTGTAATATCTTCTAAGTTTAGAAGAATCAACGTCTTTGGCTATCAAAGAATGCTTACTCAATTTAACATTAGTAATATATTGATTACCGAAAACTCTAGAACTCTTAATGAATGTATCTAGAAACTTATGTCCAAATACCATGGCGATCCATACAACATTAGTTTGCCGCATCATTATGGCACTTAGACCGAGGAATAGCATCGTAAAATTGTATTTGTTCGTAAAACTTATTCGTGAGAAAAGCAATAAGAATGTTAACGATAGTGTATCAGTATAATACAGATGTGAAAAGAAGTATAAAGGTGGTAATAGAACTAAATTCAAAGCTTGTAATACAATTTTGGTGGGACTCCGTACATTGAAATAGACATATTTTAAAATACTAGCAAATAGCAGTAGGTTTATGATGGATGCGATGAGATTGGCGAAGCGTAGATTATAGCTGCTACACTCAAAGTAGTTACCAATGGGTGCCGTGACTAAATACAACCCTGGTAGTGTTGTTATCCTCGAGTCCCAATGAGTGAAGTTTCCGTTGCAGTACAGTTTACCTTGGGGCAGGTGACAATCTTCATCAATTACGATTTCAACGGACTGATTGACTTTGTCGAACAGCAGTTTTGAGATGCCAAAGTATGCAGCGGTTGTTAGGATAAGAATTGTGTAATATTTCAAGGTGGGTGACATTTTTCTGGCGGTATACCTGGAATAAAAACGAATATCCATTGATAATGTACTCTGATCTCTCACCCACTTGAATAGGTAAGTGTATATTTATGTACAGAGCTTAGTTGGAGGAAGCCTATGCTGAAAAGCACACTAAATTGCAAGAAACTATTATAATCTTTAAAAAACAGAAATAATAGTTTGATAAAACCTGTGGACAATTATGTTGACAATAAACAGGTGTAAAGGATGACATACCTAGCAATTCTGGTTACATAATACACTCTTGCAACATCCCTACTAATATTATAAATGAGAATGTCTGTTTGTTGTTACGCTTTCACGTGAAAACTACTTGATATCCAATCCTCATAAGCCAAAGGGTTAAAATATACATCGCGGATAATGTTTTTTTTTTATGTTATTGCTATCTATCATTATGAGCTATTCAGCAATATTTGCAAAATTAGTCCTTGGCTTGCAACATTGCCCACCCACTGATAAGTAAGTTGATCAATGTTGAGGCCTAGATATTCAAGTCTTGTGTCATCTTTTTTTAAGCCAGCTCTTAAGGAGCTATACCTAAGATGCAGGTTTGAGTCCTGCTGATGGTCAAAATTTATTCATCTTAAGTTTGAAATTTATGCTAAGGAAGTTTTAAATTAATATAAAAGATTTTGTAAATCTATAGCTTATTAAATAAATTTGGTAACATTATATGTAAAGCAAAGTTGACAAAATGTAACATTTTACATTACTTTTGGCCCTTACATGTTACATGAATCAATATCTTACTTACGAGTTACTTTTTAGATTTTCCAGCAAACAAATAAAAACTATTGAGAAAAATGACAAAGTATGTTGCAGTATTGAAAGACATTACTAAATTATTATTATTATTTTCGGTTGGCTGGATTCAACCACATTTACAGGTCAAAGACCAAGTAAATGCAGCATGTGGTATGAAAAGCTAGGTTTGCAGTGTCAATTTGTCTGTTTGCATGAACTTTCTCACAATACTGCATGTGTTAAGGATAGCGGCCTTTTGAAAAATTGTGTAAATAAATGGTCTCAGATCTAATAACTTAATGCTGTTGTGTATGTGCTTAGGTATTACTCCAGCTGTACATAGGACTATGGGTACAATATAGACTTTATCTTGTTTCCAAATTCTAATTACTTCGACTTTCAGATCTGCATATTTACTTTATTATTAATATTATTATTTGTGATCAGGCAAGCAGTTCATCCTGCTCTTCTCCATTAGTTGGATATATTATATTTAAATTGTTTGGTATATTACTTTGATTGTTGGTTTTCTTTACTGGAAAATTATGACAAGTTATTGTAATTTTACAAACATGACAGGAATATTATTTTAGTCCATAATAATATGCACTAAAATAATTTTCCATTCCATAGCATATTATTATGGCACTAAAATAATTTTCCTAATTTCCTAATATGCCACAATAAAGTATTGTGTCGTTTTCCATTATAAATAAGGCAATGTTACTTTTCTCGTGGAAATGTTACTTTTTGAGCTATGTGTTATATTTGACTATCTGCTACTGGTACTAGCAACACTGACGTCAATGTAAAGCATGGTATGTTCATTTTTTATATATAGGACGTATGAATTGATAAAATGTTATTATGTAGGTATATTAAATTAAAATAAACATCACAATAGAAAACACAAGAGTAAAATCTTTTGACAAGTCCAATAAGATTTTTTGATATTTAGTTATGGAAATAAAAACGAAAACAGTAAATAAAGTGAGACGCAACATGTTTTGAAGTTTACGGAAAAACTTTGACTTACCTTGCAGTGGTTTACATTAAATATAACACGGCGTCAATCGCTTAATTCATGTGTTTAAAAATTAATACCCAGCCATGGATTGTTACTGTTTTATTGACAAAATAATCTACGAATTATCGTAATAAGTGCCGGGGTGCCGGGGAATGGCGGCTTTTTTGACATTTTGGCATTGCCACTTCTACTCAATGAACTCAAGGCTAACTAAACGTAATATATCTATTGCAATATTATATAGCATTTGTCTTTATTTCTATGTATGATAAGTTACTACTGCTATTAAAAACATAAAAATTTTAAATTGAACTGTTGTAAAACAAGAGTATACAACCTGAGCATTTCTTTTAATTTAGCTAAGAAAGTAACAATAAACAAACTAAACGTATTATTTAGAAATTCATTTCATGTAGAACCATTTTTCATCATCAGTTATATTTGTATGTGACATTAGGACAATAAATAAACAAAAAAAAATAACTTGCTGGAATTATTTTATTTATTTTATCATTATTTTATACCGATAAAACGGAAAATAAATTTGTTAAATTCTAGTTTTGTATTACGAAATTAAAAAATCAAAGTAACTAATTTCCGTAACGGAACGTTAAAAGTATGTTTTCTCTTACAACGTTGTATTTACTCCTTTTTCATTGGATGATAAAATGTCATATCTGTAGATATAGGTTATAGAAAACCGGCCCGAAAGTCCTATTTTGACATTTAACAATTTTGAAATGAAACGGTGCAACGGCTAAACGGAGTTTAGATATGAACTTACATTTTCCTTTTACCACAGTCAATGTTTATTATTTCCGTGTTTTGTGTTGTGTAAATTTTACTAAATATTGGCTTTAAAAATGGAAGGCAACGATTTTCTAGTGAGAATCAAAGCGAATGGGACTGAAAAAGACGAGTGCAACCTTTCAATAGTTTACAATGAATATAAGAATATTTTATCTAATTTAGCAGCTAAAGCACGAGGCACGTTCTCGTTAAATGTGCTTTGTTTGTTATGCAGGTAATATTGCTTAGTTTTAATAAATATTTTACTTAAAAAAATAGTATTATCTTACACCATATACTTGTAGTTTTCCTGTCTCTTTTACTCGACCGTAATTACCTATAAATAGCTAGCTTCCGCGCGCGGTTTCATGCGCCAAAATCCCGTTCCCGTGGGAACGTCATAATGAAATTTAGTTTACAGCCTTCCTAGATAAATGGGCTATCTAACACGGATAGATTTTTCAAATCCGGTCAGTAGTTTCTAAGATTAGCTTGTTTAACCAAATAAACAATAAAAACAGTTAATATATTAGTATAGATAAATTATTTTCCCAAAATGCAGTAGTAGTTATAATTAGAATAAAGGACCAGTGGGGTAGTTTCAAGGGCATATGAATTCATGTTTTAACTAGCTTCCCATGCGCGGTTTTACCCGCGTTTCTCCAGTTTTCATAGGAACTTAATAAAGAAATGTAACCTATAGCTTTCGTTGATAAATGAGCTATTAAATACTGTATTTTCTTCAAATCATACCAGTAGTTTGTGATATTTAGTGCATTCAAGCAAACAAACAATAATTTTTTTTTTTCCCAGAATGCACCTATGCATTTGTATTTATAATCAGTATAAAGGATGTTTCAAAATTAAGATTAATAAAATTCGACCACCGGCAGGATTAGAACCTGCACCTTAGGTAAAGCCCCCAATGTCTTAACCCAGAGGTCTCCAAATATGGCCTGAGGGCCAAATCCAGCCCTCCAGTGTCAACAATCCGGCCCACAACAGCTTAAGACTAGTGTCATCAATCATGCCCGCAACACCCAATATCTTATTGTTGTTACTATTGCTTTGATAAGTTGAAAAAGAAAACACAAAATGCGTACACAAATTCGCGTATAGTTAAGGATTGAAAATTTAAACTAAAGAGTTTTAATTATTCAATTCTTATTTCTAGACAATACTCAGACCAATACTCTCATTTCTAGACAAGTGGCCCTTCGAACATATTGAAAACATTGTGATGGCCATAAGGCTTCAAAGTTTGGAGACCCCTGCCTGTTGTTGAACTCATCATTCGCTTTATGACACATCTCTAAGGAGGAAGGGTTCCACCGTAGCCTAATTGGTTAAGGCATTGGGGGCTTTACCTATGATGCAGGTTCAAATCCCGCCGGTGGTCGAATTTTATTAATCTCAATTTTGAAACATAGTATATGGTAAACTTTTCCGTAAAGTATTCAAAAACATTTAAGAATGAGTATAAAAGTATAAAGTGTTTTATGGATTAACAGATTTAAGTTTAAATAATACTTTTTAAATTTCAATTTCCAGAAACATAGACAAAGTACCACAATGGAGGAACTCCATAGACACCAAAGATCTGTTAACCCTTACCATAGACTGTGTGAGAGAGACACGAGGACAGAACAAGCCGGAACAGATCAAGACATTGGCCTGCATCTACCATATACATAAATATGTTGTGAGACTGGTAAGAGAAAAGCTTATTTATTAAATAAAAAATTATGGGTTTATTTAAAAATTGAGGTTTATTACCTTAGACCACCAGCAGGATTCAAACCTGCTTCTTAGGAATGCCCCTATTGCCTAGACGGAATGGTCTAGGCCAGGGGTCTCCAAACTTTGATGCCTTAGAGCCATAATGATTTTTTCAATATGTTCGAAGGGCCAAAGCAGTTTTAATTTTCCTATCCTTAACTAACTCTTATTTCTAAACTAGTCACAAAGTGCGCGACCAAGTAATTATCATTTTGTGTTGTCTTTTTCACCTTATCACAGCAATAGTAACAACAATAAGACATTGGTTGTCGCGGGCCAGATTGATGTCACTAGTCTTAAGCTGTCACAGGCCAGATTGTTGGCACTGGCCGGCTGTAGTTTGGAGACCAGAGGTCTCCAAACTACAGCCCGCCGTCTAGGCAATAGGGGCATTCCTAAAGTTTCTTTCTGTTTTCAGAGGTTCAAATTCTGTCATTGGTGGAAATTTTTAATTATAATTTTCTCAATTTGTTTATTTAGTAGTCTCCCGTGTAAGTTCACCTGCATACTATATATACTGTTCTCATTGAAACTTTAACTTAAAATATAGCCGATGACACTCACAAATGACATGACTTTCTATTGGTAAAAGAATTTTCAAAATTGGTTCAGTAGATCCACAAACTCACAAACGTTGCCTCTTTATAATATTAGTAAACAAAAAAAAAAAAAATATATATTTTTGCTTCAAAAAATTTATTGGCTCTGATATGCAAATGGTTCTTCAGTAGAGCAAACGGTGAAAACAGGGCCATCCATAAAGTATCCCACACAAAGATAATTTTTAAAATTCTATTCTGTAAATTAATAGAATCAGTCATTACTTTGTGAAAATCCATAGTAATCTAATTTAAAAAGACAACATATCTAATGGGAACTCCGCATTTTTTTTTTGCGGAATGAACAGTGTTTATTTTATCTTTGCCGTGTGGTTTCCGGCTTCGAATAAACCACCCCATGTCTTCCCATGGGTGTCGTAAAAGGCGACTAAGGGACATATGGCTGATGGATGGGCAGCAGCATCTATTAGCTCATGGTTTACATCTTACTGTGATCACCAATCCGTCTACCAAGCGTGGTGATTATAGCAATATCCCTCAACGATCCTGGCTTGCCAAAGTCTGTTAAGAGGAGGAGGAGGATGATGATGATTTTATCTTTTTCAATTTGATTCTATTCTGTAGTTCTTTTTGACCTATTTCAACACTTTTACCTAATATTTTTTCTCTTTAATATATTATTATTTGAAATGACTTTTGTATTAGCTTCATGCAACTTTTTCCACTTGGATTAGTTAGATTAGGCAGCTTTTACGATAAAGTGTAAAAGGCATTTCCAAAGTCTATTGTATCTCTTCCAAATTTCATCAGAATTTGTAGTATTACTAATTTTATTCAAACTTACTTCCCACTTTCCTGCGAAACTCCCGTTCCTACGGGTGCCTTACTCTTAATACTGAAAGAATTTTTCAAATTCAAGCATCTCTTCAGCTTTATATTCTACTAATTTTATAAACGCGAAAATGTTTGACTGAAATTTTGAACTGGGATAGGTTTATAACATATAGGCTGGAGCAGAGTAACGCGGGTAAAACCGCGGGGCGCTAAAACAGCTGGTATAAATATATTTTTTATTGTACATTTTTCAGAACACTACCACCCCACCTGAACTGGTGCTAAAACTATCCTTCATGGCCTTCGAAACTGATTCCAAGAACCTTCTCGCCGAGTACTGTAAAACATATTGGAACATTTTAGCTGATCGACTCACATACATTGAAAAACTCAAAGGAAAATCTACACACAAACTGTTACCAAAACTAGCTGAAGATTTGTTAAAAACTCTCGATATCTATGATACAGTACAATTTTGCGCAAATGTCCTTGTGTTTCTGGTGAAAAAACTACATTTTATGTATAGTGAAACATGCTTCGAGCAACTGAACACTTTTTATGGAGATTTATTCAAGAAAATTGCAAGTAAAAATGATTTAGCAGCATTCAAGAAGGTTAAAGATGATGTTATTACAGATTTGTATGTTAAAATGAGTGATTGTATTTATGTGGTAGCAGAAAATTCATCGAAGAGTCATTTCAAAGGTCCAGTCTTAAGTTCTGTTGTAAAGACAGTGATCACACTTCTTGGACATCGATCAGATATATTTCATTGTTTACAGACATTCTATTTGAACTCGTTTTGTGACATCTTTGAGAATAACACCCAGTACATTGATGCCACGTTCAAGAACTTAACCACATCGTGTGAAATAACTGAAAAACTTGGATATAAATCGACCATGCTACCAACATACACATATATGAACCAATTCCTACGTCTCTTTATAGAATATTCAGTGAACAACTTGATTAAAAACCATTTCACAGAAGACATTCAAGTAAACTGTCTTAATTTCATGCAGAAGTTGATAAGAGAATTGAAAAATTGTGATCAGTTACTGAAATGTGAGAATTGTAAAGTAAAAACTGGGCTGCATGATTCATTACGGCTATCATTCTTAGTAAAACATTTTGTAACACATTCCTTAAAATATAACATGGATATAACGAACTTAATACCTTTATATAGCGATATAATAGTCAATCAATATAAAATTATGTCTGCACTTAAGACACTTGGATGTATTAACTATGAGAAGTGCTATCGCAAACTCCAGACAGACACACATAACACTGCAATTTTACTAAATAAGAACCAAAAATATGAATTTTCAATACAATTGTTTGATATATATTTGAAAAATGAGCTTAATTTGGAAGATAGTCATGTTGAGCTTAAAAATATTGCTCGAGCATTTTACAATAAGAGCATATGTCAGTTAGATTATATGAAACACGATGAAGCATTGATTGATGCGTTTTTAAGCTTGGTTTTTTCTGAAGAATTAATCTCGGATAAGTATATGAGCTTGGTGATGGATATTAAAGCTAAAGCCTTGAAGCTAAATGATGAGGACGACGATGAAGAGAAAAATAGTGATTTGCAACTAATGTCAGTGATGGAGGCTTGTCAAATAGCAGTGGATAGAAATATGTATGGGAATTTGAGTGGTTTTTTGAAGAAAGTTAAACTCAGGTAAGTGTTTTCGGATTGACTTACGTAGGTAACCACGAGGCTTTTGCTACTTCACTGGGCATAAAGGCTTGCAGAGGTCCAGTCTTAATAAATGGTTTAAAAACTACAAACTAAGCAACCTGCGCAAGAGGGTGCCCCCTGTGGGGCTTGGACCTCGGCTCAGGGCGGTCGCTGGCGATGAGATTGAGGGATTATGACTATAGTATTTAAGGGGAGTTTTATGCAACTGTCGCTCTACTTTACAGTTCGCGGGCCTCTCGGACTTCGGGTCTACGAGGGCATCGGATGGTTCTTTGCAAACTAAGGGTCAGGAGGACAAGGAAGGACGCGTCGCGTTCGCGGGCGCTCTCTTCTCCGGCGGGTCGGATAGAGTTCAAAAGAGCATTAGCATCTCAATGTTTATAAAAATCGGGACCAACGTCTTAAGGCTCAATGTTCGCACTTTAAGTATTTATCAATGAATATGTCGGAATATGGCATTTTTAACTGTTATACTTAAATTATTGTTTATTTTGCGAATATAAAAATCAACAACGAGTCTATTGTTAATAAGCCTTAAAAGTGAATAGCATCAGTAGACCAAGGAATTTCAATACAATGATAAAAATATAAAATTTAGATTACAGACATTCACAAGGCTTTTGCTATGTTTTTGACAGAATGATGACATAACATAGGTCTGTTATTATCACTTACTTTCGCAAAATAAATAATCTTCAAATATATCAGATAAGAAATGCCACTTTCCGACAATTTCTCCGTTAAATACCTGAAGTGCGAACCTTAACGTACTTTCCGAGGCACAGACGGTATCCCCTCAACCATGCGTCTGACTTGTGATCTAGTGGTCGCCGGTTCGATCCCCACCCATTGCACTATCGACGTGAACCCACTCGTAACACAAGCATTTTAGCTTAGCACGAGGGGTTAACAACAATATTAGTAGTGTGTGGAATCTTTGGGCCCCGAGTCTACTATAGTAATGGCGTGTCCATGAACTGTCAATGACAGATCAATGGTCGGTTATTTCCCATTTGGTAATCTACTAATCCAAATGACGACATAATGGTGTCACTATGACGCCACGATGACATTAGCGTAGTTGAATATAATAACAAATGATACATTTATAAGTTTTGAAATCGCCTAAATAAACATTACAATCTCCCTAACCATCTCCCCTGCTAATTCTGTTGACGGCCTGTTTCTGCGGTAGCAACACCGACTGCCATTCCAGCGCCGACACCATAGTGAGATTAGTAAATTACCGTTTTTGGCATAATGATATCATGATGCCACTACGGTGGCACAATAATTAAAAAAATAGCAGACACGGCCCCCTGCACGTAATCTTAATAAAACAATGTATTTTGTTTGTCCGTTTGTAATTGATTCCTATATTATTTATTTTACAGTTCTTTATTGAAACATGAATATGAAATGTACGCAAAACTCTGGCCTTCAATACTACCTATAGCTGGGGTTTGGAAATCTCTTCACAGACTGATGAATAAGAAGCATAAGGAGTGGGTGAGAGGTGAGATATCTCGTATTCATTTAACATCAGGTGGATCATTATTACCATCAGCCCGTATAACGTCCGCTGGTGAACATGGGCCTCCTCCCGAGGGAGGGTTTTTGCCATAGTCACCACGCTTGACAGGAAGATTGGTGACCGCAGTTTTATGTTGTAACACACAAGGAAATACTGCTGCCCGTTCTCTGGTATACGATTGTTATAGATGATGTTAATAGTCCCTCAATCGTCTATACCCGGAAATGAATCTTAGAATATCCACAAAGATTATAGGCGTCGAACTTTATCAATTTAAAGGATATTAGACTTGAAAATAAAAAATAAATTGAAATAATTATATCCTACTTATATTATAAACGTGAAAGTTTATAAGTATGGATGGATAGATGTTTGTTACTCTTTCACGCCAAAACTACTGAACTGAATTGGCTGAAATTTTGGCGTGGTATGCTAACTCATACCACGAGGAGAGGGCCCTACACCACTAAAACCCCTCCGGACACTCCTTCGATCCGCCGTTGCCGCAAGCAATCCGGCCCATCGCTTAACGACCCTGGCTTACGAATATCTGTTAGTTCCATGTTCAGCAGTGAACGTTAATGAAGATGAAGAAGGAATATATTCTGTATTTCTTTTTTCCAGTGGAAAACGAAGAAGTATTATTGTGGACCCTATTAGAAGTGGTATCGCTGACTCCGACAGCTGTACGCACGATACATAGTAATGAGTTCAAGCTTATGGTCACAGATTTACTGCACACCATTGATAAAATGCCTGTAAGTATATATATATTAATATCATCATCATCATTAGACCGTATAAAGTCCACTGCTGAATATGGGCCTCCTCCCGAGTGAGGGTTTTGGCCATAGTTACCACGCTGGCAGGCGGATTGGTGACCGCAGTGTTATGTTGTAATACACCGGGGAAACTCTGCTGCCTGTTCCCTGGTATACGCTTGTTATACATAATGTTATAACAATCGGGACCAACGGCTTACCGTGCTTTCCGAGGCACGGAGGGTAGTCCCTCGACCAACTAGACCCGGAAAGAAATCTTAGAATTTACATAAAGATTTCTTTTCCGGTGTGGGGATCGAATCCACGACCTCCGAGACTTAAAGCGAGCCCATTACCGCTACGCTGTGGAGGTTGTCGTTACTACATAGGTATATGTCTATATTAATAATTATATAAAGCTGAACAGTTTGTTTGTTTATAATATAATTAGCTTCCCGCGTAACTTTAAAGAGCTCTGCTCGCCTTATGCCCGGTGAAGTAGCAAAAGCCTCGTGGATACCTAAATATGTCCATCCGAAATTAAAAAAAAAAAAAAAAACAGCTTAACTGCTGTTTTTGTGAGAACTGATATAAAGCTGAAAAAAAATGAAAATCATTTAAATTTTTGAGTCAAAAACTTGTTTAATGTAACCTCATGTCGTTTGACATAACATTGACAGAATGCTGCTCTTAGTGCACATCACGGTTAGTTCAGAGCTAGCATGTCTCATATTAAAAGTATAATTTAATATAGAGTTTTAGTTCAGACAGGATCTGGGTATCAGGTCTGTCTGTCATAAATATAAAACTAAACTAACTAAAACTGAATGTTCTTTATAATTATTTACAGGAACCTCTACCCATAGATGTGCGAGTGGCGCATACGACGTTATTGTTCCTACAAGCTGAGTACGATATAGCTGATGCCAGCGCCAAGTACGGATGGAAGATAACTGAAACTGTAAGCTTACTTAACTTTACTTAAGTTTACTCAAGTTTACTTAAGTTAACTCAAGTTTACTTAAGTTTATTCAAGTTTACTTAAGTTTTCTTAAGTCTACTCAAGTTTAGTTAACTTTACTCAAGTTTACTTAAGTTTACTCAAATTTACTTAAGTTTACACATCTTTACTTAACTTTACTCAACTTTACGTAACTTTACTCAAGTTTACTAAAGTTTGCTTAGATTTACTCAAACTTACTCAAGTTTGGTTAGGATTACTCAAGTTTACTTAAGTTATCTCAAGTGTACTCAAGTTTTCTCAAGTTTACTCAAGAATACTCAAGTTTACTTGGGTCATTATTAGCCCATTAATATCACATTCACTGCTGAAATAATTATGAAATAATGCATTTTGTCTCGCTTTAAGTCAAGAAGGTCGTGAGTTCGACCCCACACCGAACAATAAATCTTTGTGTGTAATTCTAAGATTCTAGAAATCTTAGAATTACACACTCTGGTTGGTTGAGGGACTACCCTCCGTGCTACGGAAAGCACGTTAAGCCGTTGGCCCCGATTGTTATAACATAATCTATAACATTTTTTTACGATTGCTAGCGGTCTACATCCACTGACTCCCTGCTACCTTTATGAGGTTGTCCAACAGTTCGTGTTCTTCACTCGAGAACCTTTCTGCTCCTATTTTCATTATGTGGTTAGCCACAAGGCTTTAGCTACTTCACCGGGCATAAGGGCGAGCAGAGCTCCAGCCATAATATATGGTTAAAAACTACAAAATAAGCAACCTGCGTCAGAGGGCGTCCTCTGTGGGGCTTGGACCTCGGCTCAGGGCGGTCGCTGACGGGGAGATTGAGGCATTATGGCTTTTAGTTTCTTTAGGGGAGTTTTGTGCAACTGTCGCTCTACGTTCTAGTTCGCGGGCCACTCGGACTTCGGGTCTACGAGGGTATCGGAAGGTTCTTTTCCACCATAGGCCGTCAGTTCAAGCTATATGTATTTATATTAGTACATATATTCACGCCTTTTTCTCATACGGGAAGGCAGAGACCACTTCCTTCCACTTGCTACGATCTTGACATACCACTTTTGCCTCTTCTGCATTCATTAAACTCCTCATGCATGTCCTTCGGTTTCATTATCATCAGCCTATTGTAATCCACCGCTAAACATAGGCCTCCCCCATCGATTTCCAGCGGGAACGATCGCTAGCGGCCTGCAACCACCAACTCCCCGCGATTTATAAGGTCGTCGGTTGGCAGATCGTGGCCTCCACTCGACCTTTCTGCTCCATCGGCCGTCAGTTCTTCGAGCTGTGTCCTGCCCATTGCCACTTCAGCTTGCTAATCCGTTGAGCTATGTCAGCGACCTTCGTTTAGGGTACTTTTAACCTGGCCTTTCTTAAAAACGTCCTCGATTTGTTCGTGGTACGTCCGCCTTGGTCTTCTACTTCCAACACTTCCGTTCACATTTGCCCTATCAATTTTACTAGTTAGTCTCCTTTCAATCATCCGATGCCCTCGTAGACTCGAAGTCCTCCAGGCCCGTCTCTCCCCTAAAATACTAAAATTCATAATAAATAAATATTTTCTTTCTTTCTTTCTTTCTTTCTTTCTAATCCTATTTTTAAATGTTTTTGAATACTTTATGGAAAAATTTACCATATATTATGTCACAAAATTGAAACAAAGTCATAATCCCTCAATCTCATCGCCAGCGACCGCCATGAGCCGAGGTCCAAGCCCCACAGGGGGCGTCCCGCAGCGCAGGTTGCTTAGTTTGTAGTTTCTAAACCATTTATTAAGGCCGGAGCTCTGCTCGCCTTTATGCCCGATGAAGTAGCAAAAGCCTCGTGGCTAACTACGTATGTCCATCCAAAAAATAAATAAAAAAATAGTCTCCTTTCATTAAATCACTCTATATCTGAACCAATTTAAAAAAAATATTACTATCAGATTTTTTGCAGTCTACTAGTATTGTTGTTAACTCCTCGTGCTAAGCTAACATGCTTGTGTTACGAGTGGGCTCACGTCGGTAGGGCAACGGGTGGGGATCGAACGGGCGACCACAAGATTGTAAATCCGACGCCCTAGGGCTACGCCCGCTTATATATTTCACAACAACAACATCAGCCCGTATAACGTCCACTGCTGAACATGGGCCTCCTCCCGAGAGAGGATTTTTGCCATAGTCACTTTGGTGACCGCAGTATTATGTTATAACACACAGGGAAACGTTGCTGCCCGTTCCTTGATATACGATTATTATAGATGATGTTATAACAATCGGGACCAACGGCTTAACGTGCTTTCCGAGGCACGGAGGGTATTCCCTCAACCAACGAGACCCGGAAAGAAATCTTAGAATTTATACAAAGATGTTTTGTCCGGTGTGGGGATCGAACCCACGACCTCCGAGACTTAAAGCGAGCCAAATACCGCTACGGAGGTTGTCATTATATATTTAATTTATATTTATTGCAGATCATCGATCCGGATAACACACCAGTGAATCGGACATTGGCTCAGGAGTTCGAAGCCATACAGAGAGCTCTCCAAGCTGTCGAGATATGGACCGAAATAGCCACCCTTGTGTCTACAGGTAATTTATATAATTCTTAGTCTTAAGGGCTTGTTATAACGATGATATTATCTTATACTATATACTAACTAGCTTCGTCCCGCAGTTTTGCCCGCGTTACTCTGCTCCAGTGGGTCGGAGTGTGATGTTTTGTAGCCTATATGTTAATCCAGCGTATAACCTATCCCGGTGCAAAATTTCAGCCACTTCCTTTCAGTAGTTTTGACGTAAAAGAGTAACAAACATCCATCCTTCCATCCATCCATACTTACAATCTTTCGCGTTTATAATATTAGTGGGATCTTTCAACCTCCGTGGCGTAGTGGTCCCGCGTGTCCGGCGTGGAGATCGAACCCAAGACCTCGGAGATTTAAAGCGATACAAATACAGTTACGCTACAGAGGTTGTTAAAAAATTATATTAGCTTAAATTCATTCGTAAAAGAGTACTTAACTATGGTACTGCATATGTTTAGGATAGCGGCCGCGATAACTAGACAGTTGAAATTTTCACAAATGATGTAATTCTGTTGCCGTTATAACAACAAATCATCATCATCATCATCATCATCAGCCCGTATAACGTCCACTGCTGAACAAGGGCCTCCTCCCAAGGGAGGGTATTTGCCATAGTCACCACGCTTGACAGGCGGGTTGGTGACCTCAGAATTATATTGTACCACACAAGGAAACGCTGCTGCCCGTTCCTTGATATACGCTTATTATAGATGATGTTATAACAATCGGGACCAACGGCTTAACGTGCTTTCCGAGGCACGGAGGGTAGTCCCTCAACCAACCAGACGCGCAAAGAAATCTTAGAATTTACACAAAGATTTCCTGTCTGGCGTGGGGATCGAACCCACGACCTCCAAGATTGAAAGCGAGCCAAATACCGCTACGCTACGGAGGTTGTAACAACAAATACTAAAAATAAAATAAAATAAATACTTAAAAAGGGGCTCCCATACAACAAACCTTTTTTTTTGCCATTTTTTGCTCGTTATCAATAATGGCACTTGAAAATGGTACGAAACCCTTCGTGCGCGAGTCCGACTTGCAATTGGTCGGTTTTTGAAGAATTATTTTTATTATTTCAGTGAGCAATATGACCTGCCTCCACTCCGCGCTCCGGCTGGCTCAGATCTTCGTACAACAACTATTGCACTTCAGCTTCACCGCCTACGGACTGCAGCTGGCCCATAATTGTTGCAATTTAGCCGACAAATTGGGTGATAGGTATGTTATAATTAAATAATGAATTCACAAACACTTAGATATTTACATACACTTGCACTTGTCAGAATTATAATATAAGAAGATAAATTAATAAAAATAATTATAACTAACAGATAATTCTTACTCTATAAAATGTCCGACTAGGTAACTAACAGTAGTAGGTAGGCAATAGCAACATCATACAAATCTACAGACTGCTTGGTCCGTCCGTCTGTCCTGTGACATTTTTTGCAATTAACCAATTATTATTATTATAAGAAGAAATTAAAACCGCATCCAAATTGGCACAGGGCACCCTTATGGGGTTTAGGACCACGGCTCTGTGCCACTGAAGTAAAAAGGTAGATATATAAAGAGGATGTGATCACCAGCATCGACTACAGGCGCTGGATCACAGTGCAGGGGTAGGGGCACAACGCGGTCCTCGCCGGCGAAAGTCCTACCCTAGCTAACCTGCAATCTTTCACTAGATACCTAGGTGGACGTCTCGGAGAAGCAAGGAAGAAAGAAACTCCATTCTGAATTTTGCAGTCTACTAGTATTGTTGTTAACCTCTCGTGCTAAGCTAAAATGCTTGTGTTACGAGTGGGTTCACGTCTGTAGTGCAATGGGTGGGGTTCGACACAAGTCCAACGCCCTAGCCATTGGGCTACGGCCGCTTCTCGCTTCTAGTTAGTTTGATTGAGCAAAGTATAGAGAGAGAGAGACAACCCCCATAGCGGGTTCGAGCCCCACACCGGACAAGATTTTTTTGGTGGAATCTCCGTGCCTTGGGAAGCACGTTAAGCCGTTGGTCCTGATTGTTATAACATCATCTATAATAATCGAATATCAAGGAACGGGCAGCAGCGTTACCTTCTATGTTACAACATAATACTGCGGTACCAACCCGCCTGCCAAGTGTGGTGACTATGGCAAAACACTCCCTCGGGAGGAGGCCCATGTTCAGCAGTGGGTGTTATACGGGTTGATGATGATGATGATGATTATAGAAAATTACAAATACATACATACATAAGCTCACGCCTGTTTCCCAGCGGGGTAGGCAGAGACAATGGACCTCCACTTGCTACGATCCCTACACACATCTTTCGCTTCATTCACTCTCATAACATTCTTCATACAAGCACGTCGGTTTAGGGTGGATCTTATTTGACCTTTTGCGTGGATATCTCCGATTTGGTCAGAGAACGTTCGTCGAGGTCTTCCCCTTCCGATTGTGCCACTCACACTTGCCATGTATACCTGTTTTGTCAATCTTTCTTCATCCATTCTTTCCACGTGACCAAACCATCTCAACATTCCCTTCTTTATCTTCGTAATTACATTCTGTTTCACTCCACACCGTTCTCTTATCTCGCTATTCCTTATTCTGTCATTCAATGTTGACCCACAAATACTTTTCAAAGCTCAAATTACTAATAGTTTTCATTTATTTTTTCAGAGAAGCTTACATACGTAACGCGGGTGTCCTTCTCTACCACATGGACAGACAGACCGAGGAACTACAACATATATCTACTAACGCAAGCGCAATGTTCAGCCAGTTGGTCAATAGCGTGGACACCATAGAAACCGCTCTTATATTTGTTTGTGATGCAGCCGTGAGTGATTATAATTATCCTTACTAAGTTAATAGATACTAGGAGGCCGTGGGTTCGATCTCCACACCGGACAAGAAATCTTTGTGTAAATTCTAAGATTTCTTTCCAGGTCCGGTTGGTTGAGGGACTACCCTCCGTGCCTCGGAAAGCACGTTAAGCCGTTGGTCCTGACTGTTATAACATCATCTATAAGAAGCGAATACCTGGGAACGGGCAGCAGCGTTCCCTCGTGTGGTACAACATAATACTGCGTCACCAACCCGCCTGTCAAGCGTGTCACCACGCTTGGCAGGCGGGTATGGCAGATACCCTCACCCGGGAGTTGGTCCATGATCAGCAGTGGTACGGGCGGATGATGATGAAAATTTTCTTTTTACAGATGTATTACAATAGAATCGGGTCCGTAGGCGCAGCGGCCAAGCTGATCCAACTCGCTCAGACCAAGATACTGACAGCATATGACAAAAATCCTGAAATTAATTGTAAGTATAATTTTTAACCAAAGATTTTTGGGTTCGTGCGCTCAAAGTTCGAAACTATTAATTTGAAAGAAGGAAAGATAAATCATTTGTTGAACATACAACAATAATAATAATAATAAAGTTTTATTTTTATTCATTTATTTAAACACACATAAAACTATCATTACAGGTACTTAATACCTAATTCAATAGCCTATGTACCTATAAATTAAAACAAAAATGGTAACTCTATAGTAACTTAAACTAATCTTAATTTTAAGTTACTATAGAGTAAAATTGCACATTAATAATTCACAATAATAATTCTAATTTTCGAGGCAGATGTCCGATCTCACTTCATAGCCCAATGTTCCAGTACATTTAACATCCCATGCGTATAGCCCAAACCAAGTTTCTTCTGTGGAGGACTGTCCATTGGTATATCAGTGGATAGACCTTCATAGATTTTATATTAAAAGGTACCAAAGGCCTCTTCACTGTTGGCTCTGGCCCCATGAATGCCTTTCAAATGACCGGGTCCCCATGGGCCCGTAACAGTGAAATGTACCAACATAGTAATAATAATACAATATAAAATATAGGAATGGAATATAATAACAATATTATAATAAGGATACACACGGGTGCAATACATATGAAACAACAAACATGAAAAAAGTAAAAATAAGAAAGTACAAAACCGGCCAATTTCGAGTTGAACTCGCGCACGATGGGTTTTTTTCAATTTCAACTGTCTAGCTATCGCGGTTCTTGAGATATAGCCTGGTGCAAGTAAGACACAGCGAAGTGTTAGTAATAGGGTCCAGTTTTTACGTAGAACCCTAATAAAATTTCATACTTCCTAACTTTTGATTGCATTTACCTATCTTAAAATCTATTTAATTGGACATTCCCTGCTTGTAATCTTCATTTATTTGGAATGTTTTTTTTCCCTATAGTGAGGTATTTTTTTCGGACGGACATTATGTAGTTAGCCACGAGGCTTTTGCTACTGCACCGGTCATAAAGGCACCTACTAACTAAGTAACCTGCGGAAGGACGTCCCTGTGTACCTCGGCTCAGGGCGGTCGCTGGCAGGGGGATTGAGGGATTATGACGTTTAGTTGTTTCGGGGAGTTTTGTGCGTGTGTCGCTCTTCGTTACAGTTTGCGGGCCTCTCGGACTTCGGGTCTACGAGGGCATCGTAAGGTTATTTGCAAACAAGGGTCGGGAGGGCGAGAGGTAAATTTAATTAAAGTGTTTGTGGCACAGGGGATGCCGTCTTGCGCAGGTTGCTTAGTTTGTAGTTTATAAACTACACCCTTTTTCACTCCCTTTGGGGTCGAATTTTTAATTTTTAGTCGCATGTCTAGCTTAAGTAGTTTTGCCTCAGCGTTGATGAGTCAGTCAGTCAAGTCATGTTACTTTATACTTATATATAGAGCTCAGCCCCCGTATTCTAATTCATTCGAAAAGTTCCGACTGCGGAATCAACGCTGCTGATCGGAAACGTATTGCATTCCGACGGAAATGAAAAAGGCTATTCACAAATCCGGACGGAATGATCTTCGGTAATCTTCGGCATTTTCCGATCGGAACCTTGGCGCAAACCGTTTACAGAGAATGCTTTATGTTGGTAGAAAACGGGATCCTTGGTAGTTATTTAAAAGAATAAAATATTGATAATAAACTCGTTAGTAAATTAATTTGTGACTTATTTTAAATTCAAGTTATAGGTTTTCAAAACAATTTATGTATCTATGTTGTATTTAATTATAATACTTAACAATAATATTGCGTTATTGAAATCACACGTAAACATTCTTCGTAAAGCTGTCAAAATTGTCATTTACCTACAAACAGTGTGACTACAATGTCTAATAGATTCTAGTCTAGAATAAAATCTTACTATCATTTTTGTTAAGTATTATATAAGAGTAAATAAGTTATTTTTATAATATTTTGTTTACGTGGAAAGCAATAAAAAAGCCCCATTACAAATTAATGATATTTTGGATTTTTGAAATGGTATTTACTTAATAATAAATAAAATAATACAATAATCATGCCCAACGTTCTATGGAGTTTCGCCCGCCTCCTTTATAAAGAAAGGTAATATGAGTATGTAGAAATAAAAACAAACTCGTCTATTTTCTGCTGCCTTTCATTTCACTCCGCATGGAAAGCGTATCCACTTGCACAGCACGGGTGGCACATTCAGGGCATTCGTTGTTTGGGCCTTAGCTCTGGAAACTGACGCTTGACTCAGGCTCACAGTAGCGTCCTTGCCATCAGATTTTTGATAGCTCCCTTGAGCGTAAAAGTGAAGAGCAGCTAAAAACTTGAAAAATAATAGATGATTAAATTGAGATATTTTGTGCGGCGCGCGGCGAAGGCGCGATATGATAGGTGTTACAATATAGGGTACAGTTTCACATGATCAATTTCATGTAAACATAATTTGAAACTTAAATAGAAAGATAATTATGTATTTCAAAACTACTGAATATATAGTTACGTATTTACTATGTCTCGCTTTTGACATACACAAATTCATAAAGATAATAACCATACTTGTAATAACACATACTTTGATCTCGACCGGTATTGCATTTCCATAAGATGATTTGGGGTAGTAGGTAGTTCCTTATTTCTTCAATTAGGCTTAGAGCCATATCCGGCAAAAGCCGATAGTGCGCACGAAAATGGGGGTCTGAAAATGGGTTTGATAGATCCCGTATTGAACGATGTAGATTTAAGGCTTGGCGTCGCCGTCGTGCTCCATCACTACGGTTAATTAGGCGCATAGCGAGAAGGTGCTCCATCTAAAATTAATGTTTACTAACCTCAAAACATAAAACAACAATTAAACGAATGAATGTAGTTATATATAGATTTGTGATGGACAAAAACTCTCATTAATTACTACTTACTATACACTGAAACAAGTTCTGCGACAAATTGTCTCAATTTATATTAAAAAATAATAATTCGGAATGACTTCCTACAGCAAATAGCTCACGGAAATATTTCCGAGAAAAAGCCGCTGATTATCCGATTTCAAATGTCAAAGTTTCCGCATTCGGAAATATGAATAGCGTTTTTAGATTCCGTCTCGGAAACAGCTACTTTCCGGTCGGAAAGGCCATTTCGAATGAATTAGAATACGGGGGCAGAACCATAAAGCTGGATGTATATTATACTTCAGAAGCATTTGGTCGTAAGTGCCAGTTCACGATAAAGGTACATACGACGATTGTTTCTGACGTATAATGGCACATCCGACGTCATGCTTCTTGTAAAAATTATAATATATTTAATCAGTGGTATCAAAACATTGTCTGTGTACAAACTAGCGCCACCTGCGGGTGAAACTGTAGTGTTACCATAATGTTTAATAAATGTCAGTCTGTTTAAAACTATTCTCGAGATTTATTAGGTTATGGGCCCATGAGCTCTATATATAGATATAATTAGGCTGGAGCTCGCCTTTATATCCGGTGAAGTAGCAAAAGCCTCGTGGCTAACATATATCCCACCAAAAACATAAATGTAAAAAAGGAAAGCCAAGTTCACTACAAAAATTGAGCTTGGCTGTGGGCTTCGCCGCAAAAAGAATGGAGATCTGAACGAGTGCCAAGTTCTATGCAAAATCGAAATATGTATTTATAGGAACAAAATAACATTATGAACAAGTATTAAACTCTAATTCTTTGCTTTAATGGATACCTATAACAATTGCTGTTATTTAAAAATGTGAGATCTTAAAGTAGGTTAGATTTGAATTGGCCAGTTTTCATTACATCAGTCATTTTATAAAGTTATTCATCATTTGAATACCGATAAAAAACTGGCCAAGTCAGATCTAACCTACTTTAAAATCTCACATTTTTAAATAACAGCAATTGTTATAGGTATCCATTAAAGCAAAGAATTAGAGTTTAATACTTGTTCATAATGTTGTTTTGTTCCTATAAATACATATTTCGATTTTGCATAAAAGTTGGCACTCATTCAGATCTCCATTCTTTTTGCGGCGAAGCCCACAGCCAAGCTCAATTTTTGTAGTGAACTTGGCTTTCCTTTTTTACATTTATGTTTTTGGTGGGATATCATTACTTTTTGTAAAGAAAACAAGGCTGATATTGAGATTTAAAGTGTTAGTCAAATAAATTTAGTCGAACGACGCAGCATAAAACGCAATCTAATAGGTGGGTTTCCGCTAAACAACCGGGCATAACAATGACGCTGGCGCGAATGAGCGCCGCCGCCGCTAACAGCATACTTTGGTTCGTTCGCATTTTAAGTCGTATAGCGCTTGTGAGCCTCGCGGGCATCGGGCGCGCGTACAAGTGCAAGACGCGAGCGAGTTCAACCAGCATTCTTAAATAAGTCAATACATACATACCTATATCGGTAACAATAAGACATCGCTATTGCCTTGACCTTGGTATACATACACATTGGACTTTCTTTTAAGTTACAAAGAGTTCGAACTAACAAATTTATACCTTAAAATATTATTTATTAAATATTAAAAAATATTATGTATTAAATATTATTATGACGTCAGTATAGCGTTTTCTCACTGGAACTAGAACTGAGTGAGTGAGACTAAACGAGTGACAGTTGACAGCGGCAAACTTATAGCGAACGGGTTGTAGGTATAAATAAAGTATTTATTTATTCATTGAATCTCATCTATTTACTCTTTTATACTGTTATTGGTTTAGGCACGAAGAACGTTTGTGGTTATAGTATGACAATCATTTCATTCACCGTTGAGAAAGAAGCAGGATGAACATAAATGTAATAAAACAATAAATAACTAAATCGGTATTCGTAAGCGATGCCTATGTTTATGTGTTGCTCGGGAGCTCTTTAATGTAGATTTACTTCTGTTCTATGTATAATTATGTGGTGCCGCGCGCCGCCGACGACAAACCGTTGGTCGGTTTTTTAGAGCGTATTAAAAGTTATTTCTATGGGGACAACACTTTTTTTTTTTTGACTTTTTTTGATTTTTTGGTTTTTTTCCTGGGCTTACACACAATTACTGAGCTGGATTCCAAATTTCATGCTTCTAGGTCATCTGGCAGTAGGTTAGAATTAGGTACTATATGTCAGTCAGTCAGTCAGTGCTAAAATTTACGACTTTTTGACCTTCATATCTTTATAACCGTTTGAGCTAGCTTCATGAAATTTGGGCTTCTACATGTCCTTATGGATATAATTAAACACACGTAGTTTTATTTGTTTACGTTAAAGAGGTTTTGAGTTAAAGAAGGGTCAAAAGTGGTTCGTGTAATATTACACTTGGCGCTGGCTAGCCAGTTCTTTGCTTGAACTTGGCTTTGACACGCTGCCGCGTGTCTAGATGTCTGTCCGAAAAAAAAATTATAATACTGTTGAATCTTTCCCCAGTGGAGCTCGCGGTGGCCAGGCTGATGGAGGCTCAGACCCTGGTCTGTCCAGGGTCGGGACTCAGCGTCATGACAGCTGTCAACAACACGCAACGACATTACCTGGCTGTCGGGAACAATGGTGAGTATCCTGACTTACTACATTTTATTTAGTAATTGTGACATCGCGTCGTAAGCTGAGTGGAAGGTACTATATAGCATAGTATATAGCACTTTCTTCCACGAAAGAAAAGCAAAGTTTTTATGTTATTTATCTGGAAGATGGTGATATGAACCCATATCTATTTCATCCAGTGCCATTTTCAAAGTTAACTGTACATAAAACCTTTTTTAACGTACTATTTTGTCAAATAAGCCTTAAATCGACGGTTTAAGGTCTGTAGTCATCGACATTTCACCTTCATCTATGCAGAAAAACACCAAAACTAAAAAATTCGACATATCACCTTCATCAACTCACGTCTTTAAAGCCTCGTATACATGGTAAACATTTGTTTAGCAACAGAATTGAATCAACGCGTTGCAGAGTTGCTGTCAACACTGCGTGTTGCAGAATTGACAACGGCATGTTGACAAGTTCTCGCCCAACGAGCGTAAAAATCAGTTTAGCAACAAATGTTGACTTGTGTGAACGTGTTTGCAACAGTTTATAAACATGGCAGTATTTTGGAGCAATGGTAAAATTATTGCAACTTCCTCGGCCAACATTTTAACGCAGACTGGCGTGTGGACAACCTTAAGTGATTTAAAGCCCTACCCTGACCAAATAACCTTGAGCATTCGCTCCCTCTTTGTGGCACACTAACTCTGCGCAAGAGTTACTTAGCGAGTACGCTCAGATTTTAGAATAAAGTCAAATTTTCGTGTTTTGAAAAATATAAAACTAGCAAAATGTTCTTTATTAAATTACCTATCCATTAGTTTAGGAAGCAAATCAAAATAATGGTTATTTTAGGAGGAGATGCATGTTATTAATCATTATTTCTAATTTCTGTGGCTTTTTGTGGCCCTTTAATTAAATATTATGCCGATAAAAAAAAAAAGAAACTACCATTTTGGAGTCAAGATTATGTAGAAATTTAATGTATTTTTTATTAGTTGCTAGTTCTTTTAGATAAAGAGAAGTTGGCTCTCAAAAACAGCCTAAACGGCTACCGCTTTGTTTCGCACGCGGACGCGCCTTAAACAAATTTTAATCAGCATTCTCCCCGTTTCATCAACAATTTTTATCAACTGTTGCTCAACAATTTTTTACCATGATTACGAGGTTTAATTATAATATACTTGAAGCGACATCTACAGTAGCCACACTAACTACAAGTAGGCGAGCAGCGCCGTCTATTACCTAGCATCCCAACTAACGTGATTCACGCAATACAAATTCGCAAGCCAATTCGAACATATACAAGTTATAACGTATTACGTGTTGGTGTAGCCAACCACGTGTTACATAATAATATATGAAAAGAGATGAGTTATATATATTAAGAGAGGAAATAAACAACAGGTCAATCAGTACACTATAGTTTATTATTATTAGATAGTTAGATTACAATATTTAGAATAAGGGGGGCAGGTTCTAGGACTCGGTTTGAGCAGGTGACCAGGTAGCTAGTCACAAAACACTTAGCTTTTTAGGAAGCTGGATGGTAGTGTTCTCGCTGACGCCTCAGGTAGATCGTAGCGGCAGCGAGGGAAGCAGGGCCCGGATGGTAGTAGGCTGGTAGGTGTCCGGTGTCCACTGCAGCGTGAGGTTTTAGAGAGGTTAAAGACTGCTGCCGGTCGGCGACAGGTGGGAGGCTTCGGGGTATGGCGATAAAGGCGCATTGTCACAAAGTTCAAATAACAAATGGTCGTCGATCGTCGGGTCGGGAACGGACAGCAGTGTTTCTTTGTGTGTTATAACAAAATTCTGGCTGCGGCCACTCAATAACTTAGTAAGTACTACGTAAGTTCCCGTGTACGCTGAGGGAATTCACAAGGGCTATAAATATACTAATAGGCAATAAAGCTTTTTGATATTGTTTAATATTGTGTAAGTAGTTATAAGTTTAATTTAAGTTTGTTATATTTAAGCTATTTGTTATGTTCCACTATTGCATTGGTTGTATTACTGTAATGATAGTGTGTAATTTGGAAAATAAATAAACATAATACTATGGTCACTAACCTGCCTGCCAAGTGTGGTAACTGTGGCAAAAAAGGAGGTTCATGTTCAGCAGTGGACGTTATACGGGCTGGTGATGATGATGAGGAAGGGTTGATGGTGTTACCCAACAGAAAATGAAGATTTTCTTTGCTTTCGCAGCTATTTGTTGATATTCAGAGTTTGCATATGTTCTAATTGGTTTGCGAACTTCTATTGCGCGATACAGGTTAGTTGAGATGCTAGGTGCTAGATGGCCCTGTCGGTTATCTTGCAGTTTGTGTGGATACTGTAAGGTGTCACTACATAATCAAAAATATTAAAAGCAATTGATGTTTTATATTGATTGAACCTTACCAGCGACGAAGTGGTGGTCCCGGCGCCTGCGCTCGTGCACGGTGAAGTACCAGCTGAGCAGCTCGTCGCTGCGCTGCGTGCGCGCGTGCGCGGCGCTGCGCGTGCTGCGGCGCGCGCGGTGCGCGTGCGCAGTGGCGCTGCCGGCCGCCGGCGCCGCGCTCGCCGCGCGCCTGCACGCGCTCACGCTCGGCGTGCACCACGTGGACCACGCGCAGGTAAACATATATAACGTATTAATGACAAAACAGCTTGTTGGGAGTGAGTTGCTCTGAAACAATACT
This sequence comes from Nycteola revayana, assembly GCA_947037095.2. NCBI lineage: Eukaryota > Metazoa > Arthropoda > Insecta > Lepidoptera > Nolidae > Nycteola > Nycteola revayana. Next base: position 9,610,325 of record OX344840.2, read on the forward strand.
ACTTTATTAATAATTGTAAAATAAAATTTATTAAAAAAAAAAGTTCTTCTCAGAGTTGCCACGTACAGAACTGGTGGTAGAAAAAGAAAAGGACGCATCATAAAAACATGATTTAAAATATTTTAAATGTGTCTATATGTATAAAGAATTTTTGACTTTGACTTTGAGCGAACACACACAAAACTCCCCGACAACAACTTAAAATCATAATCCCTCAATCACCCCACCAGCGACCGCCCTAAGCCGAGGTATGAGACTCACAGGGGACGCACTCTTGCGCAGGTTGCTTATTTAGTAGTTTTTTTACCATTTTTCTTCGCTGAAGCTCTGCTCGCTTTTATACCTGGTGAAGTAGCAAAACCCTCGAGGCTAACTACACTGTCCATCGGAAAAAAAGTACATATAATAATCTTATCTGTACTGTTTTACTATTCAACTGGCATATATCTTCGATTATAATCAATAATAGCTTCCCGCACGCGGTTTCATCTGCATACCGCCCGTTCCCGTAGAAACTTCATAATTAAATTGTGCTAATCTCAGAAACTACTGTTCATCATCATCAACCCGTTGTAATGCTGAACATAGAAATCAATGGGGGAGGTCCCCCATCAACTTCCAGCAGGAACGATCGCTAGCGGCCGGCATTCACCGACTCCCCGCGACCTTTATGAGGTCGTCGGTCCATCGTGCAGGAGCTCGTCCGTGACAGTTCGTGGTCTCCACTCGAGAACCTTTCTGCTCCATCGGCCGTCAGTTCTTCTAGCTATGTGAGCTAGAACGCTCGCTGAGCGACTTTGAGCTTTCTTATGAGGCACACAGTAATAGAACTCGTCTCGGCTTTATTTTATTATGAAGTTCCCGAGGTAACGGGAGCTAAGTGGGTGAAACTGCGCGCGGATCCTATATTAGTATAGATTTAACATTCTTGAACCTTCGCCACGAAGCTAATTGACTAATAAAAACAAAAGTACTTACTGATTTATTTCTCTTTCAGGTGAAGATTGACAACCGCTTAAAATACACCCTCGGGCTCCAACCATCCACCGACAGCCCTCTCCTGCCCTCAGAGACGAAGCTCCCCGCTTTCGTCCCCAAACAAGACTTCGAAACGATGCTCGAAAGCCAAGTTTATAAGTGCCAAGTTTCCCCAACAAGAAAATACATCGCCATCCCGGGGTATAAAACCCCAGAGTTTTTGAAACACAGTAACTGTACTTGCTATGCTTGTATGAACATGTGTTGTTCAATAATTTCGTACTTGACGAGCGGTTTGGAAGCCACTATCTATTTTAGAGCGAATGAGATCGAAATAGCAAGCAATTACTTCAAAGGAGTGATTAATTCGTTCGTTCATTTTGATGGGAAATTGAAAAATGTATTGAAAACGTACGCAGATCTGGATTTTGAAAAATATATCATAGATTTTACGAGAAATTTGTACGACAATGAGTTTAGGAAGGTTAAGTTGGAAATTTTGATTGAGGCATCTTTCTTTGAGTTGAAAAATAATAATTTTGATGTGACAGACGATTATATAGTTACTATACATGAGATTTTAGATGATATGACTGATATTGATGGTTATTTAAAAAATGAGATAATGAATCTAATGATAGCATCAGCTAAAGTACGCAACGTTGTTAAAAAGCAAAAAGAATTTGACTTAGAAAATGAGTTTGAAAACTTGAAAATTAGCCCCAAAGGCGAAGCTCCTAAGACACCTGAATTTAAAACTAAACCGCCAGCAATTTCCGCAAAGAAAGTCAAAGAAGATGAATTGCCTAAGAAACGGAAAGTGATTAAATTGAACTTAGACGAAGGTAGTTCAGATGAGAAGGATGAGAAACCAAAAACTAGAAAGCCAGTGAAATCAGAGTTTAAAATCCCAGTGCCCGTGTTATCGAAACCAGTTTTGGAAGCAATGACACCGAGAAGTACTAGAAAAAAGGATATAACTACTAAACTTACTGTCGCAACACAACATAAAATCAACCCCAAATCTATGAAAAACCCTGACATTGTAATAACAGATACAACTCAAACACCGAAAATTGATAATGATAAGAATATCGAATTTTTCACCCCCCAATCGACACCAGAACAGTTTTTCACGCCCTTAAACACAATTAAAACTTATTCAAAAACGTGCCTTCGTAGAGGGATTGTGAAAAATTTGGAAAATAAATTTTCGACCCCAAAAATACTCAAAGAGACTCCCGCCACTAAAAATGTCAAGGAAAATCCTGTATCTACCAAAACTAGTTTACTAAAGGATAATTCTCGTTCAAAAACGTCGTCAAAAATTAATGATATGCAACTTCCCGCGACATCTTCTAGAACGGAGAAGACAGTAGTATCTTCTAAAGATAATTTAGCGTCTTCTAGAAGGAGAGAAGAGAAAGATAGAGCGTTAAGAAGAGCAGTAAGTCCAGGAAAGCTGACTGAAAGTGCGACCCGACCGAGGCGGTTACGACAACCGAAGTTAGATGAATGAGTAAACTATATTTTATTAATAATCTATTTAATTTTGTAATGATAATAACATGATTTTTGTAAGTTAAATGTTGATTTATTTTCTTATTAGCCCCCCGCTTTTGACCCAAGTAACTCTCAGTCCCGTGGAAACCTCATTATTATATAGCCTATACAATATACTGACAACCTCCGTAGCGTAGCGGTATTTGGATCGCTTTAAATCTAGGAGGTTCGATCCTCACGAGAAAATTTTAGATCCCCACAAGAAAATCTTGTGTAAATTCTAAGATTTCTTTCCGGGTCTGGTTGGTTGAAGGACTACCCTCCGTGCCTCGCAAAGCACGTTAAGCCGTTGGTCCCGATTGTTATAACATCATGGCATGGAACTGGCAGCAGCGTTTCCTTGTGTGGTACAACATAATACTGCGGTTACCAACTCGCCTGCCAAGCGTGGTGACTATGGCAAATACCCTCCCTCGGGAGGAGGCCCATGTTCAGCAGTCAACGTTATACGGGCTGATGATGATAGCCTATCTTGATAAAATGGTTTATCTAAAACTGCGATAATTTTTCAAATCGGTCCAGTACCTCCTGAGCTTGGCGCGGACAAGCAAACAAACTAATCTCTTAAGCTTAATATATAAGTACAAGATAAAAATACATGTAGATGGATGGAGAGAAAGCTGGAGGTTACGTGAAGATGATTGGATTGTGTGAGAAGCGATATGAAGGAAAAGGGGGTTAGTGATAGCGTGACGACCTCCGTAGCGTAGCGGTATTTGGCTCGTTTTAAGTCTCGGAGGTCGTGGGTTCGATCCCCACACCGGATAAGAAATCTTAATAAATTCTAATATTTCTTTCCTCACGGGAACTCTCAGCTTTCTGTGAAGTAGGTATTTAAAATGTTGTCCGAGGATGTAAAGTAGCACCATGCAACATTTAATTTAATTCGGTGCAACAGTTGCGGAGATTAGCCCGTACAAACAGACAAGAGAACCAAAAAAAATAAAAAGTAAACTGGATGTGTTCTATTTTACTTCTAACATCTCCCTGACTTGGTTTTTATCATGTTTTTCTATGGACAGACCACGGATATAGATATACCTAGATAACACAAGAGCAACTAGCTTACGTACAAAAATCGTAAGTGGCCACTTTCGCGCTAAGTCTGCATCGGTGTACTGTATAGCGCTAGTCAGTTAAAAATATTAAAATGGTAAATTGTGCTGTTATTAATTGTAAAACTGTACAAATGCGAGGAGAAAAAATAAAGCAAACGTTTCCTTCCATCGGTAAGTCATGTTTTGATTAATATTATGCGTAATTAATTTAAAAAACAATTATTTTTAGCAATTTTTAGTCTAATACCCTCAGTAATACCTAATAATACTAAATTTGATAAGAAAACAACTTTCGTATTACATTGCGGCTTTTACTTGGAGCGGTTGATGAGAGGTTTTGTTTTAACAAGTGATGAATATCGAAACATGCGATACTATCGTATATCGCTTTGGTTTTGTTCGTTTTTGATAGTATATTTTTACTTATATTAAAAGAGCGAAAGTATGTGTGGATGGATGGATGTTTGTTACTCTTTCACGCAATTACTACGCAATGGATTTGGCTGAAAGTTAGAACACGGATAGCTTAATGTTTTGTAGCCTATTTGACTTTTCTTAATAGAGACTTGGAACGCATTTTTTTCCGGGTCTGGTTGAGGGGCTACACTCCGTGCCTCGGATAGTATGTTAAGCAACGGCTTAACGTGCTTTCCGAGATGTTATAACATCATCTATATCAATCGTATACAAATGAACGGGCCGCAACGTTTCCTTGTGTGCTACAACATAATACTACGGTCACCAACTCGCCTGCCAAGCGTGGTGACTATGGCAAAACCCTCCTTCGGGAGGAGGCCTATGTTCAGCAGTGGACGTTATACGAGCTGATGATGAAATATAACCACAAAGATATAACCAATATTGTCCAAAATCATAGCAAGTTTTACAAACATACACTAAACCAAAAACAAACAGATTTAGTTCATGGTTTGACAGCTACCCGTGTCTTTACTTATTATTTCTGTTAACGGGTTAACTTTAATCTTAACTTTACTTTTTAAAGAACCAGAGGCGAATGTCTGATAAATCAAAGATTTAAATGATCATCATAAATTGTGCAAGCTGCCACATTTACTTATTAATGTAAGAAATAAAAAAGTAAATTTAATTACGAGCAATCGATTTGTTTACATTAGACTTTTTTATACTATATAAAAAAGTCTAATGTAAACAAATCGATATAATCGACTAAACTAATTTAACGCGTTGCTCGCTATTTAATCTGTGGTAAAACCACGCAACACTATTCATCTGTCAATGTAAAAAAAAAGTTGGCGTAAATATTTTTATTCTGAAGACAAATTAAACAAAATAAACAGTTAAATAACGTGAATATTGAATACATGTATACAAAGTAAGTTGTATAATCAACCAAATATAATATTTAAAGACGATAAATGGAAATTTTGGACACAGAATCATAGGTAAGGCATATTTTTTAAATGTTACATTTCTAACCTTTGCCGTATATTTTACGCGCGAAATCTCATTGCAGAATGTTTACAAACAATAATAAATAGTTTTTTAATGTATTTAACTTGATTATTATTGATTTTAAACACCATTGAATTAATTATCTCGCGGTGTTATTCTGAAAATCGCATCGTAAATGCGATCGAGATTTTAATTTTGATATGGTATTTTGAACCTTATGGATAATAGTAATAAGGTGTATGTTATATTTCATCTATAATACGATGGAGGTTTCAGAATAAGGATGCTTGACTGGTTATTGCATTTCGGCTTTACAAGCCCTAGGGTTGCCAACTTTAGTTAATTTCCAATAATTTATGGTAATTATTTTTTTATTTTGATAAAAATTTGGGAAGTGTTTTGATGAGATTTTCGAGTAAATTTGTTTTGATGTGTTGTTTGTTGTTATTGTTCATACAATTATTATAAACTGTTTTTTTAAAGAAAACCATCATGTTAAAATTCCACTATTTCAAAATTAATTTTACTTTTAAGTTTATCGTCTGAACATCTATACAAATAGATAACATGGAAATGGCACAGAAAAATATGAGGCTTTTACTTAATGCATATTAACATTTATTTAAAACCTCATTCACACACATCAAATTTTCGCTGCACACTTCTACTGACCTCAAGTATGTGACTATACTATATTGGGCTTTTCCTTGCAAAAAGTCTCGATTGCAGCAAGTTTAATAGGATGCAGCTAGTAAAGAATATCATCATCATATTCCTGCCCTGGTCCCATTATTTGTGTTCGGCGCAATATGTCATCCACTTCAATTTTTCCCTATTAGACGTCTCATCCATACTCACACCTTTTTTAGACATGTCATCTTTCACACAGGCCATCTATATATTTTTTTGGCCTTCCTCTTCCAACATATCCCTCCATCTTCATATTCAGCATTCTTTTCGTCACATGCATGTCATCCCTACCCATAACATACCCATAAGTCAAAGTCAAAGTCAAAAATTCTTTATTCATATAGACACATTTAAAATATTTTAAATCATGTTCTTATGATGCGTCCCTTTCTTTTACTACCACCACACTTTTAATACCATCCTAAGTGGTCTCCTCTCAATTTCTCTGACACTTGCACCACTTTCAGTCTTCTTCTTATATATTCATTTCCAATCTGATCCATTCTTGTTCCTCTGTACATCCATCTAGTAATAAATTATTTAATAATTTGGTCTTCATCCTCCATCACCCTCAGCCCGTATAACATCCACTGCTTGTTCAGCAGTGGATGTTATGGGCCTCCTCCCAAGGGAGAGTATTTGCCATAGTCACCATGCTTGGCAGGTGGGTTGGTGACCACAGTATAATGTTGTACCACACAAGGAAATGCTGCTGCTGAACCGTTTCTTGATATACAATTATTATAGATGATTTAATAACAATCGGGACCATCAGCTTAACATGCTTTCTGAGGCACGGAAGGTAGTCCCTCAACCAACCGGACTCAGAAAGAAATCTTAGAATTTATACAATGATTTCCTGTCCGATGTGGGGATCGAACCCATAACCTCCGAGATTTTAAGCAAGCCAAATAACGCTATGCTACGGTGGCTGTTTGTTTCTTCCATTCTGTCCGGTCACCCGTCACACTATCACTAACTCCCTTTTCTTTCATATCACTCTTCACACAATCCATCCATCTTTTCTTTAGCCTTCCTCTCCCTCTCCAACCATCTACATGTATTTGGTCTTAATAAATAATAATGTTTATTTACAGATGGTTTGACTGCAATGGGGCTGTGTTGCGTAGAAGGTTGTGAAAATATCAAAGAGGATACAGTCTATTTTGAGTAAGTTAAAAATAAAATAAAATAAAAAGTTTTTAGTCATGTAAACCTATTACAGGTATTAATTGTAAATAGTCAAAACATATTTTGGCTTATCAATTTACTGTGTTAAATTTAATTAAGTTTATTTGATTCATTATCATCATCAGCCCGTACAACTATCACTGCTGAATATGGGCCTCCTCAAGAGGGAGGGTTTTTTTTTGCCATAGTCACCATGCTTGGCAGGCAGGTTGGTGACCGCAGTGTTTTTTAGTAACACCCAAGGAAATGCTGCTGCCCGTTTCCTGGTATACGATTGTTATAAATGAACGACTTAACTTTCCGAGGCACGGAGGGCAGTCCCTCAACCATCCAAACCCAGAAAGAAATCTAAGAATTTACGCAAAGACTCCTTGTCCGGCGTGGGGATCGAACCCACGACTTCCAAGATTTAAAGCGAGCCAAATACCGCTATGCTACGGAGGTTTTCATATGTTATAAATAAAATATAAATAAATAAAGTTTTTATTCACGTAAACCTATTACAGATATTAATTTTAAATAGTCAAAACATAGTTTGGCTTATCAATTTAATTATGTTTATTTGATTATGGTTGCTTATTATAATAGCTTATATATGCAGCTTTAGCCTAAAACCAGTCAGGTATGAAACAATGCCCTTATAGACCCCAAAGTCAAAGAGGCCTATAAACTGTAACGTAGAGCGACAGTTGCACAAAACTCCCCTAAAAACTTAATGTCAAAATCCCCTCTCATTGCCTAGTGGCTAAATAAATATGTGTCCAAAAAAAAAAGAATGTGATAACTGCACCGGTGATATTCCGATTACGGAAGTTGCTTCTGAGACCCAGGGCAATTACTTTTGTGAACCACAGATACGATTGAAGAACCTCCGTAGCGTAGCGGTATTTGGCTCGCTTTGTGTAAATTCACCTGCAACCATCAACTCACCTGGCAAGCATGGTGACTATGGCAAATACCCTCCCCCGGGAGGAGGCCCACTATCAGCAATAGACGTTATACGGTCTGATGATAAATATATATAAAGGGTTTGTTTGAGGGCATATAAAAAAAATTTTTAGTATCTAATTTCTCAATTTTCTTCCCCAGGTTTCCTACGAGTCGAAATCTCCGTCGTAAATGGCAAGAGGCAGTGAAAATACCCTCTAAAATACCCCTTGGCTCAGTGGTGTGTAACCAACACTTTTGTACTGAAGACTATGAACATATTCGAGGGAAGGTCCGGCTTAAAAGCAAAGTGGTACCTACCCTGCTACTTGATGAGAAGGTAAGTTATTATTCTGTCCCTCAAATTAGGTATGCCCGTATGATGTCCACTGCTGAACATGGGCCTCCTACTGGGCGAGGGTATTTGCCATAGTCACCACGCTTGGCAGGCGGGTTGGTGAACACAGTATTATGTTATAACACACAAGGTAATGCTACTGCCCGTTCCCTGGTATACGATTGCTATAGATGGTGTTATAACAATCGGGACTACTTAAAGTACTTTCAGAGGCACGGAGGGTAGTTCCTCAACCAATAAGACTCGGAAAACTTGGAAATTTATACAAAGATATCTTGTCCGATGTCTCAGAGACTGAAAGTAAGTCTTTTATTGGTATCCCACGGTCTATCCGTGGGTTCTTAGATTTCTTTTTGGGTCTGTTTGGTTGAGGTTGACAAAAGAAAATACGTTAAGCCCCTGGTTTTGATATTATTAGTATAGATAAACTAAATAATATTGTTATCTTTTTATTCAGAAACCGGAATTAACTCAAGACACAGAGAAAAGTATAATAAACGGTAATAATACAAATACCACCGAAAATGTACATCAAAATACCGATGAAAGGATACAAGATACTCAAAAGAGTACAGAATTTACACAAGAAAGTACGGGAGAAACGATAAAGAATACGCGAGAGTCGAAAAAGAGTAGACGAGAACGGAAAAAGAGTGCGTTAGAAACCCAAAAGGATACGCCAGATACGGAAGACCTTCATAATAGTACACAAGGTATCCAAAATAGTACGCAAGACACAGAAAAGAGTACGCAGGACACAGAAAAGAGTACGCAAGACACACAAAAGGGTACGCATGACACACAAAAGAGTACGCAAGACACACAAAAGGGTACGCAAGACACACAAAGGAGTACGCAAGATACTCAAAATAGAACGCATGATACCCAAAATAGTATAGAAAGTACACAAAAAAATACTGAAGAAGGCGTTAGTTCTAAAAACATTATTCAGGCTGAAGCCATGCTCGCCATTATGTCCAGTGTAGCAAAAGCCTCGTGGCTAACAAATTTAGCTAAAACACAAAGGTAAAAAAAATAACATAATTTCTTGAAAATCTTATTACTAATATAATAATATAAAGCTGAATAGTTTGTTTGCTTGAACGCACTAATCTCAGTAACTAGTGGTCCGATTTGATAATTTCTTTCAGTGTTAGATAGCCCATTTATCGAGGAAGGCTATAGGCTATATTTAATTATGAAGTTCCCACGGGAACCGGAGTTAAGGGGATGAAAACGCGCTTGGAACCCAACCAGTTATCGAAATTTATCAATACGTCTCTAAGGGGGACATATTAACCTAAAATTAAAATGTAAATATGGGCGGTGTCATCGTTTACATATTTCGAATTAATCGATATTTATTCATCATCATCATCAGCCCGTATAACGTCCACTGCTCTGGGCCTCCTCCCGAGGGAGGGTATTTGCCATAGTCACCACGGTTGGCAGGCGGGTTGGTGACCGCAGTAATATGTTGTACCACATAGGGAAACGCTGCTGCCCGTTCCTTGATATACGATTATTATAGATGATGTTATAACAATCGGGACCAACGGCTTAACGTGCTTTCCGAGGCACGGAGGGTAGTCCCTTACCCAACCAGACCCGGAAAGAAATATTAGAATTTACACATAGATTTCCTGTCCGGCGTGGGGATCGAACCCACGACCCGAGATTTAAAGCGAGCCAAATACCGCTACGCTACGGAGGTATTTATTCAGCACTTAGGTATTTACATACACTTGTACTTGTCAATTATACACAAAAATAAAAAATAAAATCTGTCTGTCAGTCTATTAAGACGTCATATGTATATTATACAATAATTAAAATATTCATATAATTTAGCTCTATAGAAAGAGGCACGTCTTTAAACAATATTTTTACGTATAAGCGAAACACGCCTGAGGGCACCCTTAATGGGAAACTCCGGTTTTCTTTGTTCCGTCTTCTTTTTCTTGTTTTATTTAATTCCAAATGCAAATTTGGATACATTTGTCGAGTAATGTGTATCATTACCGATAGATGGCACTAACATTAACCTTAGAGACTTGTTATAAAGAGATTGATAAAATTCGACAACCCGTTGGGTTCCACCGTGGGCTAAATAGGCTAGTTGACACATATGAAATTATGTTACAATGATGTTTATTTCTAAAAGTATTTGTCATATGGAACCTAAATATAATAATCATTTCTGTTCAAAAAACTTGTATATGTTTGTATAAACTCAATATGAAAATTATTTCTTTTGTCTATGTCTTTAACTTCCGAAAACGCTATCAGCCATTTTGTGATGTCATACGTCTCGTGTTAAAATATGAACGCGATCCTTAACTATTACCCCTCGTTTACACCAGGGTTTGATACATGTATTATACAAATTTTATGCAATGTTTTCGTTTCTCAAATACATGTTTATAATATGTTGTAAACAAAACTTGTAGAATACTAATACATGTATTTTACAAATTTGATGCAATGTTTTCGTTTCTCATATACATGCGTAAAACATGTTGTATACACAATTTGTTATACATGTATAAAACTTATATGAAACTTGTTGGTTGAAAACTTCTAGTTGCCTACATGTTTATGATCTCATGTTTTTGTTGTCAAAACTTGTAGAATTCGAGACAAATTCAGTCGTACCTACTTTTGTAAAGTTTGTTTCTTTGACCACTCCATTCTTCTACTTCATTCGTTTTCACTGCCAAAAAAACGCGATCCGTCCGGTATGTTGAAAACTTTATCCAACAAGCATGGATAAAGTTTAAAACTTGTTTGTAACTAGTATTATACAGAAATTGCAATGAAATAAACAATACTTGTCTAAACCACGACTGTATTTTGTAGGTGAGAACGCTATCAATGTATCAGACAAGTTCTAACATGTCACAGACTTCAGTGTAAACGCAAATGTGTTTTATACTTGTATAAATACTTGTTGGCTACAAAGTGTGAACGAAAGAATGTTTGAGACAGTCTCAATATATGTATAAAACAAATAATTATGTTTTGAAAAGTATTCTACAAGTTTTGTATCAAACTAGTATTTAACTTGTTTCTTGGTGAAAACGAGGGGTTACACTTTCAGAGACACGACGTCATCGATTAGTGCTTTCTAGATCTCAAATAAATGCCATTTTCTTCTTGATCTAGTAAAACAATTCATAACAATAAAAAAATACTTTCAAAAATGTGTCAACTAGCCTATTTATTAATCTCAATTTTGAAATGATTGCTTTAATTTGTATATTTTTTCCAGCATCTTACCCGATCCTAAAGAAGATATTGAAGAGATGATAACCAACTATCATATAAAGAATAAGTTGCCTAACACAGCATTGTTACCTGAACCAGACATCGAACCTGTTATCCAGACTGATGAGCCAGAAATTGTGGATGTTGATAAGCAACCGGAGCCTGTGTTTATTGAAGTGTCTGTTGATAAAGGTAATTTATCATCATCATCATCATCATCAGCCTGTTGTTGTCCACTGCTAAAAATCGACCTCATTCCGAGGAAGGGGTTTTGGTAAAGTTTTAAGCGGCCGTAGCCTAATGGCTAGGGCGTCGGACTTGTAATCTTGAGGTCGCCGATTCGAACCCCACCTATTACACTACTGACGTGAACCCACTCGTAACACAAGCACTTTTGCTTAGCACGGTGGGTTAACAAAAATACTTGTATACTGCAAAACTCTTTAAGTAATCTTTTAATAAAAAAAAAAGAAAAAAAGAAAGTCAATACGTTTAGCAGGCGGGTTGGTGATCGCATTATTAGGTAGTAATACACAAGGAATCGCTGCTGCCCGCTCTTTGGTACACGCTTGTTATAGATGATGTTATAACAATCGGGATCAATGGCTTAACGTGCTTTCCGAGGCACGGAGGATAGACATTCAACCAACCAGACTCCAAAATTAATCTCACATATATACACTTATACAGACGTTGTCCTGTCTTAACTAAAACTCTTTATTAAATAGAACTTTTAATATTAGACGTGATAGCTCTGAACAAACCGTGATGTGCACTAAGAGCTGCATTCTGTCAATTTTATGTCAAATGACATGAGGTTACATTAAACAAGTTTATATTGTCAAAAGAACTTAGGTTACATTAGAAGATTTAATATGGTGGTTAAGCATTCTTAAAGTTTCCAATTATCTGTATATTTGTCTTATTTTTTTCTTTCATAAGAACCTTCTCCTGACAATAACCAACACAACAAAGGAGGTCGTGGGTTTGATTTCCGGCGTGTCGATCAAACCAGCTACCTGCGAGACTTTAACTAATTGTTTTTCTTTTTGTTTCTTACAGACACTTCGCAGGAGAAGAGTCAGGATTGCCTGATGCTGCTGGAGAGCGTCCAGGTGGAGGTGGACCCTTCCACGCTCATGTTGCCAGACAGGGACGAGGATGACGATGATCAGGAAAGGACTGACAAGTGAGTATTGATGTTTAGCTTCACGGCTATATTAACCGACTGGCACGAGGATTATGATGAGTAGAAACTACATATAAGTATTGCTTCATGAGCCTCGAAGCTTTGTAGCCTCACGGCAATGTTGACCGTCTGGAAAGAGGACTACGACGATCAGAAAGTTAGTACCTATTGCTTTTTGAGCCTCGAGGCTTTTTAGACAAGTAGCTAAATTAAGTAACTGTCTTGAAAATTACGATGATAAGAAGCTACAGATAAGTTAGTATTGCTTTATGAACCTCGAGAATTTTTAGCCACAAGGCTATATTAACAAACTGCCTCGAGGAATACGAATGATGATGATGACGATGATGATGAATAAACATAATATAATCTTCATCCCCAGGAAAGAGGACCCCATAAGTCTAATCACATCGAGCGATGAAGACGACGTTATTCTACAAGAACCCCACATTGACACCGTCGAAGTATCATCCTCAACCGACGAAGACAACATGCCTCTAGTCAAGTTAGTAAAAAAAAGACCCAAGAAAAAAAGCCACAAGAAAAAATCACCCAAGAAAACGAAAAACGAAACCGACATGTCCAAGTTCGGTAAGTTATGGGGTGTTTACGATTTCTATTGCATACAATGTAGTTTTACTACGACCAGTTCCATAGAATATAACCAGCATGTAGCCCAACACTCTACAGTGCTACAAGTTTGTCCAGTTTGCAACTACACTACAGCCAGTAAAGCACAATTTTATCGACACAAGCGAAAGCATAAGGAGGAAAAAAAGTTCAAATGTCATATCTGCGAATACAAAGCTCGTCATAAAATGTCTCTGATATACCATTTGCAGTCCCACGAGGGGGCCCCATATAAAACGGGCCCCGAAGGTGGTTTCAAATGTAAATCGTGCGATTTCAAGTCTAGGATTAAAACGGAAGTGTTGAAACATGTGAAGTCATGTACAATGCCTGTTAAAGTGTATAATTGTGATGCGTGCGATTACGAAACTAAGAGGAAGTCTGATTTAAAGAGGCACAAAGCGAGGAGACATAGAGAGTATGATTTGGATGTAGATGACGTGGATTATGTGCCTAATGAGTGTTAAATGTGAAATTTGGTAAAGAAAAACTTCATTTTTTGAGCTTTTTTGAGCCTCTTTCTGGTTGAGCGTTGCTGGAAAACAGATTTATTGGTAAAACGTTTCTGATTCAGTGTATACTAAGCGATTTACTTGATGGTTAAGAGTTAAACTTGCTGGATAAGCGTTTAACTTGCTGGTTAAGCGTTTAACTTGCTGGTTAAGCGTTTACCTTGCTGGTTAAGCGTTTAACTTGCTAGTTAAGCGTTTTACTTGCTAGATAAGCGTTTAACTTTCTATTTGAGCGTTTTACTTGCTGGTTAAACATTGAACTTGCTAGTTCAGCGTTTAATTTTCTGTATAAACGTTTCACTTGCTGGTTAAGCGTTTCACTTGCAGGTTAAGCGTTTTACTTGCTAGTAAAGCGTGTTATTTGCTAGTTAAGCGTTTTATTTGCTAGTAAAGCGTTTTACATGGTAGTTAAGCGTTTTACTTGCTAGTAAAGCGTTTTACTTGCTAGTAAAGCGTTTTACTTGCTATTTAAGCGTTTTACTTGCTAGTTAAGCGTTTTACTTGCTAGTTAAGCGTTTTGCTTGCTAGTTAAGCGTTTAACTTGCTATTTAAGCGTTTTACTTGCTAGTTAAGCGTTTTGCTTGCTAGTTAAGCGTTTTACTTGCTATTTAAGCGTTTTACTTGCTGGTAAAGCATATTATTGGTGAAACGTTATTCAATTTGAGTATTCTACTGGTCAGATATTATAATACATAAACGTTTTACTGGAAAAAGTGTGATGTTTGTCAAACTATCAATAATTCTACTGGTTTGAGAGCTTTTCTTTACTTTGATTAGCTCTGGCTAAGCGTTTTCTGGTTCAACCGATTTTTTGTTTAAGCGTGTCGCTGTTAAGATTTACTATCGAGTACATTATGTACATATATAATTCTGGAAATACATCTTGCCACCTTATATTATGATTTTCAGTTGTTCCTAATAATTGTCAGGACGATTTACCATCAGTGTTACTTTCGAAAAGTAACATTAACATGTTAAAATAGACATAAGTACAAAAGGAGACGATAGTGATAAATGTACATGGCAAATTTACGCATTCCCACCGCCGCTGCAGCGTATTCACGCGCTGGCGGCGGGATATGTGGGACTCACCCTCTCCGTAGAGTGGTATGCTAACTCATACCACGAGGAGAGGACCCTACACCACTAAAACCCCCCGAACACTCCTTCGATCCGCCGTTGGCGGGGGCCGGACACGCATAAGTAATCCGGCCCCCCGACGGCACCCGCGGCAGCTTCTGAACACGTTACGACCCTAATGAGCCTAATCACACTCTCCCAACCCTCTCATTCCGCGAACCTAAAAACGCACCCTCGTATATACACAGATCGATTGCCTTCTTCTTCTTGTAATCCCATATTACTTGGGGTCGGCGCAACACGTTTGTTTCTTCCATTCTGTCCTGTCACCCGTCACACTATCACTAACTCCCTTTTCTTTCGAATCACACTTCACACAATCCATCCATCTATTCTTTGGCCTTCCTCTCCCTGTCCACCCATCTACATGTATTGATTGTACTACCAACAATAAATCATTGCGCTGTGTATTCATCATCATAATTTCAGCCGTAGGACGTCCACTGCTGGACATAGGCCTCCCTCATAGATCTCCAGTTGTTGCGGTTAGAAGCGGCCTGCATCTCCCGTGATCCTTAGGCTTTAACCAGATCATCCGTCCATCTAGTTGGTGGACGTCCTACGCTACGCTTGCCGATCCGCGGTCTCCATTCGAGAACTTTTCGGCCCCAACGGCCATCTGTTCTTCGTGCTATATGGCCAGCCCATTGCCACTTCAACGAACTAATCCGTTGGGCTATGTCGGTAACCCGCGTTCTTCTAAGTATCTCTTCATTTTTTATTCGATCTCGCAAAGAAACCCCGATCATTGCCCTCTCCATAGCTCGTTGCGCGACTCTGAGCCTGTTCATAAGGCCTGTCTATTAGCAACAACTGAAAATAATTGATTATGTAACTATATACTAATGTTGTAAATAATGTAAATATTAATTTAAATTGTTAACATAACGATAATTTCATGAGTGTCATCGTCTAATACTTCCTACTAATATTATAAACGCGAAAGTTTGTAAGTATGGATGGATGGATGTTTTTTACTGTTTCACGTAATAACTACTGAATGGATTTGGCTGAAATTTTACACCGGGATAGGTTATATATACCCAGGGTCAACATATAGGCTACAAAAATTCACGCTCCGACCCACAGGAGCAGAGCGACGCGGTTAAAACCTTTAAAAAAAATTGTTAACATAACTTTTTTAATATTACTAGCAGAATTTTTAGTCTACTACTATTGTTGTTAAAACCCCTCGTGCTAAGCTAGTCGGTAGTCGGTGGTGTTCGAACCGGCGACCTCAAGATCACAAGTCCGACGTCCTAGCGATTGGGCTACGGCCGCTTCGAATTCTACTTTCATGAGTGTCATCTATACTTATATTATAAAGAGGAAATATTTGATTGTTTGTTTGTATTTAATATGCTCCAAAACTACTGAACCGATTGTAAACATACTTTCACCATTAGATAACTACGTTATCCAGGAGTTACTTATGCTATATTTAATGATGAAGTTTCCACGAGGACGGGAGTTCGGTGGGTTCCCAATCTTGTTGTCAATATGATGTGAAATTATATTAGTAATTTTATTTTTATATTTATCAGAAATTGTTGGCTAAACCGTTGGTCTTGATCGTTATAACATCATCTATAACAATCGTATACCAGGGAACGGGCAGCAGCGGTTACTTGTAAATACTGTATATAATACTGCGGTCACCAATCCGCCAGCTAAGCGTGGTGACTATGGCAAAACTGCCTTCCATGAAGGCTCATGTTCAGAAATGGACGTTATACGGGCTGATGATGATGATGAAACTGTTTTTCATCATCTTTAGCTTGTTTAATGTCCACAAATGAACATGGACCTGCACCCGAGGGAGGGCTTTTGCCATAGTCACCGCGCTTTCCGGGCAGGTTGGTGACCGCAGTATTAACTTAGATACTCCTGAAACTATTTAACATTTCAGAACTTTGTTATGATGAAGAAAATAACCAAAATTTTGAAAAAAAATCTTTTTATCTGGAAAAAATTGAGTACTATGGGTGTTATAATGACCAGTAGAAGAAAGCCCTTTTTTTTGTTGTCCGGGGGGAAATGCAACGCATTCCCACCGCCGCTGCAGCGTATTCGCGCGCTGGCGGTGGGATATGTGGGACTCGCCCTCTCCTCATAACTCATACCACGGGGAGAGGACCCTACACCACTAAAATCCCCCGGACACTCCTCCGATCCGCCGTTGGCGGGGGCCTGGCACGAGTAGCAGAAAGCCCTACTTTCATCAATTTGTATGGAAAATGTATAATTTAAAAAAAAAAGTATATTTATGAATATATATTTCGTGGTGTTATAACACCCGGTAGGCGTAAATGGGTTAAGTTGTAACACACAAGGAAACCCTGCTGCCCGTTCCCTGGTATACGCTTGTTATAGATGATGTTATAACAATCGGGACCAACGACTTAACGTGCTTTTCGAGGCCCTGAGGGTAATTCTTCAACAAACCAAACCCGAAAAGAAATCCCAGAAATTTTATTTTACTTATAAATAAAATATTTTATTAAGCGCGGGTCGCTGCAATGTATATAATATATAACATAAGATAATCCTAAATATATGCTTGTTCTTCTTCATTAGGCTATTTACGTCCACTGCTGAACATGGGCCTCCTCCTTAACAAAACTTGGTAAGACCGGGTTGTTGGGCTACCCGTCGCCTGCCGCCCTAGGCTCGGCCTCGGGGAGTGGGGCACATGGGTTCTGCTCCCTTCGAGGGACACCTCCACACTCCGGGCGTCCCTGTAACTGGGCAAATGGGCCACAGTAAGTGTGGCCCAGGAGATCCCGCGGTGCCACATTGGCCGCGGGTGCCATCGGGGGGTCGGATTGCTTATGCGTGCCCGGCCCCCGCCACCGGCGGATCAAAGGAGTGTCCGGGGGGTTTTAGTGGTGTAGGGTCCTCGTGGTATGAGTGAAACGTAACGACACACGTTACTTTGGAACGTAGTTCCTTCTTGAAAGATTACAGTGCAGCAGCCCGCTTGCGTAACGTAGACGAGCGCGTGCAGTGTTTTTTTTTTTCGGACGGACGAATGTCCTGTCCCAAACCCTGAGGCTTTTGCTACTTCACCGGGCATAAAGGCGAGCAGAGCTCCAGCCTAGATAAATAGTTTAAACACTACAAACTAAGCAACCTGCGCAAGAGGGCGTCCCCTGTGGGACTTGGACCTCGGCTCAGGGCGGTCGCTGACGGGGAGATTGAGGCATTATGGCTTTTAGTTTCTTTAGGGGAGTTTTGTGCAACTGTCGCTCAACTTTACAGTTCGCAGGCCTCTCGGACTTCGGGTCTACGAGGGCATCGGAAGGTTCTTAGCAAACTAAGGGTCGGGAGGGCGAGGCGTGCGGTGTGTCTGCTCATACGGTTCCATACATTACGACTCAGTGGAACGTGATCGTCTTCGCATACGCATCCGGTGTGCTCGAGCTTTAATGGTTTGTTGAAATGTTAAAGAAAAAGCATATGTTTTGGAAACACGTTACATATGTAAAGGTATTATTAAGAATATTAATTTTAATATATTATTACGATAATATAAATAAATAATAATAAGTCATAGATAATTATTGAATTGTGTTTCATAAGACAGATTGATGTAATTAATAAATTTAATTTAATAAGTTTTTTGTATGTCCATAAATTTAATATTAGTTCTACGGATCATATTTATGAAATGATTTTGAAATTTGGAAGACAGATTTGCCTGTAAAAAATTCGAAATATGTAGATTGATTGATAGTATTTCCTGTGTCCGTCAGTTAGATTACCAAAAAATATTCTACACGTATTTTTTTTTCCTCAACGAAGGTCAGGAATGGTGGGTCTTCTGAAGTCACATTAATTTCAACGTGCTGCACCATCGTCATTTTTTGAACGACACTGAAAAACAATACGTTTCCAATATTTTTATGTAATCTGATGTACAAAATATATGTTTCATCGTCTTTATTTAAAAAAAAATCGCGTCTATATTAATATTATAAAGAGGAAAGATGTGATTGTTTGTTTGTATTGAAAAGGCTCTGAAACAACTGGACTGATTTGAAAAATTATTTCACCCTTGGAAAGCTACACTATCCACGGATGACATAGGCTATATTTAATTATGAAGTTCCTACGGGAACGGGAGTCAGTTATATTACCAAAAAATATTGGACACGTATTTATGATTTATCGAATCTTATTATTATCTTATATTATTGATTCGAACCTAAAAAGATGTAGAGCAACTAATTTCAGACTTGTGACGTCACTCCTTGGTCAAATTGTACCTACAAGTCACATCATTTATTTCAGCGTGCTGTATCTTAGCCATTTTATGTTAACGACACAAAAAAAAAACACGTGTCCAATATTTTTTTGTTATCTGATGGACCAATTTGTTTTGTGTCAACATGCTTATTTCTCATAAAATCTGAGCCAATTAGCCTCTTTCCCCCTAGCGGATCTTTTTTAAATCTTCCTAGGAAAAAGGCTAATTCCATTATAATTATATACGTTTGACATTGTTGTCAATAGAGGATTCAAAAAGATCCGCTAGGGGCAGCAACGGTGGGGGGGTACATCACCGGTGCTGCCCCTAGCGGATCTTTTTTAAATCTTCCCAGAAAAAGGCTAATTGATGTTATAAGCCTTCAGATTATAAAATCACTTTATAAATACGATCATAAGACAGATGTAATGTAAACGAAATCATTAAATGTTTTGTAAATAAATAATTAATATAATTTTACCTTTTTACCTATTCTATATTCAAATTATTAACGGTTTTATAGCGCCATCTATAACCGTTGAGTGTCCTACATCGCGCAATTGAAGTTCGCACACTAATTCGAACATAATACACGAAATTTTGTCTAAATGTTTGGATGTTTAATTAATGAACAGATTTACATGAAATTTAGCGCACAGATAGACAAAGATCTGTATTGAGGGCGCTGTCATGATATAGCTTTCTAACGCGGACGAAACCGTGGGTTTAAAGCTAGTTGTGATTATAATGCACATAAACCATTTAAAACGTAATTTGAATATAGGAACGGATAAACTAAATATGTTGATCTGTAAATAAATTCATTGAAGATTTTGGTATTCTTTTCTTTCACAAGCGAATTATCGCAAATCATCCCTGGTTGCTTCTATTTTTAGCCTTCATGGTGATACATCAGAATCATCAGAAAAAAATTATCATATTTTCTTAGTATCATACGCTGTTTGTAGGAGATCACGCCTATGTTTCCGAAATAAGTTATATGGAATGTTTTATACTAATTCCCGATGCCTCCGTCATTAGCAGTTCCCGGTGTCCCCATCATTAGCAGTTCCCGGTGCCCCCATCATGAATAGAACTCGTTGCCCCCATCATTAACAGTTCCCGGCGCTCCCATCATTAATAGTTCGGTGCCCCCCTCACCCGATCCAAGCAGGAGTGCCAGAAGGCTCAGTACTTTCGCCACTCTTGTTCTTGCTTTACACAAGTGACATCCCGAAACCCAAGAAAGCCCATCTGGCTCTATTCGCGGACGATACCGCTTTATACTACTCGGGCCGCAGTCCTGCCGCCATTCACGACGCTCTACAATGCATCAAATACTTTAGGCAAATGGTTCAGAAAAGGGGAGAATCGAAGTAAATCCGACAAAGAGTGCCGCGGTACTCTTCTCGAGATTTAACAGTCCACCGGACATTCCACCCGTCAAGATGTTTGGCGAACCAATCCCGTGGAAACGGCAAGCCAAGTATTTAGGCGTAATCCTTGACCGAAAGCTAAACTTTAGAGCGCATGTAAAAACCGTTCGTGCACGCGATTTACTTACGCTTAGTCGACTACACTGTCTTCTAAATTCACGCAGCAAACTATCACTAGATAATAAGGTTAGGATTTACACCACGTGTATACGACCGATTATGACGTACGCGAGCACCGTATTTGCTCATACCGCGTCTAGCAGTTTGTACCGCTTACAGACTGTTCAAAATAGATTCACTCGACGAGCCACCGGGGCACCGTGGTTCATTCGTAATCGCAATTTACATTCTGATCTCCAACTGCCTTCCATCAAGCAGTGGGTGAAAGAGGCGTCGGAACGCTTATTCGAATCCGCGGCGCAACACCCAAACCCGTTGGTTGTTGCAGCATCTGACTATAGGCCTTTGCCCACAAGGCGTCGTAAACACCGTCGGCCTCGGGAAAAAAAAAGACTGCAAGAAACTAGCACCACTACACAGAGACTACTCTATCCGACCCGCCGGAGAAGAGTGCGCCCGCGAACGCGACGCGTCCCCCCTCGTCCTCCTGACCATTAGTTTGCAAAGAACAATCCGATGCCCTCGTTGACCCGAAGTCCGAGAGGCCCACGAACTGTAAAGTAGAGCGACAGTTGCACAAAACTCCCCTAAAATACTAAAAGTCATAATGCCTCAATCTCATCGCTAGCGACCGCCCTGAGCCGAGGTCTAAGCCCCGCAGGGAGCGCCCTCTTGCGCAGGTTGCTAAGTTTGTAGTTTTTAAACCATTTATTAAGGCTGGAGCTCTGCTCACCTTTATGCCCGGTGAAGTAGCAAAAGTCTCGTGGATAACTACGTATGTCCATCCGAAAAAGTAACTACTACTAAACTGCTAGTCTAGGCACTACCACTAGTCCAGGTCTACTAGTTCTACTACTTCTACTAAAGGTCTACACTATGCTTAATTCAAAATTAATGGGACAATAGACTTGAAATAAAAACATTGTTTAAATAAGTACTTAATTTATTACAAAAGATATTACAATACAAAGATTCTTATATCTAATTTGCCTATATACATAAGTAGAGCTGGTCTTAGGGCCGTGAGCTGACCATAGACAATATCCCTGCCTACCTGATAACTGGCAGAGGGGTCCAAATATAATGGTGCCAGTACCTACAGTTGATATGTACCTCACGAGTTACCCTTATATCGACCTGCACCCCTTCAAACAACACCGGTGGCTCAGAGGTTATGGTAGTGGCTTCTGAGACCTGGTGTGAACCACAAATAATTGGCTAGTTGACACATATTAAATTATGTTACAATGATGTTTATTTCTAAAAGCATTAGTCATATGAAACTTAAATATAATAATTTATATTCAAAAATCTTGAATATGTTTGTATAAATTCAATATGAAACTTATTGTCTATCTATGTCTTTAACTTACGCTATCAGCCATTTTGTGACGTCATAAGTCTCGTTAAAAAACATGAACGCGATACTTTACTAACACACTTTCTGAGTCATGAGGTCATTGATTTTGAACACAGATAATGTATATAGACCAACATGGCTGAGATCGTTTTCATTTCTAAATCTAAAACCAATTTTAAAATATTTATTTTCGAGCTTTCTAGATCTCAAATAAATGCCATATTTTTTTCTTGATCTAGTAAAACCATTCTTAACCATATAAAGATAATTTCAAAAAAGTGTCAACTAGCCTTTTGTTCTGAGTCTAGATGTTCGTGTCCGTGATATTATGTGTTATCTATGTATTTGTAAAGGTCCCCGGAATTAATTTCTTAGTGCGGGTGTCGAGTTAAAAAAAAAAAAAAAAAAACATAAATTAATGTTATTTGGCTGTTGTATATTGTAAGGTGGAGGTTTAGCAGTTTATTGAGCGTACTGACTCTATGGGAAAGATGTAAGCGTTGACTTTGAATGATGGAACGGATGAAATTATTTATTCCATCAATATTGGATGGCTGAACATAGTTTAATATTTGACTGCGCTGGCTTCGTGGTGACGTTAGTTGGATTTAAGATATGGTGTTATGGGTTTGATTCACGCGAAAATACATTGTGAACCACTTCTCGACTCATAGATTTATTTCACAAAAATTATCGGCTCTGTGCATTATCAAAATAATTCATTTATTAAAACAAAATCTCGTTTCGCAAATAGACTTGTACTTACAAAAATATTGTTTTTTTACTTATTACTAATTAATATTAGTGAGTGCTTTTAAATATTGTGTGTTGTTATAATTTATGTTTTCTTATTGCTGAGTTGATACCCCAAAATAATGAAAATCGTGATAGTCTAATCCAGTGAATCTCAATTAATTTTTTTGCGTACCTCCCTGAAAAGATCTCAAACATGCGTTCCCTTCTGCATACCCTTTTGAAAGATCCGAAACATGCGTACCCTTTATGGTGGTAGTCTTAATTAAATAATAGTTCATTTACACCACAGATATAGATAGACCTAGAAACACAAGTATCACGATCTGTATGAAAACCAAGCGTGTCATTTTTTGAATACCTATTATGACGTCACAAGCGCTATTTAGTGATGGGAAAATCAAATCGATTCAAAGACGCCGCCGCGTAAGGCGGCGAGGTACACAATTTTGAATTTTGAATTTTGAATAATGTTCGCCTTTGTTCTTTGTTCACCATTTCTCAATTACTATGCGAATTCTGTTGATGCATGGATATAGATTTATTGAGTAATTGTGCACAGTAAAGAATTATTAAGAATCGTTCAAATCGATTTATGTATCGATTTTATGTCAGAGTAATGAGATAGACAGAGTAATGAGATATGCAGAGGAATGAGATAAACAGTGGAAAATAAAATTCCTGATCGGCTTATAAGGCAGTTAGGAATATATATTTTTTTACAAAATTGTTAGTATTTCGCAGTGCTGGTGTATTCTTCGACGTACTGACTATGTTTTTGTTCGTTAACTGTCTATAATAAAGTTCTTGAGTTGTAACGTTGGTTGTTTTAAGCACATTAGCTTGTTCATCATTGATTAACTTTTTTTAAGCATTCTATTAACGCTACCATTTTGTGTACTTTCTGGACATTGCTGCGGTTTCTTTCCCTTAAAAATTTTATTTGTTTTGTCATTTTCAACATTTAAAACTGTATACACTTCTAAAATCTCGAACGAAGGTACAAGGTAAGTAGAAGTTAATTATTTGATACCTTCGAGGTATCAAATAATTAACTTCATCAGTTGTGATCTTCAGTACATCAACAGTCAGATATGCTGCTTTTGTCAATATTCTTTGCTTTTACCCGACAACAAAGCTTGCTTCCTCAAAATGTATTGATCAAATAGTGCTATGCTTTGCTGGGAACCAATCTTTGTTTCCCGTCGCCTCAATCCATTTTTATTTTAAATTGGGTTCATGGGGAAAACTAAAAAAGTCACGAAACGGTACGACTATATAATACAAAATCATTCCTCTGTTTCCGAAATCGATTCTCGAAAATCGATTTGTGTTGCATATGATGAACAGCACTCATGGTTAAAATTGACAGAAAAATGATAGAAGGCCCTGTACTACAAAACCGAAGCGATATACGATAGTATCGCTTGTTTCGATATTCATCACTTGTTAAAACAAAACGTCTCATCAACCGCTCCAAGTAAAAGCCGCAATGTAATACGAATGTTTTGTTTTTCTCAAATTTAGTATTACCAGGTATTACTGAAGGTATTAGATTAAAAATAATTGTTTTTAAATGAATTACGCATAATATTAAACACAAAATGACTTAACGATGGAAGGAAACGTTTACTTTATTTTTCTCCTCGTATTTGTACAGTTTTTACAATTTATAACAGCACAATTAAACATTTTAATATTTTTAACTGACGTCCGACTAGCGCTGTTCACCGATGCAGACTGAGCGCGAAAGTGGCCACTTACGATTTTTGTACGTAAACTAGGCACGGGAAGTAGTTGCTCTTGTGTTATCTAGGTCTATCTATATCCGTGATTTACACCGATTAATAATCATACAGACATAAAGATAAGAAATCAAATATATAAGATTTTTCTTATTATTATGATATATTATACTATTACTATACAATACTAGTAGATCGAATACTAAGTATAGTATTCGATCTACTAGTATTGTTGTAAACCCCTCTTGCTAAGTTAAAATGCTTGTATTACGAGTGGGTTCACGTTGGTATGGACAATGGGTTGGGATCAAACCGGCGACCTCAAGATCACAAGTCCGACACAACTAGCCATTGGGCTACGACCGCTTTTAAATTATGAGGACAATGTTTATATGTATGAAAATGTTGGCAAAACCACGAGAAATGTCAGGACTAACGACACGAGTGACGCTGGGCAAAAACAGCTAGTTTATAATAAAAGTTAATAACTATTTTGTACCGTGAAAAATTATTTGAGACAAGAGTATGAGATGGTACCCCTTAATGCAACTTTGCGTACCCCTGGGGTACGCATACTATTAATTGAGAAACACTGACTACACTATAAAGAATAGACTAATTATTGAATTACAAAATATTTTTTTTAGTAGGTAAAACTAAACTCCATTCAATATTTTAGGGGTGGCATCTACTTACTATTGAGTTATATTTATTATCTTAACATATAGATGGTTTGTTTGTAGCGACACGACAGACCACTCCCTTCAGGTCTGCGATAGCCTCGTCCTGTACAGCTTGGTCGAATTTCTGCAAGAAAATTTCAATATATTAAATTTCCTTTGTGGGTTCGATTCCCGAACTGGACAAAAAATAATTGTAGCTTCTTCTTCTTTTCGTGTCGACCTGGCGTTCAAAATTGAAAAGACCAGTAGGTACTCGGCCACTGACACAGCATTATCAGTGGCATTGCACAGGTCCTCGCGTGTACAGGTGTTGAGGCAATCTTTGTATAAAACTCGAAAGTTACCTATCCGGGTCGGGTTGGTTAAGGGACCAACCAGACCCCCCCGTGTTTGCAACCTATGACATGTCCTGTGGGACTTGGACCTCGGCTAAGGGCAGGCGCTAGCGGTGGGGATTGAAGAACAATTCCTTATTGGCTTCGTTAATATCAATAATATTACGATTAGCAGGCGGGTTGTTTCTCTCGACCTCTCGACCCTTAGTTTGCAAAGATCTTTTTGATGCCTTTGTCTTGCAAAGATCTTTCCGATACCCTTGTGGCTGGCGGGGGGTTGAGGAATAATTCCCGAATCCCCCGCCAGTTCTCGTCCTGAGCTGAAAAGTCCTAGGAAGGGGCCTGTTGCGCAGGTTGTTTAGTTTCTAGTTTATAAACCATTTACTAAGGCTACAGCTCTGCTCGCCTTTATGCACGGTGAAGTAGCATACGCCTCGTGGCTAACTACATAAAAGAAAAGGGAGTGTTCTAGAGTCGATGTTGACTCTACGTAACCTATTGAAGACAGAGTTGTTCAGCGGTCGATGTTGACTCTGAACAACCCTTTGAAGAAGAAAGGCTTGCTCAGCATTCTTGATTCTGCGCAATATTTTCAAGAAGAAAGGCGTGTTCAGCAGTCGTTGTTGACTCTGAACAACCCTTTGAAGAAGAAAGGCTTGCTCAGCAGTCTTGACTCTGCGCAATATTTTAAAGAAAAAAGGCGGGTTCAACAATCGATGTTGACTCTGGGCAACCTTTTGAAGTCAGGCCTTTTCAGCAGTTGATGAACACTCTGAACAGTGCCAGATTAAGCCAGCGGGGAGCCTCTAGCAAATTCTGTCTGGAAGCCCCTTTTAGTAATGACTCAAGAGTCACTCAAAGAGCTTTTTTTAGGCCACCTATTGTGAAGCACCATGATTCGGATCCATAGGATTATATATTGGATCCAATTTATTGTTTGCGTACGTATCTCGGTATGCGGGGCCCCCCAAATCGCGGGGCCCATTTGCTACTCTTGCTATATATCTAATCCAGCACTGACTCTGAACAAACTTTTGAAAAAGGAAGTCATGAAGTTTTACCTCATTGATAACGACAGTAGGTACAAAGGTGAGTGGTCGCTGGACCGCGTCCGTCTTGTCTCCGTACGCCGCGAGGATGCCATCACCCTGGTCTGACGCGGCACAGGTCTTCAGCTTCGAGGACTCCGCCATCTTATTCAGTTTGGTTAGACACTGTACATAAAGAATTCATAGGTTAATATAACACCCGTGGTCAAAGTTTGACAATCCTACTAATATTATAAACGCGAAAGTTTGTAAGTATGGATGGATGTTTGTTACTTCTGATCGTAATTGGCTGAAATTGTGCACCGGGATAGGTTATACGCTGAAAAAACATATTGGCTACAAAACATCGCGCTCCGACCCACTGGAGCAGAGTAACGCGGATAAAACCGCGGGGAGCTTTAATGCCTGAATCTTAAGAACCGTTTTCTCAATGTTACTCATTTTGAATTGCCTCGTTCTTTCCGCAAAACAGCGATTTATACTAATACAGAAACTTTCTAGGCAAGCGTGTATCATCTTAAGCCTTATCTTCGGCTTCCATCAAGCGAGATTATGTTCAAACGTAAGCCTACATTAAGTAAAAAAAAAAAAACTAGCGTCTCGCCCCAGCTTCACACGAGTGCAATCCAGATGTATCATACATATAAACCTTCCTTTTGAATCATTCTATCTATTAAAAAAACCACATCAAAATCCGTTGCGTAGTTGTAAAGATCTAAGCATACATAGGGATATAGGGACAGAGAAAGCGACTTTGTTTTATACTATGTAGTGATATAAAGCTGAAGAGTTTGCTTGTAACTACTGCCCGGCTAGCATAGGCAGCGCGACTCGAGTTTACTCTACGGAGGCCGACCAATCACATTGCAGAAAGTGTCACGTGACAGTGCGATTCTGCAATGTGATTGGTCGGCCTCAGTAGAGTAGACTTGAGTCATGCTACCCGGGCTGGTCCGATTCGAAAAAACCTTTCAGTGTCCATTTAACAAGGAAGTCTACCTATAGGCTCTATTTAATTATGAAATCTCACGGGAACGGGCGTTGTGCGGGTGAATCTGTGCGCAGAAGCTAGTTAATATCATCATCGTCAGCCCGTATAACGTCCACTGCTGAACATGGGTCTCCTCCCGAGGGAGGGTATTTGCCATAGTCAAGTCACTTTGGTGATCGCAGTATTATGGTGTACCTACCACACAAGGAAACACGGCTGCCCGTTCCTTGATATACGATTATTATAGATGATGTTATTACAATCGGGACCTTCAGCTTAACGTGCTTTCCGAGGCACGAAGGGTAGTCCCTCAACCAAACAGACACGGAAAGAAGTCTTTAGAATTTACACAAAGATTTCTTGTCCGGCGTGGGGATAGAACCAGAGACTATATAATATATAGACTGACAAAGTGGAACAAAATAACGTAACTCGATTTTAGGGACCATGGATGCTAACAGATGTCGCCCGTAGTAGCGTTCAAGCGATAATATGGTCATTTGTCGAAGTCGAATGGCATTATTTATTATTATTCAACTAGATGGCGCAAATGTTAATTATTGATATTAATTTATTTAATTTTAGTTTTGTTATTTTATAACAACAAATATTACGATATTCCGACTTTCATTTTGCGATTGATGCAAAAAACACAAATAAGTAGTAAAATTTATTATTTATTTAAATACAAAAATTAAAAAGGCTAACGCCGCCGCCCGTATCTCTAAAAATGTACTTAAGCTGTTACTTAAATCAGACTTAAATAAAAAATATAAAAAACAATAATAATATTATATTATAATATTATTATTGTTATATACCTACCTATATAACAACTGGAACTCAGGTCCCGAACGCAGGCCGCAATCACAATGAATGAAAAGAGTGAGCGAAATAGCATAACTAGGTAGTCATGCTGTTTCGCGCTCACTAGTAGGTACTTAGGTACGCATTTCTACCGTTAAGATGTTATTAAAACTAAAACTGAATTGTTACTTTAGAGATCATTTATATCTTCGCTTCATACTTTAAGGGCGCAGGACCTTCTAACATGTTGTTTTTGTTTTGTTACATGTTAAACTAGTCATTAAGCAGATTTATCAGTGTAAATAAAATATTAGGCATTTAGATAGGTACGAATATAACACGTAAACTACAACATACCTACTAGACGTACCTATTTAAAAGATTGAAATCAACTAATTTGCACTGATTCTATATTAAAATGCTATCATAGCATGTACTAACCAGTGAGATATAGGTAGGTAGGTACCTAAAGAAGTTATTCTAAGCAGAAAACTGGTGCCAGTTAAGTGAAATTAAACGAAAGTCCGCTGCAGCGCTGCCATAATGAATATTCGCCTAATTAAAGGGCTGAAACATGCAGCGCTACAGCACTTCTTCTAGCGTAGTGATTTCCGACTAAAAGGTCGGAAGCGCCGTGATTTGGACCTCGTCTCAGTACGGTCACTGCCGATGAGATTGAGGACTTTTAGTAATTTAGTCTTTTAGTATTTTGGTTTTGATGCAATTGTCGCTCTACTTATAGTTCGCGGGCCTCTCGGACGTCGGGTCTACGAGGGCACCGGATGGTTCTTTGCAAACTAAAGGACGAGCGGGGACGCGTCGCGAACGCGGGCGCACTCTTCTCCGGCGGGTCGGATAGAGTGGTTTTTGTGTAGTGATGCTAGGTCCTTGCAATCTTTTTAATGCTAGTTAGTAACCGACGGTGATTACGATGCTTAAAAAAAATGTGGGCGATTAAAGCATTCCAAATCGCCTTTCATTCTGCATTCATAGATCGGAAGCACCTATCACTAATATTCGCACACAGCAGATCAAAGAAGGAGTACAATGAAGCATTTTAAGCAATCTTTGCTTTTAGTCGGTTCCAATCACCCAGCGCTAGGGTAAGTTCGCCTGTTCGCGTGCATCGCCCAATTCGCGTCCATTTAACGGATCTCCCTTTAAAAATCCTCAAAAATAAGTAAACTAACGCACTAATAAAACGAAAAGTAATTACCGCTAATACCTCAATGCATAAGCACGCATAAGCATGCATAGGCACGCACATATGGACAAAAGTTCCGTGTACCAAACCAATCCCGTTTAGAAAAATAAAGTACCTATCGGCTGTGCAACAAGGGAGAGCTTACCCGCGGAATTTTTAGAAAAAGAAATTGTGCAGCGACGCATTCGATGATAAGTTTTTTATAGTTTTATGTGACTTTTAGGATACATAGCTAATATAAGACTTTTATAATGAAATTAAGAATAATAGTAATTATTAATTTGATTATGTTTTTTAGAATATTATTGCTAATTTTTTTGCAATGTTTTTTACTAATATACCAATGGATACCACTAAATACCTATCATCTTCCCCTCAGGAAGCTGAAAGACTATTAAAAGCGAACATTAGATCAGACGTGTCTAGGTTTGGCTTCCGGACAATAAATGGTGTTGATATCGTATAGGCATTCCGAACAATTAAAATGAAAGGCACAGTAGACTTGTGGGGACTTTCTGTTAACAGTAATACAAAATATCGCTTCTATTCTAGCACCTATCTTTAATACATCCATAACTGATGGAGTATTCCCTGACTTAATGAAGATTAGTAAAATAGTGCCGATATTAATATCAGGTTGCTCAAATAACGCGACTAACTATAGACCTATCTCGATATTACCAACTCTAAGTAAAGTATTTGAAAAGATTATGCTTAATCAAATGTTGACACATTTTAATCTAAATGGGATATTGCACGATAAGCAATTTAAATTCACTAAAGGCCGGTCAACTCAGGACGCAGGATGCACTCTGATTAAATTCATACTAGAGGCTTGGGAGGGGTCGCAAGATGCTCTTGGAGTCTTCTGTGACCTTTCCAAGGCATTCGACTGTGTAAATCATGAGACGCTTGTTCTTAAGTTAAAATATTATGGAATTACTGAAAAATCGCTTGATCTTTCTTGCTTCGCTTGATTCTATATCATATATATCTGATAGGAAACAAATAGTATTTGTAGACGGCGTTGCTTCAAAAGAGCATTTAATAAAAATGGGCGTGCCCCAAGGATTGGGTCCTTTTCTGTTCTTAGTTTACATCAATGACTTACCATACATCATAAATAAACTGTCAGATATAGTCCTTTTTGCAGACGATATCTCATTAATATTCAAAGTCAATAGAAAATATACTAACCTTATTGAACACAATAAAACACTTAGTGTACTTTTACATTGGTTTTCTTCAAATAATCTTTTATTAAACGCGGGTAAAACTAAATGCGTCAGATTTGCGCTACCAAATGTAACTACCGCTAAACCAATTGCTTCACTTAATGGAGAAACGTTGGACCTAGTTCAATCGACAGTTTTTCTAGGAATAAAATTAGATTCAAAACTGCAATGGGGCCCTCATATTGAAAAATTAACTGGTAGACTCAGTTCCGCATCTTATGCTGTCTGGAAAATTAGGCAATTGTCAGATGAAGCAACTACTAGACTAGTGTGTTTCGCGTACTTTCATAGCATTATGTCCTATGGAATACTGCTTTGGGGTTCAGCCGCTGATGTCAATAGTATTTTTATATTACAGAAAAGAGCAGTTAGTTTAGGTAGTCGCGACTCCTTGCGTACCCTGTTTAAAGAGATAAATATACTTACCGATTCTTCTGAGTACATATACCAAAATGTCATTTTAGTTAGAAAAAATATAGATCATTATAGCAAAAAAAGTTATATTCATAATGTTAACACAAGAACTAAACATAAAATTGCCATACCCGGATTTAGAGTAAGTAGAACCAATAAATTCTAATACAATTTATGGGAAATGGTATTAGGTTTTATAACAAACTCCCTAGTCGTGTTACTGATTTGCCTGATACAACTTTTAAAGCATATATTAAACGTGTCCTTGTATCTAAAGGTTACTATAGCGTTAAGAACTATATTGAGGATAAAGATGTTTGGTCTCATGAACCATCCTGCGTAACACTTCCTAGAGACCCTGTATCTAAGTAAAATAGTAAGCATAATAGTGTGATGTTCTGTGAACTATCTGTAATCGGCCTAAATGAGTTACATTAATAGACCGCTAGTTCTGTCACAAATTAGCTTCTTTTATTAGTATAAAAACATTAATAGATAATCAAATATTATAAAGACAACCGTTCAGGAAAATAATGTGTATGCCAAATAAATAATAAAAGTAACTGGACCAAAACCTACGCTCTGCCCATTTGAGTATGTTTCACCGGACCGTCTTATGTGGGTCGTGTTAAAACCGGCGATAGAATAACCCACTGAGTTTGTTTCGCCGGATCTTCTCAGTTGAGACGTATTGGATCCGGTGGTAGCATTAAAGCGCGTCCGTCGTTATATTCTCATGGTCCGCCCAAATAATGACAATTGTTCTTAATATAATTTAATATAGACAGAACAAGCTATTGGACACAATATAGTAAAATAATAAAGTTAAGACTAAAATTATTAAAAACAATAACTAAAATACCTGCTTAATATGCTCATTTATAAATTATTAAAATTATACATAGATTAAAAATAAGTTATTGTTTTGGCAAGTGCCTGTAATAGGTTTACGTAAATAAAAATGATTTTTATTTATTTATTTTATATTTAACGCTTAAAATAAGGTGGGCGTGAATTACTACATCAAATTTACAAGACTTCCACTTTGCGTCCGCAATGGAAGCAAACTGGGTAAACGCCTATTTCTGATGTTTTTCTATTAAAAAAATATATCAACATGTTTCGAACAAAACTGAAAGTTTATCATAAAATAGACTAATGACATACATCTTTCATAGAAATTAGTGCTGGAACATTTTTACTATCGCCGTCAAAATTGCCAACTGCGCTAAATGGACGCGAACAGGCGAAATGACCCTATTTATTTCTGGAATTCTGGTTGTATTTGTATTGTTATTGTTATTCAAAATACTAAATTATATGTATTAGAAAAACGAGTTAACTACAACTGGATCTGCACAAGCTGTTTTCGCATTAAAAGTACATAGTTAAGGTTGACTTTCCTATAAAGCACCGTAGATGCACCGCGGCACCACGCCTAAAAGGACTCAAGCGCCGTGCAAAAGGCGTCGCTTACGCGTTCCGACTATATATTTTGATATTTTAAATTGAATTTTAATTAAATGGAATTCCATGAAATTAAACTTTTTTTTACCTTTTAGTACGCGTTTTTTTTTTTAATAAAAGCATGTTTTTAAAAATGTTTTTTTACTTTTTATTTTATTTTTTACTTTTTAGTCTTTAGCTTGTAACCCTATTTACTGGATTCATTACTTGGATGGATCATGTGCAATGTAAAATACTCACGAACACAAAACAAACGAGTCCAAACTCGACTATCTTAGCGCTTGCATTAAGGGCTTACCAGTGGTAATGTTCCTGCTCCTCATCAGACCCTCGACATCCTGTGCAATGGAAAGTACTCCTGTACTCATAAACACAAAACAAACGAGCCCTAACTCTTCTATCTTGTTCAGTAGGTACAGGAGTTCCTATGGCCCCCTTCCGAATCCATCATCAGATCAGCTCCATGGTACCATATTATTGCATTGTCACGCGATATCCATATGCTTGCAAAATTTCAGCTCATTTAGTTAAGGATGTCTGCTTCAAAATTGAGTTGCAAGATTCCACCCGAACAAATTACATACATATACATTGCAAGTTAAATAAAAGCTTCTAAAATATTTCAATAAATTTTAATAGCAAGTTAATTAAAAAAATAAATAATCAAAAACCAATTCTTTTATCGTATTACTTTACAAAATTATATATATTTACTGGGGCTTGAACATTCAACATCTCATTTGTTAAGCAACCTCTGCTCCTAATGAGCTACCGAAACTTAGTAAATTGAGATGAAATAAGTAATACTTATAAACTATTTATGACAGTTGTGCAACGAAACTCTAAAGAGAATCGTTATGTCAACATAAAATTTATTTTTAACGCCATCTATGATCTTTTTTTTTAAACATTTTGTAAAGGACTGTCCTTGGTATCGACATCTCAGCGGCAATAACGAAAGGGGGTGCGACGGTAACGCCCGCTGGTTATCAAGTGGTTTTAGGAGCTACGATATTTTGTACTGCTATTGTCAGTCTATATATTATATAGTCTCTGATAGAACCCACGACCTTCGAGATTTAAAGCGAGCCAAATACCGCTACGCTTCGTAGGTTATAAGATACATAAAATATACACCCCACACGTGTTGTAGCTGTAAATAAGGGTTGATAATGAGAAGCGTTGTTACCGTGTCGATGGACTTGTCAGGATTGGCCTGCCCCATGAGGCAAATGACGAGCTCCATCTTCTCTGTGTCCGCAAGGTGGCGGTCCTTCAGGATGCAGGATTGGATCTGGAGACGCGTAGAATAGAATAAGAATGGAATAAAACTTTATTCGGAAGATATGGTCCATACAAATATCTTGGTGGATATAATAAAATATTACATTTAAAATTTAAAAATCCCCCAACGAAATGAACGAATATTTTTCGAGTTTTTAGATTTCATCTCGTTAGTTAATACAACAACTCATTCCGTTTCAGTATAGTTTACATTATTCTACTATTCAAGACCTTTAAATTTAAGAGATACAGATAAAAGATAAAAAGATACAGAGCAACAACAAACGATAAAGTTCAGTAGAGGGGGGCTTGTACCTAAATAAAAGTGACAGACAACAGTCACAAGAAATTTCATCGCGTTGTATCTTCGTCTGTTTTGTTTGAGGAACGAAAATAAAATACGTGTCCAATATTTTTTGGTAACCTTACTGACGGACAAGATAGAATTTTTTAGTTTTCATGCCCATTCGAATCATTTTATTCGAATATATCTATAGTTCTGTTCTATATTCAGAACAATATACAACGTTGCTATGACAGAGGGGCATTAAATTACGCTACGTTTACTATACGTGTTTTTTATTAATCCGATACGGTATAAAAATAAAAAGCAACCAAATTGAGATTTTTTTTCTTTCAAACAAACTAAATAGCTTACAAATCAGAGTAAAACGTAACCACCCTTTGTAAATAAACTTCAGTGACCTAGCAAAGCGGCAACGTCGCGCGCGAAATGTCTTGAATGCAATAACAACACACTGACCTATTTCCATTTCTTTTACGCACGGGATGTTTTGCAATGATTTGCGTCAGAGCGGCAACAATGTATCGTAGGTTATACTCAGATTTATCGTTTTAAGGTGCATGACCTATGCGTAGACATAATCAGCTGTTAGGAAAGATACATCGTGTTCAAACGGCGCAAAAACTTAAAAAATCATTTGCGACTAAACTACTGCTACTATTTAATTGATTTTTGGTGCAGAGCTTGGAAATGGTACCTAGTATAGGCAGTTTAAAGGAAAGCCCCTCTGTCGTATCAACTTTGTATATATTTGGTGTGAACATAAACTTAAGATTAGCCGGCTACAACTAGGTGCAGCCGACCTCAGGGGGGTCTCAGCCAACTAGACCCGATAAGAAATTTTACACAAAGATTTCTTGTCCAGCGTGAGGCTTGAACTCACGACCTCTGAGATCTAAATCCAGCCTATTATCACTACGCTACGTAGGTTCTTTATGTACCTTTTTATTTTTATAATCTATGACACTACCTACATGTTACATTGTATGCAGTTACTCATCACGAACAGTGGTTGATTACAATCACTGGCAAAGAGACTCTATTCTGCTAATTTTAATTAAATCAGTATCGCTGAAACGTTGACTGCAATGTTCCAGCGACACACTTTTGTGATTAATTTAACATTGTGACATATTTTGTATTCTGCTTTTTGATAATGATTTTCAAATACTTTGTAGGTTTTTTTTTTAATTACATAAAATATTCAATTAGTAGAATTGGAGCCTTGTTTAAGATAAGATCTCAATTACCTTGTTTCCGTAGCACTCGTCGGGGCCGTGGTGACAGTTGAACTGCCATTTGCCGTTGGTTTTGTCATGCTGCAACAGAAAAATACAGGCTTAAAATATGACAATGTGACATGAAATACGGACGAACAGAATTTTCATTTAGGTTAGTCTGTAGGTGCGTTATTACAACAGCCCGGAGTGCCTCAATCGCTATGCTATCTACAAGGTTTAATGCAACCGACAACCGAAAGATCGAATCGCTTATTTTAAAGAATAATCAATCAATGAATGCCCGCCATTTTTCCCGCCAATAATAGCGTGACAAATAGTTCCAGTTTTCGTTCATTGGGAGCCAGAAGGAGGGTTATGCCATTTTTTGACGCCATAGGTATATTATAGTACGAATAAATCTTATGCCCAGTGCCGGATTAAGCCAGCACGGGTCCTGTAGCAAATTTCTGTCCGGAGGCCCTGTCGTTCAACGAACTTTTTTTTTTTTTGGCCTTGACCTCTTGTGAGTCAGAGTAGCAAACGCGGGTCCCGCGTTGATTTGGGGGCCAGCAAGAAATTGGATCCAATAAATAATAATCATATCGATCCGAATCAAGGCGCACTTGATTCGGATCGATATGATTATTTTTTATTGGATCCAATTTCTTGCTTGCTATCTTGGTATGCGGGGCCCCTAAATCATCGCGGGGGCCCCCAAATCAACGCGGGACCCGCGTTTGCTACTCTTGCTATATGGCTAATCCGCAAGTGCATCTACCGTCGACTCTGAGGGCCTAGACAAAAGTCACTACAGCGGACAAATGTCAAGTATCCATACATTATCGTTAGCGATCACCCCGCTGTAGTTGCATTTACTAGGCCCTCAGAGTCATTGAGGAACATTGCGATAATAACCACACTTGGCAGACGGTTTTGGTGATCGCAGTAAGATGGTGAGTATCCTTGAGCTGATAGATACTGCTGCCCATCCATCAGCTGTATGTCCTTTAAGGACTCTGACCACTATCCCATAGCATACCATGACCGTGCTAGGAATGTAACAACCAAAAAAATATTCTTTGTATTGAAAAGTATGAAACTATGCCCACTAGACCGTTCCGTCACCGACCGACACCGTCGCATACCATGAACGGAAAGTCAAGAATTGTCGGCGAGAATATTTTGCCGGTGGCAAAACGCTCCGTGCATGGCACGCGACGTTGCCACACCGGTGCGCAGGCGACTTACAACCGAGTACAGATACCGGCACGGTTCTAGAGCGCTCGGCGCAAGAGTGGGGACTGGGGATCGCTTTGCGCATCGTACACTTATGACAAAATAAAAGACACACCCGTTAATTATTTATTTTTTCTAAGTTAACTACGTAATTTCTTACTGGTTGAAAGAAAGATTAAATAATGATTTGTTAAATTGAGAAATGGAAATTGAGATCAAAGAAGTAATTAACAAGTGTTTCTAATTTAAAACCATAACTTACTTACTCTCGAAAGCTCTTGCTAACGCGTCTGCCTCACACGGAATCAGGTGAATTACTACAAAGTTTTTTATTATAGTTCTTTTTTGTTTGTGGTATATACTAAGATTTAAATAGTCATGAATATGTTGTAAGTTTGTTAGTTATTTGTTTTTTGTTAATATAAAATTAATTTGTATAATTTAAATTCGTTGTTGTATTTTATCAATTTTTTTTTTTTAATTTTAGTCTATATTTCATATTAATATACAATTGTATATTTATAAGATTGTTAAAAAAATAAAAATTGAAACTGTAGTTGACGTTACTACATGTGTGGTAGAGGCTACTCCAATTTGGAGCCGACATATCTTTATTCCGACTTGTAGTAGCCTCAACTAAAGTTGTTGTTCTAGTGTCTATTCCGCCCGCGCGCCCCTACGCACGTGCCTAGTTTGCCTTAAGGATAATCCGCCTCTGTCTCTAGCCATTTGGCTTCAGTTGATGTGTAACTCACCGTGCTCTTGCCATAAGGTACCAGCTTGACCTTGATGACTCCTCGGAAGTCTCTCCACACGGGCGCCAGCTGCGACGTGATGAAGCGCTTGCTGTCAGGACATAGAGACTCGTAGTACACCGCGATCTTCACCTGCAAGTTACAAATAAAAGTGTCTTAAAATTGTACAAAAAATTCAAACAAAAATTCATTTTTATTTACGTAAACCATTTGCTTGTGTTACGAGTGGGGTTCACGGCGGTAGTGCAATAAGTGGGGATCAACCCGGCGACCATATGATCGTAATTCCGACGCTCTAGCTACGGCCACTTTTTATATATAATTTTGTTTCCCCAATTAGTAAATGTATTATTGAAAATGAGGAATTGAACTTACCTTACTGTCATCTGCTTTCTTATGCTTGGCGAGCGCGGTGCACACTAGCGCCGCCAGACATAGTACAGCCAATACTTTCATTTTGTTCTGCAACAAAGAAAATTTACGACATTATATACGATGATTATCCTACTAATATTATAAATGTATGTATATTTGTTACTCTTTCACGCAAAAACTACTCAATGGATTTGGCTGAAAGTTTGCAAACGGATACGTCTATAAAATAAAAAAATAAAAAATAAACTTTTTATTTCAGTTATAAGCTGGATTAACATATAGGCTACAAAATATCGCGCTCCGACCCACTGGAGCACAGTGACGCAGGTAAAACTGTAAAGAATATATTTCAGTTCTCGAGTTTAGTTTGACTGTACTTCTTTTTTTTCGAACGGACATATGTCGTTAACCACGAGGTTTTTGCTACTTCACCTGGTTTTAAAGCGAGCAGAATTCCAGCCTTAATAAATGGTTTAAAAACTACAAACCATGCAACCCGCGTAAGAGGGTTTAGTCGTCCCCTGTGGGACTTACCTAAACCTGGGCTCAGACGGTCACTGGTGGAGGGATTGAGGAATTATGACTTTCAGTTGTTTAGGGGACTTTTGTGCCTACGTTATCGCGGGCCTATCGGACTACAGGTCTAAGAGGGCGTTGGAAGGTTCTTTGTTAACGGGAGGACGAGGGGGGACGCGTCGCATTGGCAGACGGGTTTGATAGAGTGGTCTTTGTGTAGTGGTTTTGATTGCTCGTTACATATGTGTCTATTTATTTATTTTATTTTTTATTTTATTGAAAACAGGATAATAACAGCCAGAGTATACTTTACATAGACAAAGAACATTTTTAACTTAACTAATTAGGCTAAAAACGTTATCCATTGTCTACTTAGCCTCCGCCTGGGACTTCATCCGCGTGGAATGGTTATTTCGGCTAACTGTAAATTTGACTACTTTTACTCTTTTACTTTTTGTACGTATCAGTTAATATAGTTTTCAAGTAAATTTATCGTATGATTGTTGCACACCTACTGCTGTTATATCTGCACGTTACTCCTTTCCATCCAAAGGTTGTCTGGAAGAAATCTCTTTTTTGCGATACTAGCGACCCGACCCGACTTCGCACGGGTGCAATGCTGATGTATAATACATATAAATCTTCCTCTAGAATCACTCTATCTATTAAAAAAACCGCATCAAAATCTGTCGCGTAGTTTTAAAGATCTAAGCAAGACAGCGGCAAGCGACTTTGTTTTATACTAGTAGTGAAGACCGCCCATTGTAGGTACTTTTGTTTTTTTTTTGTTTCAAATTTGTATTCTATATTGTTAGAAATACCCTCTACTATGTTCTGTACAGTACCGAGCTAGCCTATATAAGAAGCGTGTCCAACGCCCTAAGGACACTTTTTCTTGCGGCGGTTGGCGCGTACGGATCTCGGGTAGCCCGGTGCACGTGAGCCATTTTGATTTTATTGTTTCTGTGCCTACCTTTGATTATTTGTTGGTTTGATTTTATTGTGCCTTTTACTTTGTTTAACTGCTGCGTATTAAATTCTTATGTAACATAGATTGATGATTGTCAATAAACGTACCTTCCACGCACTATCGCGTGGTCGGTTATTTTTTTTAATGTTGTTTCACTTCTGATGCTAAAATCAGAAGTGGGATAAAGGATTCCTTGGCCCACACTGCATGAATATAATAGCAGTCTGAAACAGCAAGTAGTTTGTGGTACTTTTTTTTATTATGAATTCATACTCGAGGGTAGTTTAAGAAACATCGCTTTCTTTGTTCTATTTACTTTACTGTGTGTGATTTTAAAAGTGTAATCAGTGTCTTTCGTGCGAGTTATGCCGCGGAGTAGACTCCGTGATCGCTCTCGGCAGCATCGAAGTGGCTCGCGTGCGCATGATATGTCGAGTATAGACTCAAGTGACGGCGAACGTACGTACAGTGTCTCACGTAGCAAGCGTCGTTTGCGCAATAGATCGCGTCGTTATCGTTATACAAACGGCTCTGATAGTTCGAGTGACCGTGCGTCGCCGCGTCGATCGCGTAGTAGGAAACGCCGTAGATCCCGTGAAGCATCGCGTCGACGAACGCGTGATAATCGTGAACCAAGGGTAGTACGATGCACCCTTACGCCCCCGCCGTTATCGTCTGTTCCCCGGGCACATGGCGAACCTCGTCTCGGGAATACGGAACGTGTTGTTGATTCTGCCGCACGTTGCTCTGATGCGTCTACTCTCGCCCAAGCAATCGTTGAAGCTGTAAAAGCCGCTCAACCAGCTCGTGGTCAAAGTTATTTCGTCTCCAACTTTGACCCTTTGATAAACAACATTGACGCATGGTGTGAGGAGGTAGATCGCGCCAGGGAAACAAACGGTTGGTCGGATCATGAGTGTTTGTCGCGCGTAGCAAATTGTTTAAAGGGGGACGCGAAAGTATGGATAAGTGAATGGGTGTCCAACGATAGGACATGGTCCAACTTTAAACGCGAGTTCAAACCTTTGTGCCCTGCTAAACTTGATTATGCAAATATACTTTATGACGCGATGAATAACACATCGGATAAGTACTCTACTTATGCCGAATATGCTCGTCGTACCCTACTTCGATTACGAATCGTCCGTGGTTTAGACGATAGTCTGCGTACGTTAATTGTTATTAGAGGCATTGATAACGCTCAAGTGCGCGCAGCGGCCGCCAACGCTGATTTAACTCCGGACAACCTCGTGTCGTTTCTAGCGATCTATACGAAACCGAACCATCGGAAACAAGAGCCCCGTGGCTGTTTTTCAAAAATGTTGCACCTGCCTAAACGTGGCCCCCCTTCAAAGTCAAGCGTTCTTCCGGAAGTGAACTGTTTCAACTGTGGTCAACGTGGTCACTTGCGACGCGAATGCTCTAAAAAGCCGAACGGTCCGAACATTAATGCCTCCCGTAAACCTACGAACAGTACCGTTGTATGTAATTTTTGTAAGAAACCGGGTCATAAAGAGGAACTGTGTTTCGCGAAGAATCGTTCGTCGTCTACTCAGGAGCGTAGCGTTAATTTGTGTGCTGATCGTTCTATTTACTCACAAAGAAGCGATATTACGACAGCAGTGATTTGCGGAGTGCCAATGGACGTGCTGATAGATAGTGGAGCACTTAATGTTTCACTAGTTTCTTCAGACGTTCTGAAGCACCTTCCTTGCCAGCCCAAACCTCGTCGTTTCACTCTCAAAGGCATCGGTGAGAAAGAGATTGTGGCTACCTCCTACATAACTGTGAATGTTGAGTTTGAAAGTATTGCGATCGAAACTGATCTCGTTGTGGTACCAGCCTCTTTAATGGTGACTCCTATCATTATTGGTACGGATGTGCTGAATCGTGACGGTGTGACGTTTGTTCGTACTAGGGATCGGCAGTACCTTTCTCATTCGGAACCTATTCGTGTAAATGCGGTCTCACAGTTAGGTACGAAGACGGATATACAAACACCATTGCAAGGTGAGGATCGTGAGGCATTACTAGGAGTAATTAATGAATACTCAGAGTATTTTATTATCGGTACCGCGATTACGACTGTACTTACGGGCGAAATGGAAATAACGTTAACAAGTTCAACTCCGGTGGTGTATAGACCCTACAAGTTATCTTACCAGGAAAAGTTAAAGGTTCGAGAGATAACTGAGGATTTATTAGGAAAGGGTATTATCAGACGTTCAAACTCTGAGTATGCCAGTCCAATCATCTTGGTTAAGAAACGTGACGGGTCGGACCGGCTTTGCGTTGATTTTCGTGCACTCAACCGCATCACGGTTAAAGATAGATACCCCCTGCCTTTGATCGATGATCAAATAGATAGGCTAGGGACCTACACTTTCTTTACAAGCTTGGATATGGCGTCTGGCTTCCACCAGATCAGAATTAAAGATGAATGCGTTCATCTTACCGGTTTCGTCACACCCGAAGATCACTTCGAATATTTAAAAATGCCATATGGCTTAGCCAATTCTCCTATTGTCTACCAAAGAATTATCAATGATACTCTTCGCTCACACATAACTGAAGGGAATACCTTAGTTTATGTTGATGATGTCCTTTTGCTAAGCAACACCATCGCGGAGGGGATAGAATTACTCCACAGGGTGTTAGACACGCTTACAAAGGCAGGTTTTTCCGTAAACTTACGAAAATGTTCCTTTCTCGTTACTGAGGTAGAGTATCTAGGTAGAAGGATTAGTAGGGGTCAGGTGAGGCCGAGCCCTCGAAAGGTTGAAGCGTTAGTCAACACAAGTCCCCCTCAGAACGTCAAGCAAGTCAGGCAACTCTTGGGCTTGGCAGGGTATTTTAGGCGCTACATAAAAAACTACGCTTCAACGACCGCACCAATAGCTCATCTCACTCGAAAAGGCTCTGTTTTTGAGTGGACATCAGAACATGAGTCCATACGCCAAGACCTGGTACGACACTTGACGAGTGAACCTGTCCTAGCTATTTTCAATCCTGACCTGCCAACGGAGGTTCACACGGACGCCAGTAGCATCGGCTACGGAGCAGTCTTGCTTCAAGTGCATCCAGACGGCAAGAAGCGTGCAGTACAGGCATACTTTAGTAAAGTAACTCAAGGGGCCGAGGCTAAGTATCACTCATATGAACTTGAGACACTTGCTGTAGTGAAGGCACTACAAAACTTCCGCCATTACCTCGTGGGCTTGAAGTTCACGGTCGTCACGGACTGCAACGCGTTGAAGTCCACCGAGCGCAAAAAGGACCTTCTACCACGGGTAGCGAGATGGTGGATATACCTCCAGGATTTTGATTTTTCGATCGAGTATAGGAAAGGCGTCCTGATGCCACATGCAGACTACCTAAGCCGCAACCCAGTCGCTCAAGTCAACCTGATT
Source organism: Nycteola revayana (assembly GCA_947037095.2). Classification (NCBI taxonomy): domain Eukaryota; kingdom Metazoa; phylum Arthropoda; class Insecta; order Lepidoptera; family Nolidae; genus Nycteola; species Nycteola revayana. Next base: position 9,653,180 of record OX344840.2, read on the forward strand.
GCGAAACCCCGAAACTGGGCACAAGCAGCCCAAGCAGCTGACAAGGAAACTGAAGACCTTTTGCAAAAGCTTCAAGATAGCGCGCTGGACACCTCGAGGTATGTTGCTCGCAACGATGTCCTTTACTACCGATACTCACCCGTTGGAGAGGACTCTCGCCTGCTATGCTATATCCCGAAGGCACACCGGCTGAGTCTCCTGAGAATATTCCACGACGAGCACGGACACATCGGTGTGGACAAGACAATGGATCTGATCCTCAAGCATTTCTGGTTTCCTGGGCTGAAATCATTCGTGACCAAGTATATTTCACACTGTTTGACGTGTATTTCCAGGAAGCGAGTTCCAAGGGCTCCACTTCAAAATATAACCTCCTGGGTGAAACCGGATGTACCATTCGACACGGTGCACATTGATGCTCTGGGACCACTACCCGTATCTAAAGATTACAGGTATGTACTGATCATTGTTGACAGCTTCAGCAAGTACTGCCTGCTACACCCTATGTCACGACAAGACGCCGAGGAACTCAAAAAGGTGACCACAAACATGATTTCACTGTTTGGTGTACCAAGACTAATAGTTTGTGATAAGGGCCGCATGTTTGAATCAAATATATTTGTCGAGTGGATAAATGACATGGGTTGCGATCTTCATTACGTCACCCCGCAAATGCATCATGCCAATGGACAGGTGGAAAGGTACATGCGCACGGTCTTAAATATGATCCGGGTCGAAACAAACCATAAGGGCTCAACTTGGGCCGACACGTTGTGGAAACTACAACTAGTAATAAATGTGACAAAGCATAGGACTACTCAGGTATCACCTCTAAATCTGCTTATAGGGACTGAGGCGACCACGCCGGTAATCCGGGCACTTGTGCGAGATGTCGCTGTACAAGGCTCTTCACCAAATAGGGAAGCTATCCGGGAGATTACAAGAAGTAGAGCACGTCAACTACTTGAGGACAACCGAGCTCACCAAGACGCTCGTGAGAATCGCAGAAGACAACCACCTAAGCAGTTTAACATTAATGATCTTGTGTTTGTTATAAAAACTACTCAGTCCACAGGCAAGCTTGATCCGGGCATGCGAGGCCCGTACAAGGTCATCAACATCCTTCCTGGTGGTCGCTACGAGCTTAGACTTGTAAGCGGGGACTACGGGAAGACTACTCAGGCTGCGGCACAACACATGGTGCCTTGGCAAGGTGAATGGTGCCCGGAGGAATGCGCTGCGTTCTTTGACTGTGAGTATACTGTCTGTAGTGCTTTGTTCACTAGCCAGACTCTAGCGTAGACTGTGTCTAGCCGCTAAACCCTGTCTGTAGTGCTTTGTTCACTAGCCAGACTAGCGTAGACTGTGTCTAGCCGCTAAACCCTGTCTGTAGTGCTTTGTTCACTAGCCAGACTCTAGCGTAGACTGTGTGTCTAGCCGCTAAACCCTGTCTGTAGTGCTTTGTTCACTAGCCAGACTCTAGCGTAGACTGTGTGTCTAGCCGCTAAACCCTGTCTGTAGTGCTTTGTTCACTAGCCAGACTCTAGCGTAGACTATGTGTCTAGCCGCTAAACCCTGTCTGTAGTGCTTTGTTCACTAGCCAGACTCAAGCGTATCTAGCCGCTGTTGCTATACATAGCTACCTACATGATTATAAGAGTTGGGCTCTAGATTAACTGTTCTTATCTGGTTCCAGGTGACGAAAATGACCCAGAGCACCGCCAGACACCTGTACCGGTTGAGCTGGATCCAGTTCAACCGTCAACATCCGCTGGCGAAGGACTGGCGCACGGGAGTCGAACACCAGAACCTGTTGCTACGGAACCGTCGCATACTGATCCCGGACTATCCATACCTCTACTAGATTAGGACTCTTAACTTAAGTTTACTTTGAGTAGGATGTGATTGTTATTTGTTATGACTGTAAGGATCGAGGACGATCCTATGTCAGGAGAGGCCGTGTTAGAAATACCCTCTACTATGTTCTGTACAGTACCGAGCTAGCCTATATAAGAAGCGTGTCCAACGCCCTAAGGACACTTTTTCTTGCGGCGGTTGGCGCGTACGGATCTCGGGTAGCCCGGTGCACGTGAGCCATTTTGATTTTATTGTTTCTGTGCCTACCTTTGATTATTTGTTGGTTTGATTTTATTGTGCCTTTTACTTTGTTTAACTGCTGCGTATTAAATTCTTATGTAACATAGATTGATGATTGTCAATAAACGTACCTTCCACGCACTATCGCGTGGTCGGTTATTTTTTTTAATGTTGTTTCACTTCTGATGCTAAAAATATATATAAGATTTTTTTATTATTATGAACTCGCGACTTTGTTTACGAAGAAGGTAAAAGTAATGGTAAGTCAAGTAATGGCAACCTTCTTTAACCACTGAGCCACAGATGCAATCAAACAGTTACCTAACTTTTTTATTCTTAGTTTTGTCGTAATTAAATAAAAAGTCACAATGTATCAATGTTACATCAGCCATAAACACAAAGGTCTGAGAATTTTCTCACCGCTCGGAGTAGGGCAACCAAGTCTAACGTTACATCTATGCCTACTTACTAATATTATAAAGAGATAAAGTATGTGAATTGTTTGTAGAGTTGTAGGGGGTAATCTCTTCCGCCGCCTGCCAGCCTAAGCTAGGCCTCGGGGAGTGGGTCCCGCTCCCTTCGAGGCCGACCCATGAGCAGTAGGGACGTCTCCACACTCCGAGCGTCCCTATAATTGGGCAAACAGGCCACAGTCAGTGTGGCCTAGCACATCCCGCGGCGCCATATTAGCCGCGTGTGCCCGGATTGCTTCGTGCGTACCCGCCCAACTAGCACACTAGTGGAAATAGCAGCCTATTTTGCAACTTTTAACTGTACAGTAGCACTTTAGGGGTTCAGAAAGTGGTTTTAAGTTCTACTATTGCTTACGTAACTGCTCATAGCTGTAAATATCACTAGGGGTAGCAGAAGCTGAACCAAATGCCACGCTAGGCTTTATAAGAGTTCATTTTACCACCCATTTGCTGTCTATAGCTTTAAAAGAGAGTTAAAACTTGTATGTTAAAGCTTAAAGCTGCTAAACAACTTCTATTGCCGCTGCTGTACGCTCCAGAACTGCATAAACTCTTTAATTGCAGACTTTTTAACGGAACTGTATAAAAGATATATTTATCAATGTTCTGCCACTAAAAGTTTAATTGCAGAAGTGATTTGTACTTTTGCGCAGACTTTAGTAGCAATTTGATCGACTGTTTTACTAATAGTGACATTAAGGCTTCACAATAGAAGCAGGAGCGTAATGGGCATTGCCTACTCATTTGGATACATTCTGCTATTTTTATTGGAGAAATCACATTTTATAAAATATATGAGCCAGTTTAAAAAAAATATGGATCTAAAAGCATGGAAGTTCAAACAAAGAACTGGTGGATATCGCAAGTAAGTACGGAGAGTTTATCAGAATATACAGAAATTAAAAAAGACAACTGTCTGTGAGAATTCTGTTATTGAAATATTAAATAACACGTAAGTTTTTTCACTCAATTACGTGAGAGTAATTTAGCTTTCATTTATAAAACTCTTTTCATTAAATTTATTATTTAAGGGATTCATTGGAAACAAATAAAAATAATGCGCCAAGTTCGAGTTCAAAAAATACAAGCGAGGGTCCCGTAGATTTTTTTTTCTTAATTACTGATAACGGACCAGTCACAGAGGAAAAGTAAGTTATAGCTTGGTGTGGCATATCATAAAAATAAAGTAAAATAACCTTCTTTGCTTCTTCTTTTATAATTTTTTGTCTCTTTCTTCTAGATCCAATCATGTGGACTCGGACACCGATACTGAATAAAAACTAGAGTCTGTCGAATGTGAAAAAAAATGGAGCTATCGTGAGCAAATACGAATTTGGGCGCTAAAACACAAATGTAGTCATGTAGGTTTAAAAGACTTATTTCAAATTTTAACCCAAATTACTCCTAACGCTATGCCTAAAGATCCACGCTCACTACTTGGTACACCAAGAGAAATTACAATAAACTTCGTCGATCCAGGTGAATACTGGCACAATAATTTGAAACATAGTATCTATATATATAAAAGAAAGTCGTGTTTGTTACAACACTTATAACTCGAGAACGGCTGGACCGATTGCCATGGTTTTTGATTTGTTGGATTTGTTTCCGTCCCGAATAGCAGAATACATTTTAAAAACAAAAGAAAGTCGTGTTAGTTACACTATTTATAACTCAAGAACGGCAGAACCGATTTGGCTGAAAATTGGTAGGGAGGTAGCTAAGAACTGGGAGAAGGACATAAGATACTTTTGGGTAGGGGTAGGGTAGGGTAGGGTAGGGTAGGGTAGGGGTAGGGTAGGGGTAGGGTAGGGGTAGGGTAGGGGTAGGGTAGGGGTAGGGTAGGGGTAGGGTAGGGGTAGGGTAGGGGTAGGGTAGGGTAGGGGTAGGGTAGGGGTAGGGTAGGGGTATGGTAGGGGTAGGGTAGGGGTAGGGTAGGGTAGGGGTAGGGTAGGGTAGGGGTAGGGTAGGGTAGGGGTAGGGGTAGGGTAGGGGTAGGGTAGGGTAGAGTAGGGGTAGGGGTAGGGTATAAAACCTATTTACAAAAGCTCCAAACAAACAACAATTTTGGCCTATATTGTGCAGTATTTATTAAATGCCTCACTTAAGCCCCTTTTATTTGTAGAATTTATCTAGGTTCAGTTAAACCAAAGGATTTGGATGAATTTTTAAAAGTTTTTATTGAAGAAATGGGCGGTATGCTTATGATGGCATTAACATACGAAATAGAAAGATTTCAGTGTCATTGAGATGCTTTGTATGCGATTCTCCTGCCAGAGCTATGATAAAAGGTAGGTACACACCTGTATCTACTTGCTATCTTCCATAATGTTATTAACAAGTAGTAAGAAGATTTCGTTATTCTTTCCCAACTGTCCCAAATCAAGTCTAATGATTATGGGGTTTTATTGTAACCGCCGTGTTTATTCAAGATTATGTCATTATTTACTAGTGTTTACAGTTTTTCGGATCTAGTTCTCTTGTATGTTTTTTTCCAGGTGTGTGTAATTAAAATGGAAAACATGGTTGCCTTAAGTGTACAGTTGTGGGGGAATATTCGCATGTTTCGCAAACTGTGATATTTACTAACACCAACTGTCCATTACGGAATGACAAGAGTTTTAGAGAACAGAAGTATGGAAACCATCACAAATTCGACTCACCTTTATTAAAACTACCGATTGACATGATAGAAGCATTTCCTGTTTCCGATTCCCTGCATTTAATTGACTTGGGTATAGTAAAAAGATTGCTCGCCGGATGGCGAGATGGCAATTTTGGTAAAAAGGTTACTAAATGGTGTTCGAGTGATATCCACGCAGTCAATATTTTCTTGAACTCCTGCAAAACTCCAACTGAGATCCATAGAGCTGTTAGAGGTTTGGACAGTTTGAGTCATTGGAAAGGATCAGAGTTCAGAACCTTCTTTCATTATTTAAGTGTGGCGATATTACAAAAAGTTTTAATATGTTCTAGTGAGGAATACTTTCCATTGCTACCTTTGGCAGAGGAGCTTCTGGAATACTTTACGAAACATTATAAGGATTTTTACGGTATTGACTATATAACTAACAACGTTCACAATTTAACTCATGTTGTTGCTGAAGTTCGACGTTTCGGAACGTTACAAACATACAATGCATATAAATTATACTTAATAAAAACTTTGTTAAGACAAGGTAATAAACCACTATCTCAAATTGCTAAAAGACTTAAAGAGTACCTACGAAATTTTGGATCATGAACAATTTATTGATCAAACACATTCTAATTACCCGTATGTAAAAAAAAACACAAAGAATTTAGTTTTACATTTCAATGATTTTATTTTATCGAATCAAAGGGCATATAAATATATTTTAACTGTTAAAAAAGATGTAATGGAGGTTATATGTATCAAAGTTGAAGAAAATCAAATATATATTTATTGTAAGAAATTCGATAATTTAGTAAATGCTTATGACCTTCCAATCTTCTCCTCATAACTAAATATTTTCAAAAGCAACTTTAAATCAGTTTTAAGTTCAGAGTACGTGTGTTCGCCGTGTGATGTTAAATGTACCTAAACTTGTGGTCACTCGTTATGAATCGGATTTATATTTTGTTCCTTTACTACACACATTGTAACTAGTACAATCGAAGCGCCTCTTGTACAACTGTATTGGTTAATTAAAATAAAAAATATTTGAGATAAAATCATCTTGTTTTATTAGAAAATTGGCTCATAATTGACATTATTTAAATAATTAAACTAGGTAAATTCTAATATAAATCAACAGTATAACCAATATTTGCGCAACATTATGTCTTTTCATGTGTCTGACATGGTGAATAGACCAAATACTGGAATCAAAATCAACATGTTTCTTTGGCAAATTGGCCCTTACTTATATAATTGACATAATCAACACGTTTATTAATAATAAAAATAAATATTCGGGACATTTCACACACACAAACGCACTATCAACTACGTCAACAGGCCTGTCAAACTAGGATAAGTCTTAAGTAAATAGTTTGGTTGTGGAGTTGAATCTTCTATTCTACATAATTTTTTACTTTTTTTGTTCGGCCACTGTATCACTCCATGTTTTTCCCACGTAGATGGACAGATGCAAAGTTCTTGTTTATTTTGTTGTTCATTATAAAAAAGTTTGAATTATTTTGTAAGGCATTCTGAAAACATGGTAAGACATAGTAAGTGTTAAACAATTGAAAAAAGAGCAAAAAATATAGAAGCAGCTACAAACGATCATCGTATTTTAGGGTTTTCAACGAGTTCTACGGATCTCTAAACAAATAACCATTAGTGTGGTTCGATACCTGCAGTAAGTACGAAATAAAAGTGATTGCAAAGACTTAAACTGCATTTGTAGTACAGGTATTACTTGGCCCTTCAGAAGAGTGAAACTTAACGCTTTGACGCGCAGAGAGGAAGTATTAAGGTTGAAGTTGCAAGTTAAAGCTGCTTCTCATATACGCCATGTTTATAAGACAATTACTTATCATTACTTGAGAAATTTATACGTTTTTATCTCCATTTGTAGTAAAATATAACTAAATATAGAACCAGCAACTTACTAAATACAAATGTAGTCAAGTATGTAATTTCAATATCGTGTAGGTATGTGATATAATATTATGTATATAATAATATTTTAAATATTTTACGATATTCTGAGTTAATTATTGAGGCGCGTTAAAAATACTCCAATAATATCAACTATCTGCACGATAAACTGATCTGCGTTTTTCGCCACTTGCATATAATATAAAATATAGCTCACAAACACTTACCTTCACTTCACTTATTATTTATTTATTTGTATTCAGAATGTATGAATCAGGAACAATAGATGTATTTAATAAATGACAGACTAGGAGAATGATCAGTGATCCTTTATTCGTTCAATTAAACCTGTCATTCATTCAATAAGCGCCACAAGAGCTTAAGTGTGGTGTTAATTATTAGTTGCAGCACGTGTAGCGCTTTTATGACACTATTATGAAGTTCTAATGGAACTGTAGGTTGCAAAAAGTTGTGCCCCTTTGGCTGCAAAGTGGCTGCATAAGGTCTGCAGTGCACGCTTTGGCGCTTGAGCTTGGCGCCTTTGGGAATAATCGGATTGGCTCCAAAGCTCTTAAGCAACAGTTTGTGCTACTTGGGCGGCCCCCGTCAACGACGGATCTTTAGTGGTGTAGGGTCCTCTCCTCGTAGTATGAGTAAGCATACCACCGCTATGGAGAGGGCGAGTCCCACATACCCGCTGCCAGCGCGCGGATACGATGCAGCGGCGGTGGGAATGCATAAATACATTTAATTTCCCGTCTAGACTCCAGCAGCAATTCTTTGAGGACGAATATTTGCTATAGGCACGTTTTGTTGACTTTTTTGTGACTGCTTGTGTTAATTAGTGGCCTTGTATGTAGCTAATTATAGTCAGATGCCACATTATCACTTAAGCAAGTATGCCTCGACACTACACTACACTGTGGCAATATACGAAATAAACGATTTTTATTCAGCACTTAGGTACATACACCTGTACTTTTCAAGAAAATTCATAATGCATATAAAATTAATTATAAATAGGTTTACTATTAAATTATGTTTAAATTTATTTCAGGTGTGCTAAGTCGTCAGTCTTGTGTTAGTAAATAAACTCTTAATATTAACGTTAATATCTATTTACTATATTTATTTTATTCAAACATAGCATATTTTAGAGTGCAATGACTGGTCAAGTGGCGAGATCAGACATCCTCAGCCAAATTGTATTAAATTTAAGCGACACTCTAAAGGGGTAAGGACCCGCCGCTGAAGCTAGAAGTAAAGAGAAAGAGGACGTGAACACTGGCACGGACGACAGGCACTGGATCACACGACAGGGGCAGGGGACAACGCAGTCTTCGGTCTGTCCGGCGAGGATCCTAGCCTAGCTAACCTGTAATTATCTAAATATCTAGTTCTAGTATCTATAATAGTTATCTTATGGAACTTGCTTCAAAATGCATAGTGCAAAGTTCATGTTTTAAGTTAAGTCATTCAGTGTCACAATTCGTCGACCCCCTCCCTCCCAACCATTTATCTAGGCTGGATCTCTGCTCGCCTTTATGCCCGGTGAAGTAGCAAAAGCCTCAGGGCTAACTACATATATATCCATCAGAAAAAAAAGCGGTGCCCCTCCCTCCTCTCAGTGTGACTTAATTTATGGATGGCCCCTAGGTCCTACTACAATATAAATAGTAGGTTCCTACACCAAAAAGAAAATACCTATAATTATTTAAATACAAGCTACAAGCTTTCTGTCCGTTTTCTATCCACTTACATATGAATGAGAACAACATATACATACATACATACAAATACATACATACTAGGGTTGTCACCTTTTCTTTTGTTTTACCTATATATAGTAGGTACTTTTTACAAAAAGTTGCTAAATATGTACTTTCGGGAAATACAGGAAAAAAAATAGTACACATTTAATTTTAAATATTTTTTCCACGTGTATGATCCATATAGTGCCGGATTAAAATTCTGTCCGGATGCCTTAATGACTCAGAGTCGCTGAACGCGAGCTTTTTTTTAGACCGTTCCCTATTGTTAAGTATTTTTCATTGTTTTTTTCATATGCAGCGCTGAGGGTGCTGTCAAAATTTTAAATAGGGTGAATTTTAGTTTAACAAAAAAATATAGTACATTTTGTACTAAAATAATAATAATAATATCATTTATTTGCATGAAATACGGTGATATTAAGGTGTTATACAGTTGTAAGTACATGACATATTTCACCCTCAATTAGGGTATGCAAAGATTATGTTTAAAACATGAAATTACGGTGATGTTTATTATGATGCATTACAATTACAAATCTTAATTATTTAAATATTAATAGAATCAATAATTCGAGTATAATCATAGACATAGTAGGAAAAACATCAGCGAGCACCAAATCTAAAGGGGCTTTTATTAAAAAAAATCTTTTATAGCATAAAAACTCTCCTGGATCAACCACTTTGACTGAATTATAGTTCGATACTATAGTATGGGTGACAACCCTAACACATACATACAAACATATTTTGCCTACAAGCAAAAACGTGCAGTGACTAATTGCGACAAACGCCGGGTGAAAAGGAAAGCTCTGCGAAATTGTTGATAGCGACCTCGGACTATATCTATACTAATATATAAAGCTGAAGAGTTTGATATACCGGGTGAATTCTTTTACCGTCTTGAAAATAATAGAGACAACCTCGCAAAAGGTCAATAACCCTTAACCGACGTGCTTGTATGAAGAATGTTATGAGAGTGAATGAAGCGAAAGAGTGTGTTCCTCTGTGGCCGGACCACAGTTTAGTACTCAGATGCAAAAAATAATACCTACCTAAAGTCTGCTTTTATCGGAATAAACATGTATATTTAGTACCTCAAGAGATATCTTTTTAATTAACAATTTATGTGGTCCGGCCACCAGGCAGTGCACTCTGGCCGCGCCACCTCAAATTAAATGGAGTATAATGCACTATTAATTAATCAATAAAAAAACTACCTAAAGTGTACCTTGCTTACGACAAAATATAGTCCAATAAACCCCTTTAGTTAAGGAGTTATTGGTCGTAGGGTGTGGTCCGGCTGGAAGGTATACTCTGCAGGTAGTCAATTTTGCAATATTTAATATTAACTATCCATAAATATTTTTTATTTTATATGCGTTACGGCGTTTAGCACCCTCGCTACGCTCGGGTTCACGCCGTTAAATAATAGACTACTTAGGTCACACGTATCGTAATGTACTATTATTTCTTTATGCCAACGAAAACTGCATAATAAGTACTTTATAAAAAGACCTGGACTACATCTATATTAATAAGTAGATAACAAACAATACTAATAAGTAGACTGAAAAACTGCTAGTAATCTTTTATTTTTTTAATATTTTCGTGAGGCCGTCTCTGACACTCCCATGCGTTGGGTCCGAGCGTCCATTTAGTTTCTAAGCAATTGCAATGACTGGGTCAAGCGGTGACCTCGGCGTGGGGCCCAAGTCTAAGAAGCAAAGCGTTTAGTACAGCGTAGCAAATCTTTATATCAAAACAGGCGATCCAACAGACGTTGTCCTGTCTTAACTAAAACTCTATACTAAATTGAACTTTTAATACACTTGAGAGCAATAAAATCGCACACGTTGACTTTTTGTTGTTAAAGCAGTTTTTTTCATGAATGTGAATACATATTAAAATAAAACTTACACTATTTGAATGTTTACTTCAGTACCTTTCTAATGATATCAAATACAGTGTAAAAAAAGTACCCATAGGGAGTTTTAGGGCACAAAACCCAACATACGGATAAAATTACCCAATTTAGCTTAAGAAAGAATAAAAATAACTCAAAATGCTTGATCAAATTGTTTTTTAATAAGGTGTATTCCCTCCCCTAGCCTTGATTACAGCTCTTAATCGGTTTTTCATGGACCGTATTAATTTCACCATGAAATCTTGTGGTATGGCGTTCCACTCCTCTTCAATGGCAAGTTGAAGCTCTTGGAGGCGCGTAGGAGCAGGGCTTCTTGCTCGAACTCTTCTTTTTAGTTCATCCCAGACATGCTCAATCGGATTGAGATCAGGACTACGAGCTGGCCACTCCATCGCGGTGATTCCAACGTCTTCCATGTAGTCGCAAACTGTTCTAGCGACATGCGGTCTGGCGTTGTCGTGCATTAAGAGAAAATCTTCTCCCATAAGCCACGCAAGCGGCCTCACATGTTCTTCGAGCACTTCTTCGACGTATCGTGCAGCCGTCAAACTTCTCGATCTCGGGCCGGTATTCGCCGTAGTGATGAATACAATGTCAGTTTTAGTGTCCAACATTATGCCACCCCAAAACATACACGATCCACCTCCAAAAGCCACACGTTCGCTTATGCAGCATTGTGAAAATCGCTCTGATGACCTTCTGTAGACCCTAGAGCGTCCATCATGACCATGTAAAGTCATTCTGCACTCATCAGAGAACATAACAGCCCGCCATTGGTCAAACGTCCAATTTAAATGTTCCCTAGCAAATTGTAGCCGGGCTTGTCGGTGAGCTGTGGTCAATTTGGGACCATTTGCTGGGCGATGTGAAGTCATTCCTGCTTCACCTAGTCTTCTTCGAACTGTCCACCGACTTATACTGACATTGCGAACTTCTCGAAGCTGTTGTCCCAGTTGAACCGCGTTCAGTTGCCGATTTCTCAAAGACCTTGTCACAAGAAAGCGGTCATCACGCTCTGATGTTGTGCGTCGCCGGCCAGATCCTGGTCGCCGAATGTAGCCACCGGTCTCTTGGAACCTCTGGTATACACGACGAACAGAGTAGCGGCTCAAATTTAGCCGTCGAGCAACTTCACTTTGGTTATGGCCTGCTTCGAGCAAGGCAATAACTTGAGCGGCTTCTGCGGGCGTGGTATCCATATTTTTCCAGTAAATCCGTATGCTTCCAGTAGAGATGTTATCACGTTGACCTTCGGTATGCAACTGATTAAAAATTCCAATAAACCGACCTTTTTATACCTGCGGCTAAGGGTGCAAGTAGTGACAACGCAAACGCGTGAATTTGGGGAATTCGGTGTACGGTCGGTTTTTGTAAGTTAAGTAAAGGTCAATGATTTTAATTTTATGTTTTTGTAAAGCTAAGCTTGTATGCTTTAATTTTGTCTAATGATTTTTACTCAATATCTTTAGATTTTAGAAAACAATCAGTAATAAACCAAATTACAAGGGGTGTGCGATTTTATTGCTCTCAAGTGTATTAGTTGTGATAGCTCTGAACTAACCGTGATGTGCACTAAGAGCTGCATTCTGTCAAACGACATAAGATTACATTAAACAAGTTTATATTGTTAACAGCGCTAAGGTGACATTAAAGAATTAAATATGGTAGTATCTCTAATATTTCGCGCAATTTTCGTATTTTTTCCTGGCAATAACATACACAACAAAAAAACTTATTAGCGAAATCGGTTCATCTGTTCACGCGTGTTGCGATAAACAAGGGAACTAGAGATTCATTTTACATTTGAGCGAGTGGACAGTATTTAAAAAGTGAAGTTAATAAATAGATGATTTCTTTTTTTTTTAAAGATTACTAGTTTTCTATTCTAAAAAAAAAAATATAGTATTCTTGTTAACCCCTCGTGCTAAGCTAAAATGCTTGTGTTACGAGTGGGTTCACGTCGGTAGTGCAATGGGTGGGGCTCGAACCGGCGACCTCAAGATCACAAGTCCGACGCGGTATTATTTTGTACCACACAAGGAATCGCTGCTGCCCGTTCCTTGATATACGATTATTATAGATGATAATTATAACAATCGGGAACAACGGCTTAACGTGCTTTCCGAGGCACGGAGGGTAGTCCCTCAACCAACCGGACCCGGAAAGAAATCTTTGAATTTACACAAAGATTTCCTGTCCTTCATGCCCTATTTTATTGTTGTCCGGGGGATATGCATTTACGCATTCCCACCGCCGCTGCAGCGTATCCGCGCGTTGGCGACAGGATATGTGGGACTCGCCCTCTCCATAGCGTGGTATATTATGCTTACTCATACCATGAGGAGAGGACCCTACACCATTAAAATCCCCCGGACTCTCCTTCGATCCGTCGTTATGCCCTAACGGCTGCACGATGGACCGCTGAACCATTGGAGTGTCGAATTACTGGTCAAAATGTCTTTAAATAAAGTATAAATACTAATAAGTTGATACAACGACACGACAGAAGAAGAAGAAGTTATAACTCAACCGCTTTCGTCTATCACTCGGTCTACACAACTGCTTAAATCTACCATCCGTGTGTGAGTATTGTACGTACAACCGTATGGACACTTTCTCTGCGCCTTACATTATGTTAATGTGTCCAGTTGTCACTCATGACTCAACACTAATGCAGAGTAACTAAAAATCTGATGTCATGGGAAAATAATACGAATCGTAAGTTGATCAACTTCCGTGCCACTCATATTGTTAAATTTAGTTGCCAGTTTCAGTGAACGCGCATAATTAATTATTTACTTAATTGTTATGACACTTGACCTAACCTAACCAAACGAGACTATGCTACTGTTGTATCAAAACTAAAAAACTTCGACTTCAATAAGTCCTGATGAACTCCATTGGTTTAGGTTTCGGTTATTTTTTCTTAACCACCCGAAACCTTGTTAGTTTATCAACTAACTAGAACAGAGGTCTCTAAACTACGGCCCGCGGGCCAAATCCGGCCCACCAGTCCCAACAATCCGGCCCGCGACAGCTTAAGACTAGTTTCATCAATCTGGCCCGCGACACCCAATGTCTTAGGGTCATTATCTTAAAAAATGTCAAGTAAAAAAAATATGACTTAAATTTTATATTACGTAATTTTTACATTACAAGGAGTTCTTTGGCTAGGGTCATCTTTGATGTTTTAGAAAACATTAATTTATTACCATTTTGGTCAGTATTTTAATAAATAAATTAGATTTTACATGGGTATACTTCTATTTTCGTTCCATTCCGTTACTAATTATAAATGAATATGAAAAGAAAACAAACAAACATGTTATTTCTAAATTCGTTTTATTTATGAATATAATCAACAATCTATACGTAAAGAACAGTCAGTATGTTAAAACTATTATATTAAATTATTTATCAATACAATCATCTCCATTCCGATACTTTTTGATAAAAATAGACACAACTTTAATACTTATTATCTAAATTATTCCCTATAAACCAATGAGATCTTTTTATTAAATTTTAACATAGCTTATTGTAACTAAAACTATAGAAAAATAATATCTATTATGACTATGATTATATATAGCATATACTTGACAGCATTGACACCAAAAGAAATCATAATTAAATAAATCTTTAACTTTTTCATTAGTACTTATTATGAAATGCTGCGGTTTTGTAGAGTACAGAGCAGTAGAAAAACCGCATCCAAAACATATATGTGCTAGACAAAAGTGAGTTACTAGCCATGGCCACTTTGCATGATCATCGACCATTATTAGAAAATCATCTTTTCTTAAGAAATCATCAACGTCAAGAATAACTACCATTTTGTATAAGACCTGCAAAAAAATGCCTTTGTAATTATATCCACAGTCACACAGATAAATAAAAAAAATTATTATTATGTCCGATATGAAAAACGCTTTATACTTCCATTCCGAAACTATTTTCAGTCTTCTTATACGTTACCAGTGTGAATGTTACGGAATGGAAGTAACGGAATCGTTCCTTGCTCTAGAAATATATTTATTGTTATTTAAATTAAAAACATATGACAATTATAAGTTTCAAATCAGCTTTTCAAAAAACTTATGCTCCTAATAACAATTTTAACGTAATTAAATTGTAAAACTTACCCTTGTTTTTGGTTTCGGTTTGTGGAACTACCAAAGTGACAACAAAAATGACCGTACTTTAACTTCACTGTACGCCGACAAAATGGACGATTTACAGCATGTAATCCAAATGTTGTTGTTTAGTGTTGCTATTAATTGAATATTTGTTGTAAATAGTAAATTTATCGTAAAGCTCACAACTATAGTTTCGGAATGGAATTTTCCACTTAATCCTATTTTAATACCCAACGGTTATTTTATCATTTAAAAATAACTTATTAATAAAAATAAAAAATAGGTTGCTGGTATAAATTAGGTTTGCTGGTTTCAAGGAATAATACAAAAGTATAACATTTACTTTAAGCAGATAAAAATACGAAACTTATTACAATCTGAGTAATGGTATGGGACATGGTAAAATCACGGTTTCCCAATAAATCATTTAACAATTCTATTAAATACTTTAGTTATATTACAGTATCATTAATTGTTATTTATCAAGTATAAATAGGAGAATTTGTTAAAAATAATTCTACCGTTATATCGTTATAAAATAAATAAATATAAAATTGGAAAGTCATGGGACAGCTCCAAAACGCTATGTACATTTTTTTTGATAATGACCCCTTATTTATGTTACTATTGCTGTGATAAGTTTAAAAAGACAACACAAAATCATAATTACTCGGTCGCGCACTTTGCGACTAGTCTAAAAATTAAAACTGTTTAGTTTAAATTTTTCAATCCTTAACTATACTATAAGGTAAAAAGCCAAAATATGTTTTGACTATTACCACAAATACCTGTTACCTGGTTTACGTAAATAAAAACTTTTTTTTTTTACTTTTATTTCTAGACAAGTGGTCCTTTGAACATATTGAAAACATCGTTATGGCCCTAAGGCTTCAAAGTTTGGAGACCCCTGAACTAGAAATTTGATCAACTTACGATTCTTATTATTTTCCGGTGAAATATGTAATAACTACATAAAAATTAGCTGTCTCGTGTGGATTTGCCGTCCTCTCGACCCTTAGTTTGCAAAGAACCATCCGATGCCCTCGTAGACCCGAAGTCCGAGAGGCCCGCGAACTGTAAAGTAGAGCGACAGTTGCACAAAACTCCCCTAAAGTACTAAAAGTCATAATCCCTCAATCTTATCGCAAGCGACCGCCCTGAGCCGTGGTTCAAGACCCACAGGGGTGCCCCGCAGCGCAGGTTGCTTAGTTTGTAGTTTTTAAGCCATTTATTAAGGCTGGAGCTCTGCTCGTCTTTATGCCCGGTGAAGTAGCAAAAGCCTCAGGGCTAACTACATATGTCCGTCCGAAAAAAAAAACATGAAAATTAGCTGTCTCGTGCGGTTTTATCTGCACAGATACAGTTCCCGTGGAACTGGTCCGATTAGAAAAAATATGTCAGTCTTAGACAGCCCATTTATTGAGGAAGGCTATATTTAATTATGAAGTTCCCACGGGAAAGGGCTAGCTAGTCTTTTTAAGCTAATCTTTTATATATAACTAGTTTCACCTGCGTAACCCTCGTTACGAACTTCATAATTGAATATAGCTTAACATCCTACTAATATTATAAACGCAAAAATTGGTAAGTATGAATGGATGTTTGTTACTCTATCACGCCAAAACTACTGAACGGAATTGGCTGAAATTTTGCATCGGGATAGGTTATACGCTAGATTAACATATATGCTACAAAACATCACGCTCCGACCCACTGGAGCAAAGTAATGCTGATTTTCCACCAGAGGGGCGAGACGAGACGAGACGAGGAGGGAATTGAAATTTGTATGTAAGTATCAATCTTCTCCCAGCGCATTTTTGGTGGAAACAGTGTGGCGTGACGAGACGAGGCGAGGCGTGAATTGAAATATTTGTTTGTGTAAAAATGAACCGTATTGCTTCCGATATACAGTATAAATTACTTTGCAACAGAAACACGCTTCTCGCGAGATGCTTATTGTTGTTCATTGCTACTTATTACCGTGTTATTACCTGAGAATCGCGATGGCTATTTTTAGTGGAAAAGGGTCAGTGCGATTTCAATTCCCTCCTCGTCTCGTCTCGTCTCGCCCCTCTGGTGGAAAATCAGTATAACGCAGATAAAATTGCGGGACGCAGATTCACCCATATTCACGCGTAACCCTGGTTCTGGTAGGAACTTCATAATAAAACATAGCTTAACATTCCATAATAATTAATGAGCTTGGGAGTTTTTTTATAATCGGTTCAGTAATTTCTGAGATTAGCACGTCAGCAACAAACTTTTCAACCTAATATATTAGAGTAGATTGTAACTATAAAGAATGAATGAATAATGCTGTCCGTGCAATAAAATGGCCTAGTTACAGTTGTTGCTTAACAGAACGACTACAATTGGAATCCGAGTACACAAAGATACGAACGTCAGATCCAATCAATGATTTATTGTACTATTTCATTCACTAAACCATAGGTCAATTTCTAACGGACATATGTAGTTAGCCACGAGGCTTTTGCTACTTCACCGGACATAAAGGCGAGCAGAGCTTCAGCCTAGATAAATGGTTTAACATTTAAAAACAACAAACTAAGCAACCCGCGCAAGAAGGCGTCCCCTGTGGGACTTGGACCTCGGCTTAGGGCACACTGACGAAGGGTTTAAGGGATTAACTTAACTTGTGTCGCTCTACATTACAATTCCCGGGCCTGGAGGTTCTTGGCTAACTAACAAGTAATGTGCAAAACCTAAGCTAGTAACCTTAATAAAAAATAAATAAAAGATCTATCGTAACGATAACTTTACTGCACTTAATATAGCTTACCTTTGAAATCAAATTCACTAAAACTTTCAAACAAATAGCCGCCATATTGAATATAAATTAAATCAATAACTTTACCAATTAACAATATGTTTTACAATCCATCACAAAATGTCTACAATAAAACGTTTTAAAATTACTAATTTCGTTTCATAACATTAATTTTAATTATTTCTTTTGATTTTAACTCGTGAATAAATTAAAAACTTTAAAAAGTAGTTTTTAAATGTACATTACCGTAAGACCGATGGCTTCTGTCTTTTGACTTGTAATGATAAGACTTGACCTAACACAGACCTATCGTTATCTTTATTGTGGAACAACAAATGAGAATAAATAATAATGTACATAAATAGTTCAGTAAATAAAACAAAGATAATTTGGTAGAATGACATATGAGATTAAGTGTTATAAGTGTGCTAGTACCAAGAGGTCACATTTTTTTTCGGTCGGACATTAAGTATGCCAGCCGCCAGGAGGCTTTTGCTGCTTAACCTTGCATATACGAGTAGGTACATTTTGCGCAGGTTGCTTTTATGTAATTTTGTGTTGATCATCATCACCAGCGTATATAACGTCCACTATTGAACGTGGGCCTCCTCCCGCGGGAGGGTATTTGCCATAGTCACCACGCTTGCCAAGCGGGTTGGTGACCGCAGTGTAATGTTATGTATACCATAATGTTGTACCACACAAGGAAACGCTGCTGCCCGTTCCTTAATATACGGTGATTATAGAAGATGTTATAACAATTAGGACCAAAGACTTAACGCGCTTTCCGAGGCACGGAGGGTAGACTCTGGACCAACCAGACCCGGAAAGAAATCTTAGAATTTACACAAAGTTTTCCTATCCGGCTTATGGATCGAAGCCACGACCTCCGAGATTTAAAGCGAGCCAAATACCGCTACGCTACGGACGTTGTCAAATGTCAAATTTTGTATTAAATGTTTTGAATACTACAAATTAAGCAACCTAAGCAAGAGGGCGTCCCCTGTGAGACTTGGATGGGCTCAGGGCGGTCACTGGCGAGGGGCTGAGGGATTATGACTTTTAGTTTTTTTAGCAAAGTTTTGTACAACTGCCGTTCTATGTAACAGTTCGCGGGCCTCTCGGACTTCGATGTCTACGAGGGCATCGGAAAGTTCTAAACATAAAGGAAAGCTATATGTTCGGCATTTCACTGCATAATCGAATCAGAACTGAAGAAATCCACATGAGAACGAAGGTCGCTGACATAGCTCAACGGATTAGCAAGCTGAAATGGCAAAGGACAGGACATAGCTCGAAGAACTGACGCATGACGGCCTATGGAGCAGAAAGGTTCTCGAGTGGAGTCCACGAACTGGCAAGCGTAGCTTGGAACGACAGCCTACACATTGGACGGATGACCTTACAAAGGTCGCTGAGAGCCAGAAAATACTTGCCACTTATACGATTAAAATTTGGTCTTTAGAAGGTTCAAAAGGCCGAAGAACTCAAAGCATTTGACCTCTTAACATAAATTAATGGTTACATCGAATCGCGAACGACTTGAAAAGAAATTATTCTATTAAAATAATCGACTGCCATTTTCTTATCAACATATACGGTGCTTGTAAAATATATACCTTCCTTTTAACGGTCAAGGAACGGTTGCTCATGTTCCTCCACACAAAGGGAATATATTACTGTTAATAAACTGTGTCCGTTCGATTCGTACAACCTAGATGATATTTTATAGGATATAAGGATTTTATTGCTCAGATTGTTAGTACAAGATACAGACTTTTTACAGAAAATTACTATTATACAATCTAGGCATGCAGAAAATAATAAGAATTTTATTTTCATGAACTATATTACAAAA
Source organism: Nycteola revayana (assembly GCA_947037095.2). Lineage (NCBI taxonomy): Eukaryota > Metazoa > Arthropoda > Insecta > Lepidoptera > Nolidae > Nycteola > Nycteola revayana. The sequence continues at coordinate 9,672,801 of OX344840.2, forward strand.
GTCATTCAATATAACTAATTTCTACCACTCAGTACCGGAATAGCCATATAGCAAGAGTAGCAAATGCTAAGGGGCCCCGCGATAATTTGGGGGACCACGCCACGATTTGGGGGGCCCGCCGGGGGGTGCGCAAGCAAGAAATTGGATCCAATAAATAATCATATGGATCCGAAAATCATGGTGCTTCACAATAGGTGGCATAATAATTATAGGCCTAAAAAAAAGCAACTCTGCGTCATTAACAGAGGTCTCTGGACAAAATTTGCTACAGGCCCCGCGCCAGCTTAATCCGGCATTGCACCACTTATGTTATTAAAGGTATGGCATATGTTTTAGTAGCACCTTGTATGAAATCTGGACACCCGGTCAGTGACCGGTATATGCATTTAGATGTCAGGGTGTCAATGACTGACATATTTTGGTACCTACTTCAATTTAGAATCCATTTTCGAGTCGTCCTCTGTGAGCTACTATGAGCTACGAGTAAGTATCGTGTCGGACCGTTGTGTTGATTGTAAGCACGTGTAGTCTATGACAGGGCATTTTTATAGCAAATCGTCCTGCCCGTGTAACGCCCACTGCTGAAATGGGCCTCCTCCCGAGGGAGGGTTTTTGCCATGGTCACCACGCTTGGCGGATGGGTGACCGCAGTATTAAGTTGTTATACACAGGGAAACGCTGCTGCCCGCTCCCTGGTATACGCTTGTTATAGATGAGGTTATATCAATCGGGACCAACGGCTTAACGTGCTTTCTGAGGCACGGAGGGTAGTCCCTCAACCAATCAGACCCGGAAAAAATTTCTTAGAATTTACAAAGATTTCTTGTCCGGTGTGGGGATCGAACCCACGACCTCTGATATTTAAAGCGAGCCAAATACCGCTACGCTACGGAGGTTGTCTAGGCTTTAGCCTTCTATACTTCTATTATATTTTATTTGGATTCGGGAAAATGCATTAAACTGATCTTTTTTTTTCCAAACGGACATACGTAGTTAGCCACGAGGCTTTTGCTACATCACCGGGCATAAAGGTGAGCAGAGTTCAGCCTTAATAAATGGTTTAAAACAAACAAACAAACTAAGCATCCTGCCCAAGAGGGCGCCTGTGGGCCTTGGACCTCGGCTCAGGGCGGTCGCTGGCGATGAGATTGAGGGATTATGACTTTTAGTATTTTAGGGGGTTTTGTGCAATTGTCGCTCTACTTTACAGTTCGCGCGCCTCTCGGACTTCGGGTCTACGAGGGCATCGGATGGTTCTTTGGAAACTAAAGGTCGGTAAATGCATTAGACATCCCCACTCAGTGCCGTAAATAGCCTTTTCCGTGCTCAGTACGAGCTTCTATAACTGTGACCTTGATTTTTTATTAAGTATATTGGACCTTTCGCCTATTATACCACCCACTGGGTCTCACTCACTGAAACTAGTGCACTAGTGCAAATGCGTTGCCCACCCTGATGCTTAAGATACCTAATAGTCCTGCCTGGTCTAGCCATTTTTGCGCCCCCCCCAGAGTCAACGCCCTGTGCCGGGGCACCGGTGGCACTATTTACGGCACTGTCCCCACTCGTCGGTATGAAGGAATCCCCACTCAATGGTCTGGACTAAATGCTAGTAATAGAGGAACCGGGAACTGTAAATATGACTTCATAGCTTTTAAATAAGCAGGTACCTACCTAGATAACACAACACGAATCTAAAACTCCAAGAATTTTCAAATAAGACCAGTAGTTTCTGAGATTATCGCGTTCAATCAAAAAACTCTTCACATTTATAAATATACTAGTAGAATTTTGAAATCGGCACAGTAGTTTTTGAGCATATTCATTACAAACATACAGACACAAACATACAAGTCTTTCCTCTCTATTATAATATTAGTATAGATTAGTATAGATGTGACAACACATTTTGTGCTATGTAGCATATTTTATGTGTCGAGGTAGGTATGTAACATGTATATGTTATTGCAATTAGCATTTTTATAACGCAATACCATAGGTATGTACATACACATATCGTGTGTACTACCTACCTAACTCTTATATACATCTAACATTAATAAAACTGTAGAGGTCGAATGTCAGTACGTAGAAAATAAACGCAATAAACCGAGTCACGAAGATGTTATAAGTAAAATAGAACACATCCAATTTTTTTTTTACTTTTGTTTTTCTGTCGTTGTACGGGATAATTACCGAAACTATTAATTGCACCGTTTTTTTTAAAAATTAGGTACTTGTAGAGTTTTTGCAGTCTACTAATATTGTTGTTAACCCCTCGTGCTAAGCTAAAATGCTTGTGTTACGAGTGGGTTTACGTCGGTAGTGCAATGAGTGGGTATCGAACCGGCGACCTCAAGATCCTCAAGTCCAACGCCCTAGCCATTGGGCTACGGCCGCTTATTTAAATGAAATGTTGTATGGTGGTACCTTACATCCCCGGTCAACATTTTAAATACTTTTTATCACAGAATTGATTAACTGTTCTTGTTACGTGAAATATTATGTCGCCCTTATGCCCGGTGTAGTAGCAAAAGCCTCGTGGCTAACTACATAAATGTTCGAAAAAAAAATCTGACTATTGACGCATCAGTCGCATGCGATTGACCATGATGCACGGATATGTAGCTCAATGTAGCCATTGCTAAAGGTTATTAACTGCTCTAATACCTAACTAGATTGAATTGATCGAAGAAATCACATTTCTCTGGTCGATAGTGGTCCAAACCTCACAATACGAGATTAACTCAAGATCTCACTGACACAACACCGACAGACTCAGGAAATTGATAAATTAGCCTATCCTACTTATATTATAAACGCGAAAGTTTGTAAGTATGGATGGATGGATGTTTGTAACTCTTTCAAGCCAAAACTACTTAACGGAATTGGCTGAAATTTTGCACCAGGATAGGTGATACGCTGGATTAACATATAGCAGTGGTGACCAACCTGTCGATCGCGATCGACTGGTCGATCCCGGCAGCTATTACAGCCGAACTTATATAATAAAAAGTGATATTTCAGTCCATTTTTGTCTACAAATATATGCCACAAATGCACAAAGATTGTGTTTGTTATATAGTCTGAGATAGTACCTATTTATCATTCCATTGATTTATACGATACGTGATTCAACATTATGTATGCCATTGGTCGATCGCACCCTGCAACAGTCGATCTTAGGTCTTATTAAGTTGGCCACCCCTGACTTATAGGCTTCAAAACATAACGCTCCGACCCACTGGAGCAGAGTAACGTGGGTAAACCCGCAGTTAGTAGGTATCATACAATTGTACTGTATCAGCTTGTTAACGTCCGAACGAACATGGGCCTCCTATTAACAGACCTTGGGAATCCAGGGTCTTTGAGGGATGTCATTATAATCACTACGCTTGAGAATCTTTGAGCTATAGATGCTGTTGCCGCCTAAACTTCCCTGAGCCGTGGTCCTAGCCCATTAAGGGTGCCTCAGGCCTCAGTGCCTCAGGCGTTTATCACTTATACGTGAAAATATTGTTTAAAGACGTGCCTTCTTTCTATAGAGCTAAAATATTAATTTCTATAAATTATAGAATTAATTATTGTCATAACTATACTTAAGACGTGATACTAGACTGACAGACAGATCATTAGCTAATCCGCAATAGATAGTAGTTGCGATATTTTGTATTTAATTATATTAATCATATTTCATTGTGTAAGTATAATTGACAAGTGCAAGTGTATGTAAATACCCAAGTGCTGAATAAATATCGTTTAAATTGAAAAAAACTAAACGTTGTAGCTTTACAACGCATTATTTTAATTATTAAATTTACATTAAAATGTGAAAAACGGGCGGTGTCATAGTGTCAAATATTTAATACCAAATGTCACTTCGGAGATATCTGTCGAAGTACCTAAAGCCGCTAGATGGCACTAACCTGGCCCTTAGAGACGTGTTACAAAGAGATTAATACATTTCTATGACCGACTGTGGTTCCTCCGTAGCCTAATTGGTGATGATGAGATGAGATGAGAGATGCAGGTTCGAATCCTGTCGGTGGTCGAATTTTATTTATTTCAATTTTGAAATTTAGTATAAGGTAAACTTTTCCATAAAGTGTTCAAAACATTAAAAATATCGAATCAATTTAATAACAATACATATAGGTAATTCTAATGTCATAAAATTAATAACTAAAAAATAATAATAATGAAAGTAATTGAATCAATTAACAAAGACACGGGGTATTTAATTCTAAGTTGGTACATAAGCTAGAGTTGAGTTACCAAACAGGAATACAAATTCTGACGGCATACACGGCATGCCTACTGCATCTTTTTGTTCCGATGCCTCATTAAATGTGTGCGTGTGACAACTCGAGAAACATGTTCTCTTTGCATTGTGACATAACTACTTTTAGTTTTTACATCACTACTAACTAAAATGGCTTCCAACTCGTTTATATATCCTAGTGTTGACTATAATACGGATGACGAGTAGAAAATTATATTATTTGGTACTAGCGTCCCTCCCCGGCTTCGAACGAGTGCAATGCTGATGTATCATACATATAAACCTTCCTCTAGAATCACTCTATCTATTAAAAAAACGCATCAAAATCTGTTGCGTAGTTTTAAAGATCTAAGCATACATAGGGACGGACAGACACAGACTATGTAGTGATGTCAGTTAGATTACCAAATATTCGACAGGTAGTTGACAACCTCCGTAGCGTAGCGGTATTTAACTTGCTTTAAATCTCGGAGGTCGTGGGTTCGATCCCCACGCCGGACACCATTGTGTAAATTCTGCCTCAAAAAGGATGTTACCGTTGGTCCCGATTATTATGACACCATCTATATAAAATATACTAATCAAGGAACGGGCAGCAGCGTGTCCTTGTGTGGTACAACATAATACTGCGGTCATCACACAGCCTGCCAAGCGTGGTGACTATGGCAAATACCCTCCTCCGGTAGTAGGCCTATGTTCAGCAGTGGACGTTAGACGGGCTGATGATTTGATTTATCAAATCAATAAAAATTGACAAAGATAACAGCAACAGTGTTCAGGAGAGATTCCCCCAGATCTCCGAAACTACTAAGCCTAAAATGTTAAAAATACAATATATACCTAGCTCATTGCTTGTAGATTTAGACAGCTTCAACTGTAAACAATTTTTCAAACCGGACTAGTAGTTTCTGAGATGAGCGCGTTCTAGCAAACAAACAAACTCTTCAATTTTATAATATATTAGTTTAGATGGGACAGTGCTTAGTGTATTAGAGCACGGTGTATATCTCTCCGGAAAATAATACGAATCGTAAGTTGATCAACTTCCGTGCCACTCATATTGTTACATTTAATTGCCAGTTTCAGTGAACGCGCATAATTATTATATTATTTACGTAATTGTTATGACACTTGACCTAACCTCACCAAACGAGACTATGATACTGTTGTAACGAAACAAAAAACTTCAACTTCAAAAAGTCCTGTTGAATTCCATTGGTTTAGGTTTAGGTTATTTTTATTTAACCACCAGAAACCTCGTTGGTTTTTCAATTAACTAGGAAGTTGATCAATTTACGTTTGTTATTATTTTACGGTGACATAATTATATACAATAATGAATTTATTCAGCACTTAGGTATTTACTTACTTACTTTACTTAGGGTTCTTGTCGGAATCACAATGAAAAAGAACTGTAATTAATAGGTTATTATTCTTATTCTATGAATAAAACTACTTAGGTAACTATAACTAGCAAGTGCAACTTGTGAGTGCCGCTAATTGTAGGACATTACAGACAATGTACTCCGTCTGTCCGTGTGTCATTAATTCCTCTACTTATAATAAGTTTTTATTTAAATTATATAGTATAGGTATATATTTATAAAAGCATAAAATTATGTGACACACACCTGGGGGCACCCTTAAGGGGTTAGGACCACAACCCAGAGGTGCCACCACTACCACACTATACAGTTACTTTCTAATATATAAAGCTCCATAAACCATGGTGTACAACAACTGACAGACATCGCGTGTACACAATAGGAACATTTTATATCGTTTTCTATTCGTTAAACAATAGAAAATGGGAAACAGACGATTTTCACATCACTCTTACGGGTTTCTAATGGCTAAAGGTAGTTGTTGTGAAATGTATGTAAACCTATACATTACTGAATGAAGCAAATACAAGCTAAGACGCATTTTTTTTTCGGATTGACTCACGTAGGTAGCCGCGTCGCTTTTGCTACTTCACCGGGCATAAAGGCGAGCAGAGCTCCAGCCTTAATAAATGGTTTAAAAACTACAAACTAAGCAACCTGCGCAAGGGGGCGCACCCTGTGGGACTTAGACCTCGGCTCAGGGCGGTCGCTGGCAATGAGATTGAGGGATTATGACTTTAGTATTTTAGGGGAGTTTTGTGCAACTGTCGCTCTACTTTACAGTTCGCGGGCCTCTCGGACTTCGGGTCTACGAGGACATTGGATAGCTAAGGCTTCGTTCTTTCCTCTTTTTACGAAAATTGCGCGGACGGAGAAGTACGAAATTTCGCACACTTAAGTGACTTCCGTAGCGTAGCGGGTTGGTGCCCGTTACTTGATATACGATTATTATAGATGATATTATAACAATCGGGACCAACGGCTTAACGTGCTTTCCGAGGCACTGAAGTCCCTCAACCAACCAGACCTGGAAAAAAATCTGAGGATTTACGCAAAGATTTCTTATTCGGCGTGAGGAACCCACTTTTTACTACATGCATAGTAAAAAGTGTAATACGGTACCTACTTATACCAAGATATTTTTTTTTACAATTTTTATATGTATGTTTGTCCCGGCTTATCTCTGGAACTGCTGGATCGATTTTTACGGGACTTTTATTATTTGATAGCTGATATAATAAGAAGTTACTAAGGCTTCTTTTATTTCAGAAAAAAATCTAAAATTATAAATTCCACGCTATATAACAAATGTCTAATTCATCAATTTCGTGAGTCATCTCGGTCGTGTGTCAGTGAGATCTTGAGTTGAGTTAATCTTGTATCGTTAGGTTTGGACCACTATCGACCAGTGAAATGTGATTTCTTCAATCAATTCAATCTACTTAGGTATAAGAGAGGTCAACAACCTTTAGCTTTAGCTACACAAAGCTTCATTTCCGTGAATCGTTGTCGATCGCAGTCGCATACGACTAACGCACGCGGCTGCGACAAGCGAGAACCCAGGATTATTATACAAAAAATTGAGTTCCATCAACCACAACTAGACTAGAGAAAGATTTCTTATCCGGCGTGGGGATTCTCTCCATATCAGTTTGTATCATCATCATGATTGGAGGAGGCGGCCTGCATCTACCGTGATATCGCGGCCTTTATCAGGTCATCCGTCCATCTAGTTGGTGGACGTCCTACGCTACGCTTGCCGTTTCGCGGTCTCCGTTCGAGAACTTTTCGGCCCCAATGACCATCTGTTCTCCGTGCTATATGGCCTGCCCATTGCCACTTCAACGAACTAATCCGTTGGGCTATGTCGGTAACGCGCGTTCTTCTACGTATCTCCTCATTTCTAAACCCCGAGCATAGCCCTCTCCAGCTCGTTGAGCGACTCTGAGTCTGTTCATAAGGCATAGAGTGAAGCACCACGTTTCGGATCCATAGGTTATCAGTTTGTATGTAGAGATGTGTACCTCACTCATGAGGTGCCTCATTTGAGGTACTCGTGATCGCAAATTGAAAGAGTTACTCGAATTTCAACATTGAACCACCTCACTCCTCATTCACGCGTCAAAAACTCATGAGTGAAAGAAAATTATGTGAGTGAGGGAGATGTAAAAATCAGAATCGTGAGTACTTATGAGTCGACGCAACCGTCCGCCCCGCTGCCTCGGACTATCGGTTGAATTCGGCTGAGTTCGGCTCGGGCTCGGCTCGGCTCGTAAGATACGCTGACATACGACTCCTCGCCTCAAATGAGGGGTACCTCGTGAGGACCTCGCGAGGCAAAATGAGGTACTCCCTCAACCTCATATAAAAATGATGAGTTACCCATCACTATTTGTATGGTAAAATTTTAATATGAGAAAGTCGCGGACAAAAGCTCAATAATCTCACCCACTCTCCCACCACTGCAACTCCTGTAACTCCTGTAAGTCAGGAACAGTGGCACACACTGGAAATGGCAATGAGCACCGAGGCTCACCAAGTCCCAGAAAAAGTTAGACTGCCTTGCTACCCGCTACGAATTTAATCAGAAAGAGAATAGTAGGAGTAATAAAGACTTATGTTTTCACTTTTACACAAATCTACAACAAAAAAAAGTTCGATTATTTTTATTATATTATTCTCCTTACGCAATGACCACCTATAACAACATTTATGATATTATAGAAAAAGATTTTACCGTTTTTTCTTTCAGTTTCATTTGTTTTTGTTTTCTACGTGATAATAATAAATGTGTCATCATCAACATCATCAGCCCGTATAACGTCCACTGCTGAACATAGGCCTCCTCCCGAGGGAGGGTTTTTGCCATAGTCACCACGCTTGGCAGGCAGATTAGTGACCGCAGTATTATGTTGTACAACATAAGGGAACGCTGCTGCCCGTTCCTAGATATATGATTATTATGGATGATGTTATAACATCATCTATAAAAGCATTGAGCTCTGAAAGCACGTTAGAACGTGCTTTCCGAGGCACGGAGGGTATTGTCTCTCAACCAACCAGACTCGGAAATAAATCTTAGAATTTACACAAAGATTTCCTTGTCCGGCGCGAGGATCGAACCCACGACCTCCGAGATTTAAAAGCGAGCCAAATACCGCTTCGCTACGGAGTTGTAATAAATCTGTGTTGTAAGAGAACAAATTTAGAGCTTATTGTTTTGTTATGGTTTTTTTTCACAAAAAATATTCACAATGGAGACTTTTTCAAAAGATTGAAGTGATAATTCCGGATCTCAGCGTAGCTCAAGTGTCCAAAGGTGTTACTTTTAATCGAACAAGGTTACACTTACAATCGAGCGGCTCAAATTTTGCAAGTTTTCAAATCAGTTATTTTTCGCATTGTGAAACGATACCGGCAAATGAAAAAGAAAACCACAGCTAGGGACGATAGATTTATCGTTTGCTAAGGAACCGTACCTCGGCGCCTTCTGAGGCAAGAACCTAGCTCCAAGAAGTCTTAAAGCAGCTGGAATAGGTGCTTTCGTACCATTATTTAATTCATAACTAGATTCCCTTGGTTTCCGTTCCCTTGGGAACTTTATAATTAGACTAGCTGCGCCCTTGGTTTTAACCGCGTTACTCTACTCCAGTGGGTCGGAGCGTGTTGTTTTGTAGCCTTTATGTTAATCGAGCGTATAACCTATCCCGGTGCAAAATTTCAGCTAATTCCGTTCAGTATTTTTGGCGTGAAAGAGTAACAAACATCCATCCATACTTACAAACTTTCGCGTATTATAAGATAAGCCTTCCTCGATAAATGGGCAATTAGTAACATTGAAATAATAATTATTTAAATGGTCGAATTAGATAAATTATTTATCTAATTCGACCATTAGGTAGGTACCTAATTTCTGAGATTAGCGCTATTCAAGCAAACAAACAAACTCTTCAGCTTAATTTAAAGTAAAGATAAGGATAAAGAGGAAAGATTTAACTGACTGTAAATCTTCCGTTCAGTTCAGTTCTTTAGGTGTGGTTTGGTTTCTATCTAAAAACTAAAGTTTTATCAAAGAGTTTAGGTACAAAGTAACGTGCTTTGAACCAACCTCAGCTTGTTTATTAAATATTATTATGATTTTAGTTTTTACTTGAGTACAGGTATAAATAAAAATGAATCGCCAAAATGTACTTATGTAGGCACGCGTCTAATTTGCGAACGGCTTGACCATTTGTTTTAATTATTCTATTCATTAATAAATTTTGTTTTAAATACATTTTTGGTTAATCCAGGAGCAATGTCAGTAGGTAGTTACTACGACGCCGGATACTCCAGCTAGGTTTTTTTTAAATAAACTAATATAAATAAATCGCAAGTAACGGGAACTTCGCAACCACATAGGTATTACACGGACAAACGCATACTCAGAACAACTTTGTTGTTCACACAAAGAGTTATCCCGAATAGGAATCGAACCCAAAACACAAGGCTGGAAATACCTTAAACACGGACCCACCGTTACCGAAAAAACATCAATTACTTACTTAAATAATTTCCCATAAAAATTAACAATCAAAAGACCTTATAAAACCAATTCTGATCACGCATCATTTTTTTAAACCTAATTGGTTTCCGTTCAAAAACTCAATGTCAACAAAAAGTTTACATACCTATATGAAACCTTCGGACAGCCTTGAATTTAAAAAATAATAATTTGTTTTGTTATTTCACTGACGCGACGTACGTGCACACAGTGCGGTGCGCAGGCGACTAACTGGGTTGTTAATAAAAATTCGTTAACTGTCCCTTCCAACAAACTTTAGGCCGCTTGCAACGGCGAGACTTTTTAATAAAATTCATACATTATTTTGTTTATTTATGAGTTTCTAAAAGCTGACTGACTGGATTGAGTTTCAAAACAAATGATCTTTATTTATTTATGCTACTAATTATAACACTGAAACTTTGCTATTTTGGAAGATATTGTGCAAATGTAAGTACTAACTAATTATTTTACATAAAATCTCTTTGTTGCTTTTGTATTACAGGCTGACCTTTTTTTTTTTCTACTGTAAATTAGGATTTTCTTTGTCGGGCGAGCTCGTATGCCCGGCTCGCATAAGGGCGAGTAGAGGTCCAGCCTTAATAAATGGTTTAAAAACTATAAACTAAGCAAGAGGGTGCATCTGTACGACCTGAGCTCGGCTCGGGGCAGTCGCTGGCGGGGGATTTAGATCATGAAGATTGTCCTCTTGCGCAGGTTGTTTAGTTTGTAGTGTTTAAACCATTTATCTAGGAGGCTTGAGCTCTGCTCCCCTTATGCCAGGTGAAGTAGCAAAAGCCTCGTGGCTAACTACAAATGTCTGTCCAAAAAAAAAATACGAAACCCCTCTCCTGACCTTTATAGTTTGTTGTTGCTCTGTATCTTTAGTAATCTAACCGAATATAGAAAAACAAATTACATGTCCAATATTTTTTGGTAATCTAACTGACGGACTAAGTAGACTTTTTTAGTTTTCACGCCCGTTGTAAGATGCCAGTGCTACTTTATTGGGCCCCCAACAGGCAGACGAGGAGTGCACCAGCCAGCTTTGCCAGATTTTCAAAGCGTGAGCAAAGTGATTGACAAAGTTCGTTTTTTTTCAGACGGACATATATGTTATCAGCCAGTGCTATTTCACCAGGCATAAAGGTAAGCCTGACTCCAGCTTCATCAAATAGTTATAATGGGCATTGGACGGTTAGCAAAGCGGGACTTTGAAACTTTTCGTGTATAAAAAGCGGAATTCGTTCATCGAAAGCAGGACACAGCAAAAAAACACATATGGTTTTTTAATAGTTACCTTATTATTTAAGTTTTAAAAGATGTTTATATGGCAATATATTTTATAATAATAGCATATTTTATAAAATATGTTCCTTCAACAAAAACTGTTTGATATAAAAGTGGATTTATAGTGCTCAAGTTAGATCCGGAAAGATGGACTGAAATCCTACGCGGGACATTTCATTTTGGCTTCAGCCTTATTAATTTGGTTTGTAACTACAAACTAAGCACTCTGCGTAAGAGAGCGCCTATCGCAATAAGAAATACATGTATTGTGGGGAATACATAAACTTTAATGTTATGTACTAATTATATTGTTAAGATACATTTATTTAATTATAGTCAAATATTGAATGAACCGAATAAATATATTTTTTTATATCTTGTCAAGTACTTTCTGAGTCTAGATTTAAAAGAGAATATTTATAAGTTAGGCTTAGTTTAAATAATAGCTAGCTACTTTTAGTTTTAAATGATTTGTATACAAAAGAGATATTGAATCAACATGGTCTTAGAATATCTTACTTCTTTATTTTTGTTTTTTTTCGGACGGACATATGTAGTTAGCCCCTGGGCTTTTGCTACATCACCGGGCATAAAGGCGAGAAGAGCTCCAGTCTAGATAAATGGTTTAAACACTACAAACTAAGCAACCTGCGCAAGTGGGCGGCCCCTGTGGGACTTGGGCCTCGGCTCATGGCGGTCACTGACGGGGAGATTGAGGGATTATCGCTTTTTTTTTTAAGCGGCGTTTTGTGCTACTGTCGCTCTTCGTTACAGTTACCGTGCCTCTAGGACTGCGGGTCTACGAGGGCATCGGAAGGTTCTTAGCAAACTAAGGGTCGGGAGGGCGAGGGGGGATATTTTTCATTAATCGTAACTGCGCAAGCAGCCTTAGCAATCAAAGCAGGTAAAACCCAACCAAATGTAATATTCCTTCTTCTTAATCAACACTTTACTAGTCGCGACTATTCAATTTGTTAGCACAATAGTTGTGGTTTGGTATATATTAGTACTTATGTGTATTTTTTAATATCGTTTCATTATTTTTTACCTGCGTTGTAGATTTGTTAGATTGCATGAATGAAGTAATTTGATCTACCTAGGTATGTGTAGGTATTGGCGAACCACCTCCGTGGCGCGGCGTAGCGATTTGGATCGCTTTAAATCTCGGTGGTCGTAAATTCAATCCTCATGAAGGACAAGAAATCTATTATGCTTATGCGTACCCGGCCCCCGCGAACGACGGATCGAAGGAGTGTCCGGGGGGTTTTAGTTGTGTAGGGTCCTCTCCTCGTGGTATGAGTTTAGCATACCACGCTATGGAGAGGGCGAGTCCCACATATCCCATCGCCGGCGAGAGAATACCCTGCAAAAATGTTTGTGTAAGTATTGGCGAACAACCTCCGTGGCGTAGGGATTTGGATCGCTTTAAATTTCGGAGGTCGTGAGTTCGAGCTTCATGAAGGACAAGAAATCTTTGTGTAGATTTCTTTCCGGGTCTGGTAGGTTACGGCTTGTACCTACTATTGTGGTTGAGGACTACCCTCCGTGCGTCGGAAAGTATTTAGTAAAATCCTGATATTTTTCCAATAGAAACTGACATTTCATTTTTATAGATTACTAGCTTCCCGCGCGCGGTTTCACCCGCGTAGGTCCCGTTCCCGTGGGAACTTCATAATTAAATATAGCCTACGTCACTCTGGGTGAATGTAGCTTTCCAATGGTGAAAGAATTTATGAAATCGGCACAGTAGTTTAGTTTATTCATTACAAACATACAAAAATACAAATATTTTCTCTTTATAATATTAGTATAGATATACCTAGATAGATATATAGCGGTAATTGGCTCGCTTTAAATCTCGGAGGTCGTGGGTTCGATCCCCACACCCGACAAGAAAACTTTGTGTAAATTGTAAGATTTCTTTCCGGGTCTGGTTGTTTGAGGGCCGTTGGTCCCGATTGTTATAACATCATCTATAATAATCGTATATCAAGGAACGGGCAGCAGCGTTTCCTTTTGTGTTACAACATAATACTGCGGTCACCAACCCACCTGCCAAGCGTGGTGACTATGGCAACACCCTCCCTCGGGAGGAGGCCCATGTTCAGCAGTGGACGTTATACGGGCTGATGATGATGATGATGAGATATAAATAGATGGTATCCCTATTTTATAGTAATATTATAAATGTGAATTTAAGTTTGTTTGTTACGCTTTCACACGGAAACTACATAACTGATTATCATGAAACTTTGTAAACATATGGTTCCAGGTATTAAAAGTAACACACATTGGCTTTAATGCGAGTGAAGCCACGGGTAAAAGCAAGTACAAAATAAAAAAAACTATTTTTGTGTTTTATTTTGTACTAGAGGCCCGCCCCGGCTTCGCACGGGTAGCTTTCTAATGGTGACCCAGGAGATCCCGCGGTGCCATATTGGCCGCGGGTGCCGTCAGGGAGCCGGATTGCTTATGCGTACCCGGCCCCCGCCAACGGCGGATCGAAGGAGTGTCTAGGGGGTTTTAGTGGTGTAGGGTGCTCTCCTAGTGGTATGAGTTTAGCATACCACGCTATGGAGAGGGCGAGTGTCACATATCCCACCGCCAGCTCGTGAATACACTGCAGCGGCGGCTGGAATGCGTTAACTCATTTCACGACGGACAACAAAAAAAAAAGGTTTCTAATGGTGAATCGAAACAAACATACAAAATACAAACTTTTCCTCTTTATAATATTAGTTTAATATCAGTATTTTTCTTATCGAATAAGTAAGTATATAAAAAAATTACTTGGCGATGCTTTTGTTACCTCAGCGGGTATAAAGGCGAGCACTCAGCCTTATTCAATGCGCTATAATTCTACTAGCTATAGTTCATGATTGTACATAAATATAATAATAATTAAACAGCGTGTGCAGTGACTGTGGTCAGCGAAGGGCTTGGCTTGGCCTTGGAGTAAGATCGCATTGTGCGTACCGTACCTATGTATGCAACTACTTATTCAAGACTTAGAGTTCTCTATTACAAACAGAAAAACAGAACTGGATCGGACATAACTCCCGTTCTTGAAGGAATTTCTTAATTAAATAATTTATTTTAGCTAGTGAAACGTTACAGGTTAGCTAGGGTAGGATCCTCGACGGCATGACCGAGGACCGCGTTGTGGCTTATTCCCCGAACTGTGATCTCGTGCCAGCGATCATCACCACTGTTCTTAAGTCTACTCTTTACTCCAGTGGCACCCTGAGCGTTGGTTCTAACCCCTTAAGGGTGCCCTCTGGTGGATGTCGCTTAGACTTTGGCCGGATTCTTGGAAGTTAATTTTAGACCTGTTACCTTTAAGGCATCTTTCTATAATGTGTAGGTACATTTGTCATTTATCGCACGACAGACGGACGGACTGATTAAAAAATTAGTAAGATCAAATAATTTTAACAATGTTTGTAGCTACTTAGGTGATACTTTTGTTAGATTTAATCTTATACAGTGTAATTCTGACAAGTAGCAGTAGGATTCCTTGTGAAATAATTCGTCCGGAGAAGTACTGCCACCGTACCTATTTCTGCTGCCAAGCAGTAATGTTAGCATTGCTGTGTTCCGGTTTGAAGGGTGTGGGTGCCGGTGAAATTACAGGCACAATGAGACTTTCCAACTAATGTCTCAGGATGACGGGCGCAATGCAATACCACGTAGGGCACGTTCTAAGAGGACGTGCCCTGCGTGGTAATGCCATTGTTAAAGGCAGAGGATACCGCTTAACATCAGGTGGGCCATCTGCGTGTTCTGTCACCATCTTGTAATAAAAAAATAAAAAAAAAGTACAAGTGTATTTAAATACCTTAAGTGAATACATTACATTATTTCATTAAATAAAGCCTTCCTCGATAAAAGGGCTATCTAACACTGAAACATGGAAATGTGGTGCTGGTGAAGAATGCTTGGAGTATCGTGGACTGAACACCGTACCAACGACTCCATACTTAAAGAACTTCAGATCAAGCAGCGTCTTTCCTCCATATCACCTTTTTTGGGCACGTTTCTCGACGTGGAGATGTGTCCATAGAGCGACTGGTGGTGCAGGGCAGAGTGGAGGGTACCCGAATGAGAGGAAGGTCTCCCATGAGGTGGACGGATGAAATAAAAGCGGCAACGGATGGCCCCTTGCACGAGTGTGCTAGACGAGCAACCGTCAGGGAGGAATGGAAGCGAGCCGTCAAATGTGTCACAAGGAGTGACCTACAATGATGACCACGACCGCTCTGTCAAGTGACCCGGTTAAGAAGAAGAACACTGTAACACATCTTTTCTGTTAGCAATCACTCGGCTATAGTGGCATTTTGTCTCAGCCCTTAGCCCTTGGTACAAGTGTGTAAACTTTGTACACGCCAAGGCGGAGTTTTACCGGCTCCAGTGCGTTACTCGCAGCGCTTTTTTGTACTTTTTATTTGGTGAGCTATAGGAAACCTTCAGTGGACAAGTCCGACAGGCACTTGACCTGCTTTAAAATATAAATTATCGTTAAGATAACTAACCGCAGATCACAACCGCAAAAACTGGGTTTTGCAATCTCTTAAAATGTTAATTGTTTTACATTATCGGAGGAGTCAACGACCTCGGTTTATATTTATCACTATGTATATAATACAGAGAAAATATCTGTAAGTATATTTGCAACGAAGTAACTCAAAAATTAATAGACCGATTAGTATATGCTTTCACAATTAGAAAGCGTTATCCTGCATATTTTTTTGGACGTATGCTGTTCGTTGCTGCGGTCACCAAACTGCCAAGCGTGGCGACTATAGCAAGATATAAGATCCTTTCGATGGAGGATCTTCAGCAGTAGAGGTGAAGGAATATTGAGTTTCGAAATGAGTATATAAGAGGAAGTGGCGCCAGTGACTGAGAAATTGAGAGGAAACTTATTAGGATGGTATGGGCACGTTAAAACTCAAAAACTCAAACTCAAATATTTTAATGCATTCCACGTGTAAGTATTACATAAGGTGTTACAGATAATATCGATTTTTTAGATCCAACATGGACCCTGTCGGGCACAGCAAAAATGGAAGGGAGGAAGTAGGGCCAGCCATGTGTCCAGTTATGTGTAGGGATGACATGCGTGTGACGAAAAGAATGCTGAATATGAAGATGTAGGGATATGTTGGAAGAGGACAGCCAAAAAAAGATCGATGCACTGTGTGAAAGATGATATATCTAAGAAAGGTGTGAGTATGGAAGAGACGTCTGATAGGGAAAAATGGAAGGGGATGACATATTGCGTCGACCCCTAATAATGGGAGCAGGGCAGGAAGATGATGATGTGTTTGAGCATATACATACGAATACGTGCACTGAGAAAGCACGTACCTAAAGCCATTGGTCCCGATTGCTATAACATCATCTATAACAATTATTGTATACCAGGGAACCCGTTCCTTGCTCCCAGGAACCGCTGCCCGCAGCAGCGTTTCCTAGTATGTTCCAACATAATACTGCGGTCACCAACCCGCCTGCCAAGCGTGGTGACTATAGCAAAGCCTTCCCTAGGAAGGAGACCTATGTTCAGCAGTGGACGTTATACGGGCTGATGATGATACATAGATGATGATTATAGTACCAAAAATGTATATTACTCGTTGTTCTACTGCATATCTTTAGGTTATTTTAAAAACCTGTTTCGCACATTATTGTTAATGAGACCGCGAGGTACTCGCGATGTACCGTTGTAATATATTATAATAACTTTAATAATAATATTGTCTAACAAACACATACTTACTTACCCACTTAAACTGTTTACACTACATAGTATAAAGCAAAGTCGCTTCCTGCTGTCTGTCTGTCCCAATCATCATCATCATCATCATCATCAGCCCGTATAACGTCCACTGCTGAACATGGGCCTCCTCCCGAGAGACGGTTTTTGATATAGACACCACGCTTGGCAGGTGGGTTGGTGACCGCAGTATTATGTTGTAACACACTAGGAAACGTTGCTTGATATACAATTGTTATAGATAATGTTAAAACAATCGGGACCAACGGCTTAACGTGCTTTCCGAGGCACGGAGGGTAGTCCCTCAACCAACCAGACCCGGAAATAAATCTACGCTACGGAAGTAATAAAAAACATACATGACCAATATTTTTCATATTTTTAATCAATAAAATTTGACAAAGATACAGCAACAACAAACTATAATGTTCAGGAGTCGGCTTATGACGTCACTACTTGGTAAATTTGTACCTAGAAGCAGAGAAGTGACGTCACATGAAATTTCAACGTGCTGTATATTCGTCATTTTTTATTTGAGAAACGAATAAAATAATACGTGTCTAATTTTTTTTGGGTAATCTAACTGACGGACTAAATAGTTTTTTTTAGTCTTGATATTATCACTACATAGGAACTTGCTTAAGAATCGATTCACAAGCAGTTTTTGCCAATGTCCTTTCGCACAGTTTTATTTTATAATATAGGGAGAGTATTAACTTAATATTTTTTGTAGTAGGTAATTGACTTGCACTTGCTGTCGCATATTTTGCACAATAAACCGAACGAATAATAAAAACCACGCTCTAAAACGTATGAAAACCAAAAAAAAAAGTCTCAAATTTCTCTTTTAATTCATTTCTTTATTTTAATTTAAAGATGTCAAGTCAAAGTCAAATATTCTTTATTCATATAGACACATTTAAAATAATTTTCTTATCCTTTATCCTTTTCTTTATCTACTACCAGTTTTTGACGTGGAAACTATGTGAAGAACTGGCAAGAAACTCAGAGGAATACTTTTTTTTAATAAATGGTTTTTATACAATTATTAATGAAACAGTATTGTTTCAGAGCAACTCACTCCCAGGCAGTTTTGTCATTTACATAATCAGAAATTTTATAATAAGCTTTTTTACGTAGTTTATCTTTAACATATCGTTTAAACTTGCTATAGAAAGATCTCTTACATGATTAGGAAGTTTATTATTATTTTTTATACTTTATTGCACACAGAAAATTACATGAAATAAATTGTATTAAATTGGAAACAACATGTACAAAGGCGAGCTTAATTCAATTATGAATTCTCTTCCAGAAAACCTTTAGGATAGAGATACATGATAATGAGTGCATAGCAAGTGTACAACAGATTTAACATAATTTTTACCGAATTGGTAAATACATATCTATAAACATACACACTAATAGTTACATATACTACTACATACTAATAAATATGCCTGCTATTTATTATAAACTACATATACTAACTTATATGTCCATATTACATAATAAATTACTGAGAGAAAAATACTTCTTTTTTTGAAAGCATCAAGAGACTGGCAAGAGCGTATAGGATGTGGAAGGGAATTCCATAACCGCACTGCTCGGACGGTGGAAAAGTAGTAATATACGCTAGAGACATGAGGAGGGATTAAAAAAAAAGTTTGTTGTAGAAGCGTGGGTATACATTGTCCCATTAAAGAATTGCTAGCATTTTAGCAGTATCTACATCAATGAGTCGTCGCATAGTTTTAACAGCGTAAGCCGCAGAGTTGATAGTTTCTCAATATGTGGACCCCATTGCAATTTGGAGTCAATTATAGTTATTCCTAAAAATACAGTTGGCTCTAATCTAATGCCATTTATTTTCACATTCGTTTCAGTTTGTTTAACATTAGGTGTAGAGAATTTAATGACATATCTCCTCAGTGTGACCGTTGTGGCCGAGACGGTCAGTTAAAATTATAATCTTTCCTCTTTATAAAGAGGAAAGATTTGATTGTTTGTTTGCAATGAATATGCTCCGGAAAAACTGAACCGATTGTGAAAATACTTTCACGATTAGAAAGCTACATTATGCAGGAGTAACATACACTAAATATAGTCTATGTATGTTATGAACATGACAACCTCCGTAGCGTAGCGGTATTTGGCTCGCCTTGAATCTCGGAGGTCGTGGGTTCGATCCCCACACCGGACAGGAAATCTTTGTGTAAATTCTAAAATTTCTTTCCGTGTCTTGTTGGTTGAGGGACTACCATCTGTGCCTCGGAAAGCACGTTAAGCCGTTGGTCCCGATTGTTATAACATCTTCTATGATAATCGTATAGCAAGGAACGGGCAGCAGCGTTTCCTTGTGTGGTGCAACATAATACTGCGGTCACCAATTCGCCTGCCAAACGTGTTGACTATGGCAAAACCCTCCCTTAGGAGGAGGCCCATGTTCAGCAGTGGACGTTATACGGGCTGATGATGATGTTATGAAGTTACCACGGGAACGGGACCATACGCGAAAATCCAGTACAATAATTAAACACGATATTTTAAATAACAACTATTTATTAAACATTAGTAGCTATTTTAACGGCGGTGTTGCCAGCTAGGTAATCGTTCAGCTCGCTCGGGGTGACCAGCTTGACGTCAGTGTTGCCAGGAGTGCTCTGGTACAGCTCATACCTCGGGGTAGCGTCGAGAAGGGACTTGCCACACACAACTATATGGGGGTAGCCCATTCTGAAACAGATAAATATAAAATCATTTTTTATGAAGTTAGCTACGAGGCTTTTGTTACTTCACCTGGCATAAAGGCGAGCAGAGCTCCAGCTTTCATAAATGGTTTTAAAAACTACAAACTAAGCAACCACCGCTCGATCCAACCTTTACCGACGTGCTTGTATGAAGAATGTTATGAGAGTGAATGAAGTGAAAGATGTGTGTAGGGATCGTAGCAAGTGGAGGTCCATTGTCTCTGCCTACCCCGCTGGGAAACAGGCGTGAGCTTATGAATGTATGTAAACTAAGCAACCTGGGTAAGACTTGTCTACTGTGGGACTTGGACCTCGGCTTAGGGCGGTCGCTGGTAGGTTGAAGGATTATGATTTACTGGCTGCGCCCCGCGGTTTTAGCCGCGTTACTCTGCTCCAGTGGGTCGGAGCGTGATGTTTTGTAGCCTATATGTATAAATTATCCCGGTTCAAAATTTCAGCCTATTCAGTTTAGTAGTTTTGGCGTGAAAGAGTAACAAACATCCATCCATCCATACTTACAAACTTTCGAATTTATAATATTAGTAGGATAGTTGTTGTCGGGGAGATTTGTGCAACAGTCGCTTTACGTTACAGTTTGCGGGCCTCTCGGACTTCGGGTCTACGAGGGCATCAGAAGGTTCATTGCAAACTAAGGGTTTAGGGAGGATATAGACTTAACATTTAAGGGGAGTTTTGTGCCAATGTCTTTCTTAAAACAAATCATGTCTTAATCAGTATCGCTGAAAGTCTAAGTACCAGGATATCATAGTCTGGTAGGAGTTTACCAAAAATGCTAGCTTCCTGCGCGCGGTTTCACCCGCGTGGGGGTTACGCGGGTGAACTTCCCGTGGAAACTTCAAAATAAATATAACTCAGGGTGAATGTAGCTTTCCAATGGTGAAGAATTTTTAAAATCAACACAGTAGTTTTTGAGTTTATTCATTACAAACATAATAATATACACAAAAATACAAGTCTTTTCTCTTTATAATATAAGTATATAAGGCTATACTATTTGAGAAACTCACTGAACCATTTAATTAAGCTAAAGCCACTCAACTTTTTGCCAGATGAGATAGTAAAAGCCTAGTGGCTCACGACATGTTTTCTTGCGAAAAATCGAATTTGCAAGTGGCAATATTGTCTAAACCTGTATCTCTGCGAGGGATGATTGGGGTATGATGATTTAAATGGAGGTTGTGCAATTGTCCCTTTACTTTACAGTTCACAGGCCTCTCAGTCTTCGGGTCTACGAGGGCATCAGACGGTTATTTGCAAACTAAGGATCGGATGAGTTTATATACCAGGAGCTCTACTAGTAGATTACCTGTCAGCCATCATGAGCCTCTTCCCAATGGTAAGGTGGTGCCGGTCGTCTATCAGAACATCTCCTGGACTCGCGCCGATGATGCTGTCGTATAACCTCGATATTTCATCAGGTCCGTGATTCTGCCATTCTCTTGAGCCTTCCTGAAATATACCAATTACAAGAATTATAAACACTTAACTTACGCTTAAAATCTCGGAGGTCGTGGGTTCGATCCTCACACCAAATCGAACCCAATTTCCGAGGCCCGTAGTGTAGTCCCTCAACCAACCAAACCCGGAAAGAAATCTTAGAATTTACACAAAGATTTTCTGTCCGGCGTGGGGATCGAAACCACGACCTCCGAGATTTAAAGCGAGCCAAATACCGCTACGCTACAGAGGTTTTTGTTTTGTATTTAATTATATTAATCATATTCCATTGTGTATAATTGACAAGAACAAGTGTATGTAAATACCTAAGTGCTGAATAAATGTCGTTTAATTCGTTTAGGTTTATACGGAACCGTCAGTGCGCGAGTCCGACTCTCACTTATCCGGTTATTTTATACACCTTGGTTTGATGTCCGCGATATATTTTAATTACCTTGGGTCCTATAATGATGGTGTTGTACGGAGCTATTGCCTTCGGCCATCGCAGACTTTTTTCACTCGACAAAGCTTCTAGGCTCGCGGCTAATAACCTGAAAGTATTAAAAACTCTTAAAATATATAAATACTAGTTCCTGCGCGCGGTTTCACACGCGTAACTCCTGTTTCTGTTGGGACTTCATATTGAAATCTAGAGCTCAGAAGCATAAGGGGCCATCCATGAATTACGTCACACGAATTTCATGTTTTTTTACCCCTCCCCCATCTTTGTCACAGCTTGTCACATTTTTGAGACTCCCCCCTCCCTAGTTTCGAACCAATAAAAGCTGTAACACAAAGACTTTAAAATGTGACGTCACGATACTTAGGACCCCTCTCACCACCTTGTCACACAGTGTCACACTTCGTCGACCCCCTCCCTCCCTCTTAACGTGTGACATAATTTATGGATGGCCCCTATGGTCGGATGTGTCATTATACGTCAGAAACATTCGTCGTATGTGCCTTTATCGTGAACAAGCACTTACGACCAAATGCTTCTGAAGATATATCCGTCCTTGTACGTCTGAGGTCTAGAAATAAAGCCTTTACCCTTCCTCGATAAATGGGCTATATTATATAACCCTGAAGGATTTTTTACAAATCGGACCAGTAGTTCCTGAGATTAGCGCGTTCAAGTAAACAAATAAACTCATAAGCTTTATACAACATATTAAATAAATAACGCAAAACCTCTTAGGTGGTGATTGTGCTCATGAATAGGAACAACTTTTAATATGGGACCAACTTTGTTACTCGAAAAAAAAAAAAAATTTCCATACATTTTGGTCGAGTAGGTATTGACAATTTGTATGGAACCGCTGATTTTTAACTTCGAGATACAATGTTGGCCTCTTAGAAAAGTTGTTCATATTCATGAGCACAATCACCACCCAAGAGGTTTTGCGTTATTTAATTAACACGTTGTATATTAGTGTCTGAGGTCGCCAACAACATTTTTCGCAAAGCTTTCCTTTACACCCAGCGTTTATCGCAATAATTAACTGCACGTTTTTGCTTAAAGTAGGTACAATATGTTCGTATGTATGTGTGTTTGTATGTAGGTATATGTGGTTCTCCAATATACAGAGTATAGATAAGATTACTGGCAGACAGTTGCACTTAACTTCCCTTAAATACTAAAAGGTGAGTATGAGTAGAGGAATTAATGACACACGGACAGACGGAGTACATTGTCTTTTTCATTGTGATTTTGACAAGTAACACGCCTAAGTGTGAATACATTCATTATTTTATTAAGGTCAAAATGTCTCAATGTCATCGTCAGCGACCGCCCTGAGCCGAGGTCCAAGTCCCACAGGGGACGCCCTCTTGCGCAGGTTGCTTAGTTTGTAGTTATTAAACCATTTATTAAGTCTGGAGCTCTGCTCACCTTTATGCCCGGTAAAGTGGCAAAAGCCTCTTGGCTTACCAAATAGGTCCGTCCTAAAAAACAAATTACTAACAGATTTTTGCACACTTCTAGGTATTGTTGTTAACTCCTCGTTCTAAGCTAATATGCTTGTGTTACGAGTGGGTTCACGTCGGTAGTGCAATGAGTTTCGATCAAACCGGCGACCACAAGATCACAAGTCCGATTGTATATAGATTATATACAGAATGTATATCACTAAATATTATAAAACAAAGTCGCTCCCCGCTGTCTGTCTGTACCTATGTATGGTTAGATCTTTGAAACTACACAACGGATTTAGTTGCGGTTTTTTTTAATACATAGTGATTCAAGAGGAAGGTTTACATTTTTTTTCGCATGTACTTACATAGGTAGCCAAGAGGCTTTTGCTACTTCACCGGGCATAAAGGCGAGCAGAGTTCCAGCCTTAATAAATGGTTTGAAAACAACAAAATTGAGGGATTATGACTTTTTGAGGGGAGTTTTGTGCAACTGTCGCTCTACTTTACAGTTCGCGGGCCTCTCGGACTTCGGGTCTACGAGGGCATCGGAAGGTCTTTGCAAACTAAGGGTCAGGAGGACGAGGGAGGAAGGTTTACATGATCAGTATTGTACACGTGCGAAGCCGGGGCGGGTCGCTAGTATATTATATACAGATTGTATAAAGAGTTAACCTGGTGATCCCAATCCCGTAGCAGGACATGGTGACAGGTGCCGAAGGTCCAGCAGCCGGAGTGAGGTGAGCGGACAGAGCCTCGCTGTACTTCGTGCCGAGGATGAACGTGTGACCCACCTGGAGGTACAAGAGTACATGGGAAAAGTGCTATAAAATATGACTAAAACTCTTTACTGGGTGGCCTAATACCATTTACTGGGTGGGCTAATGCTCTTTAGCGAATGGGCTACTACTCCTTACTATTAGGTGTGCTAAATCGGTTCGGACATAGAGAGATTCAGTGAAAGGCGACTAACAAGTAACATTTATAGCGCGAATGTGAACGGAAGTGTTGGAAGTAGAAGACCCAGGCGGACGTTCCACGATTACATCGAGGACGTTCTTAAGAAAGGCCAGGTTACAAGTACCCTAAACCAAAGGACATGCATGAGGAGATTAATGAATGTTAAAGAGGCGAAAGTGGTGTGTCTAGATCGTAGCAAGGAAGTCTCTGCCTACCCCTATGGCGAAATGACGACTATTTTATTTTTCTTACTCATGACATTTCTCCCGTCCGACTTTTAGTTTGCAAATAACCTTCCATTGCCCTCATAAATCCTAAGTCCGAGAGGCCCGCGATTATGATAAATCAAAATGAAGTAATGAATTTATTCAGCACTTAGGTATTTCATACACTTGTACTTGTCAGAATCACAATGTTACACAATTATTCTTATTCTATGAATTAAACTAGATACTTAACACTAACAGGCAGCAAATGGGCATGAGGACTAAAAAAATCTATTTAGTCCGTCAGTTAGATTACAAAATAAATATTGGACACGTATTTTTTTATTTTTCAAATCAATAAAAATTAACAAAGAGAGAGCAAAAACAAACTATGAAGTTCCGGAGAGGGGGGCTTGTGACGTCACTATTAGGTAAAATTGTACCTAATAGTGACGTCACACAACATTTCAACGCGCTGTATATTGATCATTTTTTGTTTGAAGAACGAAAAAAAAATACGTGTCCAATATTTTTTGGATATCTAACTAACGGACTAAATATATTTTTTTAATCCAGATGCCTATTGTAGTATATTACAGACAAAGTAGTCCGTCCGTCAGCGTGTCATTAATTCCTCTACTCATAATAAGTTTAAGTTCACAATGGCATCACAAAGAGACGTACATACCTCTATACTATTAACGGTCTCCCCTCCCCCACAGCTCGCACACCCCTCTCCCTCCAACTGTGCGGTAGAACATTTCTCACAAATACACAGCTTGTCCTCCCCCGCGGCTCCGGGCAATTGCCACTCGTGGGACAAGGACCCCCCCATGTCACCTGAAGGGGCTGATACTGGCAATAAAAGAAGAAATCTATATAATATTATATTATTTTAATATTATTTATATTTAGAAATAATAACCCGATTTGTTATTAGAATTAAAAATATTTTATTAAATTATACTCTTACACCGAAGCGGCCGTAGCCCAATGGCTAGGGCGTCGGACTTATGATCTTGAGGTCGCCGGTTCGAACCCCATCCATTGCACTACCGACGTGAACCCACTCGTAACACAAGCATTTTTAGCTCAGCACTACGGGTTAACAAGAATACTAGTAGACTGCAAAACTCTTCTAGTAAGCTTAAAGAAAAATAGAAGTACAGACGCATTTTGATTTTTGTGCAGTAGTGTGGGTACAATTATTGCTATCATTTTTGGCAGTACCTCAATATAACGTTGAGCTTTGTGCAGCCTTTCACGTCACAATTCATCATTTTTGTTAAAAAAGAGTAAAGTTTGATATGACATCAATCACCTGTCTCTGCGACAGAATGACATGTCAGTGCGCAGGCAGGTGTCTCGTTATCCCACCACCAGCGAGCGAATAGGCTGCAGCGGCGGTGGGAATGCGTAAATGCATTTACACAGGAAAGAAAACTACACAGGAGTGTCTTATAAAAAAACCTTGTCGCATTGTCAAATTGTCAAAGCGCATTACTTCTCTAATTTACGTAATTGTTATTACCATTAAACCGTTGGTCCTGATTGTTATAACATCATCTAAAACAGATAACAGGCAGCAGCATCTATTAAACATAAATAGTGGGGACACCAATCCATTTTCCAAGCGTGGTGACTATATAAAATACCTTCGAGAAAAGGTCCATGTTCAGCAGTGGACACTATACGAGCTAATATAAGCCCTCAGAACTTGTATATGTCCGAATTAGCTTGCGAATTATTGCGCGATACAGCATAGTTCAGATGCTCGGTACTAGATGGCGCTGCTCGTCTTCTTGTAGTGAGTGCGGCAAATGTAGATGTGGCTTTTTTTTTTTTTTTTTAATATTACTACCTCCATTTAACCCCTCGTGGGTTCACGTCGGTAGTGCTATGGGTGGGGATCGAACCGGCGACCTCAAGATCACAAGTCCGATGCCCTAGCCATTGGGCTACGGCCGGTGACGTCACAAGCCGTCACTCCTAAACTCTGTTGCTTTGTATCTCTGTAATTTTTTATTGATTTGATATCAGCTCGTATAACGTCCACTGCTGAACATGGGCCTCCTCCCCAGGGAGGGAATTTGCCATAGTTACCGCTTCGTACGCTACAACTCGAAACACTGACCTCTATACACAGGTAACTCCAGCCTCCGGAACAGCTCCTCGTAGGCCTCCGTGACGGTCCCGTAGAGCCGCTGAGCGCAGGCCGGGGTCTCGTGGAGCCCGTACGCGTCGAGCATCGAGAACTCGCGGGAGCGGAGCAGGCCGTGCTTCGGACGGTGCTCGTCGCGGTATTTGTTACTTATCTGTCGATATTAGATTTTTTCAATCATCATCAGCCCGTATAACGTTCACTGCTGAACATGGGCCTCCTCCCGAGGGACGGTAGTTGCCATAGTCACCACGCTTGGCAGGCAGGTTTAGTGACCGCAGTATTATGTTGCACCACACAAGGAAACGCTGCTGCCCGTTCCTTGATATACGATTATTTTAGATGATGTTATAAAAATCGGGACCAACGGCTTAACGTTCTTTTCGAGGCACGGAGTGTAGTCCCTCAACCAACCAGGAGGACGGAGATGTCTATTCAATACAATCAAACAATCAAATCTCTCCTCTTTATAATATTATATTATTAGTACAAATTATGTCCTTCCGAAAAAAGCCCGGAAGCCCCAATATCGTTTCACCCCTTCTGATGCCCTCGTAAACCCGAATTCCGAGAGGCCCGCGAACTGTAAACTAGAGCAATACACGCACAAAACTCCTCTAAACAACTCAAATTCATAATCCCTCAATCGTCCGGCCAGCGACCGCCCTGAGCCGAGGTCCAAGTCCCACAGGGGACGCCCTCTTGCGCGGGTTGCTTAGTTTGTAGTGTTTAAACCATTTATCTAGGTTGAAGCTCTGCTCGCCTTTATATCCGGTGAAATAGCAATAGCCTCGTGGATAAATACGCATATGCATCCGCAAAAAAAACTCTTATTTTGATGGCCTATTAGTATTTTCTATGTTCATTGGAATTGAACTCAATCTTGGATATGTCACTGGATAATAATACAAATCGCAAGTTGATCAACGTCCGTGCCACTAATATTGTTACAATTGGTTACCAGTTTCAGTGAACGCGAATAATTATTATATTATTTACTTAATTATTATGACACTTGACCTAACCTAACCAAACGAGACAATGCTTGGTACTGTAAAGAGACAAAAAAACATGAACTTCATTAAGTCCTATTAAACTCCTTTGGTTTAGGTTTAGGTTTTTTTTAACCATCTGAAACCTGGTTTACTATAAAGTTGATCAACTTACGATTCTTATTATTTTCACGACACACAAAAATTACGTGTCACGTTGTTTGTCCGCGATGGACTCCTAAACTACTGAACCGATTTTAAATTTGATTTGCACACCGTGTGCAAATCGACACAACTTGAAAGATAGGATAGCTTACATTTCAATTTATAGTCGCAATATTATTTTATTGCAAATTATTTTTATTAACTAAAACGTAGAATCAATTTGAGCTTTATTTTGTTAATTAAAAACTTGAAGTTTTTTGGCAAGATTTTTTAGGGTAGGGGTAATGTAGCGGTAGGGTAAGGGTAGGGTAGGGGTAGGGTACGGTAGGGTAGGGGTAGAAGTATGGTAGATGTAGGACACCGCATAAACGAAGTCTCTGGGACGGTTTATTTTATACAAATGTCTAGGTCTTTTAAAGTCTGCCGGGTTAGCTAGTAAACTTATATATTATTTAATAGCCTCCCGCGCGCGGTTACACCATGTTCATTAAAATTTAACTGAAAACTTAAAATACATTTTGTTAAATTATTCTAGGCAAGTTCTCTCCTCAAGTTGTTCTAACTGACCTGGTACAGCAGTAGTGGTAGTTGTTTGTAAGACAGGGGGCCCACGTCGGACAACAGGTCAGCTATCGCTTCCTCATGAGTCTGGAACATGGTACAACAAGATATTATTATAGACTAGCTGCGCCCCGCGGTTTTAACCGCGTCACTCTGCTCCAGTGGGTCGGAGCGTGATGTTTTGTAGCCTACATGTTTATCCAGCTTATAAACGATCCGCGTGCAAAATTTCAGCCAATTCCGTTCAGTAGTTTTGGCGTGAAAGATTAACAAACATCCATCCATCCATCCATACTTACAAACATTCGCGTTTATAATATTAGTAGGATACTTATCTACTTTGACTTGATTTGAACAGCCTATTTACGTCCACTGTCAGCTGAACATGGGCCTCCTCTTAACCTTATCATGCTATGGTCGTTGAGGGATATTGCCATAGCCAATTTGTTAGTTTTCCTCAAGAACACGGCAATGATAAATGTACATGGCAATGATAAATCTCTAGTGTCTTGCTATACAAGCACTCCTAACACAGGTTTAATGCTAATAGGGCAACCTCCGTAGCGTAGCGGTATTTGGCTCGCTTTAAATCTCGGAGCTCGTGGGTTCTATCCCCCTGCCGGACAGGAAATCTTTGTGTAAATTCACCAGTTAGGTTGTCTTAGAAACTACCCTCAGTGCCTCAGTAAGCAAGTTAAGCCGTTGGTCCCGGTCGTTATAACAATCATATACCTAGGAATGGGCAGCAGCGTTTCCTTATGTGTTACAACATAATACTGATGTCAACAAAGCGTGCCTGCCAA
This sequence comes from Nycteola revayana, assembly GCA_947037095.2. Classification (NCBI taxonomy): domain Eukaryota; kingdom Metazoa; phylum Arthropoda; class Insecta; order Lepidoptera; family Nolidae; genus Nycteola; species Nycteola revayana. The sequence continues at coordinate 9,702,047 of OX344840.2, forward strand.
GCGTGGTGACTATGGCAAAAACCTTCCTTCAAGAGAAGGCCCAGCAGTGGATGTTATATGGGCTAAAGATGATGATAATGAACTATAAAGTAATGACCTGTACTTACAACTTACCGGCGCCAACAAATACTTCTTTCCATGTCTGTCCTCCATTTTCATCAACTCCGGACCAATATCACTCAACCTGCCTGTCTTCTCCCACAACCCAGCACCTGTCAGCGAAGGTAATGACATCCTCTGAGCACCTGCCGCTTCTATACATGATCGTATTTGAGCTTCCAGTTTGTCAAGGGCTCGTTGGGCGAGGGGCAGGATTGTGAACAGACCGGAGCTTGTTGGACGGATTAAACCACATTCTAGAAGGAGCTGAAAAGAGAAGATTGCATTTCATCCTGACACTTTTTATTCAGTCCCCGTAGTGTAGCAGTGTATGTATTACTATAAGTCTTATCCCACCACCATAGAATATAAGATTTCTTTTAATCTATAATCTTTGTGGAAAATCTAAGATTTCTTTCCCGCTCTAACTACTATCCATTGGTTTAACTACCAGCTACCGTAGCAAGTGAAGGTCCATTGTCTCTGCCTACCCTGCTGGGAAACAGGCGTGAACTTATGTATGTATGTTAACTAACATCCGTGTCTCGGAAAGCATGTCGCAATCTGTGGGTCCCAATTATTTTAGCAATTAAATAATAATAATAAGCATTTTTTTTGTGAACTTTTTACAATTTTAGTGTTTAAATAATAATTATGTTTTTTTACAAAATGTCCATAATCTCAGTTTGCCTCTTGGCGTAGGCCTCCTCTAACATTTTCCATTGAGTTCTATCATGCGCTGCTCTCCTCCAATGATGTCCAGCTTTCAGTTTAAAATCATCTTCCCATCTAGTTTGTTGGTGTCCTCTACTTCTCTTGCCATCTCTGGGATACCAGTCCGAAACTATCCTACACCATTTCTCTCGTGGATTGCATATCATGTGGCCTGTCTAGCAATTATATACCAAGGAACAAACTAATTCTATATTCTTCCCATAGTGTTATCTTTTCAAAAAGACAACACTATGGGGGAAACTAATTCCTATGTTGTTGATGACTTTACTAACACTTACTTCATGGACACAAAATTAAGTTAATTTTGTATTATTAATTTATTTTTGCAGTTATATATTTACTATCCAAGTTTTAGGAACTTGTTAAAGAAGGTATGTAATTATAAATATTTATTTTGCTTCTATGTCTCTGAATTTTATCACTAAGAATTTGTTTGTATCCATAAACCTTTCATCTCAACCCAAAGGTTGATTGGGAGATTATGCCTCTTGGCATTAAGTCCTCCTTATGTACAGCTGTAGCATTAAGTTAAGTAAAAAGGTATTTGCTGATTCAGGACTGCATATGAAGAACAAGTTTATGATATAAATAAGATATGTAGGTTGTTTTATATATTCTTTACTATTTTAAGAAAATTAGTAGCATTGTAAAACAAGTGTTTAGTGACATATTATGCTACAGCCACTTTTTGTCATATCCTTTTTAAGTAAAACAATAAAATCCTTAAAATTAGGGACTACATTTAACCCCATTAAGGTCTCATTAAAAATTAATGCTTCTCAAAAATTCTTCAAAATTGAGATTAATAAAATTTGACCACCGGCAGGACTATCGATTACTGATAGATGGCACTAATGTACCCCTTAGAGACATGATATAAAATAGATTGATATATTTTGATGACTGGTAGGGTTCCACCATAGCCTAATTGGTTAAGGCATTAGGGGCTTAACCTAAGATGCGGGTTCGAGTCCCGCCGGTGGTCGAATTTTATTAATCTCAATTTTGAAACATAGCATATTATTATGGTAAACTAAAAACATTTAAAAATTCTTATTATTGTGTATCCAAATTATTGGTATTAAATTAATAGACCTTCATTTTAGAATTACACACTACCTTTCTACAATATTTACCTAATGAATTCATTATCCATCCAAAGGTTGTCTGTAAGAAATTGCTTTATGCGATAAGACCGCCCATTGTACTGTGTCTATTATATTTTCTTTGTCCTGTTTGCTTATGTGTGTACAAAAAAGAGTATTCTATTCTATTCTATTCAGAGTTATGTGAAAATAACAAATTGTACTACATTTTTGTTTGAAATTAACTAAAATAATGTTTTTTTTTTAATTTAACAGTGTTTTTACAATAGTGAATAGTATCTAATATTTGTACCACATGTGAACCTCTTTACCTTGAAGACCTTATTGTTTTTCTATTTTATTCTATGTTATAAGTTTTAGAAGTTAAATTAAAAAAATAAAATTACGTAAATAAACAAAATAAACGTACTACCTTCTGACTTTTGCAAGTAATTTCAGTGTTCTTGATTTTAGCATTCTTTGGTATCGCGATCACAGGTTGAAATAGTCTTGATAAATACTTCATTATAGTTTTACTTTATTATTTTCATTTGAAAATCGGCAAAAAAGTGACGTTACTACAGAAACTTGTCAAGAGTACAAGTGTCAAAAGTGCGTTTAGTTTGTATGATGAATTGATGACATAATAATATGAACTAAGCGCCATGCAATGTGCTACGTTTAGTTGACAACTAATATTTACTTTTATTACAGATTTTTTTTTTGTCATAATTTAATTTTTCATAATGAGTTAGTTAGGCATATTTTTCTTTGGCATAATAATAATAATAACACAAAGATTGATTGGAGAAAACCTTGATTTTTCCGCATGTAGGTACCAAACACCTACATGACCTGCGAGACTAATGCTGATACGACATAGTCGTTACCTACTTATATCCTTCTTCATTAGAAATGTTATGTAGCTTAGTGTATAGATATTAATGCAAACTATGAAGTCCGCCTTACAAAGTATATAGTATGTAGTAACAAGACTGTGGCGGCTTGATCTCGGAAAGCACGTATTTAAAGCCGTTGGTCCCGATTGATATAACACCATTTATAACAATCGTATATCAAGGAACGGACAGCAGCGTTTCCTTGTGTGGTAAAACATAATTCTGCGGTCACCAATCCGCCTGCCAAGCGCAGTGACTATAGCAAATACCCTCCCACTGGAGAAGGCCCATGTTCAGCAGTGGTGTTATGGTGTATGTTATAACACACAGGGAAACGTTGCTGCCCGTTCCTTGATATACGATTAATAGAGATGATGTTTTAACAATCGGCACCAACGGCTTAACGTGCTCGTAATCCCTCAACCAACCAGACCCGGAAAGAAATCTTAGAATTTACACAAAGATTTCTTGCCCGGCGCCGCGGCGTGGGGATCGAACCCACTACCTCCGAGATTTAAAGCAAGCCAAATACCGCCACGCTATGGAGGTTGTCGAGACTATGCTATTGTTGTAACAAAACAAATAAACTTCAACTTCAATAAGTCCTGTTTTAAGTTAGGTATTAGTTTTTTAAACACCCGAAACCTCGTTATTTTATCAACTAACTAGAAGGTTGATTAACATACGATTACTTGTGATCTTGTGGTCGCCGGTTCGATCCCCACCCATTGCACTACCGATGTGAACCCACTCGTAACACAAGCGTTTTAGCTTAGCAAGAGGGGTTAACAACCATACTAGTTGACAGCAAAAATCTGCTAGTAATCTTTAAAAAAAAACCTACCTAATTCTAATGCTACTCATCAAATCTACCGTAAAATTTTAATATTCATGATAAAAACCGTAACATGGCCGTGCTAAGCTCATCCGGCGTCGTCCGGTTTTGTACGGAATTGAGCCGGTGTATCTGTCCGAATCATTTAACACGTGATAAGGACACCGGAGATCATACCCGTTACCGACGCGGTGAGGATATAGTGAGAGCGTTAGCGATAAGTGACAGCGGATTATTGTTTAGCTTTTTTTTTATTAAATATAGGCTTACGTTTGACCATAATCTCGCTTAATGGAAGGCGAAGATAAGATCTAAGATGATACACGCTTGCCTAGAAAGTGTCTGTTCACTTTACTCTTAAGGATGTCAAAAGTCATAGGTATACTTAAAATTATTATTATTAAACCTAGCTCTGGGTCAGTCTAGGCGTCACTAGAGCTAAAAGTAAACTTATTAGGGGTGGATGTGATCACAAGGACGGGTCACAGGTCAGTGAAGGGGTCAACGCAGTCCTAGGTCGCTCCGTGGAGGATCCTATCCTAGCCTTTTTCAATGATTACTAGCGGACTTTTTTTGCAGTCTACTAGTATTGTTGTTAGCCCCTCGTGTTACGCTAAACTGCTTGTGTTAAGAGTCGATTCACAATGCAACGGGTGGGGATCGAACCGGCGATCACATGACCACAAGTCAAATTATACCTACTTATGACGCGAAACTGCAGGAAGTTATACACGAGCTTATACCGCCAGCTCCTTTCTTTTATCGGGAATCTAGAAGCACGGCTGGTATTCACTCTTACTTGGTCGACATTCCGTTCTGCCGCACGAAGCGCTTTAAATCCGGGTCTCTTCAAAGTCAGAGTAAACAGGCATCTTCTGGGCAAGCTCGCTCTATCTTCGGCCTCATCTCGTCTCTCGCGGACTCGATTGGGGTAAAGAGCTAGGCCCATCACAAGTAAAAAAAAAAAAAAAGTAGACCACAATGGAGATGACAATGATAATTGTCATGGCAAAATGAGCTCTAGTTCCTTGCAATCTAGATAGTACGTAGGTACGAACGGGCGCCCAAACACGGATTTGAAGTTATTTATCAATATATTTTTTAATAGTATTGACAAAATATATAGGTAAGTACATAGATCGATTGTACTACCAACAATGAATTATTCTCAGAGTATTAACAACAATGTACCACAATACCAAATACATGGTATTTCCATGTATATTTGTATTTGAATGACTAATGCTTCAGCCCTTAGGGGTACCCGCAGGCGTGTGTCGATTAAATTTAATAGAATTTGGCTGAGGTCGTCTGATCTCGCCACTTGACCGATCATTGCACTCTAAAATATGCTATAATATTGCATATTTCTTTATTTTTATTCATTAAATTTTAATGTTTGAAAAAAATAAATACTAACGTTAATATTAAGAGGTACTAACACAAGACTGACAGACTTCTAGTCACCTGAAATAGATTTAAACATAATTTAGTAGTAAATGTTACCTATTTATAATTAGTTTTATATGCATTGTGAATTTTATTGACATGTACAAGTGTATGTAAATATGTAAGTGCTGAATAAAAATCGTATATTTATACAAAATACTAATAATAATAAAGAGATATGAAGAATTTTTCATTTACTTATAGGTTTACCCGCCTCTCCTATCACCATGTCCGCTACTTATCAGTTATCATGTTAACAGACCATTAGTCGGGCAGCCATTTTGTGGCGCTAATGGAAAAGCGCGGGAACGGATAAACGTCACTGTGACATAATTAGTTTTTATTAACTTACGAGGCAATTGTGTGGACGATGCTCTGATTTGTAGCCAATGGTGTGTAGGGTGCATTCACAATGACACAAAGGGGTGATTATTAAGGGACAACCTCCGTAGCATAGCGGTATTTGGCTCGCTTTAAATCTCGGAGATCGTGGGTTCGATCCCCACGCCGGACAGGAGATACTTGTGTAATTATCTAAGATTTCTTTCCGGGTCTGGTTGGTTGAGGGACTACCCTCCGTGCCTTGGAAAGCACGTTAAGCCGTTGGTCCCAATTGTTATAACATCATAAGTATATAATAATCGTATATCAAGGAACGGGCAGCAGCGCTTGTGTGGTACAACATATTAATACGGTCACCAACCCGCCTGCCAAGCGTGGTGACTATGGCAAGACTACGGAGGTGGCTCTTGTTCAGCAGTGGACGTTATATGAACGATGATGATGAACCCCTAAGGAACATTACTTCGATATTTACATATACATTAACTAACTAGCTTCTCGCGGTTCCATCCACGTGCTCCACTTCCCGTATGAATTTCATAAAAAAATATAGCCTACCTGTAAACGGGAAATAAAAAGAAAACTCCAAAGAAAAAAAACTGGATGTGTTTGGCGGTAAAAATTGTAATAATGAAAAAAAACATGGCGGCTACTTTAGACCATAGACAATAAAAGAAAAATATAATGTTAGTGGCTAGTGGCCATTTCTAAAAAGAGAATACAAGGTATACACGATCTGCAGTGCAGGCGTGAACATTACCTACAGCCTCGGTAAATGGACTATGTAACAAGGAAATATGTTTTCGAATAGTCCGTAATTCCTGAGATTAGCGAGTTCAAGCAAACAAACAAACTCTTCAGCTTTATCTATTGGTATAGATATAATGTAAATGTCATAGCCTTATACATTCATTCATACATTATTGTGTCTTAAATTTTGTGTTACTATACTAATATTATGAGGAGGAAAGATTTGATTATTTGTTTGTTTGTATTGAATAGGCTCCAGAACTACTGGTCCGATTTGAAAACTTATTTTACGGTTGGAAAGCTACACTATTTCCGGATGACATAGGCTGTATTTAATTATGAAGGTCGGGAACGGGAGTTACGGGGTGTAACTGCGCGTGGGAATGAGCCAATGAGCTCCCGTGGGGTTGTTAATAACCGTAGGAATAACAATCACCACGCGGACAAAGTCGCGGGCATCAGCTAGTGAAATATAATGTGAATATTTTTAATTTTATGATCTCCTGCAAAATTGCGTCAAAGCACATAAGAGACAGCATGCGTTCGATATCAATACTAATATTATAAAAAAAAAAAAGGTTTCATTGTTTCTTTGTTTGCATTGAATATCCTCCGGGATTACTGGACCGATTCCAAAATTCTTCCATCCTCATAAAGCTACGATATCCAGTATTAACCTAGCCCATATTTATTTACGAAGTTGCACCGGAACAGGAACTACGCGGGTGAAAAGGGAACCTAGTCGTTACATAATTAGCTTCCCACAGAGGACGCACACCTCACCATCATTTGTCCGTAGTTAATCTGCGAGTAATCCTGATGGTCTCAGGTGCTGGAGATAACACCGGACCCTGACGAAGACGAATGTGGGGATTTGAACAACATTACTACAGTTTTAGCATCATAATTAGTAGGTGGGCTACCTACTAAGGTGGGCTACCGTGCTTTAAAGAAAATAAGAAAAGATTTGCGATTTTAACACTCGTATTCATCCACCGTGATTGCTAAATGTGTGTACAGATTAAGTAACATGGTGTACAACTTGTGTTTTATAACACGTCCACATTATCTAACATTGTTTTTCAACTTTGCAACATATAAAAGTACTGTACACCTTAGAATAACAATGACTTTTTTTCGGACGGACATATGTAGGTAGCCCCGAGACTTATGCTACTTCTTGGGGCATTAAGGCGAGCAGAGCTCCAGCCTAAATAAATGGTCTAAAAACTAACTTAAAATTAAACACTAGCTGCGCCCCGCGGTATTACCGCCGTCACTCTGCTCCAGTGGGTCGGAGCGTGATATTTTGTAGGCTATATGTTAACCCAGCTTATAAACTATCCGCGTGCAAACTTTCAGCCAAATCTATTCGGTAGTTTTTGCGTGAGAGAGTAACATATATACGTACATCCACACATACAAAGTTTCGCATTTATAATATTAGTAGGATCACAGATTATAAATTGACTTCGAACCTGTGTTAGGCCCGTACGTACAAACTAGATAATATTGTATTGCAAGGCACTAGAACTTATTTTGCCATGTATATTTATCATTCCCGAACCGTCCACAAAATTTGGTGGTAAGGTGTATATTCAAGATACAAAACTTGCTTTTTAAAATTATGGTAAAACCTACAACGAAAAGATAATTTAAAAAAATATATGCTATTTACAATATAAATTTCTCTCAAGGAGAATGATTGCTCCGTATCCCTGAGTAACATCACTACATAGTATAAAACAAAGTCGCTTTCTCTGTCCCTATATCCCTATGTCCCTATGTAGGTATGCTTAAGTCTTTAAAACTACGCAACGGATTTTGACAGAGTGATTAAAGAGGAAGGTTAAATGTATGATACATCAGCATTGTACCCGTGCAGAGCCGGGGCGGGTCGCTAGTAATATTACATAGAGGTAAAGTGTGTAAGGTTGTAGGACCTGACAGAAATTATCATTTAAATCCAAGATGCATTTAAATGATCATTTCTGTCAGGTTTTTCAATAAAAAAGGGATGTCCGAAAATCGGGCTTTATAAAACACTGTGCGATGCGCGTGTTGATCAATAATAAAAACCGCGTATCTCCGAATTCGCGTAAAACGGGGTAGCGTAAGTCGTGGTATTACTGTATTTTAAGTTAACGTTCCTACGGGAACCTGAGTAACCGCGCGAGAAGCTAGTAAATAAATATAAGGCAGTTATCTACTATTTCTCATTAGACAATCCCACATAATATATCATTTATCTACGTAATAAGTTTACTACCAGTTGTAATTATTTGATGGTGTGCGCTACAAATCACGAGCGACTCCTGGTTATCTCTTCTACGTCATTTGTTGACGCATTCAGCTGACATGACGTCGTCGTGTCGGGCGTTCGTACAGTCGGCTGCACCAATGTTAGAACCTTTTATATAAGTAATATAATTTGCTATTCAACACATTTTGTTTTCATTTTATCTGTCTCTTTGTTTTTCCATGTATTCCGCTTAATCTCCAAAACGGTAGAATTTTCCTTGCTCTGTCTATGTATATACCCTTTCCGTTACACCTTGTATATATAACTTATAAAATATTATTCTAAATCTATTCTACTTGCCAAGGTTCCCAGAATGTTGGCAGCATTACCCCGTTGAATGGCAATGCTTGCCTGCTGTGCAAAGTAAAAACCAGCACTCTGTGAACGTGCCGCATTAAAGAAGGCCGCTGCGAGGTTTTTATAAATTGATTTGTCTCCCGGTCCCCACGGCCCCAATGTTTCGACACCAAACGGCACAAATACATAACCACTATCAAGGGTAGGTACATTATATTTGCGCTTCTTGAGATTTTATAAGGAGTCATCATCATCATCATCCCGTACCTATAACGTCCACTGCTGAACATGGGCCTCCTCCCGAGGGAGGGTATTTGCCATAGTCACCACGCTTGGCAGGCGGATTGGTGACCGCAATATTATGTTGTACCACACAAGGAAACGCTGCTGCCCGTTCCTTGATATATACGATCATTATAGATGATGTCATAAAAATCGGAACCAAAGGCTTGACGTGCTTTCCGAGGCACGGAGGGTAGTCCCTCAACCAACCAGACCCGGAAGGAAATCTTAGAATTTACACAAAGATTTCCTGTCCGGCGTGGGCCTCCCACGACCTCCGAGGCTTAAAGCGAGACATACCTATACCGCTACGCCACGGAGGTTGGCTCATAAGGAGTACTGGATGGATTTTGATAATTCTTTCACCATTGAGTTACATATATATATAGGCTATAAAATTCCACCCGTGCGAAGCCGGGGCGGGCCGCTAGTATATCATCATCATCATCAGCCCGTATAACATCCACTGCTGAACATGGGCCTCCTCCCGGGAGAGGGTATTTGCTATAGTCACCACGCTTGGCAGGCGGATTGGTGACCGCAGTATTAGCGGCCATCATAAGGGGCCGTCCATTAATCACGTGATCGTTTTTCAAGCATTTTTTAACCCTCCGCCTTAGTGCGATACATGGTGAGGTTTTAAAATACGTGCTAAGCTAACATGCTAGTGTTACGAGTGGGTTCACGTCGGTAGTGCAATGGATGAGGATCGAACTGGCGACCACATAATCGCAAGTCCGACGCCTTAACCATTGGGCTACGGCCGCTTCTCTTGAAATTAAATGAAAATGATGTTATAACAATCGGGACCAGCGCCTTTACGTGCTTTCCGAGGCACGGAGGGTAGTCCCTCAATCATCCCGACCCGGAACGAAATCTTAGATTTTACACAAAGATTTCCTGTCCAGCGTGGGGATCGAACCCACGACCTCCGAGATTTAAAGCGAGCCAAATACCGCTTCGCTACGGAGGATGTACCAAATTAATAGTACAATTAATATTAAAGGCAAACACGGCATGCTTAAATTAAAAAAAGTTTTATGAGAATGATAAAAGCATTCAAAAATAATTTTGAGCTTATTCGATTTTTCGGAAGGTTCTTTGCAAACTAATCTTAACTCAACCTTAATAAAATTACGCCGACCGCGACCCAACGAATTTTCTCTCATATTTTTTTATTTTCTCTAAATTGTACAAATTTATTATACCTTTATCATTGTTTCCAAGCACTCCTTGCTGGTGACATTGTATTTCACGGCTGGCAACATTTGCGGCGGGAAAAATTGCTCAAATGTCAATGTCAGATACAAAACGCGGGAAATCGTGCGGAATGGCCGCCGTTGTAGAGAAAAATGTTATTTGTTATTCTATACACCTACACCGACGGATCAGTTATGGACTCTTATATACCTACAGATGTAAAGGAAAATGATTTTAATATTTTTGCTTAATTCGTTTAATGGGTTGTCTTAGCGACAGATTGTAGGTGTACACTTAATCACTACAATAACCTAATTTTTAATTTATACATTTATTTCAATTCAATTAATTTATTACTTTCTTCATGGGCTTACAATAGGTGTTTTAAGTAGAATATAATGTTACCAACATGAGCCCTGTTAGAGCACAGCAACAATAGGTTATAAATTTATAATTTGGGTTATAAAGTTACATTCAATTTAAATAGGTACCTAGTAACATTATTTTATAGATTTCGTCATTTTCTTATTTTTAATACTAATTCAATTTTGAGCCATGTCAGCAATAGTTTGATAATCATTTTAACATGAAAAAAAAATACTATTATAAAAATTCAAACAAGACAATCAACTAAAATACTTAACAATACACACATTTACCGATAATTTATGGTATTCCGATTATAATATCATCGTTGGGAGTCAATAGGTCGTAGGTAATTGTTTAATCGTAATCTTTCCCATAAAGAGTTCAAAACATTTAATAATGTGAAAACGGGCGGTGTCATCGTTTAATATTTAATACCAAATGTAACTTTGGAGATATTTATCGAAGTAATGCGAATCATTACCGATAGATGGCACTACCGTCCCCGTTAGAGACGTGTTACAAAGAGATTAATAAATATCGATGATCGGTAGGGTTCCACCGTAGCCTAATTGGCTAAGGCATTGGGGGCTTTACCCAAAGATGCAGGTTCGAATCCTGCCGGTGGTCGAATTTTATTAATCTCAATTTTGAAATATAGTATAAGGTAATCTTTCCCATAAAGAGTTCAAAACATTTAATAATTTAGTCACTTTTTTTCAATAAAGTCATTTAAATTATAGTGACATTTCTGTTTTAACTATTTTTGCAGTTCTTTTTTAAATATGTTTTCCAGTTTTATATTTTTTATGCTTTCCGTTATTTTATTATATATTTTGACACACATGGCCATGGGGCCAGAATGAAACATAGCTAGTTTAGAGGGCGGTACCTAAGGCTAGCATATTAGGGTGACTGCAACTGCGAATTTACGGTCGTTGGTCACTCGCTAGAGGAAATAGTGATGGGTGTTTTTTACAAATTTACACGATTCCAATATATGCATGCATGTTAGTGTAAGGATGTTTAATTTGTTAAAATGAGACCGGCAACTCTCCACGGCGTCTATATTTGCCAAAATTCTCACACATTTATTTTGCATAATGAATAGTTTTATACTTAGTATCAACAATATTACCCCACAAAATAATGCCAGTGACAGTGCTGTTTTTAAGTCGGTACTTTTCTTTAGTGCATTAAGTGCATAGGTACACGAAACTCGATAATCTTGAAGTAATATCTACTAATTTTCGATACGGGCCTTGCAATTTAAATTAGTATCTATAAAAAGTCCTAATAATTTAAATTCGCTAACTTTTTCTTGTTTTGTTCCATTGTGTGAGTTATCAAAATCTATCTCACGTCTTTGGTACGGTTAAAACTGCATCAACTTCATCAACAAAGACAGTTACAGTCCATAGTTTACACAAACATACCCTTAACTTATAAATTCATTAACATTTACAACAGACTAACAACAGATAAAACTGCAATTAATTAAAATCAACCATAAACATATTAAGCTTTTTTTTATACACGTAAACTAAGTAGCTGGTCCGCGTGCGGTTTCAACTGCATAGCTTCCGACCCCTTGAGAACTCCATAATTAGATGTAGGTCCTTACTAATTAACTTAGCTATCTAATGATGAAAGATTTTTTTAAATCAGTCCATTAGTTCCGAATTACTTATTCAATGTAAACAAACAAACAATCTTTTTTTTTTCTTTATAGTCAAAGTCAAAAATTCTTTATTCATATAGACACATTTAATATATTTTAAATCATGTTCTTATAATGCGTTCCTTTCTTTTACTACCACTAGTTCTGGAGGTGGAAACTCTGAGAAGAACTAACAAGAAACTCAGAGGAATCCTTTTTTTTTAATCAATTTTATTTTACAATTATTAATAACTATACTCCGTAAAAGATAGCTTGATCTCTGCGACAGCTGTCAGTAAAATCACGCCTATGAAGTTTTGAATTTAGTAGTACAGACAGACAGTACCTGCCAATGTCATATTTTATAGGCATGCCGACCTAATTAGTGATGGGCGATGAATCATCATGGCTATCGACTATAAACTTTTAATGAAGTTTTATTTTTCTATAAAACTTCATTAAAAATTAATTTATCATTTAATTTTATTATATATTTTAGTATTATAACATTATTTACATATGTAAGAATTCATAATAAATTTACAAGGTTGCTCTAGCGATTCAGAAACTGATTCTGATATGGATTTGGGGTGTACTCCTTTAAGATAATAAATGTATTTTATATTAAAATATTTGTTTTATTGAGTAACGTTTGTAATTAAATTAAACCCAATTATATGTTACATTATCATCAATAATAGTAAGAAAAGTCGATAAGTACTATCGACATTTGTTTAAATCTTAACAACCCTAGGAATGTCACTATGACATATGTCGCAGAGATCAAGCTATCTTTTACGGAGTATAACGACCCTACGACGGCTTTGCACTTATACATATAAACCGCATCAAAATCCGTTGTCTAGTTTTAAAGATCTATGCATACATAGGGACGGACAGACAGGGAAGCGACTTTGTTTTATACTATGTAGTGAAGCAGTATTGTTTCAGAGCAACTCACTGCCAAGCAGTTTTGTCATATAATATTAGTACCTATACTAGATAGATATGCTTATTATTTCTTAGCTAAAAGCTGTCAGGTACCTATAACTATATTACTCTCTGATATAATAGAAAAAAAAAGTTGTTTCTAGAAATCGCGGTATATCTATTAGATATGTAATATATTAGGTCTTTACCTATGAAAAAAGTAGTCATTTGTTTATTGATTAGTGGTACATTTGCATCGCATTTTAATCTTTTTCGTCATCATGGATACATTAAAAATTCGAGTAATTATGGAATATGAGTACCGTCGTGGCAGCAACGCGGCATAAGCGGCACGCAACATCAACGACGTTTACGGAGCTAACACTACAAACCAACGCACCACCTTTAATTGGTTTGCTCGCTTCCGTTCTGAAATTTCGACCTGAAAAATGAACCTCGCGGTCGTCCGAAGACTTTGGTCGACAATGACGAATTAAAGGCGATTGTGGAAGCTGATGATACACAATCTACGGCTGAATTAGCAGCAGCTTTCGACGTTAGCGTCAAAACAATATTGGTCCATTTGCGTAAAATTGGCAAAGTAAAAAAGCTTGATGAATGGGTGCCCCACGAACTCAATGATCTGTGCCTTGCACTGCTCAACAGACACACAAATGAAGGAATTTTGAACCGCATTGTTACCTGCGATGAAAGATAGATTTTGTTTGCTAACCGCAAGCGCTCAGCAAGTTGGTTGGATCCTGGTTCAGCACCTAAACAATGCCCTAAACGAAAACTTACCCCTAGAAAAGTGATGGACACTGTTTGGTGGTCTAGCGCCGGTTTGATTCATCACAGCTTCTTACGACACGGGTGAGCATTACTGCAGATGTGTACTGTGAAGAACTGAACACAATGATGGAGAAGCAGGCGCATCTCCAACCAGCATTGGTCAATCGCTCGTCTCCGCTGCTCCTGCACGACAACGCGCGACCTCATACTGCACAGCAGACGGTCTCCAAGTTGCAAGAACTGGGGTTGGAAGCTCTCCGTCATTCGCCCTACTCACCAGACCTTGCGCCTACAGATTACTCCTTTTTCCAGAATTTGGATAAATTCTTGGCGGAAAAAAAATTCAATACCCGAGAGGCAGTACAAAATGCCTTTAAAGAATTTATTGCCTCCCGTCCAGCTGATTTCTTTAAGAAGGGCATCAATAAACTGCCACTGCGTTGGCAAAGATGCATTGATTGCATGGGTGATTACTTCGATTAATACAAATAAAAAATACATGAAAAAAAATCGCTTAAATTTTTCATACAAAACGGCAATATCATAGATAAAGGACCTATTATAAAGCTGAGGAATTGTTTGTCCACTTGAACGCGCTAATCTCAGGAACTAGCAAACCGAATTCAATAATTCATTCAGTGTTAGATAGCTCATTTATCGAGGAGGGCTATAGGCTATATATTATTATAAAGTTCCCACGAGAACGGGAGTTACGCGGGTGAAACCGCGTGCGGGAAGTATAATATATGCATACCTACCAAACATTAATTTAAATCAAATCGTACTTATTATAAGTCAAATACAATGATTAAAATATACAAAGACAAAAAAAAACCTTGACTAATTAATAAGTATACATTTCAACAGTAATGTTATTAAATAGAATTTAAATTTACCAATGTGGCATGTCTTAATCGCGTATTATAAATATAATTAGAATCAACCAGCGCGGGCTGGGATTAGGTCAGAAGCATACAACGCATCGCGAGCCTCGCCTTGCAAGGCCGACCGGACCCTATCTTAACTTCCTACGAGTCTTTCTCATCTACCTACGTTGTGACACCCGGAGTAGAAAGTACTATAAGAAACTCCAAGATCATTTTTTTGTCATCTTTAAAGTCTTTGATTAATCATTATACTTCAGAAGCATCATCTTTAGTCATTTTCGGAGGTCTGTATATACCCAACATTAATTGTTTCTCTTATGGGACTAATCCCACCCTCATTCCCACCACTGCAACTCCTGCAAGCCAGGATCAACAGTGGCACACACTGGTAATGGCAAAGAGCACCGAGGCTCACCAAGTCCCGGGAAGATGTTAAGCTGCCTTGGGACCCGCAACGAATTTAATCAGAAAGAGATTAGGAGGAGTAAGAAAGACTAATGTTTTTACTTACCTCCATAGCAAAGCGGGAGACAGCAAATAGGAAAATAAAATAATAAGACATAAGTAGTCTTGAGGGGTAATTTACAACTGGAGAAGCCAGTTGTAAAGCACCACGGACGGGTAATAAATTACGGGGCCTACACGTAAGCTGTTATTTTGGATTCCAGTAGTAGGTATGGCAAAAGCGTCTAAAAGCACGGAAATTCTGTTTGGACGCCACAAGATCCATATAATAAACAACCCCCGAGGAAACCCTCAGGCTATCTAATATAGGTATACCTAACAATAATTGTAATTGCTTGGCTAAGCAGTTTAAATGCGCTACATTCTATTACATTAGGTACACTATAAGAACGGTTTCGCACTATGTCCGATCCGAAGCCGATCCGAACCCGTGAAAATATTGGTCTAGAAATTTGGAAAGAAATCGCATGCCGGATCTCGGATCTAGTGCGTAAATTACAATAGAAATAGTACTACGGCTCCTACGGACCATACTTTCACGGGTCCAGATCGGATTCGGAATTTCGGATCGGACGTAGTGCGAAACCGCTCTAAGCCTTTATTTCATGTAATTCTTGGAATTTATGGTTTTCGCGGATTATACTTATATTATACTTGACCCACCATGTCTATTATTTCTAAAGAACGGAGATCCCAATTTATAATTTGGAATTTTTAATAGGTACACTTTCATCACCCTTAACCATGTTATGCTCTGTTATACATACAACATCAATTACTTTATTATTTTCTGATAATTCACTTACGAGTGATGTCATAATATGACATCACTCGTAAGTGCCAGTTTACGATAAACGCACATACGACGAATGTTTCTGACGTATAATGGCACATCCGACTTATTGCTTCTGATCTGTAGGTACATATATCTAAATAGTAGGAGTAACTAGGTACTCATTAAAATAAATCATTTCAACTTTCCTAAATATTATTTTATCACCAAAATAAAAATGTCATAAAAAGCAATAACCCGGACAAATAGCATTCCGCGCGGAAAATATGCAAACCGCGCCGCACGTGGGAATAATAATTCTAACCGCGCGGAATATTAATGGCGGGAAAATAAGAGGAGTTTCGTAATCTGTGGTCACTGGGGGAGCGTTCCCGTTGTGTGTTGCGATACGAGAAAATATACAATGCTTGTCATCATCAGTCTGTCACGCTTTTACCGGTTAGATGACATTTGGTACAAATGATTAAAATACATAATCAAGTTTGTTGTATAGGAGCCCTCTTAAATATTTATTTTATTTTTAGTTTGTTGTAATAGCTGCAACAGAAATACTTACATAATTTGTGAAAATTTCAACTGTCTTCCTATCGCGGTTTTTGAGAAAAAGTTTTTTTTTTTTTTTTTCCGGGAGGAAATGCTTTGACGCATTCCCACCACCGCTGCAGCGTATTCGCGCGCTGGCGGTGGGATATGTGGGTGGGACTCGCCCTCTCCAAAGCGTGGTATGCTTTAGTCATACCACGAGGAGAGGACCCTACACCACTAAAACCTCCCGGACACTCCTTCGATCCACCGTTGGCGGGGGTCGGGTACGTATGAGCAATCCGGAACCCTAGTCACCTACTATTTATGGGGATATATGTGCGTTTTGATACGTCTAACTTTCCATGGCATGTTGAAAATGTTGACGGGGGATGTAAGGTACGACCATGCAAAATTAAATTTAAATCGGTGCAATAATTTCGAAGAATGGCCCTTCCAAAGTGACAAAAGAAAAAATTAAAAAAAAATCTGGATGTGTTCTATTTTACTTCTAACATTCCCCTGACTCAGTTTTCCAGCGTTTTTTTTCTTACAGATATTCGACCTCTACAGTTTTATATGATGTATAGATATGGTGTGCAATAAATGAATATGAATATGAAAAATAAAAAACGAACAACGAAAACGCACCCAGCACTCGCCACACACGAAACATTAAACGTGTATTAAAAATGTATTTGTCACGTGCGTTGCTTAGAAAAAGTAAAAACAAACATGGCTGCCGTGACGTGCCTCACGTGCAAATAGCGGGAATTACATTTTTGTAATAATTTTTAACGTTTCAGCTTTCGCGTTAAAAGTATGTTATTTGTTATATGTTTGAAATTAATTTCAGAGATCAAAGGTTTAAATTAATTAAACAGAAATGTGGATCTGTTATTTTTGTGTAGGTTAGAAAAAGTTGTCATCAACATCTGCCCGTATAACGCCCACTCCTGAATATATTTCGCCTGAATAAATAATTGAATTGAATCTGGATAAATTGTGATTATTTACTATTTTATGTAATTATATGGACAACCTCCGTAGCGTAGCGGTATTTGGCTCGCTTTAAATAGGTATCGGAGGTCGTGGATTCGATCTCCACGCCGCGCCGGACAAGAAATTTTTGTGTAAATTCTAAGATTTCTTTCAGGGTCTGGATAGTTGAGGGACCGCCCTCCGTGCCTTGGAAAGCACGTTAAGCCGTTGGTCCCGATTATTATAACATTATCTATAATAATCGTATAGCAAGGAACGGACAGCAACGTTTCTCTGTGTGTTATTACATAATACTGCGGTCACCAACCCTCCCTCGGGAGGAGGCCCACGTTCAGCAGTGGACGTTATACGGGCTGATGATGATGATGACTATTTTATATCCTTGTAGATAAAAATAGAATAAAGTAGACTTTTCTACACTCCGTAAAAGATAGCTTGATCTCTGCGACAGCTGTCAGTAAAATCACGCCTATGAAGTTTTGAATTTAGTAGTACAGACAGACAGTACCTGCCAATGTCATATTTTATGGGCATGCCGACCTAATTAGTGATGGGCGATAAATCATCGTGGCTATCGACTATAAACTATCGATATTTTTCTTCATTAAAAATTAATTTATCATTTAATTTTATTATATATTTTAGTATTATAACATTATGTACATATGTAAGAATTCATAATAAATTTACAAGATTGCTCTAGCGATTTAGAAACTGATTCTGATATGGATTTGAGGTGTACTCCTTTAAGATAATAAATGTATTTTATTTTATTATAGGTATTTGTTTAATTGAGTAACGTTTGAAATTAAATTAAACCCAATTATATATTACATTATTATCAAAAATAGTAAGAAATGTCGATAAGTACAATCGACATTTGTTTAAATCTTAACAACCCTAGCAATGTCACTATGACATATGTCGCAGAGTCGCAGAGATCAAGCTATCTTTTACGGAGTATAGTGTGACCCGTAATTTTGGATAAGTACTTTGGATGCACACAGATACCAACAGTGTTCTGTGTGTAACGATGCTGCCGGCGACTTGGGTGTAACGCAGTATCAGGCGTTGTGGGTGCTCCGGTATTTGTGTACACGGTGGATGCACCGAACTATTTGATCACTGTGAATGCATCAGTAGATACCTATTCATTATCATTTTCGATATTGCAATATAATAATAACATAATACATACTTACTATAATTAATACTCACTCACTTCATATTAGTATGATTTAAATAATTATTGATTTAATAAGTAAAATTTTAATATAAATTTTAAACATGCCGTATACCTAATACGGTATGTTTAAAATTAATATTCACGTCACTTTTTTTAACGTTTCTCTTCAACCTTAGTAAATTATCTATACTAATATATAAACTTGAAGATTTTGTTTGTTTGTGTGCATCTTAGGAGGCTAGTCACATAACGATATGACTATGACTAGGAATGTTCCGATACCATCAAAATATCAATACCTATTCAATTTATTAGTACTGAAATCATTTTTCGATACTACTCATAGAAATGCCGTGTGGTTTCCGGCTTAGAATAGACCACCCCATGTCTTCCCATGGGTGTCGTAAAAGGCGACTAAGGGACATATGGCTTATAGATGGGCAGCAGCATCTATTAGCTCAGGGTTTACATCTTACTGCGATCACCAATCCGTCTGCCAAGCGTGGTGATTATGGCAACATCCCTCAACGATCCTGGCTTGCCAAGGTCTGTTAAGAGGAGACCCATGTTCAGCAGTGGACGTTAACGGGCTGTTGATGATGATGATGATGATGCATATGCATTGGTATATTTAAGCCATTCTCAACGGTACTAGCATATTTTACCTAATACCCATAGTTATAATGTATATTATCGGTATATTTACCTACAATATTTTTTCCAGTGCAATGCAGTCATCCTGCGTTCCGATATTCGATAACTAAATTATAGTCACAAAATAAATAAATACATTAATAATAATAATTGTGATATAAGTACATTTATAAATATTAAAAAAAAAATCACTTAATCAACTGTATCACTTAATCACCTCAGGATAATTTTCTAATTATTGTATGCTGATTTTGAAATAAAATTAAATTAAATTAACTTTTCTTCTTTTTTTAAGGACTGAATTGATTGATTCTATTAAAACTTATCATTTGATTTAGCATATTCTGCCAATTTTCATGCATATAACAAGCTTTTTAAGTTGCATATAATCTGGTCTCTAGTTATTACATATATCAACAAACTCTTTAGATTCGATTAGATTTAGATACAGAAAACAAAAAACTCTTTAGATTCGATTCGTCTCGGTTTCGCTCGGCTCCGGTAAAGTTAGACGAGTTCGGTTCGTTCGTCAGGCGCGAGAGAGCTTTCGGTCTAACTGATGCGTGTTCGCGTGATGTTAGTTCAGTCTGTCTGATTCGATACGATGCCCAGTACTTTTGTTACGATACCGAGTAAGTATTGCAAGAATGATGCGATGCTATAAGTAGGTACCTGGTATCAAATCAAAAACATCGAGTACCTACTCCTATTTACTAGTATTGGAATGTCATCAGCCCTTATAACGTCCACTGCTGAACATGGGCCTCCTCATGAGGGACGGTATTTGCCATAGTCACCACGCTTGCCAGGCGGGTTGGTGACCGCAGTATTACCTATGTTGTGACACAAAAGGAAACTTAACGTGCTTTTCGAGGCACGGAGGGTAGTCCCTTAGTCAACCAGACCTGGAAAGAAATTTTAGAATTGGCACCAAGATTTCTTGTCCGGCGTGGGGATCGAACCCACAACCTCCGAGATTTAAAGCGAGCCAAATACCTACCGCTACGCTACGGAGGTTGTTTTGCAGGGGACGTAATTAGGTTGTTTAATTCAAAATTATTAATCGTATAAAACTTTTTAATGCACGACTACCGACATGTTTTTAGGTTGCCGAATTTAATTGTCCGCCAGTGCTTACTACTACTTACTAATAAAAACGATATACTTCTTACTCTAACTTTTAATTACGGTTCTAGGTTTTAGGGTTCTGTAGTCCTCAAGGAACCCGGATAGTTTCGTCATGTCCGTCCGTCCGTCCGGGCTCGTACTCTGCCTTTGGGAGCGTTCGAGTATTACGTAACGCAATTTTTGACCCCCCCTCCCCCCTTGTAACCCACCGTAACGTTTTTTTGGACCCCCCCCCTCCCCCTCTCTAAACGTTATGTAACATTCAAGTGATCATTTTTACCCTAAAGTCGTAAAAAGTTATGTAATAGTTTTTACACTTGGTATAGTTTTAATCTACTTAATAAAACAAGAGAATTTTAATTCGCAACACCTGCATATTTTGTTTATTTTTTATACATTTTTGGCTTTTAATAAACGAAATAAACGATTTTTATTCAGCACTAGCTGGCCCGGCAAACTTCGTACCGCCTCAAAATCTACGCGGTGTCCCACATCTACCCTACCCTACCCCTACTCTACCTCTACCCTACCCTTCCACTACCTCTACCCTACACCTCAGAATAAGTATAAGCATAGAAACCAGGCTAATTTTGGTTTGTAGCAACAGCAAAAATCTTCTTTTGGTCTCGCTCTAATTAATACATGTTTTACTTAAGAGCGAAAGAGTCAGTGATTATTTTAATAGCTTACATTGTTGCAAGGTTGTCCACGCCAAATTTAAAAGTGACCTCTTTTTTGACATTTGTGACTTCTTATTATACGGCTGTGCATGAAAGTAGTAACTTGACATATAAACGTCATACAAGGTGACTTAAACTGATTTTAGTCGCATTATTTATGTACATTGTTTACATTTGTGTATTTGCTGCAGCAGTGAATAATTTTAACGATTTTGCGACGAAAATAAATTAAATTACAATTATTGTAGGTATATGTTGTAGATTATAACTAACAAAATATCGTGTAATATTGAAGGATGCGTTTCACATTCCGGAAAGAAGCAAAATGATCCTGTTTGTGTAACATTTCATCGGTAAGTTTATATCTTTATTATTTGGTAAATGTATGATATAAAGTCGAAAAATCTTATATCTTATAATAATATAACATGGATATTTCAAGTTTCAACATGTAAAACATAGCTTAGATGGGATTTTAAGCACAATACGTATATTTGATTCGAAATGTTTTTAGGTTACTACTGTTACTAGTGATGTAGGTATCGAAAGTATCGATATGGTAAAAATTGAAAACTTAGATTAAATCAAAATAGCGGTAACCGCTATTTTTATTAATCTAAAGGTAATAGTAGAAAATTTTATTTGTTAAGATTTTGCCACTTTATTATTTAACAGGCAGTAAGTAGGAAAGTTGTATAAACATATACAGAAGTTATAAAGGTAGTTTATGTTTTAATACAGATTTCCCCAGAACTAAAATTATAGAAATAAGTGGATACGACGTGTTGCTACTGTTGCTAGATAGGATTGGAAATGGAAAAAACACAGTCGAATTATTTCAACTATTTTATGTAAATTAATTTATCTCTAACACAAATGTTAAATGGAGGCGATTAAAAAATAATGCTTTGTCTATATAACAGTTGCCCATTTTAAATTCAAGGGTAAAAGAATAGATCACTTGATAAAATTATTTATTATTTATTTAGATGGGGCCGAATCGCCTCCACCTCCGCGGCGCGGCCTCTAGCCGCTGCTACCATTTCCGGAGGGTTTACACCCTTTGGGAAGGGATCGCGGCCAGAACGTGCCCCCTCACACCTCCAGCGGCCAAATGCTGCGGCCAAAACCTCCGCCTCAAGGTCCCACGGATGAGACCCCGCAAGGAGGCAGGCCGCGTCAAACGCGACCGTGCGGTAGGCGCGGGATGCCCTGATGACCAATGTGTTTAATGCCCTAATATTGAAGTTACCTAGTTGCTTAATTTATAAATTAAGCAAGAATAATCTAAGCTATAATTTTAACATTGTGATTCTGACAAGTATAAATAACTAAGCGCCGAATAAAATCATTTATGTTGTTTATTTAAATAGTTTTTCTTATTTATATCTATGTCACATTCCCGAATTCGCTCGCGTAGCTACCGTTCCCTAAGGGACTTTTAATTCAATATACCTCATCAATAATATAATGTACCTATTTTTGTTACGGTGAGATATTTCTGTAAATCGTAAAAATAGTTTCGAAATAAATAGCAGGTTAATGATTAAAATTTGAAATAAAACGAAACTTTTCATTAATAATGTTTACGCATCGATCGTACCGATGATGGGTCAATTACAGTGATATTAAAAATAAAAAATTAACATTTAATTAAAATAAGTGATCGATTGATACTTTGATCGATTAATTTTTGAAATCGAGTTCTAGTTCTATCGATATATAAATTATCGACTATCGCATCCTTGACAATATCGCAAACTGGTGACAACCTACAAATTTACGAAAGGGGCGCCATATATGCTTCCTTTTCTGGTATTCTATGAAGGTCATATGTAAGAATAGCGTGATATAACCGTTTTTGGTTGCTGTTTAACCCTCCATCTATGTTAGTACTATATCAGTGCCCTACACCTACCCTACCACTACCCTACCCTACCCCTACCCTACCCCTACCCTACCCCTACCCTACCCCTACCCTACCCCTACCCTACCCCTACCCTA
The DNA here is from genome assembly GCA_947037095.2 of Nycteola revayana. NCBI lineage: Eukaryota > Metazoa > Arthropoda > Insecta > Lepidoptera > Nolidae > Nycteola > Nycteola revayana. The sequence continues at coordinate 9,725,391 of OX344840.2, forward strand.
CCCTACCCCTACCCTACCCCTACCCTACCCCTACCCTACCCCTACCCTACCCCTACCCTACCCCTACCCTACCCCTACCCTACCCCTACCCTACCCCTACCCTACCCCTACCCTACCCCTACCCTACCCCTACCCTACCCCTACCCTACCCCTACCCTACCCCTACCCTACCCCTACCCTACCCCTACCCTACCCCTACCCTACCCCTACCCTACCCCTACCCTACCCCTACCCTACCCCTACCCTACCCCTACCCTACCCCTACCCTACCCCTACCCTACCCCTACCCTACCCCTACCCTACCCCTACCCTACCCCTACCCTACCCCTACCCTACCCCTACCCTACCCCTACCCTACCCCTACCCTACCCCTACCCTACCCCTACCCTACCCCTACCCTACCCCTACCCTACCCCTACCCTACCCCTACCCTACCCCTACCCTACCCCTACCCTACCCCTACCCTACCCCTACCCTACCCCTACCCTACCCCTACCCTACCCCTACCCTACCCCTACCCTACCCCTACCCTACCCCTACCCTACCCCTACCCTACCCCTACCCTACCCCTACCCTACCCCTACCCTACCCCTACCCTACCCCTACCCTACCCCTACCCTACCCCTACCCTACCCCTACCCTACCCCTACCCTACCCCTACCCTACCCCTACCCTACCCCTACCCTACCCCTACCCTACCCCTACCCTACCCCTACCCTACCCCTACCCTACCCCTACCCTACCCCTACCCTACCCCTACCCTACCCCTACCCTACCCCTACCCTACCCCTACCCTACCCCTACCCTACCCCTACCCTACCCCTACCCTACCCCTACCCTACCCCTACCCTACCCCTACCCTACCCCTACCCTACCCCTACCCTACCCCTACCCTACCCCTACCCTACCCCTACCCATGTTATGTCGTGACAACGGAAAACGGGTTTCATTTTTATATATATAGACTTAGGTATTTACATACACTTGTATTTGTCAAGAAAATTTACAATGCATATAAAATTAATTATAAATAGGTAACATTTACTATTAAATTAAGAAGGATTTAAATTATTTATGAAGATTGATTATAATCTGTTTGAATATGTTCTAATTAGTAATCATTAATAACACTATAATTATTATTAGGCTTGAATTAATAAGTTTCAAAATTTAAATACAAACAAAATTAAATCCAAAGTTTCAGAGCTAATTTGTTCTAAAATTATTCTCTAAGCTCAGAGAATAATTTAAGAACAAATTAGCTCTGAAACTTTGGATCTAATTAGATCTCAATGATAGGTTTTTTTTTAGATCTAATTATAATATATAATTTTTACATACATATACATAAGCTCACGCCTGTTTCCCAGCGGGGTAGGCAGAGACAATGGACCTCCACTTGCTACGATCCCTACACACATCTTTCGCTTCATTCACTCTCATAACATTCTTCATACAAGCACGTCGGTTTAGGGTGGATCTTATTTGACCTTTTGCGAGGATGTCTCCGATTTGAACAGAGAACGTTCGTCGAGGTCTTCCCCTTCCGATTGTGCCACTCACACTTGCCATGTATACCTGTTTTGTCAATCTTTCTTCATCCATTCTTTCCAATTAATTATAAAAATATAATTTTTATAGATCCTTTTAGATATTTTTCAATTTTTCTAAATCTACTCAGATCTAAGTAAATTGTAGATCTAATGAATGGATTGAGATTTATTTCAACAAATGTAGACTTTAAAAAAAAAACATTTGATTTACAAAGTCTTTTTAGATCTGAAGGTGTTCAGACTACCGGTGTGTATAATAAAAATATTTAGTTTAAGTATTTACAACGAGTTTATAATTAAAAACAAAGAAGATATTTTACAAATGAACAAGCAGAGAAAATTATTAGAATGAAGTCACGGTTACTAGGCAACCATATCCACATGCGTGCGCAGAACATTATTGTTATAAATATCACCACAATTCCCCCCTGCCAGATCGTAACTACGGTCGATAAATATTGGGGAATCTTACTAATCTTCCGCTCCTCGTTCTTTTCTCTTCGTCACTAGTTTTTGTAGTGGTACTTAATAGTTGATGATGGAGAACTGTTCTCGCCCTCTCGCATCATGAATGCAGGCTTAAGTCTGTCAATCGAAACATTCGTCCCTTTTCCTTTGACTTCAATAGTAAAGTACTTTGGTTGTTTTTGAATAACTTTGTAAGGTCCAGCATAAGGTGGTTCAAGGGAACTTCTAACGTAGTCACGACGTAGAAAGACGTGTGAAGCTGTGTGTAGATCTTGAGGGATGTAGAATGGAGAAGAAGTGTGCCAGGAAGTAGGTCTCGGAGTAAGTTTAGCCATGTGATTACGAAGGCGAATGGCGTATTGTGTAACGTCGGCTGCGGTGAACTGATCTGTTGGTGATATAAATTGACCTGGCAGTCGTAAAGATTCGCCATACACAAGATCCGCAGGCGTAGCTTGGATATCTTGCTTCCAAGAATTACGCATGCCGAGGTGCACTATAGGAAGAGCTTCAGTCCATTGAGAAGTGGAATGACACATGATGGCGGCTTTAAGTTGTCGATGTAGTCGCTCGACGATACCGTTAGCAGCAGGATGATAGGCAGTGGTTTTGAAATGATGAGCACCAACCAATTTGTGAGGGCATTGAAAAGATGGCTTTCAAACTGTAGACCTCGGTCTGTAGTCACTCGAGTAGGACAGCCAAATCTAGCAATCCAGCCAGAAACTAAAGCAGTAGCGCAAGCTTCAGCGGTGATTTCTTTAAGTGGGTATGCCTCAGGCCAGCGAGTGTATCTATCAATGACAGTGAGACAGTACCTGAAATCTAAAGAAGGGGTTAAAGGTCCTACAATGTCTATATGAATGTGTGAAAATCGAGATGATGGAATTTGAAATGGTGAAAGAGGTGATTTAGTATGACGTGAAACTTTGCATGACTGGCATTTTAAACATTGCCTTGCCCACTCTTTACAATCTTTGCGTATCCCTGGCCAAATGAAGTGTTGAGTGACCAGTCGCACTGTAGCTGTATTCCCAGGATGATGAAGATTATGAAGAGAGTCTAATGCTACTAGTCGTAAAGTTGGAGTAACATATGGACGAGGTTCTTGGGTAGAAGTGTCACAGAATACAGGTAAGTTGTTACTCTTTTCAGATGCTATTTTCTGTAGTTTGAGAGTAGAGCCTTTTAAAAGGAGATCTTGCAGTTCTGAATCATTGTCCATGAAGTCGTGCAAGTTCTTCAAAGTTAATGGCTGCAGAGATTTCTTCAACGCGTGACAATGCATCAGCCACAACGTTCTCTTGACCAGGTAAATATCTTATGTCAGTAGTAAATTGTCCGATGAAATCAAGGTAACGAAATTGTCTGGGCGAACAACTATCTCTGTTGGTTTTGAAGGCGAAAGTCAGTGGCTTATGGTCTGTGAAAATGCTGAATGTTCTAGCTTCTACCATGTGTCGGAAATATTTGATACCTTCATATACTGCTAACAACTCACGATCATAAGGGCTGTATTTCTTTTGAGCTGCGCTTAATTTGTGAGAATAGAAGCCAAGTGGTTGCCAGCAGTCATCTTTTCGCTGTTGGAGAACGGCTCCTAAAGACGTTTCAGATGCATCTGTCACAATCGCCAACTCCGCTGAATTATCTGGATGCGCCAGAAGTGTCGCTTTACCTAATGAGGACTTGCAGTCATCAAAAGCTTTTAAAATTTCAGTGGTTATGATTACTGGGTGCGAACCTTTAACTTTTGGACCGGCAAGTAAGGCAGTCAAGGGGGCTTGAAGTTGAGCAGCGTTTGGCAAAAAACGACGATAGAAGTTTACCATACCCAAGAATCGATGTAACTCCTTTATCGTTTTGGGAACTGGAAAGTCCTTGATAGCATCAATTTTCAGGTCTAGTGGTTTTGTTCCTTCAGCAGAAACATGATAACCTAGGAAAACGACCTCTGGTTGTCCAATATTACATTTCCCCGTATTGATAACGACTCCATATTGCTTGAGTCTGTCAAAAAGCAGTCGAAGATGGATTTTATGAGCTTCTGGTGAGGGGGAAAATACTAAAATGTCGTCAATGTACCCATAACAGAAGTCAAAGCCAAGTAACACTTCGTCAATAAACCTTTGAAAGGTTTGGGCCGCGTTCCTCAAGCCAAATGTCATGAAAGGGAACTCAAAAAGACCAAAAGGAGTGGTTATTGCTGTCTTTTGAATATCGTCAGGATTTACAGCTATTTGATTATATGCTTTGACAAGGTCAATAGTAGAAAAAATTGTGCAACCAGATAGTTGACGTGTAAAGTCGTGAATGTGGCGGATGGGATACCTGTCAGGTATCGTTCTTGCATTCAGTGTTCTATAGTCGCCACATGGTCTCCACCCATCGTCCTTCTTCCTTACCATATGCAGTGGGGCTGACCAAGAACTTTCAGAACGGCGAGCAACTCTACTTTGAAGCATTGCCTCGAACTCTTTCTTAGCTGCTTGTAGTCTTAATGGATCTAGGCGTCTTGGTTTGCTTACTACAGGAGGTCCAGTTGTAGTTCGTATAAAATGTAAGGTATTATGCTTTCCTGATAGTTGTATGCCTGGCGGTCTTGTAATCTCTGGGTATTCACGTAGTATTTGATGGTAGTCTGAATCTCCAACGACAGCTTTGATTGATGAGAAATTCACCGAGTTACAGCGTGCGGCTGAAACTGACAATGACGTTAAGTTGTCAATCAGGCGATGATTTCTACAATCAACTAAAAGATTGTAATAACTTAAAAAATCGACTCCTATGATGGGCTTTGATACGTCTGCAATTGTAAAGTTCCAGCTGTAGATTCTACGGAGTCCCAAGTTCAATTGCAACTGTAGTGGCCCATATGTATGTATTTCAGTATTGTTTGCAGCAATTAGATGGTAATTGGATTTGACACAGCGCGTTTTGATGATGGATCTTGGAAAAACGCATAAGTCTGATCCTGTATCAACAAGAAACTGCATCTTTGAAGTAAGTTCGGTAACAAAAATACGGCCTGTAAAAGTGGGGCAGTCGTTGGCCGCTACATGCGACCGCCCTTCTTGTTTACCGAAGTATAAGTGCAGGGCTGCTTACATTTCTGGGCTTTATCTCCGTATGTATAGTGGTAAAAACAATGTGGATGATTAACGGGTGGCTGTCTTGGTCTCGAATGGGATCGATTTCTTCGATAGTTAGAGAAACGTGAACGTGAGCGTGACCTTTGATCATTGTTATTTACATGCGAAGTAAGTAAGCTCACTTGCTTTGTCAGCTCGGCAACTTGCTTGGACAGTTCAGTGATTTCCACTTGATTATTAGCGGCAGCTGTGATAGAAGCTACTTGAGGCGTGACCGGAGCTATTTCGTTCACCCTGTCAGCAATTTCGGCCAGTTTCTCGACCTTTAAATCAGTGATTTGTGAAGCTATCACTGTCTGGATATTCTGTGGCAAACGGCTGGTCCAAATACTTTTAATAAAATCTGACGTACCTGATGATCCGGCTAAATTTTGAAGATGTCGTAAAAATTGGAACGGTTTACGATCGCCAAGCTCTTCATGAATTAAAAGTTGTTGTATTCGTTTTTCATGCGATGCGGATAGGCGTTTTATTAGCTCCGATTTTAATTTTTCATATTTTTCTGTCTCGGGAGGCTTAGTAATAATGTCCTTTACCTGAATGGCATAAGTAGTTTCCAATTGGGCGGTGACGAAATAAAATTTTGTTGCGTCACTTGTAATTCTTGACAGTATAAATTGGCCTTCCAGTTGCGCAAACCACAAAGCAGGCTCTTCTGGGCAAAACGGTGGACAGCGTAGCGGCATCCCAACTCGAGATACTTCCCCGGAGATAGTCGGTGCCATAGTAGATGGTGCGTCTTTACAATCGGTGTAACCATCCGATTCCGACATGGTAGTGAATACGTTACGTGTTGTTTTACGGGGTCACCAATGTGAAGGTGTTCAGACTACCGGTGTGTATAATAAAAATATTTAGTTTAAGTATTTACAACGAGTTTATAATTAAAAACAAAGAAGATATTTTACAAATGAACAAGCAGAGAAAATTATTAGAATGAAGTCACGGTTACTAGGCAACCATATCCACATGCGTGCGCAGAACATTATTGTTATAAATATCACCACAGTTCTAAAAATATCAAATTACATCTAAAATTAATGTTTACTTAGATCCAATTTTTACCGGTATTATAATTCGATTAAACAAAACTATTGTAATTTCGTTTCAAGTTTCTGACAGGTATGTAAACAACCCCGTCGCCTACCGCCCTAGGCTCGGCTTCGGGGAGTGGAGCACATGGGCCCCGCTCCATTCGAGGCTGACCCATGAGGAGTAGGGACGCCTCTACACTCCAGGCGTCCCTATAATTGGGCAAATGGGCCACTGTAAGTGTGGCCCAGGAGATCCCGCGGTGCCATATTGGCCGCAGGTGCTGTCGGGGGGCCGGATTGCTTATGCGTACCCGGCCCCCGCCAACGGCGGATCGAAGAAGGAGAGAACCCTACAGCTCTAAAACCCCCCGGACACGGGGGGTTTTAGTGGTGTAGGGTTCTCTCCTCATATCCCACTGCCAGCGCGCGAATACGCTGCAGCGGCGGTGAGAAAGCGTCAAAGCATTTCCCCCCGGAAAAAAAAAAATTTGTAAACAACAGGAATTTAAACCGTTTTTTAATAAACAAATTCAGAATGTTGAAAAAACATGAGAAGGCGATGTTTTTTGTTTTTTACCCTTGTAGTTTGTAGTGAAAAATAAATCTCTAATATGGAAAAGGTACGAAAAAGGCACGGTCTACACTGAGGTACGGTTGTGTAATGAATATTACGGAAAACCGTACTTTTTGGTACGGTCTGGCAACGCTGGTTGTGTGCGTGTGGTACTTTGATTTGATTGGTTGGCTTCCTAGTAAAGAAAGTAAAAAAATAAAACAAGGGATTCCCCGCACTGGTCGGCGGCGGCAAGGATTACTCGCGATTAAATAGTTACGCAACGTAAGCAAATGTTGCCAGACCAAAAAAAACATATTTCACAACAAAATTAATTTAGTTATATCTTTTTTTATTTTATTCTCGCTTTGAAGCAATGCATAAATTTTTTTGAGGCGCGAGGCCCCTTGTACCGCGTTGTCGTAGGCAGTGGCCCACGTCGCCCACGCCTTACGCCGCCACTGTCTACCACAGGCATTATCAATAGACCATAGACACCATCTGTAGACCATGGATACACTAAAGAAAGTTTTTTTTTAATAGGACTAGAATTTCATAGACATTCCTTATATTTTTTAAGCAGCTGAAATGATGCACGACGTAAAAAAAAATCTCGACTTGTTCTTTTATTACTAAGAGTAACAGAACTAAAGACCACACAGCTGCACAGGTGCGAGCACCTTCCTCGGCGGGCATCTCATGCGAACATAATAGTGACGGGAGGTCGGCTCTCGCGTCGTTGACACGCTCAAGGAATTCGCAAGCCCAATGATAGAGGGTAGACATGGGCGTTTTCGTATTTAGTTGCAAACGGATATGTAACCGATATTCAGTTTTCATATCGATATCGAAAACCGTTTTCAGATATCGATATCAGTAGTACGATTTGCACAAGTAACTGTGAAACGAACGTAACTACAAACGCAAACTCACACTTTTACCGTTAATACATTGATACTAGCGCGTTAAGATATAGATATTACGCACGCACTATTATTAACCAAATAACCAGTCACTAGCCGAAGTAAGGTAATATCACTTTTACGCCAGTAATAAATTGAAGGATTATTCCACTTTGTTCACCTGGGTGATATCACCCAGGTGAACAAAGTGGAATTGATTAGTGTACTTTGTTCACCTCGGAAATAAATCACCTGGGTGATATCACCCAGGTGAACAAAGTGGAATTGATTAGTGTACTTTGTTCACCTCGGAAATAAATCACCTGGGTGATATCACCCAGGTGAACAAAGTGGAATTGATTAGTGTACTTTGTTCACCTCGGAAATAAATCACCTGGGTGATATCACCCAGGTGAACAAAGTGGAATTGATTAGTCTGCTTTGATCACCTCGGAAATAAATCACCTCAAATCTTGGATCTTATGGGTAAATCAGTACTGTAAAATAAAACCCAATGTTAATAGGATAATGAATATATGTATCTATTGTTTTTGAGAGAACAAATCAGATAGTTTAAATCAGCAAGAACACAAAAATAACTTATTCTACAGCAATCTGTTATAAAATTGTCATCATCATCATCATCATCATCATCAGCCCGTACAAAGTCCACTGCTGAACATTGGCCTCCTCCCGAGGGAGGGTTTTGCCATAGTCACCACGCTTGGCAGGCGTGTTGGTGACCGCAGTATTATGTTGTAATACACAGGGAAACGCTGCTGCCCGTTCTCTGGTATACGCTTGTTATAGATGATGTTATAACAAATCGGGACAACGGCTTAACGTGCTTTCCGACGCACGGAGGGTAGTCCCTTAACCAACCAGTCCCGGAAAGAAATCTTAGAATTTACACAAAGATTTCTTGTCCGGCGTGGGGATCGAACCCACGACCTCCGAGACTTAAAGCGAGCCAAATACCGCTACGTTACGGAGGTTAAAATTGTATTAAAAAAAAATTACAAAGTTATCGGAGTTTTTCTAGAAAATGGCCAATAGACATATGGCCATCGACTAACGCCATTTGGCAGTCTGTTACGAAATTGTCGCGATTTCTTACTGTATTTCTCCGATTTGATGATGATGAGCACTCACCATGATCAATATTTAAATTGTTCATACGCACAACATAAAAAGATGCATCTTTTTGTAATGCATCGAGCAAATGTATAACATTGTTCTTCCGAAGTCGTATAGAGTAATTCAATTTGTGGTGCCACCCTTCTAAAACATTCGTCGTTCGATGCCGCTCGCCCCACACACACCAAATATTTGGCGCAATTTTAGACATCCACTGCGATTTAAAATAATCAAGAAAAGGTTTCATAGCTGGATCACGACAGTATTCTGAATGTATATACTCCCAGCCCTCAGAGATATAATCTTCTGGGAGTAAAGGTAAAGCATTTAATAACGATACACATCGTCTATTGTACTTGTTATCATTCAAATTCAATGCCTTTAATTTTCTCCACAAACACTGTCCAAAAAGGAAATGACATCCTTTCAAAGTTATGTCCTGGTAAATAGAAGACATTGCTTGCATTGCTGCTTCTTCAAAATCTGTGGTAAACTTTAATGGATGCCAGTCCGGGAATTGTGACTTTAATATTTCAAACAAAATAGTATACGCTGTACGTGTCTTATGTGACATGAGACAGTGTATTAAAGGGACAATCGATGTGGTGGTAGATGTACTGCCAATGTCGCCGTGGAGGGTATACAATAATAATTGTAAAAACGCCGAATACATGTGACACTGTATTAATTCGCTGTTTTGCCGCCTCGGAAGAAAATAAAATAATGCGGACTCCTTTGCTATTATAGTCTGCTAATAACAGTTGACGAAACTGTTTTGGTATCTGTACCTCTTGCACGTTCTTCGTCTGTACTTTATGTATTTCATAATGTTTATTTCTTTGTTTATATAAGCCTGATTTTATTTTTTTAAAAGGAAGTATTTCACCAATTAAATCCAAACCAGTATCAGCTAATTGTGATACGGTTTCATTATAGATAGTGGGTATGGGATAACAATCTATTTTTTTTACTCTCTCCTTGCAAGTAATCATTTTCTCTATAACTATATTTTTTGTAAAGTTTTGCTTACAGTCAGGTATATGCTGCACAAGTTTCTTAATCTGGTCTCCCTAAAACAAATATAAACAATATGCATCCATGTGACGCCATCTAACCATGTTATTACGTTTATTGTCAACAGAAAATTAATTTAGTCTCAATTAAGTACCTATGTATGAAATATAATAATTATTGTAAGTCATTAGGTAGTTCGTACACTTAAAATTTATATTTATTCAACAGTATTCAATAGACGTAGGTACCTCGATAGTCATAGATCCAGTGCACTTATTTTTAAGTTGTTGACAACATCTCCACCAGACGCCTCCATTTTTATATACTTTTTTTTTATAATATTCGTAACCATCATGTAACATCACTTTACCACGACCTTTCGTAACAATAGATAATTCATTCATTTTGGCAATAAATGGTTCTTTTTTTTACTTAACACAGATGCAAATAAAACTACTCCAACATTTAAAACTACCTTTTGTAACTTCAATGAAAGACCGGGATAAACGTTGAACTGATTTATTAAAGTAATGTTGTCATACTGACACATAGTATAGACAAAACAGTAATCGCCACACCTTCAATTACATTTAAAACTATCTTCAACGACATTTTAAACTACCTGCAATGACATTAATATTTATCGCTAATGTTGCTAATGTTAATAATTTTAGTACCCTAGTTATTAATATGATATATATTTCATTAAAAACTGTAAAAAATAATACATATTTAAATAATAAACTATCTGATTTGTTCTCTTAAAAACAATAGATACATATTCATTATCCTATTAACATTGGGTTTTATTTTACAGTACTGATTTACCCATAAGATCCAAGATTTGAGGTGATTTATTTCCGAGGTGATCAAAGCAGACTAATCAATTCCACTTTGTTCACCTGGGTGATATCACCCAGGTGATTTATTTCCGAGGTGATCAAAGTACACTAATCAATTCCACTTTGTTCACCTGGGTGATATCACCCAGGTGATTTATTTCCGAGGTGAACAAAGTACACTAATCAATTCCACTTTGTTCACCTGGGTGATATCACCCAGGTGATTTATTTCCGAGGTGAACAAAGTACACTAATCAATTCCACTTTGTTCACCTGGGTGATATCACCCAGGTGATTTATTTCCGAGGTGAACAAAGTACACTAATCAATTCCACTTTGTTCACCTGGGTGATTTCACCCAGGTGAACAAAGTGGAATAATCCTAAATTGAATGGTAAGACAGAGACAAAGCGAATAAAAACCGTCGATGTCATATCGGCGATATGACATCGACGTTTGTGATGTGAAGTTTGGGTTTTGTTCGTTATTCGTAGTTCGTTCTCTTTGTTGCGCTTTGGATAAACCATAACTCGATGAAGTTTTTGTGAAAACGGTTATGTATATTCAGATATCGATATGGTATGATAATAAACACATATCCGATATAAGTTAAGTTTTGATTATCGAACCCATGCCTAATAGAGGTTATCGTCAGAACCCCTGGACCAAGTGTGATATTTTATGTTTGGAAACTATCTAATTTTAGTACCTTTTTGATACTATTTGATACCTTAATTAAATTATTTAGTACCTCTATGAATAGTGAAAAAACATGAAAAGAAAGTGGCCAGACATTCTGACGTCAGGTTGTCTGGACCACATTTTTTATAAATAGTTAGATACAGTATAACTTAATAATATCTTTGTAAATATTTAGTACCTTTTTAGTACCTTAACATACTTTTTTCACAAAATTTTAATCGTTCCAGAAAAAAAATTACAGAGGTATGAAAATTTTATAGGAACAAAATTTATTTGCAGCATACATAATATACTACTGGTAGAACTGGATGAAGATAACTCAGGGTGGGGTTTGTTGGTGAGTTTTGGGAGAGGCCTATGTCCAACTATGAACACTGTACAGGATGATGATCATATTTAAATTATGCAGTTTGGAATATACAGGATGTTAGTGTAAACACCGTTATCCTTGAAACCAGTGGTTTGGTTTCACTTACAGAACGCAAATTTAATAAAAAAAAAGTTCTTTTTATCCAAAATTTAAAAAAAAATCTGTCCGACACCGTCCGTAAATTCATGGATACTATGAGCCCGAGTTACGTAATCACTGCAAAGGGCGCTGACCCGCTGCACTGGCCGTCCGTTTTAACTACCTACATAACTTTTAACTACCTACATTATAATAAAAACACAATATTACACATAACCTGGGATGTAACTTTCCCTTCATACTTTTCCTGGCTGGACAGGCAAAATACCTACCTTGTGTGTCTTAACGAGTCCAAATGTAAGTTAGATTTAACAGCAAAGAAAAAAAAAGCAAACGACTGGGTAGGTATTTTAGGCGTATTTAAAAGTTAATCACATTTTTGCCGGCACGGTGAACTGACCTAAACTGGTGTAGGTAACCTTGGAGTAGCCGCCACCATCGTTTCTCGATTTGGCACAGGTTTTCCAGGGAATAACTCTGCGTACATTCTTTGAGCCTCATTCAGGTTATCACCAGCCGCGGCATATGCCCGAACCATATCGGTCCACTGTACACACTGTCCAGAGCACGCAGGCGGCGGCAGCGAATGTATTACATTTTTATTTTTATTGTATTTGCGTTCTATAAGTGAAACCAAACACTGGTTTCAAGGATAACGGTGTTTACACTAACACCCTGTATATTCCAAACTGCATAATTTAAATATAATCATCAGTACAATATAATACAGATTACAATATATAGTACAGATAATCATCATCGTACAGAGTTCATAGTTGGACATAGGCCTCTCCCAAAACTCACCAACGAACCCCACCCTGAGTTATCTTCATCCAGTTCTACCAGTAGTATATTATGTATGCTGCAAATAAATTTTGTTCCTATAAAAATTTCATACATCTGTAATTTTTTTTCTGGAACGATTAAAGTTTTGTGAAAAAAGTATGTAAAGGTACTAAAAAGGTACTAAATATTTACAAAGAAATGATTAAGTTATACTGTATCTAACTATGTAAATAAAATGTGGTCCAGACGACCTGACGTCAGAATGTCTGGCCACTTTCTTTTCATGTTTTTTCACTATTCATAGAGGTACTAAATAATTTAATTAAGGTATCAAATAGTATCAAAAAGGTACTGAAATTAGATAGTTTCCAAACATAAAATATCACACTTGGTCCAGGGGTTCTGACGATAACCTAATAGAGGGCGTGCCATTGCCTTAATACTAGAGGGTTACCTAATGAACTTCTTACCTATTTTCTTATCGTCGACCCATCTTATTTGGGATAATACATAGGATGTAAAAGTGGGATCCTTACGTCAACAGTGGGATCATTATGTCAAAGTGGGATAAGAAAAAAAACAAATTTGAATGAAAACCATTTATTGTTAAACGTTTTGTTCAATTCAAATTGCCACCATCTTCTACCAAACCTCAGGATCCAATGCAATTTATTAAAACAACATTTGACAAAGTATTTTGACGTCAAAAATCGTGATAATCAATACCATCAGGTTGTAGGCGTGGCAGGTTGAAGCAGCAATCGTAAATAAGTAGAATAAATATATCATTATTATTATTTATACAAGCTGAACTCTCCTGGCTACATATATAATTAATCTCACATTAAAAAACTACAATGATCACACTAATATTGTTCACGATAGGGGGCGGGTGGGGGTCGTTTTGAAACTGCTTGTACATATTCCTCCCTTAGGTTATATCTGATGAAGTAGCAAACACCGAGAGGCTAACTACACATGTCCGTCCGAAAAAATACCTATTTTAGGCTCTGTAATCAAGTGTTTTAATCCCCAATCAAATTTCAAAACCACCAGGATTCGAACCTGCATCTTAGTTATATCCTCTTATGCTTAAATTATTCGGTCACGGTGGATCCCAACCGGTCATCAAACTTAAAAAATCCAATTAAATTTTCAGTGGGTTTAGATATGTATGATATTGTGTATACATATTTTGGTTTGAAAAGACGAATTCCGAACTAGGGAAATAAATCCCTGCGTTGCGCCGAGGTCCAAGTCCCACAGGGGACGCCTTCTTCCGCAGGTTGCTTAGTTTGTAGTTTTTTTAACCATTTAATAATCTGGAGCTCGGCCCGCTTTATGACCGGTGAGGTAGCAAAACCATTCTGGTAAACTACATAATGTCATAAAATAAGAACCTGCAACGCGGTAGTGTCTATGATAATTACAATACACGAACATTGCATACCCTGACTCGAAAATATTCGTGGTTTGTAGATAATTTAAAGTTATTGTGGAAAAAATGTAAATGTACTTCAACAGTAATAGTTAATTGCAGCATATTTTGTAATCACTTGATTTAAGTATTAGCATTTATATCAGTAATATTATCAAAGTTATTTTAATAACAGACATTTTTTTTTCAAAACGACCATCCCACGCCTTCATATATATCGCCAACATGTCAAAATTTAAGACATTAGTAAAAAATCTATACATTCCTCAAATGTATCAATTACAAGTCACAAACTACTTTACCTAATGAATGTAAATAGAGTAATGACCTTAAGTTATACAAATTCGTGGGGCACTTTAGTTAATTAGAAATTTCAACCACTAGATGGCGTTAGTCGATTAAAAAGTACTAAACAATTGACACGTGACTAGATTTATTTTTATTGTCTATGGTAAAAACGTTAGAGGTTACAATAGCAGTAAGAATAAAATATTAGAAATTTCTTCGTATTTTTTGTACTATTAATCGACTAACACCAGCTACTCTTAGGGAGATAATAATCTACTTTCAAATCGATAGAGAAACGAGAGAAAGAGAGATACTTAGGTTACTAGACGACCTAACTTCAGTACTTGAATAAAATACACAGTAAGTTATTATAAATATCAATAACAATTCTTACACTAAAATATTTACAAAGTTTGTAAAAACAACTAGTCGGTTGTAATTCCAAGACTCCCATTATAAAAAAAAATGAATATTGACCGGCCATAGACCATGTTAATGAGTGAAAGATTATTTGCCTGTTTAAAATGGCGAGTCTTAAAAATACGCCAGAAAAGAATATTACCTAAACTATCGAGGTTACAAAATAAATATTTAACAATTTTCTGTTTGACTAGACTAAGTTAATTGGAATAAACTAAATGCATTACAAATACCTCTTGTTCTCTTGGCCGATCAGTTCTCATTCGGAAAATTCATAGGTTAAATTGACAATAAGGTTACGATTTTTTTTAAAGCGCTTAATAGTGTTTTCTTCCGATACTTAAATATATTTCCCGATGTAATGGAAAATGAGTTATTTTTAATTTAAAATTCAGTATATCGCCTCTCGTATTATGTCTATTTATGAAGATCTTAAGGGACCTAAATAATATAATTTCAGTTTATATCAACAGAAGAGTGGCGGTAGGTATAAATTAAATTTGAAAATTATTTTTCGCCGAATGCGCTCTCAGCCATTTTACGACGTCGTCATATGTCTAGTATGAAAAATACATATTTCAATTTTTAAATAATTATTATAGAGCACACCCTCAAAAAAAACTTTATAGCTTTTATAAAATACAACTCCAGCACTAAGGAAATAAATCCTTGTGCCGCAAGGGCCTTTACAATTCACAATAACAGAAGTACACCCGGCTCAGTACAACTATCGGAGATTTCACAAATAACTGTCGCGGTTGAGTATCAAATGCTTGGTCTCATAAGCAACTATCTTCACCATTGACCCACCGGCGCTTTCATTATTTATATTATTTTCTGTAAAACCTGCAAATTTTCCGAATAAGATACTTTACTACATAGGTTTTATCATTCGTTATATTGTCGGCCATTACAATAACTAAAACTCGTAAATCAGGTGTGATATTGTCACACATAGGCACTGTCCGTACATCATCTCGTACAGGGTAATATGAATCTACTTGAACACTTCAACTACAAGAGAGGACTATCAATACTCTCAGAATTACGAAAAAAAGCACTTCTTCAGACCTTTTTCATTGTAACATGCTGTATTTATCAATTATCACTTCTTATTTCATTATTTTAGGTTAGGTAATGACAGTTAAATTAGGCGGGAATTATGACAGTTAAATTAGGCGGGAATTATGACAGTTGGGATCTAAACAAGTGCTTTTACATAAACATCTTAAATCAACTCTAGTGCATCCCAGCGAGACGGGATATCAAAATAAAGAACATGGGTTACTAATTTCAGTCTATTTTTTCAAGGAAGACTTTAACATTATGCAGTTACAAAATACTTAATTTACTTTGTACTACTACAAAACGGGTCACCTACTTTCATTGTATATTTCGTACATTTTCTCTATTTTAACACTACTGAGACATCTAGCTCGTTTCGTTATATCTCATCATCAACATTAACAACGGAAAAGTAAAATTGTACAAAAAATATGTTCATTTTTATTATTTATATTTCCAAACTAATTGAACTTTTGGTCCGTTATCTAAAAGACTCTAAGTTTAAAAGCAATGTTTAAAAAAAATCTATTAAGGCACAATATGATTGTGTCTCGAATGTCAAATGTCTCTCGGTTGATATGACTTCTGTTTCTATACAAACTACGAAAAATCTAATCTACAATTATTGAATTAAAAATCGAAAAAAATCTTACAAAGCAGCTCCCATGGAGGTTTATACATCTTAATTAATTAATCGTTTGTATGTCATTCAAACTAAACTACGAATTCGACGTTTAAAAACCCAGCACCGATCGTCTATGGTCTACTTAACTAAAATACTGGGATGCACTGTACTGGATGGGACTAGAAATAAACTAAGCAATTATTTTCAACAGCATTTTTTAAATGTGAATGACAATACTGATTTTTATTTATATGTAGATAATGTTGTTATGGTGAAATAGTTACTGGTATATTTTTATTATGACATACGAAAAAAAAAAACTATTTTAATAATTATAACCTATTCATCAATTTTAACAATAAAAGGCATTTGTTAAATTGTTCTTTTTTAATTACTGTTAGTTACTTCAAAATATTAATCAATCTACACAACTAACTACTTCACCATTCTACAATCGGAATACCATGCCCTCAATGTTTTTATTTAATAAGTATGATCGCTTGTTCTAGCACCAATCCGTCAAAAATTGTTTAATATCAAAATCCGAATTAGATTTCGAGCTGTCATTCAAAAGACGAAATTTAAAAAAATGGATTTAAAAATGGAAAAGTCATTATTTGTCAATATCATGCAGTCGAAATTTAAAAAATGACAAAATTCAAAAGCCTATATTATATAAATTTGAAATGTCAACTAAAATATGTATATTTTTTTAATTAAAAAAATTAGACAACTTTAAAATTAGATGTAGGTTCTCCATATCATTTTTTTTATATGCTGAGGGTGCGTAAAACAAGTGTTCAAACGAGAGTACAGCCTCACCGTGGTGTAAAGAACGTAGTCTTCTCTTCGTCCAGGGCGCCGAGACATGCACACCACCGCTACTGCTTCGTACGTTGCCATGCACTAGTCCACACGCCTATCTCCAATTCTAACTCTATTCAGCCAGATACAAGGTAAAAATTGTACCAACATTTTTTATACTAACATTTTTTTTCGATCAAAACCAAATAATAAGTCATGTCGATAAGTTTCACAGAAAAAGCAAATAAGTAAAAAAAGAACGCACTGATCATTAGGTATTTGATGCGAATCAGATTTGAAAGTGGTTTTTTAATATGAAAATATCAATTTTTTAACAAAAATCGAAGGAAATACTTCATAAACTTCAATATTTATGTCACGAATTTATATTTTTTACTAAATTAAATTATTGGTTATTGATCAGACGCTCCTCAATTGTCAAATGTCGAATTTCAAATGATCGCAGTTGCTTAATGTTAATACAATTTTTATCTTGACAAATTGGCCTTTTAACTCCGGGGTCATAGACTAGATGTTACTGGCGCCCAACGTGGGACCAAAAGCTCTATACTACATTTTCAATATAATAAAAAATTATCTCCTCCAAACTATGTCTAACGAAGAGGTACACTAATTAAGCGGTTAAATGAAAGAACTGTGTTGTATTACCATTTTTATTTAATTTTTTTTTCTAATACTTGTCTAAGTGAAGATGAACCATAATATCGTAATGGCTGAGGAAGGCGCGCGACCAGCGCTATTATTTATTTCACACTACACGTCACCGTTCAAAATTGTTGCAATTTTAAACGTAGACATTTATTAATTCGTGAAATAAATAAACCTTGAAACGAAACTTTTAAACCAAAAGTAACGTTTTCAAAATCAAACAGTCTACATACAAAACATTAATTAAATAATATTCTGCCGTAAATGGATAGGTTATATCCCCAGGATAGATGGTTACAACACTATGGGGGTATATTATGAGTATATCTACATAGATAGTATCCCAAAACCCACAAGATAACGCTACCCTATCAACATATACAAATAATTTTATCGAATTGCACACCAAGGCTCCTATGTGCCACTAGATGTCGCTACTGCGGTGTGTATTATGTACACAATACGAAAAATATATGCTAAAATTCTATCTTAATTTGCAAAATTAGGCCAAAATGTATCAACTATTTCACTTCTACTACCAAAAATTGAATCACAGATTAATTTTCAAATATTTTAAGTTTTCATTAAAACTACGTTAACATAAAACTTCACATCACACTAGCGCTATCTAGTAACAAAATTACGAACCTCTATAAATCTATAGCCGGTGGATAAGAAAAAATAAATAAAAAAAATAACAGCCCATCACTATTTGTCTATGATAAAACTATATTTTAAACTACCATAATAATAAATAAAATGCAGTAATTCGTTCAAATTGGAATGTAGACTATTTAGGTTATGACGCAAATCTGTTTACAACGATATTATGACATGGTATGTCGGCTATTTCAAATACTAACTGAAAATAAAAAAAATCTAGTCTATATACTAAACTGAAAAATCAAAACGTAACCCTTAATATTCTTCAACCTTCGATCTTTGTTAGTTAAGTACATAATGCAAGGTGCTGCTAAAATATATCTCTCAATACGGGGAAAGCGTATACTTTGGATACACACGCCATTACAGGAATAAAAAAAAAGTAGCCACAATGATATCTAATGAGTTTCTTACATCTACTTATATAAATATCATTGCAAACTTCAATGTTTTTTAAAACTAAAATTATAATTCTCTATGACAACATACCACGTCATTAAAGGATAAATAGAAAAAGATGGCCGCACGCCTCCAAGCGGCGCGGGCGCCCTACAAACTGCTCACATACTGTCGCTTATCAACAATAATTATTATATAGAGATAAAGAAAGGGTGGTTACTTTAAGGGTCAATTTCCAGTGATATCATAAAATAAGAATTAATGTTAATAAGTCTCACTGTCAGAAAATCTCGTGTCGAAGTGCGATCACATTAACAACGTCTGAACTATCAGAACATTTTGTCAACATTTCATGTTTATAAAAAGCCAGATAATCCGCCGTCCTTTCTATGAGTCACAAAAGTATTTTAATAATAAAATTCCTATAAGGCAGCAGTGCAAAGTAAAACAATTTGGCGCCCCAACAGGGACACGCTAAATTCAGAAACTGCCATAAGTAAGCCTTTGCTATCCCCATAGTTATTATTAAACTTCAAACTTAATTTAATTGGTGTTATCATAAATTTGCCCATTAATTCCTATGTTAGTGACGTCACTGTTTATTAAACCTCTCTTACGTAATCAGCTCTCTTTATCACGTTTAAAAATACATGAATATCAACACACTACAGTTACACAGATACCTATTATACAAAAATATTCGTATTTTGTATGCATGTGTGTATATTATTATTCTAAAAAATTACGCGCGCTGCCGTGCCGCTTCTGAAGTGCAATAAAATTGATGAGCGTCGTAAGCGTATTGTTCAGGAAAATTCGACAGCTCTTGCTTACGAGAATCGCTTTTGATACATTCAAACCTGTATTACTCAAATCTTGGTAGTAATAATCAAATGGATTTTACTATGGTTAAAACCAGTATCAGCATTTCAAATTGAATTCGTTATAAAAAGCATTTTCATAGTCAACATCTCATTACTCGAATACAAAGTTTTTTTTTTTGCAAATTGTGCTTCAGATACCTGCTTCAGTTCTTTAAAAATCGAACGTTATAAATCTGACTGTTACAATATCCACACATTTGACACTCAAATGACGCTTTCAGTTCGTCTATCGGCCACGTGCAAGCTGCAGCGCGCGCGTGCTGTTATATTTAACTTTATTGCTTTTGGTTAGTCATATTAATTATTTATTATACCATATGTATGTAAAACTTCAAAATGTCTACTTCTACACTACTCTAGCATTGCCATACATTAAAACACACAACATATCTTTATTTATGTTCAATTTAACATTATACCAATCCAAAAATTGTATATTTATGTATATCTTAGTAATCTTAAATAATTATGAATATATAATAATATATCGGTCACCGCGTATTAGAAATACTTCACTCCAGCTCAACTTAGAACTTGCCATTTCAACATGAACTTAATTTCGTTTATGTCAAATATCAAAATCAAAACACAGTAAATCATTCTTTTTTTTATTATTCAGATCAAATTTAAATGGCGAATCGTAAGTCACGCTGGAGAGATGGACTTTTAATCTGTAATGACCATAATTTTCAATGCTGTTACATTTTGGTCCAGTTAGCCTGGAGCGAAGCACAACACTATTCATTGCGTGCTATGGCGTATGGTGTATGGCACATCACTAATGCGTCAAGCTTATTCATAGAAATTAACTACAACTAGGCAAGAATAAGTATTGAGCAAGTAAAGACTCTGTATTAAGTTTCCCGCCAATTTTTTTTCAAGAAAATAAATACAAAATGACTAGAGAGGAATGTATTCACGTATATGGCAACATAGTTTCAAACATCTGTTCGAAATACGAAAATTCGACTGACAGTTGCTGTCAAAATAGATATTCACAGTACCATTTTCTTCGTACGCATGCTTTAAATTTAAGTCATCAAAGTGCACAAATTTGGCGCGAAATCCCAATTCAAATTTGGAACCACACTTTGACGTCAGCCAATTCATCGTATAACCACAGATTAATTAATTAAATAGCGTCTTGGTTGGCAACATCCCGTCGTTTTATTGTCTCATTCTTAAGCTAGACTGGCGTATTGCTTCGGTTTTTGGCATATTTTTTCATACTAATCGCAGTAATTTCAAATTTCTTTAATTTTTTTTTTACGATTCTGTCTAAGAGGCTACCATTTCAGAATTTTGTTTTAAACATTCACTATTCTGAAGTTGCCTTTTAATACTAACGTCAAAGACTTAAGTTTGTCAAATTTAATTACCTTCATTTGTTTGAGTTTTGCAACAATATTTAAATACTTTTTCTTGATAAATCTGCTTTACGATGCTTTTAAGATTTAGACTGCCTCTGCGATTTTCTTATCATGTTGAGCTAAAGCAACATCGTCCGTTACGGCTAACTTTTGGCCTGTTTTTGGCAAATAATTATCCAGGAAGACCCGAGCCAAGCGAAGCGCCTAAAGGTCTAAACTACGTGTCTACACACAACCCGTCTGAAACACCCTAAGACTTCAATAATGACATCACCTCAAGTAAAATCACTTTACAAATCCAGAGATATTCTCAACGAGTTGTAACAATATTCCTTTTAAAGATCAATTCTAAGGGAAAGAAAGAAAGCTTCAATTTTCTTTCTTCTTTAAAAGGAATATTTTAATAGCACGTATCACAACCAACGTGTGGCTAACGCCTTTTAAATTGACAGTGAAATGTTTTGGAAGAATAGATTGTATTACGTATTCCATGCTAACCATGCTGGTGGCACCGACCGTCGTACCATTGAGAAACAACCATAATAATTTTCCCATTCAAACTATGACAACTCTTCAAAACTGTGTCGATGTAAGTCAAAAATGATCAAGTAATTTCTCAACAGTACAAATAGCAGGTAATCCACCCTTTTTAGTCTTTCCTTGAAAATCTCGTTAGTCACTAGAAGACGCAGAAATACTACAGCGTAACACTATTATAATACAATTGTTACACATGCCGCTCTCGTAACTTACCAGACGTCCGTTCTCTCCCACCCTCCTAAGCGAAATGAAATTTTGGCGCCCACCATGGGGCTAATAGGGTTGCCAACTTTTAGTTAGTTATTTTCTAACTGTAGGTCCTAAAATCACAGCTTTATTTGACAACCCTAAGGCTATTACTACAAACTCAACGTGCAAACTATCTAGATTAAAAAGTGTAACAAAACCAAACCCAGCAGGAAGTCCCAATTCTAAATAAAACACACATTTTATTCTAATGTAAATCATGTAATGACACATTCTGGGTATACTAAGTGCTCCATACAGCGGGCATACTCCTTCTAAGACTACGACTAATCTCCGGCCAATGAGAGGACACAAAGATAATAAACTATCCATGCTTCTAAAATGTCCTACTGATCGAAAACTCTTTCCTCTTGCATGCATTTACAATCTTTAAATCGCCCCATTGGCCTTACTTTAATCCTACTAAACAGCCGTTCATAAAAGTGTTCCATTAAAGTTGTCAGTACTGATTTTACTTAATAGTAAACTCGGTTCTACCAACATAATCTAAGATTACTTTTACGAAAAGCATTCTACCGTGACCTTTCAATAAAACGAAGCTACTGAGGACAAAAAAATCTACAAACTGTAGAACAAATGACGACAGCATGAGAAGAATTCTTACTCACCAACTTAAAAATAGAACACATTTTAATTTAAAAAAAACTGCTTATGTCAGATATTTTTTCAAGTACCCTCGTTTCATTGATCGGCCACGGCAACCAGTTACCTGTGTAACTATTGAAGTTCGAAATAGTACATTATTATATGAAAAACAAAGTTAAGTACAGTTACAAATCGTGAGGGAACGTGGATGGACAATAAGTACTAACAAGTACCGGTGCAAAAGAAACAATGGAATTCCGAGGCATTGATACTTGGTACGAAAATTTTTACCTACCCGCATTTAGTGATGTATCCGCATACTAAACTGTATAGATATTAAACACAGTAATAGCTATTGTGCATATTTTCCGGGCATGTATGGCCTGTTATCAATAGCACGCTAGAATAGGTATCTCGTTATTGTGATATCAATAGCAAAAAAAAAGGTCCAATTCAGAACGGGGATATTTTTAAGAGTAGTGTTCATCAGTTATTTTAGTAAGATTTAAGACTTCTTGGGAAGATTTTTTAATTCTTGAGACTACATGTTTATTTATATTAAGCCGTTATAGTATGCGATATATGGTTAATGCCCTTAATGTGACACACAACATTTGGAATCCATTATGTGGGTAAGGATGACTGTTATAACCTTAGATGATGTAAAAACATAGCAAATGTGACATGTCCTTTTGTTGTAAATTAATTATTATAAAAGAACCGACTATCCCGATGTCCTCAACTAGTTTATAGTACAATTATAATGGCAAAAATTTAAAACTAGTTGTGAACGAATTCAAAATATGATGGATCAATCTGTAGGTTATAAGAACAAACGGGATTGAGCATGCGACTGAGTGTCAACTTGAGTAAAATTAAATAAAATCAATAAAACACACCAAATCTTTAAAAAAATATCAAAATTCTAATTGAAACGAAAATACCTCTAAAAATTAAACTACCCGCATAATCCTAAGATTGAAAAAAAAGAACATTCCAAACTCAAAATCCGACGTAACGGATTTTCTTCTGTCACCACGTTCCCTCACTGGCCTTCAATCCATCTAATTTGGCAAGATACTAAGCTTGGGCGATGAGGTTCACATGTCAACCATTCTAATACTGACAGACTGCTAATGTACAAAAGGTGTAGCTGTCGGGTGATTGGCTGTATCGCATTCCCTTGGTCGCGAATTAAAAAAAAAAACAATCACTGGTCTCTACTATGACAAAAATAGTAAAAAAAAAAACCATCGTTCGGCGCATAAAAGTTGGGAAAATTTTCCCATCATTCTAAATTTAAACCATTTTTTTTTGTAATCAGAAAACAAGGAAACGTGATGTCGGCCTATTAATCTCAGGAGGTTCTAACCTACTTAAACTAACAATACTGCTATATAAGGGTAGGTATGTGTATACATAGTGTGAATATAATAGCATAAGGTAGCCATTTTGTGTGGAAATTGTTGAAATAAAAAAATAAATAATTTATTCATAAAATAAATATCTAAATTATATCTATATAATATATTTATTTGTTGAGTATTTTGATATTGCAGTGAGAATTACACATTTTAATCCGGTTTAAATCATATAAACTTTTTCATTTTTCCTATATTTTTATAAAGAAACATATTCAATATAATGTTTTATGAAGACATTTTGTATACAATGGGAATAATTCCCATTACCACTATGTTACTGTCGAAAATTGCCATACATTTTAAGTTAATCGAGAGATTTATTAGATGCCTTTAATTTCTTGCTGTTTCTTTCAATGATGACGCAGTAATACGTTAAGTTATAATTAACATTTTAATAGACATGTATTATTCTCAATAATCGAGTAAAACTACCCACATCGCCAATCTGAAACATGTCCGTCAATAATAAAAAAATTAATGTAAAAATAAAATACTCTTTTTCAATAATTTCCACACGAAACAGTCTAGGATCGGCTCTGGCAGGATTATGCCGATCTAACTACCATGCAGTCTGCACTACTCTGCCGCGCGGCGTTGCCTTAATCTAGGGTTAAGTACTTTAGTAATAGACGTAAGTATAAGTTAAATTCTGAATTTTGGATGATTTGGGGGACTAATAAATAAATGCGGGACGCACTGGAAATTTATCCCAGTAAGGGAACTTAATTATTTTTAAATCAACATTTTGGATAGTGGGAAATTTCCCAGTAAGATTTTAGAATAATGGGAATTTTCTGTTTTTAGTTTAAGATAAGAATTTATTGAGTAGATTCAGAAACTTATCATAATAAAATTTTGGTATTGGAAACATTTTTTTTTTTTACTTTTAAATATGTATTAAGTACTGTCGCCAAAATATTTCGACCCTTAATATCTAGAAATTCAAATTTTGAAAACTATAGGTCAAGGAACTTTATAAACCGTTTTTAACTATAAAAACCACTTACATTTTAATACTGAAGTGTTCAATTTCTTTGCAAATAATCTCAATCAAAATTGATATTTAGGTCTAATATAATCATTTGAATACTGACATGTGTGGACTTAGTCCTAGAAACTGCTTAAAATCTAGAAATTGCACGAACACAACCATTTAATGTCTTTTTTTTACTCTAATCACATCAGTATTGCTTTTAGTCTAACGCTACGATTTATAAATTAAGTACTAGGGACGAAATGATGTTGAGATGATTTCGACTTATTGCGTTCAGATGACACGGTCTTATAATCTATTGTAGGAAAAAATAAAATAATAAATAAGCCAACATATGTCCTCCATACTAATAAAACGCTTTGCTCTGAATGACTGACTGGCAGATCAACGCACAGCCTAAACCACTGATCGTAGACTTGGGGAGTGTATTCTCTTAGGCATCCAACAAGCAAGTATTTTTAATAATTCCATCCCCAAAACCAATGGCAAGGGGTAGAACATTTTGTATGGAGCAATCAAAATATACGCGAAAGAAGTTATGTAAAATAATTAAGTACTCCACATATTAAAATGATAAAATCTGCATATATGAAATATTAATAAGACAGTCACATCTAAACAAGGTGTGCTCGAGTCCATACCTCGAAATTCACCAAAAAGCTTTTTATTTAATAAATATAATAATATATAATAAACTTACACTGTTTTCCATAGAACAAGTTTCAATAATAGAAATACTATCGAATGCTTATTGAAATTCCCATTGGGCTAAATTCTGACAGATTGGAAAATCAGTTACATAAAGTGATTACATTTCCCATTGGGCTAAATCCTAACATGATGGGAATACCTGTTATATCAATAATAACTGATAATTTCAGTTATTTACTGAAGTTATAAGACATTCCGACAGCGATAGAATATATTTATATGAAACAAGTTTTATGACGAACAGAGCTTAGGGGAAGGGGGGCAACGTCGCGCGGCTATGACAATCTACGGCATTAAACTTAGCTTATTGTCACAATACAAGGTGTTAGTTCACTCATACAACTATATTATTATTAATACTAGGACACCCCGTGTGTGCTGTGTTTTGAATAGAAAACAAATCATTATTGTTTTAGCTGTTAAATTTGAATTTGCTTTTGGTCGTCATTCTAAAAATAATTTTACTAGGTTAAGTAACCAATGCTAATAAATAAATACTTGAAAATACCAAGTCAAACAGTAATTTATTGAAGCAATAAAGTATTTTTTCCAACAAAACACATCACAAAATCCAGGGTATTATAACTACGTAAAGATATAATACTACATGTATGAGATTGCTTTCCGCTCGCAGATATGTATGAAAGTTATGAGCTGAGCGGGCGACGCCGTGTGACCTAGTCTCACGTCAAAAAGGACCTGCCATAATGACGTGCGTCAAAAGTTTAAGTTTAAAGAAAAGAAGGCTTCATTGACACGTGATTAAAATATCAAGTTGACGTATCTTCTGATAAGAGACTGAATACACAATATTCTTTAATTCAATTAATTACACATAGATATGATTATACGCCTAATAAATCGCTAACAATTATCTCCTAATTTTGAAATCAATAAATACTTTTTTTTTTAAGCAAACTGAGCGGGTTTTGGCACAATATTTTTCATTTTCTACAGAAATGGCACTGTTTTATAATACTGACATAATCACCATTCCTTTTATAGGGGGTTTCCACCCTTATTAGAATTAAAAAAAGCGGACTAATTAAGTTAAATTTTGTAGCGTATAATTATTTTTATCAATTATATCTTTGGGCCAAGTCACACAGCGTCATTTCCACCGCATATATATATTTATTTAAACCTTTATAGTTTTTTTAATTTTAATTATTAAAAAAATACATAATAGCTGCGCATATGAGATTCATAAAAAATACAGTCAAGTCATAAATAAGTCATGTACCGCCAAACAACCGTGCACAATCTACAACTAAGTTACAAAATGTCAAAGACAAGAAAAAAATTAGTAGTTTTCTTTTGCAACTAAATTATTTGAGATCTTCGCCTTACATTACACGTTAAGACGACACGTGACACACCCTTATTCATAAATCTCTTCGTCATATAAACCCTTAGATATCCAAAATTAAAGATAGACAAAAATAAAGGTGGCATTTTTTTTCGGCGCGTCGTCTTAATATATTAAGTTTTTAATTAAAAAAAAATGAAATGCGTTTTCTTTGACGCCCGTAGCGGGCTTAAGTATTGCTTTAACTGCCTTAAAACTAGTTATGAGCCAATAAACATCTTAACTAGAAATACTGATCACCTCAGCCAGAGGCAAGACATTTTACAGGAGAACGGGCAATTTGGTACCACCTAGAGCGATGGGCAATATATCATATACATCCCATTTCTCGCGGAGCATTCGACCAATTCCTCAACACTCACCCATCCTCCTCCGATTATTATTATCAATCAATAATAATAATAAATACAATCTTAATTAAAAAAAAAGTACGTAGGAACTCTATCGTAAGAAATAAAGTTAAAAATATAGCCGAGATAACCTAACCATTAGGCGGGTGGGATGATCATATTGCTCTTTAGATGTACATGGGTAGTCCGTACATCGCTCCCCAGTCGACTCCTTGGAACGAAGACATGTCTACACCGGCGAGGGAGTACGCCGCCCCGAATTGGGGTAGCGGAGGAGCAGGGGCGGGAGCAGGTGGGGCAACTAGGGTAGCTGCCGCGGCCCCGGGTAACGCGTATGGGGCGTAGCGGTACGCGTGAGCCGCTCCGACCGCTGGAACTCCGCCTACGCCACTAGCGGCATACACCAGTCCGCGGCCCGGCCGCAGCACCAGTCGTTTCCCTAAGGCTAAGGGCGCAGCGGCAACGGCCTCCTTGGGCTGAGCGCGCTTGCACTCCACCTTCTTATTCTTAATCGTATGGAAGTGTATATCACACACACGCTCCACCGCTTCTTCGGAATGAAACGTGACGAACCCGAAACCCCTGTGCCGCTTAGTCTGCTGGTCCATGAGCATGACAGCGTCTTCTACAAGTCCGAATTGGGAGAAATATGACCTGACCTCTTCCGCTGACGTGTCCTGTCCGACTCCGCCGACGAATATCTTCTTGGTCTTCGCTGGGCGGGGGGCCGATTTGGGGGTGGCGTGTTTGGGATCGATCCTCTTGCCATCGAGGGTGTGAACTGGTACCGCGAGGACTTTGTCCACAGACGAGGCCTCCTGGAACGTGATAAAGCCGAAGCCGCGCGATCGCTGCGCGGCGAGAATGTCAGTCAATATTTGTTGGTAACAGAATAGGCTGTTATGGTAAAGACTGATTGAGACAGGGGACTAAATGGGAATTTAGCGTAGTGGGAAAATATCCAAGATGATGTATTTTTTTTTATTACTAACTTTAAAAAAGAGTGATTCTTATAATTGTTTTGTCCATAACAGCCTGTATATATATGTTAAATAACACAGTACATTAATCTATATACGTAGAATCCTAAGAGTACGTGAAACTACCGATATTCTCAACTGAAATACGGTGTTAGTATTAATTTGTAACATAACTTTATCGAGAGCGTATATTTAATTTAAAAATAAAACACAATTGCAAGATAAACAAAAAAAAAACAATGTGTTTGAAATGAAAAAACAACAGGGCTTAACTAAATGCATATGAATGTATATAAAAAAACTTTAACAACGACACAATAAAAAAATTGTCTATATGTCTGTGTGTCTATTTTTTCTAGGTAATGTCAGTAAATGACTGGACTGACCTTAACGGGACTTTCATTGGTAGAACACAATAAGTATTCAAATTAAGAGTAGGAAGGGGACAATTTGGGTAAGATTGTCCACCACACTCATCCTTCACAAGACATTTTGTTACGGGCATAAAACATTAAAATACAGACAAAAAAAAAACAAAATCGTGCAAAAAATAATGTATATACGCTCTCAATAAATAGTTAACATCAATAATATGTACATGACCAGTGTTGTATAATATATTAGACTAGGAGATGTGGTGTCATTATTTCAACTAAATAATAAAATAAATTAACTGAAAATTGGTCTAGGTCTATTAAAGCCAATTGTCAATCCTCAGATAAAAATTATCTGAGTAATTAATTTCAATTGTGACTGATTTTGTATGGAAAATTTGGGTATTTTTATTTTTATTCCTTATTTTTATGTGAAAAATATATAGTATACAGCTATGACTTATAAAATTATATAATATTTACATCGTTTTTAATGATTTTAGGTCTAGTTTTTCAATTTACCAGGGGAATAAATTACAAATTTGACATATTTTATATAAATTCTATAAATATTCAACGTCTGTACAAACTCAAACAATTAAAACCACAGCTCCTCGCCTACATTACACTGGGACTTACTAAAACTCAAACTTATATACTCGAGTTCAAACGTATTAGTACATAATCCAATCGGGTACAGATTCGATTCCTACTCAAAGTACTTTCATGCTCCGTCAGTCTATCTATTAATATTATATTAGTAGTGTATTGTGACCATTTCAATGCACTGTAGTGTACATAAAACATAAATAATGGATATTATAAAAAAAATGTTAAGTTGGCCAAAAGTGCATCTCAATACAGATTTCATATATACAATTGTGACACACATACAGTTATAATGTTAAATTTCAAAATTGAGATTCATAAATTTTGACCACCGGCAGGAGTCCAACCTGCATCTTAGGTATAGCCCCTAATGCCTTAACCAATAAGGCTACGGTGGAATCCGACTGGTCATCGAAAATATCAAACTAATATAACGTCCCCCTTAGAGACGTGTTATAAAAGAGATTGACAAATTTCGATGACCGGTAGGGTTCCACCGTAGCCTAATTGGTTAAGGCATTAGGGGCTATACCTAAAGATGTAGGTTCTAGTACTGCCGGTAGGTCACAATTTATTCATATAAATTTAGTAAAATTTTCCCTAGTGTCCATAAATTTAAAAATGACAGTTACAATGTTGTTATCTATTGTTACTTCACCGTACATAAAGGCCAGCAGGGCTCCAGCCTAAATGGTAGCCTGCGCAAGGGGGCATCCCCTGTGGGACTTGGACCTCGGCTCAGGGCAGGAGGGATTAAGGAAGTATGACTTTTAGTATAGGACTTCGGGTCTACGTGGGCATGGCAAAGAAGAACCTTAGTACAACAAGCTAAGGACCGGAAAGGTCAAGGGGCATTGGTTCGATGTTAAAATCTGTATATCAACACTCTTAGGTAAACTATAATAAAAAAAATAAAAATAAAATACAGAAAAAAGTTCAGAAATGGTCACAATTTAAATATACATACAAAAAAAATACTGACAGATATATTATACTATTTATTATGATTATTATGATTAGCACGAATCTTCTAACCGAGCAAATAACCTCAAATTTACCAAAAAATTCTACCATTTGACTGAGCATCTCAGTGTTACCTGGTGAAAAAATCTATTTACTGTTTTTCTACCAAAATCTTTTTTTTTTTCTCAATCACAAATAATACTATTCTGTGATTTTAGCTAACTTATTAATAATACTATACAAGGTAATTAATTAGTAGAAAACTGTAGTTACAAGGTTTTCAATTAGAGGGTAGAGTCAGTGTTGCAATGTCAAAAAAACTAATTTTACTTTTGATCACACATATTAACTTTATAGCTACAAAATTTAACAAATACCTATACTATATTTAAATTTATAAAAATCTTGTAAGTACGCATATCAGAATATAAACTTTTACTGAATACTTAATTAAAAATTTTGATTCTACTGAAATAGAAAAAAAATCCAAAGTGTGATCAATAAAAACAAAAAAAAATACCAATTTCTCTAAAATACCTATTTTCAATCTACTATTATACTATTTTAGTAGAATTATTCAAATCATGGCAACACCGACGGAAGGGGAACTACCAGTTCAACAATAGAAGACGATAGTAGGAGTATTTTATCAAAATCCATAGTCTATGCCTCTGATTCTATGTTAGTGATTCTAGCATGCCGGTTTTGTCTATGGTAAATGGTTATTACTTTTTAGTGTACCTAGTTATACTTTGGTTCAACCATAGCCCAACTATGTTCAGCTTTTTGGTCCATATGCAAAAAATTAATTTAATTTAGCATGTAATGCAAAGTTGTATTCTGGGTACATTACGACCCAAATTATCAACAAACAAAAAGTGAAATAAAATCATTTTTTAACTGACATACTAAATTATCAAACAAGTTGAATAAAATCTTTTTTTTTTATCCTTAACTGACATAAAATTACAATAGAAAGTTCAAATTTAAAATCGTACATTACTAGTTCATTAGTATCATAATATGGCGATTTTATGGCATTAATTTAATGTCTTATTACAATAAAAATCAGATAGTCTGGTAATAAAATATACTATTACTGAGATAAAATTGATTTAAACAAACCATTTCACTTTAATGGTTGCTGGTGAAAAATTATAAAGTAAAATATAAATTAAATCAACAAATAACAATTTGCATATGGCTCGAACTGGCACACGAACCTACAACTATTCCAAATCAACCGATATCAACACTAAGACTGACCGACTGGGTCCCTCGCTCGCCTACGCTGTCTTGAGAAAAATTCGTTATTATGATCTTAACGCTATTCAAATAATAACAACCCACCAATATACTTGGTATATGAACCAATTCAGTGGCAGAATTAGTAGATACTTAGCAACCAGCAATACGATTGCCAAGGGACAATTGCACGTTGTCCAAAAAAATGTTGGTATGCTATATTTTATTGAAAACAAAATCGTGAAACAACTGTGTACGTGTGTAACTTAACGAACATTCCACGGACGGAGGAGTATGACATTTGTACACTTTCTATACAAATTTTATAAAGAGGAAAGATTTGTATGTAAGTATGTTTGTAATTAACTCAAATAGTACTGGACCGATTTAAAAAAATCTTTCACCATTTGGTTGCTACATTATCACTGATTAATATAGGCTATATTTAATTATGAAATTCCCACGGGAACGGGAGTTACGCGGGTGAAACCGCGCGCGGGAAACTAGTAGTTTATAATATAGAGAAAGAGTGCAGAATACTAATATGTGTAAAAATTATGGTCGCATTTCGATTATTCGGCGACCACTGATGAATATTTTATAAGATTGGGTTTTCATACGATAGCATAGTCAATCTGTTTATAAACATACAATATTTTTAACCATACGTTGAACGTTGCGCAGATGTCAGATTGCGACTAAATTGCTGATCGCTAAGCATACGTAAGCGGGTCGAAATGTACCCGGCATTTTATATTATGGGTTATTATTACTATTGGATAGAAATATGAAACTTGCTACGTTTGAGTAAATTGCAAGGTTCATATTTATTGTTTAAGAGTTCATATAAAACAGTTAGCAATATGCAATATTTCCATAGATTTCACTACGACAAAAGGGTCATTTTTATTTTATCTATACTAATATTGTAAAGAGGTAAAGTATGTGTTGTGTATGTTACTGGCCGCTTGTAAGCCATAGTGTAACCATTTTTGGAAATGGAACACCTATGGAATGACAGATGTAGGTTTTGAAATATAAAACAGTGTGCTATTAACCTTTGACTGTTTTATTTGATTCCTTATACATTATAGTACGTGAATGGTTTATGAGGTTGTAGGGGGTAATCTCAGGATCTACTGAACCAATTTTGCAAATTCTTTTACCAATAGAAAGCTTCATTATTTGTGAGTGTCATACGCTATATTTTAAGTCCAGGTTTTCATGGGAACGAGATGAACGCGGGTGAAACCGCGCGCGGGAAGCAATATTTTTTATAATACATACATACATTCACGCGTGTTTCCAATAGGGGAAGGCAGAGACCACTTCCTTCCACTTGCTACGATCTTGACACACCACTTTCGCTAATTCTACATTCATTAATTTCCTCATGCATGTCCTTCGGTTTAGAGTAATTTTCATCTTGCTTTTTTTTTCCGTGGGCAAACGCGTGTTTTTACGCATTGCCACCAACGCTGCAGCGTATTCGCGCGCTGGCGGTGGGATATGTGGGACTCACCCTCTCCATATCGTGGTATGCTAACTCATACCACGAGGAGAGGACCCTACACCACTAAAACCCCCCGGACACTCCTTCGATCCGCCGTTGGCCGGGGCCGGGTACGCATAAGCAATCCGGCCCCCCGACGGCACCCGCGGCCAATATGGCACCGCGGGATCTCCAGGGCCACACTTATAGTGGCCCATTTGCCCAATAAAGGGTAATTTTAACCTAGC
The DNA here is from genome assembly GCA_947037095.2 of Nycteola revayana. Taxonomy (NCBI): domain Eukaryota; kingdom Metazoa; phylum Arthropoda; class Insecta; order Lepidoptera; family Nolidae; genus Nycteola; species Nycteola revayana. Next base: position 9,758,779 of record OX344840.2, read on the forward strand.
CTTTCTTAACAACTTATTTTTATTATAATTTCCAACTTAATCTCACGACACAGTGTCGCAACACCTATTTCTCCACGCTTCATATCAAATATAATGAGCAATCTTGTCTATAAACCGCGAGAAATCGCGCGTAGCGGCTTCGATTTCCTCATCTTGGGTATATTAGAAAACCTCGGTGGCATAGCGATATTAAGTTCGCTTTAAATCTCGGAGGTCGAGGGTTCGATCCCACGCCGGACATAAATCTATGTGTAGATACAAATTTTTATTCTCAGGTCGCGGGATTGCGGATATTGCATATTGCTAAGTGTACATTTAAAAGTTACTTAAAAAAGCACAAATTTACCAATTAAATAGAAACGAAGGATTATATTGGATACTTGAAATAAAATATTTGATTAGCTTGCAATTTTTAGCACATTTAATAATAATTAATCTATATTAATATAGAAAGCTAAAGACTTCGATTGCTTGAACGCGCTAATATCGAACTAATGGTCTGATTTAAAAAAAAATGTAACATTTAGTGTTAGATAGTCCATTTATCGACGAAGGCCATGGGCAATAATTAATTACATTGCAAGTTCCTACGGGAACAGTAATTAAGCGGGTGATGCCAGTAATATTATAAAGCTGAATAGATTGTTACTTTTTTTTGCTTGCTTGAACGCGCTAATCTCAGAAACTACTGGTCAAATATGTAAAAATACTTCACCATTTTTAATTACCAAGTTTCCACGGGCACTGGATGAAACGGCGCGAAATGAAAATGAAAACGTTTATTGATAATGTAGACAAGGGATTCCCAAAGTGGTCGATATCGTTCTATTGATCTAAGTCAGAATGCAAAATAACACACTGTAGCAGCTGTTTAAGTTAGCGGACCTTTATGAATAAGGGGGTTGATCTTAAAAGTAGGTAATTTGGCCATGGGGGTCTGAGATAACAGTTCATTTTGGAAAACTTGCCCAAAATAGTTTGGGAATCCCTGATGTAGACGAATCGATCGTACGTAAGTCAAATACAATGATAAAAATATACAAAGAAAAACAAAATCTTGACTTATTAATTAGTAGGTATACATTTGAACAGTAATGTTATTAAATAGAATTTAAATCTACCAATGTGGCATGTCATAGTCGCGTATTATAAATATAATTAGAATCAACCAGCGCGGGCTGGGATTAGGTCAGAAGCATAGAACGCGTCGCAAGCCTCGCCTTTCAAGGACGACCGGACCCTATTCTAGCATCCTACGAGTCTTTCTCTATCTACCTACGTTGTGACACATAGATCGCGTCGCTCACCTCGCCTTGCAAGGACGACCGGACCCTATCCTAGCTTCCTACGAGTCTTTCTCTATCTACCTAAGTTGTGACACATAGATCGCGTCGCTCACCTCGCCTTGCAAGGACGACCGGACCCGATCCTAGCTTCCTACGAGTCTTTTTCTATCTACCTACGTTGTGACACAGATCGCGTCGCTCACCTCGCCTTGCAAGGACGACCGGACCCTATCCTAGCTTCCTACGAGTCTTTCTCTATCAACCTAGCAAGAAGCTAGTAGTGTGCTAAAAGCTTTAAAACTTCACCATTTCCTTACAAAAAGTACCGAATACAATCCCTCATTTCATACAAACCATATAATACTTCAAATCCTTACCTGAGTGACGGGATCCTTCATAATCAACACATCAGTCACCGGTCCAAACATAGCAAAGTATTCTCTTAGCTTCTCTGAGCTGGTCTGCCAGCTCAGGCCTCCGACGAATAGCTTGCTGGGTGATGGTGATGTGGAACCAACGTTGGCTACCGACGAGTTGGGTGGCACTGGGGTTGAGCGGCCTGACGAGGGGGAGGTTTCTGTTGGCAATGATTGGAGGTCTACTACAATAATGGGATAGTTCCCTTTAAGCATTGACATGTTGTACTAATGCTACACAAGATAATTTGCTTTCTTCACTTCAAGATCTTGTTTATCACATTGATGGAGAGTACTATTTTCCATACATTGCCCATGGATTATCATCATCAGCCCGTAAAATGTCCACAACTGAACATGGGCCTCCTCCCGGGGGTGGGTATTTGCCATAGTCACCACGCTTGGCAGGCGGATTGGCGACCGCAGTGTTATGTTGTACCACACAAGAAAAACGCTGCTGCTTGTTCCTTGATATACGATTATTATAAATAATGTTATAACAATCGGCACGGAGGGTAGTCCCTCAACCAACCAGACACGGAAAGAAATCTTAGTATTTACACAAAGATTTCCTGTCCAGGGTGGGAATCGAACCCAACCTCCGAGATTTAAAGCGAGCCAAATAGTTTAAGATGTTATAAACACCTGTTTATAACATCTTAAACTCAAATAATGTTTTCCTCTTTGATTTGTTGTGTGTTTGTGCATACAAATATTATATAAATTAGTATACCAACATAATGGCAGAATATGGAGAACTTTAATAATTAATATCTGATTAATTTAATAAACAAAACAAGTGTATTCATGAATCAAGCGCTTGTTCTCTTCACCTTATTGAAAATCGCATACCTACTTATTGGATAAAAGTAGGACACATTTATTTCATTATTAAAAAGCCATGAAAACTGCACAGGAATGTTTTAATTGGATGAAAGTAATAGATGGAAAGGCAAAATCTGTAAGTCTAAAAAAACTAACAAATTTAAATGAACCTAATTAACTATATCATAAATGAATGTATTAGTTGTTTACATATACATGGTAAGCTGCTAAGCCTGCTTGGAGTGCCGCTTTAGGGGTCCTATGGAACAAGGACTTGTAAAATTTTGTTTATTTACAATTTTGCAATTTTATTGCAGCACCTTGTTATCCTTGACCATTATCATAGAAACCATTAAAGTCAACCCAGTGTCACTAATACTTAAACTTAAATAAGTATTAAGGTCCTAAGCCACAGCTTACACATGTAAGTACAGACCTCTCAACATAAAACAATAGAAAACGATGTCCATGATATCCGTTTAACTTGGAGTAAGTATTTTCCTAAGCCTACGTGTTTTAAATGTAATATATACTTACTTATTTGCTGCACAGCCATCTGCTGCTGCTGATGTTGTTGGTGGGCCGCAGCCGCGGCCGTCGCTGCTGCATGAGCCGCTGCTTGCGCGCTCAAGACATGAGCCGTCAGCTCTCCACCCACCAGACTACCATCCAGCACTTCCACACCGCCCAACGCCCCGCTAGAATATAACCCCATCATTATCACCACCGTACAACACAACAACTACACTTAAAATGAATTAATTCCGTGTTAAATTGGTAAAATCATTCAATGCCCGATTGGTTTCAAATCGGTCAAGAGACGCTTTCACTTTTTTCTTTAAAAAAAAGCAAGAAAAACAAATTACGATCTGTTTATATTCGGCCAAACTTCCCGCCTAAAGAAGTTAGGTGAAGCAAAAAGTTTTTATGTAACATTGACCGTATAAACAATGCGCTTGTATTATAAATAATAAATTGAATTAATTACATTTCGTATATCGCAAACATTACACTTAACAAGCTCTAGCTAAATGAAATATTAAATATAGACCAAATTTTAAAAGCAACAAACACAACATTGAAAACTATTTTTTGTTTATGGTCGCAAATGAAATGACAATTGACATCTAACTTCAATGAAAAAAAAGAGCGGTAGAATGTAAATATTTACGTTTACACGTGACAGCGAGTAGGTATTGCGAGTAGGAAATGTTCCATTTTATTGAATCTGATAATGTAATTTTAGCCGAAATATTGAACGAATTTAGATATCTTAATGGAAGCTTTCTGGTATGATTTTACACAATATATATCTTAAATAAAAGTAATAGGATTCGCAAAGTGCCTGTATTAGGAAAATATAATTTATAAATCTTAGAATAAGCGGAGAGTAAGTAGCTACGTACAACTTTCTATTTTTGGTAAATAAGAAAGAATTTTGAATCTCGATAGCTTTCCCTCGGGATGTAAGTAAGCGGTATAAGGAAAATACAAAATTCCTTAGAGACAGTGGAGGTTTACGGAAATTGAATTAAATTTTCATAGCGGTTCGAGGATCAATAAATTACGAAACAACTACACTAAAGTACTTGTCAAAAAATACATATTATGTTGGTTGAAATTGTATAAAGCTAAAAATATATCACATCCACACCAATAGTAGATACCTATCTAAGCAAAAACTGTGAACCTTTTATTGATTAAGCTAGGCAAGTAGTTACCTACTATAAAATAAAGTGATGTTTATTCTTTTATGAGTATAAAAATCCATTAATTTTATAGTACGTGCTAATTTAAATAAATAAAAGGTTCAAAGTTTATTGCTTACTATCGATTTAATGCCATAAGTAAGTTGCACAAATATGTTTTATACAAATTAGGTACATATCTAAGTATTTTATCTCTTTAATATTATCTTAAAAAGTAGTACATACTCTCATTTTGAGAGTACCTACTTTTATTTTAATAAATGTACAGCAATCTGATGTTCTCCCAAAATGTTACTCAGCGAATATGGTTTCTGATTCCAATTCATTTAGCTCCACATCCATTACTAGGACCCTTCGTGACAAATGGCTGACCATTACACCTTTGACCGAGAGAAAATTAAAGAAACTATTTGTCACGCCACCGTTTTTCTCGTTGTAGCTAAATCATTGAAGCATTCGCAATTGCGTAATAAAGTATTGTAGAATAATGAAACTGCTCAGAGGTGAATGACACTTACAATCATAGTACCCATTGCAAAATCGAAAGTTTAATCTGTACTCAGCTAAAAACCACAATTTCAATTACCTTCTTTTGACAGGATGTTATTCATGTAGAATATAAAAGATAGCCTACGTTCGTTCCAAGGGCTGGTCTATCTCTTTGCCAGCATAACAGACAATCAAAGTTACTTAAGCATTTTTTAAGTTAGTAGGGATGAACATCAAAATATCAATGAAAATGTTTTTGGTATCAAAGTAGAATTATTTTATTCTAGCGATTTATCCGCATTACTCTGCTACAGTAGATGGTAGAGTGCTGTTCCTTCTTCAATGCTATCATATGCGTGTTTGTAGGTGCCAATTAAAAACATAACTCGTCGACGCATTCAACAAGGTCAACCATGCAATTCCCCCTTTAGCAGTTAACTGACTTTACTTTTCTTTGAAGTTTATAACTGAACATCGTAGATAAAAAATCGAGTGTAAAAACATGGTTCATTTTATCTTAAATCTGGATCAGGATTTTTTAAATAACAGTATTAATATTAATGCGTTGAGTATTTACTCTTTGTTATAAGGAAAATGTTTTATTTTTAACTCTCCGAAGTCTGAATCCGTAAAATATATAATTAACCAGCTGCACACTGTGGGTTTACTCGCGTTATTGTGCTCCAGGATATCGGAGCGTGATGTTTTGTAACCTTTTTGTAGCGTTAATCCAGCTTGTATTATATGTTAATTCAGCCAAAATCCGTTTAGCCGCTTTTGCGGAAGTAACAAAGATCCATCCATCCACACATACTCAAAGACTTTCGCCGTTAAAATATCAGTAAGTATTCTTAATCATATATTATGTATTCTTTGTAAGCAATTTTCTAAGTTATTAACTGACCCAAAATTATAATCTTAACGGTCAATTGGTCAAAGCAAGCCCGAGCAGCCTAAGATATAAATATTACGCTTCAGTGATCATTTAAACGCCAAAGCAAGCTAAACGCTGTGACAATAGAAAGTTGAAAATTTCACAACGATATTTAAAAAGCTTCCCAAGCATGTTTATGAATTATAACCACTTTAACTGAAACGCATTAAATTTATTTCCTGATATTAATTTAACAAAATTATGTCATTTGATAAATTCGGAATATTCTTATCTAGAAGACAGCTGTAAAGTTTGATTGTTTGCCTGAACGCGATTATCTCAGGAACCACTAGTCTGATAATAAAACATCTGTCAGTATTTGATAGCCCATTTATTAAGGAAGGCTATAAGCTATCTTTATTTATGAAGTTCCCAAGGGAACGGGAGCTACGCGGGTGAAACCGTGCGCGGGAAGCTAGTTAGGATTGGATAATTTGTAACTTAGTTTTGATTTCTTTCTTTAAAGCAAGATCTGATATCTTGTCTAATCTGGGTTTTATTCCCAACTGGGTCAAAAATTTACATGAATACATATGGTTGTAGGTTTATGTGCTTAAGTGTTTACTTATTTAAATTACTCCGTGAATTAAGTGTTTGCTAAGTCCCCAAGACAGGGACAGGGTATTTATGTTATGCGGGAGATCTTTTACACAAAAATAATTATTAATTCGTGGCCTAAACTGTGCTTGCCAACCATTAGCGGAAAGCATTAACCCATTACTTATTATTAACTATAACTAAGCGCCAACAAAGTATACACTATTGTTAATGGAAGCCGCGCATTTGTAAAATGAAATATGTATTTTTAACGACTCCATACATTTTAATACAACACAAACTAAAGTCCTGCGGAGTAGAGCGTAGACCACTTAGTTATCAGACATATTAGACATAGAATGATTTGATCTTATACTATCTTTTTGAGCTGGAATAATAGACGCTGTTTCTGGGGTAATAAGAGATTCCGGCGAACATCACTATCAGTCCGTATAAGTTTTATGATTATGTTTGGCACCTCTTGAAGACCGTTTTTTTCAGACGTCCACATATAGTTAGCCACGAGGCTTTTGGTACTTCGCGCAGTGACATAATGTTGTAATTTGCTTCCTTCCCGCCCGTGGTTTGAAACGAACACACTCTTCAGCTTTATTTATTAGTATGGATTATATTATTACACATAGAAACAGTGCAGATCGTTCCCTGGTAAAAATTGTTATACATACTGTTATAACAATCGGAACCAACAAATTAACGTGTCTTTCGAGGAAAGCAGGGTTGAGTCTCGAGCAACTAGACCATCAGTAGAAGTAGATTTTATACGGTCTGATGATTAAAATTTGATAAAATGGCAGCCTCCGGATCATATTTAATAAATTCAATGAAAGATATTTCCCTGTTTGATATGATTAAATAATCAAAATAGGAGCTAACATAGCTACCCTAACTGAATATAAGCTGAGGTTAAACCCAATGTCATGTTAAGACGTGACGATAAATTACCCCAGTCCACTCTGATTTATAGTTGGCCAGGGGAATTCTTAAAAAGATCCCTTAGAAACTGCGAACATCTATCAAACTCAGCGAACAAGATTACGCCATTTAATATTTCTTAATTCACGGAGGAACGGGATTTAGAAGTTTTGAGTGGAGCTGTCATTAGTTTCCGTTGCTTTTATAATTTCTGACAAGATTCTATCATACTTTTGTTGAATTTATTAGAGTAAAATATACCTACATATATTTTTGTTCTTTAGAAATCTAATATATAAAGCTGAAGATTTTGTTTGTTTGTTTGCTTGAACGCGCTAATCTCAGGACCTATTTCAAAAATATTTCCAAAGGCCTTAGGCTACATTTAATTGTGAAATTCCCATAGAAACGGGAGCTACGCGGATGAAACCGCAGGCAACTAGTAATATACTATATCAAATATTGAATATAACATGTGCACATTTAATATGTGAATTTATTATAAATTATATTTTAATACAATATTATTTTTTATAAATACTTATATTTCCACATTGTATGAATATATGTGCCGTATACATATACCGTTCATTTTTAATCGTTACTCAGCGAAATGATGAAATATATGTTTTTGAATAGCATTGAAAAAATACAGATTAAAATTACTTTGTGTCTTTGTTAGGAGTCCCGTTTACATCCTCTGCTGAACATGGGCCTCCTCTTAACAGACAACCAGGATCGTTAAGGGATATTGACATAACCAACCGATCGCAGTAAGATGTAAACCTTGAGCTAATAGATGCTGCTGCCCATCCATCAGCTATATGTCCCTTAGTCGCCTTTTACGACACCCATGGGAGGACATGGGGTGGTCTATTCTAAGCCGGAAACCACAAGGCGGAAACCTTCGAGCTCATTTTGTCATATACATTTATGAATTACAGTCTCTTTGAGGAAGTAATTATTTTGACAAAGCTTTTTTTATAAGTTTTTATGTGACATTTCGATAATAATACCACTGATATTTATATTTATACCTATCTATGAGTAATACTAATAGTTAATCGACCAGCCAAATACAAACAACCATTGAAAATTTACAGTATTTATAGTTATAACGTTATAAATAACCGAACACTACTGGACCTTATTAAATTCTAATCACTAATAAATATAAAGTTCAAAGGGTTAACTGTTAAGTAAAGAGTTGACCAATCAGACTGTTCATACTACACTAATAATAACATGTGCTAAATTCATTGATATCGACAAACAAACTCAAATATTTGATGACGAAAACCGCGCGCGAATACCAGGCGCCCAAAGCAATGAGGATTTATTTTACACACCCCTACAGTAAGAGTGAGATAGAAATATGCCTAATATACACGAGGGAAAAAGACGCCAATATTTGTTTAACAGAAAAGGGGACAAGTTACATCGGAAAAGCTACAGGAGAGATAGAAATAGAAATATTCGCATGGAGATGAAATGCGCAACTCGTAGGAGGGTAATTTTGTGGAGCAGCTGTACGGATAAGTTCATTTTCAATAAAATAAAACCTTTTCCGGCGAAGCGACGCGACGGTGCGTTTTTCTATTAGACGGCACGGTCTAAAAGTTTAAAGAGGAATATTTTTCTTACAAATTTATGCGTTTTGAATGTGCTACATTTTCCAAGTATAATAAATGTGGTCTTCATTTGCATTCAGGGCCGGCCGAGAGTTCATGTTATGTTTTACTCTCTGAATAGATAAACTTTGCAACATTACCGTTCATTCTGCAAGGATTTTCCATTTCTTTTACTAAACAATGCATATGTAAACAAATTAAATTAAGAGTTTATCAATTATATCATGAGATTATTTTAATAATACATTATTCCTCCTTTTCGTCATAGCAATAAATAGGTAGTACCATGAAAATGTTTATTGTCATACTACAACCACGACTTTAATAAAAGCTAAGTTGTAAACTTTTCTTTGGCCAACTGTGTATCAATTTCTAAAAATACACGTAATCTGTTTACACGACATCATCTTAAAATAGTTATTTCTAAAGTAAATTAGTTATAAGTCATATTTTTTATTCAAAACCGTAAGGATTTACATTCTATAGCATTTAATAGACAAAAATACGTTAAGAAATTATATGTTGCTAGATTAAATTCTTGAATACCCGTGTTTTAAATTAGCCTTATTCCCTAATATAGATTTCAATAATATGCAAATTTTTTTATTTATTTTTTTACGCAACGCAATAATATTTATTTTACAAACTTATTAATGTTATAAATATTTACTTAAGGGTTCAAATTAGGTGTACTAAGTATGCCAGGTCAGGTTAACGCAATTTTAAATATTCTGGCATCTAATGAGTAGAGGAAACAGGGTCAACGTAGAAAACGTGGTTGTACATTAATTACATTATTTTATTATTATGTTTTTAAAGTTTTGGTATAAGTATTGAAGTCAGTTTTATTTTTTTAGCAACAACACAATTCGTATGATAAAGAATATTTATTTATTATTACAATAAATTCCTAACTTTAAATTAGAATTTAAAATCGTAGAACAATTTTGTTTGCTTTTTGGGTGCCATATTTAAATTGTGGAATATCCATAAAAATCAAAATATTTTGTGTAAGTATTTTGGTTTTCTATCTGTTTAAAAAGTGCTGCAATAATAAAATCATCAATAGACGTCATATTTCTAATATAATGCAAGATAGAAGTTAGAGAGTAGAAAAAGACAGATCTCCAACTCCCAAAGAAGCTTGGAGCTTGCTGATGAATTAAACCATTTTTTTACTGGAAAATCGATAGCTGATTGTGGGGCGTTCATTGAGGGTGTCGTACGTCCGACGGGGAGGGGGTAAGGGGGAGGCGTCACGCGCGTGCGCGGGGCAGCGGGGCGCGGCGCAAACCACGCTGCTTCACACGCCCGTCGACCGTCGAACGCGCATCACGGCCATATTGTCCTGTCACAGCAGTACTAATGTGCTACTGCTGCGCCTGGACAAGCTTGTCGTGGTGTTGCACCCACATCACTACCAGGAGACCAGAAGCTTACAACGGTTACAATTGTTCTTACTGTATTGCATTTCATGTTGTGTCACTAACATATTTTTTCACAGGTTAGAAATATGTTCGTGAACGTTGGACCGGACGAACTTTATTCATGAGGAGTTACCGTATGTCTGCTCTTCAGTGATGAGTGCCGTGTAGTGTCAGTGTTTATTTTAGTACTAAATACGTAAACTAATGGCAGTATCAGTGGCATTAACACATGATCGAGGGGTGCATATATCGAGCGGCAGTTTGCGCATGCGTGATAAACGTTGCATCCCAAACTACGGCCATTTTCTTTCCGCGAACTCAATTCTGTTAGATTTTCATTTATGTTTTTAATTATTTTCCTCCTCATTTATTAAGAAAATTAATTGTTCTACCTTATAAATTGCTGCAATACTTTGTAGGTTATTTATTTTCATTGTTTTCCGGGGTAATGTATGGCCGTATGGTAGCATTAAGGGTGGCGCCTAGATACATAAATTAGTTTGAATTTTAATGTTGTTTAGCCTCTAAAAGACGAGAGTTTATGTTAGCCTTATGTCTAGTTGTTGTAGATTGTATTATAAGCTCTTTTTCAGATGGATTCTTGGTAAGGGTGGAAAATGTATGTTAATAAATCTGATTATTGTTATTTTGAGAGATTGCAGATGGAATTTAGAGTATTAATGCTACATAAGCTATATATTAGACTATATTCGTGTGAGATCATTGTCGTAATTCAGATATAAGCCATCTACAATGTCCTAAAATATGAATCTGGGTGATATCGATTGAGTCTAGCGGTAGGTAGGTATAGTATGTGTAGCCGTATCGTTCAATTGGAGTGCTATGGAGTCTCGTCTCACTTGGTAAATGGTGGCTTCCATAGCATTTATACCGATAGAATGATGTCACTGATAGATATATATCAAATATTTAGAGTTTTATATATTTTTCAATGTTTATTTTAATAGAAATATGGGGCAACATTTCCAGGTTAAATAAATTTTTAGTAATATTATTATTGTTCTGAAATTTAGGATTATATAGTTTCTAAATACGTTAAGGATAAATCTTCAACAGTTATACGATAAGCCCCTATATTCAATCTCGGTAGTAGTCTGGAACAAAGGGTGGGCCGAGAGGTCAACGCCCGGGGACAGCATCTCCGTTTTATACATTTAGAATATCACTGTGTTATCAAAGGGTATTATACAACTATTGTTTTAATATTACTAGATTCCCGCGCGCGGTTTTACCCGCGTAACTCCCGTTCCCGCGGGAACTTCGTAATTAAATATAGCCTTCGTCACTCAGGGTGAATGTAGATTTCCAATGGTGAAAGAATTTTTGATTTTGATATTGATTCGGTACAGTAGTTTTTAAGTTTATTAATTACAAACATACAAGCTTTTCTTTTAATAATATTAGTATGGATAAAAGTTGATTAAGTATATACACCGTGATTTTAAGTCGGTAATATTCAGTGATTTTTTTAATTTTCGGTAGAATAATCGATCAAAAATAAATAAAGGTAAATATATATTTTTAATCTTTAGGCCGCATATTATATTTTACTTAAGTATTTTTGACATACCAACATAAAACATCTGTCTCTTAAAGTCTTATTGAGTCTTCACATGGGTGCCGTAAGAGGGGACTAAGGGACATATACTGATATTGATGGATGCTTCTGGTGATTAAAGCAATATCAGTCAACGACCCTGGCTTGCCTAGGTATGTTAAAAGGAGGACCATGTTCAGCAGTGGATGTACTCGGGCTGTTTTATTGAAAATGTTTATTACACTAATAGCATTGAACTATTTTCACTCTATGTCTGTAAAAAAAAAGATGAAATAACTATGCCTTAGACATCTATTTTATATAACGCCCTATTATTTTCAAGACGGTAAAAAAGCCACCCAGTATATTCTTCTCTTTTTCTTTAAAAAGATTACTAGCAGAGTTGTGCAGCCTACTATCCCCTGTAGCAATAATGCTTGTGTTACGAGTGGGTTACGTCACGTCGGTAGTGCAATGGGTGGGGATCGAACCGGCGACCATAAGGTCAGAAGTCCGACTCCCCTAGCCATCGGGCTACGGCCTTCTTCTTGAGAGAAACATTTGGTGTAAAAAATATACATATATGTATTTTTATGCTGTGTTTAACAACCTCCGTAGAGCAGTGGTATCTGGCTCGCTTTAAATCTCGGAGATCGTGGGTTCAACCCCACGCCGGACAAGAAGTCTTTGTGTTTATTCTTAGATTCTTTCCGGGTCTGGATGGTTGAAAGACTACCCTCCGTGCCTGGGAAAGCACGTTAAGCCGTTGGTATTGTTGGATGAAGGAACGGGCAGCATCGTTTCCTTGTGTATTACAACATAATACTGCGATCACTAACCCGCCTGACACGCGTAATGACTATGGCAAAAGCCCTCCCTCGGGAGGAGGCACATTTTCGGCAGTGGACGTTGTACGGGCTGATGATGATGATGATGCTATGTTTCGATAGTAATACTATTGTTATTAGCATCAATTTAAATATCACAGGGTATGGAGCGGCTACTGTAATATCGATGTGCATGTTAAACCTGACTTATAGTAGAGTTATGCACCCAGTCCTTCCGATAAAGTGCTAAACTAGTTGCTAACTTCGTCCAACATGGATGGAACTTATGAAATATCAATAACAACCGGGCGGGGCGCAGCCCGAGCCTCGGGGTAACTTGGTAGCTTAATTAGATCAGTAATTTAGTTTCATTATACACGATAAACAAATTCCTCTATACAAATAAATTAAATTCAAGTGTCTATTTGTAATACTTTACTAGCTACTAGCTTTCCGCGTGTGGTTTAACCCCTTTTTTTTCGATTTGGCTTGCCTGGTATGAGGCTTTTGCTACTTCACTGGGCATAAAGGCGAGCAGAGCTTCAGCCTTAATAAATGGTTTAAAAACTACAAACTAAGCAACCTGCGCAAGAGGGCGCCCTCTGTATGGCTAGGACCTCGGCTCAGGGCGGTCGCTGGCGATGATATTTAGGGGTTATGACTTTTAGTATGTAAGGGGAGTTTTGTGCAACTGTCGCTCTGCTTTACAGTTCGCGGGCCTCTCGGACTTCGGGTCTACATGGGCATCGGATGGTGTGGTTTAACTCGCGTAGCTCTGTTTCTATGGAAACTTTGTTATTAAATATAACCTATGTCATCCGTGAATAATGTAGCTTACTAACGTTGATTGATTTTTTAAATTCGGTCAAGTACTTTCGGAGCCGATTAAATACAAACATACACACAATTAAATCTTTCCTCTATTAGTATAGATATATATGTAGGGTATTTGGGTACTTATAACAAATACACAATTCAATAACATTGTCTGTCGGTCTGTCTATCTGTCTGTTTGTTCCAGCCAGGACCAATTTTGATGGGACTATTAATGCTTTTTAGATAATTTTATAAAGTACAGCTTACGCCCGCGTAGCTCATGTTCCCTTCCTCGATAAATTGGGCTATATAAGAAAGAATGTTTCAAATCGGACCAGTAGTTCTTGAGATTAGTGCATTTAAACAAACAAACTCTTCAGCTTTATATAATAGTATAGAAATATAGGCTACTTTTTATTTTCTGTAAATAACTGATTTGTTATTATTATCTCAATGTTTTTCTAGGTAATGGTCCATTTTCTGACGGCCATTGTGAGTCCCGCCCACCCTTTCACGCTTACTCACGCGTTCGTTGATGTTGCTTTTAGCTGTAAATTACTCTCTGTGCTATAAATTATTATTTGTATACAAATTTTATTTATAGTACGTAAAATAATATATCACTATCAGCCTGTAAAACGTCCACTGCTGAACATAGGCCTACTCACGAGGATATTCTATAGTCACCACGCTTGTTACGCGGGTTGGTGACCGCAGTATTATATTGTAGCACACAGGGAAACGCTGCTGGCCATTTTTGTTATGAATGACGTTATAACCATCGGGACTAACGCCGTAGCGTGCATTCCGAAGCACGGAGGGTAGTCAATCAAACAGACCAGATAAGAAATCATAGATTTCTCGTTCAGTTTGAGAATTGACACGCAAACCCCAGACCTCCGAGATTTAAAGAGTACTTAGTTTATATTTTAAGATAGCTTGAAAACGCACGGGAAAGCTAGTATATAATACCAGAACTATTCAAATAATAGCGAAAACGCTTTAGCAAAAATCATTCCTATAAACTAGAACTCGCAACGATACATGCTTACAAAGTATTTATTTATTTTTCCACCCCTCGGAACAATTTTTACTATGGCTCCAAACTTCAATACACATAATACATCACACATTTTCTCGACACACGATTTTCAACCTTATTGCGATAACTTTAAAATCACATATCGAGATTTCAAACTTTAGTCAAATCACTAAAGTTTGTTGATCGATTTTCAACCTTATTGCTATGACGTTACGTTATGTGTCTTCTAGATAATACAGTTGTCACGGCATCGCCCTATATTCACTTTGACATAAAAACAAAACAGTTTTTCTCCGCGTTGTGGTTATCAGATTTGAGTGCGAGACTGATGGTTTTAAAGATAAAAGGTGTACGAAGAAATCACAGTTTGAAAATAAACCGCTATGAAAATTGCGTAGAAGTATACATACCTACAAAAGTGTATAATATACCATATGTATTTTCTGTTCTAGTTATATTGACTCCTACCAAGACACCGAACATTTTTAAACTTAATTATTAAGATTTCCTGAGTAACGAACACTTAAGGATTAAAACAATTCGTCCGAAAAAAAATAAGCATATAAAAAAACATATTTCATTAAATTACCTATATTTTTGAGACCTACTTTTTTAAATAGTTTTACTTTTCACCGTTTAATTCTACTGCTGAACATGGATCTCCTCTTTAACAGATTTTGGCAAGCCAGGGTCTTTGATGGACATTACCAAAATCGCCACGCTTCGCAGGCGGATTGGTGATCGCAGTAAGATTTGAGTATATTTGAGCTGATACAGGTTGCTGCTCATCCAGTGGGTGGGATGACGTCGTAGATTCTAAGCCGGAAACCACAAGGCACTAATAAAATAAAATAAAAAAACCTTCTCGAATTGTTACTATTCCACGCGGACTTAAATAAATAAGCTAAAAAAAGCTTAATATCTTTGTAATAATAATTTAAGCTCAAAGAAATAACACAACACATTAATTATATTTACTCCTTAATTTCGGGGTAATTTTATCGCATGACAACCTTATCCATTCTCTATGCTTCTTTAAGAAATAACAAATAGTCTTCACTCTAGACGATAGATGGCGCTACTATTAAACCTTCTTCATATTTTGACGGCATGCGTTATTATAAACATTAATACCTATTATGGATGGAGCCTTTATATCTGGTGAAATACCAAAAGCCTCGTGGCATATATACCTATGTCCGTCCGAAAGAAATTGTTTAACAACTATACCTACCGTCTTTGTTAGGGCCTAAGCACACCACGTTTTTTAAACGCGCCGTCGACGCGCGTTTTAGAAACAGTACTGACTTGCGTGCGTATCGATACAAAAGTCAGTACTTTGTTTCTAAAACGCGCGTCGACGGCGCGTTAAAAAAACGTGGTGTGCTTAGGCCCTTAGTGTGAACTGTTAAATAGTGCGATACCGCGTCTAGCCTATAATGTTAATCGAGCTTATTAACTATCCCCGTGCTAAGTTTCAGCCAAATCCATTCAATAGTTTTAACGTTAAGGGTAACAAACATCCATCCATACTTACAAACTTTCGCGTTGATAATATTAGTTGGACTAGCGTTCCCCGTTTCGTACGGGTGCACATTTCTAGTAAGAAACCTATGTACCTAACTCATGGATAATGTAGCATTCTAATGGTGACAGAATTATCAATATCCGTCCAATCGTTTTTAGGGTTCCGTAGCCAAATGGCAAAAAACGGAACCCTTATAGATTCGTCATGTCTGTCTGTCTGTCTGTCTGTCCGTCCGTATGTCACAGCCACTTTTTTCCGAAACTATAAGTACTATAATGTTGTTACTTGGCAAGTAGATGTATATTGTGAACCGCATTAAACCGCACTAAAAAAAATATATGATGTACATAACCATGCAAACTTCCACCGAAAATTGGTTTGAACGAGATCAAGTAAGTAGTTTTTTTTTAATACGTCATAAACCGTAAACCGCAGTTTACCTTTCATTCATTCAACATCGATCAAAGTTACAACGAACTACAAGAACTTTTATACTATGTTATTTGTTGTATTCTTGATATCAAAAAAAGGTACGCACTTGTACGGAACCCTTCGTGCGAGAGTCCGACTCGCACTTGGCCGGTTTTTTGAGTATATGCGAAACCAACATACAAAAATATGTACAAACTTTTCCGCTTTATAATATTAGTCTTTTTTTCTTGCAGTTTTGCAATCTACTAGTAGGTGTTCTTGTTAACCCCTCGTGCTAAGCTAAAATGCTTGTGTTACGAGTGGGTTCATGTCGGTAGTGCAATGGGTGGGGTTCGAACCGGCGACCACAGGAACACAAGTCCTAATAAGTGCCTATAGATAACTTGTTACCTACACGTTATTATAATAGCATACAATTACGTATGAATGTTGTTTACTCGGGTGTTCGTATGAAGCGAATCATGCATTTCCTTGTGATATTAAAACTATCTTCAAAAATTATAGTCCGTTCAACTTTTTTGTTTACGGACTGTGCTGGTGGCGCCATCTAAGCAACTTAGCAAGTATTTTATCTTAGGTACTTCTAGAATCCGCGCGTGGTGTCACCCGCGTGACTCCCGTAGCAACTTCGTAATTAAATAGGTATAGTCTAAAGACTTCCTCGATAAATAAGAAAACCAGTCACCTCGGACCAGTAGTTCCTGAGATAAGAGCGTTCAAGCAAACAAACACACTCTTGAGCTTTATATATTACTTAGTACTTAGTAGATATAGAAAATTCACTTTCCAAATATTTCATTTAATTAGACAGCAAAATTAATGTTACATAATAATAAAATATTATCTGGATTATGTTGGTAGATTCCTGTTGCTTATGTAACTTTAAAAAATATTTTAGGTTGGTAATACTTAAGCATGATGTAAGAACCTAAACGGCCGTGACTTAAAGATTAGGTAAATTAAATGTTAAGCCACCGTGTAATAGGTGCCTTATAATATGACGATAGGATCAAACATCTACATAAAAATACAATATTGATTTTTAAGGTTAATTTCCGTGCATCACGACGAATCGTATGCGGCTGATGCGACAGTGTGTAAAACCTCTATCTTGATTCTGAGGATGGTTACGACTCTAAGAGCACGTTAAGCCGTTCGTCCCGATTGTTACAATCATTACAAACTAAATAAAAAGTAAAGTTGGTGCGCTGTGAGGAACACACTGCAGCCGGTAAAAGTCTACCTTTTTTATTTTTCGGACGGACCTACAAAGTTAGCGACGAGGCTTTTGCTACTTAAAAAAACATTTACCTTGGTATGTATATTAGGAACTCGGCTAACGCAAACACGTCCCAAAACTATGCGTTATCTAGTCTGACGCAGCGTTAGGAGCATGATGTAATGAAGTTTGTCATTATTTGTTAAAAAAGATCCCGAATAGGCTAGCTGACACATAATATGAAATTATGTTACAATGATGCTTATTTCTAAAAGTATTTGTCATATGGAACCTACATTATAATAATTTCTGTTCATAAACCTTGAATATGTTTGTATAAACTCAATATGAAAATTATTTATTTTGTCTATGTCTTTAACGTCTGAAAACGGTATCAGCCATTTTGTGACGTCATACATCAACATGAACGCGATCCTTAAAATACACTTTCTAAGTCATGACGTCATTCCACTTGAACACAGATAATTTATATAGATCAACATGTCTGACATCGTTTTCGTCTCCAAATGTCAAGCCAATTTTGAAATATTTATTTTAGTGCTTTCTAGATCTCAAAAAAATGCCATATTTTTTTCTTGATCTAGTTAAACCATTCGTGACCATATAATAATAATTTCAAAAAAGTGTCAACTAGCCTATTGTGTCATGAAAGGGTGTACAAATCAAAGCGCAACATTATTTTTATAACTGTACTCTAAAGTACTGTGCAAAATCATAGCACCAATTTAACTAGTGTTGCCAGGTCCGATTTGTTTTAAATCGGTACATGCGGTCAAAAAAACGGGACTTTAAACAAAAAACAAGGGGTTTTTAAGTTTCGGTTTAATTTATTGCGTTTTAAACTACTAGTGCAAGTATAGTATTATATTAAGTAATTACCTAAATTAAATATCTTTTTAATATTACATAAAAAATAATCAGTCTTGCTGGACTAGTAGAAATTTTTAATTTTTAGATTAATCGGGACATTTGACGTACCGATCAGGTACAAATCGGGCCGCGTCCCCAGACTCCTGAAAATCGGGTCACCTGGCAACACTAAATTTAATGCACAAAAGCACCGGCTTCAGTGCATTGTTCGACAGCGTCTTTTCTTTTTATATGTTCTGAGGATAAAACATAAAATGGTATCCATTCGTCCGCAGTATGTTTTTCATTCCAACAATCAATTTTCTTCCCGCACTGTCACTCTAACCTAAAAAACGCCCATCTTACCAAACCAACTTAATTTCATTACAAGAATCGCGCGTCATCGTGATTTAAAAAAAAATATAAACGCTTACGTCATGTCGATATCTAACTGTCACAACTATCGAAAAGCCACACGATTTTCAACCTTAAAACTTAGCTATAAGGTCGTTTTGTAGATCCAGGGTAATAAATCAAGTTCGATCAGAAATAGTTGCAAATACCCTAATGAGGTGGTGACAAGAAAAAGCGCGCTGAGGGAATAAATAAAAAAGTTTCGTTCAACGAGCCATCGGACTCCGCCTATTTGACGTTATAAATCTCGCTTCAAATTACATTCAATTTGCTATACTGCGAACTCAAATATTACTGGCTAGCTTTATAAAATGAGTTTGGAGGAAATAGAATCGGTTTCGCTATGAGAATAAAAACTAAAACCGGGTTTAACGACTTTGAAATTATAAGTTTTAGTGGTGTGTGGCGTTCTTATTACAATTAGCAATATAATGAATGACATATTTTTGTACAACTTATTTCCCGTTTTGGAAAAAGTTAATTATTTGTAGAAATTTGTGCTCAAAATTCATGGGATGGTTAAGCTTTTTATTTTTAAATCATATCATCATCTGCATCATTCATATCTACAATATAGAATCTAGATAGAGATGTCCAGTAGAAATTTTGTATAATATAATATACCTACCTTTATTTTTTATGATATTTTTTTTACATATTTTATATTATTTTTATGATGCATAACAAATAATAAACTTAAATTGTCATTAGCAAATTCCTAGGTTGCATTCGACATTGCATTGGACCATATTATATATCACATTTTTCGCGTTTAGTACCCCAAGGGTAAAAACGGAACCCTAAGAACGAAGACTGGACTCGACTGTCAAATTGTCACGGATCTGTATTTCAAAATTGTGATAACTAGTTATATTTTTTTATGAATATTTTAAACACTTTATGGAAAGGTTAACCTTATACTATGTCTCAAAATTGAGATTAATAAAATTAGATCACTGGCAGGACTCGATCCTGCATCTTAAGTAAAGCCCTCAATGCCCTACGGTGGAACCACAGCCTAAGTAGATAAAGGAAAATTATTGACCCGTAAAACATTCGCTTCTTTACCATTAAAAACAACAACATTATAACAACAACCACAAACACAGCATTATTTATTGATGACAAGCACGAGGTAAAGCGATCCGACCATTATCTGCAGGAGGGGTGTACTGCTTATGATAAATAGTGGGATGGGCGGTGAACCGTGAGTAATGTGCCGTCGGCAGGACAATGGACTTTCGGCTGTGTACTCAATTAAGCGTAGAGATAAATGAAAGAGCGGTTATTCATATTTTAGTGCACTGACTGAAAACAAATAATCTCCATAGCGTAGCAGATACCGTCAGTAGCCTAGCGGTATAAGTTTCACTTTAAGTCTCGGCGTAGGGTTCGATTCCCACGCCGGACTATAAATCTTTGTGTACATTCTAAGATTTCTTTCTGAGTCTGGTTGGTTGATGGATACCCTCGCTTGGTCTCGATTGATAGAACATCATCTATAAAAAGCGTATACCAGAGAACGGGCATCAGCGTTTCCTTGTGTGTTCCAACATAATACTCCGCCGACCGACCCGCCTACCAAGCATGATGACTATATCAAAAACCCTCCCTCAGGAGTATGCACATGTTCAGCAGTGGACGTGAAACGGGCAGATGATGATGATGAAATTATTTCTGTGGCCTCTAGAAGAGTTTGTTTGATTGCTTGAAAGCGCTTATCTCAGGACTTACAGGACCGATTTAAAAAATCCTTTCGGTATTAGATAGCTCGTTTATCAATAAAGCCTATAGGCTAGTCTAAGCTAGTAACTTATCACATAATAAAATATAAGCATTAAAAAAAATGCCTATCTTTTTGAAGGGTATACTCCTTACAGATTAAACAGAAATATGGCCGCAGGAGTGCCAACATAAAACGCAGACATCGTCAGCGACACTCCACGACTGCTGATGTTAATTTATACAATGGGACGCCCTTCGTACTTCACAGCCTTTTCACTGAACATTCAATAGGTTTTTGAAGTATTTAGCTGAAGATTTGTTCGATTGTAAACTTCAAGTGGTTGAGATAAAGTCAGATTTGATTTGTAGCACTTTTGTAAGATAAAAAGTACATAATGCAAAAGTGACTCGGCATTCCGACACCTATCGAATGTATTGAATGGCTCAGTAGTTATGGTAGCTATTGATGAAACCTGATTCTAGGATCGATTCCCACTCAAGACAACAATTTGTGTGATCCACAGATGTACTTTATGTCCGTGAATTATTTGTTCGTAAGCCTATGCTAGTTCTGGGTTCGATTTAGATTCGAACCTAATCGAATCGAATAGGTTTCATACAAATAGTTGTCTCTGGTAGGCCAGAGACAACTATTAGTATGAACCATAGATAAATGTTCTGTGGTGACAATGGCAAGGACACTACTCGGCAGGAGGCCCATGTTCAGCATGAACGGTATGCGAGCTGATGGTTAACTTAATCTATATGTATGCTAATATATAAAACTGAAGAGTTTGCTTGGTTTTTTGCTTGAACGCGCTAATCTCAACAACTACAGGTCCGATTTGGAACATTTTTTCAGTGTAAGATAGCATATTAATCGAGAATGGGTATAGTCTATATTTTAGTATGAAGTTCCCACGGGAACTTGAGTTATGCGAGTGATACCGCGCGCGGGAAGCTAATAAAGCATAAAATAATAAACCCACAAGTCCATTAATCAATTCCTTATCGCTCTTTCCACAATATTAACTTTTATGTTAACATCATAGAGGTTAATTTAGTGAAAACTGACTCAGCATGTTTATTATATCATCTTAATATAAGACTGAAAATACGAAATATATCAAAAATGACTTAAATACTTAAGTCATCAATGAAATGTCGATCTAATTTGTATAAACATAAGGTTCGATTTTCCTTAAGGAGGAGATGGTGCATGTGTATTAAAAAGTGTGCGTACCCTTTAATAGGGTACTTCAGTATTGAATAGCTGTCATATTCAACCCTTGGTAGTTAGTTGCAGGGATTGTACATTAAATAAAGATGCTTACTAAAATAAGGGGATGTATAAGTAACTGATTCTCAAAATGGTCGCTTGATTGATTGTATAAATATGTCCAGTAATTTTCTTTTGTCGTCCTTATCGCCCTCCCGATTCTTAGATTGCAAAAAAACTTCCGATGTCCTCGTAGACCCGACGTCCGAGAAGCCCGCGAACTGTTAAGTAGAGCGAAAGTTGCACAAAATTCGCCTAAAAATCTGAAATCATCATTCCTCAATCCCCCGCCAGCGACCGCCCTAAGCCGAGGTCCAAGTCCCACATGGGGCGTCTTCTTGCGCAGGTTCCTTAGTTTGTAGTATTTAAACCATTTATTGAGGCTGGAGCTCTGCTCGACTTTATGTTCGGTGAAGAAGCAAAATCCTGCTGGATTCCGAAAAAAAATACATTTTTATCAGCCAGCGACAGTCCTAAGGTACATGCCACACACAGAGCTCTCACAAAGTACTAAGTATACAGTATTTAGAGCATATATAATAAAGCTAGAGCCCTGCACGCTTTTATGCCCGGTGAAGAAGCAAAAGCTTCGTGGTTAACTACATATGAACATATGAAGTCCAAAAAAATATCCTTTTTATGCATATTTTATTAGCGACTTTTATTAGCGATTTGATTAGACAACCTCCGTAGCGTAGCGGTATTTGGTTCGCCTTGAATCTCGGAGGTCGTGGGTTCGATCCCCAAACCGGACATGAAATCTTTGTATAAATTCTAAGATTTCTTTCCGGGTCTGGTTGGTTGAGGGACTACCCTCCGTGCTTCGGAAAGCACGTTAAGCCGTTGGTCCCGATTGTTATAACATCATCTATAATAATCGTATAACATGGAACGGGCAGCAGCGTTTCCTTGTGGGGTACAACATAATAGGTACTGCGGTCACCAATCCGCCTGCCAAGCGTGGTGACTATGGCAAATACCCTCCCCGGGAGGAGGCCCATGTTCAGCAGTGGACGTTATACGGGCTGATGATGATGATGATGATGCATATTTTATTAATCCCAAACCTAGAATTTCCACATTTTTAATGTTAGTCTGGTTGGCTGAGGGTATAACCTCCGCACTCCAAGCCTCAGAAAGCACGTCAAGCCGTTGGTCAAGAATTGTATACCAGAGAAAAGACAGCAGCGATCACCAACCCGCCTGCCAAGCGTGGTGACTATGCCAAATACCCTCCCTCGAGAGGAGGCCCATGTTCAGCAGTGGACGTCATAAGGGCTGATAATGATGATTTAAAAAGTGATAGGTAGGTACCCTTATTTATACCATCAAAATAATTGTCCTGGAAATTATATTTGATGTCATTTAAATCACCATAAACAGTCATTAAATTCCAGTTACGATTTCTTATGACCACTAAATTACAATTCAATGACTTAAATAGGCTCTTAAAAGTAAGAAATAAATATACTTAACATTAATGTTATGTTTATTTAGGGATATCGTGCTTAAATATCGACTATAATTTATATGCTTATCCAATAAATATATAAGTTATAGTGGCTATATAAGTACACAAGTATACAGAAATTATATATTATCTAATTAAATATATTTAATATACTATATTAATAAACCAACATATGTATTGACTATTTACAAATGCCTGTAATACTTATTTACAAATAGTTTACGTGAATAAAACCTTTTTAATATTGATTTATTTATTTATAAACGGAGGATGATAAGGCGCTGTGAATTAAGATTGGCCGATGGACATCAACAAGCATTCTCAGGTAGTTATTGTGCTAAAACAATAAATATGACTGTTTAATTTTAAGATGCTTTTTATTGTGATGGTAATGTGTTTTATGCATCAAATAAAAAAAATAAAAATATAGCCAATTACCTCCATATTGATACCTAACTTTTTAATTGTACGTAACAGAGTGAGAGAAATTGTACAATAGTACGCATCTATTGACCTTTTTATCTTTAAAAATAGTACGTTTCAGTAGATGCGTACTATTTTAAGGTAAAAGAATAAAATAAAAGCTTATTCGTCCGGAAATCGCGTTCCGGAATCTTGCTGAGTACTTCGCTATTGATTTAATACCTTTGTAGAATAAGAATTGCTTTTGCTAAAGGATCTAGTACAAGAATAAGGTATGGCTTTAATCTGGTGTATTCCCGGCAACTTTATAAGAGAATTGGTTCAAAGCTGCTATTGAAATAGCAACTTTTAAATAAAATATACCAATGTACCTACTCATTTCTCATTGACAACCTCCGTAGCTTAGCGGTATTTGGCTCGCTTTAAATCTCGGAGGTCGTGGGTTGGATCTCCACGCCGGATAGGAAATCTTTGTGTAAATTCTAAGATTTATTTCCGGGTCTGGTGACCCTCCGTGCCTCGTTAAGCCGTTGGTCCCGATTGTGAAGTATAACATCATCTATAATAATCGTATAACAAGGAACGGGCAGCAGCGTTTCCTTGTGTGGTACAACATAATACTGCGGTAACCACCCGCTTGCCAAGCGTGGTGACTATGGCAAATACCCTCCCTGGGGAGGTGGCCCTAGTTCAGCAGCGGACGTTGCTGATAATGAGGATGAACTACTCATTTAGACTTTTTTTTATATAGATAATATAATAAGAACGTTTTCGTTTACATTTTCAATAAACGTTTCGTTTTCATTTTCATGTCGACATAAAAAATTTAAAGCTTATTATTTTAGCGTATAATTCCTTATATCATATACCATTGTATACCTAATTGTTCTTGAATAAATAATTGAATTGAATAAAAAAAATTGAACTAAGTTGTAAATATTTGCTCGTACATAACTAGGTAGGCACTATTTTTTTTAAACCATAGACATTACAGGTTGTTTTTTTTTTTTTTTTTAATCTTTGTTCTTATGTATCCCTCAATAAATTCGATCGATTTCTTTATACCAGAAATCCACATAATGAATGCGATAGCTAGCGAATATATAATATCAATTTAAGATCCAAATTAAACCACGTTACTTACTTACCAAAGATTTACGGATAATTTATAACGATTCCATACATAAAAATCAATGTATCATTATACCACCGAGACCTGTGTTTTTCGCTACGCTTAAAAATGTCATACCTATCTGCAACCAAAGTTCAACGTCCTCCATACCACGCCTGTACATACCTGAAACAAAAAGCAAAGCATTAGAATATTAACAATAGCGCCATCTATCGACGTGAAAAATAAACTAAACAGGTTCTGTTCCAACGGACAATGTAGTTTGTAAGAGTAAAACTAGGTGGCGCTAAACACAACTTTGTACAACAATAGGAATTTATTGATTTTAATACGAGAGGGGTGGTTTACGCAGGGGTGGCTGCCAGACTATTTGAGCAAAGCAAAACGCTTCGCGACATCAATCAAATTAATTATGTAGGTAGTTATTGAGAGGATGCTGTCATCGCATTGTCGACTTTTGCTATGATTTCTGTCTAAGTATCAGATTAAGGGTTTTATTGAAATTAGTTGAAATGTCAGATAAAAATATGAATGGAGTAATTTTTTCCATTTGACAGATTGTATACACTGATCATTTTCATTTGTGGAATGAAAACTTTAGTATTAAATGTATCTAGCTATTTCTTTGAATGTAACCTTCGAATTATACCCAGGAATAATTTCAGCATTTATGTATTAACATACATTTGTACTTGACACAATTACAATGTAAAACAATAAAGTATACCTACTAATATAAAAAGCTGAAGAGTTTATTTATTTGCTTGAACGCGCTAATCTCAGAAACTATTGGTCTGATTTGAAAAATTCTTTCAGTGTTATCGGCGTGTGGTGGCGAGTGGCTATCGGTTATCGTTTGGAGTAGGGACTAGGGGGCCCTACACCATCGCGGGGCCCTGGGCACGTGCCCAGTATGCCCAGTGCTAAAGAGGGGCCTGGGTCTGGTTGGTGGAAAGAATCTTTGAGCCCTCCATGCCGGTCCTATTGTCGTAACATCATCTAAGACAGTCGTTTATCATGTAACGGATATAATACAACCCGTCTGCCAAGCGTGGTGACTATGTCGACCCAATGTTCAGATGTTCACCAGTGAACGTTGTACGGGCTGGTAACGATCATTTATCATCATCATCAGCCCGTATAACGTCCACTGCTGAACATGGGCCTCTTCCCGAAAGAGGGTAGTTGCCATAGTCACCACGCTTGGCAGGCGGGTTGGTGACCGCAGTATTATGTTGTACCACACTAGGAAACGCTGCTGCCCGTTCTTTGATATCCGATTATTTTATATGATGTTATAACAATCGGGACCGACGGCTTAACGTGTTTTCCGAGGCACGGGGGGTAGACCCTCAACCAACCAGACCCGGAAAGAAATCTCAGAATTTACACAAAGATTTTCTGTCCGGCGTGGGGATCGAACTCACGACCTCCGAGATTCAAGCGAGCTAAATACCGCTACGCTACGGAGGTTGTCGATAATTTATAATTCAATGTATTTTCTGTCTTATTGTAGGTACATAAACTAACAGTAATTATGTACAAATTAGAGCCTTCACAATAATAAGCAGAATAATAATTGCTCTCATTGAAACCGAAGTGACATCATTGTCCCCGCTTTCATCTTCAAAGTTTTAATTGAAGCCAACCTTTGTCAGTTCTGTTTATTAATAGTGTTGCCAGGTACAGTGACTATAAATGTGAAAACAGGGAAAAAAATCTTGAGAAAAACATAATGGCGCCCTAAAAGCGTATTTCGGTTCCATTCTATTCTGCATTCTCGGAACCTTTCCAAGTAATATAGATTTAGAATAGTATAGTATTGTATAAGTTAGTTTTAATTTAAATTGGCTAATTTAAGTTGTATGTATGTATTTAATACATTTATCTAAAACTAGCGACCCGCCCCTGCTTCGCACGGGTGAAATGCCGATGTATTATACATATAAACCTTCCTCTTGAATCACTCTATCTATTAAAAAAAAGCGCCTCCAAATTCGTTGCGTAGTTTTAAAGATTTAAGTTTGCATAGGGACGGACGGACAGCGACAGCGGCATTGTTTTATACTATGTAGTGATGATGATGTTAAAATTAAATATTTCGGAAACGATCTTTTATTAAATTAATTGCCTTCCACGTATCCCTAATCATATATTCTGTGAATGATAAATAAGAAGGTAACATTAAATGTGTAATCGAAAAAAAATAAGCAAATTCCAGGTATATAATATTGAAACATGTTTTTTTTATTTTGAATTTTATCGGTTTTGTAGTTGGAAATATAATTGAGTATTCCCTCGGGTAGATTTGAGAGATTCTAAAAACGCTTGTCATTAATGATTGTTATTCGATTTTAATATAACTTTATTATCTTCGCGATGAAGACAAATTGTAGTTAAAGGCTGTAGACTTTTTAATTTATCAGCTCGCTAACGTCCACTGCTGAACATGGGCCTCCTCTTAACAGACCTTGACAAGCTAGGGTCGTAGAGGGAGAGCGGGAGGAGCTCGTTGGCGTGGTGGGAGACGACCTCTCACTGCCGACCATCATTTCAAAGATTGTCCAAAGCGAGAGGTCGTGGGAGGCGGTTGCCTACTTCTGTAGACAAGTAATGTCACAGAAGGAGGCGGCAGAGTGGGAGAGGGAAGAAGATCCCTCCACCCACCCGCTCCGCAACAGCATCCTAAAAACTATAGCGGAGAGTATTGACTCTCCGATTATTAAAAGTTTTGTGAGAAGGACAATCACTGAACATTTATTTGGGGATGTCCTTTTCACAATACAATTCTACTCTGTCCTCTCTAATGTATCTCAGCTACCGAAAAATAAAGAATATTATTATTATTATACGGCGTGTAGGCCGTCGTCGGCGGGCCGAAACCCGCCGCCTACCGCCCTAGGCTCGGCTTCGGGGAGTGGGGCACATGGGCCCCGCTCCCTGCGAGGCTGACCCATGAGGAGTAGGGACGCTCCGGGTGTCCCTATTATTTGGCAAATGGGCAGAAAAATGAGCAACAAAAATAGGGTTGTTGAGGGATATTGCCATGATAACCACGCTTGGCTGGCTGGTACGATTGCTGTAAGATGGTAGTATCCTTGAGCTGACAGATTCTGCTGCCCATCCATCAGCTGTACGTCCCTTAGTCACCTTAATGACACCAGTAGGAAAACAACAGTAAAGGGCTATACCTCTTCACTACATAATATAAAACAAAGTCGGTTTCCGCTGTCTGTCCGTCCCTATAAGATAAGATGAATTGTTCCCTTTATGTCGAGTCCCGTTATGTCGAGTCTGGGAGTCTATTGTTCTCCAAAGTATTGATATTTTACGCTTTCTATTACCGTTATGTCGAGTTTGGTGAACAGGTACAGTCAGGATATAAATTTAACGCCAGTGGCATTAAATCATTATTATCTTTTAAACTCGCCACGGACATTTCATACATAGTGGGTATGGGTTTCAAGTCTGTCCGTACGTCATTTTTACATTGATTAAACTTTTTTTCAAATTCTTCTTTTTTGTAATCTGGCAAACAAACATGATCTCTTGCTCCATTCCTTAGAATGTTTGCTTCCTTTTCATCTAAAGTTAAGGAAGCTATAACAATTTTTTATTTGTGCAGTACCAAATTCAGGAGCCATATTTATTTATTTTATTAATGCGGTACCTGTAGCCATCTTTCAATAAAATTTTACAAACTTTTTGGCTTTCGACGAAAATTAATTTATTATCAGTTCCATGAACCGCGTCCAAGTTCTTGATTCTCTTGGCTACTGCCGTCATGAGGTCTTACTTAGGTGTTAAAATTACCCCATGAGCTGCAACCGGGTTATTGATTATCTTCATTTTGAGGTGTTGATGTGATACATTCGGGTTTTTGAATTATATCTACACCGGCGATATTTTGTTGATAGAGATTTAATAATGCTTAAGATTCGCTAGAATCATCTTTTTCTAAGTTTTGGCGTTGGATAGGTTCATGTATACTCCCATCGCTTACTTCGCATTAATGTCGCCTGTTTCGTTGCCTTCCTAAATATTGATTATGGTAATTAAATCCATCATTGATATTTGTGATTATACTTCATACATCTTCAGAAATCCTACCAATGTAAATATGTGCGAAGGTGACATCTAAGACTTACCTGATATTCGAACTTGAGTTGCGCTAATGTACCTACCTAATGTACATATTATTTTAGGTACACCGACAACACGTCTTAATACTGCTAGTCTTAATAAAGCTATACAGCTTAAGCTAGTACTTAATTTATGGAAAATCACCAATGCGTCATTGAATTTCGGTTAGTCAATATAGTCTAATACGTATAAAAAATGAACTTTTTATTTTAAAAGATACTTTTTCATCTAACTGTACTTCTAAATAGGATATTATTAAGCTCGACATAAAGGTAATAGAAGCGTGGTAAAGAAACTCGACATAAAGGGAATAGAAACGGGACAGAAAACGTTGACTCGACATAGGGGTAATAGAAGCGAGACAAGGTTTTCGGCTCGACATAACGGGACTCGACATAAAGGGAACAATTCGATAAGATACTAAGATAAGATAGTTTTAATTTAAATTAAAACTAACTTATACAATACTATACTATTCTAGTAGTAGTCGCTAGTGACTAATATATAAAGCTAAAAAGTTTGTTCGTTTGCTCGAACGCGCTTATCTCAGGAACTACTGGTCCGATTAGAAAAAAACTTGCAGTGTTAGATAGCCCATTTATCGAGGAGGGCTATTGGATATATTTAATTATGAAGTTCCTACGAGAACGAGAGTAAAGAGGGTGAAACCGCGCGCGAGAAGCTAGTATCATCATCATCATCGGCCCGTATAACGTCTACTGCTGAACATGGGCCTCCTTCCGTATTTGCCATAGTCACCACGCTTGCAGACGGGTTGGTGACCGCAGTATTATGTTGTACCACACAAGGAAACGCTGCTGCCCGTTCCTTGATATAGGATTATTATTGATGATGTAATAACAATCTGGACCAATGGCTTAACGTGCTTTCCGAGGCACGGAGGGTAGTCCCTCAACCAACCAGACCCGGAAATAAATCTTAGAATTTACACAAAGATTTCCTGTTTGGAGTGGGGATTGAACCCACCATCTCCGAGATTAAAAGTGAGCCAAATGCGGCTACGCTACGGAGGTTGGCGTGGAAGCTAGTATTAGTATTTCCTGTAAATAACCTATGAAAACCTACATGTAAATAAAGCACTGAGGTCCCCGGAAACACTTTATTTTAGGCAATTATAAATAAGTACAACAGTTCACAGCCGGATGTGTAGGTACTGTATCTGTATGTAGGTGTAAGGTAGCATCATGTGAAACTCTTAAGTGGTACAAATACAAGTTTTTTTGTTTTTTTTTTGTTTTTAAAAGACAACTCCCGCACTAGGGAAATAAATCCCTGTGTCGCGGGGGACTTTACAAACATTCTCTCAGACTCAGAACAACTATTTGTGGTCCACACAAATAATTGTCCCGGGTGGGAATCGAACCCAGAACACCAGGTCTCAGAGGCAACTATCGTAACCACTGAGCCACCGGTGCAGTCATTGCGGGCAGTTCAATATTTGACTTGCGATAGTCCATAACGTTGTAGCTTGTTGTTACATTAGCTAAACTAGCTTCAAGCTTGAGTTTTTACCCGCGTATCTCGAAGACCATGGCTGTATATATCCTTGTTTCAAAATTGAGATTAATAAAATTTGACCACCGGCAGGATTCGAACCTGCACCTTAGGTAAAGCCATGCATTAACCATTTAGGCTACGGTGAAACCACACCGGTCGTCGAAATTTATCAATCCCTTTATGACACGTCTGTAATGGGGGACGTTTTATCTTAATTTTGAAACATAGTATATGGTAAACTTTTCCGTAAAGTATCCAAAAATATTTAAAAAGGTATATAATATCCTTCTTCGTTAAATGGGCTATCTAACACTCAAAGAATTTTTCAAATCGGAACTGTAGTTCCTGATTTTGGCGCGTTCAAGCAAACAAACAGTTTCAGCTTAACATATTAGTAAAGATATTATAAAGAGGAAAGAATGTTTGTTTGGTTGCATTGAACAAGCTCCGAAACTACAGGACCGATTCCAAAAAAATTTCACCATTAGAAAGCTAGGTTATCCAGGTCTAAATTTAATTGTGAAATTAAGTAAAATCCTGATATTTTTCCATTAAAAACAGAAATTACAATTTTTAATAATTTGCAGGGTTTAAAATATGGTGTCCACTATCACCTCCGGCAGTTGGTCGGGTGATGTTTTTTTTTTCTGACGGGCATACTTAGTTAGTCGTGAGGCTTTTGCTACTTCACCGGGCATAAAGACGAGCACAGCTCCAGCCTTAATAAATGGTTTTAAAACTACAAACTAAGCAAGAGGGGCAAGTTGGGCCCCCTGTGGGCCATGGACCTCGGCTCAGGGCGGTCGCTGGCGATGAGATTGTGGAATTATGACTTTTAATATTTTTGGGGGTTTAGTGCAAATCTTGCTCTACTTCACAGTTCGCGGGCCTTTCGGACTTCGGGTCTACGAGGGCATCAGATGTTGATTGATCTAAATTTACCTACTACCACCGTAAGTGACAGATTTTGAAGTAAAGAAGATTAAATTAAACGATTCAAATCTGTTTAAAACATTTTAAGCGGCCGTAGCCTAATGGCTAGGGCGTCCGACTTGTGATCTTGCGCACGCCGGTTCGATTCCCACCCTTTGTACTACGGACGTGATCCCACTCGTAGCACAAGCATTTCTAGCTTAGCACGTTGGGTTAATAAAAATAATAGTAGACTGCAAAATACAGCTAGTAATCTTTTCTAAAAGGAAATGGTTTACGAACATTGTGATAAAAGATTATATACCTTTATACAACTGGTAATACCAGTTGTATAAAGGTTTTAAGAGGTTCACTTCAACTTGTACCCCACATTGACCTACAGGAACTGGCAACATCACGCCTACTGACCGGAAGGGATGAGCAGAGATTGTTCCATTGCTATGTTTAATATTAAAGGGGGTGCTTTATTTTGACGAGCTGTTGGGAAATACTATTTGATTATTAATTAGGGATGTTTTTGTTTTGAGGGTTGGTTTTGTTATCATCAGACAGTATAACGTTCACTGTTTAACATTCCCCTTCTCAGTAACCACGCTTGGTAGGCGGATTGGTGACTGCAGTTGTGATTATATTGTAACGCACACAAAGATTTTCTTGTCCGGCGTGGGGATCGAACCCGCGACCACCAAGTTTTAAAGCGAGTAGAATAGCGCTACGGAGGTTAAAATTATAAACCCTTAAAATGAAATGAAATCGTTTATTGATAATGTAGATGAATCGGTCGTACTGTCAAATACAATGATAATGAAAAAAATAAAATAAGAAAACAATCTTAACTAATAAATTAGTTTATATTTCAACAATAATGTTATTAAATAAAATTTACCAATGTTGTTATGGCATGTGATAGTCGCTAATTATTAAATATAATTAAGATCAACCAGCGCGGGCTGGGATCGGGTCTGAAGCATAGAACGCGACGCTCACCTCGCCTTGCGAGGACGACCGTACCCTATCATAGCTTCCTACGAGTCTTTCTCTATCTACCTACGGTGTGATCAAAAATCCCATTTTCAATTAAAAAGCATATTGAACACACATTACAAGCCCCACATGTGTTTTATAGCTAAAATATTAATATATTCTAATAGTACCGGCCGCCGCCCATCAAACGTTCGCCATATTGACCATCGCTAATTTTTGACAGCTGACGTCCGGAAAAGGTAAAAGGTGTGATTTATGGTCAGTTCGGGGGAAATTTATTTTTTCGTCTGGCAATTTATTTGGAAACGAAATATTGGTATTGGTAAATGAACAAATAATGTTTTTTCTAATCTCTGTTTACATAAACGTGGATAGATAAACATGTACCTATGTACGCGTATTATATGAAGATAACTTGTAGATGTAGCGCATTATTTATTATGTTCGTGTTTTGTGATTCTTTCAATGGTTTATAAGAAAGAAAACTTTAGAAAAATCCCAATATAGGCTACTTGTAGTAGTTTACCCATGCCCTACCGACGTGAACCCACTCGTAACACAAGCATTTTAGCTTAGCACGGGGGGTTAACAACAATACTAGTAGACTGCAAAAACTCTGCTAGTAATCTTTTTTAGAAGAAAACAAAAAAAAAAGATGAGATTGGCATTTCATGACCAAGAAAAAAAAGGTCCTTTTTTGTGATCTAGAAAGCGCTAAAATACATATTTTAAAATGTGACATATGGAGATGAGATCGATGTCAGTGTCAATTCCATCTTCAAGTTTTATGAACAGAAATAATTATATTTTATACTTAATTGAGATTTATAAAATTCGGCAGGATTCGAATCTGCATCTTAGGTTAAGCCCCTAATTCCTAACCAATTAGGCTACGGTGGAACCACATCCAGTCATCGAAATTTATTTATCTCTTTGTAACACGTCTCTAATCTATCTAATTATTATATCAAGGTTCCTTATGACAAATACTTTTAGAAATAAACATCATTGTAACATAATTTCATAAATCAGGGTCTACTGATGAAGATGATCTGATGGTTAGATGGGTGACACCGAGCACAATCAGTTAGTACAATAAATACTGTTGTGTAACGTCAAAATAGTTCAAATAACCACGTAGCAATTCCACCTACGACGTAGCAGGTTCGCTACACGCGCGCCGTATCTGTTCTGTACTACATCGTATCAGTCCTGTTCTACGACGAAGTAGGTACCTACATATCATCATCATCCCGTATAACGTCCACTGCTGAACATGGGCCTCCTCGCAAAGTAGGGTATTTGCCGTACAACCTCCGTAGCGTAGCGGTATTTGGCTCGCTTTAAATCTCGGAGCTCGTGGTTTCGATCCCCACGCCGGACAGAAAATCTTTGTGTAAATTCTAAGATTTCTTTCCGGGTCTGGTTGGTTGGAGTACTACCCTCCGTGCCTCAGTAAGCAGCCGTTGGTTCCGATTGTTATAACATCATCTATAATAATCGTATACCAGGAACGGGCAGCAGCGTTTCCTTGTGTGGTACAACATAATACTGCGCTCGCCAACCCGCCTGCCAAGCGTGGTGACTATGGAAAATACCTTCCCCCGGGAGGTGGCTCATGTTCAGCAGTGGACGTTATACGGGCTGATGATGGTGATGAATAAGTATGTTAGATTACCTACATTTCAACAATTACTTATTACAATTAACAATTTCCCAAAATAGTTAAAGAATCAGTTGTCTTTTTAAAAAGAAAATTATAAGAATCCAGAAACACGATAAGGGCGGTTTCGCACTACGTCCGATCCGAATCCGATCTGGGCCCGTGAAAATATGGTCCGTAGAACTATTTCTATGGTAATTTACGCACTAGATCCGAGATCCGTCATCCGATTTCTTTCCAAATTTCTAGACCAATATTTTCAAGAGTTCGGATCGGACATAGTGCGAAACCGCTCCTATTCTTACAAAACTTGTTTACAAACATATTATCATACTTTGGCAATCTAATTTGGCGAAGGCCCAATAACTAAACTGCAAAATACAAACTAGTATGCCTATAGGTATACTGTCTTTGTGATTGGTAACTTAAAACTCTCCCCCCCCATCTCCTGCGCCATTCCAATTCAAATCCAACTCGGCCTACAATCTACCGCAGCACAAGTGGCCTTCAATGCACATAAAGCTATTAACATTATCATCACTTTTCAGCTGGGCTTTATACAACAGTCCTATAGGTATACAAAAGTATTTTGCATTTGGTATTTGATGAAAATGTAAATAAAATGTTAAGAAGACAATTATCTGCCCGTAAAACGTCCACTTTTGAACACGGGCCTCTCCCCGAGGGAGGGTTTTGCCATAGTCACCACGCTTGGTAGGTGGGTTGATGACCGCAGTATTTAGTAACACTAGTAACACACGCTGCAGCCCGTTGCCGCTTGTTATAGACAATCGTGACCAACGGCTTAACGTGCTTTCCGAGGCACGGAGGGTAGTCCCTCAACCTACCGGACTCGTAAATATATCTTAGATTTAACACAAAGATTTCTAGATTTCATTATTCCGTTTTCTTGACTCGTCTCCAGCGCGTCGGAAAAAGTGGCCACTGGCCCCCGTCATCATATTATCTATCTATCATTTTGTAATCAAATTACATAAAAAAAAACGATTTAACAATCCTGAGATAAAATTATCATAATAAATAAATGTAATTTTTTACGGAATGTCAATACAAACCCTCTTAAATATTCCTCTATTAATATTTATCGGAGGTTCGATAAATTAGCCTTATGTCTAAAACTGCATATCTTGCAGAATTAAACTTAAAACCCCTATTACTAAGTTAATTTTTAAATCAATTTCCTATAAGTTTCAATAACCATACTGCACTGTCTAGGCCAGTGGCTCCCAAAGCACCCATGTGTATCCCCAGGGGTCTACGAGAAACTCGACGGGGGTCTAGGTAGGCATAAAAAAACAAGTTCACTAGTTCAAAAACACATACCTACTAATCCTACTATCCTATTAATATTATAAACGCGAAAGTTACATATGGATGGCATCCATACTTACATATGGATGGCTAGATGTTTGTTACCCTTTCACGCCAAAACTACTGAACGGAATTGGCTGAAAATTTGCACCGGAATAGTTTATACGCTGGATTAACATATAGGCTACAAACAATCACGCTCCGACCTACTGGAGCAGAGGAACGCGGGTAAAACCGCGGCGCGCAGCTGGTATATTTATAGAATTATAAAGAGGATTTGTAGTTTGTTTGTATTGAAAAGGCTTCCAAAATACTGGACTGATTTTCAATATTCTTTCGCCATTAGAAATGTACGTTATTCAGGAGTAATAGTAAGCTATATTTAATAGTGAAGTTATCGGGAACAGGAGTTACGCGGGTGAAACCACGCGCGGGAAGCTAGTAATATAATAAAGAGGAAAAATTTGACTGTTTGTTTGCATGCATTGAAAAGGCTTCCAAACAACAGCACCTATTTAAAAAAATATTAAACCTTATATAAGATCCAAGAATTTTGAATATAAGCACGATATAAATTGACAAAGTTTTTGCTGACGATCCCCCCGAGTCTGGCGATGCGATCTCCCTGGGGGTCGCGACCCGCAGTTTGAAAAACACTGGTCTAGGTTATCTAAGTTAGTTTACCTAACGACGCGACAACGCGCGACGAGCGACCGCGGTGACACGCGCGCTCGTAAACATGGCTCGTCTAATAGTCAATGTTTATGATAACTGCAATACATAGGAGATAGGCTGCAGGCTGTGCTTGTAATTAATGGCTTGATGCTTCGATTGAATCCATGTTTTAATGGTTTCGTACCTCAAAAGAAAAAAACTGAACCCTTACAGGATCTTCTCAGAAACGTGAAAAGGTGTGCATAAATAAATTGCTAAGCCAACATTTTTTTTTTCAAGTCTTCTAGCCATTTTGTATTATACTAGTATTCTTGATAACCCACTCTTAACACAAGCATTTTAGCTTAGCACGAGGGGTGCTAAGCTAAAATGCTTGTGTTACGAGTGGGTTTACGTCGGTTGAGCAATGGGTGGGGTTCGAACTGGCGACCTCAAGATCACAAGTCCGAAGCTCTAGCCTAGAAGTAAGTGGTCTCTGCCTACCTCTATGGAAGAGAAGCGTGAATGTATGTTAAAAACTACAAACTAAGAAACCTACGCTGCGTGCTACAATATGATACTGCAGACACCAACCCGCCTGCCAAGCGTGGTGACTATGGCAAAACTCCCCCTCGGAAGGAGGACCTAGTACAGCAGTGGACGTTACACGGGCTGATGATGATGATGATAAAATATTATAAGTGTGAGTACTTAGTAATAAAGCACCGATCAATGTTGCAAGTTTGGTAAAATCGTACTTTTAAGTGACACACACCTGGGAGGACCCTTATAGCGTTAGGACACCGGCATAGGGCGCCAACATACACACATGTTCAGGATACAAACAGTATTATAATCTTAATTACCACGGTATTATAATAGTTTCGTTAGAAATTATGAGTGATGATACATCTTTAATATATAAAAATATATCCCTATTTCCCTTGGATTTCCCAAACATTTATTTTTTGCTGTATTTGTGTGTCCGCATAAGGTTCTTATAAAATAAAAAATAGTAAAA
The DNA here is from genome assembly GCA_947037095.2 of Nycteola revayana. Taxonomy (NCBI): domain Eukaryota; kingdom Metazoa; phylum Arthropoda; class Insecta; order Lepidoptera; family Nolidae; genus Nycteola; species Nycteola revayana. Next base: position 9,795,950 of record OX344840.2, read on the forward strand.
ATGCGCGGAAAATGTAAAAATACTTAACCACCATATTAAATAATCCAATGTAACCTGAACGCTGTTGACCTTATAAATCTTTTTAATGTAACCTTATGTCGTTTGACATAACATTGACAGAATGCTGCTCTTAGTGCACCTCACGGTTAGTTCAGTTCAGAGCTATCACGTCCAATATTAAAAGTTTTATTGAATAGGGAGTTTTAGTTAAGACAGGGCAACGTCTGTCGGATCAGCTACTTTGACAAGAAATAATCAAAATCAAAAAATTTTTTTTAGTTCTGTTGCTTAGCGAAATTATTTATTTTTTATCCTAATTATTTCATGCAAATCTTAAAATTATTTATTTACACCGTGATTTTTAACAACGACTGTTCATAATCATTGTTTACTTGTTAAACTAGAAAGAGAAACTATAAAATTCCATCCCGTTTCCACACAAAATCATCCAAAAATCCCCTATGAGGTAACAGATCCCGGGCAATACATATTTTTCTCCATCGAATCGATAACCACTAGACATGCTGGCGCCTCAGAGGGAGACTTCCTTATAGTTAATGGCCGCCTGGTACTTTGCCGACAAGACGGTAAACAATACTATTTCTTTACCGATGGCAAAGTTATGGGGAGGGAGGGGTTGTTTTATTTTATGGGAAAATTAGAATGAATTGTACATACATACATATCATCACGACTTTCTCCCATAGAGGTAGGTAGAGACAAAGGGATGCCACCTATCTCGATCCTTCATTTGTTTTTTTGGCCGGGTAGAAATGCTTTGATGTTACGCATCTCCTCCGCGGCTTCAGTATTCCCAGGCCGGCGAAGGGGGAGGACTCATCCTCTCCATACACGACCCTGATTAGCCAAGGTCTGTTAAAGAGGCCCATGTTAAATAAACGGGTTGATAATGATATGACGTAGACATCCGATAAGAAAAGATTTTGAAATTGAGGTCCGCAAACTAATTTTTCACGTCCTTTATTAATAACTTTACTGCTATCGGTGGATCCTTTTCTATCATATTACTCACTTACAAAATGATCCTGAGTTTTTTAGGCTGACCCCATTCGAGTCCTCCGTGGACGTCTGGGGTCTTGGACCACCTTGGGAATCACGGTCTATTAAATAATATTAAAATATTTATACAACAGAACTCCAATAATACTTTCATTAATTTGTAACGTCGACTCCGAGGTACCAGGGTCATAGCATGATGCAAGAGATTAAATAATAACAAGCGCCAACACGCGAGGCGGCGACGTCTCCAACTGTCATGTCCTCCTGGTTGGCAAGCATGATGTCTGCTGTTTACGTTATTATAAACGTATTAAATAAAGTAATAATAAAAATATTGGTTTGGAAAGCCAATAACAATCGGCTTTGGGGAGTTAGAAGTTATGTGAAAAATCATTTATTATATATATAAATAGATAAATGCTTGGTCTCATTCGACTAGAACCTCTTCTCTTCAACCAGTGTGTGTTGCCAGTGATGACCTATGGATCCGAAACGTGGTGCTTCACTATAGGCCTTATGAACAGGCTCAGAGTCGCTCAAAAAGCTATGAAGAGGGCTATGCTCGGGGTTTCTCTACGAGATCGAATCAGAAATGCGGAGATACGTAGAAGAACGCGGGTTACCGACATAGCCCAACGGATTAGTTCGTTGAAGTGGCAATGGGCAGGCCATATAGCACGGAGAACAGATAGCCGTTGGGGCCGAAAAGTTCTCGTCCACCTACTAGATGGACGGATGATCTGGTTAAGGCCGCGGGATCACGGTGGATGCAGGCCGCTTCTAACCGCAACAACTGGAGATCTATGAGGGAGGCCTATGTCCAACAGTGGACGTCCTACGGCTGAAATGATGATTCGACTAGATATCGCGCACGCTTAAAACCATATCTCCGTAAATGTACAACTCAATATAGTAGGTCATCAGCCCGTATAACGACCATAACCTTTTTTTAAATACTCATTCGCTTCTTTCACAAAATGGTTTGGTAACTTGCTGCATTAATGTAGGTACCTGAAACAAATAGAATAATATTTGTTAATTATAAATATTAAAGAAATTCATTCACGTTAGTGTCATCTATCGGCAATGATAAACATTACTTCGACAGATATCTCCAAAGTTGCATTTGTTATTAAATCCGTGGCCGAATGGTTAAGGTATTAGATGCTATATATAAAATTCCTTTTTGTTTTCGGTCACACTTATGTAGCCATCAGGCGTTTGCTACTTCACCGGGCATAAAGGCGAGCAGTGTTCCAGCCTAGATAACTGGTTTAAACATTACAACAAACTAGGCAACCTGCTGCGGGGTGTCCCCTGTGAGACTTGGACCTCGGCTCAGGGCGGTCGGAGGCGATGTGATTGAAGGATTTTGACTTTTTGTATTTTAGGGAAGTTGTGCGCAACTGTCTCTCTACTTAACAGTTCGCGGGCCTCTCGTACTTCGGGTCGACGAGGGCATCGGAAGGTTCTTTGCAAACTTAGGGTCGGGAGGGCCATAAAATACCGGTTTAAATACTGTGGTCTAAATTTATTCATCTCAATTTTGAAATGTAGAACCTACCCTGTCCGACGGCGTTGCTCGCACAATGTGCGTCGCATAATGAGGCACAAACAAACAGTAAATCGACACATACGTTATTTATGATGGCCAGCTTATCGAACGCTTATTTACTGCTTTGCCACTGAAATTCATGTTGTTTCGATACTAAACTAGACTTGTCTATACTCCATTTCACATACGAATGAAGCCAGGGCCTACACAATGTTATGATGCGTCCCTTTCTTTTTCTACCACCAGTTCTGGACGTGGCAACTCTGAGAAGAACTGGCAAGAAACTCAGAGCAGAATTAATAATTGTAAAATAAAATTTAGTATTGTTTCAGAGCAACTCACTCCCAAGCAGTTTCGCATTGACATACCTAATCAGAAATTTTATAATAAGCCTTTTAACATAATTTATCTTTGACATATCGTTTAAACTTGTTTGTAGAGAGATCTATTACATTATTAGGAAGTTTGATGTAGAAGCGTATACATTGCCCCATAAAAGAATTGCTAATTTTGTGGAGACGTGTAGCATGTAAAACGAGATTATGCTTAGTTCTAGTATTAACATTATGAGTGTCGCTTTTTTTCTTAAAACTATCAATATACTTATGAACATATAAAACAAGGCGACGAATGTCCCACGACATGTCAGCCGAAATGACTATTTGGCTTACTATAATGAGTATTTGGCTCGCTTTAAGTCTCGGAGGTCGTGGGTTCGATCCCCACACCGTACAGGAAATCTTTGTGTAAATTCTAACGTCAAGCCGTTGGTCCCGATTGTTATAACATCATCTATAATAATCGTATATCAAGGAACGGGCAGCAGCGTTTCCTTGTGTGGCACAACATTATACTGAGGTCACCGCCTGCCAAGCGTGGTGACTATGGCAAATACCCACCCTCGGGAGGAGGCCCATGTTCAGCAGTGGACGTTATACGGGCTGATGATGATGATGATTATTCAGGATTAACAAAGGCTATATTTGAAGTCGAAATTCCCTCAGGAACGGTAGCTTCGCGTGTAAAACTGCGTAGTGCGTAGGACAACTAGTCCTACTAATATTATAAACGCGAAAGTTTTTAAGTATGGATGGATGGATGGATGTTTGTTACTCTTTCACACCAAAACTACTGAATGGAATTGACTGAAATTTTGCGCCGAGATAGGTTATACGCTGGATTAACATATAAGCTACAAAACATCACACTCCGGTCCACTGGAGCAGAGTAACGCGGGTAAAACCACGGGGCGCAGCTAGTAAACAATATTAGTAGGAAGCGATGCATATTGGATGTCGTAAATCCAGTATATCGGCTCGATAGCATTGATAGTGGAGGCGGAAACATTGACAGTTATCTGTTACATTTGTATCGCTTTTAGCTCTAGTGGAGCGATTACTATTTATAAAAATGCTTTATTTTGCTGCTCAAAGAAAAGAAAATCGTTAAAACTAGGTTTTGAGGATCAGAATGTTGAGTATTTTGATAATTTGTATTAAAATCACTGAATTATTCCTAAATTATATCCTAAATTTATGAGAGCGCCATCTGTTGACACGCTTTTGTAGTTAAAAATTATTTTGTTATTATTTTTCAAAACTCAGATAAACAATTTACTTGCATTTATTCAATAAATAGATTAAATATGACATTGTCTATTACAAATAACAAATATCTGTGGAATAAATATAACAAAAACAAAAATGAACAAATGTCAAATACTTCGGTGCAATCGCACTCGTTCTAACACTAACGTATATATAAATGCCTCTCGTTCCCACATGTTAAGCATGAACATAGTCACGGAAAATCCATAGATTATAAACTGATAGATAACATAGCATTGAAAAAAAAAAAATTATTTGATTCTATTAAGTTCAATGAACGGTTACGTATGTAAATAAATCTTCATCTTATTAGAGGATCGAAAATTCATCCCTTAATAATTGAATTCCTATACCTAATAATAATACCTAAGTAATAATTCTCCGACATGATCACCATGTGGTTTCCAAACAGATAATAAGTAGTAAGCAAGTAAATGCCCAATGTTTAAGGCCGCAGACTTGCGAACATGTGGTCGCCGCTTCGATCCCATCCATTGCACTTAGTGCAATGGATGGGATGAGTGGGTTCACGTCGGTAGTGCAATGCACTACCGACGTGAACCCACTCGTAACGAGCAGTTTAGCTTAGCACGAGGGGCTAACAACAATAGTGGGCAAACAATCTTAAATAAAAATCTTCTACAAACAAAAAAAACATCAAATCTACCTAAATAGACCAAATAAATGCAAAAGTAACAACTGCTTACCCCCGGGATAACATAAGCCGTCGTGAAGCCCAAAGTACTAGGGCCACATCACAACCGAAGCGTTATCAACATAAAATAGGATTTGTTCGACGTCTCTCAGAGAGATTTTGGCAAAGAGGCGGCGCGGCGTGTTTATGTCATTGAATGTAATAGTGACAGCAAGATTTTAGGGTAACGATACGAACTAAGATATAATATTTAGGTCATGTTAAGTATAATGTAAGAGATCTTTCTACAAACAAGTTAAAACGATATATCAAAGTCAAAGTCATATAGACTAATATTCTTACAGTCGCATCACAATATATCTATTGAAAACCTTTTATATGTTCATAAGAATATTGATAGTTTTAAAAAAAGCGACACTCATAATGTTAATACTAGATCTAAGCATAATCTCGTTTTACATGCTACTCGTCTTCACAAAATTAGCAATTCTTCAATGGGGCAATGTAAACGCTTTAACAACAAACTTCCTAATAATGTAAGAGATCTGTCTACAAACAAGTTTACGTACACGATATGTCAAAGATAAATTAGGTAAAAAGGCTTATTGAAAAATTGCTGATTATGTCAATGACAAAACTGCTTGTAAGTGAGTTGTTCTGAAACAATACTGCTTTATTAATAATTGTAACATAACATATATTTTAAAAAAGGATTCCTCTGAGTTTCTTGCCAGTTCTTCTCAGAGTTGCCACGTCCAGAACTGGTGGTAGTAAAAGAAAGGGACGCATGATAAGAACATGATTTAAAATATTGTAAATGTGTCTCTATGAATAAAGAATTTTTGACATTTAAAGATTATGTTACTTCTAATAGCTTCAAGTAGTACAAAGTTTCATGATGATCGGTTAAGAAGTTTTTTGCGAGGCGTAACAAACAAACTTACATTCACATTAATAATATTAGAATGATGATTCTAAATTATTTTCTACCGGAAAAAAAATCTTTTGAAATAAGCTGTACCTTTGTGCCATTGTATCCTTTATTTATTTTGTTCTATATTATTTGTGTAAAAATCTTTACTAATATAACTAATATTAGAAAGATGATAAGTTTCTACTTTTGGATTTTTGTATGTTTGTTTAGCAAAAACTACTGGACGGATTTCGATAATTCTTTCACCATTAGAATGCTACATTATCCCTAAGTAACATAGGTCATATTTAATTATGAAATTCTCACGGTAACTTGAGCTACGTGAGTGAAACCGCGGACGGGTAGCTAGTAAATTATAAAACAGAAGGGAAGAAACTATGCAACAGAAACCTAACCAACCCATCTATTATAAAATATGCTTGTCATCTGTCTGTACGCAGTAAACTCCAAAATTACCGACCAGATTTTCATAGGTTTTTAATGAAATAATGAATTTTATTCAGCACTAAGGTATTATCATAAACTTGTACTTGTCGGAATTAGAATGTAATAAGATAAATTAAAAACTATAACTAACAGATAATTCTTACTCTATAAAACAACCAACTAGGTAACTTACAGTAGAAGGCAATAGCAAATATTACAAATCAACAGTCTACATAGTCAGTACTGTGACATTTATTTCTCGTATCTAATTATTATTATAAGAAGCAATTAAAACCGCATTAAAATTGCAAGTGGTCACACTATATCTAAGTGACACACACCTGAGGTTTAGGACCACAACACACCTGGGGTTTAGGACCACGAGCCAGGGCGCCATTGAAGTAAAAAAGGCAGATACATAAAGATGATGTGATCACTGGCACCGCCTACAGGCGCTCATTTATAGGGCGCTTTATGATACATCCATTGTAGTTTAAAGATAAATAAATACGAGGGTTTAAAGTTGAAATCAACAGTCATGTTACAACGCATATCAGTGAATTCAACTCGGGTGGAGCCACAGGGCACGGTATGTTAATTTCCAGTTCAATGAACTTCGTCCGCCATTTATTCAACGTTAGACTTTACTGCAACTCAATAGTAATGCAACGTAATATTAATACTTTAATAGTAATATGCAGTTTCTGAATGGGAATTTTCCCATACTATAACTAGAATAATTTAAAGAAAGTAATTGATGACAAATTGCTTTTGATTATTTAGCAAAGTAATTAATCTATTTTATTTTATTATTTATTTATTTTTTGCTTTATATTCACAGCTAATAAACAATTTTTTTTTGTAATATTACTAGTATTGTTGTTAACCCCTCGTGCTAAGATAAAAATGCTTGTGTTACGAGTGGGTTCACGTCGGTAGTGCAATGGGTGGGGATCGAACCGGCAAACTCAAGATCACAAGTCCGACGCCCTAGCCATTGGGCTACGGCCGTTAAGTATAGTTTCTTCCTTAATAAAAGATGGCCAATTACAAGTTTTCACATTTAGAATATGTGTAAAATGTTGATAAAGGATTATACAGACGCAATATATAAATAGAATCAAATAGATCATATTTCATACTAGCGGCCCGCCCCGGCTTCGCACGGGTGGAGTGTTATACCCTACCCCTGCCCTACCCTACCCCTAGGTACCCTAACCCTACCCTACCCCTACCCTACCCCTACCCCTACCCCTACCCTACCCTACCCCTACCCCTACCCTACCCCTACCCCTACCCTACTCTACCCCTACCCTACCTTACCCTACCCTACCCCTACCCTACCCCTACCCTACCCCTACCCTACCCTACCCTACCCCTACCCTACCCCTACCCTACCCTACCCTACCCTGCCCTACCCTACCCCTACCCAAAAGTATCCTATGTCCTTCTCCCAGTTCTTAGCTACCTCCCTACCAATTTTCAGCCAAATCGGTTCAGCCGTTCTTGAGTTATAAATATTGTAACTAACACGACTTTCTTTTGTTTTTAAAATGTATTCTGCTATTCAGGGCGTAGACAAATCCAACAAATCAAAAACCATGGCAATCGGTCCAGCCGTTCTCGAGTTATAAGTGTTGTAACAAACACGACTTTCTTTTATATATATAGATTACATTGAGTGATTGTTTCTGTAGCATTAAGGATGCTGTTTGGTTAAGAAGTTGTTAGTCAACGAACTTCTCAACGCCATGATTGATGTTTGGTACAAATCAATTTCAAGATCACTGCATAGTATAAAACAAAGTCGCTTTCTCTGTCCCTATATCCCTATGTCCCTATGCTTAAATCTTTAAAACTACGCGATACGCGAACGGATTTTGATGAGGATTTTTTTAATAGATAGAGGGATTCAGGAGGAGGGTTTATATGTATAATACTTCAGCATTGTACCCGTGCGGAGCCGGGGCGGGTCGCTAGTAATATATTTAGTTAAAATTAAATCTGTTGTACAATTGCTATGCACTCATTATCTTGTATCTCTTTCCCAAAGGTTTGCTGGAGATAATTCATCATTGAATTAAGCTCGCCTTTGAACATTTTGTTCCCAATTTATACAATTTATGTCATGTAACTTTCTGTGTGCAATAAAGTATAAATAAATAAATAAAATACTTTGAATATGTATTATTGAGTTACATATCTCTTTTTTTTTTAATAGATTTAGTACTAGCACAGTTTTGCCCGTCTACTATAAATTGTTGTTAACCTCTCGTGCTAAGCTAAAATGCTTGTGTTACGAGTGGGTTCACGTCGGTAGAGCAATAGGTGGGGATCGAATCGGTGACCACATGATTGCAAGTCCGACGGCCCTAGGCCATTGGGCTACGAGCGCTTGAAAAATTCCTATTTACAGTTTAATATAAATACTGGCCTCTATTATTAAGGAAGTATGTGATATCAACCGAAATATTAATTATTTTATATAAACAATGACACCATAATTTTCCCATCAGAATATCAAAGCGTACCAACAGATGGCGCTCTCATTAATATTAGCTCAAAGGACGATTAGCGTCTTAGGTGTTTTTACTATGAATTAACATAATGTCTTAGATTACTTTTTGATTATGACAAAAAATATATTTAATGGAATTAGGCGTTACTTTGCGGAAATCCATACTAATCTAAATTAAAATGCGTATGCACAACATGCAGAAAGTAAAATAAAACGTGCAAAATACAATCACCAGCCTTATTTTTTTTTTTTGTTGTCCGGGGGAAATGCTTTGACGCATTCCCACCACCGCTGCAGAGTATTCGCGCGCTGGCGGTGGGATATGTGGGACTCGCCTTCTCCATAGCGTGGTATGCTAAAGTCATACCACGAGGAGAGGACCCTACACCACTAAAACCTCCCGGACACTCCTTCGATCCGCCGTTGGCGGGGGTCGGGTACGCATGAGCAATCCGGCCCCCCGACGGCAACAATCACCAGCCTACCAAAGCGGATATGTGTGCAGTGTGCTGTGTGCTGTGCGAGAAGAGATGTGTGCTGGCTAGCCTTGCGAGTGTGCGAGGCATTGAGTGCTCAGTACGCATTCTGACACGACAGGCGGGTAAGGGTGACATCGATCACTGCACGCCGCGCCGCTTACATCTGTCGTCTCCGCCGTGTGTCGTACGCGCACAGCTCACATCTCCGCTTCCATCGCGCCATATAAATATTACATATCTCCGCACAGCGATTTCCACTGAAGCTGAGCGGAGAGGAGATGTCTCAATAACGCAATTCCATTAGTTGTTTAAAAAACATCTCCTCTCCGCTCGTCTCGTCTCCGCTTTGGTGCAGTCCCGGCCAAAGACCCGACAAGTGTTTCGCTCCTCCACGGAGCATCATCAGCTGATTGATGATGATGGTGAAAATGACCATCATCATCAATCAGCTGATATTTTTGCACGTTTATTTTTCCTTACTGCATCTTGTGCATTATTTTTGCGGTGTTTTTAGCGGAATTAACACTAGATATTTGGTTTTTAATTTAGATATGACAAAAAAAGGTTTTGAAGAATAATTTAATGTGGATATAATAGTAAGGGAGCCGACGAGGCTAAATGGGGATTTACTCGAGCGTCGTAGAGACCTATTGGGATGCAAAGCTTAGATGATAAGAAGAAAAAAATGTTATATGATATATACCTTTACATCGGTGGGGGAAGCGCCTATAGATTTTTAAATATGTAAAAAAAAACTGTTGCATGGACATCCTCGAGCGCGTCAGATATTGATAGCATCAATGACCTACGTATTTTTAATAATGTATGTATGTTAATCTGATCGTATGCATGATGCGGGTGGTTGTATTTAAGGGTTGAAAATGAAAAAAAAAAAAAATTTTATCGAGCGCGTCAGATTTTCTAAGGGAGTGTTAAGTACACCAAAAAAAAGCTCTCATTCACTAATCTGACGATTTCGATGGGACGCAAACTCGCGGCCATTTTCATAATGTGCAAAAAAAATTCGCCATTTTGAAATACTCAAGCGTGTCAGATTAAGATATATATGGTTCATCTTTATGTTCTAAACGTACTGTCTCATAATCTGACGATTAATTAGAGGGATTAGCCTGATCTGACAAAAAAAAAATTAGAAAAACGGTTCACCTTAAAGGCCATCCCTGCAACTTCCCGCTAATTCCATTCCTGGGCGCTTAAAATTGTACTTATGACATTTTTGAGCTCAAAATATAATTTATGTGATATTTTGAGCTCGCTGAGTTCAAAGAAATAATATTTCTATGCATTTGAGCTCTCCCAGCTCGAAAGTCTGATAGAAGTTTCATAGAACACTATTTTTGGAATTTTCAAACCGCAATAACTTTTGAATGGATCAAGCAATTTTCGCGCGGTTGGCGGCATTCGACGCAGTTTTATCATCCTCATAAGTAATTTTGCAATTTTAATTGATCAAACCACAAATTTCGGAGTAATCCCGAAAAAACACTTTTTCGGGTTTCTTTCGTTCACGATATCTTTCGAACGAATCAACCGCTTTTGACCAGCTTAGTGGCGATCGACGTGGTTTTTCAAGCTCAAAGGCGGATTAGTTTTTGAAATTGATCGATAAAGCCGGTTAAAAGTTATTCCAAAAAAAACACTTACAAAAAAAATGTTTTTCTTATTTTTTTTGAGATTTTTCACCATTTCTCAAAATCTATCGGTCCGAATCGGTTCAAATTCACAGGAAATCTAATTTTGAGGGAAATATTTAGAACGCCGTTTAGTAGATTCCGATCGGCTTAGTCGTTCAAAAGTTATAAGCGAGTAATATTAAATATAGCATAATTATAATTTATAGCACTGTGCGTGATATAAATCATTTAATGATGATTCCATCGACAATTCGAGGTTATCATATGATCCTCGAGACTTTCGGATAACCGGCTTGCTCCGACGATATTCCAAAATATTTACACATTTTTTTAATGTTTTTACCGTAAATTTAATTGTTTTTTGTAAGGTACTTTCACCACAAAATACACATTTCAAATTAATGTCACTCATATTAAATATTTATAAACTTTAATTCACACAAATAATATTAAAATAGCAAAAAAATCATCAGTATCAGTGGTACCACTGGGTCGTGGTACTAACCCCTTAAGGGTGCTCCCAGGTGTGTGCCACTTAATTGTATGTTTTTTTTTTCCAATTTTTTCTATATTGATCCATTAAAGTCTAAAATAATTAATATGAACTTAAACTTATTATGAGTAGAGAAATTAATGTCCAGCTGACGGACGGACTACTTTGTCTGTAATATCCTACAATTTGTTACCGGTTAATTAAGTATCTAGTTTAATTAATATAATAAGAATAATTGTGTAACATTGATTCTGACAAGTACAAGTGTATGTAAATACCTAAGTGCTGAATAAATTCATTATTTTACATTATTTTAAAAGCCAAAACGTTGGAAACACGTTGTAAACAGTATGCCACGAACGAGTCTTTATGATCAGTTGTGATGGAGTCATGGCAACAGAAACCAGAGTGGGGACGGAGTGAGAGAGTAATAGATAGAGAAAGAGTGAGAGAGGAATAGAAACGCGGAGAAGGAAATGTAGGCATAACGCAGCTGCACGCATTTAACTTTATCGACGAATTTTTGTTATTTCGGCTTGCGGAAATCGTCAGATTATATATTTTTCATTATTCTTGAATTATTTCCTTCAAAATAAAAAAAAATTTAGCTACGCTCGAGAATGTCGAGATGACGTTTTTTTTTTACAACTTTGTTGCCCTCCCCTTTTTTTACGTCACTCTCAAATTGTCAGATTAGTGGAATATACACTTTTTAGGATGTAATTAACTCACCCTACCTTAATCTGACGCGCTCGAGAATTTCTGATGGTCAATTTTTTTTTACTAATCTGATCCTGTATCCTTCACGGGCGGCCTTATATATGGGCCTTATGTTTTGTGGAGGCTCTTAACCGGGTACAAGGTATCCCCCTGTATATTAATCTGCCGCGCTTTAGTAAATCCCGAAATCCCCGCATGGGCTCCCCTACTATAATAACGACGAATAACTTAATTTTAAGAAGCAACACAATCAATGTAAGAAAAACATAGAAAGACTGTAGGTACTATTACTCTATACCTACTTATATTATGAAGAGGAAAAGTTTGTATTTTGTATGTTTATTTCGAATAACTCCAAAACTACTGAACGGATTTCGATAATTCTTTCACTATTAGAATGCTACATTATCCCTGAGACAACCTCCGTAGCGTAGCGGTATTTGGCTCGCTTTAAATCTCGGAGGTCGTGGATTCGATCCCCACGCCAAATAGAAAATCTTTGTGTTAATTCTAAGATTTCTTTCCGGGTCAGGTTGGTTGAGGGACTGCCCTCCGTGCCTCGGAAAGCACGTTAAGCCGTTGGTCCCGATTGTTATAACATCATCTATAATAATCGTATATCAAGGAACGGGCAGCAACATTTCCTTGTGTGGTACAACTTAATACTGCGGTCACCAACGCCTGCCAAGCGTGATGACTATGGCAACTACCCTCTCTCAGGAGGAGGCCCACGTTTAGTAGTGGACGTTATACGGGCTGATGATGATGATGATGATTATCCCTGAGTAACAAAGGCTATAAAAATCCACCCGTGCTAAGCCGGGGCGGGCCACAAGTATAAAACAAATGTTTTTAGTCAATTTAGTCAAGTAAACATTTTTATTTATTGTTCTACTTATAGATGGCACTGTAATAAATCGATCTAAAACCTATTACACAATATAATTGCCAATAAACAATTTTCCAGCCCACCGTAAATCTTTACATAATAAATATTAATAATAATAGTTAATCACCTTTTACTAATTATTACACTTAATTGTACATCATAATTTGTGGTTTAATCACCGAAATTTGTTCGATATAACTGATTCGACGTTCAATTTTAAATTCATTTCTAAATGAAATAAAGTTGAAAATCTAATAACACAGATACTCGGCAACCTCCAGCAAATAAATCATAATTTTACGACGGAACCTCATAAATTTCGACCTTAACTGTTGGAATGTAACGTTGAAAATTGAATGGAGGAAAATTGTTTAATATTTCACACTTCGGCAAAACATTATCATGTTATCTAATTCCGTACGTTATTACATGGGCGGTAGAATATATAATTGATTGCTTCGGAACTAGAGACGGGTAGATTTTGAGTAAGTAAACTTGGCGAAATAGGAAACCTCCGGAGCGTAGCGGTTTTTGGCTCGCTTTAAATCTCGGAGGTCGTGGGTTCGATCCCCACCCCGGACAAGAAATCTTTGTGTAGATTACTTTCCGGGTCTGGTTGGCGGAGGGACTACCCTCCGTGCCTCGGAAAGCACGTTAAGTCGTTGGTCCCAATTAACTAACAACTAACATCCTAACCAAACGAGACTATTCTACTGTTGTAACAAAACTAAAAATCTTCAACTTCAATAAGTCCTGTTGAACTCTATTGGTTTAGGTTCAGGGTTTTTTAACCACCCGAAACCTCGTTAGTTTTTCAATTGACTAGTATGGTGATTATTATTATTTTCCGGTGACATTTATAAAAAAAACTAGAATAAGTTAAAGTAATACTTCTACCAGGAGCTTAGCACATGTACACAAAGAGATATTCTAGTTACCTAACACCGCGGTTGAACAATGGTAATAAGACACTACCTACAAGGTCTGCACGCCTGGTACATGCTTTGTAAAGAACAAGATTATTACGTTTGTTTAATTACTTATTTTGTTAATTAAAAGCATGTAAAACAAAAATAGTCCGTATGTGTGTTTTTGTTTGTTCCGGCTTATCTCAGTAACAACAGCAAAACTAACTACCCGAATACGAAAATCTTACAGAAAGAAATGTCTTCTGTTGCAATGTCACGGCTCTATTAATATTTTATTTAGATTGGCAAGTGTGAGTGGCACAGTCGGACGGGGAAGACCTCGACGAACGTTCTCTGACGAAATCGGAGACATCCTTGCAAAAGGTCAAATAAGATCCACCCAGAATGAAGAATGTTATGAGAGTGAATGAAGCGAAAGATGTGTGTAGGGATCGTAGCAAGTGGAGGTCCATTGTCTCTGCCTACCCCGCTGGGAAACAGGCGTGAGTTTATGTATGTATTATTTAGATTTACATTTTTAAACTCGTTATATCTTTTTAATTCTTTGACCGATTTTTATAATTCAAAAATTAATATACAGGTACTGAATCAGTCTAAAATATAAATGAATTTATTGGGATAAGGATTAATATGGAACCATGGTCTGGTATTAATTAAAGTCTATTTAAAAAAAACAATAGTTATAGTTACATAACTACTTTAGTGAGACAAATTGTACCGTAAATTTTATAGATATTGATATGTTATTTAATATTGTAGAACATTTTTTTGTTCTATCATTCATAATTTCCGCAGCGGATGTGATGAAAGACACCATCCGATGTCCCCGTCGACCCGAAGTCCGAGAGGCCCGCGAACTGTAAAGTAGAGCGACAGTTGCACAAACCTCCCCTAAAATACTAAAAGTATTTTATCCCTCAATCTCATCGCCAGCGACCGCCCTGAGCCGAAGTCCAAGCCCCACAGGGAGCGCCCTCTTGCGCAGGTTGCTTAGTATGTAGATTTCAAACTATTTATTAAGGCTGGAGCTCAGCTCGCCTTTATGCCCGGTGAAGTAGCAAAAGCTTCTTAACTAACTACATAAGTCCTTCCGAAAAAAAGTGGTGAAAGACAATTTGTGGCATTTTTTTTCATCCCTTGGTGGACATTATTGGAGTTTTAATAAGGATCCTAATTGTGTCTAGTAAAAATTATAGACTATGTTACTCAGATATAATGTAGCATTCTACCTAAAAAGAAAAAATAATCGAAATTCGTTTAGTAGCTTTTGTCAGCAGTATGTAACGGTTAACCCATTCTCGACAGATTACAATCTCGCTGGATATATTATAATCTTACGGTATTTACAATAAAGTCAAAGTCAATAATAACTTTATTCAAGACAAAAAAAAAAAAAAATTCTTATGATGCGTCCATTTCTTTTCCTACCACCAGTTCAAAGACGTGGCAACTCTGAGAAGAACTGACAAGAAACTCAGAGGAATCCTTTTTTAAATAATCTAATAATCATTTATTTTACAATATTGTTAAGAAGCAGTGTCATTCCAGAGCAAGTTACTCCCAAACCATTCTGTCATTTATATAGTCTGATATTTAATAATATGCCTTTTTACATAATTTAGCTTTGACAGCAATTCTCTAATATTATTTGGGAGTATGTTATAGAAGCGAATACATTGCCCCTTAAAAGAGTTGCTTATTCTATGGAGACGAGTTGCTAGTACTACTAAGTTATGCTTATGTCTAGTATTCATATTATGTATATCACTTTTTTTCTGAAACTTATCTATATTCTTATGTACGTATAACTTAAATATGACGGTGACATTACATTTCAATGGGCAAGAGTTAACCTAACAGTCCCCCTGTCACCGCCTGGCCTATTATTGATAGTCCTCTACCACGCCTACTCTGGTTTAGACAGGTTCGATGCCCGTTGCGTAACTTTTTGATTAATACGTGTCTGTATCTGATGGTATTGTCTACATTTGGAGGGCTTTCGGCTCAATGGTTCGTCACGGGCAGGGAGTTTTTGTCACATGATTTGTGCGACCATCGGAACGGCTGGGTTTGGTGTTAGTTATTACTTTGTGTGTTTTAATATTTGTTAACTAGCTTCGTAAGTCCCGTTCCCGTAGTAACTTCATAATTAAATATAGCCTATGATTACTCCTGGATAACTTGGCTTTCTAATGGTGAAACATTTATTTAAAACGCAACAGTAGTTACTGATATTATCACTACAGCAGTAATTTAATATTTATCTATATGTATGTATATATATATATATGTGTAATATATATAGTTTTTATAATTATATAGTGTTTTATAGATCTATGTATTGTAATTTACCCTTGATTGTAATTATTTTGCTCTAGTCTGTTTAACCTCTTCTCCTATGCACCTACCACATTGTTTCTGCACCACCCAATGGTTGACTGGTAGAGAATGCCTTTGGCATTAAGTCCGCCAATGTACTATTTTGTGCAAGAAGTTATTAAATAAATAAATAAAAAAAATCTTAGCGCGTTCAAGCATGCGAACATTTATATATTATGACAACCTCCGTAGCGTAACTGTATTTGGCTCGCTTTAAATCTCGGAGGTGGTGGGTTCGATCCCCACTCCGGACAGGAAATCTTTGTGTAAATTCTAAGATTTCTTTCCAGGTCTGGATGGTTGAGGAACTACCCTCCGTGCCTCGGAAAGCACGTTAAGCCGTTGGTCTCGATTATTATAACATCATCTTTAATAATCATATATTAAGGAACGGGCAGCAGCGTTTCCTTGTGTGGCACAACATAATACTGCGGTGACCAACCCGTCTGTTAAGCGTGGTGACTATGGCAAATACCCTCCCTCGGGAGGAGGCCCATGTTCAGCAGTGGACGTTATAGGCTTCCTTGATAAATGGGCTATCAAACACTGAAAGAATTTCTCAAATCAGACCCGGTAAGAGCAGCAGCGCATACAAAACACAATTTTGGCCACGAACCCAGGACCTAGCATTACAATTTATTAATATTACTAAATCCAAATCTGCCATGACAGACCGCTTAGCTAAACGGCTATGACACGCAATATCATTTGTCTGTCTGTCACAATGTCGGTCGCAGCTGCGCGTGAATGATGTCCTAGCGCTTATGATAGCCTGGTACCTAGGTATGTATACGACGTAACATAATAATATGTGAATTGAATTAGGGCTTTTAATAGTAATAAAGGGTTAAACGGACAACTTAATGGGTTTTTAGTAATTAATACTAATAGTATAAACTACTGCTGTTCCTAGGTCTGCTAGATATCAGCTAGATGCTCTGGACTAATTGGAGCGCCGAGAGAAGAGAGTCATAGGCAAAAACTCACTTGTGGAGGCAAGACTTCAGAGCCTCGAACATCGTAGACGAGTAGCCTGCCTATCGGTTACATTTCGGGGAGTGTGCGGAGGTTCTGCATAACCTGATACCCCCTACACCATTCCATCACCGGACGACTAGACGCGGCGAGGTTGGAAGTGGCTTGCATCTACTGTGATCCTGCGGCCTTCACCAGATCATCCGTAGGTACATCTAGTTGGTGACGTCCCACGCTACGCTTGTCTCCATTTGAGATCTATTCGGGCCCAAAGGCCATCTGTTCGCCAGAAACCACACGGCATTATTATGCAAACAGTTATTGTTATTCGTAAAAGTTTACAGAATAAACGTCTGTGAACTTATGCGATTGATTATGCCTATATCCATTAGTTGTATCTTCCTTAGAGTCACCTCTCACGTTGGCTTAAGATACGAGTGATTGAGTCAATACGCGAACAGAAAAAAAAGCGAGTGATGAAAAATGCGACTGGAAATTTTGCTACACGGAACTAACGAGTTAGGGGAATAGATTAAGCTACTCTTTTCACAAACAATATTTCTTTCAACAATGTCGCTTTAAGTGCCAATAATGGGACGTTTTCCCCTAATCATATCAATATTAATTAATTATTATTCTAAATGGGAATCGAACCTTAAACAATTTACATAATATTCTACCACGATCAAGGTACCAGGAGCCCATAAAATATAAAGCACTTCACTCTCCTCCAACGGCGTAGTAAGCCAGACAATAATTACAGACACGCCGTAGCAACGTAGTACTACGCGCATGTCTACGCATCTGCTACGCGGTCTACAAGGCTTGCGTTCATTACGATGATATACGGTCGCCCCGCGGCGTTGCTTGCGGTTTGGCTGGGCCAATAGTTATGTTTAATTGCTATGACAACGACGGTTTTAGTGAGTAGATATTTGGTATCTATGAATAGTCGTTGAGAGATAGGTTTCCTTTAAGAAAATCAATAAACCGAAAATAATTTTCTCTGCTACAACCTTCGTAGCGTAGCAGTATTTGACTCGTTATAAATCTCGGAGGTCGTGGGTTCGATCCCCACACCGGTCAGGCAATCTTTGTGTAAATTCTAAGATTTCTTTCCGAGTCTGGTTGGAGAGAGAGGTTGAGGGACTACCCTCCGTGCCTCGGAAAGCACGTTAAGCCGTTGGTCCCGATTGTTATAACATAATCTATAATAATCGTATACCAAGGAACGGGCAGCAGCGTTTCCTTGTGTGGTACAACATAATACTGCGGTCACCAACCCGCCTGCCAAGCGTGGTGACTATGGCAAATACCCTCACTCGGGAGGAGGCCCATGTTAAGCAGTGGACGTTATACGGGCTTATGATGATGAAATGTTTTTAAACTTTCGCGATTTGTACACATAATGTATAGGAGACGCGGATCTCAATCGGGGTACAATTATCAGGCAAATCATAACTTGCTGACACTCATTAGTCTATGACGTTGTCCTAAAACTCTTTATTAAACTGAACTTTTAATATTAGGCATGATAGCAGCACGCATTCTGTCAATGTTATGTCAAAAGTCATAAGTCATAAGATTACATTAAAAAAGTTAGTAATGTCAAAAGCGTTAAGGTTACATTCGAAAATTAAATATAGTGGTCAAATTTTCATAATTTTTCAAATTATCCGCGTAATTTTCTTTAATAAGAACCTTCTCCTGACAATAACGAATACAACAAAAAAGAATTAGTGAAATTGGTCTATCCGTTCACGCGTGATGCGATGACCAAGGTAAACAGGGATTCATTTTTATATATATAGATATAATGATTTGCCTTAAAATTGTACCGCGATTGAACCCGCGTCTATAAATCGTTCACTGTTAGATAGTCCATTTATCGACGAATACCTATATATACGCATATCCTACTCATATTATAAACGCGAAAGTTTGTAAGTATGGATGGATGTTTGTTACTCTTTCACGCCAAAAGTACTGAATGGAATTGGCTGAAATTTTGCACCGGGATAGGTTATACGCTGGATTAACATATAGGCTACAAAACATCACGCTCCAACCCATTGGAGCAGAGTAATGCGGGTAAAACCGCGGGGCGTAACTAGTTTAAATAAAATGGGGAGCGAGTGAAACCGCATGCGGAAGCTTCTATAGTATAAAGCTATTAAAGTATTTCAAGGGTTTTTCCTTGTAATGCACCATAAAAATTAAATTAGTACAGTGCGGGTTTTTAACTCCGGTTGTCTTAACAACGGAGATTATTAAGTCAATACATTTTGATATTGATTTTCCGGGTCATGCAAAGCGATGATTATGTAGGCCTTCTTTATAGGGGCCACATTTCCGTTTCAGGCTAGAAGACGCGGGCCACAATAAAAATGAAGTGGTTACAAGAACCTGAAGCCAAATAATTAAAAGAAATTACGGGGTGATGAAAAAGATAACTTAAATACTACATAAAAGCCCAAAATATTAGATAATAAACAAAAAACACGTATAATTATTATATTATATGATCATAAGAATATTGATAGTTTTAAGAAAAAAAGCGACACTCATAATATTAATACTAGTTTAAGTATAATCTCATTTTATATGCTACACGTCTCCACAAAATTAGAAATTATTTTATGGGGCAATGTATACGCTTCTACAATAAACTTATAATTATGTAAGAGATCTTTCTACAAACAAGTTTAAAGATAAATTATGTAAAAGAGTTTATTATAAAATTTCTGATTATGTCAATGACAAAACTGCTTGGAAGTGAGTTGCTCTGAAACAATACTGCTTTATTAATAAAATTGTAACATAAAATTTATTTAAAAAAAAGATATCTCTGAGTTTCTTGCCAGTTCTTCTCAGAGTTGCCACGTCCAGAACTGTTGGTAGTAAAAGGGACGCATCATAAGAACATGATTTAAAATATTTTAAATGTTTTTGACCCAACTCAAAAGGCCCGGAGGGTCACTTGCAGCCTTCGGGCCCCGGGTTGTGTATAGCTGATGTAGACGGTCGCGTGATTTATCTTACTAGAGGTCGCCCAGTGGTTGAAATTCGACAATAACATGCTTTCCGAGGGATAGGGACGGAGGGTAGTCCCTCAACCAACTAGACTCGGAAATAAACTTGGATTTTACTCTAAGATTTCTTGTGGGATCGAACCCACGACCACCAAGGTTTATAATAAAGCCAGACTTACACAGTTACACCACTACGTCACGGAGGTTGTCTGTAATCACATATATCAGTAGCCAATCAATATAATATACGCCGGCCTATGATACTATCTACTGTTAGGCAAGGCATATACTTTGAAAGCACCTTATCAGTCAAACTTTAATAGTAAAACCATCGAAGTATTTAGCGGGATTAACAAAATATCAGTATTAAATTACACCCCTATTTTTGGTAACAACCCCCACACCTACATTTGAAGTACCAGGGCATCATATACACAAAATAGGTTACACATACTATCCAATTAATAACAGCCTTAAAACCATTTCCAATTCATACAAATATAAGCCTTATACGGTACAAAATAGAGATCAATTTCAACTAAAAGTGGGAAAGTAGTTATGTTATTTAAGAAGTGGGTTAAATAAGGTTTCTTGCAGGGCTTCGGCGGTATCGATGAAGTATTTATAGCGGACACGGGTCGAGAAGCCAAATAAATGGAGGTTTTCATCTATATATGTATGTGTAACTTCCATTTTATTATTTAAATTTAATTAAATGTCGCAATAGAGGTATTTTGAAATTATATCTAGCTAAAAAATGGATTTATCTGTACATACAATGCTGATATATTCTACTAATATCAAACGCGAAAGTTTGTAAGTATGGATGGATGGATGTTTGTTACTCGTTCACGCCAAAACTACTGAACGGAATTCGCTGAAATTTTGCACCGGGATAGGTTATATACTGGATTAACATATAGGGCCTCATATAGGCAAACATCACGCTCCGACCCACTGGAGTAGAGTAACACGGGTTAAACCGCGGAGCGCAGCTATTTTATTTATAATGTCGCAATCTAGGCCTGTTGAAATTATATCTAGCTATTAAATGGCTTTATTTGTTCATACAATGCTGATATATAATACATATAAACATTCCTCTTGAATCACTCTATCTATTATAAAAAATGGCATCAAAATCCGTTGCGTAGTTTCTCAGATCTAGGGACAGAAAGACAGCGGGAAGCAACTTTGTTTGATGTTTTTTTACTGATTTTGATTTCTGTTATGTCCGGCGTGGGGATCGAACTCACGACCTCTGAGATTTAAAGCGAGACTAATATTGCAACGCCACAGAGATTGTAATTTTTTTATTATTTAAGATGACTATCAGAGTTCTGCACACTACTAATATTGTTGTTAACCCCTCGTGCTAAGCTAGCATGCTTATTTTACGAGTGGGTTCACGTCGGTAGTGCAATGGGTAGGTACAATAGTCGGTAGCTAGCCATTGGGCTACCGCAGCTTTAATTATTTGAAATTGTACAGTCGAGTTTCAAAAAAAAAATACCCGTGCTCACCTCACACAAAACGCCTTTGTCCTACCCTCAACGCCTGACTCAACTGAATATAATCCGCGGGCTTCCGATCAGCTCTCAACAGTCTCTGAACCAAGAGCCATTGTCCTAAGAGTGCTCAAGTACCGGAGACGCGTTTTATCACTTTTATTAAACGCTTAAAATGTGTGATAAGCTGTGAATTGGGGAGAATCGTGATTCTGCATTGGAAAATGGTGAAATTTTCAACAAAATGCTGACAAATAATATTGAAGATAAAATAGGTACTTGGAAGGGTTAGATACATAGATTAGATGCTTAGTTAAAAGCCACTAAAGCGGAGCGATGTCTATCATAAAATCGCTAACGCTAATCTATGGTAATTGACCTTTGTCACGAATTTGGCTAAATTGATTTGGACATATAGAGAAAATGACGGGAACGATTTTTTTTTTCGGATGGACGTTCTTGGTAGTCACATGGCTTTTGCTACTTCACCGGGTATAAAGGCGAGTAGAGCTCCAGCCTTAATAAATGGTAAAAAAACTACAAACTAAGCAACCTGCGCAAGAGGGCGCCCCTGTGGGACTTGGACCTCGGCTCAGGGCGGTTGCTGGCGATGAGATTGAGGGATTATGAATTACTTTTAGTATTTGAGGGGAGTTTTGTGCAACTTTACGGAAGGAAACTAATAAGTAAAATTTATAGGGCGAATGTGAACGGAAGTGTTGGAAGGGGAAGACCAAGGCGGACTTTCCACGATCAAATCAAGGAAGTTCTGAAGAAAGGTAAGGTAGCCTAAATCAAAGGACATGCAAGAGGAGATTAATGAATGTAGACGAGGCGAAAGTGGTATCTCAAGATACAAGCAAGTTTAAGGAAGTGGTCTCTGCATGTATGTGTTCATTGGTTGATTCATTGGAACGAGGATTCTATACTTTTGTTTATTTGTCATTTCTGATGTGTTTTTTTATAAAATGTTGCAGCAGCGTTTCCTTGTGTCGCACAACATAATACTGCGGTCACAAACCCGCCTACCAAGCGTGGTGACTATGGCAAATACCCTCCCTCGGGAGGAGGCCCATGTTACGGGCTGATACATATAGAGTAAAAACAATATCAGGGCCTTTAAATTGACTGTGTAAATAAGTATGTATGTTTGTCACATAACTTCCAACAAAGTTATTACCACAGTAACTCCTGTCCCCGCTGATATACCTACATCTGTATTTGTCCCTGCTGAGGTACGTACGTCTACGGTATTTACACGCTAGTAATTAAATCTTTAATTCGCTCACGTAGGTGCAGGGTTGTCACGAACCATTGTCTGTAGATTACTTTAGTTAGATCACCGTTAAGTCTAAAACATGGTCACTTCCCCCTGTCTGTCTGTCCTGTATGCTTAGATATTTAAAACTACGCATTGGATTATGATGCGGTTTTTTATAGATAGAGTGATTCAAGGGAAAGGTTTAGGGGTCGCTAGTTAAAACAAAAGTTATAATATTCTATTTTAAGATTTATCTCAGTACCTACAGTTACCTATGGATATTTTCAAAATGATTTTTATTGACATATTGTCTTTTATTAGGTTTCCTTACCCGAAGGGTAAAAACGGGACCCTATTACTAAGACTTCGCTGTCTGTCTGTATGTCTGTCACCAGGCTGTATCTCAAGAACCGCGATAGCTAGACACCAGAAATTTGAAATGAGATTTAGAAATTTTCACAGATGATGTTTTTCTATTGCCGCTATAACAACATATACTAAAAATAAAATAAAATAAATATTTAAGGGGGGCTGCCATACAACAAACTTCTTTTTTGCCTTTTTTTTGCTCGATATCAATAACAACAACAGGTAGACGCTTGAAAATGGTACGGAGCCCTTTGTGCGCGAGTCCGACTCGCACAGTCGCATACAAATGAATAAAATACAATGATCCAAAGGTAAAGCTTATTAAAAATTAAAAAAAAATCTTCCAGCAGACCCGCTAAAGGAGAAACTATAGATAAAGCCGGAATTTTGCGTGAAGGTCAATAATATACTTGTATACTAACTAGCTTTCCGCGTGCGGTTTCACCAGCGTAGCTCCCGTTCCCGAGGTAACTTCATAATAAAATATAATCTATAGCCTTCCTCGATAAACGGGCAATATAAAACTAAAATATTGTTTTCAAAAAGGACCAGTAGTTCCTGAGATACGCGCGTTCAAGCAAACAAACAAACCCTTTAGCTTTATACTTATACTAGTATAGATTAGCAACTGTCACTAACGTTACATTACATTCACTCGTCGAGAACAACTTAAAGGATCTAAACAGCTGCCTTGAGGGACTCTGAAGAATTCATCGCCTCCCTCCGTTCCTATTTCACTTTTTTCATTGTAGTATTACAATAAGACAGGCTGGAATTTACATAAGAACTAAACATTGAACATTTATTGTAAGGACAAATCTTCACATTTGACACGAGCGACGGAATAGAAGGCCTGATTAAAATCTAGAAAGAATGTAAGTAAGATTATTGCAATAAATCTGTCTGACTTTAACTGTACTAGCTTAGTGATTACGGTAGTTGTTTATGAGTCCTGATTCTGAGTTCGAGTCTCAGGACAATAATTTTTGAGATGCATGGCTCAACAATCAGTTTATTCTGCGTTTGAGTGATTTGTGTTTGTGATTAACGCCAAAACCCTATAGGAAACGGCAATGATAAATGTACATGGCAAAATATGTTCTACTGCCTTACAATACAATATAAACTAGGTTGCATGAACGGGCGCCAAAATATATACATATATCGATTCATCATCATCATCATCAGCCCGTATAACGTCCACTACTGAACATAGGCATCCTCCCGAGGGAAGGGTTTTGCCATAGTCCCCACGCTTAGCAGGCGGGTTGGTGACTGCAGAGTGAAGTTGTATACACAAGGAAACGCTGCTGCCCGTTCCCTGGTAACACTTGTTATAGATGATGTTATTACAATTTTGACTAACGGCTTAACAGACCCGAAAAGAAATCTTAGAATTTACACAAAGATTTCTTGCCAAATATATTATCAGTTCGTTCAATGTTAGTAACGGCTAAGAAATCACAGTGACAACCCTCATGTAATCACCCCAACAGTACAATGAACCCGTTAATTCTTATCCGACGCGACAATCAAAGAAATATTTTCATTAGATCAGCAGTTACCGCCGGTTTATTAAAACTAGGGGAATGCAGTTAACTTGAGTTTTTACTGCATGTGACTAGTTAGTCGAGTTCATTTTGATAATAAGACAGGCTTATTAGAAAAGACCTGATATATAGAGATCGTATATCGTAGGTGATATTGAAATACCAAGTGAGACATGTGTACGATATGTGTATGTTAGCCACGAAGCTTTTGCTAATTCACCGGCAACAAAGGCGAGCAGAGCGCTAGAATTATTAAATGGTTTAATAACTACATGGACTGGATGGACTTTGTTTTTTTAGCTACGAGGCTTTTGCTAATTTACTTGGCGTGAAGGCGAGCAGAGCTCCAGCATTAATAAATAGTTTAAAAACTATAAACAAAGCAACCTGCGCAAGAATTTTTTTTCTTTTTTTTCGGGCGGACTTTATACGGTTATCAACGAGGCTTTTGCAAATTCACCAGGCATAAAGGCGAGCAGAGCTCCAGCCTTAATAAATGGTTGTAAACTACAGACTAAGCAAGAACCCCCTCTGCGTTCTGTGGAACTTGGACCGCTGCTCAGAGGGCCTAGTGGAATTTTGTCTGATTTTGAGGTATGGTAACATTACCGCGTAAGTGTAAGAAGCTAATAAGGCGTAATTTCATCTGTCAAGAAATATTTTCTTTATTTGTAAAGGGCGAAGTATCAGTTAGTTACAGTTGATTTTCAACCTTATTAAGTTACATGCTTTTCGCGCGCGGTTTCAATCTACTCAAAATCCTCATAATTAAATATAGCCTATAGCCTTCCTCGATAAATGGGCTACCTAACACTGAAATACATTTTCAAAACGGACCAGTAGTTCCTGAGATTTGCGCGTACAAGCAAACACACAAACAAACTCTTCAGCTTTTATATATTAGTATTAGATATAATTTAAGATGATCTTAAAATCCACGTAAACCCACAGACGATACTAGTCTCAAAAACTTACAATAACCATAAATCTAATTACGTTACTTATTACATAATTATTCCCACATCAAAACTTTAAATATTTTTATATACCTTGCTTTCTTTCTACTAATAAAAGTGAATGCATATTTTCTAGTACCAACCGTTCAATATATAGTTAAGATATAAATATTGTCATTTACATATACATCTTCAAGTGCGGGTAATGTTGATACTAAATTTTCTAGAACAAAAGTAAAAGACAATGCTCTCGGGTAAGAAGAACATAAGTCACATGCAACTTTCAATATAAATTACGTTCTATGATTAAGAAATAAGGTTGGTTTTTGTGTATCATATTGTAGGATTAAGCGATAAAATGTTTGTAGTAATAAATTATTAGTGTTAGCGAAAGTGCTAAGATTAGGAAAGCGATGCGCGCGCAGTTATGCGAAATATTTTATCATTCTATCTAACGTTAGATTTAGTAACGCTAGTCAAACTGTAACTAGCTGTTTAAAACCAGTGATTTTGTTGTCTGTATCTATATCTGTAACTGTTTCACTCGACCTCGTGGAAACCTTGAATAAAAATTGGTAAAACAATTGGCAAAATTGGTTCAGAGATTACCAACCCTATAAGTACAACCTCACAATTCACATTCTTTACTTCTTCATAATATTATTATTGATAAAATAAAATACAAATCATTTTTATTTACGTAAACCAATTACAGGCACTTGTAAATAGTCAAACATTATTTTGAAAATTAATTATTATTTATCAGTCTTAAATTACATTTGTTATTTATTTATAAACCTGTTAAAATTATTTATGATGAAATTAATTATTTTAATGTATATTGTCGCTAGCGACGCAAAATGCTTGATCTGTTTTTGTTATGCCAAAACAATTGTCTTTAATTGGGTTAACCATGAGCCTATAACGACGATATAAGTGATTTTACTGGGACGAAGTAAGGGGAAGCAGCTTTATAGCAATTTCATTCTTTTTAATAGTTGGCACTAGTTTTGCAAATAAACAAACAGGCCGCCTAACAGTAAGAGGTTACTAGAGATGTGTAACTCAGGAGTGATTCGTAAAAAAGATTTAAATCCGTCACAAAAGATGTATAAATCAGTACCTCCCTCGTTTTCTCAATACATCTTTAAATCTTTAACTCTTAGCTTCATTTCAGATTGATTGAACATGAAAATATGTAGAGTGAAATGAATATTGCAGGATTAGGCGACACAAAACGAGACGGAGAAGGATTTGTATGTTCAAAGTCTGTGTATGCGTACTACAATGATCCCTGGAATTTTCATTGAATCTCGCATATGTACGAACAAACTATTTCTTCCATCTTGGTCACAAAGTGTTAAATCTAATGTAAACTAATGATCGCTCATAATTTCGTTGATTTTGTTAACTTTTTTTTTAAGCAAATTTTTTTGTAAATAAATAATTATTTACTAGATTACGTAGTAGGACCATCAATCTTTAAAATGTCTTCTCGAATAAAAATATTGATTGACTAGCCCATCAAAATACAATTCACTTGTATTTTGATGGGCTAGTGATTCAATTCACCCGCAGAAACATTGAAATATTGGGTGAGTGAGTGAGCTATTTAGAAGATGGGAGTTATTTGGGATTGAAAGATTTAAAAGAGTGATTTAAATCTTCTTATCAAAAAGATTTATAAATCTCTGTTCCTTTAAAAGATTTATTTTGCGCATGTCTAGAGGTTACTACATCCTACATGCCTTTACAATACTCACTCGCTGCCGCCTCCATTTTCGATCGGGTTTCGTTTAAGCAATATAAAACTTTAATTACCTGTAACAAATAACAGATTTAAATTAGCAATTAGTTTTGAAAATAACACACAATTCTTTTTTGAAGTTATTCCTAATTAACATACTAATGATGATCCTCACCAACCCGTCTGCCAAGCGTGGTGACTATGGCAAATACTCTCCCTCGGGAAGAGGCCCATGTTCAGCAGTGGACGTTATACGGGCTTTTGATGATGATAGTATGGATAAGAATTCAATAGAATGGGCTTAGCTATAACTATCAATACTTACTATCGTCGCATCCAATTAATATATTATTCTCATCAGTAAACTATCGTTGTACCATTTATTATATATAAATACATGTGTAACAACAGACAGACAGACAGGATCATTAAAGAGGACAGTAAATATGTCACTCCAATAAAATCTATAGCCATAATTAAGTTTATTCTTTTTTTATATATAAAGATTACGAGCAGAATTTTGCAGTCTACTAGTATTCTTGTTAACCCCTCGTGCTAAGATAAAATGCTTGGGTTACGAGTGGGTTCACGTCGGTAGTGCAATGGGTGAGATTCGAACCGGCGACCACTAGATCAACTTTGACAAAGACCGTGTGGTTTCCGGCTCAGTATTGACCCACCATATCTTCCTATGACAACATGTGATATGATTGCATATGGATGAGACGTGGACTCTCACTGTGTGCGTCATAAAAAAGCTCAAAGTCGAAACAATGTTTCAATCTTCCAGCTTACAAAATGACGGTATTTCCATACAACCTTCATCCCCCCTTTCCACCCCTTTTTTCGCTATAAAAAGTATAGCCTATATCCTTTCTCAGGCTCTACACTATCTATGTACCAAATTTAATAATAATCGGTTCAGTAGTTTTGGCGTGAAGGGCGATAGACAGACAGAGTTATTTTCGCATTATAATAATTTTAGTAAGGATTTCTTATACAGCTCAGCAAGCTATGGAAGGAGCTCGGCGTTTCCCTTCGTGATCGAATCAGAAATGATGCAGGAGAACGAAGATCGCCGATATAGCAAGCTGAAGTGGCAATGGGCAGGACACTTAAAGAACTGACGGCCGATAGAGCAGAAAGGTTCTCGAATGCAGACCCCAAACTGACAACCGCCTGCACGATGGACCGACGACCTCATAAAGGTCGCAGGGAGTCAGTGGATGCAGGCCGCAATTGTTTCCGCTGGAAATCGATGGGGGAGGCCTATATTCAGCAGTGGATGACAACAGACACATATGATGATGATTTTCTGTTTCAAAAATAATGTTAACAGTAAAAAAGTCGATCATCCATTGGTTTAGGGATTTTTTTTAACCACCCGAAATCTCGTTAGTTTATCAACTAACTAGGAAGATGATTAACTTAGGATTATTATTATTTTCCGGTAATATATATAAATAAAGAATAACGGACGAATCCGCGCACATACTGTAGTTATAATAATAAATATGAGTGCGATGACGTCATCGCGCTATAAATACATGCGCATGAGTTGATCGATAGCAGCGGTTGACGGACTAAATGATGCCGGCATCGACCGATAGAAAGTTGGCGGAGTTCCCTAAAAATAATTAAATTAATTATAAAACATAGTTTAATTATATATCGGCATGTTGTTTTGATGATGTTCATGTTTTACCATTATCATCATTCCGTATATCTTCTTTTAAAGCATACAATAGGAAGAAACAGACAACAGGCAGCGACTTTGTTTTATACTAAGAAGTGATGGTACAAGTTAACTCTGCTGCCCGTTCCGTGATATATGATTGTTTTAGATCCTGATGACGTTAAAACAATCAGGATAATTTAAGGATTTCGACCAGGATGATTCGAGTACCAGGTCATCATCTATTACAGGGGTCTCCAAACTTTGACGCCTTAGGGCTATAACCATTTTTTCAATATGTTCGAAGGGCCAAAACTGTTTTAATTTTTCTATCCTTAACTATACTCTTATTTCTAGACTAGTGGCAAAGTGCGCGACCGAGGAATTATCATATTGTGTTGTCTTTTTCAACTTATCACATCAACAGAAACAACAATAAGACATTAGATGCGCGGTCTAGATCGATGACAGATGACTTTAAGTTGTCGCGGGCCGGATTTGGCCCGCGGGCCTTTGTTTGGAGACCTCTGATCTATTACAAGCGTATACCAGGGAACGGGCAGTACAGTTTCCTTGTCCGTTGCAATAAAAAAGCTCTTTATCAGAAGGATACCCATGTTATACAGTGGACGTTATACGGGCTGATGATGATGATCATGATGAAGATTAACATATAGGCTACAAAATATCACTCTCCGACCCACTGGAGCAGAGTGACGGGGGTAAAACCGCGGGGCGCAACAATATTCCGTAATTGTTGCGCCCCGCTGTTAACATTATTATTGTTATTTTACACTCATTACAAATTTATGACATCTATATGAGTGCAGACGAAAACGCGAGTACGTTTGAACTAGAACATACGAATTTATACGCCCATTCGTTTGTCTCGTGTTGATAAATAATATAATACGTGTTATTGTGTAAGTGATGTTTGACATTAATATCTAGCTACCGTTGGAACTACAAGTTTCTTACATCTTTGAATGCGTTTGACATATTGTATTCTATCGTCGTAGCCAGTTATCGTCACTTTATTCCCGTTGTCCCCGTATGCCATATCCCCGTCGGTCCGGCGGGGGCAGCGGGACGTAATTAAATTTATTTCCCGTTGTCCCCATAACGTACATACGGCTAACTGGGACAACGAGAAGTAAACGTTTAATTTAGTTGCCAGTTTCAGTGATCACGCATAATTATTATATTATTTACTTTAACTAAACAAAACTTCAATTTCAATAAGTCCGGTTGAACTATATTGGTTTAGGTTTAGTTTTTTTTTTAACCAACCGAAACCTCTTTAGTTTATCAAGTAACTATGTAGTAGTATTTTTAGTTATAAATACATCATCGTGTACCAGGCGCCCAGACACGACAGGTGCCGTGCGAGATACATTGCTTGTCATTCATTACGTACGGACACTAATTAGCGAACTAAATACGCAACGCACCTTTGATTACTTAACAATAAAATCTCAGATTTACTGGCTCAATCTATGATGAAATAATGAAATTTATTCAGCACTTAGGTATTTACATACACTTGTACTTGTCAAACTTACACTGTATAAGACTAAATCTAACAAAAGTATCACTTAAGTAGCTAAAAAATTGTTAAAATTATTTGATCTTATACAATTTTTAATCGGTCTGTCCGTCTGTCGTGCGATTAATGACAAATGTACACATTATAGTAAGTCTTAAAGGTAAGTAGTCTAAAATTAACTTCCAAGAATCCGGCCAAAGTCTAAGCGACATCCACCTGAGGGCACCCTTAAGGGGTTAGGACCAACGCTCAGGGTGCCACTGGAGTAAAGAGTAGATTTACGAACAGTGGTGATGATCGCTGGCACGAGATCACAGTTCGGGGAATAAGCAACAACGCGGTCCTCGGTCATGCCGTCGAGGATCCTACCCTAGCTAACCTGCAACCTTTCACTAGCTACCTAAGTGGACGATCTATACTAATATACTACCTTCCCGCGCGCGGTTTCACCCGGGTATCTCCCGTTCCCGTGGGATCTTCACAATAACATATAGCCTATGTCATCCGGGGATAGTATATAGTTTACTAACAGTGAAAGAATTTTTCAAATCGGTCGACTAGTTTCAGAGCCTATCCAATACAAACAATCAATCAAATCTTTCCTCTATTTATAATATCAGCATAGATAAAGCTGAAGAGTTTGTTTGTCTGCTTGAACGCGCTTGTCTCAGCAACTACTGTTCCAATTGTAATGAATCAATCAGTGTTAGATAGCCTATTTATCGGGGAAGGCAACAGGGTAGGTACATTTAATTAGGTCGGATTGCTCATGCGTCCTCGGCCCCCGCCAACGGCGGATCGAAGGAGTGTCCGGAGGGTTTTAGTGGTGTAGGGTCCTCTCCTCGTTGTATGAGTTTAGCATACCACGCTATGGAAAGGGCAAGCCCCACATATCCCACCGCCAGCGCGCGAATACGCTGCAGCGGCGGTGGTAATGCGTAAATGCATTTCCCCCCGGACAACATAAAAACAAGGAATATTTAATTATGAAGTTTTTCGGGAACTGGAGGTAAGCACGCGAAGATAGTTCTCTATATGCAGTAGGGTTTAAAAAAATCTTTTAGTCCTAAGATAATAAATGGTGTGGAAAATGTTGTATGAAGAAATCAAGACAACTAGTTTATTAAAACCTCACGGGGTTATGGTATCACTACACAGAGACCACTCTATCCGACCCGCCGGAGAAGAGTGCGCCCGCGAACGTGACGCGTCCCCCCTCGTCCTCCTGACCCTAAGTTTGCAAAGAACCATCCGATGCCCTCGTAGACCCGAAGTCCGAGAGGCCCGCGAACTGTAAAGTAGAGCGACAGTTGCACAAAACTCCCCTAAAATACCAAAAGTCATAATCCCTCAATCTCATCGCAAGCGACCGCCGAGGTCCAAGCCCCACAGGGGGCGCCCTCTTGCGTAGGTTGCTTGGTTTGTAGTTTTTAAACCATTTATTAAGGCTGGAGCCCTGCTCGCCTTTATGCCCGGTGAAGTAGCAAAAGCCTCGTGGCTACCTACGTGTCAATCCAAAAAAAGAAAGGTTTTGGTATCAAGTATAAAACCCTGAACAATTCCATGAATACCTAACTGCATACATATATAAAATCACATGTAAAGACGCACAAATTATGACCCACTCTCACAAAGGCTCAGAATTTCAATCTCCATACTGTTTACAACTTCTAATAAGAGAGGGCGCTGTATCAATGGCGCCAAAATTTATGACTCCGAATGGAACGAGTGAATTACCTGAGTTATTGGAATTGCCTCCACGGCTCTGGCGCCCTGGTACCTGACAGTTAAATGAGGGTGGATTTGCTTACAAAATAGGGGTGTTGGGGATGATATTTTTGGGTTGTTCTTACGTTGTTTGTTGCCTATATGTTTTAGCAAAGTTAGTAAATCATTAATGGGAAATTGCATTCGATTTTATAACAAGCTTCCTTCTAATATTATTGACATGCCTGATACATTATTTAGGACGCATGTTAAACGAATCCTCATGACTAGAGGCTATTATAGTATTAAAGAGTATGTAGATGGTAAGGATTATACCGTCTTGCACTAAATCGGATACCCTATAGCTGATGAAGCATTGAAAGGCCATTATAATGTATTCTGTGTACTATCTGTAATATTAAAATTCTATTCAATTTTCCGGGGCCTTTACGCATTCCCACCGCCGCTGCAGCGTATTCGCGCGCTGGCGGTGGGATATGTGGGACTCGCCCTCTCCATAGCGTGGTATGCTAAACTCATACCACGAGGAGAGGACCCTACACCACTAAAACACCCCGGACACTCCTTTGATCCGCCGTTGGCGGGAGCCGGGTACGCATGAGCAATCCGGCCCCATGATATCAAGCACGTAACGCTGCAATAGAATGACATATCGACTGACATGGTAAGGTAAGTTTTGATACACGTGTGTGCGTAGGTAAGCTGTCCCAAGGCCGAGTTTTTACCGGCATCAGTGTGTTTCTGGGAGCGCTCCGTCTATAATTTTTATTTGATCTTTCAAACGGGACCAACAGCGAATATTTTTTTCTTGGCCATCGTCGCAATAGAAAGTTACCTATAGCGATACATACAATCTTACAATTCGCAAAAAAAAAAATGGCTTGCATTCTTATGCCATGACATTTTATATTCTTTCTGTCTATGGTCAGACATAAATAATCAAAATGGCTGACGCGCATCGTCTGTCACATCGAATAAAATGAAATCGTCGGAGTCAGTGCGTCGCGGTTAACATCGCGTATTTATATTCGGCCTCTAAATATCTCGAATTAACTAATTACAGTTACGTCAGAGGATTCTAGACGTTTCGCTGGATATGCCATAAATATTGCTATTAATGTTTTGATCTTTTAGGTTATGATGTTGTAAAATTATGGAGGTTTATAGACATGTGAAAGATATTCTATTTGATAATTTGACTATAAACATTGTAGTGACAACCAATTTTCGACGTGTTGTACATAAAACCTATTTATAAATAATCATAATGTATTAAATCAATTCAATTTAATCATATACCTATATGTTTTTTTGTTAGTGTCATCATTGAAAATTGTCATTATTTTTAACTGACCTCAAAAAAGGGGGTTAATGAAATAACGAATTTTATTCAGCACTTAGGTATTTACATACACTTGTATTTGTCAGAATTACAATGTAAGAAGATAAATTAATAAAAAAAAAACCATAAATAACAGATAATTCTTACTCTATAAAATATCCGTCTAGGTAACTTACAGTAGTAGGTAGTCAATAGCAAATTATCTACAGATTGCGTAGTCCGTCCGTCTGTCCTATGACATTTTTTTCAATTAACCAATCATTATTATTATAAGAAGAAATTAAAACCGCATCCAAATTGCAAGTGATCACATTATATCTAAGTAGCACACACCTGAGGGCACCTTTATGGGGTTTACGACCACGACCCAGGGTGCCACTGAAGTAAAAAAGGTAGATATAAAGAGGATATGATCACAGGCACCGACTACAGGCGCTCAATTACAGGGCAGGGGTAGGGGCGCAACGCGGTCCTCGCCGGCGAGAATCCTACCCTAGCTAACCTGCAACCTTTCACTAGCTACCTAAGTGGACGACCCGGAGAAGAAAGGAAGAAAGTCGTCATCTTTTGTTGTGTTTTAGTATCTTCCATTTTTTTTTTTTTATCAAACTTGTTTTATTAACAAAATCTCATTGAATACATTGCAATTTTACTATGTGCGCTGATGTACGCTCTGAAACGTTTTTAACCGACTTCAAAAAAGGAGGTTTCTCAATTCGAAAGTACCTGGATATATATTTTTTTATGTTTGTTCTCGGATAACTTCATTATTTATGAACCGATTTTGATTATTTTTTTTATGTTGGAAAGAAGATATTTCATCAAACCCTGATTTGGATAATCATGATAAGGAAATCAGGGTTTGATGATAGCAGACCAAAGGAAACGAGGCGAACTTTCAAAAATCGTAAGGGCAACTAGTGCTTTTGTTATATTTTTTTTATTTTTCATTATTAATATTGATATGAACTTTACACCTAGATGTGTGTCATTAGGGGTCTGATGATAAAGACGAAGGACAGTTCAGGGAACTCTTAGTTTACTGTTGGAAGTCGGTATTTTTTTGTTAAAAATTATTCTAACAAAAATGTCCAGAATAATAACATTATTGTCATTCAGTTTTGATTTTTTTATAAAGCTCATAGCTCCCGTGGGAACTTCATAATAAAATATATAACCTGCCTTGATAAATGAGATATCTAACACTGAAAGAATTTTGCAAATCGGACCAGTAGTTTCTGAGATTAACGCGTTTAAAAAAAGTTTTACCAGGGTTACTCAGCTCCAGTGGGTTGGAGCGTGATTTTTTGTAGCCTATATTATAATCCAGCTTATATACTACCCCGGTGGAAACTTTCAGCCAAATCCGTTCAGTAATTATTTCGTGAAAGAGTAACAAAGATACATCCAATGCTTACAAAATTTCGCGTTTATTATATTACTAGCGACCCGCCCCGGCTCCGCACGGGCGCAATGCTGATGTATTATACATAAACCTTCCTCTAGAATCACTATATCTATTAAAAAAATCGCATCAATATCCGTTGCGTAGTTTTAAAGATTGTAGCATACATAGGGACATAGGGATATAGGGACAGAGAAAGCGACTTTGTTTTATACTATGTAGTGATGAAGTATGACAAGCGGAATTCAAGACTGAATGAATGAATGAACGATATCTCGTGCCACGCCACTGAACTAGGCGGTGGCTTGGAATATCGTCGATACGCGATGCGACTCGACGCAACGCCACGCGACGCGATGCCATCATGCACAGCGTTGTACACTGTAAAACAGAGGTAATGTAGCGCGATGTACAAGATTAATGGTTTTAAATCTTTTACAGTAAACTAGCGATCCGTCCCGGCTTCGTTCGGGTGCCATCCTTATAATACATATAAATTTTAGTCTTGAATTACTCTATCTATTAAGAAAACGGCCAAGTGCGACTCGGACATACGGTCTGTAGGTAGGTATATAAGGTATTTTTAGGAAAGAACACGTTCATGAGGGAAATGGTTAAAGTTTATATCATCATCATCATCAGCTCGTATAACGTCCACTGCTGAACATGGGCCGAGGGAGGCTATTTGCCATAGTCACCACGCTTGGCCGGCGGATTGGTTACCGCAGTTTAATGTTGCACCACACAAGGAAACGCTACTGCCCGTTCCTTTTCCTAAGATTTCTTGTCCAGCGTGGGGATTGAACCCACGACCTCCGAGATATAAAGCAAGCCAAATACTGCTACTCTACGGAGGTTGTCAAAGTGTATAATAGGCATGAGGCAAGATTTTGAAATCCTCTTGCGCAACGTCGGTAGTCATTTTTTAAGTACGAAAAACACAATATTTCGGTTATAAATTTAAATTTAACGAAGCCATATTTCTATTAAATTTTAAATAGCGCGTGAAAAAAGGCCTCAAGTGTCATGGCGTCGGCTATGACGTCACGCTATTTTAAAAAATGTCATTGAGTCCGCCAAACCTAACGTAGTGGTTAAATTCTCTTTGATGGTTACAATATCGTGACGTCATGCGCCGTGATTGGTGTTTCAGGCAAAATGGCCGATTGCAGTATTTTAATCTTTTATTTATTAAAAATCACATTAATCTCAAGGTTATATATAAAAATAAATAAGTGTAATAATTTCTTTTTATATGTACTTTCCCCTAAAAACATTAAATCATTAATTTTTTGATACTGTCGTCACGCCTATTATAAAAAAAAAGTATGTGATGTAATGTATTGATCATATGGCTACGATCACCCATCCCATAAATAACCGCATATCCTAGTACAAAATGTTGTCTAATTACATCTCAAAAGTACTAGGCGCACATGTTTCAGAAGAGTAGACGTAGCACTATTAGACCTATCAATTTTCCATTTATATCCTCAGCCATCGTTATAGTCTCCATTCATTATGCACTCCTAGTAATTCATTTCTCAAAATCGAGTATTTCTATCATGATATATGGACTTCATACATCTTGTATGACTTATAAAACAATTTGTTTCACTTCAAAACTAAGCTCTATTTCAAAGTTATTACGAATTGATTTTGAATGAAATGTAAGTGGTGTTTACGTCGCTTCAGAATGGGGTTGGGTTGTATCCATCTTGGATGGTTTGCGAGTAATTTTTGATGATAAATGTGTACCCATTTGTGAAACCTTCATAAAGGACAGAAGGACAAAATAATGGACAGAAAGATGAATAGTACACCGTAAGCGGTTTTGAGTACTTCCACCAACATATCTATATATCATCATCAGCCCGTATAACGTCCACTGCTGAACATGAGCTTCCTCCCGAGGGAGGGTATTTGCCATAGTCACTTTGGTGACCGCAGTATTATGTTGTACCACACAAGGAAACGCTGCTGCCCGTTCTTTGTTATACGATTATTACAGATTATGTTATAATGCACGATGCACGGAGGGTAGTCCCTCAACCATCCAGACCCGGAAAGATATAAACCGACAAATTTGTTAGTTTTGTTTGCTTGTTTTTTTTTGGACAGACATTATTTATTTAGCCACGAGGCTTTTGCTACTTCACCGGACATAAAGGCGAGCAGAGCTCCCTCCACATTAAATGGTTTAAATACTACAAACAAAGCAGCCTGTGCAAGAGGGCGCTCCCTGTGGGACTTGGACCTCGGCTCAGGGCGGTTGCTGGCGATGAGATTGTGGGATATGGCTTTTAGTATTTTAGGGGGTTTTTGCAACTGTCGCTCTACTTAACAGTTCGCGGGCCTCTCGGACGTTTTCTAGACCCGAAGGTCTTCGAAAGCATCGGAAGGTTCTTTGCAAACTAAGGGTCGGAAGGACGTTTTTACAAAGTTATAGGTAGTAGATATAATAAAAGTTAAGTAACAATAATTATTTTAGAGTCGACCGACCCGAACTAAGATTAAGAATGAGCTGAGAATCGACTTGCAATCAACTACGATCAACCAATCAAAGAAGTGTTTGTATGGTAGTAGTCAAGTTTGCTTGAAAATAACTCAGAAACTAAAAGTCTTACTTAAAAAAATATTTCACTGTTAGATAGCCCATTTATCGAGGCTATAGGGTGTATTTTATTATGAAGTTCCCACGGGAGCGGGAGTTACGCGAGTGAAAACGGGCGCGGGAAGCTAGTACTAATGTTTATATCTCCATTTGGTTATGTTAATTCCGTATTTTTTTACTTTGAACCTCAGCCGCCGAGGTCATGACCTCTGATCCCTGACCTCAAAATACTCTCCCATATGACATCAAGTTTTTAATTTCAAGCCTTTTAAACTCGAAGGTGGAATTCCAAGACGTTAGTGAGAAGTAATTAGTTCTATGTGTCATTAAAATGTCTACCGAACTTAATTAAAAACGATCATTCGAGAGACACTCATGATTATGAAAGTCTACATACAGTGAGTAGCGAGAAGAAATACTTAGATAGACAGAGATAGTAAACATTTATTTTTTTACTAGCTGCGCCCCAAGGTTTTACACGCGTTACTCTACTCCAGTGGGTCGGAGCGTGATGTTAACATTCATGCGTTGATCTTACATATTTATTAATCCGTCTGTCTGTCTGTCGTGCGATAAGTGACAATTGTACACATTATTGTAATATGCCTTATAGGTACAAAATTAACATACAAGAATCCGGCCAAGGTCTAAGCGACATCCACCTGAGGGCAACCTTATGGGGTTAGGACCAACGCTCAGGGTGCCACTGGAGTGAATTGTAGATTTACGAAGTGGTAGTGATCGCTGGCACAGGATCACAGTTCGAGGGAGGGGCAGCAACGCGGACATTCCGTCGAGGATCCTACCCTAGCTAACCTGCGACCTTTCACTAGCTACATTTCACTATTATACTCCGTAAAAGATAGCTTGATCTCTGCGACAGGCTGTCGCAACTTCATAGGCGTGATTTTACTGACAGCTGTCAGTAAATTCACGCCTATGAAGTTTTGAATTTAGTAGTACAGACAGACAGTACCTGCCAATGTCATATTTTATGGGCATGCCGACCTAATTAGTGATGGGCGATGAATCATCGTGACCATCGACTATAAACTATCGATATTTTTCTATAAAACTTCATTAAAAATTAATTTATCATTTAATTTTAGTATTATAACATTATTAACATATGTAAGAATTCATTATAAATTTACAAGATTGCTCTAGCGTTTCAGAAACTGATTCTGATATGGATTTGGGGTTTACTCCTTTAAGATAATAAATGTATTTTATATTAAAATATTTGTTTAATTGAGTCACGTTTGTAATTAAATTAAACCCAATTATATGTTACATTATCATCAATAATAGTAAGAAAAATCGATAAGTACTATCGACATTTGTTTAAATCTTAACAACCCTAGGAATGTCACTATGACATATGTCGGAGAGATCAAGCTATCTTTTACGGAGTATAGGTATACTTCAGAAGTTGACTTTAAGAGCACATACGACGAATGTTTCTGACGTATAATGGCACATCCGACATTATGCTTCTGAGCTCTTGATATGTATAATACATCAGCATAGGCTATGTGGACTAAAAAAATCTATTTAGTCCGTCAGTTAGATTACCAAAAAATATTGGACACGTTTTTTTTTTCTTTCTTCAAACATAAAATGACGAACCCGACAGCGCGTTGAAATTGTGACGTCACTATTAGGTACAATTTTACCTAATAGTGACGTCACAAGCCGACTCCTGAACTTTAAAGTTTGTTGTTGCTCTGTATCTTTGTCAATTTTTATTGATTTGATGAATAAAAAATTACGTGTCCAATATTTTTTAGTAATCTAACTGACGGACTTAACAGATTTTTTTTAAGTCCTCATGCGCATTGTACCCATGCGAAGCCGGGGCGGATCGCTAGTGTTAGTACAAATAAATAAGTTAAATATGTCCGACAGCATAACAATGGGATTGTTGGCATCCCAGTTATTTTGCCAGACATCCCCCCAGCCTATTAAATCCACGGTTCCTATTGTCCATGACACCCAAATATTTCCCATTCATGGCGAATCTATGGGATATGATTTATAGCACGGAAATATTTCTAATTGTGAGCCACAGTTTAATTACTGTTATGGAATTTTGATTTATTTTAATCTAAAATTTTGGTGGACGCCATTTAGTTAGGCAAATATTGAATCTTTACCTATTATATAGGCAGTGTGTATATCATATTTTATGATTCTGTAACTGTAACTAGCTTCGCCCGCGGTTTTACCCGCGTCACTATGCTCCAGTGGATCGGAGCGTGATATTTTGTAGCCTACATGTTAATTCAGCTTATAAACTATCCGCGTGCAAACTTTCAGACAAATCTATTCAGTAGTTTTGGCGTAAAAGAATAACAAACATCAATCCATCCATCCATACTTACTAACTTTCACGTTTATAATATTAGTATGACTAGGCCTCATAAGAAAGCTCAAAGTCGCTCAGCGAGCTATGGAAAGAGCTATGCTCGGCGTTTCCCTGCGTGATCGAATCAGAAATGAAGAGATCCGCAGGAGAACGAGGATCACTGACATAGCTCAACGGATTAGCAAGCTGAAGTAGAAATGGGCAGGACACATAGCTCGAAGAACTGACGGCCGATGGAGCAAAAAGGTTCTTTAGTGGAGACCACGAACTGGCAAGCGCAGCGTAGGACGACCGCCTGCACGATGCACCGACGACCTCATAGGTCGTGTCGAGTCGATGGATGCAGGCCGCTAGCGATCGTTTCCGCTGGAAATCGATGGGGGAGGCCTATGTTCAGCAGTGGACTACAACAGGCTGATGATGGGGACTAGGTTCCCGCACGTGGTTCCACTCGCGTAATTCCCATTCCCATAGCAAACTCTATAATTAAATATAGCCTAAAAACTTCCTCGTTAAATGGACTATCTAACACTGAAAGAATTATTCAAATCGGATAATTCGTAATCGCATTTCGTTTGTTTGCTTGTATGCGCTAATCTCAGGAAATACTGTTCCTGAAGGGAAACTTTTTAATTTACTAGGCAATACGTATATAAGACTAGCTACCCCATAATAAAATAGGCTATATCATCATCATCAGTCAGTATAACGTCCACTGCTGAACATGGGCCTTCTCCCAAGATAGGATATTAGCCATAGTCACCACGCTTGGCAGGCGGGTTGGTGACCGCAGTAATATGTTGTACCACACAAGGAAACGCTGCTGCCCGTTCCTTGATATACGATTATTATAGATGATGTTATAACAATCGGAACCAACGGCTTAACGTGCTTTCCGAGGCACGGCGGGTAGTCCCTCAACCAACCAGACCCGGAAAGAAATCATAGAATTTACACAAAGATTTCCTGACCTCCGTAGCGTAGAAGTATTTGGCTCGCTTTGAATCTCGGAGTTCGTGGGCTCGATCTAGGTTCGGTCTAGCCCTGAAAATGAACTGAAAATAGGCTATCTAGCACTGATAAAAATTTCACATTATTGTAGATATACATACGTTACATATGTCATATAGAAATACATAATATTATAGTATGTAAGTATATGTTCAACATAATCAAAACTTCAATTTTCTTTTAATGCAGTACCGATAACCATGGTATGGTACAGTCGCACACGGCTGATAAAATCATAAAAGTCGTATTTGACGTGTAACCAATTTTTATAAGGTATGACATTTTAAGCCAGCCAAAATTGCCACGAAGATTAGTGAAGCTTCGTGGTAATTTGGGCTGGCTCTCCCCCCTCACCCACCCCACCCTTAGTTTGCAGGCATCGGAAGCTTCTGCGCAAAGTTTTCACAGAACCTCCCGATGCCTTCATAGACCCAAAATATGAGAGGCCCGCTGTAATGTAGAGCGACAGTTGCACTAAACTCCCTTAACAAAGCTTAAAGTCAAAGTCCCTCACTCCACCAAGGTCCAAGTCCCACAAGGGATGCCCTCTTGCACATACTTCAGAAAAATTCGTCATATGGGCCATTATAGTAAACTGGCACTTTACAACCAAATGCTTCTGAACAATAAACATCCGTCTTTATGT
This sequence comes from Nycteola revayana, assembly GCA_947037095.2. Classification (NCBI taxonomy): domain Eukaryota; kingdom Metazoa; phylum Arthropoda; class Insecta; order Lepidoptera; family Nolidae; genus Nycteola; species Nycteola revayana. The sequence goes on from OX344840.2 coordinate 9,837,942, forward strand.
TTCTGTGATCTAAAAATAATTTGTCATTACCAATTTCACGGATTTTTCAGATCAGAGCGACAGTACATGTCGTAAAATTCTCAATTTTATTTGGTTTTTCTTTTTCAATTTGTATTCGATCAAGTGATAATATTACGTTTATCAGTATCAATCGTCTTTAAGTCTGATATTATATAGAAGAGTATAAGACAAACAAAAACGGCTTGGGTTACTAGTCTAAGATCCTAACCTACTTTTTTAAAGCCTCGGGTCTAACCCGAGGCTTTATAAAGGCGAGCAGAGCTCCAGCCTAGATAAATGGTTTAAAGCTATATCCCTCAATCTCATCGCCAGCGACCGCACTGAGCCGTGGTCCAAGTCCCACAGGGGACACCCTCTTGCGCAGGTTGCTTTGTTTGTCACTACATGAGATGAGATTGAGGGATTATGGCTTTTAGTATTTTAGGGGAGTTTTGTGCAACTGTCGCTCTACTTTACAGTTCGCGGGCCTCTCGGACTTCGGGTCTACGAGGACATCGGAAGGTTTTTAGTAAACTAAGGGTCCGAACCTACATCGACCTCCACCGAGCTGATAATAGAATGAAACATATTTTATAATAAACTAACTGACCCGACAGACGTTGTCCTGTCTTAACTAAAACTCTATATGTAATTGAACTTTTAATATGAGATGTGATAGCTCTGAACTAACCGTGACCGTGCACTAAGAGCAGCATTATGTCAATGTTGCGTCAATTACATTAAAAAAGTTTATATTGTCAAAAACACTTAAATCTATATATATAAAACAAAGACGGGTTTGTTACAACACTTATAACTCGAGATCGGCTGGATCAATTTTCATGGTTTTTATTTCGTTGGATTTGTCTCTGCCCTGAATAGCAGAATACATTTTAAAAACAAAAGAAAGTCGTGTTAGTTACACTATTTATAACTCAAGAACGGCTGAACCGATTTAGCTGAAAATTGGTAGGGAGGTAGCTAAGAACTGGGAGAAGGACATAGGATACTTTTGGGTAGGGGTAGGGTAGGGTAGGGTAGGGGTAGGGTAGGGGAGGGTAGGGTAGGGGTAGGGTAGGGGTAGGGTAGGGGTAGGGGTAGGGTAGGGGTAGGGGTAGGGGTAGGGTAGGGTAGGGGTAGGGTAGGGGTAGGATAGGGGTAGGGTAGGGGTAGGGTAGGGCAGGGGTAGGGTATAAAAGTCCACCCGTGCGAAGCCGGGGCGGGCCGCTAGTTACATTATAAAATTTGATATGTGGTAAAGTATTCTTAATTTATCTAATTTAACGCCAAATTTTCTTAATTTTTTCTTTCATAAGAAACTTTTCCTGACAATAACAAATGCAACAATAAAATAATAAGCGAAATCGACCTCGCCGTTCACGCGTGATGCCGTGACCAAGGGAAATTGGGATTCTGTTATTTTAAAAATAGGTTGGCTATAAACATCCTGGAAAGACTATTTTTAACTGTGATCGAATAGCGACCTCTAGTAGAGTAGAACCTTAATCCCCCCAATCTTTTAGTTTTAATGAACGCCGTCCGCCATTACCATCATAAGTTTGTAGGTACATTAAGTTTAAGACTGGCTGTAGTTGCTCGTAAAGTTATTATTTATGAGCGGAGTAGTTTGGCGCCGTGCCACACACGGGGGTAGGCCTTTTGTTGCACTGTTAACTCCAGCATATATTTAGTTAGCACTAGAGACCCGCCCCGGGTGCAAAGCTGATATATCATCACTACATAGTATAAAACAAAGTCGCTTTCTCTGTCCCTATATCCCAATGTATGCTAAAATCTTTAAAACTACGGAACGGATTTTGATGCGGTTTTTTTTAATAGATAGAGGGATTCAAGAGGAAAGTTTATATGTGTAATACATCAGCATTGTACGCGTGCGGAGCCGGGGCGGGTCGCTAGTCATACATATAAACCAACCTCTTGAATCACTATTTATTAAAAAAAACGCATCAAAATCTGTAGCGTAGTTTTATAGATCTAAGCATACATAGGGGCGGACAGAGAGAGGGAAGCGACTTTGTTTTATACTATGTAGTGAGTGACTAGCTGATGCCCACGACTTTGTCCGCGCGGTGTTTGTTATTCCTTCGGTTTTTTAACTAGCCCACGGGAACTCATTAATTTTCTGTGATTAAAAGTATTTAAAATGTTGACCAGGGATGTAAGGTACCACCATGCAAAATTTCATTTCAAGCGGTGCAACAGTTTCGGAGATTAGCCCGTACAAACAAACTGAGAAACATAAAATAAAATAAAATCTGGATGTGTTCTACTTTACTTTTAACACGGCTTTTAGTTTTGTTACGGTTCCGTTCCTCGAAAGGAAAAAACGGAACCCTTATAGGATCACTTTGTTGTCTATCCGTCCGAATGTCTGTCTGTCAAGGCCCTTTTTCTCAGGAACGCGTTCCTGAGAAAAAGGAACAGACAGACAGATGGAGGTATCAAGCTGAAATGTATATCACATACTCAGGTCAACTGTCTCTACGAGCTGTGAAAAATCAAACTTCTAAGCCAACGCAATAAAAAGATACAGCCGTTTTTGCTGCAAATTTTCGACCCTCGCAAGGAAATCAAAAACCTACGGGGTACTTCCCGTGAACTTAGCATCATTACAGACACCTCATCATCATCATCAGCCCGTAGAACGGGATGTTATAACGATACGTACAACGTGCACTGCTGAACATGGGCCTCCTCCCGAGGTGGGGTTTTGCCATAGTCGGCACGCTTGGCAGGCGGGTTGGTGACCACAATATTATGTTGTACCTCGCAAGGAAACGCTGCTGCCCGTTCCTTGATATACGATTATTTTAGATGATGTTATAACAATCGGGACCAACGGCTTAAAGTTCTTTCCAAGGCACGGAGGGTAATCCCTCAACGAACCAAACCCGGAACGAAATCTTTAAATTTACACAAAGATTTCTTGTCCGGGGATCGAACCCACGACCATTACGCCACGGAGGCTGCAGCCCTTGTACAGATACCTAGAATGTTATTTATTTATACTAGGAACGCAGTCAACTAGATTATCATTCATCAATTTATCCGTCGGCCCGTGTGTCCGTCACCGCGTCGTCCATCATGGAACAGATGCGCAATCGGTTTTTAATTTTAAATTAATTACCATATAATCTATGGGATCCTGGTTGGCATTTTTCCATCAATCGTGCCAATTGGCATCTCTGGTATAATATAATAGTAACAGTAAATTGATTTCCGGCACATAAATATATTGACAATTCTATTTATTAGTATGTGATAATATAATTCTGCAATGATGTTATAGTAAAAAACAGATACGGCGCCCGGGCTTGAAAAATGGCACCACAAAACTAAGCCAATTGGCACACTCGAACGTTTTCATGCTGTCATGTTTACTCTGTAGGGACAAAATGTGTCTTAACAAAACACGAGTCTGTTTCAAAAGCAACCAAAACTGACATATTCTACTAATATTATAAACGCGAAAATTTGTAAGTATTGATAGATGGATGTTTGTTACTCTTTCACGCCAAAACTACTTAACGGAATTGGCTGAAATTTTGCACTGGGTTATGTTATACGCTGGATTAACATATAGTCTATAAAACATCACGCTCCGACACACTGGAGCAGAGTAACGCGGGTAAAACCGCGGGGCGCAGCTAGTCTGAAATAAACCCATGAATGTGCTGCTTAAATTTGGCTGAAAGGCAATTATTATGATGCTGGCACTCTCTGAGCTACGGTGTCGAGACATGGAGACTTATATTTGTACTGGTCTACAAGTCGACCCCTCGACCCTTAGTGTGCAAAGGACCATCCGATGCCCTCGTAGACTCGAAGTCCGAGAGGCCCGCGAACTGTAAAGTACAGCGACAGTTGCACAAGACTCCCTAAAATACTAAAAGTCTTTATTCCTCAATCTCATCGCCAGCGACCGCGGGTTGGTCCTATCTGATCGCGCGATCCGTTGCCTGTGGAAACGGATCGCGCTTCAAAGGTGCTTTCTGATCGCGATATCAGTTTCACCTTAAACTAATGTATGGAAAAGTGGAAACCTATCGCGCGATCCGTTTCCACTGAAACAATCTATTAAGTAATTTCCGGTCTGATCGCACAAATATCGAAAATAAAATAAAATATATTCGTACGTTTAAAAGCGTCGAAAATTATCACTAAATTTTAAATAAACAATAGTCAGTTACTACTTATTTACCTCGCTCTACCTATACATAAAAAACAAATAAAACAACTTGAATTAATCAATGAAATCATGTTAAATGTTATTTTAATAATTACTAAATCATAATTTTGACAGGCTTACGATATAAATAGACATTAAAACCATTAACGAGGTCTATATGTATTTATTTTCACTACACTTCTACATAACGAAAGTACCTCATTAAAAGATTATTCATCATATAATGTAACTAGCTGTCACCGCATTAATCCAATACCCGTTGGAACCTCGTCTTTATTCTGTCCATCGTCAGTGAAACTGTAATACAGCGGAAATAACAATAGCTAATATGGTTGAAAATCAAATGTAGCAAATTTTTTTTTCTCTTCAAAATATATATAACGAAAATATTTCTTGACAGATGAAATTACACCTTACTAGCTACTGTCACTTACCTACGCGGTATTGCAGTATTAATATACATTTTGTAAAGATTGTATTCCGACTTAATTTAGTAATTATTAAAATAACATTTAACATGATTTCATTGATTAATTCAAGTTGTTTTATTTGTTTTTTATGTATAGGTAGAGCGAGGTAAATAAGTAGTAACTGACTATTGTTTATTTAAAATTTAGTGATAATTTTCGACGCTTTTAAACGTACGAATATATTTTATTTTATTTTCGATATTTGTGCGATCAGACCGGAAATTACTTAATAGATTGTTTCAGTGGAAACGGATCGCGCGATAGGTTTCCACTTTTCCATACATTAGTTTAAGGTGAAACTGATATCGCGATCAGAAAGCACCTTTGAAGAGCGATCCGTTTCCACAGGCAACGGATCGCGCGATCAGATAGGACCAACCCGCGACCGCCCTCCAAGCCCCAAAGTAGGCGCCCTCATGCGCAGGTTACTTAGTTTGTAGTTTTTAAACGATTTATTTAGGCTGGCGCTCTGCTCGCCTTTATGCACGGTGAAGTAGCAAGAGCCTCGTAGCTAAATATCCGAAAAACAAAAACGTTCAAGGACGCTCAAGGTGCTATGGAGCGAGTAATGCTTGTGATTTTTCGGGAAGATAAGATGGACTGAAAACTTAACCCTGTAACGGTCAGTACGTATGTTTGAAAATCATTGGTATTGGACTTAATTAAAATCCAACAGAGTTCAAAATATGATGGGATCTATATTCTCTTTGCCCGTTAAAGGTTTACGAAGAGTAGCTGGTGTAACCTGAACGGAGAACCGAGTTTAAGACCCAATTTTTTTTGGGAAATTGTTTTTTTCTTTATTAAGACATGTTGAGTTGCTCTGGCTCTGGCTGTCATGATATCGTCTATGTAAAGTGACAGTTGCACAAAACTCCTAAAAGTTTGAAGTCATCATTCCTCAAACCACCCGCTATTAACTGCCCTGAGCCCAGGTCCACGGCCCACAGAGACGCTCTCTTGCGCAGGTTGCTTAGTTTGTAGTCTTTAAGCCATTGAAGCTGGAGCTCTGCTCGCCTTTATGCCCGGTGAAGTAGAAAAAGTCTTCTGGTTAACAACATAAGGTCCGTCGAAAAATAACGATATCGTCTCCGACAGAGGTCTCCAAACGGCCCGCGGGCCAAATCCGGCCCGCCAATGCCAACAATCCGGCCCGCGACAGCGTAAGACTAGTGTCATCAATCTAGTCCACGCATCCAATGTCTTATTGTTGTGATAAGTTTAAAAAGACAACACAAAACGATAATTACTCGGTCGCACACTTTGCGACTAGTCTCGAAATAAGAGTATAGTTAGTTAAGGATAGAAAAATTAAAACTGTTTTGGCCCTTCGAAAATACTGATAAATCAATATGGCCTTAAGGATTTAAAGTTTGGGGACCTCTGGTCTGCGACAATCATACGCCAACAAACCATGGAAAAAACCCTTTCTTTTTTTATAACATGAGCTTTAATCCATCTTTCTAGCACAATTGTAATGCAACTTCATTCCGAAATCTCAAGGCATACGTAACTGAAACTTATTGTGACTATAGTGCAGTAAACTGTATACAGCGCCATCTGTCGACGCCATTAAAGCGCAGTAATTGTCAAACGTGCTAACTACTCCATAGCCCGTAGTTATATAACAGTTGCAGTTGTGTGTGGGAGCTGAGGCAGTGTGACTTACTTCACTTAGTTGAACAGTTTTGTTTTTAAGATTACTGGCAGACTTTTTCTGTCTACTAGTATTGTTGTTAACCACGTTCACGTCGGTAGTGCAATATGGGGATCGAACTGGCGACCAGAAGATCACAAGTCCGACGCCCCTAGCCATTGGGTTACTGTCGTTATGCAGGTGAAACTGCGGGCGGAAGCAAGTGTTCTATCATAAAACGATGAAAGTACCAGGAGAACATATGTTACAAGGACTTACAACGGAGGCCTAAGCAATACATAAAAAAATATGTTTTAAATTCTTTATTTTTAAAATTTAATATCTTTACTAATATATAAAGTTGAAGAGTTTGTTGGCTTGAACGCGCTAATCTCAGGAACTACTCGACTGATTTGAACAATTCTTTCAGTGTTTGTAAGGCCATTTATCGAGGAAGGCTATGTGCTATTTTATTGTAAAGTTCCCACGGGAACGGGGGTTATGTAAATAAAACCGCGTGAAGCTAGTCTCAAATAACTCAGAAACCATTTTGTTTAAAGTAAAACATTATATGACAAAATCTGTTGCTTTTGACTTTAATAATATTTATAACATTTTAATACGGAATACGTCACTTTTCTACTAACCATGTATATAAATACTAGCTGCGCCCCGCGGTTTTACCCGCGACACTCTGCTCCAGTGGGTCGGAACATGACATTTTGTAGCCTATATATTAATCCAGCTTATAAACTATCCTCGTGCAAACTTTCAGCCAAATCCATTCTGTAGTTTTTACGTGAAATAGTAACAAACATCCATCCATCCATACTTACAAACTTTCGCGTTTATAATATTAGTAAGGATATACGACAAACTCCGTAGCGTAGCGGCATTTGGCTCCCTTTAAATCTTGGAGGTCGTGGCTTTGATTCCCACACCGGACAGGAAATCTTTGTGAACATTTTAAGATTTCTTTCCGGGTCTGGTTGGTTGAGGGACCACCCTCCGTACCTCGGAAAGCACGTTAAGGCGTTGGTCCCGATTGTTATAACATCATCTATAACAATCGTATATCAAGGAACGGGCAGCAGCGTTTCCTTGTGTGGTACAACATTATACTGCGGTCACCAACCCGCTTGCCAAGCGTGCCGACTATGGCAAATACCCTCCCCGGGAGGAGGCCCATGTTCAGCAGTACCTAGACGTTATAAGGGCTAATGATGATGATGAAGGATACTGTTTGTCGCGAAAATAGTCTATACCCATCATAGAAAACATGGCAGTAGATAATATTAGACAGTCTATTCCAGACAAAATTAAATTAAAACTCCATTAAAACGGTGCGCCATCCAAACTGTACCAACTAAGTGATGTGACAGGTCCAGCTAAATATTAAAACTGCCCTATTTCAGTCCAGTCTATTCTTGTTACTACCTGCACGGCGGCTGGAATGGAGGTTGGATTATTAATGATATATTATCAGACAAATTCGCGTTTACAGTTTCACTCGAGTAATTCCTTTTGTTTTTGGAAACTTCAACGTAAAATATAGACTATGTCAGTCTTGGATATCGACACTTTCTAAAAATTTCCGATGCCCTCGTTCGTCTTGACCGGAAGTTCAAGACGCACGTGAAATGTAAAGTAGAGTTGCACCAAACTCCACTAAAAAATCTTAATCCCTCAATCCCATCGCCTACGCTGAGCCGAAGTCCAAGTCCTAAAGGGGACGCCACCGTGCGCAGGTTGCTTAGATTGTAGTTTTGAACCATTTATCTGCTCGCCTTAATCTTAACCTAACTATACATGTTTGATTGAAATGAAAAGTGGCTTTCTAATGGCGATGGCTTTCTATTTACTTATGTATTATTTTGCTGTGGTATTTTGTAAGGTAATTTTAGGAGGTCCTTGTCCGAGCTGCTTATTTTCACAAAGTGTACGTAAGGACAAGAGCACTCTCTATTCCTTACTTCTACTGACAAGACCTGTCAGGCGATTAGTCGAACAATAGCTACATATATCTGCGAGGTACGAATTACACAGCACCAACTATCTGACTTACAATGTTGTCGAGAGAAATTTTTGTGACACTTATTTCTGACCGACCCTGGATTAGAACCCGTAACCTCGGTAGCTAAAGGCCCGGTTTATCTTTACCGTTAGACCAACGAGACAATCATACGTTAATATTAAATTAACCTACTCTTAGTCTAACAACATTACCCTAAATAATTTCCTTTGATATAATACTCATTCATTGTTTCAGTCCGTTAAACGCTAAATGGCAGTATTGTATTACTGCATACAATTTCTCACTCGACTACTGAGGAACACTGCTTAAACATTCAGTAGAACACTCTTTTTTTAAATAATTATATTTTACAATATTTTAATAAATTTTTACATAATTTTCTATTTAAAAAAATTAAAAAAACATTTTTGCCACTAAGATAATCAGATATTTTACAATTAAGCCCTAGTTACTACACAATTTGGCATATATGAATTTTCCCTGGAATATATTATTATTGACCTGCGGCGGCAAATGTTTATATCCACCTCTGGCAGGGCCAATGTTCTAAGAACTGTTTCATAGTTTTGATGATAGCACCAAATCTGTCTGAATGTTCTTGTATAATATCGAGATAAACATAAATGTCACTTGTCAACTCCATTTGATGGGAGCAGTAAATCTACTGAAGTCGCGAATTAAAATAGAACACAGATTAAATCTAAGAGGACAGATTGACGGAAATGATTCCACGTGCATTCGTGTAGTTGCTTCGCATTTCTGAGTTCCTGGTACTTCGAGATCATTTGAATAAGATAGTTTTATTTTTAGTCGCAGTCAGTGAAAGATTGCAAAAGGGGGAGAGTCACAGTAAAATAGAGTGAATTATAAGAGACATGCATAATTTATTATATATAATAATTTATCAAAAAACTATTAGTGTATAATAATTTCAGTTGTATATCCTACTAACTGCGCCCCGCGGTTTTACACGCTTTACTCTGCTCCAGTGGGTCGGAACGTGATTATTGTAGCCTATATGTTAATCGAACTTATTAAATATCTCCGTGCAAAGTTTGACCCAAACCCGTTAAGTAGTTTTTGCTTGAAAGAGTAACAAACATACATCCACACATACAAACTTTCGCATTTATAATATTAGTAGGATTTTAGTGTATTAAAAGCAAGCACAAACGAAATACTCGCACGGCTTTACCAGCACAGTTCCAGTACCGTAGCAATCACGTCATTAAATGTAACATTATTGTTATTCAAAATAGTTATTATCTTTCTAACAGTCAAATATTGTTGGTTTCCGCTAATGCTTTATTTAATTATTCGTGCTTTTATTCCCACGGGGACTCGAAACCGCCCGCGAAAAGTTATTAAACACAAAGTACCAGAAGAGCAGATTCTCACGGGAGATAACTCGAACGGAACTGACGAATACGTCAAATGAAATGATGCATCACAACTGGAATGTTCCATCTCAGATGTGCAGTTAGATAAAAATAGTACAACATTTGTAGACAGATTATTATCATAAGTAATGAATCCTAAAATTTAAGCCGTTGGTCCCGATTGTTATAACATCATCTATAATAACCTATACGGTCAAGGAATGGGCAGCAACGTTTCCTTGTGTGGTACACCATAATACTGCGGTCACTAACCCGCCTGCCAAAAGTGGTGACTATGGTAAACGTAAAGATTTTTACCAAGCTGCAAGCAGTTGTTGTATTATGTTGAAATCAAAATAGATATTGATCGCTTTTACTCAATGTGTTCAGTCAAGGGCGCTCATTGATTTTGAATAAATAAAGACCCACTTTTTACCATTGACTTTTCCAAGAAAATTATATACAAACGTGCATTAAAATAACCAATTGCTTCTAACATTATTTTCGGAGATGTTTTTTAAACAACCAATAGAATTGCGTTATTGAGACATCTCCTCTCCGCTCAGATTCAGTGGAGATCGCTGTGCGGTGATATGTAATATTTTAATATTGTATGGCGCGATGGAAGCGGAGATGTGAGCTGTGCGCGGACGTCGCACGGCGGAGACGAGAGATGTGAGCGGCGTGAAGTGATCGATGTCACCCCCCCCCCCTGGTGGAGTCCCGGCCTGATTTGGGGGTGGCGCCAGCGCTGACCGGCGCGTGTTGAAGATTTTCGGAACTTGTCGGCGACGTTCAGCGCTAATCGGCGCTTGTTGATATAAATGCTAGAGCCGGTTACCTGGTTACCATGGACTGGTTTCTAAAAGCGCTGGTAGGCTGCCAGCTTTCTTTCTGCATACGGCCTAAGAGGCGACTGAGGAACATGCAGCTGATGGATGGGCTGCAGTATCTATCAGCTCAAGGATACTCACCATCTTACTGTGTGCCAAGCGTGGTGATTATGGCAATATCCCTCAACGACCCTGGCTTGCCAAGTTCTGTTAAGAGGAGGCCCATGTTCAGCGGTAGACGTAAACTAGGCTATTGAAAAGAATCTACCTAAAACTACTAATATAAAAAAGCTAATGCGTTTGTTTCCTGGAACGCGCTAATATCAGGAACTACTCGTCCGATTTGAAAAATTCTTTCAGTGTTAGATAGCCAATTTATTGAGGAAGGCTATATGCTATATTTTATTATGAAGTTCCCACGGAATAGGGAACTACACTGGTGAAACCGCGCGCGTATAATACATACATTTCTTTTTTAAAGATTACTAGCAGAGTTTTGCAGTCTGCTAGGATTCTTGTTAACCCCTCGTGCTGAGCTAAAATGCTTGTGTTACGAGTGGGTTCACTTCGGTAGTGCAATGGGCCGCTTTATTTTTAACTACTAATAAAGCTAAAATACCGATGTTATTAGTTCGTTTGAACTAATCACCGCGGCGAACTCAGCCAGAGCATGCATCTCAGTTAAATACTCATTCGTACACACTAAATAATTATTATTTACTAGGTACAATGTTAACAAGTGGCGACTGCGAAATGGTAGGTAAAATTATTGTGAGGCAATGCCAATTTTCAGCTATTAGAAAACTGTATGCGATATGGGCTTCTACATACAAACAATAAAAACAACTAAACTAGGGTTCCCATAAATGTTTCGGCGCTGACCTGGGAGGAGATGAAACAATAACACGTCACACAGAGCCGAGGAGGTTCTCTCATTGCGCTAGACGCAGGGCGATAAGACAAACAGGAGTGCGTATTGCGAACCAAGTAGGGTTCTTATTTTTTTTGTTAACGCGCCCATCGGGGACCATTGCCTTGTTGCCCGGACACCGGGACATGACGCTCGAAACCGGTACGTATATCGCGTTTCCTTGTGTGTTACGACATAATACTCTTTCACGCCAAAACTACTGAACGGAGTCAGCTGTAATTTTGCACCGGGATAGGTCATACGCTGGATTAACATATAGGCTACAAAACATCACGCACCGACCCACTGGAGCAGAATAACGCGGGTAAAACCGCGGGGCGCAGCTGGTACTTAAGATATTATTTTACTAGGAGTACAGGTTACTTAAAGAGATTACTTCTAAGTTCTAACACTACACTCGAAGTAACAGGAATGTCAACGCTTTGAGGTTTATTGAACTATCAAACATGTACTAGTAACGCAGGAGTTTCAATAGGTACCAACTAACTTTATAAGCAGCTCGAGTTGTTAGAATAGGTACTAACTTGACGAAATATTCGAAAGTACCAGGCTTTCATGTGTTTGAAGAGGTTAAGAGCGCGCATAAACCATTCTAATAATATATTTTAAGATTCCTTAGATAAATCCATCCCATGCCCCCTAGACCCGAAGTGCGAGAGGCCCGCGAACTGTAAAGTAGAGCGACAGTTGCACAAAGCCCCCTAAAATACTAAAAGTATTAATCCCTCAATCTCATCGCCAGCGACCACCTTGATTCGAGGTCCACGCCTCACAGGGGGCGCTGTATTGCGCAGGTTGCTTAGTTTGTAGTTAAACCATTTATTAAGGCTGGAGCTCTGCTCACCTTTATGCCCGGTGAAGTAGCAAAAGCCTCGTGGCCAAAAATGTATGTCAATCCAAAAAAAAAAAATGACGTTAGAACATTATCATACATATAGATTTATAAATAGCCGGAGTTTTGCTCGCCTCAAAAATAATGCGAAATAGGGAAAGCCTCGTGGCTTTCTTATACATACCATTATAATAGTTAAATTTTGATTAAACATATCCATTATAAGTACTAGGAGCTCATAAAATCTAGGCACTTATACCTTCATAACTCCCGTTTACAAAGCTAGCGATAGAACTTGGAGACTGTAATATCTAGATCTTTCCATCTCAGAGTGGAGCATTTAGCTCAAGACGGTCTCGTCTCTCATCGAACGACACTCAGTCAGTATTGATACTTGCTTGAAGCATTCGCCTTTGTTCCGACCACTCTCTCTAAGTGCTTTCAAACTATGGTACTAGGAGCACAGCACTGCTTAGAATACGCGGTTTGAGATTTACGTAAAAATGGGCCATTTTTCATTTTTGCTAACTTTTTTTTCGTATTCACATGATAAAAATGGGACCTATGAATAAAGTGTCCCTATAACTAAGGCTGATGTCCGTCTATCTGTCAGCAGGCTGTATCATAAGAACCGCGATAGCTGGACAGTTGAAATTATCACTAATGATGTATTTCTATTGCCGCTATAACAACAAATACTAAAACTAAAATAAATAAAAGAATAGTTATAATATAGTGTAACCGGAACCCTTCGTGAGCTAGTCCGACTCGCACTTGACTGGTTTTTATAGTTTCGTACCCAAATAGTAGAAACGGAAAGTATGTAGTAATTTTATGCCCGGTGAAGTAGAAAAAGTCTCGTGGTATAAAATAAATATTAAAGGGGGGCTCCCATACAAGAAATTTGATTTTTTCGCCATTTTTTGTTTGATATTGAAAATAGTGTCCTATCTTAGATAAACGTATAATGTCGGGGAGCCGGATTGCTCATGCGTACCCGGCCCTCGCCAACGGCGGATCGAAGGAGTGTCCGGGGGGTTTTAGTGGTGTAGGGTCCTCTCCTTGTGGTATGAGTTTAGCATACCTACCACGCTATGGAGATGGCGAGTCCCACATATCCCACCGCCAGCGTGCGAATACGCTGCAGTGGCGGTGGGAATGCGTAAATGCATTTCCCACCGGAGAACATAAAAAAAGTTAAATACGTTTTATAACTATGTAGTGGAGTTTTAATAAGTTTTTCCGTCATAATGACATCAATGCACGCGTCACTCGTCAGTTTATGACATCTAACAGATGTGTGTATTAGACGAACCACATCCAGAAATAGTTCGTGTGTTGTACACACCGGATGTACGGCGCGACATTACAGATCAAGTTTTGATTAATTACATCACAAATTATCTGAAAACTGGCGATATTACCCAAGAACTGTACAGTTTGTTTGTTTGTTTGAACGCGCTAATCTCAAAAAATACTAGTCCGATTGGAAACAATATTTTGATAGATAGCCGATTAACCTAAGAAGGCTATAGGCTAAAAAAATCGGTTAAGAAGATCCCTCAATCTCATCGCCAGCGACCTCCCTGAGCCGAGGTCCAAGCCCCACAGGGGTCGCCCTCTTGCGCATGTTGCTTAGTTTGTTGTTTTTAAACCATTTATTAAGGCTGGAGCTCTGCTCGCCTTTATGCCCGGTGAAGTAGCAAAGGCTTCGTGGCTACCTACGTAGGTCCAAACAAAAAAAAATCACAAAATCTAAATCTACAAGAGCTTTTTTTTTTTTTTTTTTTTTTTTTTTTTTTTTCGGTCGGACATATGTAGTTAGCCCTGAGGCTTTTGCTACTTCACCGGGCACAAAGGCGAGCAGAGCTCCAGCCTAGATAAATGGTTTAAACACTACAAACTAAGCAACCTGCGCAAGAGGGCGTCCCCTGTGGGACTTGGACCTCGGCTCAGGGCGGTCGCTGACGGGGAGATTGAGGGATTATGGCTTTTAGTTTAGGGGAGTTTTGTGCAACTGTCGCTCTACTTTACAGTTCGCGGGCCTCTCGGACTTCGGGTCTACGAGGGCATCGGAAGGTTCTTAGCAAACTAAGGGTCGGGAGGGCGAGGGGGGACGCGTCGCGTTCGCGGGCGCACTCTTCTCCGGCGGGTCGGATAGAGTGGTCTCTGTGTAGTGGTGCTAGTTTCTTGCAGTCTCTGTACTGCTAGTTGGTAAGTTGTGATTTCGTCGTCCGGGTCGTCAAGGACGCCCCGAGGCCGACGGTGTTTACGACGCTTTGTGGGCAAAGGCCTATAGTCAGATGCTGCAACAACCAACGGGTTTGGGTGCTGAGCCGCGGATTCAAAGAAGCGCTCCGACGCCTCTTTCATCCACTGCTTGATGGAGGGCAGTTGGAGATCAGAATGCAAGTTGCGATTTCGAATGAACCACGGTGCCCCGGTGGCACGTCGAGTGAATCTACTTTGAACAGTTTGTAAGCGGTACAAACTGCTAGACGCTGTATGAGCGAATACGGTGCTCGCGTACGTCATAATCGGCCTTATACACGTGGTATAAATCCTAACCTTGTTATCAAGTGATAGTTTACTGCGTGAATTTAAAAGACAGTGTAGTCGACTAAGCGTAAGTAAAGCCCGTGCACGAACGGTTTCTACATGCGCTCTGAAGTTTAGCTTTCGGTCAAGGATTACGCCTAAATATTTGGCTTGCCGTTCCCAAGGGATTGGTTCGCCGAACATTTTGACCGGTGGAATAACCGGTGGACTGTTGAATCGCGAGAAGAGTACAGCGGCACTCTTTGTCGGATTGACTTCGATTCTCCATTTTCTGAACCATTTGCCTAGGGCATTTGATGCGGATTGTAGAGCGTCGTGAATTGCGGTAGGACTGCGGCCCGAGTAGTATAAAGCGGTATCGTCCGCGAAGAGTGCCAGATGGGCTTTCTTGGGTTTCGGGATGTCACTTGTGTAAAGCGAGAAAAGGAGTGGCTCTACAAGAGCATACATTTAATAAACTATTGATATTCCATGTATTTTTAGATCTATGTAGCACGTGTTTCCTGTCCCGTTCTCTCGCCCCATAATCTAATACACAGGAAAGAGAAAGCACACTTCCTTCCAGTTAACCTTAAAATGTTCTATTTCCGTCTTTTAATTTTTAGCAAAGTTAGACAGAGACAGAAATAGTTGACACGATTTTTTTGTATGCTTTTTTTGGCAAAGATTATGAGATCAGAAATGATTTTAGCCTTGTTAGCCATTAGGCATAATTAATTGATTCTATGATTGATAGTTTATATTAGCTAATGGATTGAATGAAGCAATGCTACTGAGCATCCGAACCAAAAGAGCCTATATTACCGATAAATTCATACTAAAAGATCTTTAATGCTTTGATATAGAGTTGAAAATTGCTTGTTATTGTATGTGTTTTATATTAGAAATAATTAAATTGGTGCCAAAAATAATATGAATTTATAGTAAGTGTTACTTACATATAAATAAATCTTGAATAAAAGCAATTTCCTAAAGGGTTAGGTACCGGCTGAACATAGAGCTTCCCGAGGGAGGGTTTTGCCATAGTCACCACGCTTGGCAGGCGGGTTGGTGACCGCAATATTATCCTAATAATATTAAAAACGCGAAAGTTTGTAATTATGTATGGATGGATAGATGGATAGATGGATGGACAGACGTATGGATGTCTGTTACACTTTACACCAAAACTACTGAACGGAATTGGCTGAAATTTTGCACCGGGATAGGTTATCCGCTCCGACCCACTGGAGCAGAGTAACGCGGGTAAAACCGCGGGGCGCAGCTAGTGTACAATATTAACACATAAACACTGCTGCTCGTTCCCTGGTATACGATTGTTATAGATGATGTTATAACAATCGGGACCAACGGTTTAAAGTGATTTCCGAGGCACGGAGGGTAGTCTCTCAATCCACTAGACCCAGAAAAAAAATGATTGATGCTTCAAAAAGATTTTGGCCCTAAATGTTTGAACGCGTTAATCTCAGAAACTACTGAACTAATTTGAAAAATTATTTCAGTGTTCGATAGCCCATTTATTGAAGAAGGCTAGGCTACATTTCATTATGAA
Source organism: Nycteola revayana (assembly GCA_947037095.2). Taxonomy (NCBI): domain Eukaryota; kingdom Metazoa; phylum Arthropoda; class Insecta; order Lepidoptera; family Nolidae; genus Nycteola; species Nycteola revayana. Next base: position 9,854,379 of record OX344840.2, read on the forward strand.
GCTCCCACGGTAACGGGAGTTACGCGGGTGAAACCGGAAGCTAGTTACCTATAGAATAGTTCATCCAACTACCAGGCTCCCAGTTAATAGTAAGAGGTAGCCAGCTTTCTTTCACACCCACTTGCTGTGCCTTTTCAAACAATTTCCTTTGTTACATCATACAATACACTTTATTGAATGGCACCCACACACACACACACACACACACACACACACACACACAAACACATACATCTGTGGGACACTTAGTTAACTTCCTTTGTATTACGTATTAATTAAGTTTTCATAAAATAGGGTTAATTTATCTATAATTATAGTTACTACATAGTATACAACAAAGTCGCTTTCTCTGTCCCTATATTCCTATGTATGCTTAAATCTTTAAAACTATGCAACGGATTTCGATGCGGTTTTTTTAAATAAAATAAAATAAAAATCATTTTTATTTACGTAAACCAATTACAGGCACTTGTAAATCGTCAAACATCATTTGAAAATTAATTATTATTTATCTTAAATTACATTTGTTGTTTATTTATAAATCTATTATAATTACTTATTTATAATGAAATTAATTAGGTATTATAATTAATGTATATTGTCGCTAGAGACGCAAAATGCTTGTTCTGTCTATGTTATGCCAAAACAATTGTCATTATTTGGGTGGACCATGAGCATATAACGACGGACGCGCTTTAATGCTACCACCGGATCCAATGCGCCCCAACTGAGAAGATCCGGCGAAACAAACTCAGTGGGTTAATCTACCACCGGTTTCAACACGGCCCACATGAGGCGGTCCGGCGAAACATACTCAAATGGGCAATTACGCAGGGTGTAGGTCCAGTTATTTTCATTTATATTTTAGTAGGCACGCACATATATTGCCCAAACGGTAGTCTTGTTATTATTTGTTTATTTTCGCTCAATAAGATTGAATGATATTAAGACAGAACTAGCGGTATTAATAGTTAAGGTATGTAAAGAAGTCAATTACAGACAGTTCACATACTAATAATAGATAGAGGGATTCAAGAAAGATTTGTATTTTGGTGCGTTTGTTTGTATGGAAAAAAACTCAAAAACTAATGAGCCGATTTCAAAAATTCTTTCACCATTGGAAAGCTACATTTACCCTGAGTGACATAGGCTATATTTATTTATGAAGTTCCCACGGGAACGGGAGTTACGCGGGTGAAACCGCGCGCGGGAAGCTAGTACTACATAAAATTTCTTAAAAAGCATAATTTGTATGTACTTACCTTATTGTAGCTCCTATAGGCTATCCACACTGCGGATGTCGAATATTTTTTAGGTAATTTGGTTACATACCTGAAACAAATAAAAATAACATTGTTAATTAGTTATTTACGATTACTAATAGCCATTTAAATCAACATCCATAGCGGTAGCGGTATATGGCTCGCTTTAAATCTCGGAGGTCGTGGGGTCGATCCCCACGCAGGAAATCTTTCTGTAAATTCTAAGATTTCTTTCCGGGTCTAGTTGGACTACCCTTCGTGCCTCGGAAAGCACGTTAAGCCGTGGGTTAGATTATAACATCATCTATAATAATCGTATATCAAGGAACGGGCAGCAGCGTTTCCTAGTGTGGTACAACATATTACGGTCACCAACCCGCCTGCCAAGCGTGGTAACTATGGCAAATGAGTATTTGCCATAGTTACCACGCTTGGCAGGCGGGCTCCCTCGGGAGGAGCCATGTTCAGCAGTGGACGTTATATGGGCTGATGTTGATGATGATTTAATTCAGTCTTTACCAGTACGATCAATAAGATGCTTGACTCGGAAATTACCTTACAGAATACCACAGCCAACTTAACTAATATTATATTTATTGTGATTTTAGGCAGGATATTTCGGTTTGTATCATGTGAGGTGAGTGTCATGTTCGGTTACCGCTTACAGCAGTCGGGTAGTATGATTGTTTGCCTTGCACAAAACTCCCCTAAAATACTAAAAGTCATAATCCCTCAATCTCATCGCCAGCGACCGCCCTGAGCCGAGGTCCAAGCCCCACAGAGGGCGCCCTCTTACGCAGATTGCTTAGTTTGTAGCTTTTAAACCATTTATTACGGCTAGAGCTCTACTCGCCTTTATCCCGGTGAAGCAGCAAAAGCCTCGTGGCTACCTACGTAATTCCATCCGAAAAAAAAAAGATTGAATGCCAGTTTTAAAATAAAGAAATATAACTTTTATATGTGTCTATAAATATGTATTATGGCGATCAATATGTTACATACAAAACCAGGATCTTTCTGTATGTTCGCGGACTACTCATCGTAAGATTAAGTTCGAGGATTCAGAGAATATGGTAACTGCTCACCATCATAATATAATGCCATATTATTATGATTTTTTGTCATTATTAAAATAAAATAATCAAAATTGCTATTTTTTTTTGTCTAGCTTCCCTACAGTGAAAGAATTTTTCAAATCTGTCAAGTATTTTCGGAGTCTACTCAATACAAACAACCAAATCTTGCCTCTTTATAATGGAAAAGTACCAGGCGGCCAGAACTCGAAGGAGTTCAACAAACCGCAAAAGAACTGCTTAATTAATTGTCTGTTTAGTGGGAAGCTCAGGTTTCTTTGACAAAGGGAGGTAAGTAATTACCGCGGCTAATCAAGGGACGAAGTGTCCCTTGTGTGTTTTATTTTACCACAAGCCTTAGCCGCGCGGCTTTAGCCACGTAGTTCATGGTCTCGTGTGCCTAGACAAAAACAGCGGGGCGATCGATAGCAAAAAATCAAGAAATTGGTTACTTTTTTTTAACGCACATACGAAGTCAGCCACGAGCCTTTTGCTACTTAACCGGGCATAAAGGCGAGCAGAGCTCCAGCTTTAATAAATGGTTTATACAGTACAAACTAAGCAACCTGCATCCCCTGTAGGGACTTGGACCTCGGCTCAGGGCGGTCGCTGGCGATGAGATTGAGGGATTATGACTTTTAGTATTTTAGGGGAGTCTTGAGCAACTGTCGCTCTACTTTACAGTTCGCGGGCCTCTCGGACTTCGGGTCTTCGAGGGCATCGGAAAGTTCTTCTAAAACTAAGGGTCGGGAGTCACTACTAGGTAAAATTGTACCTAGAAGTGACGTCACACGAAATTTCAACGCGCTGTATATTCGTCATTTTTTGTTTGAGGAATGAAAAAAAAATACTTGTCCAATATTTTTTGGTAATATAACTGACAGACTAAATAGATTTTTTTTATTCTTCATGCCCTTATACATAGATCGATTGTACGTACCTACTACCAACAATAAATCATATATTCATCATCAGCCCGTATTCTGTCCACTGATGAACATGAGCCTCCTCCCGAGGGAGGGTATTCGCCATAGTCACCACGCTTGGCAGGCGGGTTGGTGACCGCAGTATTATGATGTACCACACAAGGAAACGCTGCTGCCCGTTTCTCGAAATACGAATATTATAGCAGGTGATGTCATAACAATCGGGACCAACGGCTTAACGTGCTTTCCGAGGCACGGAGGGTAGTCCCTCAACCAACCAGACCCGGAAAGAAATCTTAGAATTTACACAAAGCTTCCGGGGGACCGGCGCGTGGGGATCGAACCCACGACCTCCGAATTTAAAGCGAGCCAAATACCGCTAAGCTACGTAGTTTGTCAAATCACATATTAACAACAAACAATCACAGTGTATTTTTTAATTTACAACTATCTTAGTATACCAGGGCACTATGAAAGCACTGGAAATATTTTTGATAGACGCTCATCAAGCTAGGGATGTGACGCTGCTGCGGATATCCGCACTCGACAATATCCGCTACTCGAGTCTGTTTACAAAAGGGTTAAAAGTGATGTATACTTGAAAAATTGTGCATAGCTCATGAGTACGTAAATGGTGTGAATAAATTATAATACATAGCTGCGCCCCACGGTTTTATCTGCCCCAGTGGATCGGAGCGTAATTTTATGAAGGCTAAATGTTAATCGAGTTTATTAACTATACCCGAGCAAAGTTTCAGTCAAATCCATTCAGTAGTTTTTCCGTGAAAGAGTAACAAACATACATACATCCACACATACAAGCTTTCGCATATATTTATAATATTAGTAGGATGTGTTAAATTACAAGATCAGGAGATAGACTTTTATATAAGCTGAAGTGCTTGTTAGCTTGAACGTGCTTATCTCAGGAACGACTGGTCCGATTAGAAAAATTATTTCAGAGTTCGATAGCCCATTTATCAAGGAAGGCTATATTTTATTATAGCTTCCCACAAAACGGGAGTTATCACACGGGAAGCGAGTCTATTATAAACAAATCAAAGTAAACTAGTTCTTACTATACCACAGACATAAATCCCTCCAATCATAAAATGGTTACCCAAAGATATTAGCTACACACAATTTATGAGCCTATAAGCTTTACAGCCTAACGAAATAATTGAGTTAGCCCGTAGCTCCGGCCGGTAATTGTACGCCTCCTGTGGTTCTTTGATGTCCTGGTACTTTGGTAATACTAATATGTAAACGTTTAATATATTTGCTTGGATATTTTCCGTTATATATTTATTTATATATTTATCTACAACTTCCTGTGCGCATTTTCACCCGAATAGCTTCCAATCCCGTTAGAACTTCAAAATGTATAAATCAAAAACATCTTTTAAAACTGAGATCATGTCAGACGGGCATGGAGAGAAACATTATTGGTGTCACTAAAAAGATCGCTTAAGAGCAGGGAAAATACGATCCAGAACGAAAGCAGAGGATATAATAAAGAAAGTAAAACAGTTGAAATGGAGATGGACAGGACACATGACGAGAGATAGTAAGTTGAAATGGACAAAAATTGTAACAGAATGGCAAAAGAAAAAGGGGAAGACAGGCAAAAAGATGGATAAACGACAAAAGAATAATTTGAGGCGTTACCTAGTCTAGAAAAGCTAGAGACAGAATTGAGTGGAAGCAGCTGGATGAGGCCTGTGTGTCACAGGACACGCTGATTACTAAACCGGAATACCCGATGTGAAAGATTTTTTTTTTTTTAATACTATAAGATTATACTTGTGTTTAGTTCTTCAGCAATAAAGGCTTAATAATAATAATAGCCTTACTCGATAAATGAGCCATCTAACACTGATTTTTTTTTACAAATTGGACCCTTATATACTGAACTTAACTCAAGCAAACAAACCCACTCTTCAACTTTATTTATTAGTAAAGATATAGACGCGGATATATCACCGGAAAATAATAAGAATCAACAACTTACAAGTTACAAGTTACTTGATCAACTTTTAGTTAGTTGACAAACTAACAAGGTTTCGGATGGATAAAAAAAACCTATACCTAAACCAATGCAGTATAACGGGACTTATTGAATTTAAAGTTTTTTTGTTTTGTTACAACAGTAGCATGGTCTCGTTTGGTTAGGTTAGGTCAAGTGTCATAAAAATCAAGTAAATAATATAATAATTATGCGCGTTCATTGAAACTGAGAACTGAATTTAACAATATGAGTGGCATAGAAGTTGATCAACTTACTATTCGTATTATTTTTAGGTGACATATATACACTTTAAATTCAACCGTTAGGGAAAAAACGTCAGATGCATTCGGATATTTTTTGAACGTTTTTTGCGGATTTAAAAGTGTAAAAATATCCGAAAACATTAATGTCCACCTCCCTGCCGGGTCTATTTCACACGGTGTCTGTACTTCGCAATTTATTTTAACTCTTCGCTTTTATTGTCATAGCACAATATGGCCGCCGGCTGACCTATATCGACTACAGAGCCTTAATTCTGCTAATTGAAAAAGTCGCATTCACTGTTTCGTCCCACGACCCTTTTGTGTGAGAGGAATCATAGAAAATTAAAATCTGTAGTCATGTTCTCATAACCCTTTTCGCATTGAGCCGAGGTCCAAGAGCCACTAAGATCCACAGAGGATCCTCTTGCGCAGGTTGCATAATTTTTTAAACTATTTGAAAAGTCGATTCGTTGTGAAATTCGAGCATTATTAATAAAAAAAATAGCATTCTACGTAGAAGAACACGGGTTACCGACATAGCCCAACGGATTAGTTCGTTGAAGTGGCAATGGGCAGGCCATATAGCACGAAGAACAGATGGCCGTTGGGGCCGAAAAGTTTTCAAATCGGTCCTTTAGTTACTGAGATTAGCGCTTTCAAGCAAACTAACTAACTCTTCAGCTTTATATATAAAGTATGGATAATATCAATTATCAAATTCTTTGGGCACTCGCAACACGGACTCCATGGAACGTTTGGTGGGAATGTTGAGGGCAAAAGATCTCGTGGCCGCTCCCCAACACGATGGACAGACCTCATTAAGTCTATCACAGGGAATACGATCAACCATTGGTCCCACTCCACCAGAAACAGAGACACATGGCGACGGTCGCAAGAGCGGCTGTGTCGCAAGCATCGACTTTGACATGACCACGACCACTCTGTCAAGAATGTACGACTAAGAAGATGAATGGATAATATAAGAATGCGAAATTTCATATTCCTTCGTCCGTGCAATTTTCCTAAAAAAGTGGTACAAAGTTTTTCGAGTATTAATATATCATCATCAGCATGTTGTAGTCCACTGCTGAACAAAGGCCTCCCCTATCGATTTCCAGTGGGAACGATCGCTAGCGGCCTACATCCACCGACTCCCCGCGACCTTTATGAGGTCGTCGGTCCATCGTGCAGGCGGTCGTCCTACGCTGCGGTTGCCAGTTCGTGGTCTCCACCTGAGAACCTTTTTGCTCCATCGGCCGTCAGTTCTTCGAGCTATGTGTCCTGCCAATTGCCACTTCAGCTTGCTAATCCGTTGAGCTATGTCAGTGACCTCGTTCTCCTGCGGATCTCTCTCCATAACTCGCTGAGCGACTTTGAGCTTTCCTATGAGGAACACAGTAAGAGACCACGTCGCAGATCCATATGTCCATCACTGGTAACAAACATTGATTGAAGACTTTTGTCTTTAAGCACTGAGGTATTTTGGATTAATATATAGATAAGCAGAATTGAGCCCCAGGTTTATTAGTAAAAAGCCCGCTTTTAATGGAGATTTGTTTTTATAAGTAGACCTGAAACAGAACTAAGTAATGAAAAATTTTAAATTGTACATTTCTTGTTTCACCACGCTTGGCAAGCGGGTTGGTGACAGCTGTATTATGTTGTAACACAAAGAAACGCTGCTGCCCGTTCCCTGGTATACGATTGTTATATCAATCGGGACCAACGGCTTATCGTGGAAAGAGACCTCAACCAATCATATTCGCAAATAAATATTTGATTTTACAAGATTGAACCTACGACCTCCATATCTTAAAGTGAGACTTTAACCACTACGCCACAGAGCTTGTGTTTTCATACCATTTACTAGGGCATCATCCTTACTAATACCTACTAATATTATTAATGCGAAAGTAACTCTGTCTGTCTGTCTGTCGGCCGTTCACGGCAAAACTACTGAACCGATTTAAATGAAATTTGGTACTCAGATAGTTTAGAACCTGAGAAAGGACATAGGCAGGGCTGAATTTAGAAGTCCGGAGGCCCAGGGGCAACAAAGGAGAAGAGGCCTCTTGGCCTCAAATTAGATTCCCTCTAAATGTGTAGAAAATTTGAAGTATGTACCTACTTTTCATGACAATTTTTGAATTCTGATATTTTACCGATTGTCTAATTTAAGTGAACAAGTATAGATGAATAACCGTTATTACAATATTTAAGAATTACATTAATCATGGTTCTACATATTGCAGTAAGGAAAGGAACAAAACCGAAAAAAAAAAAAAAGTTGTAGAGTTAACTCGTCAGAATTTGAAAGATTTTAAATCTCTATCGTGGGGGCCCCTCTATTGTGGAGGCCCCGGGGCAGTTGCCCTGGCTGCCCTCCCTTAGATCCGGCCTTGGATATAGGCTCCTTTTAAAGGGAAAAAATATATAGTGTTGAAGGGGGGGGATGAAGATTGTTTGGAAGTATAGCCATTTTTGAGATTTAATAATCAAAACTGCTACTCAAAGTCACGTTTCCACGCGGACCAAGTCGCGAGCACTATAATAATCACTACATAGTATCATCATCATCATCAACAGCCCGTTTACGTCCACTGCTGAACATGGGCCTACTCTTAACAGACCTTGGCAAGCCAGGATCGTAGAGGGATATTGCCATAATCACCACGCTTGGCAGATGGATTGGTGATCGCAGTAAGATGTAAACCTTGAGCAAATAGAAGCTGCTGCCTATCCATCAGCCATATGTCCCTTAGTCGCCTTTTACGACACCCATGGGAAGACATGGGGTGGTCTATTCTAAGCCGGAGACCACACGGCAAAGTATATGCTATAATAATCACTACATAGTATAAAACAAAGTCGCTTCCCGCTGTTTGTCCGTCCCTATTGTATGCTTAGATCTTTTAAACTACGCAATGGATTTTGATGCGGTTTTTTTAATAGATAGAGGGATTCAAGAGGAAGGTTTATATGTATAATACATCAGCATAACATCCGTGCGAAGCCGGAGTGGGTTGCTAGTAATTTAATATTATAGAGGTAAAGTTTGTGAGTTTGTGACATTGTAGGGGGTAATCTCTGGATATTCTGAACCGATTTTAAAAATTCTTTAACCAATAGAAAGCCACGTCATTCCTGAGTGTCATACGCTATTTTAAGTTAAAGTTTCCACAGGAACGGAATCTACGCGGGCGAAACCGCGCACAACAGCTAGTCTATACTAATATTATAAAGAGAAAGATTTGATTGTTTGTTTGTATTGAATAGGCTCCGAAACTACTTAACCGATTTCAAAGTCAAAGTCAGTATCTATATTAATACCGACACAATTCAAAAAAAAAAACATGTTCTTATGATGTGTCCATTTCTTTTCCTACCACCAGTTCAAGATGTAGCAACTCTGAGAGGAACTGGCAAGAAACTCAGAGGAATCCTTTTTTAAATAATCAAATCATCTTTTAGCAAGTTACTCCCAAGCCATTTGAAAAATCTTTCACCGTTGGAAAGCTATACTATTCCCGGATGACATAGGCTATATTTAATTATGAAGTTCCCACGGGAACGGGAGTTAGGCGGGTGAAACCGCGCGCGGGAGGCTAGTTGGAAATAAGGACAGGGAGACGCCTCGGTGCTTTCGAGCTTACCCATATCTTTATATATATAATTCTTCTGTGAGTGTGTATGTCACTGAACTTCTCTCAAACGACTGGACCGATTTTGATGAATTTTTTTGTGTGTGTTCAAGGGGATCTGGGAATGGTTTAGATTCACAATGTTGTCCGCTGGACAATGTTTTTTTAATTAATTTTTAATTTATTAGTAGTTGCCTGAAAACCCCTTAAAACAGCCTTTTTCTTTTTCCCATACAAACGTTTTCTAACTAAAATGTAGAGTCAATTTGAGCTTTATTTTTTTGCTTTGATTTTTTAGGGTAGGTGTAGGGTAGGGTAGGGGTAGATTAGGGGTAGGTGTAGGGTAGGGGTAGGGTAGAGGTAGGGGTAGGGTAGAGGTAGGGTAGGGGTAGTGTAGGGTAGGGGTAGTGTAGGGTAGGGGTAGTGTAGGGTAGGGGTAGTGTAGGGTAGGGGTAGGGTAGGGGTAGTGTAGGGTGGGGGTAGTGTAGGGTGGGGGTAGTGTAGGGTAGGGGTAGTGTATGGTAGGGGTAGTGTAGGGGTAGGAGTACCGCATAAACAAAGTCTCTACAGCCCAGTTTATTTTATACAAATGTTTAGGTCTTTTATGTATCGATTGAGGCAGTACGAAGTCTGCCGGGTCAGCTAGTAATTATATAAGTAAATCCGTAGGTGGAGAACGGTGTGGAGTGAAAGAGGACGTGATTACGAAGATAGAGAAGGGAATGTTGAAATAGTTCGGTCACGTGGAAAGAATAGATGAAGAAAGATTGACAAAACAGGTATACATGGCAAGTGAGAGTGGCGCAGTCGGAAGGGGAAGACCTCGACGAACGTTCTCTGACATCGGAGACATCCTCGCAAAAGGTCAAATAAGATCCACCCTAAACCGACGTGCTTGTATGAAAAATGTTATGAGAGTAAATGAAGCGAAAGATGTGTGTAGGGAGCGTATATAGCAAGTGGAGGTCCATTGTCTCTAACCCCCTGGGAAACAGGCTTGAGCTTATGGATGTATGTAAGAAAAACCGTAGGCGTAGCTATTATCGGAATAACAGCAAAAGTTTCACCAGATAGTCTAATTTCATTGTTGCAATCTTTGTGGTTTCGGTCGCGTTTCTGAGCTGTTGGGCAATTTAACTTGATGGCTATAAATTCCAAGTAAGTACTTGGATGATAGAACTTTCTCAGATAAGAATAGCTTTGTTTTTCCTTGTTTTGCTCTTGTACACTAATGTTCCGTATGCCGCGAATTCTTAGAATATACCACCATTTGTCTTGCCATGAGAGTCATAACGCGACTGAGGGACATACAACTGATGGATGGGCAGCAGGATCTATCAGCTCAAGGATACTCACCATCCTTACTGCGATCACCAAAGTCAAAGTCAAAAATTTATTTATTCATATAGACACAATTAAAAAAAAAATATCATGTGCTTATGATGCGTCCATTTCTGTTCCTGGCAACTCTGAGAAGAACTGGCAAGAAACTCAGCTCACAACTCACACCAATCCGCTAGTTAAGCGAGGTGTTTATGACAATGTTGCTTAAAAACCATGGTCAAGATCTGTTAAAAGGTGGCCCATGTTCAAAAGTGAATCATCTGGTCATCATCATCATCAGTCCGTATAACGTCCACTGCTGAACATGGGCCTCCTCCCGAGAGAGGGTATTTGCCATAGTCACCACGCTTGGCAGGCGGATTGGTTACTGCAGTATTATGTTGTACCACACAAGGAAACGCTGCTGCCCGTTCCTTGATATACGATTGTTATAGATGATGTTATAACAATCGGACCAACGGCTTAACGTGCTTTCCGAGGCACGGAGGTTAGTCCCTAAACCAGACCCGGAAATAAATCTTAGAATTTACACAAAGATTTCTTGCCCGGCGTGGGGATGAAACCCACGAACTCCGAGATTTAAAGCGAGCCAAATACCGCTACGCTACAGAGGTTATCATGTGGTGGGATAATCATCATGTGGTCGCCGGTTCGATTTTTAGTTCAGAGTTTTTTGCACGCTAATACCTTGTTAACTCCTCGTGCTAAGCAAAACTACTTGTGTTACGAGTGGGTTCACGTCAGTAGTGCAATGGGTGAGGATCGAACCGGCGATCACAAGTCCGACGCCATAGCCATTGGGCTACAGCCGCTTTTAGTACGGAATTCTAAAACTGAATGTCTGAAAAGGTACTAGGCGTACAGAAATGACAAGTAGTCTCATTAAACGCATCATTCTAAATATCGACCGACTCATTACTCAGCCCCAAGCGCCTTCCGGCTCCGGGGGATTGTGTAACATTACTGACGGGGAAAATATAACTACGGTGATATACGCTGATATACGCTTTTCCTCGACGGCATGACCGAGGACCACGTTGTTGCTTATTCCCCGAACTGTGATCTCGTGCCAGCGATCATCACCACTGTACGTAAATCTACTCTTTACTCCAGTGGCACCCTGCATGAGCGTTGGTCCTAACCCCTTAAGGGTGCCCTCAGAAGGATGTCGCTTAGACTTGGGCCGGATTCTTGGAAATTTTAGGTAATTTTAGACCGGTTACCTTTAAGGCATCTTACTATAATGTGTACATTTGTTGTTATCGCACGACAGACGGAGAGACTGATTAAAAATCATGTCATTTTGACAAGTACAAGTGTATGTAAATACCTAAGTGCTGAATAAATTTCATTATTTCATTATAACCTCCTACTTCATACTGCAAGCCTGGTACTTCATAATTTAGTTTTCTTTATCAGACATTTTTTTTTCTAACGGACATATATATTTAGCCACGAGGCTTTTGCTACTTCACCGGGTCGTTGAAGGATGTTGCCGTGATCACCACGCTTGGCACCCAGTATCATCATCATCATCATAATTTCAGCCGTAGGACGTCCACTGCTGGACATAGGCCTCCCTCATAGATCCAGTTGTTACGGTTAGAAGCGGCCTACATCCACCGAGATCCCGCGGCCTAGTGGGTGGACATCCTACGCTTCGCTTGCCGATCCGCAGTCTCCATTCGAGAACATCTGCCATCTGTTCTCCGTACTTTATAGCCTGTCCATTGCCACTTCAACGAACTAATCCGTTGGGCTATGTCGGTAACCAAGGCACCCAGTAAGATGGTGAGTATCCTTAAGCTGTTAGATGGCTGCTGCCATCCATCAGCTTATGTCGCTTGTTACGGCACCAATGAGACATGGGTTATTCTTATCTAACTAAACCAGGAATCACACGGCAAAGTACTACATAATTTCAGTTGATTTAGAAATTTCTAAATATTGCATACAAATTATTGAAAATTAACTTCCCACGCGTGGTTTTACCCGCATTTTTCCCGGTCCCGTGGAAACATCATAATTAAATATATTCCATAGCCTTCCTCGATAAATGGACTATCAAACACTGAAAGATTTATTGAAATCGGACCAGTAGTTCCTGAGATTAGCGCGTTCAAACAAACAAACAAACTCTGCAGCTTAATAATATAAGTATAGATGAAATCCTTCCCATGTGCAAGACTTTTAAAACCAGCGAAGGTGCGATCTGGACTCAAAAAGAGAAAAACACAAAAACAAACCACCTTCCAATATTGTCTTTAACTATGGCGTCCTCACATGTAGCAATTGTTCCAAAACATTTACCGCTAAAATTGGGTATATCAGCCATATGAGGATTCATCAGTAACCAGCCAGATACAGATAATGGTCGCCGTAGCCGAAATCGGCATGGATTGCATCATCATCATCATCATAGATGAAATAAAGAAGCTCAAGAGTTCATTTGTTTGGTTGCTTGATTGCTCTAATCTCAAGAAATACTGGTCCGATTTGACAAATTCTTTCACGTCACGGGTTCACGTCGGTAGTGCAATGGGTGGGGATCGAACCGGCGACCACAAGATCACAAGTCCGACGCGACGCCCCTAGCCATTGGGCTACCGTTGTTATGCAGGTGAAACTGCGAGCGGAAGCAAGTGTTCTATCATAAAACGATGAAAGTACCAGGAGAACATATGTTACAAGGACTTACAACGGAGGCCAAAGCAATACATAAAAATTAATACCTCTTATCGAGCCTGGCTTCCTAATAGGTCTCGACCCAGTGTTGGCAAACGTCCAATTTTAGTCTCATTTATTAGTTTATTACATGTATACACAATTAATTACTGAACATTTTTTGATTGTGATAAGTTATTTGAGAAATTATAAGTAATGGTCGAAATTTGACCTAGCATTCTGCACTCCAGTTCACTTCGCAGTTTTACCCTCGTCACTCTGCTCCAGTGGGTTGGAGCTTGATATTTTGTAGCTTGATAAGTGTAGTTTTGTATTGTGTTGTTAATCGAGCTTATTAATTATCCCCGTGCAAAGTTTCAGCCAAATCCATTCAGTAGTTTTTGCGTGAAAGAGTAAAAAACATCCATCCATCCATGCTCACAAACTTTCGCGTTTATAATATTAGTAAGGATATAAATCAAATCAAAATATTCTTTATTCATACAGACATTAAAAATGTATTTTAAATAATGTTGTTATGATGCGTCCCTTTCTTTTAATACCACCAGTTCTGGACGTGGCAACTCTGAGAAGAACTGGCAAGAAACTCAGAGGAATCCTTTTTTTCTAATAAATGTTATTTTACAATTAGACCGATTTAAGCAAAAATGTTCCAACCCACAGCCTTGACAATTTTATGTTTTTGTGACCAATTTACTCCAAATAAGGTATATTTTAACATATCAAAGACTCATCTTTGATATGTTGAATTATAATTAACCAAGCAGTATTGTTTCAGAGCAACTCACTTACAAGCAGATTGTGATTGATATAATCCGATATTTGATATTAAGCTTTTTTACATTGTTTATCATTTACATCAATTATACTTGTTTATAGAAAGATCTCTTACATTATTAGGAAGTTTGTTGTAGAATCGTATTCATTGCCCCATAAAAGAATTGCTATTTTTTTGGAAACGGGTAGCATGTAAAACGAGATTATGCATAGTTCTAGTATTAACATTATGAGTAACGCTTTTTTTCTTAAAACTATCGATATTCTTATGAACATATAAAAGGTTTTCATAGACATAATTATTGTGATGCGACTGTAAGAATATTAGTCTTTCTGAATTTCTCTCGTAGGGAAACTCGCGGACCAAGTTTATAATACTGGTTGACTTTTTTTACCATCTTGAGAATAATAGGGCGTGATATGTAATATGTTTTAGTATATGAAATATGATGTTTTAAGGCATAGTTATTTTATCTTTCTTTTACAAAGAGTGAAAATCGTAACGGTACAAATGCATACCTAAGTAGGTGGTTACGCTATTTCACTCAATCTTTTCATTCATGTGTGATTGCGGCCTACGTATTATAGGCACCTATTTTATTATTATGCACACGCTATGTAGGGTGTATTTCTTTTAACTAATTTATGAGATTATCCAAACTCTAATTACCGAAAAACTAGTACAAATATACTGTGGTCTATAGATCTATTCCACTTACACACACCATACTTTAAAGTAGGTAAAAAAAGGCCACCTGTATATTATGGACCTTACAGCTCGTTTCTGTAGTACAAAAATGGTGACAATGTCCGCAGTTTCCCCAGAGAAGAATCCTATAAGACATTACACTATGAAAGTTGCGATAAATATTTATATAATAAATATATATTTTCCGCTCGTTCCAGAGGTTTCCTGTAGTCCCTATCTCACGTCAAATTGGTGCAGCCGTGGTATTTTATCGCTGTCGGAGGCCTCGGATGTCATGTTCTGGCCGCCAGCCAACTCTCAAACTACGACGCAAAGGAACCGATATCACGGAGGAATTAAATTATTTTCACATTGATTAAGAGCTTCTTACTATTTATGGTGTCCTAGTACTTTTATGTTACTTAAAAAGAAATGAAATAATGATCTTTATTCAGCACTTAGGTATTTACCTACACTCGTACTTGTCAAAATTACACTGTATAAGACAAAATCTAACAAAAGTATCACTCAAGGAGCTAAAATCATTGTTAAAATTATTTAATCTTACAGAATTTTTTAATCTTGTTTTGTGTAAACTCAGAAATACATACATATAGAAATACTGTGATAGCACCGCGCCGATGACTCAGTGCATATGGCAGTCGCTTCTGATACCTGGATTACAATTTTCTGGGTTCTATTTCCAAACGGGACAATTTTTTTGAACGATCAATCAATCAATCAAGCCTTTTATTTCAACATCAATTATTTTACATTTAAATGTTTTTTAATAGTATTAGTAGATAAGCTTAAATACAAAATCATTCCTCTGTTTCCAAAATCGATTCTCGAAAGTCGATATGTGTTGCATACGATGAACAGCACTCATCGCTAAAATTGATAGAAAAATGATAAAAAGTCCCTGTACTACAAAACCGAAGCGATATACGGTAGTATCGATTTTTCGATATTCATCACTTGTTAAAACAAAACGTCTCATCAACCGCTCCAAGTAAAAGCCGCAATGTAATACGAATGTTTTGTTTTTCTCAGATTTAGTATTACCAGGTATTACTGAGGGTATTAGATTAAAAATAATTGTTTTTTAAATTAATTACGCATAATATTAATCTCAAAATGACTTAATGATGGACGGAAACGTTTACTTTATTTTTCTCCTCGCATTTGTACAGTTTTAACAATTTAAAACAGCACAATTAACCATTTTAATATTTTTAACTGACGTCCGACTTACGCTGTACCCCGATGCAGACTGAGCGCGAAAGTGGCCACTTACGATTTTTGTACGTAAGCTAGGCACGCGAAGTACCTAGTTGCTCTTGTGTTATCTAGGTCTATCTATATCCGTGGTAGTCCCTCAACCATCCAGATCCGGAAAGAAATCTTAGAATTTAAACAAAGATTTCTAGACCGCCGTGGGGATCGAACCCAATCGAGCCAAATACCGCTACGCAACGGAGGTTCCTCAGATTAGCGCGTTGAAACAAACAAACTCTTCATATATATATGTATAGGTTGAAATTTACAACTGCATCCTTGTCGCATATTTTTATAGCTATAATTAGTAATATATTTATATTTCTTGAGTCTATATTTAGTTATTTATGACGCCATAAAAAGCAAGTATTTAACATATAAATTGCATTTCATTTATACTATACTAGCGACCCGCCCCGGCTCCGCAGGGGTACAATGCTGATGTATCATACATATAAACCTTCCTCTTGAATCACTCTATCTATTAAAAAAAACCGCATCCAAATCCGTCGCGTAGTTTTAAAGATCTAAACATACATAGGGACGGACAGACAAACTGAAGAGTTTGTTTGTTCCAACGGGCTAATCTCAGTAACTACTGGTCCGATTTGAAAAAATCTTTCAGAGTTCGATAGCACATTTATCGAGGAAGGCATAATATAAAGTTCCCGCGGGAACGGAAACTATTCGGGTACAACCACGGGCAGGAAGCTAGTCATCAATATTTCGGACTAAACGAACTGCCGCACATTTTACTAGATATTTAATGTGCGTTAACTTTTTTTTCGGACGGACTTTATGTAATTAGCCACGAGGCTAACTACTTCACCGGACATGAGGGCGATCATAGCTCTAGCCTTAATAAATGGTTTAAAAATCACAAACTAAGCAACCTGCGCAAGAAGGCGCCCCCTGTGGGGCTTGGACCTCGGCTCAGGGCAGTTGCTGGCGGACGAAGGACATGCATAAGGAGATTAATGAATGTAGAAGAGGGAAAAGTGGTGTTTCAAGATCGTAGCAAGTGGAAGGAAGTGGTCTCTGCCTCCCCCTATAGGAAAGAGGCGTGTATCCTATTAATATTATAAACGCGAAAGTTTGTGAGTATAATGGATGTATGTTACTCTTTCACGCCAAAACTACTGATCGGAATTGGCTGAAATTTTGCACAGGGATTAACATATAGGCTACAAAACGTCAGGTTCCGAACCACTGGAGCAGAGTAACGCGGGTAAAACGTTGTATGTACGTGTCCTTTAGAATTTTGCAGTCTACTTGTATTCTTGTTAACCCCTCGTGCTAAGCTAAAATCTACCATGTTTTCTCTGCATCACCCTAAGGTCGACTGGTAGAGAATGCCTTTGGCATTAAGTCCGCCTTTGAACAGTGTTGTGCAAAAGTTTTAAATAAATAAATAAATAAAATGCTTGTGTTACGAGTGGGTTCACGTCGGTAGTGCAATGGGTAGGGATCGAACCGGCGGCGACCACAAGATCACAAGTCTCAAGCCATTGGGCTACGGCTGCTCTCTTTTTTTTCGGAAGTATGTAGTATGTAGTTAGCCACGAGGCTTTTGCTACTTTGCACATGCGGCCGCTATCATTGGGCTATGTCTATGCGAAAATAATCCAGTTACTAGTTGAAGCCAGAGAAATGCAGTTAAAGTGTTATATAGAGTAGATAATATAACTTTATAGAGTAGAGTAACAGGCTTTCTCTGAGCTCGAAGTGGGTCGACCACGGCCGCGGACAGGTTAGCTAGGCAGCGTCGTAACTGTACAGACGGTCGGGGAGGGCTGATAGAACACCTGGAGAATCTGAGACTGAGGTCGTGGACACTGCTAAATTGCACCTGCATGTCAAAAATCAGAGGACCTTTACAAAATGCCACTACATCGGAGAGAAGAGCATAAAATCGCTCACGCAAATGAAAGGTACTTAGCAAGTTAGTCTATAATTTCTCCATACAAACTTTGCCACCATTTTTTAACATCTTAGAAGTGACATTTTCAAATATCCTTTCTTATCGGATGCCTATATAGAGAACACTCCCTTTAAGGTCCGTTCGTCCGTCCTCCAAGGAAGTTCAGCGGCTTAGACTGCGCGTAGATCCGCCAGTCACTAAGAACAACGTGTTTTAAGAAAACCCCGGCCCTCGTATGGTATAGCTACGCCAATGGGTCTAGGTTAGTTAGACCCAAGTTTATGAATCGTATAACTTGTTTATAATATATGTTGTTATCCAGACTTCACTCGTGAGATCATATAGCCGTACCCAGTCGGTTCACCTTAGAATCAAATGTTCCAATATTCCACCTACCTATCATTCTACTGAGAATGATTGCTAGCGGCCTGCATCCACTGACTCAGGTATTGGGGGTGCCTAGACTGCACGATGGACCGACGACCTCATAAAGGTTAGGGAGTCAGTGGCCGCCAGCAATCGTTCCCGCTGGAAATCGATGGAGGAGGCCTATGTTCAGCAGTGGAAGACAACAAGATGCAACTCCAAGAAATATAAGTAGAGCGAGCAAAAGAAAAAGCGGTAAAAGAGTTTTTTTTTTACGATAATTATGTAGTTAGCCACGAGGCTTTTGCTACTTGACCGGGCATAAAGTCGAGCAAGGCTCCAAGAAATAGAAGTAGAGCGAGCAAAAGAAAAAGCGGTAAAAGAGTTTTTTTTACGATAATTATGTAGTTAGCCACGAGGCTTTTGCTACTTGACCGGGCATAAAGTCGAGCAAGGCTCCAAGAAATAGAAGTAGAGCGAGCAAAAGAAAAAGCGGTAAAAGAGTTTTTTTTACGATAATTATGTAGTTAGCCACGAGGCTTTTGCTACTTGACCGGGCATAAAGTCGAGCAAGGCTCCAGCCTTAATAAATGGTTTAAAAAACTACAAACTGAGCAAACTGCGCAAGAGGGCGCCCCATGTGAGTATTGGACCTCGGCTCAGGGCGGTCGCTCTGGCGGGGAGATTGAGGGATTATGACTTTTAGTTGAAATACTACCCTCTGTGTCTCGGAAAGCACGTTAAGCCGTTGGTCCCGATTGTAATAACATCATCTATAACAATCGTATACCAGGGAACGGGCAGCATTGTTTCTTAGTGTTACTACATAATACCGGTCATCAACCCGCAAAGCTTGGTGACTATGTAAAAACCCACCCTAAGATGGAGGCCGATGTTCAGCTGTGGCCGTTATGTGGGCTGATGATGAGATGGCTATTATTATAGATAAAACCGCATGTAAACGCTAGTTGATTGTATATCTGGGCCACTGCGTGTACCAGGGTAGCATGATCTCATGCAAATGTTCCCTAATTCGATGGAACATTTTGTATCGATCGTTACGTATAAGGAAGCGACCGTTCCACGCGATCGGACCGCGCTACTACTTTCTTTTGCACGCAACGCCTCTGTGTTTATGATCGCCTGGTACTTGAAATGTACTTCCTTTGTTGGTTGGATTATGAACATGTGAGATAATAAAAACAGATAAGAGATTAATAAAAAAAATATAGCTATTTATAAATGCATGTTCATTTTATGTCCCTCCGTGCCCCGGTAAGCACGTTAAGCCTTGGGTCCCGATTATTATAACATCATCTATAATAATCGCATATCAAGGAACGGACAGCAACGTTTCTTTGTGTGGCACAACACTACTGCTGTCACCAACCCGTCTGCCAAGCATGTTGACTATGGCAAATACCCTCCCTCGGGAGGAGGCCCATGTTCAGCAGTGGGCGTTATACGGGCTGATGATGATGTTGAATTATGAAGTTTCGCAGGAGTTACGCAGGTGAAACCGGGTGCGGAAAGCTATATGAGCTAGTTACGTGTATAAATCGTAGAGCAATATCACAGAAGATAATCATTGATGAAAATATCAGGAAGATGATCTTGAGCACTGCAATTTAACATTTCATAGCATGTCCTGTACAAATTATATTCGATTATACTAGTATTTGTCACAGGAAAATAATACAAATCGTAAGTTGATCAACTTCCGTGCCACTCATATTGTAAAATTTAGTTGCCAGGTTCAGTGAACACGCATAATTGTTATATTATTTAGTTACTTAATTATTATAACACTTGACCTAACCTAACCGAGACTATGCTACTGTTGTAACACAACAAAAATACTTCAACTTCAATAAGTCCTGTTGAACTACATTGGTTTAGGTTAAGGTTATTTTTTTAATCACTCGAAACCTCGTTAATTTATTAACTAACTCGAAAGTTGATCAACTTACGATTGTTATTATTTTCTGGTGACATATTCATTTATTAGATCAAACTGGTACACCATAGGCACCCATTACAATCTGGATCGCGATGAACGGATCAAGATCATGGATTTCAAAAAATTTACATAATTTGCGATCCGTCACTTTAACACATTACACAGTCAATCTGGATTAAGATCATTGATCTCAATCACGGATCTCGGTCCAGATTGATGGTGTAATGTGTGCCATATAACTTCGCAATATCACAGATAACATTGCGCTTGTCCTAACACGCCCTTGACCGGTTCCATAGCAATTGAATGTCAAAAATCCTTATCCCAATTAACTAAACCACTAAAACTGAGTCAGCAACCCCCGTCACGCCTCCCCAAATTTACTAGCACCTACCAGGATAGCAGTACCTACTTATTATGCGACCCCCGTGTTAAGGCGCCTGATTAAAAGACCTCTAAGGTCAACATGCGGTCGTGGTATCGTAATTGAGAACATGTTTCAATTAATTCGGGAACGAAGGGAAAATGGTGTTGGGAAAAGTGGGACAATGCTGTTGGGGGCGTTGAGGTTAACAGGGATTTTTGGAAATAATTTATGTACCTGTGTATTATTAGAATATTAATTTTGAAAGGTTAGCCTTTAATATTTTGATGTCTGCTCCGGAGTACAAGTCTTGGTGTAAAAAAATTTGAAGACTTTCCGGGTCAGATGTCTTCCGGGGCTGGTTGGTTGATTAACTACCCTCCGTGCTTCGGAAAGAACAGTAAGCCGTTGATCCCAATTGTCATAACAGCGTTTAAAGCTGAGTAATAAGAATGGCATTAAATTGTTCCTATATCGTATAAACGAAGAAACAACAAATTGTATTCATAAAATATTCATAAAATAAGCAGTTTTGTATTCATAAAATAAGCAGAAATAATCAAAGTTGAACGAACAGCCGGGCCTTTCTACGTCGTGATTCATACAAGGTTATGGAGTGCCACAGACTAGAGAGATCAGCCGATCGGCTTTCAATCGTAAAGTTAAAAACGACACGGTGATTATGTTTTTTAATATATGTGCTTATCTGTGCACCTGTGTGGGAATGCGTAAATGCATACCCCCCGGACAAAAAAAAAGCACTCAAACCTGCATCTCAACGTCCCCCTTAGAGACGTGTTAAAAAGAGATTGATAAATTTCGATGACCGGTAGCCTATTTAATTAAGGCATTAGGAGCTTAAGCTAAGATGCAGGTTCGAGCCCTGCCGGTGGTCGAATTTCAGTCATCTTAATTTTGAAACAACTAACAGTTATGTCAATTAACTGTTTTAAATGAGTCTAATACAGGCAATAATAAACATGTAATATATTTAATAATTTAAGAAAGACGTGCTTCATTGCAGTACTTATATTTTTACAAGTGACAAATCAAAATAACAACGATGGTATCTTGGCAACCGCCATTGAGTATTTATCTATTACAAAACAAACAAAAATTATTAGCAAAGTGGTCCATCCGTTCATTCGTAATGCGATGAACAAGGTAAATAAGGATCATTCCTATATATATATACATAGATGGAGCATACTAAAACCGCATTGAATTGCGTGCAACAGTCACATCGGATTCGCAATCACGATAGATGCTCAATCACCTCGCGTATTTGATTGCAATTTGAGACATAAGTAGTTATATTAATATTTAGTAGAGACGTTAAATCATCGATAATAGTAGAGAAAATACATGGCTTGTGTCTATAATTTGTTGAAGTGGAGCAACGAATAACCGTGCACCGCGACTATCAGCTTCGTGGTTTTATCGCGCAGTTGTTCTTCTTTAATTTAAGAGCTCAGCTCTTGTCGGTGGAGCAATCGCCACAGCTTTCTATCTTCAGCCTTCATTTTAACCTTTGATACGACTTGACGCCCACTTTCTCCTTCACTTGTTGCATAAAAGTTCGTCTAGGTCTTCCCCTTCCTCTCTTTCCTTCTATTTCCCTTCTAAGATTATTTTAAAAAGCTTGTCATGTCGTATCAAGTGGCCAATCATCTTCCCTCTCCTATTATCGATAGTTCTTTACAATTGTCTGTCTTCTTCAACCATTACTAACACTTCCTCGTTCGTCTTCATTTCTGTCCAACTGATATTCTCCATCCTCCTCCAGCACCACATCTCAAATGCCTCTAACCTTTCTCTATCCCTTGGTTTAGTGTCCATGTTTCGCAGCCGTACAAAGCTATGCTCCAGATGTAGGTCTTAATGAGGCGTTCCCTTATTATTTTCCTTATTTTTGATTTGAACAGGTGTTTTTTTCTATTAAAAGTTTGTTTAGCAATTGCAATTCTTTCTATTATATCTGGTGAGCATCTAGAGTCATATGTTATACGGCTACCTAGATACTTAAAGCTGTCGACTTGTTCTAATTCATAGTTGTTAAATTTAATTGGTCTATGTATTATAGGAAATTTGGATGTGGTAATAATTTTAGTTTTATTTATATTATTGTTAAGTCCAAAATCTCTAAAAGTGGTATTCATAATATTTAAAAGTTCTTCCAATTTATTTGCACTATCGGCTATTTCTGCTATATCATCTCCAAATCTGACAAATCGAATGGTTTCTCCATTAAATTTGACACCCCCTTCATTAGCTTCCAAAATTTTTCTTATGGCACACTACACAACATACACATGTAGATGTTGAATATTAAAGGCGAGAGAGGACACCCTTGTCCTACCCCTTGTTTAATCCTACGCAGTTGTTAGTGAGACCAAAATACAGCATTTTATATCATTATCATCATCATCATCACCCACTGTAGTCCACTGCTGAACATAGGCCTCCCCCATCGATTTCCAGCGAGAACGATCACTAGCAGCCTGCATCCACCGGCTCCCCGCGATCTTTATGAAGTCGTCGGTCAATCATGCAGGCGGTCGTCAGCATTTTATATAAAAGCTATAAATAAAAACCGTCAACGACAGGTAAAACAAGCATTTAAGCTTCGCACGAGAGGTTAACAAGTTTACTATTAGTGTGCAAAATCTCTGCTAGTAATCTTTAAAAAAATCTCATACTTTATCGAAATTATGTCTCTCGAACTCATTTTTAGGGTTCCGTAGCCAAATGGCAAAAAACGGAACCCTTATAGATTCGTCATGTGTGTCTGTCTATCTGTATGTCACAGCCACTTTTTTCCGAAACTATAATGTTGAAACTTGGC
Source organism: Nycteola revayana (assembly GCA_947037095.2). Taxonomy (NCBI): domain Eukaryota; kingdom Metazoa; phylum Arthropoda; class Insecta; order Lepidoptera; family Nolidae; genus Nycteola; species Nycteola revayana. The sequence goes on from OX344840.2 coordinate 9,877,780, forward strand.
AAGTAGATGTATGTTGTGAACCGATTCTTGATATCAAAAATAGGTAGGCACTTGCAACTAGTACGGAACCCTTGGTGCGAGAGACCGACTCGCACTTGGCCGGTTTTTATTTTTTCATGTGTTACGAGTGGGTTCACATCGGTAGTGCAATGGGTGGGGATCGAACAGGCGACCACATTATTGCAAGTCCTACGTCCTAGTAGCCATTTACGACCGCTTTTAAACTTGAACTAACGTCCTCCTTTTGTCATTTAACACACTATTCTCTCTAAGCTGTGACATTTGTTTTTTTCAACTCCACTATTTAGAAAACAAAGAAATATCTTAACATGCTCCACGTGGATCGAATAATACGATCAAATCAATACTAATATATGAAGCTGAAAAGTTTGTTTGTTTGCTCATTAGAATCACAGGAACTACGGGTCCGATTTGAATAATTCTTTCAGTGTTAGATAACCCATTTATCGGAGAATGGTTTAGGCTATATTTTTAACAAGCGACCCGCTCCGGCTTCACACGGCTGCAATGCTGATGTATCATACAAATAAACCTTCCTCTTGAATCCCTCTATCTATTAAAAAAAACCGCATCAAAATCCGTTGCGTAGTTTTAAAGATTTAAGTATACATAGGGATATAGGGACAGAGAAAACGACTTTGTTTTATACTATGTAGTGGTTATGAAGATCCTACGGGGGCGCGCGGCAAGCTAGTATAAAAGAAGATATAATCTATATATATAAAAGAAAGTCGTGTTTGTTACAACACTTATAACTCGACAACGGCTGGACCGATTGCCATGGTTTTTGATTTGTTGGATTTGTTTCCGTCCCGAATAGCAGAATACATTTTAAAAACAAAAGAAAGTCGTGTTAGTTACACTATTTATAACTCAAGAACGGCTGAACCGATTTTGCTGAAAATTGGTAGGGAGGTAGCTATGAACTGGGAGAAGGACATAGGATACTTTTGGGTAGGGGTAGGGTAGGGTAGGGTAGGGTAGGGTAGGGTAGGGTAGGGTAGGGTAGGGTAGGGTAGGGTAGGGTAGGGTAGGGGTAGGGTAGGGTAGGGGAAGGGTAGGGGTAGGGTAGGGGTATGGTAGGGGTAGGGTAGGGTAGGGTAGGGGTAGGGTAGGCGTAGGGTAGGGGTAGGGGTAGGGTAGGGGTAGGGTAGGATTAGGGTAGGGGTAGGGTAGGGTAGGGGTAGGGGTAGGGTAGGGGTAGGGTAGGATTAGGGTAGGGGTAGGGTAGGGGTAGGGTAGGATTAGGGTAGGGGTAGGGTAGGGTAGGGCAGGGGTAGGGTAGGGCAGTGGTAGGGTATAAAAGTCCACCCGTGCGAAGCCGGGGCGGGCCGCTAGTCTATATATATAAAAGAAAGTCATGTTTGTTACAACACTTATAACTCGAGATCGGCTGGATCAATTTTCATGGTTTTTGTTTCGTTGGATTTGTCTCCGTCCCGAATAGCAGAATACATTTTAAAAACAAAAGAAAGTCGTGTTAGTTACACTATTTATAACTCAAGAACGGCTGAACCGATTTGGCTGAAAATTGGTAGAGAGGTAGCTAAGAACTGGGAGAAGGACATAGGATACTTTTGGGTAGGGGTAGGGTAGGGTAGGGTATGGTAGGGTAGGGGTAGGGTAGGGGTAGGGTAGTGTAGGGGTAGGGTAGGGGTAGGGTAGGGGTAGGGTAGGGGTAGGGTAGGGGTAGGGTAGGGGTAGGGTAGGGGTAGGGTAGGGGTAGGGTAGGGGTAGGGTAGGGGTAGGGTAGGGGTAGGGTAGGGTAGGGGTAGGGTAGGGGTAGGGGTAGGGTAGGGGTAGGGTTAGGGTAGGGGTAGGGTAGGGCAGGGGTAGGGTATAAAAGTCCACCCGTGCGAAGCCGGGGCGGGCCGCTAGTAATACTATAAAATAAGATATGACAATTAGGGTGCGTATGTTATCAGTTCTTTTTAGAGCGCTGTCAAATTGATATGTAAACCATTTATTTATGCCACACACAACCTCGGTAGCGTAGCAGTATTTGGCTCGCTTTAAAACTCGGAGGTCGTGGTTTCGATCCCCACGCCGGACAGGAAATCTTTGTTGAGGGTAGTTCTACCCTCCGTGACTCGGAAAACACGTTAAGCCGTTGGTCCTGATTGTTATAACATCATCTATAACAACCGTATACCAAGGAATGGGCTGCATTGTTTCATTGTGTGTTACAACATAATCTGCGGTCCCCAACCCGCCTGCCAAGCATGTTGACTATGGCAAAATTCCTCCCTCGGTAGGAAGCCCATGTTCAGCAGTGGACGTTGTACGGGTTGGTGATGATGATGAAGAAGTGTCAAAGTTCATTTCAAAGTACCAGGAAAGCATAACACGGAGGGTCATAGTCATAAGGACATTGTTTCGCATGATGCGTCTCAAACAATGCGGGGTAATGACCTTTGCGACAATGACTGACGGCCATGATGGTTTTACAATGTTTTTTTATAAAAACAAAAACAAAATAGTTAGTCCTCTGTTGTATTGGAGAAATAAATAATTATGTCTGAGTTGAAATGAGCGTTTTGAGATTGAGGGACGTTTATTTATTTTAAACTTAAACATTAAAATTAAATTAGTTATTTAGTTCTATTATTAAGATAGAAAAATACAATCTATACTAATATTATAAAGAGCAAAGATTTGTTTTTTTGTGGGTATGTTTGTAATGAATAATCTCAAAAACTACTGTGCCGATTTCAAAAATTCTTTCACCATTGGAAAGCTACATTCACTGTGAGTGACATAGGCTATATTTAATTATGAAGTTCCCACGGAAACGGGAGTTATGCGGGTGAAACCGCGCGCGGGAAGCTTGTTTTAAATATAATAAATATAAGCTTTCCGCGCACCGTTTTACTTATCGTAACTCCCAGTCCCGTAGGAAATTTATAATTCAATATAGAATATGTTACTCCTGGATAAAGTAACTTTTTAATGGTGAAATAATTATTGAAAGCGGTCCAATTGTTCCAGATTATTATTACAGACAAACAAACAATCAAATCTTTCCTCTTAATAATATAAGCATAGATAATACCTAATTTAAACTAAAACTAACTTACAAAATAGCTACCATCTATTCTATGGCATAACCAAACATCGAGCTTTTTTTCTTACGGACTATTGTCGTCTGCCAGGAGACTTTAGCTACTTCACCAAACATAGAAGCGAACTGAGCTTCAAACTAAATAAATGAGAAACTTCGGCGAGCGTGTGAACAACAAGAGCGCCAAACTCAGGCCCCGCCATCCCAGTTGCACAAAACTCCCTTAAAAAATAAAAAGTCATAATTCCTCACCCCCCCGAAACCCATGTCCTACAGGGGACGGCCTCTTGCCTAGGTTGAGTATTAACTTCCAGTGATCCAGTAACGTCCAGTGATGTAGCAAAAGCCTCGTCTCGGCTGACTACTTAATAAATGTCCGTAAGAAAAAAATAATCAACTTAACGTAGTAGGTAACGATTCAATAGTTACAATTTTTTTTAGTTTCATTAGGTTAATATTAAAATAATAGGAACATTAAGTTTGACGGTCGATAGTAACAAGAATGCATTCGTCATCCGCGTACTGGTTCATAATTTATCACCCGGGACAATAGGCTAGTTGACACTTTTTTGTCATTACTTTTATATGGTTAAAAATGGTTTTACTAGATCAAGAAAAAAATATGGCATTTATTTTAAAATTGGTTTGACATTTAGACATAAAAACGATATCAGCCATGTTGGTCTATATACCCACATTATCTGAATTCGAGATCGATGACGTCATGACTCAGAAAGTGTAATAGTAAAGGATCACGTTGATGTTTTTTAACTAGACGTGATGACGTCACAAAATGGCTGATAGCGTTTTCGGAAGTTAAAGACATAGATAAAAGAAATAATTTTCATATTGAATTTATACAAACATATTCAAGTTTTTTGAACAGAAATTATTATATTTAGGTTCCATATGACAAATACTTTTAGAAATAACCATCATTGTAACATAATTTCATATGTGTCAACTAGCCTATTATTTATGCTAACCACAGTTAGTTGTTTTGACCCTGAGACTGCTTTGAGTTCGTAAATTGAGTGTTGGTAATATTTCCTTTGTCACAGGAGTTTATTTCTAGAATTATCTCAAAATCAGCAACCAAACATACTTAACAGCGAATAAAAAAATAAAAGTATTAAAGCTCGTCCACACCCGCGATACATTTTTTTTTATTCGCCCCGTATCCAACACTTGCGGCTCAGCGGCGCGTACCATAGATTCAACTCGACAAGAATAATCATTGTTGCATCAATTTTAATACAACAAGCAATGAACAGGGACCATGAACTTTGTGAAGGCCATTTTAAACAATACCAGAATTACCGCGCGGTTTTGCATATAACTCTCGTTCCCGTGGAAACCACGTCACGATATATATAGTCTATGTTATTTTTAAATAAGGTTACTTTCAAATATATACAAATATTGTAGACAAGTAAAGTTTATGAGGTTGTAGGGGATAATCTCTGGATATACTGAACCGATTTTGCAAATTCTTTTAACAATAGAAAGCCACATGATTTAACAGTGTCCTAAGCTGTATTTTAAGACTAGATTCCCACGGGATTGGGATTTGCGCGGGTAAACCCGCGAGAGACAGCGAGTGCTAGTTATTTATAGAATTCTGTTCTGTAGTATTTTTGTTTATTTATATAAACTCAGATATTCATTTCATAATATTAGAAAAAAATGATTGGTAGCCAGTTTTTTTTAATCGCGTCGTAATTTATTTTGCTACATATTTTATAAAGCATGAGGCTATCGCTTCTCACTGGCGGCTTAGCCTCAATAAATTCCCACATTCCCGGGAAATAAATCGATGAGTCGCGGAGTACGGCATGTAAGCCGAATGGCTAGGGCGTCGGACCTACGATCATGTGATCACCGGTTCGATCCCCAACCATTGCACTACCGTCGTGAACCCACTCTTAAACAAGCTTTTTAGCTTAGCACGAGGGGTTAACAACAATACTAGAAGTGTGCAAAAACTCTGATAGTAAACATTTTTTTTATTAAACTTAGTACTACTATTTATGTTTCACTTGTCTCGGGTGGGAATCAAACCCAGGTCACCAGATCTCAAATCCTACCACTGAGCCACTCTCGCATTCATATTAGCTTAAAGGTTTAAAAACTACACGGCAAAAATATGCAACAAAATGATGTTCAGGTACCAGGCGGTCAGCGCGCGCAGGAGGACCGGTCGGCCGTGAGGTAGAGCAATGACCCGCAGTTCATTGTCAAGCCGTGTCGTGTACAGAGAGAGATTGCAATCACTGCAGTTTCGAGTTAAGAGAACACTTATGGGGTTATAGGCGCCTGGTAGATTGGAAGTAGGTAAATGAAAAATGTTAAGAATCATATAAATAATTTATTTAGTTATAGATTAGCTGAACCGCGCAATTTTTGCCGCGTAAGATAGTCAAAATAAAATATTAACAATTAATATGATTAACAATTAAACTTATTTTTTTGGACGGACATTATGATGTTACCCAGGAGGCTTTTGCTACTTTACCAGGCATAAAGGCGAGCAGAGCTTCAGCCTTAGTAAATGGTTTAAAAACTACAAACTAAGCAACGCAAAAGGGCGCCCCCTGTGGGGCTTGGACCTCGGCTCAGGGCGATCGCAGGCGATGAGATTGAGGGATTATGACTTTTAGTATTTTAGGGGGTTTTGTGCAAATGTCGCTCTACTTTACAGTTCGCGGGCCTCTCGCACTTCGGGTCTACGAGGGCATCGGATGGTTATTTCAGACATACGTGTTAAAAGTTAAACGATATACCTGTATTATTATTATAAACAAATTTTGTATCCCCACCACGAGTACATAACATTGTGAATACCACAAGTCCGTCAAGGTTAAAGTCATCACGTGCGATCACCGGCCACAGAAGTTAATTGACGAACCATTTGAACACAATATTGTATGTTTAGTTACTGATGAACCAAATTATAGCCACTCATTACACTAAAAATGCACAAAATTTAAAATTTTTAGGGTTTCTTAGAAAATTTAAATTCTAACCCTTTTTAACCACTGACGTAAAAAGAGGTATTATAAATTTGACGTGTTTTTCCGGGGAATATGTACTTCGCATTAAGCGCCCCAGTAATAAATATTTTAAAATAATGTTTAAGTGCTATTCTAGGCACGGAGAGTAGTCCCTCAATCAATCAGACCCGTAAAAGAAATCTTATATTTCACGGCGTGGGAATCGAACCCACCACCTCCGTGACTTAAAGCGAGATTAATACCGCTATATACGCCACGGAGATTGTGTGTACTTACTACTAAATCAATTTTGAAAAATCTATCAACATTATAAAGTTATTTATCCAGAATCTAGCTTCACGCGTGTATCTCCGGTAAGTTGTATGAACAACGGAACCCGGCTCTTCGTGAGACCCGACACGTACTTAGCCGGTTTATTTTAAATGACTGTTCAATAGTGCTATTATCTTGGACGCCATTACAGTTAATGTTAACAAAGTACTTGGTTCTAACTACTAATACTACTGGTCGCCCGGTCGTTAAAATTTGACCATCATTTAAAAATAATTTAACATTCTGCACTCCTTCACTACCTAACCTTACTATAGCTTTCACGTGCCGTTTAACCCGCGTAACTCCCGTTCCCGTGGGAGCTTCATAATTAAATAAAAACTATAGCCTTCCGCGATAAATGGGCTATCTAACACTGAAAGAATTTTTGAAATCGGTTCAGAAGTTCCTGATATTAGACCGTTTAAGCAAACAAACCCTTCAGCTTTATGATACCTACGTGTACAAAATTTCATACTTCTCCGTTTCCTTAAAAAGTGTTATAAAGTTATTGTTTCACGTATTAATATACTAGCGACCTGCCCCGGCTCCGCACGGGCGCAATGCTGATGTATTATACATATAAACCTTCCTCTTGAATCACTCTATCCATAAAAAAAACCGCATCAAAATCCGTTGCGTAGTTTTAAAGATTTAAGCATACATAGGCGAGGGATATAGGGACAGAGAAAGCGACTTTGTTTTATAGTATGTAGTGATATATAACACATGTTTATGTTTGTCAGAATGACAACCTTTTGTTAATACTGACTCCGGATATCATAATAAGTACTTCTTGTTAATCCAAGCTACTTCCGTTCTTGTGGGAACTTCATCATTAATTATAGACTATTTTACTCCTGAATAAAGTAGCCTTCTGGAAGAAACGGAGAAGAAGAAGATGAAGAATGGAGATAGATTTTTTTAAATCGCTCCACAATTCCCGAGCTTCTACAATGCAAACAGTCAAATATTTCCTGTTATTATTAGTAAATAAAGTAAATAACCCGGTATAATTGCCGTGCAGCGCTAGTTTGCAAACATTTTATCGCAAAGTCAAAGTAATCTAATTTAAATTGATGGCAGTTGAGTTAAAAGTTGTTTTCATCTCGAACAAACAGGAAGCTAAGAGTATCCGGAGCTAGCCAACGTAGTTATGCTATCCTGGTACATAAACCTGATGGCATTCGTCTCAATATTGATATTCTCTGATACTTGATTATAATATACTTAATGTTTTATATTTTGGTATTCGTAATTCAAAAACCACTTAAAGCGCAACGTTCGCACTTTAAGTGTTTATCGATGAATATGTCGGAATATGGCATTTTTATCTGTTATACTAAAATAATTGTTTATTTTTCGAGTATAAAAATCAACAACGGGTCTATTGTTAATAAGCCTTAAAAGTTAATAGCATCAGTAGACCAAGGAATTTCAATACAATGATAAAGGTATAATATTTAGATTACAGATAATCACAAGGCTTTTTCTATGTTTTAGATCTAATGATGACCTAACATAGGTCTGTTATTGCCACTTACTGTCGCAAAAATATATCACATAAGAAATGCCACTTTCCGTCAATTTCTCTGTTAAATAGCTGAAGTCCGAACGTTGCGTATTAACCTAAAATTAAAAAACTAAACGTCAAACACTTATTAGCTGTCAATTGAGTCGCATATTAATGTCAAATGAGTTTCTGATAGCATGACTAACTGTAACCTTTTTCTAAAATTATTTAAGACATGTTTTCTTTATAAATCGACAGTCACAAAATACTTTATACCTTATTTTCATAACATTAGGTTGTAACTCACAAGAATCCGTTTGTGATCCGCGTACAGCATTTTATTGTTATCTGTGCTTAACATTTTCGTTCAGAATCGTTATTTTCTACTAATATATTTACCAAAATGTTGTTTCACGCGGGGTGATTAAATTAAACTGTCAACATTTTGTTTTCGTTAACAAACGGTGAAAGGTTAAATGAAATTATGCTTTTTCAATTATGTATATTTCAATTACAATAACACAATTAAAATATTTTATTTTAAAACTGAAACAACTGCAGGCGCCATTTATAAGCTAGTCGGCATTATATTAAACTCAAATAACCCGGCCACACAAAATTGCTACAATTGGAAACGCTGCAATTTACGCTTTAGTATTATGTAGGTACTTCCATTTCATGTTACTGCTGACATTTGAGCTGTTTCAAGAATTAATCAATATTTAATATATAAAGCTGAATCTCAGGAATTATTTGTCAGATTTGAAAAATTATTTCAGTGTTAGATAGCCAATTTATCGAGGAAGGTTATAGACTTTATTTTACTATGAAGTTCCCACGGGTACGGGAGCAATGGGGGTAAATCTGTACGCAGAAGCTAGTAGAGTATAAATAAATAGTACTTCTTTCTTAAAACCACCATGAAGGGCAAAAGATGAAAAAGTAAAATACCATGGATGAGACCCTGAAAAAATTGTGATTTTCGTTCAGAATCGTATGGTGAAGGTGCTGAAGGTACCTACGTACCTAGTGTTATGAATTTAGTTAGGCCTAGGCAGTGTAAGTTTTTCATAATCCATGTTTCAGAAACATAATTTGATGTGAAAGCAATTTTTTTAACGTTATGCCCGCAATAATAAAATTAATCCTGTGTCACGGGAAGCTTTATAAAGACAATTTGTGGACACAAAGCGGCACACACAGACTTAGAACATGGTTCACACAATAATATTTTCGGGTTGAAATTGAAACCAATAACACCTGCAGGATGCAGAGACACCAACCGCTGAGCCACTGGTAGAGTTAACAACTTATTAATGACTAGCTGCGCCCCGCGGTATTACCCGCGTTACTCTGCTCCAGTGGGCCGGAGCGTGATGTTTTGTAGCTTATATGTTACTCCAGCGTATAAACTATCCCGTTGCAAAATTTCAGCCAATTCCGTTCAGTAGTTTTTACGTGAAAGAGTAACAAACATCCATCCATCCATACTTACAAACTTTCGCGTATTAGTAGGATACTACATTGTTAATTTGATAACCGTTCTAGAAATCGTGTGTTAATGATAGGTCAATATTAAAGTAAATAAGCTATTTCCCTTCATACTTTTTAAACGTTTCCACCTAATGTTAATAGCAGGACTGGCAGAGTTGAAATTCTCATCATCATCATCAGCCCCTGTAATGTCCACTGCTGAACATGTACCTCCTCCCGAGAGAGGGTTTATTTTTCATAGTTTACGCTTGGCAGGCGGGTGGACCCTAAGGTTATGTTATAAAACACACAAGGAAACGCTGCTGCCCGTACCCTGTCATACATTTGTATCGTACCTTCCCAGGCACGGAGCCCTCCACCAACCAGACCCAAAAGAAATCTAAAAATTTACATAAATAATTCTTGTCCGGGGATCGAATCTCTGACTCTAGAAGCAAGACTTAATCCTTTACGCCACGCAGTTAAAATTCTACGAAATGTAAATATACCAGGCGATCATACAACAAGAAGATGTGGTTACTCAATCTGGATTCGAGGCGTGACCGATATCGAGTCGTGATCGTGTCCGCCGGATATCGCGTGTCTGACCTAATTACCAGGGAACTAGCAGTTGTAAAGAGCTACTCTTCAATACACATCAATACATTAGAAGTCTCTGCACGTCATATGTGCAAACAAGGAAATGATCGTAACCCATCATAAAAAAAAATGTTTTTCCTCCAGCTCATACAATCACATGTCTTCAATAGCTTTGCCTCGGCGTTGAAGAATTAGTCAGTTAGGACATGTTACTTTAATTTTATAGATTTTCCCTCCTTTTTTACTGGGTACAAGTTTAGTGTAGTTCAAATTGCTTAATAATAATAAAAAAATATTTAAAAATTCATTAACAAAAAAACAAATAACATAAATCTTTGAAAATATAATCTTATTCTTACATATTTGTATAATTATTGCTAAATTAAAATAGTTACGTAATACGTAATTAACGAGTTATTTGCAACTTTTCTTACTGAAAATTTAGTTAAATAACTTAATAACTAAAGTATTTTAATTATTTAATATTAGAATTATAGTAAAGTTAACCTTTGAACTTGATAAATATAATAAGTAGTTGATTTGACTCGCAGGATTCACACGTGGATGACGTACAACAATGGCGGACAAAAAAACGCGGCAAAAAAAGAAGGCCGAGTGGGAGCAATTACGTTTAATGATCGCGAAGTATTAGTTCAATGTTTATTACTAGTTTATGTGCAGATTTAACGTAATATAAAATAGTTTATGGTCAATGAAGAGAAAGTTGATATTAAGTATATCACCGGAAAATAATACGTATCGTCTGATCAACCATGCCACTCATATTGTTAAAGTTGCCAGTTTCAGTGAACGAGCATAATTATAATATTATTTACTTAATTGTTATGACACTTGACCTAACCTAACCAAACGAGATTATGCTACTGTTGTAACAAAACAAAAACAACTTCAACTTCAATAAGTCCTGTTGAAGCCCATTGGTTTAGGTTTATGTTATTTTTTGTTAACCAACCGAAACCTCGTTAGTATATAATAATAAATAAATAATAAAATCGTTTATTATTCTCTCTCACACAGAAACATTACACAAAAAAGGGTATTATTTAGCACGTTAATTAGTATTTAGTAGGTGCATCTGTGTGAGAGACTGGTATATTCTGTACTAGGCATGACATGATAGATTACCAGCCTCTCCTGACCGTAGACAATTGGGTAGACTAAGATGAACATGTTTTATAGCAATCTTGAATATTAATACATGAGAGATTTATAAGACTTAATATTAAGTTAGTTTAGGTTAAGTTAGTATATTCGTGTGTTTTCTGTAAGACTAGTTTTCTGTGAGACTGTAGTTTCACAGAAGGAGGCCGCGGAGCGGGTAAGAGAAGACGATTCCAGCTCTCATCCGCTTCGTAGACGTCGCGTTGGCCGGAGGCGGAGGGCCGAAATCCGAATAACATGAATCTGCTCCCTAGGGTCACATTCATGAAGTAGGTCGGGGATGCCACTGTGTTCTGGCAATCCCTGTAGGAGTAGGAAGGTATCCATCGCGGGTGCTTAACACTCGCGATTGAGCCATTGGGGAGGAAACTCTAGTCCTTTCACCGGGGCGAGAGTTTATAGTTGTACTCTGTCGGAGGGATAACCAAAGGCCTATACCGGTACTTGGGTCTCTCACTACAAACGACAGAAGGAGGAACACCCGGGGGCTTTTTTAGTGGGTACATCCTCTCTGCGGTGCGACAGCGCACCGCGTTCTATAGAGGGTGAGCCCCACATGCCCCTCACTGGCGCAGGGATCATAATACACATAATAGTGATCTTTGCGCCAGCGAGGAAGAGCGACTACGCATTTTTACCCCGGTAACAAAAAAAAAAAAAATCGTATGTTTTTGTGTGTGTGTTAGTGTGTTTGTGTGTGTGTGTGTGTGTGTATGTGTGTGTGTTTGCGTGTGGATGCGCTAACCCTACGACAAACCAGTAGGTTCATCTTGGGATCAGAGATAGCTATTGACTCTATTAGCAATGTGCAATTGATGTGTTTAGGAGGGGACTATTATGAGGCTTTCGGTTTCTTCATAGCTAAGTGAAATAAGCCATATCAGCTAACTAGAAAGTTAATCAACTTCAATTCGTACTATTTATCGGTGACATATATATAATTTTTAATTATCAATCTTAGTTATATGATGGTCTATAATCAGAATCGTTAAGGAAAATAGGTGCAAGATTTGTTAAACAACCGAAGTAATGTGAAAATTAGAGCAATGGAAACAAGGCGCGGTGAACTAAGCCAATGATATAACCTAATTGTACTGCATCACTGAGAGACAAGCCTCTGAGATTTCATTAGCTAAAAGGCTAAAAGCATTAATGTGTAACAGTACATAAGCTGTGTTGCCAGAATGTTACAAAAGATACATTTTACGTTTCTTTTGACCCCTTTATGTTACCTCCATTACACGACTTAATATGTCACTTTTGTGTTATATTTACTTTTGTGTCACTTTTACGGAAACGTTTAGGTACCAATTCATCATCATCATCAGCCCATAACATTTTATGGAACTCGACTTATTCTCCCCAAGTAAACCACAATTTAAAAGCAAAGTTATAGAACTACTGCAAACGAAAGACCCTGTTTTAGATAAATAGAAGTTTCAAGATTCGTTTCGATAATACCTAGTAAATACCTTTTTGCTAATCCGTGGACAATGGTGTGGGTTATATGTTTGCTTACCTATATGTGTTTGTAATATTTGTAATGTATAATATAGAATGTAACTGTTTTTTGTCCCAAATTAATAAAATAAAAAAATAAAATAAAATAACGTCTGCTGCTGAATATGGGCCTACCCCCGAGGGAGGGTATTTGCCAAAGTCACCACGGTTGGCTGGCGAGTTGGTGACCGTAGTATTATGTTGTACCATACAATGAAACGCTGCTGCCCGTTCCTTGATATACGATTATTATAGATAATGTTATATATTCGGGACCAACGGCTTAACGTGCTTTCCGAGGCACGGCGGTTAGTCCCTCAACCAACCAGACGCGGAGAGAAATCTTAGAATTTACACAAAGATTTCCTGTCCGGCGTGGGGATCGAACCCACGACCTCCAAGATTTAAAGCGAGCCTAATACCGCTACGCTACGGAGATTGTCGGCAGTGGAGGTACCAATTACTTAATTTCAATATTGAGATTAAGTAATTTAGACCATCCGCATCTTAGGTATAGCCCTTATTGCCTTAACAATTCAGCCACGGTAGAACCTCAACCGGTCGTCGAAATGTATCAATCTCTTTTATAACACGTCTCTAAGGAGAACGTTAGTGCCATCTATCGGTAATGATCAACATTACTTCGACAAATATATCCGTTGCATTTGGAATTAAATATTTAAACGATGACACCGCCCGTATTTACATTTAGGTACTATTGTATTGCTTTTTAGATTTTCCAGCGAACGAAATTTTTTTAATAATAGTTTTGAAATAAAAATTGTTTGGTATATTACTTGGACACACATCATTCTAGGCCACAGAAGCAGAAGGACGGATGAACTATTATACTTCAGAAGCATTTGGTCGTAAGTGTCAGTTCACGATAAAGGCACATACGAAGAATTATTCTGACGTATAACGTCACATCCGACGTTATGCGTCTGAGCTCTAGCATTGATTGTATGTTTTAGCTTTTTCATCATCGCCAGTCGATTATTCGAACTACAATTATTACGATTTTTTCGCAGTTGAACAAATTGGACACGAAACCTATTTTACTTTTTGTGTAATAAAGTGCCACAATGAATTATTTAAAAAAGGATTCCTCTGAGTTTCTTGCTAGTTCCTCTCAGAGTTGCCACTTGAACTGGTGATAGGAAAATGAATGGATGCATCATAAGAACATGCTTTTTTTTGGACTGTATCTATATGAATAAAGAAATTATTGACTTTGACATTATGTTGTTAGTAATTAATGTTACTTTTCTCGTGAAATTGTTACTTTTTGTGTCATTTGGTCATGGTACATTGAGTTAGTTTTGAGTCGCTCTCATTTTTTGCTGTCTATTTTTTAATTTTTGGTCACGAAAGTCATCATCATCATCATCAGCCCGTATAACGTCCACTGCTGAACATGGGCCTCCTCCCGAGAGACCAAAGTCAATAGAAATTTAATATCATATTTAATTATCCACCTTATAAAATAAAGCTTAGTAGTTCGTTTGGTTTCTTGAAAGCTAGATAAAACATCGGTGCAGTCTGTCACGGACAGACAGAGGGAAACGACTTTGTTTTATACTATGTAGTGATTACTCTCTAGATTTGAACCCTGATATCCACTGTCGATGTCATCGCTTCTCTTCTTGGGATGTTAACTAACGTACCTGTGAACAAAGAATAAAAAGGAATTAAAATGGTGTTTTTAACAAATTGCGTATAATGGCACATATGATTCGGGCGTGCACAAAATACCCCTTGAAATCTAAAGTCATCATTCCTCTATCCCCCCGCCAGTGACCGCCCTGAGCCGAGGTCCAAATCCCACAGAGGACACCCACTTGCGCAGATTGCTTAGTTTGCAGTTTCAGCAGATCCCCAAAAAATGTTCCCAGTAGTTACCAGGATGTCATAAGTTAACTGAAGATTACATAATTTTAGTTCTGGAATGTCGACCCACTCAATACATCGTATAAAAGTGCGCGATCGATAGTTTTGTTTACATTACCGGCTCCGAACGTAAACAGTTCACAGATTGTTTGTGTAAGCAGCAATGAATAAACTATGCTGGCATTTTTATTAATATTAACTACTTAATGAAGATTACTGCTTGAAGGAATTATGGAGTCTTGTAATGGATTTAGGTTATTGGAAGTGTTTGTGTTGTATATGCTTATAATAATGCGGTAATTCTGTTTATTCTAGGATAATTAGAACTGCTAGAAAAATGCCCGGATCTAGTCTAGTAACTGTATTGATAGTCTACTTAAATAAGTTGCTAGCATTTTCATCATCATCAGCCCATATAACGTCCACTGCAAAACAATAGCCGCCTCCCAAGGAAGGATTTTGCTAAAGTTACCACGCTTGGCAGGCGGGTTGATGAATTATGATGTAACACACACGGAAACGCTGATGCCCGTTCCTTGGTATACGCTTGTTATGGATAATTTTATAAGAATCGGGACCAATGGATTGCATATTTTAATAGTATAATTCTTTAAAGGTTTTAAATACGTTCCTGTGTTCCAACGGACTTTTCAAATACTTCATTCAGTACACACAGATTCGAAACAAACATCAGTAGTACTCATAAATAATTGTCCGGGTAGGGAATCAAACCCAGATCACAAGGTCTCAAAAATAGCCAATGTAACTACTTAGTTATGTGTGCAGTTAATAATGGCATCTTTCACACGAAGTATAATATATTTTATGGTCACAAAGATCATCATCATCATCATCAGCCCGTATAACGTCCACTGCTGAACATGGGCCTCCTCCTGAGGGAGGGTATTGCCATAGTCACCACGCTTGGCAGGCGGGTTGATGACCACAATATTATGTTGTAGGAACACAAGGAAACGCTGCTGCCCGTTCCTTGATGTACGATTATTATAGTTGATGTTATAACAATCTGGACCAACGGCTTAAAGTGCTTTTCGAGGCACGGAGGGTAGTCCCTCAACCAACCAGACCCGGAAAGCAATCTTAGAATTTACACAGATTTCTTGTCCGGTGTGGGGATCGAACCCACGACCTCCGAGATTTATAGCGAGCCAATTACCGCTACAATAGATGAATTATTAAACGCAATAATAGGACCACTATTCCTATGAAGACTATGAACCCCGCATCTACATTAACCACTGATCCACCAGAGTCGTTAAAAGTATCAAATTCCCTATTTTTCTTTTACAAATACAAATACAATTTTCCACGATGTAAGGAAAAAGGTATCACCACAACCCGTGACCACATTTTCTGCGGTAACACACGACACACGACACATGTCAAACTGATAAACGCCAAACATCCGCACCGCAATAATCATTGTAATTTTATTCTTCGTTTCGTCGGAAGCATTTGACTGCGTAACACACCTATTTTCACCCGTCTGTTACAAGCTATCACCTTGTGTTCCCACCCTAGGATCAATCCTCTCCCTCACACGTAACTAATAAAATAACAAAAGCTACATAAGTGTGAATGAGATAGGAATACCTGTTGGGCGTACCCCAGGAAGAATCTTAGGACCTTTATTCTCTTTTATACATTGTTTAAGTTTTTAAAGGGTTGTTTTGGTAACTCGCGACATTTTTTCTGTTCGTATTGTGCCGAGAGCACTTTCGTATCTGGGTTAATTAATTTTCTGCGACAATGGCCGCGGTAATTGTTTTAAAGTGGTTTTAGTTTCCTTTGCGAAGTTTATTATTTATGTTTGAGGCGGTGCAGGCGAAGAACACCCATTCATTGTGGAAACCTTATAAAAATTAGTCGTTCTATTGATTAGTCAATATTTTGTTTTGTTTTATTCATTATAGTTCAATCTCACGCATTAAGTATTAATGTGTTTTTTTTCTTCCGAAGTATAACTGAAAAATCAGTTTATTAAAATAAAATTAAAACATTCCACATTAATGAATAAAATACTTTTAGAGGTAAAAAGTTTAACTCTGACTACGAAAATCTTTTTGGACCCGTTTTGGCCTACGCTGACTGCTGCTACTTGGATGCTACGGAGGAGCTATTGAATAAACATGAGCGGTTGCAAAACTTAAGCATCCATTTCATTTTTGGTCTTAAGAAATATGACCACGTCTCCAACTTCCGCAAGGACCTCAAGTGTCTCCCTATCCGTCTTCGCAGGAATACTCGTATATTGTGTCTCCATTTCAACATCCTCCACACTCCCAATTATCCCTCTTATCTACGGGTGTGTTTCTCCTTTATGCACACGTCTGATGCTCCTTGTAGATCTCATCTCCGGTCACTCCTTAAATCCCCTTCTCACAAAACAGACTTCTTTTCCTACTCCTTTACAGTCCAGGCTGTAAGGCTATGGAATTCACTTCCGCCTAACATACGTACTTCTAACACTATTCTCATGTTCAAAAAATTGAAGATAGAGACCACCCCCTGGTGGTCTATTCTGAGCCGGAAAATACACGGAATGGGCATGTGAATGTAAAACCCATCTGTGTATATCTTTTATAAAAACGGTGCTATCATAGTACGAGATACGCAGTCAATAGTTCCTAGTCACGGGTTTGTTCGAACATGGGTTTTATTCTAAGCAACAGGTTGATAAGGCTCGTTATTTGTATAACAAAACGGTTGGCGCATGTTTTACAATTGTTTTTCTTTTTTTAAGATTAAGTACATACTAGCAGAATTTCTGCACATCTATATATATAAAAGAAAGTCGTGTTAGTTACACTATTTATAACTCGAGAACGGCTGAACCGATTTGGCTGAAAATTGGTAGGGAGGTAGCTAAGAACTGGGAGAAGGACATAGGATACTTTTGGGTAGGGGTAGGGTAGGGTAGGGTAGGGTAGGGTAGGGTAGGGTAGGGTAGGGGTAGGGTAGGGGTAGGGTAGGGGTAGGGTAGGGGTAGGGTAGGGGTGTCGAGGGGTATGGTAGGGGTAGGGTAGGGGTAGGGTAGGGTAGGGGTAGGGTAGGGGAAGGGTAGGGTAGGGGTAGGGGTAGGGTAGGGGTAGGGTAGGAGTAGGGTAGGGTTAGGGTAGGGGTAGGGTAGGGCAGGGGTAGGGTATAAAAGTCCACCCGTGCGAAGCCGGGGCGGGCCGCTAGTTACTAATATTCTTGTCAACCCCTCGTACTAAGCTAAAATGCTTGTCTAACGAGTGGGTTCCCGTCGGTAGTGCAATGGGGTTCAAACCGGCGACCACATAATCGTCCGTGTAAGTCTATGGTCCTAGCCATTAGGCTACAGTCGCTTAATTTTTCTACCGTTTTTCGAAAGTAACTAATATGAATTTTATTCAGCAAGTAGTTAGAATCACATTGTAATAAATTCCAAAAAATCTATTATAAATAGATAATTCTTACTATTCATGTATCGAACCTTTTACTGCGTGGAAAAGATGCTTAAGGCAATTTAATAGTTCTCCGAGTGCTGGTTTTTACTTTGCACAGCAGGTAAGCATTGCCATTCAACGGGGTAATGCTGCCAGCATTCTCGGAATCTTGCCAAGTAGAATAGATTTAGAATAGTAGTATTTTATAAGTTAGTTTTATTTAAAATAGTTACTTTTTGTTGTATATTATGTATTTTATTCATTAAAACAATTTATATAATTTATAATTATATACAACAACCTCCGTAGCGTAGCGGTATATGGCTCGCCTTGAATCTCGGAGGTCGTGGGTTCGATCCCCACACCGGACATGAAATCTTTGTGTAAATTCTAAGATTTCTTTCCGGGTCTGGTTGGTTGAGGGACTACCCTCCGTGACTGAAAGCACGTTAAGCCGTTGGTCCCGATTATTATAACATCATCTATAATAATCGTAAATCAAGAATCGGCCAGAAGCGTTTCCTTGTGTAGTACAACATAATACTGCGGTCACCAACCCGCCTACCAAGCGTGGTGACTATGGCAAATACCCTTCGCCGGGAGGAGGCCCGTGTTCAGCAGTGGACGTTATAACGTCCACTGCTGAACACGGGCTGATTACAACAATCAAATTATCCATTTTCTTCACTTAGAGGAAATTTTTGACTTTGTTTTTGATCCAAATATGCTTACGGTTTGTAACATGTACAGTTAATTTTGTTACACAGCTCTCTAGTGTCTGTTATCGTCGAGGGAGCTCCTTCCGGTGAGACAACAGGTGACTCTACACACTCTACACGCCATAGACTATAGACTATCTATAGTACACTATGACACATAAAGAAAGAATCTTCTTCTTCATTTCACAATTTGCTTCTTAAAGATAAACATAAAATGCAGTTAGCCACGAGGCTTTTGCTGCTTCTGTAATGTACCTGTGTGAAAATTTTTATATTTGAAGCGGCCGTAGCCTAATGGCTAAGTGCGTCGGACTTGTGATCTTGTGGTCGCTGGTTCGATCCCCACCCATTACACTACCGACGTGAACCTACTCGTAATACACGCATTTTAGCTTAGCATGTTTTTTTTTTCGGACGGACATATGCTTTTGCCCTGCTCGCCTTTATGCCTGGTGAAGTACCGGGAATAAAGGCGAGCAGGTCTCCAGCCTAGATAAAATATAAACACTACAAACTAAGCAACCTGCGCAAGAGGGCGTCCCTGTGAGACTTGGACCTTGCTTCAGGGTGGTCGATGATAGCAGGGAAGATTGAAGGATGGGATTGAGGTCTTTTAGTTTTAACAAATAGTGCCGTGCGATCTGAATTGCACTTTATTGTATCGCAACAAGAGTCCCTATTTCTTTAATTGATTTTGCGGAGTGAATTTTTTGTAAGTGCTTGTTAATTATGTGTTAACGTATAATGGCGCATTCGACTTTATGCTTTTGAGCTCTAGAATTAAAGAAGAGTTAATTCTATCTATTAGTCACTACGTTGCCGCTTGGTGCGTGCTCCGGAGCGGCAACGTCGCGGCCGTCACCCTCTTTAATAGGGGTAGTTCGGTCAGGGAGTATAATAATGTACACAATTAATTTTGTGCATTCAAAAATGCTAACAGTTTATGAGTATGCATATTTATCAGTTAGTTTTTTAAATAAACTAATAATTTTGGGCACTGGATCGGTTTTATTCGTATCAGTATTGTAAGAAATTTGCACGAATTTTGTTTATAGTATATCCTATTATTATCCTATATTGACAACCTACGCAGCGTAGCGGTATTTGGCTCGCTTTAAATCTCGGAGGTCGTGGGTTCGATCCCCACACCGGACAGGAAATCTTTGTGTAAATCCTAAGATTTCTTTCCGGGTCTGTTTGGTTGAGGGACTACCCTCCATGCCTCGGAAAGCACGTTAAGCCGTTGGTCCCGATTGTTATAACATCATCTATAATAGTCGTATATCAAGGAACGGGCAGCAGCGTCTCCTTGTGTAGTACAACGTAATACTGCGGTCACCAATCCGTTTGCCAAGCGTGGTAACCGGGCGCGGCAAGCTAGTACCTAATAAATTAACACATTATTAGAATACAAGTAACAAATTAATCACAACGCTAAGTAATGTGCAATTACCGTGAACTCGACTAAACAATAACATAATCGATCGATTTGAATCAGCTAATTAGCATAGCCCTTCACTACAAGACTGCGGTGAAACCTTACTTACTAAGTGCTATTGTAAAAATGAATACATCAAATGATTTTAAAAGCATTTATAAATGCGAAATGGTGCGAATGGCGAATAGCGCTTTTATACACAAACTAATTAATAAATTGAGATGACTTTGACTTTGATCCGCAATAGATTTAGGTAAGTTGTGATATTTTGTATTTAATTACAATAAATATTAATTCTTACCATTCGATAACCTCCGTAGCGTAGCGATATTTGGCTCGCTTTAAATCTCGGAGGTCGTGGGTTCGATCCCCACACCGGACAAGAAATCTTTGTGTAAATTCAAAAGTTTCTTTTCGGGTCTGGTTGGTTGAGGGACTACCCTCCGTGCCTCGGAAAGCACGTTAAGCCGTTTATCCCGATTGTTATAACATTATCTTTAATAATCGTATATCAAAGAACGGGCAGCAGCGTTTTCTTGTATGGTAATACATAATACTGCGGTCACCAATCCGCCTGCCAAGCGTGGTGAATATGGCAAGTACGGGCTGATGATGAATACTAATTCATTGTGTATAATTGACAAGTATAAGTGTACGTTAATATCGTTTAATACATATAGAGCAACGCGGCTAATACAAATAGAGATAAAAATAATGTAATAATTAAAAATAGTTAAGTCTGTACGCTTCAGTCATCAGAGTGGTCAAGTGTCACATGTCAGTCGACCTTCGGCTCAGTGGTTAGAAACACGACACTCTATGACGAGGTGCGAGGTCGTGCCGGAGTGACGCTTATTCAGAGGCCCGCGAACTGTAAATTAGAGCGACAGTTGCACAAAAACCCCTAAAATACTAAACCCCTAAACTCCTTCAATCTCATCGCCAGCGACCGCCTTTAGCCGAGGTCCAAGCCCCACAGGGGACCCTCTTGCGCAGGTTGCTTAGTTTGTAGTTTTTAAAACATTTATTAAGGCTGGAGCTCTGCTCGCCTTTATGCCCGGTGGAGTAGCAAAAGCCTCGTGGCTAACTACGAATGTCCGTCCGAAAAATAGTTTAATATGTAAGTTTTGAGTTTGGAGATTACAAAATAAAATCTATTCTCTTTATAATATTGGTTCAAATTAAATAAATCGCGAAATATATGTACATTTTTTTTTTTACTATAAAAAAAAAATATTAAAATCAATATTTTATTTATTATTAATTTAGATAGTAGGTATAATAAATATTTTATTTAAATAAAAAAACCATATAAAGCTACTGAAGAAAAATTGTAAGTTGTCTCCCACCACAAATCTTAAACGAATTTAAAGTACACACTAATTTAATCGTGTTTTACTGCTTATCTACGAAACTATTTAACCGAATCATACTTTCCAATCTAATACCGATAGATACACAAAAAATAATAATAAAATATAGACGTCGCTTGACCGTTACGTTATTTAAAACACCGGCCAAGTACGAGTCGGACTCACGCACCAAGGGTTCGGTGAAAAATGGCACGGAACCCTTACTTGGCCGGTTAAAGTATGATTCGGTTAAATAGTTTTGTAGATAAGCAGTAAAACATAATTAAATGTTGCCGTGACTGTTGCCGTCATCGATATCAAGCAAAGGAGGGCAAAAAAATCACCTTTGTTGTATGGGGGCTCCCATACAACAAACGTTAAATATAAATATTCATTTTATTTCATTTTTAGTATTTGTTGTTATAGCGACAACAGAAATACATATAATCACGCCTTTCTCGCATGGGGGAATTCTGTAGTTTCAGCCTACCCCCATGGGAGAAATACATAATTTGTGAATAAATTTCAACTGTTTAGCTATCTATCGCGGTGCTTGAGATACAGCCTCGTGACAGACAGACAGCGATGTTTTAGTAGTAGGGTCCCATTATACTTTTTGGGCACGGAACCCTAAATAAAGTTCGCTAAATCGATCGATTGCACTTTCTAAACTCGGCTGAACGTGCCTCGCCAGAGCCTTCCGTTCATTACGTTTAAAAAAGTAATGTATGACAGCACAGATTATAAATTTGTGGAGGAGACGCCCGTATAACGTCCTCTGCTAAACATGGGCCTCCTTCCGAGGGAATTATATGTATGTGTATTTGCCATAGTCAACACGCTTGGCAGGCGGGTTGGTGACCGCAGTATTATGTTGTACCACACAAGGAAACGCTGCTGCCCGTTCCTTGATATACGATTTTTATAGATGATGTTATAATAATCGGGACCAACAGCTTAACGTGCTTTCCGAGGCACGGCGGGTAGTCCCTCAACCAACCAGATCCGGAAAGAAAGTTTTCCGGTCCAGCGTGGGGATCGAGCCCACGACCTCCGAGATTTAAAGCGAGCCAAATAGCGCTACGCTACGGAGGTTGTAAAAAATATGTTTAAGTTAATTATTAAAATAAATTTAATTTAATTAATTTCCTTCGTTTGAAATTCTATCTGAAACTGTGACATTTCAAAATTGTGGAATTCTCTTCACGAAGTTCACAACTAAAGAACTGAACTGAACATAAAATGATTAATGTTTTTGAAATACGATTCTTGTTTTGCGTTTATAATTGAATAGTTTATGTAACTTTATAGTGACAGTACATTTGTCAGTCATAATTTATTTATTAATATAAACCAAATTTCAATCTCAGACTAATAATTGGACTAGATATCGCGCTCGCTTAAACCCATATCTCCGTAAATGTACAACTCAGTATAGTATTGTGTATAACATGTGTGTGATCCCGATGTGCTTCTTATGTGTTGTAGTGTTATTTGTACACAGTTTACTACGAAAACTGACATAGCAAAAACCATGGCCCATGTTCAGCTGTGGACGTTACACGGGCTGATAATCATGAGTGAATTCTCATATATTTTTAAACTAATTATTTAACTTTTAAATACTTTATGGAAAAGTTTACCTTATACCTACTCTATTTCAAAATTAAGAAAAACGTTGCGTGTTACAAAGATATTAATAAATTTCAATGACCAGGTTCGATTTTTTTTTTTTTTGTCCGGGTGGAAATGCATTAACGCATTCCCACCGCTGCTGCAGCATATCAGCGCTCTGGCGCGGTGGGATGTGGGACTCGCCCTCTCCATAGCGGTGGTATGCTTACTCATACCACGAGAAGACCCTACACCACTGGACACTTCTCCGATCCGCCGTTGGCGGCACCCGAGGCACCGGGTTCGAATCCTGCCGCTGCTGGTCAAATTTTATTAATCTCAATTTTGAAATATAAAATTATGTAATTGTGTTGTCTGTTTACAGTTCATGTCACGTCACATACGGTGTAGTAAAGTGACGATATATCAACGCATTTAACTCCGGCGCGTGACAAGAATTAACAACGAACACAATGTGTGTGTGTCAACAATACGACACACGATCACTGCGACTCTCCCGTGTCTATTAGGTGACCTACCACAATAACTGACTGATTGTTAACGAATCTATTGATATGTACTTTTCGAATTTAATAAAATTGTTATAATTGCTAGCTGACCCCGCAGTTGTGGTTGTGGTATTCATAACTCCGACCGAAGTTTCTGTTTTAAACAATATTCATGTTTTTAGGGTCTTGTACCCGAAGGGTAAAAACGGGACCCTATTAGTAAGACTTCCGTCACCGGGCTGTATCTCAAGAACCGCGATAGACAGTTGAAATTTTCACAGATGATGTATTTCTATTGCCGTTATTACAACCAATACTAAAACTAAAATAAAATAAATATTTAAGGGGGCTCCCATACCAAAAACGTTATCTTTTTGCCCTTTTTTCTCGATATTAGTAAACACTAGCTGCGCTCCGCAGTTTTACCTGCGTCGCTCTGTTCTAATGGGTCGGAGCTTGATATTTTGTAGCCTATCCCCGTGCAAACTTTCAGCCTAATTCATCCAGTAGTTTTGGCGTGAAAGAGTAACAAACATTCATTCATACTTACAAACTTTCGCGTTTATAATATTAGTAGGATTTTCACGTACATCAAACGTGTAGCATGTTCTTAATCAATAACATGCATGATATCAAACCAAAATAGATGTTTCTCGGTTATAGCAAATACAAGAAAGTAATTGATTAAAGCGTTTCACTCTAGTTTCACTTTGTAAGTAGTTCGATAACACCACAAGTAATAATCAAAATTACCTACCCAATATAAATTTAACACCATTGCGGTTTCTTTCTCTTACTTCATAATTATCATCATCATCAGCCTGTACAACGTCCACTGCTGAACATGGGCCTCCTCCCGAGGGAGGGTTTTGCCACAGTCAACACGCTTGGAAGGCAGATTGGTGACCGCACTATTTAGTTGTAACACACAGGGAATCGCTGCTCGTTCCCTGATATACGCTTGTTATAGATGATGTTATAACAATCGGGATCAATGGCTTAACGTGTTGTCCGAGACACGGAGGGTTGTCCCATGTTAAACCATTTTTTTTTAATGCAGGTTCAAGTCCTTTCGGTGATCGAATTTTATTAATCTCAATTTTGAAACATAGTATATGGTAAACTTTTCCGTAAAGTACTTATTCAACACATTTAATGTTCTCTTTCTCTGTATTCAACACTGATCTGTGTACAACAAATAATAAGTTTCAAATACAAAAGTTATATAATAATAAAACGGAACGGTCTTTGTGTTCGTTTGTCGTTAAACTTTACTGTTAAAAAGCAATTTATATTATAACTAGCGACCCGCCCCGGCTCCGCACGGGTACAATGCTGATGTATTACACATATAAACCTTCCTCTTGAATCCCTCTATCTATTAAAAAAACCGCATCAAAATCCGTTGCTTCGTTATAAAGATTTAAGCACACATAGGGATACAGGGACAGAAAAATCGACTTTGTTTTATACTATGTAGTGATATCATAATCATACTAGGTGTGCCCGTGAATTAGTTCGCGCGGAATTTTTAGATTTAGATTTATAGGGAGACTCATACAGTCTCCCTATAAATCTTGGAGGTCATGGGTTCGATCCCCACGCCGGATAGAAAAACTTGTGTAAATTTTAAGATTTCTTTTCGTGTCTGGTTGGTTGAAGGACTATGCTCCGTGCCTCGGAAAGCACGTTAAGCCGTAGGTCCCGATTGTTATAACATCATCTATAATAATCGTATATCCAGGAACAGGCGGCAGCGTTTTCTTGTGTGGTACAACATAATACTGCGGTCACCAACCCGCCTGCCAAGCGTGGTGACTATGGTAAATACCCTCTCTCGGGAGAAGCCCCATGTTCAGCAGTGGACGTTGTACGGGCTAATGATGATGAAAATCATTCTAACTTCAATATGATTACGTCAAAGTGAAATAGTGTTTTATTTTTAATACTGTTTGGCATCTGCCTTACCACAGATTAAAAAAACCATCATAAACATAGACAATAAATTACTTTTTTTAAATCTATTCGCAGGTCAACGCCTCGTGGAATCAATGCTTTTGTGTTTCCACTCGCGTATTGTAGAGGTATAAGACGGACAATGAGACTGCGTCAAAAGCTGACGATTTGAACGAAGTATATTGTTACGCGAAATATTCGAAGGAATCAAAGAATGGAGATATATCTTCTTACATTGTATATATATAACTTATACATATAATAAAACTGTAGAGGTCGAATGTCTGTCGAAAAAAAACGCAAAAAACCGAGTCAGGGGGATGTTAGAAGAAAATAGGTGTTCTATTTTACTCCAGGTTCTTTTTTTTTTTTATGTCTGTTTGTACGGGCTAATCTCCGAAACTGTTGCACCGATTTTATTAAAAATTTCAATTATTTTAGGGAAAAAAATGCTTGGGATTGAATCGCTCCAATTTCAATGTAAATCAATAAAACATTATTTCAGTGTTAAATAGCCCATTAATCGAGGAAGGCTATAGGATACATATTTTATTATGAAGTTACCACGGGATCAGGAGCTAAGCGGTTATAATCGAGAGTGGGAAAGTTTATTCTACTATATTATAAACGCGAAAGTTTGTAAGTATGGATGGATGGATGTTTGTTACTCTTTCACGCCAAAACTACTAAACGGAATTGGCTGAACTTTTGCACCGAGATAGGTTATACGCTGGATTAACATATAGGCTACAAAACATCACGACAAGGCTTACGTTTGACCATAATCTCGCTTAATGAATGGCGAAGATAAGGCCTAAGATGACACACGCTTGCCTAGAAAGTGTCTGTTCACTTTAGTCTTAAAGGATGTCCAGATTATAGCGTTCCGAAAAAACTGACCCGGCCAGAGAATTCCACTCCTTAGCCGTTCGCATTATGAAAGAAGAAGCAAATCGCTTCGTGCGTATTGAAGGAATGTCTACAACAATAGTAGGATAAGCTCGCTGTTGTCCACGATGATCAGACATCGGTAAGTACCTATAGGTATAGGTATTTTTTATCTGTTGTAATGTAGGTACTAAGACGAGACAGACTCGCCTAGTAAATACCCATTCATGCTTGACTTGAATATGTTCAAAGGTCGTTCGTGATGTTTACATTAAA
Organism: Nycteola revayana; assembly: GCA_947037095.2. Classification (NCBI taxonomy): domain Eukaryota; kingdom Metazoa; phylum Arthropoda; class Insecta; order Lepidoptera; family Nolidae; genus Nycteola; species Nycteola revayana. The sequence goes on from OX344840.2 coordinate 9,904,526, forward strand.
TATATAATATATATATATATATATATAGATTTTTTACACCAATAGTGTAAGCCTCAGAGTATTCTTGAACAACACTTAGCAATGAAATAAATAAAAATCATTGTTATTTACGTAAACCTATCACAGGTCATAAGTTAGTGGCCGTAGCCTAATAAAGTGAATTTTAAGATTTCTTTCCGGGTCTGGTTGGTTGAGGGACTACCCACCGTGCCTCGGAAACACCGTCAAGCCGTTGGTCCCAATAGTTATAACATCATCTATAACAATCGTAAACCAAGGAACGGGCAGCAGCGTTTCCTTGTGTGTTACAAAATAATACTGCGGTCACCAACCCACCTGGTAATGATGACTATGGCAAAAACCCTCCCTCGGGAGGAGGCCCATGATCAGCAGTAGACGTTATACGGGCTGATGATGATGATGACATGTAATCGAGATGGAATTTATAAGAGCATAGTTGTAAATAGGTACCAACTCGCTCCCGAGTACTGTTGCCAGGTGTCCCGATTTGTACCTGATCGGGACGCTAAATGTCCAGATTAATCAAAAAGTGGAAAAAGATTGAATACATATTTAATTTAGGTAATTAATATAATACTATACTTGCACTAGTTGTTTAAAACGCAATAAATTAAACCCAGACTTAAAAACCCTCTTGTTTATTGTTAACTGTCCCGATCTGCAACGCTAAATCCCGATTTTTTTGACCTCATGTACCGATTTATAACAAATCGGACCTAGCAACACTACTCCCGAGTGCTACATAATTTATGAACACCACACAATATTAAGTGATTGTGCAGCGCATCTCGTTCCTCGGGGATATTAACTTTTACCGAGATTCTTGTATCAAGAGGCGTCGGGGAGAGAACTGATTCAATCTGTAATATTTAATAACTTATTCGTGTTTATTTCTGCCACAGTGGCTTAACTCCGAGTAGATTGGCCTTTTTCTTACGTAGTTAGCCACGAGGCTTTTGCTAGTTAACCGGGCATAAAGGCGAGTAGAGTTCCAGCCTGAATAATTGGTTTAAAAACTACAAACTAAGCAACATACACAAGAGGGCGTCCCCTGTTGGACTTGGACCTCGGCCCAGGGCCGATGAGGGGGGGACTTTAGGTTGTTTAGGGGACTTTTGTCTCGATTAATCATGTGCGCAGGATTTATAAAGTGTTATTAAAACTGGCGAAGTGCAAGTCAGACTCACGCACGAAGGGTTCCTTACCTACCATTTTCAAGAGCCTATCGATTGCAAATATTGAAATCGTAAAAAAAAAAGTTTGTTGTAAGTATGGGAGCCCCCCTAAATATTTATTTCATTTTATTTTTATTATTTGTTGTCATAGCGGCAACAGAAATACATCATCTTATTCTGTGAAAATTTCACCTGTCTAGCTATCGCGGTTTTTGAGATACAACCTGATGACAGACAGACAGCGAAGTCTTAGTAATAGGGTCCCATTTTTACCCAGGTTGCTTAGTTTGTAGTTTTAAAATCATTTATTTACAGTTAAGTAGCAAAAGCCTCGTGGCTAACTAGGAAAGTCCTTCCGAAAAAAAAATGGACCAGCGACCTCATAAAGATTACAGGGAGTCAGTGGATGCAGGCCTCTAGCAAGCGTTCCCGCTGGACATCGATGGGGGAGCCTTTGTTTGATATGATGATGAAGATGATGGACTTTGCAAACATGTTGGTATATCGACTTGTTCTTCCTACGAATATTTAATAATTTGCCTCGGGAGGTGCTAAATTTTATCTTTTAGTAAATTTTGTTTTCAACTGCGCAAATGGCCGAAAGAAAAATGTTTTTACTCCATAGAAGAATATTTAAATAGTAAACCTTAATCAATTTAGATGCATGACTAAATTGTTAGTTTTAAGTGAATATTTGTATGCCATAGCCTAGAAGTGGCAAATGTGTGAGACAGCAACTGTTTTTTTATATAGATCATATTTATACCTATGTTACGGCTAATAGCCGAAGTGCGGCTACACCTAGTTTTAGCCGGCTACAACTAGGTCTAGCCGAACACATGCGGTTAAACTTAGGTTAAGGTCTCAATAAGTCCCTGTTCAACTCTAAATTAAACAATACCTATGCATGGCACAAAAAGAAGTTGGGGTGGTTAAAAAAAAAACCTAAACCAATGGAGTTGAACAGGGACTTATTCAGGTTGATCTAAGTTTAACCGCATGTGGTCGCCTAGACCTAGTTGTAGCCGGCTAAAACAAGGTGTAGCCGCACTTCGGCTATTATCCGTAACACATATACCACATTTAAACAAATAAATTTGAATTAGAATTTTATATAAAATTATGACATGGTAGCCTAGCGTGGTGACTAAAGCAAAAACCTACCCTCGGCTCATATTTATCGAAAATTCTTCCCCCTCCCCCCTCCGTAGAATCTGTTGTTGTCAAGAATCAGAACTTATCTACCTAGGTAAGACGTTGCCTGGGCAGGGGACTTAGTACTTGTTAATACAATTACAGGGAGCGGTTGATTCTTAAATATGTATAATGGCTCCGGTATGATAACAAGATGTTCACAAGCGTTCCATTCTGATACACCTATGACATTATGTCTTCCTGTTACCCAAGGTACCAGTGATTAACTAAGAATTGACAACATTCAAAAATACGTAACACCCAGAAACAAAAATATCGTTTCTTTGTTTTAGCACTTTTTTTTTTTTTTTTACTAAATATCGGCTTACGTTTGACCATAATCTCGCTTGATGGAAGGCGAAGATAAGGCCTAAGATGATGCACGCTTGCATAGAAGGTGTCTGTTCACTTTAGCAAAAAATAAAAATATAAAAAACTGTTTTTATATTTTTGTTTTTAGATAACAATTTTTTGGGAAAAAAAATAAAAATTGAACATGCGCGAAGACGTCATCATTACGGACTGAAATAAGGCTACCTCAACCTTTTACGTTTTACCTTTGGCTATTTAAAATTATTAACTATAAAAAACATTCTCAAGCTGACAATTCTAATCACAAGCGTTTGACATTACTATATTCTATTATTCCGACTGAAGGATATACCTAGTATCCATTACAGCCATCCAGACATTAGCTGATGTCAGTTTTTTAATTTTATTTTCAACTCTGACCAAGAAATTTAGTCAAACAGCCGTAAGAGCGGTTTCGCACTACGTCCGATCCGAATCCGATCCGAACCCGATCCGAACCCGTGAAAATATTGGTCTAGAAATTTGGAAAGAAATCGGACGACGGATCTCGGATCTAGTGCGTAAATTACCATAGGTTCGGATCGGATGTAGTGCGAAACCGCTATAACAATGACGTCGTCCGGCGCTTACTTATATTTCGAATGAGCCAACGTATTTATGTATGAAAAACTTTGAATTTCAATAAAAGAAAAAATATGGGTTCCTTAAATTTTGATCTAGTTTCAATCACGCTCCGACCCACTGGAGCAGAGTAACGCGGGTAAAACCGCGGGGCGCAGCTAGTTCTCTATAAAACTGTATATTACTTAGGTCTATTGCCAATCGATTTCGGAGCATAGGTACTAAATATTAACTTAGGTACCTACACAATATAAGTATGATTTTGGATCTTTATCACACAATAGGTTACATTATCGCAGTTTTTATACGGAAAGTTTTTTTACTAAATATAGGCATACGTTTGACCTTAAACTAGCTTGATGGAAGGCGAAGATAAGGCCAAGATAATACACGCTTGCCTAGAAAGTGTCTGTTCACTTTAGTCGTAAAGATGTCCAGATTATAGCGTTCCGGAAAAACTGACCCCGGCAGAGAATTCCACTCCTTAGCCGTCCGTTTATGAAAGAAGAAGCAAATCGCTTCGTGCGTATTGAAGGAATGTGTACAACAAAACGGTGAAACCGCTCGCCGCGCCTAGTCGTCCGGTCATGGAAAGGTGAAGGGGGTATCAGGTTATGCAGAACCTCCGCACACTCCCAAAAATGTTACCGATAAATGCATAAGTTCATCAAAAATAATGTAATATTCTAATAGTAAAAGAATTTTAAATCGGTCCACTAGTTTCGGAGCATATTCAATGCAAACAAATCATTCCACTTTATGATACCTACCTATGATACCTATGATACCTATAATACCTATGATACCTATGATACCTATGATACCTATGATACCTACAGAACTAAACACAGATCGTTTTGACACAATTGAAGCAACGTTGTACCGGAGTTCCGGCGCCGTGCATTTAATATTTAAACAATTTCTGATGAAAGCGATAAACAGAAAACATTTTGATAATAAACAACGCGGCAGGTGAAAGCTCAATAAGTAAGGAGCTTCCACCTATATATGCCATTCTTTATTCCCTTAAAGTACATACTTAAAGGCATACATTCACGTCTCTTTCCCATTAGATATAAATATATCCCATAGATAGATATTAATAAATAATAACAAGACAACCGTTTGGGCAATAAATGTGTATGCCGACTAATAATAAATTAAAATAATTGGACCTATAACCCGCGTATTTGTCCATTTGAGTATGTTTCGCCGGACCGTCTCATGTGGGCCGTGTTGAAACCGGTAGTAAAGTAACCCAGTGAGTTTGTATCGCCGGATCGTCTCAGTTGGAGCGCATTAGATCCGGTGGTAGCATTAAAGCGCCTCCATCGTTATATGCTCATGGTCCACCCAAATAATGACAATTGTTTTGGCATAATATATACAATATAAATAAATTATAACAATTAGGTAATTGTATAGATAGGTATAAATAAATAACCAATTTAATTAATAAAATGTCTAATTCATGTTTAACTATTTACAAGTACCTGTAATTGGTTTCATCATCATCATCAACAGCCCGTTTACGTCCACTGCTGAACATGGGCCTCCTCTTAACAGACCTTGGCAAGCCAGGACCGTTGAGGGATATTGCCATAATCACCACGCTTGGCAGACGGATTGGTGATCGCAGTAAGATGTAAACCTTGAGCTAGTAGATGCTGCTGCCCTTCCATCAGCCATATGTCCCTTAGTCGCCTTTTACGACACCCATGGGAAGACATGGGGTGGTCTATTCTAAGCCGGAGACCACACGGCAACTGTGAGTGCCGTGTGGCACACACAGTTGCAGTTGCGTAAATTTATACGTAAATTTACGTATAATAATTTATACGTAAATTTATTTACGTATAAATTATTTTTATACGTAAATAAAAATGATTTTTATTTTTATTTTATTAAGAGGTAAGTAGAGACCACTTCCTTCCACTTGCTATGATCTAGACATACCACTTTCGCCACTTCTACGTTCATTAATCTCCTCATGCATGTCTTTTGGTTTAGGGTACTAATAACCTGGCCTTTCTTAAGAACGTCCTCGTACGTTAAGTACCTACTGCAGATAAATTGGTAGTGATCCTCCGCAGGAAAAAAAGATCTTTGCCCGATGAAGTGGCATGCCAGGCAGTCAACGGCCGATTATTAGATTTGTAAGTTTAAACTTATTAGTTCGAATCGACTTGCAAACTTTTATTGACCCGGCATTAAGCTATAAAAAAAAATACAAACTATTTATTATTATTATACAATTATTATTATAAGAAGCGGCCGTAGCCCAATGGCTAAGGTGTCAGATCTTGTGGTCGCCGGTTCGATCCCCACCCATTGCACTACCGACGTGAACCCATTCGTAATACAAGCATTTCAGCTTAGCACGGGGGGTTAACAAGAGTACTAGTAGACTGAAAAACTGCTAATAATCTTTTAAAAAAAGAAAAAAATATGTAATAACTAAACTAAATTAGTTAAATAAGTTAATTTTATATATTATATTAATAAACCAAAAAATGTTTTGACTATTTGCAACTGCCTGGAAAAGGTTTAAGTTAAAAAAAAATTTTTTTTTTACGCTTTTTATATTCTATGAAAGAACACTGTTTCTGTTTTTACTATTTATATTTCTGTACAGCCGTGCAATGGATATCTACATAAAGTCCATCGAAAAAAAGCGACAAGGAAAAAAAACGTAGGTATCTCGATTGTTAAAAGGATGGCGTATACTTAGGAAGCACCTACTACAGACCCTTAGCCCAACACGCGGACAAAGGGCTACGCAACGGTAGGAACAATAAAAAAGTGGTTTCGGTCGCTTTTGTTCGCTAAATAAGAGGGATTGACGCGTGTCGTGCCACGGAACACGAATTTAGACATTATTCATATTATAACAGAACTCATAAATTTTCTGTGATTAAAAAAATATTTAAAATGTTGACCAAAATTTAATTTAAATCGGTCCCAGTTTTGCAGATTTTAGCCCTTAAAAACGGAATTAAGCAGACTGAGAAACAAACAAAAGTGTTCTATTTTACTTCTAACATCTCCCTGACTTGGTTTTTAACGTTTTTTTTCTACATACATACATAAGCTCACGCCAGTTTCCCAGCGGGGTAGGCAGAGACAATGGACCTCCACTTGCTACGATCCCTACAAACATCTTTCGCTTCATTCACTCTCATAACATTCTTCATACAATCTTCATAAATCTTCGTCGGTTTAGAGTGGATCTTATTTGACCTTCCCCATCCGACGTGCGAGTGCCACTCACACTTGCCATGTATACCTGTTTCGTCAATCTTTCTTCATCCATTCTTTATTTTATTTTTATTCTTCATTGCACACAGTAAATACATAACATACAATTAATACAACGGAAACAACATGTACAAAGGCGAGCTTAATTCAATACTGAATTTTCTTCCAGCAAACCTTATGAAAGAAGCATTTGATTAAAAGTGCATAGCTAGTGTACAACGGACGAATCTAATTATATTTTATACCAGATTGGTAAATAGGTACATATCAATAAACATACACTCTAATAGATACATATACAACTACATAATAATATTTAATCCTATATACATATTGTTAATTATAATATACTACATAAACTAACTTATATGTCCAAATTATGTAATATGATTACTGAGTCAAAAAGTACTCCTTTGTTCTTCTTTTAAATGCGTTAAGAGTAGAACAAACGCGAATGGGGTGTGGAAGGGAATTCCATAACCGCACTGCACGGACGGTAAAAGAGTGGTCGTATTTACTAGAGACATGAGGTGGGTTCTTTAAAAGAAGAGAGGTGGCGGTACGACAGGGTTTGTCTCTAGGTATCAAATACTCGAAGCGTTCGCGAAGATATGTAGGGGCATTGGGATTGTGAAGGATAGAGAACAGAAGAGACAAGATATGACAGTCCCGACGCCTTCGAATAGGCAGCCACTTCAGTTTCAACCGAAACTCTGACACATGGTCATATTTTCGGAGGCCAAAAATGAAGCGGATACACAAATTCTGAAGGCGTTCAAGTTTGTCTAAAAGTTCCTCTGTTGCATCTAAGAAACAAACGTCGGCGTAATCTAAGTGAGAAAGAAGAAGCGATTGAGCTAGGGTGACTTTAGTCTGCATAGTGGCATTCTTTTTTGTTCTAAGTATAGACATTTGACCTCTACAGCTTTATTTTATGTATAGATATAAATAACATAACAAACATTCACGCCTCTTTCCCATAGGGGACGGCAGAGACCACTTCCTTCAGCTTGCTACAATCTTGACATACCACTTTCGCCTGTTCTACGTTCATTAATCTCCTCATGCATGTACTTTGGTTTAGGGTACTTTTAGTTTAGGGTACTTTTAACCTGGCCTTTCTTTAGAACGTCCTCGATTTTAACGTGTTACGTCCGCCTTAGTCTTCCCCTTCCAACACTTCCGTTCACATTCGCCCTATAAATTTGACTAGTTATACTATAAACCTTGGATACAACTATGTTATTTATAACATACGTTATATACTTACTAACTTCCCAATAATATAAGAGAATTGTCAATAAATAAGTTTAAAGCAACTACCTACCTATTAAAGCAACTACCTACCTATTAAAGCCAAATTGTGTGCCAAGTTTAAACGATATTATGTGAACGATAAATTATGTAAAAAAGCTTATTATAAAATTTCTGATTATGTCAATGACAAAACAGCTTGGAAGTGAGTTGCTCTGAAACAATACTGCTTTATTAATAATTGTAACATCAAATTTATTTAAAAAAGTATTCCTCTGAGTTTCTTGCCAGTTCTTCTCAGAGTTGCCACGTCCAGAACTAGTAAAAGAATGGGACGCATCATAAAAACATGATTTAAAATATTTTAAATGTGTCTATATGAATAAAGAATTTTTGACTTTGACTTTGTAACAATGCTTATTATAAAGTTGCTGATTATCTTTGTGACAAATGTGCTAGGGATTGAATCGCTGCAATTTAAATGTTGAATAAAGTATTTTGTAAATAGGTTTACAAAATATTGCAAAGGAGGGTTCTACTGAGTTTTTTGGCAGTGTTTCTCAATAGTCGCTACGTCACGCACTGCACGGTAGGAAAGAAATATGACGATTCTAAACAGATGTAACCATTTTTACGCAATAAATTTGAATTTAAAACAACATGAGTAATTTATTTTATGGAGCTGAAAGTCTTCTCGAATGAAGACATATCAAGATAAATTATGTACAGCTTGGCAAAAAAGTCTAGAAACGGAACTAATTTTTTGTCTGTTGGCAACATTCCCAAAATAATGTCATTTCATAATAAACAAAATTAAAATCAATAAGTAGAATTACTTATTGATTTGAAAAAATAATACATAAATAAAATAGTAATAAATATATATATCTAAAAAAAACAGGTAAGTATCAAGATTAGGTTTATATGCTATTCGGTTGCAACGGGCTGCCACACAAACAACACAGTGGCGCCCCCATTATATTCTACTCTTTTTTGCCAAGCTGAAAAAAGGCTTAATTGTAAAATAAAATTAATTAAAAAAAAGTTTTCCTCCGAGTTTCTTGCCAGTTCTTCTCAGAGTTGCCACATCCTAAACTGGTGTTAGTAAAAGAAGGGACGCATCACAAGAACATGATTTAAAATATTTTAAATGTGTCTATATGAATAAAGAATTTTTGACTTTGACTTAGCAAAAGCTATTCCTTGATCCACAAAACACTGTTTAGTAGGATTTCACAAGTTTGGTCAATACTGTTTCTAAATTTCCTAATTTAGCCTGAGCCGAGGTCGAAGCCCCACAGGGCAGCAGGGGGCGCCCTCTTGCGCAGGCTGCTTTTTAGCTTTTACGCCGTTTATTAAGGCTGGTGCTCTGCTCGCCTTTATGCCCGGTGAAGTATCTAAAGCATCGTGGTTACGTATGTCCCTCCAAAGAAAAAAACACTTAATGTTGAGAATAACATCCTGCGCGAATGTTCGCAATTCTGTACGACTCAACTATTTGTGTCCGATGTACTAATTAGATAGTCACGATTCTGACATTTATATTACATGCGGGAAAAGCAAAATGGCTTCCCATTTCACAAATTTGACAGCTGAAGTGGATTTACTAAAGAACTTACTACTTTAATAAGTTTGAGAATCATTATTATCAGCTCGTAAAACGTCTACTACTGCTGAACGCACCGCTGTTGAAGATAGTTTGGCGAGTCCCCATGCTTGGTAATCGGATTGGTGACCGCAGTATTATAAGTTTAATTAGTTTAAGATTGTCATAGATGTGGTTATAACAAATGGGAACCAACGTCAAGCAACTGGACCCGGAAACATCTTTGACCGCACTCATAGATTTTTTACCCTCCACGGTAATCAAATCCACGACTTCTTTCACCTATATTGATAGCGTAGCTGTGGTCTGAATCTTAGTCCGACCCTTAGATTGCAAAGAACCATCCGATGCCCTCGTAGACCCGAAGTCCGAGAGACTCGCGAACTGTAAAATAGAGCGACAGTTGCACTTAACCCCCTTAAAATATTAATAGTCATAATCCCTCAATCTAGTCGCCAGCGGCCGCACTAGCCGAGGTCCAAGCCCCACAGGGGACGCCCTCTTGCGCAGGTGCTTAGTTTGTAGTTTTTTAACATTTATTAAGGCTAGGGCTCTTCTCGCCTTTATGCCCGGTGAAGGAGCAAAAGCCTGGTGGGCACATATGTCCGTCCGAAAATCAAAAGGTGGTCTGATTCAAATAAAATACACAATTAACGCTCTTTAAATGCAAGGGATACCTGCGTCAGTGCGAAAGCCGTTACATCGAATATTGTTTCTTCAAAAACCTTTCATCAACATCTCTTTACTGCGTCGCCTTGTTGAGTCGAAGGTTTGTTACTGCCATGTTTCGTTACATCGAAAAACTGTACTGCGAAGCCTTGTTTAATCGACGTCTTCTTACTGCGACGTTACTTTTCGGCGATATATCGTTCTTTTTTTCACAACGATGTCTGACGTACTTAGGTATCCCAAATGAAACGACATCAACGTAATTTCAACAGTTAACATCCACTGCTGAACATGGGCCTCCTCTTAACAGATCTTGGCAAGTCAGGGTCGTTGAGGGATATTGACATAATCACCACGCTTGGCATACAGTAAGATGGTGAGTATCCTTGAGCTGATAGATACTGCTGCCCATCCATCTGCTGTATGTCCCGCAGTCGCGTTACGACACCCATGGGAAGCCATGGGGTAGTCTATTCTAAGCCTGTATCCACACGGCTACCGCAGATGTTGTTTCATCATCATCAGCCCGTATAACGTCCACTGCTGAACATGGGCTTTTTCCCGGGGGAGGGTATTTGCCATAGTTACAACGCTTGGCAGACGGGTTGGTGACCGCAGTATTATGTTGTACCACGCAAGGAAACGCTGCTGCCCGCATAGATGATGTTATAACAATCGGGACCAACGGCTTAACGTGCATTCCGAGGCACTGAAGGTAGATCCTTAACTAACCAGTCCCGGAAAGAAACCTTAGAATTAACACAAAGATTTGCTATCCGGCGTGTGTATCGAACCCACGACCTCCGAGATTTAAAGCGATCCAAATACCGCTACACTACGGAGGTTGTCAAATAAATGAATCAAATAAAATATTCTATTCTCGATAGCTATATAGTGACGACGAATTTAACCACACAGCTAACAAATGATACGCTAAATTAATAACTACATTATTGATTTTGCCACAACTAACGGCCATAATGAAGTCATGACTATGTCAAAACCTAGTACCTACTAACTCTAAATCATTTCATAGAATAAAAAAGTGACAATATCTGTGGCGTAGCGGTATTTGGCTCGCTTTAAATCTCGGAGGTCGTGTGTTCTATCCCTACGCCGGACAGAAAATCTTTGTGTAAATTCTAAGATTTCTTTCCGGGTCTGGTTGGTTGAGGTACTATCATCCGTACCTCGGAAATCACGTTACGCCGTTGGTCCCGATTATTATAACATCATCTATAATAATCGTATATCAAGGAACGGGCAGCAGCGTTTCCTTGTGTAGTACAACATAATACTACGGTCACTAACCCGCCTGCCAAACGTGGTGACTATGGCAAATACCTTCCCTCGGAAGGAGGCCTATGCAGTGGACGTTATACGGGCTGATGATGACGATAGTAAAAAGGTCGCTTCCTGCTGTCTTTCTGTCCCCATGTATGCTTAGTACTTTAAAACTACGTAACGGGTTTTGATGAGGTTTTTTAATAGATAGAGTGATTCAAGAGGAAGGTTTATATGTTATCAGCATTGTACCTGTGCGAAGCCGGGGCGGGTCGCTAGTATTATGTAAACGATTAAGCCTCCAGCTAATCGTAACGATGACTATGATTTCAACAAAAATGTCTTTATTACTGAAGGGTTATAGAAACGCATTTTTTTCCGACTGACATTATGATGTTAGCCCTGAGGCTTTTGCTACTTCACTGATGACGAGAAGTTCCTGAGATTGGCGCTTACAGACGAAAAACAAGCGTTATATCACTATATAGTATAAAACAAAGTCGCTTTCTTGTCCCTATATCCCTATGTCCCTATGTATGCTTAAATCTTTTAAACTACGCAACGGATTTTGATGCGGTTTTTTTTAATAGATAGAGGGATTCAAGAGGAAGGTTTATATATATACTAATACATCAGCATTGTACCCGTGCGGAGCCGGGGCGGGTCGCTAGTATTAGTATAATTTATGAAAATCAAGTCAATAATCCAAATTGAAAACACAGAATTTTACATTAAATTACAAATTTAACATCAAATTTATTTAAAAAAGGTTTCCACCGAGTTTTTTGTCAGTTCTTCTCAGAGCTGCCACGTCCAGAACTGGTGGTAGGAAAAGAAAGGGACGCATCATAAGAACACGATTTAAAATATTTTAAATGTGTCTATATGAATAAAGATGAATGTTAAAGCGCAGAAATTTGATTCCTCAGTACCACCCTGATGATGCTCCGTGGAGACGGAACACATCTTATGCTGGTGATTGTATATTTGCCGGTTTTGTTGTTCTTCCTGCATATTGTGCATAATGTGTACCCATTGCACTACCGACGTGAACCCACTCGTAACACAAACATGTTAGCTTAGCACGAGGAGTTAACTATAATACGAGTAGTGTGCAATAACTCTGCTAGTAATCATTTAAACATGAAATGTTTACGGGCCAAAAAAGGAATTGTTAACCTCAAAGTTTGAAAAAGTAATATGTTCTAGTCAAGTCATTTCATTCTGGGATGATTTTACAACAAAAAAATTGAGATTGGCGACTAAGTGTAACTAATTTACAAAAGTGCGTAATAATTACAGAAGCTAGGTAGGTATCTAATTAGTTATACTATTTAAATGATTATTTTCATCACAAGTTTTATCCGCAAGTGTTTTTTTTTGCGGAGGATTTTTCACCCAAGTCGCAAAAAGTGCATCCCAGCATTTAGACCCTAATTATTTAGATTTGTGTGAATTTCCGCAAAATAGCGTCTGATTCTATTAAATTACCTGCTAGTCTCCCAGTGGTCGAAATTCAACCATAATAAAAAAATATATTATCATTCAGCTTTTTTTTTCGGACAGACATAATTATAGTTAGCTCCGAGCCTTTTGCTACTTCACCGGGCATAAAGGCGAGCAGAGCTCCAGCCTTAATAAATGGGAGCTACTAGCTTCCGGTTTCAACCGCGTAACTCCCGCTCCCGTGGGAACTTCATAATTAAATATAGCCTTAAATATAGCATTCAAATGGTGAATTTTTAAAATCGGTTCAAAACTTTTCGAGCAAATTCGTTAGAAACATACTTACATACAATTCTTTATAATATTAATAAGAAATCTCTTTTGTAATATAATAGTACCTATAGATAAGTGCAAAATTTCATACTCCTCCGTCCACGGAATTTTCGTAAAAAGGGGTAGGTACCTACTAAGTTTTTGCTTTACGTTTTAATATACGAGCTTCCGCGTAACTCCTGTTCCCATAGGAATTTCATAACAAACAATCAAACTCTTTAGATTTATGTATTAGTATAGACTTCGGTTTGACTTACGTAGGTAGCCATGAGGCTTTTGCTACTTCACCGGGCATAAAGGCGAGCAGAGCTCCAGCCTTAATAAATGGTTTAAAAACTACAAACTAAGCAACCTGCGCAAGAGGGCGCCCCTTGTGGGGCTAGGACCGCGGCTCAGGGCGGTCGCTGGCGATGCGATTGAGAGTTTATGACTTTTTGTATTTAAGGGAAGTATTGTGCAACTGTCGCTCTACTTTACAGTTACCGGACCTCTCAGACTTCGGGTCTACGAGAACATCGAATGGTTCTTTGCAAACGAAAGGTCAGAAGTATAGATAGTATGCCCAGAACTGGTAGTAGTAAAATAAAGACGCATCTTATGTACCTACATGATTTAATAAAGTCAAAAGTGATTAATACTCAAGTTTTTTTAGTTTCCCGACTATATTACCACTCTTTAGCTTTCTAGTTAAACTATATTAACAGTCGTTTTATAAAAAACGACTGATTTTTGAATTTACCTATTGTCAGAAATTGTTTAAAAAATAGGGTAAACGGCCCAAATACCGGCTCTTAACTTGCTGCATCTGATTGTAATATTACACAAATTGTTTCTTTTTACATATATTACAATAACTTCTTATATTATAATTTTCTGTTTGCATTTATCTTGTCAAGGATCTAAGGATGTAAGAATCTACTAGTAAAATATAACACTAATCTATATTTTTCAACTGTTAAGTTAGTAATTCTAAACATTATAAAAAATTGGGGCTTACACGAAGATATAGAAGATAATAAGTAGTTATGTATAACTTGTTCGTTATGGGTCTTGTGACTGACAAGTGTAAGTAGTAAAAATGCAGAATAGACAAAAACTCTCAACGAATAAATACCTACAATACTAGACGTAGGTATTACGTTTAAATATTTGTTCTCTTTGGTCAAAATCATTACATTCACAAGCATTGCACGTATATGGTAGTAAGTAAATGTATTGCTTAAATATGACAAAGCGTACGTACAATTACACCATGTTTGTACTGACAGACAGATGGCGAAACCACCCTAACAAAAGGGCCCAAAATTTGTATCAGCTATACATTAACCCTTAACGGCCCAAGTTAAAGTTACGCCGAATGAGGCGAGCACCAGGGTAGTAGATATAGGTGGAGTCGTGCAGTTGTCGAACCGCAGTGCTAACGATTGCAAGCCGAGCCTGAGTGCGCAACAGGAAGCCGTGTTGTTTACACCAGCGCGACGTCACCGACACGACACTTCCAAGAACACGACATTCAATCGCCAACGATTTATTGATCAAAACATAACATTTCAAAGTCTTCATACCGAGAAACAATTGTAAAACAAATCGTGTGTTACGACGGCGCAGGTACATTTTTGACAAAGGATTTTGATGCGTCGTTTATCAGAACTACGGGATCAATCTGAAGCAACAACTCGTTCGTTTCTTGACATAAACCGATCGAATCGAGTCTCATTTACTTACTAGACACGCGAACCGATTGTCTCGATGAGATCGGACCAATTGAACGGAATATAATCCTATTTTTAGTCTTAATAGTCGCAACTTCCGATCACAGTCGGCCTGAACCGGACCATCGATTCGTCGTACATCACTAACCGTAATAATAATTCACAGTAAGATCGGAGCACAATCGTTTGTGAGAAAAAATACAGAGCGTCGTATTGACGTTTCGTTCGCTGGAGCGTTGCGTTTGGAGACGAATAGACGAACTGTCGCTGCGGCTTCGTACATAACAACACTTTATAGGCATTTTTTATGGCTTCGGCAAAAACTAAGAACACAACACTTGAACACAGACGCCTCGAGAACAACACACAGGGCGGCGAGATAACACTAGCTCACCTTAGCCTGACCGGCGGCGGGATGTTGAACGCTGGGAACAGTTTCGCGTTGGGACTCTCAAACAGCATCGCGATTTGTTTTTTTTTTTCACCGTGCGTGCATCGTGCACCCGTCCGCTCCGTTTGGCGGTCGGCCGTACACTGCCGGCGCAACGCGGCGCCCCGCGTACCCCTCGCCCCGTGACGTCAGGCCCGGAACGCCAATCTAGGCTTCTTCGTGACAACCGAACGCTGTTCCAAACAAAATGAACCTAAACGTCGCCTCCAGTTCACATTATAATGAACCTTACTAGTTTACAATAAGCCTTCATCTCAGTTTGAGGGGATAGTCAGATGTTTTGTGAATGTTGTGAAGGGTGGTAGAGTTCTATCCCTGTCGCACGTTCGGGACATCGGTACTTACAAAGGATATTGCGTCGATGCGTGGACGAGCCCCCGCTTTAGGGCTTCGCTTGCGGAGCGCTACGACTGGTTTATTTATACCCCTGTCTGACCTCCGTGACTTTGCGTGGAGGTCACGGAATATAGACCTCTGAAGGTTCCACAATCATCGTGATGATCAGCTGATACTTACTTATCCTTTTCATCTCCTGACCAACGCTACTGGCAGATCTTATTATCAATACATCTAAATAAGTACACATAAAATTACTATAAGAGCATCTTCATTCAGTAACACATGTACATACAACCATTAAGTAACTACGCTTTATGATTATAGCTCGCCTCTCGGTCGTAACGCACTATCGTCTGTCGTATCAGAAACAAAAGTAATATAACGCTGTACATTTTAATTAAACCTGTTTTAATAACGAGTGCTCGATACACCATAAGTAACAACTAGTTTGATATAAATTTAATCACAAAAAAAAAACAAGTAGAAAAAGAAACTAATGGATGGCTGCGTCGTGGGTGGAAAAACGATTGATTTTGATATAATACTATGTTGTATTTTATGCCATACACATCTAGATCAAATGACGATCTTAATAGTATTTTGTACTGTGTTGGATGTAGATCCAAAGCTGAAGAGTAGTAAGTAGTTACTACTCTCACAACATTGAAGGCAATCTCTAAATGTCGTGTGTAATATGTTCAAACAACAAGATTAAGTTAGGTTAGATATTTTGCAATCTTTAACGCAAAAACTGTGAAAGATATTTGGCACGCATACATTTTATAACCTTAATACAGAAAAGTAATTTTTTTACCTGCATAAAACCTTTTTTTTGTCGTTTTTGTAGTAGGCATCGAGGTTTTTGCTACTTCACCTGTGATAAAGGTGAGCAAGGCTCCAGTCATCTATACTAATATATAGCTGGAGAGTTTGTTTGAATCCTAGAAACTACTGGTCCGATTTGAAAATGTCTTTCATTATAATAATAATAATAATAAAAACTTTTATTAAGATAACTAGGATCCAATTGTTTAGTAGTACAATAACTTATAACTAGTGTTAGTAAAGGTTACTACGGAGACGGGAGCTATGCGGGCGAAACCGCGATCGAGAAGCTAATATTTAATAGTTTAGAACTACAAACTAATCAATCTGCGCCAGAAGGTCCCATGTTGGATGATGATGATGATGAATATGTAATGTTGGATATGTAATGTTACACCTTGGACCTTGGACCTCGACACTGGGAATACTGGGATGTTTGCGAAATTATAACTTTTTGTTATTTATAACCCCACTAGCGTCCCGCGCGCGGTTTCACCCGCGTAACTCCCGTTCCGGTAGAAACTTTATAATAAATAGCTTATAGCCTTCCTCGATAAATGGGCTATCTAGCACGGAAATAATTTTTCAAATCGGACCAGTAGTAGTTAGCTGAGATTAGCGCGTTCAAGCAAACAAACTCTTCATCTTTATCTATTACTAGAGACCCGCCCATACATATGAACCTTCCTCTTGAATCCCTCTATCTATTAAAAAAAACCGCATCAAAATCCGTTGCGTAGTTTTAAAGATTTAAGCATACATAGGGACATAGGGATATAGGGACAGAGAAAGCGACTTTGTTTTATACTATGTAGTGATGGCAACCAATATATCCCAAAGTAATCGACGCAGTCATAAAGTCATCTATTTAGAAAAGAAAAACTGAAATTGGCACTTTTAATTTAATGCGTTGATTAACCGATCTCAGTTTTTTGCTGTCAACTTACGAGCGCCAACAATGGCCGACCGAGCAGCGAAACTAAAGGTTAATGCTACAAACATTATAGTCGTGGGAAAACGTTATCTACTGTATAAGTGTTTTATAACCGTGTGCTGTCTGTTATACAATCTTATGTCTAAAGAAAATCTAGAAGTTAGTATTCTAGGAGCCAAACTGAATCCTACAGAAAGTAGCTTGTTATTTAAAGTAAGATATCAAGTAAATGAATTTCAACTCTGAACAGAATGTTAGAGATAATATTTGGGTTAGAACATTATCCGTTCTTTATTTGTACCTTTAAACATTCTGTTCTGTTAAAACTAATTAAAATCAAATTCTTCCTAGGATTTTCTTTGATTCTGCCATTAAAAAAATACCTTTTTGGCACCATCTCTTTACTTTAAAAAGAGTTTTAAAGTACTACTGAACTATTTAAATACCATAGATAAAGGTTTGCTTCTAATAGAAAAAAATATGATATATATTCTTTGCCTTTAATGTGTAAAATATTGTTTAAATTGATCCCTATGTTACGGGGACTTAACAAGCATTTTCACGGTCACAAACACACCCAGAATCACAGCAACTCCGTATTTCACACAAATACTTGCAACCACTGCTTAATATTTCGATGGCATAGTACATAATAGAGAATGTTCACTTATTAATTACCTATTAATATATTAGCTGACGGTAATATTAAACACCGCTCTGATGATGCTCCGTGGAGGAGTGAAACACGTGTCGGGCCGGTATTTGCATGTTTGATTTTCCTTCTTGCTTATTGTACATCAATTATGCGGGCGGAAGGCAGGTGCCAAAAGCGTATCACACCATTGACATATATTTTTATCTTTTTTTTGTTTTGTTTTTTCAAACATTTCAATATATCTCAAATATTTTTTAATTATTTATTGATAAAACACAAAACAAACTAGAATCTACTCCTTAATACATGTTTTCTCATAGCATTAAATATTACATTTTTATTATTTTTGAAATGCCTTACTTTTAATTTTATAGCAACAGTACCTACATGATTAAATAGAATGATTTACTTATATATTATTTATTAAAACCTTTCCTTGCCGTTATGGAACAAAAATCGATGATTTGTATTCTATTAATAAAACTACAATAAATACCAAAGTGACACTGGATGGCGCTCATCAAAAACACAACATACAGATAAATTCAAATTCACATAATTACATAAACTATTAAATGTAAGTAACATTATTATAAATAAGTAAAACTATGTATGTCAACGTCATTATCATATAATTTAGGAATTCTCTTAAAATCAAGATAAAATTAAAATGTTAATTACAAGATTGTAATGCCGACAATTGGTGTCATTACCCTATTGTTGTTAGTGTTTTAGTGTTAGTTTGACCTGTTGAGAGATTTTTGTGATTAGTGGGAGTCGCAGACTTCGGTATCTTTAAATCTTTACATGCTGAGTTCTGCACACTACCTAGTATTGTTGTTAACCTGTCGTGCCTCCCCTAAGTTTTTTTTATTAAATATTAGCTTACGTACGACCTCGCTTGATGGAAGGCAAAGATAAGATTTGTTGATGGAAAGGTGAGTGGGTATCAGGTTATGCAGAACCTCCGTTACAATGCTTGTGTACGAGTGGGTTCACGTCGGTAGTGCAAAGGGTGGGGATCGAACCGGCGACTACACGATGACAAGTCCGACGTCCTAGCCATTGGGCTATCTAAAGTTTTGTTTACTGAATTAATAAGATTAAAGCAAATCTTTGTCTTAATAATATTGTCTATGTCGCACACGTTGGCCAGAGTGGGGAACCACAGTGTTTGAAAAAATATTTAGCACCACACGGAGGATGTCTGTATGGAATATCATTTCCGAAATTATACAAGGTGTAACGGAAAGGGTATATACATAGAAAGAGCAAGGCTTTTTTGGATGATAACAAACGATATGGCAAGGGTTATTTAATCATATATATACAAGTCCGGAAGTAATGATTTTTTTAAATTTATAGATACCAGAAACCAAACTTTTCAAATGGAAATAAATACATCACTAGCACTCAATCAGCTGATCGATGTCAACGAACTATTTGCAAATAAAAATAAACCTCTTACTCCTGGTATTTCTGAATAAAGGATTTCGCATTTTTATTTTTTGTTTGCAAAATAATACTGACTTTTTTTATTTTATTTTGAGTTGAAACCCTTGCCATATCGTTTGGTATGACCCAAAGACGCCTTGCTCTTTCTATGTACAAGGCCGGATTTAAGGGAGGGCATCCAGGGCAACTGCCCCGGGGCCTCCACAATAGAGGGGCCCCCACAATAGAGATTTAAAATCTTTCAAATTCTGACGAGTAAACTACAACATTTCTACCTTTACATGCAGTACTTTGTAGAATCTTGAATCAATAATGTAATAATTCTTAAATATTGTAATAACAGTTATTCATCTATACTTGTTTACTTAAATAAGACAGTTAGTAAAATATCAGAATTCAAATCGTCCTGAAAACTAGGTATAGGTACTACTAGGTACATACTTCAAATTTTCTACACATTTAGAGGGAAACTAATTTGTGGCCATGGGGCCTCTTCTCCTTTGTTGCCCCGGGGCCTCCGGACTTCTAAATTCGGCCCTGTCTATGTATATACCCTTTCCGTTACACCTTGTATTGTTGCATGAGAATCAACATTAGGACGCTACGCTACATTACGTTACTATTTGACTGAGTTAGATAAAGATGTCAGATCATAGATATTACTACTCAGTGTCATAGATATTACTATCATCATCATCAGCCCGTATAACGTCCACTGCTGAACATGGGCCTCCTCTCGAGGAGGAGTATTTGCCATAGTCAACACACATGGCAGGCGGGTTGGTGACCGCAATATTATGGTGTAGGTACTCCACAAGGAAACGCTGCTGCCCGTCCCTTGATATACGATTATCTTACACGATATTATAACAATCGTCACTTTACTGGATCGGGCTTAACGTGTTTTACGAGGCACGGAGGGTAGTCCCTCAACCATCCAGACCCTGAAAGAAATCTAAGAATTAGCACAAAGATTTCTTGTCCGGTGTAGGGATCGAACCCACGACCTCCGAGATTTATAGCAAGCCAAATACCGCTACGCTTCGAAGGTTGTCTTCATGACTGTAGTGTTATTGTAACGCATTTCCCATATTATTGTTATTATAATATTGAAGTTACTACTTTATTTCAAAATTGAGATTAATAAAATTCGACCACCGGCAGGACTCGAACCTGCATTCTGGGTAAAGCCCCCAATGCCTTAACCAATTAGGCTACGGTGAAACCCTACCGATCATCGAAATTTATTAATCTCTTTGTATCACGTTTCTAAGGGGGACGGTAGCGCCATCTATCGGTTATGATCCGTTTACTTCGATAAATATCTCAGGATGCAGGTTCGAGTCCTGCCGGTGGTCGAATTTTATTAATCTCAATTTTGAAATATAGTATAAGGTAATCTTTTCCATAAAGAGTTCAAAACATTTAAATAAAGCTACTACTTAATAACTATTAATAAATTGACATGTTTAAAATATTTGTTGTGTGCATTTTTATCAAATTCATAGTAGCATAGCAGTATTTGGCTCGCCTTAAATCTCGGAGGTAGCGGGTTCGATTCCCACACCGGACAAGAAATCTTTGTGTAAATTCTAAGATTTCTTTCCGGGTCTGGTTGGTTGAGGGACTACCCTCCGTGCCTCGGAAAACACGTTAAGTCCGATCCAGTAAAGTGACAATTTTTATAATATCATGTAAGATAATCGTATATCAAGGAACGGGCAGCAGCGTTTCCTTGTGGAGTACACCATAATATTGCGGTCACCAACCCGCCTGCCATGTGTGTTGACTATGGCAAATAATCTCCCTCGAGCGGAGGCCCATGTTCGGCAGTGGACGCTATACGGGCTGATGACGATGATAGTAATATCGTTACCCAAGCAGCAAAAACTAGTTGTATAAAAGTCCATAGAACGTTTTGTAAAAAACTGTTTTTGGCCCTATAAAAAACCTAAAAAAGAGTTATTTCTTCGAAAGTGGCGCAGTTATATCTCTGTTTAGTGTCAAAACGATCTGTTAGCAGTGTCACACATCACAAATCAGTCCTATACAATTTATGTAACAGTAACGCAGGTCTCAAAATAGTGATGTAATGGCTACTATAGAACCTTTTATAGTACTTTTTCATACTAAACTAGAGTTTATGTTTCCTATACTTCACCATTCATTCTTTTATCATTCGTGACAGGGTGCAATGCCAAAATTTAATAAAAAAAAACAAAAGGATACCTAGTACAATCAATTCGAGGTGAGTAAGATTTTATTTTGTTATTATGATATTCGTCTAATAAGGTAAAAATGATGTACGAACGCAATTTTACTGATAAACTAGGGTTAGGTTTACCATGAATTTTAAGTACCCCTTCGAATTATTGAGTTTTTACTAAAATATTTATCAATTAATGTGACTTCAAGTTTCTAAGGACCCTTATAGTACATGTTGTGACAATGTTTTCACTATCATCATGGGTTCAGAGTGATTTTGGGGATCCGTGTGAGCATAACTAAATAATACACCATGATTTCTTTTGGTTATGTTTCTGAAGCACTGATTCTACGCATGAAAAAAGCTTTCTTTATAAATTTAAAGGGTTTACTGCTTAAACTGTGTTAATCATGTGGCCACTTTTTTCTTCGGGAAAGTTGATTAGTTTTATTAAGTATGTAGAAATATAAAATGTATCTAGTCAACATTGTGTTTTTTTTTTCAGAGTCATTGAAGATTAATGGAATGGAAGATTCTGAAATATTGTCACAATAATCGCTGGAGTCCTTATGTTCAATCAAAAGCTCATGATCTTTGCAAAATTCATTTTGTACGGAACCGTTTTCTATAATTGTGCCCTCAACTTGATTTTGGTTGCTATTACTGGTTAGATCGTTTGCTAATGATGATGGTGCTTTCTTATAACGTCTATTAACTTCTCTTCTATATGTTCCACTGCGTTCCATATCTTTTACAATTCTTTAAATCCATTTTTGTCGATCGTTGAATCAAAATGTCTGAGTATTGTACTAAAAGCATGATAAAAATTCTTTTTCAGGATATAATTGTCATTTAATAGCAACATTTGTCTACTTTTGTGTTACATTTTTGTATTATTAAAGAGATAGATACCCTGTTATAATACTAACATATTATTATGTATTAAAGGAACTAAAGAAGACATTATACAACAAATCTGCTCTAAAAAAGTGTCTGTGTTATTGTCTTATCAGTGAAACTATATTAGGCATCTGAAAATGATTATAGTACAGTTACATTACATAAGCGTAATCTCAAACTTGGCTACATCACAAAATCATTCAATTGTAGAGTTTTTTTGACTACTAACGTACTAAGTACTATAACAACGATCTGAGTATCCACAATACCACAATATCGCTCCATAGTTGAGTGTTCGTCACTGCTAAAACGAAACTACTATAGCAGTTCGTTTGGAACCCTTATTGTGCAAATCAGATGAATAAAGGCTTCTGCGAACAATTTTATAGAGCAATATCGTTCTGTACTAGTTATATTAGATCTTGCTATAGCACCTGACTATAAAGGTTGTATAAAATGGCGTTGTAAACGTTAACAACGATTGTTTATATGTCATTTTAGCTCTATAAGCTTATAGAGCAATAATATGTTATCGAACGCCTTTATACAATACGCTGTCACCGCTAAAACCTTAATAAAACGTTTACACAGCTTTTTAGAGGTATAACCTTTAGTTATAGGACTGTATTGCTGGTTGGGTACGTGAGTAGCCTCCAGTATAGGGGAAGGGACAATGATTTCTTATGTATTCAAAACGTTTCCTTACAAAATATATTATGTTATAAATTTACTCCGCTCATAGGTAGGTAGGTATACTTGCTTATGCGTGCCCGGCCCCAGCCAACGGCGAATCGAAGGAGTGTCTGGAAGGAAGGTTTTAGTGGTGTAGGGTCCTCTCCTCGTGGTATGAGTTAGCATACCACCGCTATGGAGAGGGCGAGTCCCACATATCCCGCCGCCAGCGCGCGGATACGCTGCAGCGGCGGTGGGAATTCGTAAATGCATTTCCCCACCGACATAAAAAAGAAGGTATACGACATATACAGTAGCCGCACAACACCACAACACAACTAGCAGCACCATCTATCATCTAGCGTCACAACTAACCTGTATCGCGCAATATAAGGTCGCAAGCCAATTCGGACATATACAAGTTCCGAACAGTAACAAATGGCCGTCGGCCGCCGAGCATGCCACCTCGCTCGGCAAAGATCTTCATTTTCTTTGGCGGAACACCACCATCCGTTCCTCTACATAATAATAGGTCATCATCATCATCATCAGCCCGTATAACGTCCACAGCTGACCATGGGCCTCCTCAGGGTATTTTCCATAGTCATCACGCTTGGCAGACGGGTTGGTGACCGCAGTATTATGTTGAACCACACAAGGAAACGCTGCTGCCCGTTCCTTGATATACGATTATTATAGATGATGTTATAATAATCGGGACCAACGGTATAACGTGCTTTCCGAAGCACGGAGGGTAGTCCTACAATCAACCAGACCTGGAAAGAAAATCTTAGAAATTACTCAAAGATTTCTTGTCCGGTGTGGAGATTGAACCCACGACCTCCAAGATTTAAAGCGAGCTAAATACATACGCTACGGAGGGTGTCAAATAATTGGTACCGATGACTATTTAAATACCGACCCCTAAAAAATTCAAAATTGACTTACATTACAACAAATGAAACATGAAACTTTAATTTACATTTTCTTCAATAGCAGAAAGTTATTAAAAGGCATTTACCTCAATTTATGTACTGCTTTAATAAAATTTATTTGGCATCGACGCCAAATTGTTATAATCAATTTTAAATAGTACAGGAGTTGTAGAAGATCAACTTTTTTTTTCTACTTCACCGGGCATAAAGGCGAGCAGAGCTCCAGCCTAGATAACTGTTTTAAACACTACAAACTAAGCAACCTGCGCAAGAAGGCGCCCCCTGTGGGACTTGGATCTCGACTCAGGGCGCGAGCTGACGGAGAGGGATTAAGGCTTTTAGTTTTTTTTAGGAAAGTGTTGTGCAACTGTCGCCCCGAAAGATCAACCTTCACCCATCTGATAACCAAATGAGACATACTTTTTGTCAAATATTATTTATTAACAGACACACCTATGATAACTTGCCTATCAAAAAGTGTTTATGGCTATTATTCACTGAATTATTGTTAATCAACTTTCTTTCATCATCTTTACTCTTTTGATAACCAAATGAATTTCATCTCAATTTATAAATAAGATGTACATAATGTAATAATACAAGTAAGGATTATGGTCAGAAGGTTCAAAATTACTGTTGTGGAAACAAATGCTCTTTTTAACTAAAATCAAAAGTAAAAGACCATTCACACTCGGTCAGGCAGAGTGCAGCTGGTATGTTGTGTCCTGTTCTATCACACCAACGTCCGACACTCTACTTTCCCTAAATTCATTAAAATTAATAAAATGAAAATTAGCATTGAACACTTTTTGATAGGCAAGTTATTATAACCATGTTTGTTATTGAATAATATTTGATAAAAAGTATGTCTCATTTGGTTATCAGATGGGTGAAGGTTGATCTTTAAGGGCGACAGTTGCACAACACTTTCCTAAAAAAAACTAAAAGCCTTAATCCCTCTCCGTCAGCTCGCGCCCTGAGTCGTATCGTCTCATCTGGTTATCAGATGGGTAAAGGTTGGTCTTCCACGGCTCTTAGACTAAAACTTCAGTACCTAGTACTTAAGTAGTACGGCCTAGCACAGTTAGATTCGTTTCATTTGCTACAAGTTTTACTTTACCTATACCTACTATGGATCGCTTGAACAAACAAGCACTCTATCTTTAATAAACTAGTTTCCCGCGCGCGGTTTCCACCGCGTAGCTCCCGCTCCCGTGGGAACTTCATAATAAAATATAGCCTATGTTCACCGGAGATAGTGTAGCTTCCTAACGGTAAAAGAATTTTTGATATCCGTCAAGTAGTTTCGGAGCCTACTCAATACAAACATTGGTATAGACAAAGCTTAAGATTTGTTTGTTGCTTGAACGCGCTAATCTCAGGTACCTACTAATGGACCGATCCATTTGTAGCGCCATCTACAGTAGCCGCACAAAACTACAAGATGACAAGCAGCGCCATCTATCACCTAGCATCCCAACTAACCTGTATCACGCAATACAAGTTCACAAGCCAATTCGAACATATACAAGTTCCGAACATTAACAAATGGCCGTCGCCGCGTCGGTCGCTGCATACCAACTCGTCCAGCAATGAAGATCTTCATTTTCCGTGGAGGAACAACACCAACCGACCCTCTACACATTTATCGGAGAAGGCTATAAGGTATTATATTTCATTACGAAGTTCCCACGGGAACAGGAATGATATGGAAACGCGTTTTTTTTTTGTTTTTTAATATTGAAAATGTTAATGCCATTATTATCTAATGTATTTTTATTTGAGGTTAGGCATGCGTAACGCCAACACGGGGCTGGCTAGAATACCAGATTTTTCTTTTTACTTTGGACGTACATTACAATTTAATTAGCCACATTGCTACTTCACCGGGCAGCGCCGGATTTAAAGGAAAGCACCCAGGGCAACTGCCCGGGGCCTCCACAATAGAGATTTAAAATCTTTCAAATTCTGACGAATAAACTCTACAACTTTTCTTTTATTTATGTTCTCGGCGTTGTAGAATCATGATTAATGTAATAGTTCTTAAATATTGTAATAACGGTTCTACATCTATACTTGCTATAACTTAAATAAGACAATCATTAAAATATCAGAATTCAAATCGTCCTGAAAAGTATGTACCTACATACTTCAAATTTTCTACACATTTAGCGGGAAAGTAATTTGTAGCCAGGCGGGCTCTTCTTCTTTTTTGCCCCGGGGCCTCCGGACTTCAAAATGCGGCCCTGTCACCGGGCATAAAGGCGAGCAGAGCTCAAGCCTTAATCAATGGTTTAAATACTACAAACTAAGCAACCTGCGCAAGAGGGCGCCCGCTGTAGGACTTGAACCCTAGCATTTGGACTCCGGTCGCTTATAAATTGAGGAATGATGACTTTAGATTTTTAGGCGAATTTTGTGCAACTGTCGCTCTACTTTACAGTTCGCGGGCCTCTCGGACTTCGGGTCTACGAGGACATCGGTTCTTTGCAAACTTAGGGATGGGGCGGCGAGGGGGGACGCGTCTTGTTCGCGCGCGTACTCTCCTCCGGTAGCTTTATGCTGAAACCAGTGTCCATTTTATGGTGCCTATAAACGTAGAACACCACAACCTCCGTAGCGTAGCGGTATTTGGCTCACTTTAAATCTCGGAGTTCGTGGGTTCGATCCCCACACCGGACACGAAATCTTTGTGTAAATTCTAAGATTTCTTTCCGGGTCTGGTTGGTTGAGGGACTACCCTCCGAGCCTCGGAAAGCACGTTAAGCCGTTGGTCCCGATTGTTATAACATCATCTATATAATAATCGTATATCAAGGAACGGGCAGCAGCGTTTTCTTGTGTGGTACAACATAATACTGCAGTCACCAACCCGCCTGTCAAGTGTGGTGATTATGGCAAAACCCTCCCTCGGTAGGAGGCCCATGCTCAGTTGTGGACGTTATACGGGCTGATGATGATGATGATAATCGTAGAAGGAATATCACCAATTTGGATTTTTATTATGCACTGGCAATAAATGCATTTTCTTTCTTAAAATTTACAGAATTAATAATTAAGTTTCAGTACAATATCGGAGACTTCGGGACACAAGTCATAATTAGACATAAGTAGAAGAGGATTCAGGAGGTCGGAAGATTCGATTCCCGCGCTAGATAAGAAGTTTTTTAATAATCAGTCTAACACTGTCCACTGCGGGATATCATCATCATCAGCCTGTATTATTATTTAGTTATAGTCACAACGCATGGCAGGCGGGTTGGTGACCGCAGCATTATATTGTAACACACAAGGAAACGCTGCTGCCCGTTCTCTGGTAGGAATACGCTTGTTATGTGATGCTATATCAATCGGGACCAAAGTTTAACGTGCTTTCCTAGGCATGGAGGCTAATCTAACCAAATCCAAACAGAAATCTTAGAATTTACACAAAGATTTCTTGTCCGGCGGCGTGGAGACTTGGAGATCGAACTCACGACTTATACTGCTACGCCATGGAGGTAATCATAAGGCCTCCCTAATTTGTGTCATAGCCTCTCGACTGCCGAAACGCGATCACCATTCATCGGACGCGTCTGCTTAAATAGCTGTCAGTCTTATGGAGACATGGCCACTGGCCAACCTATATACTTCGAACTGCTTTTTTTTTAAAGATTATTAGCAAAGTTTTACAGCCTACTAGTATTGTTGTCAACCCCTCGTGCTAAGCTAACATGCTTGTGTTACGAGTGGGTTCACGTCGGTAGTGCAATATGTGGGGATCGAACCATCAAGGCTGGAGCTCTGCTCGCCTTTGTGCCCGGTGAAGTAGCAAAAGCTTCGGGGTTAACTACATATGACCGTTCGAAAAAAAAGGGGATCGAACCGGCGACCACAAGATCACAAGTCCGTGGCACCTAGCCATCGGCCTACGGGCGTTATTATGATGGTATTCTACTGTCTATAGAGGTATAAATAGTAAGCTATCACTATACATCAGTTTACTAATTATGAGTACATATTGAACAGATCCATAGTAGTCAATAAATACTTAAGATTTCTTTCCGGGTCTGGTTGGTTGAGGGACTATCTCCGTGCCTCGGAAAGCACGTTAAGCCGATGGTCCGCCTGTTATAACATCATCTTTAATAATCGTATATCAAGGAACAGGCAGCAGCGTTTCCTTGTGTGGTACAACATAATATTGCGGTCACCAACCCTCCTGCCAGGTGGCCCATGTTCAGCAGTGGACGTTATACGGGCTGATGAATTATCAATAGCCTCGTGGCTAAAAACAAGTGTCTGTCCGGCAAAAAGAACAGAACTACGATGGTTGAAATAAAACATATTTAGTAAGGTAAATTATTAATTTTATTAGTAAATAACACATTACAATATTACAATAATTTTTGAATTTAAAACCGTTAACACAATATTGTTCCTAATAAACTGAAAGTAAGTAAATATGGTAGTCTATTTTCCGCAGCCTCCCCCCCCACACTTGGAGCGCTTGGGGGGGCGGTAGGAGGAGGTGGACGCGCCCGCGCTCAGCGGCATGTAATCTGCGAACAATTATATCAATATATCAACAAGTAGTTTAAATAAATATTTGATTTTTTAAAAAGATTTTTACAACTTACGAATAGGCTAGGTAACTCATGGGCCGGATGGCTTATGCGTGCCCGGCCCCCGCCAACGGCGGATCGAAGGAGTGTCCGGGGGGTTTTAGTGGTGTAGGGTCCTATCCTCGTGGTATGAGTTAGCATACCACGCTATGGAGAGGGCGAGTCCCACATATCCCGCCGCCAGCGCGCGAATACGCTGCAGCAAGGTGGGAATGCGCAAAATAATGTATTGCCCCCCGGATAAAAATAAATAAAAAAAGGCTCTGTAACTCATATCAAATTATATCACAAATAGCTTCCCACTTAATTCCCGTTCCCGTGGGAACTTCATTATTAAATATAGCCTATGTCATCCGGGGATAGCGTAGCTTTCTAACAGTGAAAGAATTTTTCAAATCGGTTCAGAAGTTTCGGAGCATATTCAATACAAACAAACAATCAAATCTTTCCTCTTTATAATATTAGTATAGATAGTACAGATGAGGATTATTTCTGAAAGTATTTGTCTTTAGGAACCTCAATATGTACAACCTCCGTAGCGTAGCGGTATTTGCCTCGCTTTAAGTCTCGGAGGTCGTGGGTTCGATCAACACACCGGACAAGAAATTTTAGTGTAAATTCTAAGATTTCTTTCCGGGTCTGGTTGGTTGAGGGACTACGGACCTTCCGTGCCTTGGAAAGCACGTTAAGCCGTTTGGTCCCGATTGTTATAACATCATCTATAACAAGCGTTTATCACGGAACAGGCAGCAGCGTTTCCCTGTGTATTACAACATAATACTGCGGTCACCAATCCGCCTACCAAGCGTGGTGACTATGGCAAAAACCCTCCCTCGGGAGGAGGCCCATGTTCAGCAGTGGACGTTGTAAGTGCCGATGATGATGATGAACCTAAATATAACAATTTAAGTTTATAAAACTGAAAGATGCCTGTATGAATTAAGTTACAGAAATATTTTGAGACGTCACAGTCACAGGTATATTATAAAAAAAAAAATATAAGTATATTTTAAAAAGTCAATTTTTTGGGAACCCTTGCAGCAGCATCTGTCAGCTCAAGGTTAGAGCTGGTGATAGCTACCGCAACCTCTGAGCCACAGATGAAGTAGTGACGGTGCGTCTTCGTCGCCGTGCCCCGACGCCTCCCGCCTGAGAGCGAGCTCTTCCACCTCTCCGAACACTCGCACTGCGCTGACCCCGGACACCAGCCTACTACATCCGCACTGGACACGTGGACACGAGCCCTGCTCACCTCCCATCTACCTGAGGCGTCAGCGAATACACTACCATCCAAATTCATAAAAAGCTAAGTTTTTAGTGACCAGCTACCTGATCACCTACTCAAACCGAGTCCTAGAACCTGCTCCCTTATTCTAAATATTGTTAATCTTGTAATGTTAACTATCTAATTACAATAAACTATAGTGTACTGAGTGATCTGTGTTTATTTCCTCTCTTAAATTATATAACTCTTATCATATATGTAACACGTGGTTGGCTAAACCAACACGTAATACGTTACAAAGTGAATTAAAGCTATAAAATGTGTTTACCGTCGTCTCGCTGCGCGTCCGCGAGCGTGTGTCCGACGGACGCGTACTTCTGCAGTCGCTCCGCATTCTCCCGACGTTTCTTCTCTTCGCGCTGCAACAGAAGTTATGTATCTTATTAAATACCAGCGACCCGCCCCGGCTCCGCACGGGTACAATGCTGATGTATCATACATATAAACCTTCCTATTGAATCACACTATCTATTAAAAAAACCGCATCAAAATCCGTTGCGTAGTTTTAAAGATTTAAGCATATATATAGAGACAGAGAAAGCGACTTTGTTTTATACTATGTAGTGATTAACTCACTCGACATTAGTAACTAACTGAAACATTAAATACAAAATACAACCTTCAAGGTGTAGCGGGTTTGGCTTGCTTTAAGTTTCGGAGGACGTGGGTTCGATCTCTAAGACGGACAAGAAAACTGTGCGTAAGGTTTCATTCCGGGTGTTGTTGACTGAGGGACAACCTTCCGTGCCTCGGAAACCACGTTTAAGTCCCCAGACGCAGGGATTTATTTCCCTTGTGCGGGGATTATCATTTTTAGAGTTCCGTAGTACACGAGAAACCCTTATAGTTTCGTCATGTCCGTCCGGGCTCGTACTCCGACGTTGCTGAACCGATTGTCATGAAACTTGGTAGAGAGCTGGATATTGAAGATGCAAAACTTGGTTTTAAAAATTATGTTTTTTTTCCCATATTACATACAACGAAAAGTGAATTAAAAAAATTAAATTCGACTAACCCCATCGTGTAGCGTATCGTTGGAAAGGTCAGGTGAATTGGAACAAAAACTGCCTTGGAACTATGTAGATCAAATCCCCCAGTCTCGAGATGATACGTCCCGATTGTTATAACATCATCTATTACAATCGTATATCAAGGAATGGGTAGCAGCGTTTCCTAGTGTGTTACAACATAATACTGCGGTCACCAATCCACCTGCCAAGCGTGGTGACTATTTATTTATTTATTTATTTATGTACAAACACACAAAAGAAACAAAAAGAAAAATTTATACATAAGGAAAGAAATTGTACAAAGGTACTATTAAAGGACTATGTTAGAACCCTCCCTCGGACATCATATATATGCAGTAGCTGACCTCTCTCTGCTGCTCGGCTGCTCGCTGGCTCGCCTCCAGCAGCAGCTGCTGTTGCTTCTCACGAGCTTGCTGGATCGCCTGCATGCGAGCCAGAGCCACGTCTGGGTCTGCAACACACACAACTTACATTCAGAACAAAGATATAACTGTATTACAGTGAATCATACTTCCTGATAATGTAAGAGATCTTTCTACAAACAAGTTTAAACGATATGTCAAGGATAAATTATGTAATAAGGCTTATTATAAAATGTCTGATTATGTCAATGACAAAACTGCTTGGGAGTGAGTTGCCCTGAAACAATACTGCTTTATTAATAATTGAAAAATAAAATTTATTTTAAAAACAGGATTTCTCTGAGTTTGTTGCCACTTGCCAGTTCTTCTCAGAGTTGCCACGTCCAGAACTGGTGGTAGTAAAAGAAAGAGGCGCATCATAAGAACATGATTTAAAATATTTTAAATGTGTCTATATGAATAAAGAATTTTTGACTTTTTTTTACATAAAAATGTGAACATAAAATGTTATTAGTCGCGCCCTAATGCAAATATAAGACATATGTTTCTTATGTTGTCCAAACTGGTATGGGACCTCATGGTAGGCACCAGGTTTCAAATAAAAAAAACAATCATCAAAATCGGTTCACCCTGTCGAAAGGCAACAAACATAAAAAATACAGTTGAATTGAGAACCTCCCCCTTTTAAAGTTTGTATGTGGGGATGTTTGTATGTTTGTTAATCTTTCACGCAAAAACTACTGAATCGATTTGGCTTGAAAGTTTGCACGCGCATTTTTGTCACAAAAATAATCAGAAATTTTATAATAAGCCCTGCTGCACAATTAGGCTTTGATAGTCATTTTAAACTTATTTATAGACAATTCTCTTATACTTTTGGGAAGTTTGTTGTAGAACCGTATACATTGCCCCATAAAGAGTTACTTATTTTGCGGAGCCTCTAGTATTTATATTATGTGTGTCGCTTTTTTTCCAGTTCACAAAGAATCGTGTGAACCTTTAAACCAACAATTGTTTTGTTAAACCTCATTACTATATTTCATTTTCATTATTCTACAAGCAAGTAATCTATCTAAATTTATAAAAAAAAACGGTAATTTAAAAAACTAAAAACCCGACTGCGGTTTTGTGATTATTTTTTTTTCTATATACCCAGTATCACTCTCACAGAAACACGAATCTAACGACACCACTCACACTAAAATCCTTCAAGCCGTTATACATACATACTCTCCAAAAACATAACCCTCCTTATGGCGCAGTCGGCTAAAATTTTTAAGAAAACTGCAATGCCATCAAAATCATACTTGTACAAAAGCCCAAGTCTCGTAACGCAGTTCTGCTTTACCGCAAAAATTTGTTTAAGAAAACTGTTATATTATTGTGTCTAATGAAATTGCCATAACTGTCAGTTGTTTGAAATAATTATCAACGCTTGACTGAAAGCCACATTAATTGTAAGTGACATTAGCTATATTTTAAGACAAGGTTCTCACCGGAATGGGATCTCTGCGGGTGAAGCTGCCCTGGTTAGCTAGTTGGATATAATTCCAGACTCACTCTTATGGTACTCCGCGTCCTCCCTGG
Source organism: Nycteola revayana (assembly GCA_947037095.2). Lineage (NCBI taxonomy): Eukaryota > Metazoa > Arthropoda > Insecta > Lepidoptera > Nolidae > Nycteola > Nycteola revayana. The sequence goes on from OX344840.2 coordinate 9,937,652, forward strand.
CCTGCCGCCACTTGTCCAATGTGGGGCGCAGCCTGTGCAGCGCGTACAGCGTCGCCGCCAGCCCCCCCACCAGGTACCACCCGTACGCGGCCAGGAACTGTAGGGCTGGAACACAATACAACTTATTCATTTATCATTTAAAAAGACAACTCTCGCACTAGGAAAATTGCTCGTTGTGTCATAGGGACTTAACAAATTATTTGTGGTCCACATGAATAGTTGTCTTGAGTGGGAATCAAACCCAGAACACCAGGTCTCAAAAGCAACTACTGTTAACACTCAGCCACCGGTGCCGTCAAAAAATATCCTTCAAGTAGATCCGGCCCTATGTGGACGTACCATACAGGGCCATATCTACTTAAAGGCTTTTTGGGCACCATGGATAGAAAGGGCCAAATCCTACTAAAAACAATAGACGATATTAAAAAATTTAAAAAATACGATCTGCAATTTCAAAAAATATGCCTCTGATGGTGATGATGACACTAGGGAAATTAATCCAACACATTGCGGGGGATGTTACAAACACATAATTCCTGGACACAAAGCACACCCAGACTCCATGGTTCACACAAATAATTGTCTCAGGTAGGAATCTAACCCCTAACCTAACAATAAGCCACTGGTGCCCTGGTCAGGAGCAAAACTCTCAGAAAAAAAACTCTTAGGTTTTTTTCATATAGGTTATAATATAGCTGAATTACATACTAATATGCTGTTGTGACCATCATCATCAACATCAGCCCTTACAAAGTCCACTGCTGAACATGGGCCTGCTCCCGAGGGAGGGTATTTGCCATAATGACCACACTTGGCAGGTGGGTTGGTGACCGCAGTATTATGTTGTAACACAAAAGGAAACGCTGCTGCCACCCTTTACCATCTTAGTTAAATTATAAACAAAGTATTTATATTATTGTATGCTAAGGTTCAATAAACCTAATAATATATGCAAATGAATTCTTTGAGCACAATATTTACTATCAAACCACTTTGTTATTGTTATTTAAAATCATTAGTAGATTGTCTTAGGAGTAAACCTCCTAAACATATATATCCTACTAATATTATAAAAGTTTGTAAAAATGTATGTTCGTTTCTCTTCCACGCAAAAACTAATGAATGGATTTGACTGAAATTTTTCGCACTTGTAGTTAATATGTTAATCCAGCTAAACATACTTCAAAATATCATGCTCCGACCTACTAGAGCTGAGAGACGCAGGTAAAATTGCAGGCTGCAGCTGGTATATTATGTATGTTTTCACCGATTATTGAATTGTTTCCATATTCTTTTCACCTTGTAATATTTTAGTGAATTACTCATTCTCTCTAAAAAAAACACGTAATTCCGCTTATATTAAATAAAAAATTTAAGTACAATCATATTAGTGCAACTCTTGGATTATAACTCCAGATGAAATATTACTAAAACTTAACTGAAATTGCAATATTTAACATGAACAATCTAAGTACTGAAGTAATCGTTTAAAATAGTGTTCTTACCGTAAGTAATGGGATTAAACATGCCGATGCCAGACTCTTGTACTTGTTCCTCGATCAAAGGCTCCATTTCAATCACAAATCTTCAATTATTTATCGCTGAAAACAGGATATTACAATATTACTCCCACGCAACACAAACATACGAAGTTACTTAGTGCTAACTTGACAATAAAACAATGGCAATGATAAAGATTTAGTTGATTTAAATTACAAATTAACACATTTTATTTACCTATAATATTTATTTTTTCTAAATTTAAGTACAATTTCTAGAATGATGTTATTTTCGTTTACGTTCAGAATTCTAATGACGTTTACGACGTACGTATGACACACGTCATTTCATTTGTTGTAATATGTTTTTGGTCGCTCTGTCGCACTGAATGAGCATTTTAAGTATTATTATTGAAAATAGACAGTACTCTGTTTTTATAAAAAAAGATTCCCACAAGAAGACGTCAATGATTTATCAAGATAAAATAAGCTCTTTGCAATACAAGATAATGTCATCATCAGCCCGTATATTGTCCACAGCTGAACTTGGACTCCTCCCTAGAGAGAGTATTTGCCATAGTTACCACACTCGGCAGGTGGGATTCTGACCACAGTATTATGTTGTAACACACAAGAAAACGCTACTGCCCATTCCCTGATTTATGATTGTTATAGATGATGGTATAACAATACGGACCAACGGCTAAACGTGCTTTCCGAGGCACGGCGGCGGGAACTCCCTCAACCAACCAGACCTAGAATCCTTAGAATTTACACAATGATTTTGTTCCGGTGTGGGGATCGGTAATGTAAGTTGTTAGAACTGATGTTAAAGTTTGGAAGGCATTTTAATATGTATTTTTTTATGCTATTGAACGTGCGTAGAGGCTTTCGTATAATGCAGAGTCAAATGTTTGTATTAAAATGGATATGTATGTAATGTATATCCATTTTAATACTTTAAAAAATGGCAATTATAACGCGGTATTTGGAAAGCTTTTTACATAAATACGGTAGGTAATAAACTCCGTAAAAGATAGCTTGATCTCTGCGACATATGTCATATTGATATTCCTAGGGTTGTTAAGATTTAAACAAATGTCGATAGTACTTATCGACTTTTCTTACTATTATTGATAATAATGTCAATTAAACAAATATTTTAAAATAAAATACATTTATTATCTTAAAGGAGTACATTACTCATACTGAAGCAAAGCATGTAATTTTATTATTCTTAAACCGACTTCAACAATCAACCGACTTAAAATTTTAATCAATCGGCAATATTAACTGCGCCGGTGGCCCAGTGGATATATTATGACAAAATGGTGTTGCAAAATTTGTCTCTGAGTTCGATTCCCTCTCCCCAAGACAAGTCTGGTTGAAGCTATGAATAGATGTAAAATACTTTTTTTTTCGGATGGACATGTCTCGTTAGCCCTGAGGCTTTTGCTACATCACCGGGCATAAAGGCGAGCAGAGCTCCAGCCTAAATAAATGGTTTAAAAACTACAAACTAAGCAATCTGCGCAAGAGGGCGTCCCCTGTGGGACTTGGACCTAGGCTCAGGGCGGTCGCTGACGGGGAGATTGAGGGGTTATGGCTTTTACTTTCTTTAGGAGAGTTTTGTGCAACTGAACCGTACGCTCTACTATACAGTTCGCGGGCATCTCGGACTTCGGGTTTATGAGGGCATGTAAAATACTTGTATTTGTGAAGTCCACCGCAAAACAGGGTTTTTCTCTAGAATATTTTATTTTTCCCTTTTATAGAGAGAATAACAACTCCTACTGAGTTCTGATTAAAAGAAACTAAGCTGATAAAAAAATATAAAATGTTGCGTCACCGAGTGTAGGTACAGGTAGCTTTATGAGTAAAGAGGAACCTTTATGGGTTGTTTTTTTTACTCTTGATTGTACCCTTTTTTCCCGTTGTCCCCGAACACTGTGTCCCCATCCTACGGGGACAGCGGTACTTCAATTAAATATTTAAAAATACTTCCCGTTGACCTGTTCAATTCCGTACAAAAAAGGTCATAGATAAAGTAAGTAGGTATCATGAATATTCAAATTTTACGGTAGATTTAATGAGTAGCATTAGAATATACTTATATGTCACCGGGCAATAATAAGAACCCTAAGTAGATCGACTTACTAGTTAGTAGTGAGTGAGTTGATAAACTAAAGAGGTTTCGGGTGGTTAAAACGAATGAAGTTCAACCGGACTTATTGAAGTTTTGTTTGGTTAGGTTAGGTATAATAATAATGGGGTGCGATGGCGCAGCGACCTCCCCGTGGTGCACCCTGGGCAACGACGGTCACCAATCTTCAATTGGTTACCGGCGGCTAGCAGCTGGCCAAGAGTAGCGGGCCTCGTCGTAGCAACGACTAGAGGTCTGCGGGCGGGGCGTCCCCTTGGGCGCTCCGCTAGTAGTTTATTTATTTAATTATATATTAAGTTAAATTATAGTTTACAGCGGAGTCTTTGCTTGGCTCCGCTATTATAATATTTATTTATTGTGTGTAGCTGTCACTGTTGCCCCTTCTGGGCTCCAGTGGCATTGTTGTTATTCAGCGGGGCCCTCTTTGGGTCTCGTTGCCGAGGGACCTCCTTAGGCCTCTCGGAATCGTTAGTTTGTTTTCCGCCTTCTGCGGGAAACGATAGGGCTAGGGTGACCGGCTTAACCGCTGGTTGGGGAGCTTGCTCCCATCTCGTAATCCTCAGTCATGTTTTGGGGACCGAGGGCCTTGGCTTAACCGCCTGGGTCGCGAGGATGCAAACCTCTTTAAAAAATGTCGTAACCTAAGTTGTCGTACCGTGACGAGAGGTGGATGGCGGAGGCGTTACTCCGTCTTTAACGGTACCACCCCGGTCGAGCGTGGCGCTGGCTGGTTGTATTCGCCTTGCTATGGGAATGGGCGTCACCCTGTAGTCGACCTTTTATATCGGCCCTACTCGTGGGATTTATTATGGATAACTCTTATAAAAAATCATCGACAGAAGGTATAGTGAAGGAGAGGAGGGCGAGCGCTAGAGACGCAGTAAGGGGTTCGAGCCCCCCTGCAGATCGTGCGAACGCGTTAGCGGTGGCTAAGGAAAGAAGGGCGAGCGTGGCAACAGGGGGTTCGATTCCCGCTGCAGAGCGCACGCAGCCTACTATAGGCAAGGAGAGGAGGGCGAGCGTGAGGGACGCGGTTAGGGGTGTGAGCCCCGCTGCAGAGCTTGCGCAGTCGCCCGTCATTTCTAAGGAGGTAGTCGTCATCCTGGATAGGATGGACGTCGATGCGAGGGGTAGCTCGCCAATAGGGCGGAAGCGTATCCGGGACCGCCCGAGTGTGAATCAGGTAGATTCGGACTCTGACTCGTCTGTAGCTGGGGACCCTGTCAAAGTACAGGCCAAGGCCCCCAAGCTGGGGATGCATCGGAGCCTGGAGTGCCTGAGCGACACTCGGGTGATCCTTGATACGGAGGAGAGTAGTGTGGAGGGTTCCGACCTAGAACGGGCCGGATCTCCCCATACTAAAACTAAGAGAGGCCGACCGCTCGGCAGTAAGAACAAGGAGGTCATTGTTCTTACCCAAGAGCAGGTTAGGTCCAACGAAATGAAGGCACTCCGCGATAAGTTGCAGGAGGTGCAGAGCGGGCGCTCTTCTGCGGGAGGCGCCGACGCGGAGCTGGGTGCCGACGGGAGCCGGGAGCTTGCGGCCCACCTCGCCGAGACGGTGAGAAAGGTCGCCCGGGTCTCCGGCAACCTCAAAGGGACGATGCAGAAGCAGCTCTACGAGGCTGCGGATGCACTCCAACAGTTAGTAGCGTCTACCCTTAGGTTGAACGCTACTGACGAGATGCAGCGTCTCCGGGAGGAGAACGCCTCGCTGAGGGGTCAGCTGGCGGCTCTCCAGAAGACGCTGGATAAGATGGCGGAGTCGGTGGCCCGCATGGAGAAGGGCGCGGCGGGTGCTGCGGCTGTCTCCGGGTCGCCGGCGTCATCAAAGAAGGGCTCAAGTAAGAGCGTCCGCGGCGGAGATCAGCCGGACTCATTCGAACCTTATATGGAGAGAATGATGAATCGGTTGATGTCCGCCGTGGACAAACGTTTCGTGGAGTGGGAGAGGCAGAGGGACAGAGATGTCCCTTTCTCGCGCCCGCCCCTAGCCCACGAGACCAGGAAGAAGGAGTCGGTGGCTTTGTCCATTAGGTTAGCCAACCCGCCGGTGATATCGGCGCCGGGAGTGGCAGCTGCGCAGGCGGCGGTTGCGGTTGCGAAACCGTCCGCCGTCACATCTTACGCGGCCGCTGCGGCGGGCCCGCCGCCGGAGGGTAAGGGAAAGGGCAAAGGGAAGGGCAAGGGTAAGGCCTCGGCTTCGGCCTCGGCCTCGGCCTCTGTCCCGACCGTACAGCCCGTCCCTTCCACTTCGGCTGCGGTACCCGCGCCTGTAGCGGTATCCACGCCTGCAGCGGTGCCCGCGCCTGTAGCAGGTGGGCCTAGGGTCGACGCGGACGGTTTCGTTCGCAAGGAGACCGCAGCGGAGAAGAAGGCCCGCAAGAAGACGGCAGCCGCGGCGGAAGCCGCCCGCAGGGCGGAGGCCGCCAAAAAGGTTGGTGCTACCAATAAGCGTGGTCGCAAGAACCGTCACGGACGGCTCCGCGCCCCTCGCTCGTCGGTAGTCGTGGTGACACTCTCTCCGGAGGCGGAGAAAAGTGGCACCACATATAGCGATGTCATTCGCAAGGCCCATCAGGTCGATGCGGAGGCCCTGGGCATCACTCAGGGCGTTCGTTTCCGGGTGGGGTTAGCTGGGGGTAGGATTCTGGAGGTCCCCGGCGCTAATAGTGGCGCTAAGGCCGAGTCCCTTAAGGAAGCTCTGGTCAAACTTATTGACCCGTCAGTCGCTACCATCACTCGTCCCGAGAAGACGATCGGGGTTAGGGTCAGCAGTATTGACGACTGCATTTTGCCTGAGGAGCTAGCTGCTGCTCTAGCGAGGGTCGGGGAGTGTCCGGTCTCCGCCATTAGGGCGGGAGATATACGGCGGGACCATCGCGGTTCCGGTACTGCGATATGTGCAGTCCCGATCGCGGCGGCGAGGCGTCTACAGAAAGTAGAACGCGTTAGGGTAGGATTGGTCTCGGTACGAGTAGATATACTCGACCCGAGACCACTTAGATGTTTCAGATGTCTGGTGCCGGGTCACGTGGGCTGTCGCTGCGACGACACCGACCGCAGCGGTCTGTGCTTCCGCTGCTCGGAGCCGGGCCACAAGGCGGCGTCCTGCGCCGTCTCCAAGCCGAGGTGCGACGTCTGCGCTTCGGCAGGTAGGGAAGCCGATCATAGTATCGGCTCCAAATTATGCAAGGCGCCGACCGTTCGCAAGGCACTTAGGCCCTCAGTTCCGATTACGGAACAGGGCACCGCTAGGCAGGTGATTGAGGAGGAGATGGATACGACCATCAATGGATAGGCCCATGTTCAGACTTCTCCAAGCCAACCTCAATCACTGCGCCAGGGCTCAGGACCTTCTCCTGCAGACCATGGCGCAGCGATTGAGTAACGTTGCGGTAGTCGCTGAGCCGTACATGATCCCCGACCGTCCGTGTTATGTCGGGGACTTGGACGGCTTGGTGACCTTAGTGTCGTCGCCTTCCGTTGGCACCCCGCCCTTTTTCAACGTGGAAAGAGGGCGAGGCTTTGTAAAGGCGGTGTTGGGGTCGCTCACCATCGTCGGTGTGTATTTCTCACCCAACAGCGGGCTGGCCGAGTTCGAGGTCTTCCTCGACGAGGTCGGTCGACTGCTAGTTGGACTGGGGGATCACGCCGACGTTATTCTCGTGGGCGACCTCAACGCCAAGTCCTCGGCGTGGGGATGTCCGGTGTCCGAACCCAAAGGTAGGACCCTTGAGGACTGGGTAGTGGAGCAGGGCTTGGTAGTTTTGAACCGTGGCTCGGTGAACACGTGCGTGAGACAACAGGGTGGCTCGATTGTGGACGTATCATTTGCGTCCTCCACCCTGGCACGTCGTGTTCATCAGTGGGGAGTTTTAGAGGGCGTGGAGACGCTGTCGGACCATTTGTATGTTGGTATCGACATCTCCGCGTCCCCCGCGGTTTCGACCGCCCGTCCTGCTTCATTGCCTCGACGAGAGGGCCCTCGGTGGGCACTCGGACAGTTGGACCGGGAGTTGCTATTAGAGGCAGCCCTGGTTCAGGCATGGTTCTCGCGGCCGTGTAACCCGACCTCGGACGTAGATGTGGCCGCGGAGGAACTCGGGGAGTCCATGGCTCGTGTCTGTGCCACGGCCATGACCCGTCTTCGTCCGTGTCCACCGCGGCGGCAGGTGTATTGGTGGAGCGGTGCGATCGAACACTTACGTGTTCGGTGCACCGCCCTCCGCCGAGTATACTCTCGCTGTCAGCGTCGGAGGCCGAGGGACGAGGTCCGCATACAGGAGGCCTACGCCCAGTATAGGGAGAGCCGGAGTGAGTTGGGCGTTGCCATAGGGCAAGCTAAAGAACTTGGCTGGGAGAGAACGCTGGAGGCGTTAGATCGCGATCCGTGGGGTCGCCCATACAAAGGGGTTCGCCGCAAGATGCGACCGTGGGCACCACCAGTTACGGAAAGCCTCCAGCCAGGTGTTATAACAACGGTAGTGGGTGGGTTATTCCCCAGCCAAGAATCGGAGTTTGTCCCGCCTCCTATGGTGGCGCCCGATGATCACACCGATGTGCCAACGGAGGACACTGAGGTGCCGCCTGTTACACAGGCGGAGCTGGGGGCGGCCATTGCCAAGTTGTCAGGCAAGGTCACAGCCCCCGGTCCGGATGGGATACCGGGACGTGCCTGGGCCCTTTCGGTTGAGGCGTTTGAGCCCTTTGTGCTCGCCCTCTTCGATGCTTGCCTGCGGCAAGGTCGTTTCCCTTCGGCCTGGAAGTCGGGTCGGTTGGTCCTCCTTAACAAGGAGGGCCGCCCGGCCGAATCGCCATCAGCTTATCGCCCGATCGTTCTGCTGAATGAATTGGGTAAGCTGATGGAGAGGGTCATCGCTGGCCGCCTCACTAAACATCTTAGTGAGGTAGGTCCCGACCTCTGCGAGGATCAATTTGGTTTTCGTAGAGGTCGTTCTACTTTAGATGCCATCACTCGGCTTCGAGACCTTTCAAGGGACGCGACCGAGCAGGGGGGTGTGTTGATGGCGGTGTCGTTAGACATTAAAAACGCCTTCAACACCATCCCTTGGGTTTGTATCGAGGAAGGCCTCAGATACCACAGGGTGCCCGGGTACCTCCGGGTACTCATCGGTCACTATCTCCGCGGTAGAGAGGTAGTGTACCCGATAGCAGGCGGCGGGACGGGGCGTTGGCCCGTCTCTAGAGGGGTTCCACAGGGGTCGGTATTAGGTCCCCTCCTGTGGAACATAGGTTTTGATTGGGCGCTTCGGGACACCCGGCTCCCGGGTGTCACCGCCATTGCTTACGCGGATGACACTCTGGTGACCGCCCGAGGTCCCGATCATAGGCGAGCGAACATCTCGGCCACAGCCGGTGTGGCTCAGGTGGTCGCTCGCATTCGTAGGCTAGGACTGCAGGTGGCGCTTGACAAAACCGAGGCACTCGCTTTTCATAAGCGGGGGCCTCGGCAAGCGCCCCCTGCAGGTTCATGCTTAGTCGTCGGCGGCACCTCCATTATAGTCGGGGATACGATGCGTTACTTAGGTATCGTCCTCGATAGTAGGTGGAACTTCCGGGCCCACTTTAATCGGTTGGCCCCGAAGTTAGTAGCGGCGGCAGGAGCCCTCGGTGGTCTCCTGCCGAACCTGGGTAGGCCAGGGGGGAGTTGCCGGCGACTATACGCGGGCGTAATACGCTCGATGGCGCTGTACGGCGCCCCGATATGGGTGGACGCACTGGATAGGCGTAATGTGGCCCTGCTGCGCCGGCCGCAGCGGGTCATAGCCGCCAGGGCGGCTCGTACCTACCGCACGGTGTCCTTCGATGCGGCTTGTCTTCTCTCCAGTTCTCCTCCGTGGGAACTCGAGGCGAGGGAGCTGGCCGAGGCATACCGTCGGAGGTGCGACGGAGTTTTAAACGGCCGTGATCCGTTTCCGGAGGGCATGGCGACGTGGCGTATTGAATCGCGGCGTCGTGTCCTCCGTGAATGGAAAGACCGGCTGATAACCGACTCGCCATTGAGCGGATTACGTACGGTAGATGCGATCCGGCCTCACTTGCTTGAGTGGGCCGGACGTAAAAGGGGCGAGGTAACCTTCCGCATTGCGCAGGTCATGACGGGGCACGGATGCTTCGGTCATTACCTGTGCAAAGTGGCAAGGAGAGAGCCGGACACTCGTTGTCACCACTGTGATTGCGCCGATGATACGGCGCAACACACACTGGTCGAGTGTCCGGCTTGGGCGGCCGAGCGCGGTGCGCTCGTCGCACATGTAGGTAATGACCTCTCGCTTTCGACCATCATCAAGAGGATGCTCGAGAGCGAGGGAGCATGGGAGTCGATGGCTTCTTTCTGTGAGACTGCAGTTTCACAGAAGGAGGCCGCGGAGCGGGTGAGAGAAGATGATTCCAGCTCTCACCCGCTTCGTAGACGTCGGGTTGGCCGGAGGCGGAGGGCCGAAATCCGCCGTCTCCCGCCATAAGGGGTGACCCTGGGGAGCAGATAACATGAATCTGCTCCCTAGGGTCACATTCATGTAGTAGGTCGGGGATGCCACTGTGTTCTGGCAATCCCTGTAGGAGTAGGAAGGTATCCATCGCGGGTGCTTAACACTCGCGATCGAGCCATAGGGGGAGGAAACTCTAGTCCCTTCACCGGGGCGAGAGTTATAGTTGTACTCTGTCGGAGAGATAACCAAAGGCCTATACCGGTACTTGGGTCTCTCATCACCAACGACAGAAGGAGGAACACCCGGGGGCTTTTTTAGTGGGTACATACTCTCTGTGGTGCGACAGCGCACCACGTTCTATAGAGTATGAGCCCCACATGCCCCTCACTGGCGCAGGGATCACGTATATAGTGACCCCTGCGCCAGGGAGGAAGTGCGGTTGCGCATTTTTACCCCGGTAAACAAAAAAAAAAAAAAAAAGGTATAATAATAATGCGCGTAATACTGGCAACCAAATTTAACGTTTACTTCCCGCTGTCCCAATTAGCCGAATGCACGTTATGGGGACACCGGGAAATATAATTAATCACGTCCCGCTGTCCCCGTGACGGTGATATGTCATACGGGGACAACGGGAATAAAGTGATTATACGACCATTTTATTATTATTTAAGAATATTCAGTTCCAAATGTATCAAGACGCGAACTTTTTTTTTAAAGGTTACTAGCAGAGTTTTGCATTCTACTAGTATTCTTGTTAACGCCTCGTACTAAGCTAAAATGCTTGTGTACCGAGTGGGTTCACGTCGGTAGTGCAATGGGTGGGGTTCGAAACGGCGACCTCAAGATCACAAGTCCGACGCCCTAGCCATTGGGCTACGGCCGCTTCGACGTAGAAAGACATTCCATCAGCGTGTGTTTATCCGAGCGATGCTCAAATAAAACAAAATTATACAAAATAATCATTTATTCAGTTTGGTATCAACATAGCGTCATCGCGACGCGCTCTCAGCTCCACGCTCCGCCGGTACAAACATACACACATACATTATATACATAGGTACAAAACTTGGTAGGATCACTACTAACACAAGTCTTACATCTAGTCAAAATCGTACAACTACACGACAAGAGACGATGTCATACAAAAACGAAAACTCGAGAAAAATTTACCCTTAGCCTGGCAGTGATTACATAACGACCAATCTATTTTGAACTGTATATGGTTGTAATAAAGTTCATAGTCAATGACTTCAAACCATGCCTACTGCCTGCTTTATTTATTCTAGTAGCTATATAAATAAATACATCATTATCATCATCAGCCCGTATAACGTCCACTGCTGAACATGGGCCTCCTTCCGAGGGAGGGTCTTTGCCATAGTCACCACGCTTGGCAGGCGGATTGGTGACCGCAGTGTTATGTTGTAATGCACAGGGGAAACGCTGCTGCCTGTTCCCTGGTACGTTTGTTATAGATGATGTAATAACAATCGGGACCAACGGCTGAACGTGCTTTCCGAGGCACGGAGGGTAGTCCCTCAACCAACCAGACCCGGAAAGAAATCTTAGAATTTACACAAAGATTTCTTGTCCGGTGTGGGCATCAAACCCACGACCTCCGAGATTTAAAGCGAGCCAATAACCGCTAAGCTACGGAGGTTGTCATAAATAAATACATAATATATATCTAAAGCTCAGTAGCATACGGTCGGATGTGCCATTATACGTCAGAAACGTCGTATGTGCCTTTATCGTAAACTGACACTTACGACCAAATGTTTCTGAGGTGTTTTGGAAATCTTCTTCCCAGTTTTAAAACAAGAATAATCCAATCTTTTAGTACATCCAATGTTACGTCGGTCAATTGATTCCCTCCCGACCCTTAGTTTGCAAAAACCCAACGACCGTAAGGCCCGCGAACTGTAAGGTAGAAAGACACACGCACAAAATTGCCCTAAATAAATCTATTTATCCCATTCCTTAATCCTCGCACTAGCAAATGCTAGGCAAGGCCGCTCGTCTATAGCACGGCTCGTTTTTATGCCCGCAGTTTCAAGACCAAAGAATGTATTTTTTTCAAATCAGACCATTTCATCGATTAAATCAACTTATCCTCGAGTTTTAGTATTTGCGTCACATCGCCTAGTATGTCTACAATTACTATTTAGTACAATAATATTATTTACAAGAACACGGTATCGACTTACATACGTTGTGTCGAATGGTTTTATATGCACGTTACATTTTCACTAAATGTATCAAAAGTTGAGTATCACTACATAGCATTAATTAGATTTTTTTATCTGTGTCAACTTGTGTAAAATATTGTTTTTATACATTCTATAAAGTACAATTTTCTTTGATCTTGTATTTAAATTCAAAATTAATTGAAATTAACGCGATTCGTAACCTTACTTATATCCTCCACAACAATGCAATCCAGGTATCTGATCAAAATACGATAAATATAACACAAGCACGAAATCGAAAATGTAAAAAGCACTTGAATAACGTCACTGCGCGTGACAAGTGTCATATCGTCGCTTAAGTTCTATCACAACGTATGTCAGAAACAGTCACTTTTCAGGAGAGTGAACTACATAAAGACCAGAAATACGAGCTAACTTTTTAATTTATTTTATGAATTAGTATTGGATGATGGGTGTTTCTAACTGGAGAGACAATGTGTACTCCCATTCTATAGAAAATAGCAACAAAAAATGATTTACTTCATGTTTAAACTTAACGACGATATGTGATATTAGCACGATTTTAGGAAACTACAAACATTTTGATGCAATATTATTAACTTTTATTTTATTACATTGTTATTTAAGAACCGTTTTTTAGGTGCACACGTGGAAAGTGTGAACCAAAAGCTCTCAGACAGGAGGGTAGAGAAAATATAGTCACGCAACTTTTGACATCTGTCATGACAATGTAACATCCATTCAACAATTTCACTTACACTATAATAATAAAATAATTAACGTGTCGTCCATTGTACAATAGTATACCATTAACTAACATCTATAGTCTCCATGACACACTAAATCATCGGAAACAAATCACATGCCACGCGCTGACGTAATCACTTTACATATTACTAACATCTGAACGCGGTTTCACCTGCGTAACTCCGCAGAAGTCAGAACTTTATAATACAATATAACATATAGCCTTCCTCGATAAATGGTTTATCTAACACTGAAAGAATTTTTCATATCGGACCAGTAGTTCCTGAGGACGCTACAGATTTGTATATTAGTATAGATACACTGTTCAAATGACAACTGATAGCGCACAAAAATGCACTCATTACATTTACATACATTACATTGGCGTAGCTTATTATATTTCATTGGGGGGTTACAAAAATATCACTACATATTATAAAATCTGTCCGTCCCTATGTATGCTTAGATCTTTAAACACTTCTACGCAACAGATTTTGATGCGGTTTCAATAGATAGAGTGATTCAAGAGGAACGTTTATATGTATAATATATCAGCATTGCACCCGTGCGAAGCCGGGGGGGGTCGCTAGTAAAAACATATCAACGATTCTTAATATGAGTATTTACTTGATATTCATTTTTTACTTTTTGTTGTTTAACAGCAAAAGAACGAGAAATTAAAAAATTGAGCATAATAAATTTAGAAATACAAATCTAGACCTGATCATAAGATTGAATGTACTATTATACTTCAGAATCAATTGGTCGTAAGTGTCAGTTTACGATAAAGGCACATCACATACGACGAATGTTTCTGACGTATAATGGAACATCCGACTTTATGCTACTTAGCTGTCGATTTTAATTAAGACATTTTAATTAGCTAGTTAGGATTCGTGGCTGAACAGTTTAGGCATTAAGTTGCTTCACCTAAGATAGCAGGTTCGAATCCTGCCTGTGCGATGGTCAAAATGTATTATTATAATCAAATCATAGAAATTTCAAAAGTACTTGATTACCAGTTAACTCGTCATTAAGACAAACACATTTAATTAGGTTATTTTTTTCAATTTGAATTTGTAACAATATAAGTAAAATAATTGAAAACAATACAATTAAAATAATTGCCCTTTAAATCTTTAACGGGCAGAACCATATTTTGAACTTTATGAACTTGTAATAAAGATCAAAACCCATCAATTCTAAACATACCTACGCCCCTTTAAAGGGTTAATGAAGCTACGCCAATGATAAAAAAACTTCAGTTCACTGAAACTTCAACCGTAAATACAGAGAATATGAATTAAATATATAAATACAGTTATAATATTAAATATTGTGGGCATTACAACTAGAGAGACATGTTAAGATACGACGAATTATATTACGAGAAGTAATAATACAAAAATGTGATTTATAACAAATATTAGGTTTTCACATTTTTAAATGAACACTTTATGGAAAAGTTTACCTTATACTATATTTCAAAAATGAGATTAATAAAATTCGATCACCAACAGGATTCGAACCTGCATCTTAAGTAAAGCCCCTAATGCCTTAACCAATTAGGCTACGGTGGAACCACAGCCGGTCATCGAAATTGATTAATCTCTTTGTAACACGTCTCTAAGGAAGACGGTAGTGCCATCTATCGGTAATGATCCGCATTACTTCGATAAATATCTCCAAAGCTACTTTTGGTATTAAATATTCCAAATCACGTTCGAATCTTGCCGGTGTTTGAATTTTAATAATCTCAATTTTGAAAAATATTAGGTTTTTCTCCCAATCTAAAAAGACTTCCCTTCACAAGGGAAATAAATCGATGTCAAGGGACTTTCATCATCATCATTTCAGCCGTGGGACGTCCACTGTTGGACATAGGCCTCCCTCATAGATCTTTTCAAGGGAGTTTACTAACATTTAATTCAGAGACCCATAAGTACAGTAATCTATGGTTCATACAAGTAATTGTTTCGAATTCAGAACACTGGGTCTCAAAAGCAGCTATCAATACCACTGAGCCACTAGAAGAATCAAATATATAATACTTTACTTCATGTCGGTAATATAATTCAGATATTTTTATCGTACTTTTCCTAGGCACGGAGGGTACTCCCCAACCAATCTTTTTTTTTTTTTGGGACGGACATATGTAGTTGGCCCCGCAGCTTTTGCTTCTTCACCGGGCATAAAGGCGAGCAGAGCTCCAGCCTAGATAAATGGTTTAAACACTACAAACTAAGCAATCTGCGCTGAGGGGCGTCCCCTGTGGGACTTGGACCTCGGCTCAGGGGGGTCGCTGACGGGAAGATTGAGGGATTATGGCTTTTAGTCAGACCTGGATAGAAACATTTGCATTAGCACGATTTTTATTGTCCGGCGTGGAAGTCGAACCTGTGATTAGCGTACCATTAAATCGTTCAAGTTTTATGGTCCTCCATTCCTCCATTGTTGATATCTGCAGTAGTTTGAGAATGAATACAAAATATAACCTATTCATTGACACGACTTAAAACTAACCTTATACAAACATTTGGACACATTTACCTGACGACATGTTCTGTCTCACTCATACAACACACATTTGTATTATACACTTCTCTTTCATTCCATCTATATTGACACCTGTCATTTTCGTACATTTTATGAACAAAAAATGTCACAATGAAATATTTTTTGCTCTCCAATTATATTAAACTGCTCGCTGCTCTGGTTAGCAGATGGTTCAGTAGGATAGCAAATACAGTGTCCATACTTTCTGGAGTAAGTAATGCAAAAATTAACTCGGACGCTGCCGCCGCCATTGTTAGATTAAAAAGTGACATAAAATAATGACAAATGTCAAAAACATATTTGTTTTTATCAGCGTTATATCTAAAATGCCGCTTTATATCACGTTATTCCTCCCTCTTGTTTCCCTCTTAATATTATTCTTAAAAAACATTGATATTATTTCAAAACGCAATTATTACAATTTTAACAATAAAAAACCGACTTCAAAGAATAAAACTATCTCAAAACAAATCGGAAGCTACTCCACACTCTCATCAAACTAACATTGACAATTTAAAAAAACGGTCAAATGCGAGTCGGACTCGCGCACGGAAGGTTCCTGCTGCCGTTATGGATAACGAGCAAAAATGGCAAAAAAAAAAAGTTTGTTGTATGGGAGCCCCCCTTAAGTATTTAACTTATTTTATTTTTATTTGTTGTTCGCATCGGGAATACATAATTTGTTAAAATTTTAACTGTCTAGCTATCGCGGTTCTTCAGCTCCAGCCTGGTGACAGACAGACAGACAGCGAAGTCTGAGTAGTAGGGTGCCGTTTTTACCCTTCGGGTACGGAACCCTAGAAAGTAATTCATCCATTTGTCGCTCACATATTTAATGCAAATTGAAGCATGAAAACCATTGTCAGAAAAAAATCATCATCAAAATCTGTTCACCCTATCGAAAGTTCTGAGGTAACAAACATCGAATTGAGAACCTCCTCTTTATGAAGTCGGTTGAAAACAATAATTTTCAGGGTGAAACAAGAACAGGGAGAATTAGAACCTACCCCCCCTACCCTACCTAACACCCCTGTTGACACCCCGTGTGTGCGTTAAGTACATACATAGTTACTAATAAATAATTGTCTACTATTTACAATGTCTCGCTTTCGGTCCCTCGTCACAATATTTTCCAGTGATGGTTTATTCCAATAACATACATACATTCACGCCTCATTCCTATAGGGATAGGCAGAGACCACTTCCTTCCACTTGCTACGATCTTGACATACCACTTTCACCTCTTCTACATTCAGTTGAATTCCTAAAACGACTTAAATGAGTGGTCTCGCGCGAGTCGTACTGCAGCCGTAGCGCAATGGCTAGGACGTCGGACTTGTGATCTTGAGGTCGCCAGTTCGAACCTCACCCATTGCAACACCGACGTGAACCCACTCGTAACACAAGCATGTTAGCTTAGCACGAGGGTTTAACAACAATACTATTAGTGTGCAAAAACTATGCTAGTAATCTTTATAAAAAAATCACATTATTGAAAAATATTCCCTCTCAACAAACAATAGGGACCGAAAGCTCACCGTGCACACTGAGGCACGCAAGAGATCTATCATTACAATGAGATTTCATCGTCAACTCATAAACCTAACAATTGATCTACAAACTTAAATATAATAATTACACATTTCATTCAAGTCAAAACTAACATGATACTTTTAAAATTCCATCGCTTCTTACCAAATTATCATAATAAGTATAAGTCCATTTGTAGGACACAGGCCGTCAAGTGGGTTTGCCACAGTCACCACGCTTGGCAGATGGGTTGGTGACCGCAGTATTATAGAAAAAACATTGTATTTTTGGTCATTATTTGGTCGTTCCCTGGTATAAGATTGTTATAACAATGAGGACCTACGGCTTAACGTGCTAACGTGCGTGCAGACCCAGAATGAAATCTTAAAATCGACATAAAGATTTTGTTGTCCGGCGTGGGGATTGAACCGAAGATCTCTAAGATTTAAAGCCAAATACGGCTACGCCGCGGAGATTGTCTTTGTTTTTTCTATAAAAAAAATGGACCTAGACCCGCTCCCCCCCCCCCTTTAAATGTTAAAAAGTAAGAAATGGCCCTTTACAACACAAACAAAGAAAATATTTCTTTACAGATGAAATTATTACCTTATTATAACCGACTTTATGTACACTGTTATTAAAAATTGATTGAAAACTGTTCCAATTTATAAAAAACTAGTTTCCGCGCCACGGTTTACCTGCGTCAATCCCGTCGCCGTGGAAACTTCGACTTAAACTATAGCGTATGACACTCACAAATGACGTGGCTTTCTATTGGTAAATCAATTAGCAAAATCGGTTCAGCAGATCCAGAGATTTCCGCCTACAACCTCACAAACTTGACCTCTTTACAATATTAGTACAAATGTTGTTATAACTAAGTCACCTGCATATCTTGAGATTATTAACTTACTTACTATATTTCCACATTGTTTTTTTTATAAATAACTCACTAAATTGGTAAGAAATACGATTCAGTGTTCATGTCACTTAGTTAATCCACTGTCACTCCTGCAGCAGCCCCCGCGCCTTGGGCGTGAGCCTCCGCACTCTGCCGCGCGAGGAGATGGACACGGGCTCCGGGGCGGCCCCCGCCGAGCCTCCCGCGGAGCCCCCCGCCGAGCCCCCGGAGCCCCCCGCGCCACCGGAGCCCCCCGCACTCCCCGCGCCGCTCGACGACGCGCCCGACGTGAGCGAAGTACTGGAGGAGCCGCCCGCTCCTGGCACATAAACAGACATTGTAGAAACTAAATAGTAGATTGTTTATCTAGGGAGCAAACAACTATTTTAAAGGCGAGAGTGTTTTTTTTTATCCAGAGCGCAGGGAGGGATTAAAAGTATGTCACTCGAGCTTAAAATAGTGTTGCTCCCGAGGTGGACACTCTACTTTTTATCACCCTCTATGAGAAAATAAGTAAGTGCAACTTATGAACAAGAATTTATTTACGCACAATGAAGAACCATAAGACATAACATTATTAACAATATCCACACTCCAAATTCAAATCAATTTTGGTCCCTAAGGGATTAATGAGCTATTTTGGTCCCTAAGGGATTAATGAGCTATTTTGGTCCCTGTTTACGAGGAATAAACTAGCTCTTTTTGAATAGTTGTGATAAAAATAAATATTAATCATTTTTATTTTATGTATATGTTATGGACCAGGTGATTAATGCGGGCTTTATGAATAATGCCTAGCTCTATCGGGCTAAGTGACTTATACTATCTTAACTTAATTATTTATTACATTGCACGGTCATTATTATATACATTGCGTCACCGCCACCGTGTCGGTTAGGTTAGTAATATAATAATTGTGCGTATTTTATATGAGCAGCCCAAATGTTTTTGGGTGGTAAAAAAAATTGCATTTTTCATAATGACCGGGTATCATCACTACATAGTATAAAACAAAGTCGCTTTCTCTGTCCCTATATCGCTATGTATGCTTAAATCTTTAAAACTACGCAACGGATTTTAATGCGGCTTTTTTTAATAGATAGAGGCATTCAAGAGGAAGGTTTATTTTATATGTATAATACATCAGCGTTGTACCCGTGCGGAGCCGGGGCGGGTCGCTAGTTATGTATGTATAATGCCCAGTTTATCACTTGGTCCATAACATTATTATAAGTGCTCACCGTTCTGGTTGTTGTGCGCGAGCGCGTGTCCGTTGAAGTAGTTGTGGTCGGAGTGCGTGGCGCTCGTGCTGGCGCCCTCCGCGCTCGCGCTCTGCAAGCACAGCACAAACGTTACGCTCAATCCTACTAATGATCATCATCATCAACATCAGCCCCTATAACGTCCACTGCTCAACATGGGCCTTCTGAGGGAGGGTTTTGCCATAGTCACCACGGTTGGTAGGCGGGTTAGTGACAGTAACAAAACACGGCTGCCCGTTCTCTGGTATACGCTTGTTATAGATTATGTTTTATCCGGCACCAACGGCTTCAAGTGCTTTCCGAGGCACGGAATGTAGTCCCTCAACCAACCAGACCCGGAAGAAATCTTATAATTAACACAAATATTTCTTGTCCGGCGTGGTGATCGAACCCATGACCTCCAAGATTTAAATCGAGTTAAATACCGCTACGACACGGAGATTGTACGGAGAAAAGAGTTCTACGAGATACATTTACGGAGATATGGATGTAAGCGAGCGCGGCATCTAGTCGTGCGATACCAAGCATTTATCGTTTTGTCGAATCGACAAATTGTGGTCGTGGTCGTGTTTGTGGTCATGGTCGAGCGCGTACCTGTGCGGCGTGGTGCCTCCTCCTGTGCGCGAGGTGCGCGCGAGCGTGGTGCTGCAGTCGCTTGCTGATGGCGGCCACCGAGTTAGTGGTCATGTTTGTGGTCATGTTCGTGCACGTACCTGTGCGGCGTGGTGCCTCCTTCTGTGCGCGAGGTGCGCGCGAGCGTGGTGCTGCAGTCACTTGCTGATGGCGGCCACCGAGTTAGTGGTCATGTTTGTGGTCATGGTCGTGCGCGTACCTGTGCGGCGTGGTGCCTCCTCCTGTGCGCGAGGTACGCGAGGTGCGCGCGCGCGTGGTGCTGCAGTCGCTTGCTGATGGCGGCCACCGAGTTAGTGGTCATGTTTGTGGTCATGGTCGTGCACGTACCTGTGCGGCGTGGTGCCTCCTCCTGTGCGCGAGGTGCGCGCGAGCGTGGTGCTGCAGTCGCTTGCTGATGGCGGCCACCGAGTTAGTGGTCATGGTCGTGCGCGTACCTGTGCGGCGTGGTGCCTCCTCCTGTGCGCGAGGTGCGCGAGGTGCGAGCGCGCGTGGTGCTGCAGTCGCTTGCTGATGGCGGCCACCGAGTCCTCCTCGCTGTCCTCGTTGTAGCGCCGCTGGCGCCGCGCGCGCAGGAACACCGTCGCGGCCTGCGCATAGCCGAGGTCACCACACGCGCTAGAGCGGGGCGGACAGCGGACCGCTCCGCTCCAAGGGACAACAATCAAGAAACCATACATGGATTTTATTTAAACGCCGTGTCATGTTTATAAACTTCGCGTCATGTTTATATAGGCGTCTATTAACATCTATCTACACTCGGTTCCAAAAATAACGGGTCAGTCACATAAACCCGAATATCTCCCGAACTACGTATGCCATCCTAATGAAACGAAGACTGATTTTTGAGATATTTGATTCAATTGAGAATTTAATTATACAGATAAAAAATAAAATAAAACTTAGTTGCACCCACAATATTAATCTCTAAATTAAAAAAAAAACTAAAGTAGTCATATTTTTCTTAAGATTACATTTTTTTATGATTGTTTTTTTGCTGTTTTTCATCACTTTCTTCATTTAATACTTTGTATTGCCTCCACGAGCTCTTCTGACAGCTTCCAGGCGATTAGGCATGCTGTACACCAAATTTCGGAGCCGGTGCTGAGGAATACCTTCCCATTCCTCCACCAGTGCTTGTTTGAGCTCGGGAAGCGTGATTGGTGGGGGGTTTCGACCATTCACGCATCTCTGAAGCTCGTCCCAGGCGTGCTCGATGGGGTTTAATTTCGGGCTTCGCGCTGGCCACTGCATGAGTTCGATACCGACCTCTTCAAGGTAGTCATGTACAATTCTGGCGGTATGGGGACGCGCATTATCATGCATTAAAATGCCATGCCGGTCCATCCTGGCCATGAAAGGACCTACATGTTCATTGAGGATCTCTTCCACGTACCTCTCTGCATTTAGAGTTCCGTTTTGAATGAGTACCAGCTCGGTGCGGGCCTCAGCAGAAATCCCAGCCCAAACTTGTACGGAGCCTCCACCGTACGCCACTTTTTCCTCCACACACGCTTGATGGAAGCGCTCCCCTGGTCTTCTGTACACCAACTGCCTACCATCATGCTTATAAAGCATGAATTTAGGCTCGTCCGTGAACATTACCTTAGACCAATCGTCTAGTGTCCAGTTTAGGTGCTCGCGCACGTATCTCGGTCTTGCAATTCGATGTCCCCGTTCCAGTTTGGGGAGATTTGCGGGCCTCAATGGTTTCAAATTTGCTTCAGCAAGACGTCTTCTTACTGTTTGAGCGCTTAAATTGCCACCTCCAAAGCGAATAAAGTGAGTTTTTAGACCAACAGCAGTTTGAAAACGATTTCGGAGCATTGTAGCCACCAGTTGTCTGTCTTCCCTGGCCGTTGTGCATCTTGGTCTGCCATTTCCTGGTCCTCTAAGGTGTGATCCAGTCTCTTGGTACCGCTGGACTACCCGCTGAACAGTCGACAAAGATACACCAATGTTTCTGGCTGTTTCACGCTGGCTCCGCCCAAGTTCCAAAAAAGTTAGGCTTCTGGTACATTCCTCTAGCGTGACTGCCATGCTTCACCTCACAGAATAATAATTATGCACGTGGAAGACGTTCACGATATTTTTTTTTGTGACAGAATAGAAATACAGCAAAAAAACAATCATAAAAAAATGTAATCTTAAGAAAAATATGACTACTTTAGTTTTTTTAAATTTAGAGATTAATTTTGTGGGTGCAACTAAGTTTTATTTTATTTTTTATCTGTATAATTAAATTCTCAATTGAACAATCTTCGTTTCATTAGGATGGCGTACGTAGTTCGGGAGATATTCGGGTTTATGTGACTGACCCGTTATTTTTGGAACCGAGTGTAGGTGTCGCGTCATTTTAATATAATCGTCACACATCATTTTTATGTAGGTGTAGGATTATTTTGACATATGCGTCGCGTATTTTTTAAGTGTAAACGTCGTTAAACGCTTTGAGAAATTTATGAGATGGGAAATAGTAGATTGTTTATCTAGGGAGCAAACAACTATTTTAAAGGCGAGAGTGTTTTTTTTAATCCAGAGCAGAGCGAAGGATTCTAGAGTAGAATCCCGAGCGGAGCGAGGGATTCTTAACTAGAATCCTGAGCGCAGCGAGGGATTAAAAGTATGTCACTCGAGCTTAAAATAGTGTTGCTTCCGAGGTGGACACTCTACTTTTTATCACCCTCTATGAGAAAATAAGTAAGTGCAACTTATGAACAAGAATTTATTTACGTACAATGAAGAACCATAAGAATAATAATACTTTCACTTGAGGAAGACGCACTCATTTTTTATATAATTCTAAAATCTGAATATGAATCAACTACGAACGAAAGCAGAATGCTTTTTAATTTCGCGCGTTGTTTATTTTTTATCAACTTTTTTTAAATTTGGCGCGCTCGCAGTTTTTCAGCCAGTCACATATTCAATACATTGTTCCCGCATGGTTTGTGATTCACCTCTTTGCTGATTGAAAAATTATTAACAATATCCACATTCCAAATTCAAACTAATTTTGGTCCCTAAGGGATTAATGAGCTATTTTGGCACTGTTTACGAGGAATAAACTAGCTCTTTTTGAATAAATGTGATAAAAAAATAAATTGAACTCGCTATACCGACACATAAAAATACTGGACTGGCACTCCGGGAGTGCCGACAGAAGTTTGACAAAACGTGTCAACATGCGTCAACCACTGGGCTACGACCCCATCAGTGAGTTCTAAGCAACCGGTGGCATAATCATCTTCTATTTTTGCCGAAAGGTATGTCGGCCGAGTATGTTAGACGTATTTTTCGGATGGGTATGCTGCGACATGTTGCAGTGTGTTAGATGTGCTTGTCGGCCGGATTTGACGGACGGGTGTGTCGGTCGGGTATATCGCACGAATGTCGTTGTGTGTCGTTGGATGTGTATGTCGGTCGGGTGTGTCGGCCGATTGTATTGGTTAGATGTGTCGGTTGGGTGTATCGGAGGAGTGCCAGACGGATGTGTGGGACGGATACGTCCGCCGGGTGTGTCGTGTGTGGGGTACGTACCCGGGGGGCGGGGCGGTGTCGTCGCTGGCGGTAGACGTTGAGCGGCGCGTCGTCGTCGCTGGAGTAGCGCGGGCGGTACGAGCGGTCGGACTCGTAGCGCCGCGCCGAGCCGCCCGAGCCCGAGCCGGAGCCCGAGCCCGATGTGGAGCCCGAGCCCGACGTGAAGCGCTCCCGCGTGCTGCACCGACAGAATCATCCATCAAACTAGTCTAACTACATTAGGTTTACAAATTTATTGTTTTTGTTACAACCGCAGGGTGATTCCTTCTAGTACTCTCCACAGGAGATAGATACTCCTCAGCGAGCATATATAATCTATATACCCTGTATGTCCCAGAAATTAACGTCAAGGCGGAAACTGGCATAGGCCATGTCGTGACAGTTATCAGAAAAATAATTTAAAATCTTCGTCATGTACTTATCAAATTACTAGCTTTCCGCGCGCGGTTTCACCCGCGTAACTCCCGTTCCCATAAAAACTTTAAAACATAATAAAATATAGCCTCGACAAATTGGCTATCTAACATTGAAACATTTTTTCAAATCGGACCAGTAGTTGCTGAGATTAGCGCGTTCAAGCAAACAAACTCTTCAGCTTTATCTATTACGGCAAATAACTCTTTATTAGGTACCAATTCCTAGCGTTTTTATACTCGTGATAATTTCTCAACGAAATTTCCGATTGGAATAAAACAAAAAGTATTTTACTTCTACATAAATACCTTTAATAACATTATGCTTAATTTGGATAAGGATTAATATAACGATATACATTTAACGTAGTTTCTTTCTTCAGACGATTTAATATTTTTTTATGAACATAAAAGCGGTTAGTGTGACTAAACTATGATAGTTAGATATATCTTAATAAGACCTACAAACCCGTAGTACATCATTTTGTTCTATTGTCAATAGTTTTTGCAGCGCACGCATAAATAGGTTTTCGCTTTTACACCTTGGTTTACAAAAACGCAATTTTCTTACGGATCCCCAACTTTTTTGAAAATAAAATATAGCCTATAACCTTCCTCGATAAATGGACTATCTAACACTGAAAGAATTTTTTAAATCGGACCAGTAGTCCCTGAGATTAGCGCGTTCAAACAAACAAACAAACAAACTCTGCAGCTTTATAATATTAGTATAGATAATACAATATAAATAAATCTTAAAAACTAACACCTGTGATGATCTTTTAAATATTGTGACTACAAATATTAATTTTTTGAGTTTTTTTTGGTAACGTATCCATGAATAACCCAAAATTCTGTAAATTACGGTTTAAAATTAAAACATAACTGTCTCACTTTTCAGTAAAATGTTAGATTTTTGTCCGACATTCAATTCAAAGTAATTACATCACGCAACTTTAACCGACTGCACACGTTAATACCTATGATATACACATGTATCATCAAGCAGAGGGGAGCGGGCGGCGTGGTAGCGCAGCGGCTGGACGACAGCTCGCGTGCCCTCCACACACTTCGTTTAACAACGCGACAACGATCGCATGATTTTTATTTAATTGAATTTTGACCTTTGAAAGACTTAATATAACCTAGAAATACAGTCCGCTTTTTATTCTACCTGGGTCTATCTAACTGTAAAAAAATATACAACACTATTTGGCAAGTAACTTTAAAAGATGGTGCGCTTAGTCTGGATTCCAATATGACACATGCTAATTGCTACCGAGGATCGAGAATCGAGGATTTTTTTTATGAATCTATTTTTTGTACAATTTTGCTTGAGACGAAGTGTAACGTTTTTTGCCTAGTTTCAGCGAGACAGATGTTGACGCTACATTGCTAAGTGTGAGAGGGACAGATAGTGATGCCTAGTGTCAGCGAGAATAGAATAGAATAGAATAGAATAGAATATAGAATAGAATAGTCCTTTATTTGCACAGAAAGTAGGTACAAGTTACAGTTGTTATGTTTGAATTGATCCTTATACTGACTACCTTAACTAAGGCATGCAAACGGGGTAAGCTATTAGATAACGACTTAGTTTATATTATTAACACATTCCATTAAATGAACATCTACCAGTTTATCATGTCAATATGAAATATAGTTAATCATTTTAAATACGCTTAATATACAATACATTATGTCAAGTTTAATAAAATGAGATTAAAAATTCGTCAAGTTTGAGGTCAATAAAGTTGAATTAAAATATAATTGATTTCGTAAAGTCAGGAGCATAGAGATGTCATATTATCAATTTAAATTCTTATCGGTCAAAAATTCGCTAATTGAGTAATAACATTTATTAATTAATACATCTGTCAATTTCTTTTTGAAAAGTGGAAGTGATGAAGAATTTTTTATTACATCTGGTATTTTGTTAAATATGATCGGACCCATACATATAATACTTTTCTTAACTAGAGCGGTATCGGAACCACTAACAATCAGCAAGTTTTTATACTGACTCCTGATTGGCCGGTTTCTATTTTCGGACACTTTATTAAAAAGATGCATATTTGATCTAACAAAAACAGCCACCTCGAAAATATAAAGTGATGGGTATGTTAGTAATTTAAGGGACTTAAATACAGTTACGCAGCTATCTGTTACTATTAAATTGCACATAGCCCTTATACAGCGTTTTTGAGCTTTGAACACTTGTTCCCTCAGACTACAATTTCCCCAAAATATCATGCCGAATCTCAAAATCGACGCGACTAACCCATGGTATGCAACTAACCTTGTGCCCATATTTACTTTTTTTGACAAGTTGAAGAGAACATACGCAGCTACACTAAGTTTTTTGCATACTTCTTCGAGATCGATGATGACTCTACTTTGCTAAGTGTGAGCGAGGCAGAAAGTGATGCCTAGTGTCAGCGAGATAGATGGTGACTCTACTTTGCTAAGTGTGAGCGAAACAGATAGTGATGCCTAGTGTCAGCGAGATAGATGGTGACTCTACTTTGCTAAGTGTGAGCGAGACAGATAGTGATGCCTAGTGTCAGCGAGATAGATGGTGACTTTACTTTGCTAGGTGTGAGCGAGAAAGATAGTGATGCCTAGTGTCAGCGAGATAGATGGTGACTCTACTATGCTAAGTGTGAGCGAGACAGATAGTGATCCCTAGTGTAAGCGAGATAGATGGTGACTCTACTTTGCTAAGTGTGAGCGAGACAGATAGTGATGTCTAGTGTCAGAGAGATAGATGGTGACTCTACTTTGCTAAGTGTGAGCGAGACAGATAGTGATGCCTAGTGTCAGAGAGATAGATGGTGACTCTACTTTGCTAAGTGTAAGATATTGACACTTCTTTTATCTAAGAGCGTTTGAAATAAAATCCAGTTATTAGTTTTCTTTCGTTTTTATTTTAATTTAATTAGATTTAATACAAGGTTTAACAACAAATGTTCGTGCTGTTTTCCTTCAGCTTCAATGCAAGTTCTACATCTCTGTAAAAATGATCGCGTAATAAGTCGGGCATATCTTCTCGAGTTGATGTATTCAGCGGCCTAAGCTGCACTTTGGTGCAGATCGTCTATATCTTGTATGGGTTTAGAGTATCCTTTTTCTTTTATAGTTCCCTAGGAATAGAAATCTATAGCGTATAATATAAGTCGGGCGAACGGGCGGGCCACGAAATTGTACCACCCCGTCCAATCCACCTATCTGGGTATTTTCGATTGAGAAACTCTCGTACTGCGCGAGCAAAATGCGCTGGGCAGCGATCTTGTTGGTACCACATACTGCCGTAAATGTTCAATTTCACGTCTTCCAATAAATCTGGTAATTGGTTCTCCGGCAGCTCGATTGGACCAATAACTTTACCATTCAAAATTCCCGTCCACTTTAAAACGGTACTGCGAGCTGTCTTCCCGCATCAAATGTGGATTTTCCACGTGCCTTTCGTGCAAATTGTGGAGGTTCATATAACCGTCCTTTTTGAATGTCGATTCATCGGACCATAACATTTTTTCGAAATAAAAATAATATAAATAAATTGGCGTTGCACAAGCATTCTCCGTTAATGAGATTCATGATGATGTGTATCGATATGCCATGATAACACACTACACATACATTTTCTCATACCGTGGCGAACATTGACGTAATTCATTGGCGGATAAGTGGGAGTTTGAAGACGTAAAAAGAACGCTGAACGACAGTAGAGGGTATTTGTTCTAGAATGTAAGTGTAATAGTTTTATTGTAGAATCAATACTTTACTAGCTACGTTGGAAAAGGCTAGAATGAATAAAAAACCGGCCAAGTGCGAGTCGGACTCGCGCACGAAGGGTTCCGTTTCAGTTACAAGTGCGTACCTATTTTTGATATCAAGAATAAATAAATAAAAAAGCGTATGTTTATGAAATGGGAAGGAAAGGAGAAACAAACAACAATAGAACACATACAACACCTGGAAACAAAAGTTTATGATCTGCTACGTACCTCACGCCCAGCATGTATTGAGATACGCAACATTCCATACAAAGAAAAGGAAACATCATCAGACCTGACTACAATTATCACCAAAGTGGGGGCGACGATAGATGTGGAGATAGATAGCTCGCAAATCCGCGATACATACCGCTTACCGGGCAAACCAAACACAACTAGACCAATCGTAGCAGTGTTTACCAACGTGCACTTTAAGAACCATCTTATAACAGCAGTTCGTAGTTACAACAAAAAGCACCCGGGTAATAATCGTCTAAATACCCAATGCATAGGATTGTCAGGTGAGCGCCAACCAGTGTACATATCAGAATTCCTCCCACCTAACTCAAGGAAGCTTTTATATGCGGCAAGAGAGTTTGCGAAACAACATAAGTTCGACTTTTGCTGGTCTACAAATGGGAATATATTCCTAAAGAAAGCGCCAGGAGATAAGCAGATTTTGGTGAAAACTGAACAGACTCTTCGAGATCTTCATATACAAGTGAATCAATGACTCTGTTATATAAGTTTGAAAGTGATAATTCATAGATTTTATTCATATTATCTAATGTACTCTACGCCAATTTACCATATAGCCACTGGAGTAAATTCATGTAAGTTCACCAATCCTAAACATAATCACACTACACATACAATTAATTTACCTAACAACTCACGTCATACACTACTCCCATTCAACTCAAACTCACACATGTCTTATACAACCCTTAAATACAAAAGACACATGTCTTATCAACGAAACAAAATCTCTTCTTCACAGCACATTATCGAGTTAACATGTACATGCCTTACTTTTCAAATCATTCTCACACAATTAAAAAATCCGCCAGAGGCAGTCTTAAGCTGCACCACGAGGTCTTACACATTTTCCCATATCACTAATTTGCTAAAAAAAACCACCCTTGCAATGGCTTTAGAAGACATAAACATACAACTAGATGACATAAGTGTTTCTTCTTCGCGTACATGCTCAATAGAAGATTGCGCCAAGATACTACAGCCAAAATCCGGTCTAAACGTTTTACATCTAAACATTAGAAGTATATCGAGGAATTTCAATGAGCTCCTGTGTCTTCTGGAGGCAATCAATATAAATTGTGACGTCATTGTACTCACGGAATGTTGGCTGAAAAAAACCGCAACACTTTCTATTCTACAGGGCTACACATCTAATAAAACAAATACTTTGATAAATCAAAATGACGGCGTAGTTATATATGTAAAAGAAACAGTTAAGTTCACTATAATTGAACCCCCTTTTAAAGATGCGAGTTGCCTTATATGCAATATAGAAAATCAATTATCTATTATAGCAATTTACAGACCTCCATCACAAAACAACTTAGATAAATTCTTATATAGTCTAGAGAACACTCTTATTAGTTATCAATACTGCGTAAATACCTCAATCATAGGTGACATAAACATAAATATTGCTGCTAATAACTACGACCAAAATTCTCAAACATACTTAAATCTTGCCGCATTACATGGCTTCCTCCCAGCGCATTTGATTCCTACACGACTAAACAATTGTTTGGATCACGTGCTGCTCAGGTCTAACAGTAAGGCTACCACTCTGATAATTGACACTACAATCACCGACCATTCCTCAGTCCTCCTGAATATAGAACTAATTACAACCAAAGTAACCCATACCACACTAAAAAAAACACGAATTGATATAGATAACGCTATTGAAGATATTAAATGCTGTGACTTCTCCGTTGTGCTCGCTCTTAATGACCCCGATCAAGCTACAGATACGCTTCTTAAAATGTTGACCTCTACTTTGTCGAAAAACACTACAACCCAACCCATTCGTTCTAAATTAAGGATAATTAAGCCCTGGATCACTCCCGGCCTGCTGAAGTGTATAAGAAATCGGGACCTTATGCACAAAAATTCCAATAAAGAACCCAAAAACGTTGTCTTAAAAACTACCTACCTACGCTATCGTAACTTCTGTAACGATTTGCTCAAAAAACTTAAAATAAACTATGAAACAGAATTGTTTGAGCAAGCCAAAAACTCATCCAAAAAAACGTGGGATGCAATACGGACCGTAGGGGACATTAACACCAAACCCTCCATCCCAGTAGAACTGTTAAAAACACATCCCGAGCCAGAAGAATCCATTAATGCCGTAAACTCATTTTTTGCAAACGTAGGAAGGGTTCTTGCAAATCAAATCCCACAACACCTCGCTCCATCAAACCGACCCACTAACAACTCACCAGCTACCTCAAATTCTTTAGTTTTATTGGAGACTGATGCTGCAGAGGTCGAGTGCTTAATAAAAGGCCTTCGCACGGATAGCGCCTCTGGCTGGGATAACATCTCCCCTAAGCTACTAAAGTCTACGAGCCAGATTCTTTCCCGACCTATAGCTCACATTTGCAACTTGGCGATCTCTACGGGTGTCTTCCCTAGATCTCTCTAAAAAGCTATTGTCCACCCAATACACAAGGCAGGAAACAGAGACAATGTCAACAACTTTAGGCCTATTTCAGTCTTACCCATAATTTCAAAAATATTAAAACGAATAATCTATAAAAGCCTCGTTAGCTACTTAAATAAATTTCAACTTATATCGGAAAATCAATTTGGATTTAGGAAAGGCATATCCACGGAGGATGCCGTGAATACTCTACTGGACTTTGTGGTTGAACACATAGACCAAAATAAGAGATGTCTAGGCATCTTCCTGGACCTCTCCAAGGCATTTGACACTGTCTCTGTCCCGATCTTGATCGAGAAATTGGAGAGAATAGGAATACGCGGCACGGCCCTAAATTTTTTTAACAGCTTCCTATGTAATAGAACTCAACGCGTAAAGAAAGGCGAATTCATTAGCACTGAAGAAGCCCTGGACTTCGGTCTCCCTCAAGGCAGTCTGCTCAGTCCAATTTTGTTTCAGATATATGTTAATGACATATGCCAACTCTCTCTCCCATCTTCTCGTATCATAGCCTACGCCGATGATACGGTGATTTTGACCACAAGTGACGACTGGCTGTCAGTCAAGAATAAAGCCGAGATAGCATTGAGTACAGTGATGGCTTGGTTAACTGAAAATAGCCTCACACTTAATATAAAAAAGACCAGTTTTATAACCTTTGGCGCTAGACATTCCACACTCCCTCTCGCAAATGCTGTTAACATAAGAGCCCACATATGTGCAACAAATATGGATTGTCGTGACTGCCAGCTATTAACCAGAGCTGAGGTCGTTAAGTACCAAGGGCTGCAGCTTGACTGTTGTCTATCCTGGCGCCCCCAAATACAAACTGTATCTAATAGACTGAGGAAACTTACATTTCTGTTTAAGAAATTAAGAAGATCTGCCCGTATACACATTCTGCGGATGGTATACAACGCTTTAGTTGAATCCATCCTAACGTTAATTGTATCACCGCTTGGGGAAATGCTCCAAAAAGTACACTTATTCAAGCAGAAAGAGCACAACGAGCTGTGATAAAGTCTATTTTGAGTAAACCTTTCAGACATCCCACGCGTCAGTTATACGCTGAGAGCAAGGTACTTACTGTGCGCCAGATGTACATCCTACGCACAATTATAAGAAAGCACTCCAATATGCCATACAAAATAAATGCTCAAAATTTAACCACTACAGCTAGACGAAGACCCCAACCAATTTGCCCAAAAATACACACAAAAACATGTTTCGCACAACGACACTATAAATACTCCAGCGTTTTACTGTATAATAAAATTCACACAAAAAAAAATATTCACCACCTTAATTTACACCATTGTAAAAGGAAAGTTAAAGAACACCTGCTCTCTCTGAATTATAATGAGACAGAAGAGTTGCTAAATCCACAACTAATTTAATACAAAGCAATCTCTCATACTCTCTCTCTCTCACACACACACACACGCGCAAACACACACACACACACACACACACACATACCTACACAACACATATAAAACATACTTACTACTCCATGTCTTCTCTTTTTTTTTTTCTCTATTTGATTAAAATAAAGGCATTCGGCATCGTAACCTACTTACTCAACCACTTAATTAATACTGGAACATTATTGTAAAATGTAGACGGATTGGATGTCCCCCGTAACACAGGAATTTCCTAGCTCGGGGGCCATTGATCATCGTATATTCCAAAGAACCCATGTATCTAGTTCATTAAGTCATGTTAATAGAAAATATACCGCATTGTACTTTTTTGGATGCCAATAAAACATTATTATTATTATTATTATTTTATATTTTTACATTCGAGTTGATTGAATGAAAGCTAAATTGCGGTTTACGATTTTTGACGCATTAAAAAAAAACTACTTACAAGATCTCGTTCAAACCAATTTTCGGTGGAAGTTTACATGGTAATGTACATCATATATATTTTTTAGATTTATCATTTTCTTATTTTAGAAGTTACAGGGGGGGGGACACACATTTTACCACTTTGGAAGTGTCTCTCGCGCAAACTATTCAGTTTAGAAAAAAATTACATTAGAAACCTCAACATCATTTTTGAAGACCTATTCATAGATACCCGTACACGTATGGGTTCGATGAAAATATTTTTTTTGAGTTTCAGTTCTATGTATGGGGAACCCCAAAATTTATTGTTTTTTTTTTCTATTTTTGTGTGAAAATCTTAATGCGGTTCACAACATACATCTACTTGCCAAGTTTCAACATTATAGTTCTTATAGTTTCGGAAAAAAGTGGCTGTGACATACGGACGGACAGACAGACAGACAGACAGACAGACAGACATGACGAATCTATAAGGGTTCCGTTTTTTGCCATTTGGCTACGGAACCCTAAAAATGGATCATATATTGAGAATTATTTTTATTTCGATCATAAAATACTTAAATTTTGTATTTAATAGAAAATAACTACGGGTGAAACGCCATCCATTAAATCTTCTTCATAAAACAATAAACACTATAAATCATTTTATTTCTTTCCCCTGTAAAACCATCGTCGTAAAAAGAAAGTTTTGGGCGCGAGTGTACTTTGGGAGCAATGGAAGCGAGGTCTCGATGCGACCAGCAGGGGACTACTGATGAACCAATAGCGTGCGTGCACACACCGGTGGAAGGTTCTCCCGCCGCGCCCCCTTCATACCACCATTGAGATCGATAAATCGCTCAGTGCGCATAATCAAAACCTAGTATCAGCTTGTTTATTATAATAAAATCAAGATCGCAGACAATTTAAATTTTTTAACATAAAATATTTCAAAATAAAGTTAAGAAAATACTTAAAAAGCTAACTATAGTTCGTTCGCGTTAAGAATGCAGTGAGTCATCAATGTCTCCCGGCGTAGCCCCGCCCCCTATTAACCAATCAAATATGTTCAAATTACAAACTCAAGTTCACAGTGACAGTACTATCATTTGTGGTTCAATTTAAATCCGTTACGATTTAAATTTGAAAAAGTGAATACCACTCCAATTCGTTAAAATAAAAGTGGTTCGGTAATTCATAGTGCGGAAAGAAAAGTAATTTTCAATGTTAAAATTTACCAAATAATATATTTTATGACGCAATCCTCTTAATGGACGCTGATCGATGGAAGAAATGCTGCGACTACGTCTTACAAGAAGAAAATACCATGTGGGATTTAGATGACGTCGTGGAACTCGCTGCAGAAAATACTTTTGTTATTAATACTAACGAGGACACTAGTGATAGTGATTAAAATATGATATTAATTATTTAATTTTAATTTGAACTTTTAAGTGTATTTTTTATAAATTTATTAAACTTAATCTTTTAAAATATAATTTGTTTGAATTTTAACACCACTGTGAATACACATTTTCCCTTCAGTTGCACTGATCACTCACTGCATTCTTAACACGAACGAACTATAACTAAGCATTGTCGTTCAACAAAAAACAGATTCAATTAAAGATGATGATGAATGATATTAAGTAGTCAATAAGTAATGACTATTCTCATATAAAACACAACACAACTACAATACTAACCGTTTGGCCGGCTTGTGTCTCGTCCGTCGGGGCGCCTGTGGTCTGTGCGAGCTGTGTGAGCTGTGCGAAGAGGCCGAGCTGGGCGAGCTGGCCGGGCGCTTGCGGGCCCGAGGACCCTCCTGCTACACAAACGATACATACATTCAATAGCATTCTAAATTTTACATAAAAGAAATAAAATAGCTTTAGCTACTTCACATATCTCGGTATATATACATGTAGATGGATGGAGAGGGAGAGGAAGGCCAAAGAAAAGATGGATGGATTGTGTGAAGAGTGATATGTAAGAAAAAGGAGTAAGTGATAGTGTGATGGGTGACGGGACAGAATGGAAGAAAACGGGTTGCGCCGACCACAAGTAATATGGGAGGGCAGGAAGAAGAAGACATATATCGGTATATGAAGAAGCCTATGTCCAGCAGTGAAATTATGATGATGACATATATCGGTATATGCAGCAGAGGTCGCGGGTTCGATCCCCACGCCGTATATTTTTTTTTTTGTGTAAATTCTAATATTTCTTTCCGGGTCTGGTTGGTTGAAAAACTACCCGTCTGCCAAGCGTGGTTAATATAGCAAAACTCTCCCTTGGGACGAGGCCCATGTACAACAGTGGACGTTATGCGCGTTGATGATCAGACTTCTTTTTGTGGGGTTTTTTGAAGTCGCGAGTCATGTCAACAAGCCTTACACTCTTGAAGCTCTCCAAGAGGATTTCCATCAGGAATGCAGGATCTTATTGCCAAAAAATCTAGCAAGAATGATAGATAGAAATGCCATAAATCTTGGTGACAACCACTGGCGTAGCTACCGAAGATCTGGGCGGAGAAATTTCCCAGGGCCCATAGCTTGGACGGCCCCAAAACCTTGTTAGCAAACCTATAATTCTGTTTTTAAAATATGTATACATGTCTTCTGAAAATAATACAAATCGTACGTCGGTCAACCGTGCCACTCATATTGATCTGATGGCCGGATTGCCGGTAAGCATGGTCATTAACCGGGTTTAAAGAATGGTATTTTTGTTTCAGAAACTGTGTGTACCGATTTAAATCTATGGTGGCGGTGAGGGAAAGCAGTGATGAAAGACAATTCTTCTGCCTTCGTAAGTGTCATCATCATTTTTTATTTATTTTTTTGTTGTCCGGGGTGAAATGCATTGACGCATTCCCACCGCCACTGCAGCGTATTCGCGCGATATGTGGGACTCGCCCTCTCCATAGCGTGGTATGCTAAACTCATATCACGAGGAGAGGACCCTACACCACTAAAACCTCCCGGACACTCCTTCGATCCGCCGTTGGCGGGGGCCGGGTACGCATGAGCAATCCGGCCCTCCCTTTGATGATCCTAGGATTACAATATTCGATTCTAATATGTCGCATTTTTGTTTCAGGTGTTATTTTATTTATTTTAGTATCTCTTTTTTCGTGTTAGTATTTTTGTAATATGTTTCATTTTCTTATCATTCTTTCCAATGGGAATTTAACAGAATGATTTCAACTTCTCGTGATCTTGGACCACTCGAGAGTTGATGTGAATCTGGCTGGCGGGAAACCTCGAAGACACTCGTGCCATGGTAGGAAGTGAGATCCTGGACCAGCAGTGATGGGACAGATTCAAGGTTCTAATCGTGGGCCGACTTGAGGACTCTTAGGGTTACAATCTCCATGTGATTTCATACTCCTGAGTTCTATGACGAACGTCTTTATATATTGTAGTGGACATTGTACGGGCTGATGATGATGATATAGAATTCAGGTGGCACTCACCCTGGTGTCGTAGGTGATCTCGACCATGTCGTCGGGCAGCAGCTCCTCCTCCACCACCTGGATGTCGTACGCGTTGTCGCTGGAGCCCGAGCTGGAGCCCGAGCCGGAGCCCGACGTCACGTTGCCGTTCGTCAACTTGACCGGGGGCACGTACACGTCTGAGGCAAAAAACAAACAATATATTTAACCATTTTTGTTTCACTCGCGAAACTCCCGTATCCGTAGGAATTTCATAATATAGCCTTCCTCGATGAATGGTCTGTCTAACACTGAAATTTTTTTTTTTATCGGACCAGTAGTTCCCAATATTAGTGCGTTTAAGCAAACTAGTCAGCTTTATATCCTAAACTGCTGATGTATCATACATATAAGCTTTCCTCTTGAATCACTCTATCTATAAAAAAAACCGCATCAAAATCCGTTGCGTAGTTTTAAAGATTTAAGCATACATAGGGATATAGAGACAGAGAAAGCGACTTTGTTTTATACTATGTAGTGATATAAAAGCGAAATCTCGAAACTACAAATGCAAGGAGTCTCAAATTTTGTATTTGCATCTCTTACGTATGTGCTCACTAAGACGGGATTTTGCTAAATTCAACCCCTAACAGGATAAAAACTTATTTAAAGAAGGGTGGTATAAGGGGTGTAAGTTTGTATGGAAAATCCTTTCTTTTTAAAGCTATCGACTCGCATAATATATACACTTTAATAACTTTTATGAGGGAATTTTTGTATTATTTATGAACTACCCTCAATTAAAAGTATACCCGGGTCTCAATCGCGGTACAATTTTAAGTCAAATCTTTTTATATAAATTACCTTTTAATAATCCTACGTTTCGACATGGGTTACACCAGTCGTGGTCACGGACGATAAAACAATTATGTGTACATAACGTAAAAGTTTAAAAACATTTAACCTTATTAAGTGGGAACTTCGTCAGTTTTAGTGATAGCGATTCCAAAATTACGGATAAAGGGGTCCGCTACGACTAGATTCCCACGGGAACGGGAGTTACGCGCGTGTGAACACGCGCGGGCTTCTAGTTTATCCTAATATTATAAACAGGAAAGATTTTATGTCATTTTAGCGCTTTATAGGGTTCCGTACCCGAAGGGTAACAACGGGACCCTATCACTAAGACTTCGCTGTCTGTCTGTCTGACACCAGGCTGTACCTTAAGAACCGCGATAGCTAGACAGTTGAAATTTTCACAGATGTCTATTGCCGTTACAACAACAAATACTAAACATAAAATAAAAATAAAATTTACGGGGGGCTCCCATACAAGACACTTTTTTTTGCCCTCGATATCAATAACGTCGACAGGTAGGCACTTGAAATCGTGCGGAACCCTTCGTGCGCGAGTCCGACCCGCACTTGGCTGGTTTTTATTAACAAACTTTTTTGATGTAACCGTTTGATATTTGCAGCTCGCGTTATGTCAATGTTATGACATAAGGCGAGCTGCAAATATCGTCATAAATAATTTAAAAAAACTTATTAGTTGAATGAGCACTCAGTACTCACCGTCTCTGGGCGCGCGGCTGGTGCTGGGCCCGGGCTCTGCGCTCGCGCAGCTGCTCTTGCTCTTCTTGCCCACGCCCTTGCCTGAACACACGTTAACATACATAAGGATATTTTTTTACATACATACATTAACGCCTCTTTCCGATAGGGGCAGGTAGAGACCACTTCCTGCCACTTGCTACGATCTAGATATACTCCACTCCACTCCTCCACTTTCGCCTCTTTTACATATTGTCGCTTATCTTTCTAACAGACGTATCTGTATTTTCGTCAAAAATTAGTTATACCAGTTAAAACAATTTTGAAGACGAAACGATCGGTCTAATAAACGTATCTGTATCTTCAAACGTTTTCGAGAAAACACATTTTGGCAGGTAGACGTAAGTAGCTTCTTATACAAATATGATTTCTTAGCAGAAATCATATTTGTATAAAAAGCGTAATTTTTGACGAAAATACAGATACGTCTGTTAAAAAGATAAGCGACGATATATTATACTATCATGTATACTTTTTTAATATAAGACCCCCCCCCCCCGGGGTCCACCGGTGTCTACAGGCGGGTAGGGACCCACTCGTAACACAAGCATTTATTAAGCTTAGCTCGAGAGGTTAACAACAATACTAGCAGACGGTACCTTTGCTATGCACGTGCAGTGGCTCGTCGCTGTCCCACGAGTCGTGCCCCCCCTGTGCCCGCGCCTCGCCCCGCGCGTGCACCCGCCGTGACGTCACGGCCAGCGTCTCCGAGTCCGAGCTGTCCGACGCCGCGCCCGCCGTGCACCCGTTCACCAGCTCCTCTGAACATACGAGACAACACGTTAAATATTATATTTTAACAACAAAAAACCGACTTCAAAGAAAGAAGATTAATATGCACTAAAAAGAAAAAAATCCCGGAATCCGATATATATTTTCGAGTTTTTGAAATCACCCCAGCACTTCTGGAGCCTCTAAAATGCAAACAAAAGATCAAAATATGAACCCCTATTTTACTACCCCTGGAGATGTTTCATAAAGAACCGGAAAACACATGTTCTGTAATTTACATTTAGGAGTTCGCATAATAAATTTCATAGAAATTGGAGCAATTTTGAAACATTTTCTATTGAAATTTAGATCCTCTATTTTGCACCCTTAGGGGGTGAAATCCAATAAACAATAAAACACTTAGGTTATTAATGAAATATTTTTAGGAGAATGAATATCAAGTTTTGGCAAAATCGGTAATTCTCTATGTTGCACCCCCAAGGGTGAAAGTTTTTTATGGAAAATATTTAAAATCTGCTCCAATTTCTATGAAGTTTATTATCCGAGTTCCTTTGGAAAACATCTCCAGTGGTAGTAAAATAGGGGTTAATAGTATGTATAGATAATATCTCCAGAACAACAGGAGTTAGGAGGTACTCACTGTGCGCAGCGCGAGCTGCTCGACGAGTGCGGCGCGTGGAGCGCCGCTGCGTGCGAGTAGCTCGCTGAGCGCGGGCGGTGCGCGTGCGCATCGAGCAGCGCGACCACAGCGCCTCGAACAGCGCCGACAGACGCACCGTCATCGAGTAGATCTGAACACATACCAGTCACTTGCTAGTTACTACCCTCAACACCACAACTAAATGATATTATTATCTTCATCATCAGCCCGTACTACGTCCACTGCTGAACATGGGCCTCCTCCGGAAGGAGGGTTTTGCTATAGTCACCACGCTTGGCAGGCAGGGAAACGCTGCAGCTTGTACTTAGGTACACAATTGTTAAAGATGATTTTATAACAATCAGGACCAACGGCTTAACATGTTTTTCGAGGCATGGTGAGTAGTAGTACCTCAACCACCCAGACCCGGAAAGAA
Source organism: Nycteola revayana (assembly GCA_947037095.2). Lineage (NCBI taxonomy): Eukaryota > Metazoa > Arthropoda > Insecta > Lepidoptera > Nolidae > Nycteola > Nycteola revayana. The sequence goes on from OX344840.2 coordinate 9,976,729, forward strand.
ATCTTAGAATTTACACAAATAACTTGAAAGAGCCGAGAGCAAGTAGCGCGCGCATCTTCCGTGACTCGGTCCATATAACCAAGATGGTTGGAGGGTGGTGCATTTCCCACCACCTACCCATGGTGGGTAGGTGGTGGGAAATGATCGGCGTGGGTTAAAAAATACCGCTACGCTACGGAGGTTGTTAGAATGGATAAATAAAGTAACATGTTCTGTCTGACTGACTGACTCATCATCACCGAGGCAAATCTACTGGTGCTTAGTGACGTATAGGTCCACTAAAAAGAATTTTGAAAAATACAACCCCTAAGGGGGTGAAAAAGGGGAGATTTAATAATGAATCTCCTACGAGGACGGGAGTTACGCGGGTGAATGCGCGGGAAGCTAGTCTTAAATAAATGCTTGGTCTCTTGCACTCGACTAGATAATCGATTAAATACACAACATTATCATTTGATTTTTTTTTCAGGTAACTTTTTTTTTACAAAATTTATGCTTAGGTTTGACCATAATCTCGCTTGATGGAAGGCGAAGATAAGGTCTAAGATGATACACGCTTGCCTAGAAAGTGTCTGTTCACTTTAGTTTTAAAGATGTCCAGATTATAGCGTTCCGGAAAAACTGACCCTGGCAGAGAATTCCACTCCTTAGCCGTCCACATTATGAAAGAAGAAGCAAATCGCTTCGTGCGTATTGAAGGCATGTCTACAACAAAAGGGTGAAACCACTCGCCGCGCCTAGTCGTCCCGTGATGAAAGGGTGAGGGGGGTATCAGGTTATGCAGAACCTCCGCACACTCCCCGAAATTATTATGTACGTACACACATAACATTTAAAGTAATTTATAAAAAATAAAACAAAGGTAGTACAAAGGTACTGCTTATTTCTTAAGATATTACTTCCAGCAGACCCGCGAAAGGAAAAAGAGAACAAGAATAGTGTGTAGCTTTAGGAAATCGTGATCTGAACATGAAATAATAAAGACTATGACGTTTAAAAATAATATAATAAAAAAATGAAGTTACAAACAAATACATGTATAAATACATATCAGGCATCATAGTAATGTACCAATAATTTACTTTAATTGTATACCCCACTTGGGGATATTTACCCTCCATAATTATTTTTGTGTCAGGGGTTAATAATGTAACACAGCGTGCACTCACCCGGCTCCTCTTGTTGGTGTTGTAGAGGCGGCTATTGGCGAAGATGAGCCGCACGTCGCCCGCGAACTGCTCCCCGCTGGAGTACTCCCCGCCCGCCAGACGCGCGCGCACCGTGCCCAGGTCCATGGGGCTGCTCACCACCAGCGAGTAGTCTGCCGAAAGCACACATTTATTCATATCCGCAATAATACTATTAATGCGAAAGCAACTCTGTCTATCCGCCTCCTGAACCGGTCTAAATGAAGGACTTTATCTTTTCTTTTTTTCGAACGTTTATATGTAGTTAGCCCCGTGGCTTTTGCTACTTCACCGGGCATAAAGGCGAGCAGAGCTCCAGCCTAGATAAACACTACAAACTAAGCAACCTGCGCAAGAGGGCGTCCCCTGTGGGACTTGGACCTCGGCTCAGGGCGGTCGCTGGCGATGAGATTGAGGGATTATGACTTTTGGTATTTTAGGAGAGTTTTGTGCTATTGTAGCGCTACTTTACATTTCGCGGACCTCTCCGACTTCGGGTCTATGAGGGCATCGAAAGGTTTACATGAAGGACTTCGGCTACTTTTTATAGCGAAAAAAGGGCTGTAGGTAGTAGGTGTAAAGGGAAGGGGAGGGGGGTGACGATTGTTTAAACTATTTAAGTATAAGTTAATATATGTATCTAATTACATAGATACATTTAAGGTTGTAATTTAATTTATAAAATATTTAATAAGAGCTCTTGCGCGCCACTTGCATCTTCCCCTCAGGACAACGCAATCAATTGGAAGGGACTAGAACCACCGACGCTAAGTCGCCTAGTCGACGCTAGTTTTCTCCTCATTCCCACCCTACCCTTTCCCTATTCATCCCATTCTTTAGTATTGTTTGGGTGCTGACGGTTTCGGCCCATATCATCCTCGACACTAAAGCTGATAGGAACCCTTCGCACATTGAGATTGGCGAAGGGAACACAAGCTTAGGGCTCACCTATAGGCACTCAAACCTCCTCGCTTATACCCGGCGAGGAGGGTTACACATACCTACACATCCTTGGGCCCATCCAACCCGAGGACTAGGCATCGTAACAAATAGGAGCGATAGCCGAGGAGTTTGTTGTGGGTTCTTCTCCGCGGAACGCTACGCGAGGAACCCTTGTAAATTCGTGGTAGTAAATTTAACATCCTGCGCGAAACACGTCGGAAACTTTCTCCCAGGGGCCGTCTGACTCCCTCTCACGTGCAGGCCAAATTATTAGATCGCGTGATCCAAAAATTTGGCTGGAGCTATGTGAGAAGTATGGAATTCCGCAACCAGGGGAAAGCGACCTCACGTTGTCGCCCGATGAAGGTTTAACTGATTTCAGGGCTACACCCATTCTTAAAATGGGTGTTATACGCCTACAGCTGAAATCTTCACATGACCATCGCTCAATTACCGCACTTTTGTATAATGAAAAAGTGCAGTACTTCTCGTATGGGCTCTCTGCCGAGCAGCCTTTGGGTGTAGTCATTCGCCGTGTACCACGGCAACTCGAGATTGATGACATCAAGGCATCGATCTCGAAACAAGGATTCCCTGTGCGTGAAGTGCACCGTATGCGCAAAGCAAACGGGGAATCTTTCGACATGATTCTGGTCCATCTCGAAAAGTCTGCGGAGGATTAAAGATCTTCGCTATTAAATCCATCTGCGATCTAGATGGAGTAATAGTTGAACCTCCCAGGCACAACGCTACTATAGGGCAGTGTCATAATTGTCAGCAATTCGGACATTCCTCTAGATATTGCCACGTGGAACCGAGGTGCGTGAAATGTTTGACGCCCGGGCATCACACGACAGATTGCAGTCGTCCTAAGGACCGCAACGATAGTTCCGATCCACCTGGTTGTGTAAACTGCCAGGAAATAGGGCATCCAGCGAACTATCGGGGCTGTCCCAAAGCTCCTAACAAAGGGCGTAAGCTCAAAGGAGGATACAGAAGCAAACGAAGCAGGTCCAAGACCACTAAGCCTCCATCTGCTTCCGTTTCAGTCACCAAACCGGAAACTACCAACCCTCCTATTAACTCCGTTCAGGTCCGAGGTACTACGTTAGGACCGGCTTGGCCGTATCCGAAATGGCACCCCTCTCAACCAATGGGACCGACCAACATCGTCTCACCAGTGGTTGAGGACGTCCATTCTACAGTCGCCCAAGCTTCGAAGGCCCTTCAGGCCATAAAGGCTAAAAACTCTCAAGCCTCACAGGCCCCTTAGGCCCCACACCCCACCCCTTAGGTCGTTAAGATTTTCCAGGTCTCGCAAGCCCCTCAGGCCCAAGCAAAGGTGGCCCGGGCCCCAAAACTCACACCTCTTTTGCACAAATCTCACAACTCTACGAGCGCTAAATTAGACACAATTTCCGATTACATAGCGTCTATCGATATTGACGTCATCATGGAACTTGTTGAACTCATTGAGAGGTTAAAAGATAACTCTAATGACTTCAAACTAGCACTAACTCGTGTGTTCATAAGTTTTGAGACAAACATTGTAATTAAAAAAAATAAAATATTACTGGCTGCTATTTATATCTTTTTCCAAATTTTAATTTGGAATGTAAGCTTTTAATTTCATTGATTTTCAAATTCATTTCTTTAAATTTTCTTGTGGTGGAGGAAACCAAAGAATTACGTGCGACCGTGATTTCGCCATTTAAGGTGGGAAAAACCCAATGGAGATTTTCCGTGTGGTGAAAACTTTTAGTGTGAGTCTTAATTTCGTGTATTATGCTATCAAACGATACAAGCAGTCAGTTTCTTCGCAAGATCACCAAAGGAGTGGTCGGCCACGCTCTGTGAGGACGCCTATAAACTTCAAAATCATCCGAGAGCGACTTCGCCGAAATCCATGTCACACTCAGAAGAAACTCGCTCTGCAGACTAATGTTTCGCGCGTTTCAGTCAACAGATTACTGAAATATGATCTTACGGTGAAGGCGTATAGCCGTAGGAAAGTTCACTTTTTAAACGATCGCCTTCGTAAATTGCGATGCAAACGTTGTCCATACTGCTTAGGAGACACGATGCGAAAAAGATACTCTTCTCCGATGAGAAAATCTTTACTGTCGAAGAAAAGTTCAATCGACAAAAAAATAAAGTGTATGCCAAAAGTAGCAAGGATGTCTCAGCTTCAGCGCGAAATGTCTCGCGTACTCATCATCCAGCTAGCGTGATGGTAAGGTGGGGAGTTTCGTATAAAGGTTTCACTCCGCTACATTTCTGCCAGCAAGGCGTCAACGTGAAAGCCAAGAATGATGAAAGTGACATTTTAGAGCATTTTGTGAAACCTTTGTTTCAAACTTTATTTCTAAACATGGATTGGGTTTTCCAGCAAAACTCGGCTCCATCCCATAAGGCAAAAACCACCCAAGCTAGGTTGAGAGTAAATGTGCCGGCCTTTATCGCGGCGAACGAATGGCCCACTTCCTGCCTCGCCCTTTACCCGCTGGATTATTCTTTATTGTCTGAATTAGAGCTCAGGGCCTGCCGAAAGTCCCACCCAAAGTTGGAGTAACTGAAGCAAGCCCTTGTCCGAGAAGCAAAGCGGATTCCGCTGGAAAAGATTCGTGCCATGGTTGATGACTGGCAAAATTGTCTAAGGGTCTGTATTAAAAACAGGGGTGGTAATTTTAAATAATAATTATATTTTATTGTTGATTATTATTTACTTAATGTTTACTGAAAATTTTAGAAATTTAAGTTAATTATTAAAAAAGTTATGCAACTTTTATTTCGTCTCAAAACTTATGCACACACTAGGTACAGACTAAGCTACAAACAGCCGTGGTCATTAGCTCTTTTTCTAATAAAAACTAACTATGGATAGTGTTAGGCAAATAGGAATGAGTAAAGTCTCTAGTAGGATTAAACCCAGATCGCTCCGGATAGGGTTCTTTAACGCGGACGGTATACTAAAGCAGCGAGATGAAATCGGAGAATTTCTCCGAGACCATCAATTAGACCTGTTTTTAGTTCAAGAGACATTCCTCAAGCCGTCCAATCCTGGCATCGCGAATTACCGAGCAGTTAGAAACGACAGGACTAATATTGCAAAAGCTGGCACTTTGATCTATTTCAATTGCATTGCATACCGTTGGACCCGCCAGTCGATCTCGTAAACATAGAAGTTTCCGTCTGTCGGCTAGGCATGACAGGGTATCAGCCAATCACCATCGTTTCGGCTTACCTTCCCCCAGATAAGGAGTTGTTACGAAGCGATATCCGAATCCTTCATGACTTAGGGGGAGCGGTCATCGTCGCCGGTGACCTAAATGCTAAGCATGTGACATGGAGCTGCAACACGAATAACTCGAGAGGCACCTCACTGTCACAATGCTTAGAACTCATTCCCTTCGATCCTATTATTCCTTTCGAACCTACCCATTTCCCTCATACTCCTGGCCATCGACCGGACATACTCGACTTTGCACTTGTAAAGGACGTAAACTTACGTTTATCTTCTGTACAGGTGCATCACGAGTCATGTTCGGACCACAGGCCCGTCATCATAGAACTACTGTGTCCCAGTGGTCACTCAGATTCTTCTCAGACCAAAACTGTTACTGACTGGAAAAAGCTCGGGTCCCGACTCGAGTCTGCTTCCTCAGAATATCTTGACTCCATACCCTCTCACATCCAAACCCCCGAGCTAACGCTTAACGCTATCGACTCCCTCACGGCTCACGTCCATTGTCAGGTGACACCGGACATTCCACCGGTCAAAATGTTTGGCGAACTAATCCCTTGGGAACGGCAAGCCAAGTACTTAGGCGTAATCCTTAACCGAAAGCTAAACTTTAGAGCGCATGTAGAAACCGTTCGTGCACGCGCTTTACTTACGCTTAGTCGGCTCCACTGTCTTCTAAATTCACGCAGCAATTTCTTTTTGTTTTAAAACAATATTACTAGCAGAGTTTTGCAGTCTACTAGTATTCTTGTTAACCCCTCGTGCTAAGCTAAAATGCTTGTGTTACGAGTGGGTTTACGTCGGTAGTGCAATGGTGGGGTTCGAACCTGCGACCTCAAGATCACAAGTCCGACGCCCTAGCCATTGGGCTACGGCCGCTTCATTCAATTATCACTAGATAATAAGGTTAGGATTAACACCACGTGTATACGACCGATTATGACATACGCGAGCACCGTATTTGCTCATACCGCGTCTAGCAGTTTGTACCGCTTACAAACTTTTCAAAGTAGATTCACTCGACGTGCCACCGGGGCACCGTCGTTCATTCGTAATCGCAATTTAGATTCTGATCTCCAACTGCCTTCCATCAAGCACTGGATGAAAGAGGCGTCGGAACGCTTCTTCGAAACCGCGGCGCGACACCCAAACCCGTTGGTTGTTGCAGCATCTGACTATAGGCCTTTGCCCACAAAGCGCCGTAAACACCGTCGGCCTCGGGGCGTCTTAGGTGACCCGAACGACGAGATAACAATCTACCAACTAGCAGTAAAAAGACTGCAAGAAACTAGCACCCCTACACAGAGACCACTCTATCCGACCCGTCGGAGAAGAGTACGCCCGCGAACGCGACGCGTCCCCCCTCGTCCTCCTGACTCTTAGTTTGCAAAAAACCATCCGATGCCCTCGTAGAGCCGAAGTCCGAGAGGCCCGCGAACTGTAAAGTAGAGCGACAGTTGCACAAAACTCCCCTAAAATACTAAATGTCATAATCCCTCAATCTCATCGCCAGCGACCGCCCTGAGCCGAGGTCCAAGCCCCACAGGGGGCGCCCTCTTGCGCAGGTAGTTTGGTTTGTAGTTTTTAAACCATTTATTAAGGTTGGAGCTTTGCTAGCCTTTATGCCCAGTAAAGTAGCAAAAGCACTGCACAAAAAGCAAAAGTGCGCAAAAGCACTGTGAAGTGGCCCAATACACAAACGTTCGTCCGAAAAAATAAATAAAAAAAGGCATATTTTAAAATACTTGTGGTCGAAATTTGAGTACAATAAAAAAATATATCATTCTGCTTCTCCATATAAACTAAAAGTGTGCGAAATTTCATACTCAAAAAATGTGTTCACATATTTTTTTTTCTGAGGATAAAATAGCCCTTAATGTTTTAACTATTCGGCCGCGTTCAATCGTATTTTTAAAAAAACCGTCGTCGTATTTTAAAAAAAAGTATATTTATAGGCTAGTGTTTGTCCGCGATGTCACCTGGTTGTAGGTGTCGATGCGGTCTAGGATGGGACACGTTACATGCTAGCACATGCAGTGATGTACAAGTCTCGAGGCGTCCGAGTCCCTTTGCCTAGAGCTCGGTGTCGTTTACAGGGCTCGCCTCGTATGTATTCCGCCCGACGATTCGGGAGTCTTTTTCAGAGCTCGAGCTTTATTGAAGTCTCGAGTCCTTTTTAAAGGCTCGAGCCCTTTTCGAAGGCTCAAGCTCTTTTGAAGGTTCGAGTTCTTTTGAAGACTCGAGCCCTTTTTGAAGGCTCGAGCCCTTTTGAGCGCTCGATTAATCTCGAAGCATTTTTCTGTAGCGCACTAGTCTTTTTCTGCCCTCTAGTTTTAGTGGATGCTGATGAATGAAAATAAGTAGAGGTAAACCACAATAGATTAATCGTTTACGGTGCACTTTATTCTAATTTTGAAGGCTCGAACTATTTTGAAGCGTCGAGGCTTGGCTCAAAAAAATCGCAGCTCGGTAAGGCTCGGGACTCCGAGCTTACCGAGCTCACTGAGACTTGCCATTCCGCCTCGAGGCTTCAGAAATAACACTCGACGCCTCGAGGCTTGTACATGCTCCTCTTAACTTAAAAATCACTAGGTTATATTAATAGAGGTTAGGGAATAGACGGTGGCAAGAAGTTCCACATATTGGTCATTCGTATTGAAAGCGAAGACTTTTATTATTTACCACCATTATGTCGCGGATTCACCCGCGATAGGAGTAGATTCTGCGTAAACGTGAGAGCCGATGTTGGTCACCGTTCTTGGACTGGCTAGTCCGGACTGGCCGCGCGGCCACCGCGGGACTGTGGGAGGTAATGTAGAGTATGTCGCAACTCACCGGGCGCCGGGTCGGGCGACACGGGGTGTCAGAAATTCTCGGAGTCCGGACTGTGGAAGAGTAGTGTAGAGTATGTCGCAACTCACCGGGAGCCTGGTCGGGCGACACGGGGTGTCGGAAGGGCTCAGAGTCGGCGGACGACAGCAGCTCCGTCAGCACGCCCGAGCACAGTGCGCGCCAGTCCGGACTGGCCGCGCGGCCTCCGCGGGACTGTGGAGTAATGAAGTGTACTTTAGAGAAATCAAATATCTATCGAAAGATTCCCCGAATCCTGCTCCTCCCCCGCAGGAATTCAGTCAAACTCGTCCTCCGTATCTTGGTCTTACAAGGATAATTTACCTGTTGCTCATTTATAATATTGAAACTGATTTATATGATAACAGTGAAACCGCCGGTAGGCGGTTATGAACTGACGTTTATTCATCACGATGACAGAACCATAGACATTATGACATCTACCACATAAACATCAGACACTAAGACACAAGAGGACATTCTCTTTAAGCAAATATACGAATATAAATTTGTTAATTGAAAAGCATAAATCGACCGACATATACAGGGTTGATATGACAGAGAGGCATTCAATTACGCTACGTTTACTATACGTGTTTTTTATTAATCCGATACGGTATAAAAATAAAAAGCAACCAAATTGTGATTTTCTTTTTTTAAAACAAACTAAATAGCTTACAAATCAGAGTAAAACGTAACCACCCTTTGTAAATAAATTTCACTGACCTAGCAAAGCGGCAAAGTCGCGCGCGCGCCGGTGCGGGATGTTTTGCAATGATTTGCGTCAGAGCGGCAACAACGCATCGTAGGTTATACTCAGATTTATCGTTTTAAGGTGCATGACCTATGCGTAGACATAATCAGCTGTTAGGAAAGATACATCATGTTCAAACGGCGCAAAAACTTAAAAAATCATTTGCGACTAAACTACTGCTCCTATTTAATTGATTTTTGGTAGAGCTTGGAAATGGTACCTAGTATAGGCAGTTTAAAGGAAAGCCCCTCTGTCGTATCAACCCTGTATAAACAACACTAAATTTTACTAAAAATGTACCTACAAACAAATTACAATTAAAAAAAGCAATTATTTAATTTAATACAGTACTCAGATCTGCATGTAGCAGGCTGCCATATGTGTATAGTATACATTACCTTGTGCCTGTGCAGCAGCGGCTCGTCGTCGGAGGAGTGGTAGGCGGCGACGAGCTCGTGGTACTTGGACAGCACGTCCACGTCGCGCCAGTGCGCTATGATGTACAGCAGCAGGTCCGACACGAGTCTGAGAGGAAACACACTTGTTACTAAACTGTATTTTTTATGGCACTATTCCCACCAAATTTTTTAATGGGATCAGCATCCTGAATCTGACTCTCAATGAGGTGTTCATTGAGAGTCAGATTCAGGATGCCCACAAGAATTATTTAGGCGGTCTAAGGCGTAATGATCTCCATCAAGCTGTAATGTTGATACAACATCGAATCAAAGTACCAGGAGCACATATATAGGGAAGAGCCCTCCTCACCAGAATGTCGCAGTTTTGGCGGAAAAGTTCAAGCAAGTGTCGAAAATTAGCGGGATAAACGGCTATATCTTTTGATTGGGTTGGCTTAGAAGTTTGTTTTTTGATGACAGTAGATCTAGTATTTTATATTAATTCGCTTGATACCTTTATGCGTTCCTGAGAAAAAGGGTAGGGAAGTCTTGACAGACAGACGGACAACAAAGTGATCCTATAAGGGTTCCGTTTTTTCCGTTTGAGGTACGGAATCATTGAAAGAAGTTTTACGAGACAGTGTCTGACCTGGCCTGACGCACGATGACGGAGTGCGGCTTGTTCAGCTGCTCGGCGTTGGTGGCGAGGTAACGCGCGTCGAACTGAGCAGCTGCCGTGCGCCGGTAGAACAGGTTCTCGAAGCGGGCCCTGATGGTGGCCAGGTCCACGGGGTAAGGGACCTCGCGCGCGTACGCGGGGTAGCGAGCCAGGTCCACCTGCAAACGTATACTTATAACTTAATACGTTTGTGTAGGCATGGACGTGGGTGTGTCACTCACCGGCGCGGCGAAGGGCTCGGCAGCGGCGAGGGACATGACGCAGCCGACGTGCTGCGCGATGGCACGGGTGTGGGTGTGGGTGTGGGTGTAGGCATGGACGTGGGTGTGTCACTCACCGGCGCGGCGAAGGGCTCGGCAGCGGCGAGCGACATGACGCAGCCGACGTGCTGCGCGATGGCGCGGCACGCGGCAGCACGCTCCCCGCGGGGGGGCCACTCGTGCGGCGCGGCGCGGTACAGCGTGGCCTCCAGCTCGCGCGGCAGCACGGCCACGGCGCCGCCCGCCACGTGCGGCAGGCGCGCGGGGTCCAGCGGCTCCAGGTCCCAGGCCGACAGGCGCTCCACCTCGCCGTTGTCCCAGCGCACGCGCAGCGCCAGAAAGTGCGCGGCGGCGGAAGCGGCCCAGGCCGCGGCCGCGGGGCCCCGCGCGCCCGCCGGGGCCCCTTCGGCGGGCGCGGGCGCCGCGTTCTCCAGCACCACGCCGGTCCACCAGCAGTCGTCGATGATGCAGCGGAAGCGGTCACCGGCCCCCCAGCGCCGCGCCGTGGCCGCGTCGAACTGCTGGCGCAGCACGAGGAAGTCGATGACGTCGGCCATGTCGTGGTAGCGCACGGTGAGCGAGCGCGGCGCGTCCAGCGCGCACGCCAGGCGCAGGCTCGCCACGCGCGGCGGCTTGATCACGTACTTGATGCCCACCACCTTCACCGCCTCGCACTCCTGCCGGACAGAAGGGGCGATACAAACGACTGGCGATGTCAACTTTGGAGTATGAAGAGGATCACAGGATCGAGCCAATTCTTGGTACGTTAAGACAAAAACTCGAAACTTATTTTTCCCAACGAGCTGAGAGGACACAACACTATAAAGAGTCCACATAAGGGTTCCGATACAAAGGTAACAGAAAACTTAAGAAGCTGATGCACTATGCGGATAAAATAAACCATAAATAAACGTATAGATCTGAAACTTTAATCATTCCCGCAAATTCTTGACAGGAGCTTGACAGGATTCCTGCACGAACCAAGTATAAAATATTCCAGTTTAGGAAGATTTTCTATATTGTCACATATAGTTTGGAGGATCAAAGTAGGTCTACAGACTACTGTCACAGAAGACAAAGACATAATTTTGCTAACAGAGAAACATCTTGTCATAAGATCATCTGCGGTCAAGACACGGAGGACGAATAGCCAAGTCTGGAGGCGAGTTCCACTGACTTCGTACGGGTGTGGGGCAGGATACCTCAAGCCGTGTATCAAATGGCCCTTTATTAACATATCCTACCTATATAACATACAGGTTATAATTCAATTCCCTGAAGCCCGTAAGGGTATGGCGCTTAGCATGTGCAGTTACCATTGTTTTCTATATTATACAAAACAAATTATTCTGTATCTTTGAAAATACCCGAAAAATTTAGCAGAGCGCACAGTAACAATTAAAATGTAGTTTACTTTTCCTTCTTTCTATGCAATCAGGGTTATTTTCGGCCGAAACGTATTCCTGACCACTTGAATACTAACTCCAATACAAATTAAGAAATAAATAAGCTGAATTTTAATTATAAATAGTAATTTTTTTTAAGAAGATCTTCCACTTTCATAATTTTGGTATCTTTAAGAAAAATTTTGTAAAGACTTACAAATAATCTTTTCACTATTTTCAAAGATTATTTAACAAATAATCTTTTCACAATTTTTCTAATATATATGGCGGTAGTACTACCGAACATCTTGTATTCGGCTGAAACCTGGACCGTATACCGTCATCATATTCAGGTGTTAGACCGCTTCCACCTTGGATGCCTGAGCAATATAATAGAATCCGATGGTCTGATTACGTACAAAACAATAAAGTGACTCAAATTCAAAATTCATTTATTCCGTAAAAATGGTTACATTTGTTTGGAATTGTCATATTTTTTCCCCTACCGTGCAGTGCGGTGACGTGGTGACTACTGAGAAACACTGCAAAAAATCGAAGTAGGTAGCAACCTTCTTTTAAAAAAGTATATTATATATAGTTATGTAAAAGTCATATTATTAAATATCAGGCTAATGACATAATCAGTGCTGCAAGCAGCAGTGTCATTCCAGAGCAAGTTACTTCAACTTTGTCTGGAATTACACTGCTGCTTGACAATATTATAAAAGTAATGATAAATTGATAATTTAAAAAAGATTCCTCAGGGTTTCTTGCCAGTTCTTCTCAGAGTTGCCACGTCTAGAACTGGTGGTAAGAAATGAAATGGACGCATCATAAGAACATGATTTTTAATTTTTATTGTTTCTATATGAATAAAGAAATTACTGACTTGACTACTTACTACTGTACTTCAGAAGCATTTGGTCGTAAGTGTCAGTTTACGGTAAAGGCACATACGAGCTCTAGAATATGTATGTAATATGTAAGTACTCACGTAAACATGGGACCTCTCCCACGGCTTGTCCCGCGGGTTTAGTTTGTACACGTCCTTCTCGGCCACCGCCTCGAAGTACCTCTGGTGGCCCTGCAACAACCCTGCGGTTAACTCTCTCATACTTATAAACTTACGGGTTTTATAACATATATATCTTCTTTAAACTTTAAGAGCCCTTCTGTGAGAGTAATATTATTAAGACGGACCATAAGTATATCGACGGACGCGCTTTAGTACTACCACCGGATACCAATTCAACCCAACTGAGAAGACCTGGAGAAACAAACTCAGTGGATTATTCTATTGGCAGTTTCACCGCGTCATCATCGAGACGATCCGTCGAAACATACACAGGTGGGCACGTCCATAGGGTTTCGAGTTTCGATCCAGTCACTTTTATTATTTTCATTAAATAGTAGGTATTTCATTAAATAGTAGGTATATCAGTAATTTAAATTTTACTCTTGCTCATCTGCTAGCAGTTTTAGTCTGTTTTTGATTTCTTTTTAAAAGATCACTAGCACAGTTTTGCACATTATTAGTATCGTTGTTAACCCTTAAAAATGCTTGTGTTACGAGTGGGTTCACGACGGTAGTGCAATGGGTGCATGGAGCCACTATGACACAAGCGAGGTCTCACCAGTCGGAAGTACAGGCACTCGTCGCCCATCTGCGGGTGGTAGGGCGCCTTGCGCGGGCAGGTGGCGGTGAGCCAGTCGCCCGGCCGGAACTCGTCGGGCAGCTCGTCAGGGCAGCTCACGCTGGGCGCGGGGGGCAGGCTGCTGGGGGCGGGGCCGCTGGGGGCCGACACGCTGGGGGCCGTGCTGCTGGGCGGGGAGCGCTTCACGGTCACCGTGCTGGGGCTGTAATTACGACTTCGTTTGTCAGATCCAATATAGATCATCATCATCAGCCCGTACAACGTCTTCCTGCTGAAAACATGGGCCTCTTCCCGAGGGAGGGTTTGCCATAGTCACTAGTTATTATAGATTATGTTACAACATTTAGGACCAATGGCTTTACGTACTTTCCGAGGAGGGTAGGGTAGTCCAACCAAAAGGACCCGGAAAGAAATCTTAGAAATTACAGAAAGATTTCCTGTCCGGCGTGGAGATCGAACCCAAGACCTCCAAGATTTAAAGCGAGCCAAATGCCGCTACGCTACGGAGGTTGTCGTTTTTAATCATTTTAGTGAACTACCGAATATACACTTAATTGTACCATTAATGAAAAGTAAATAAATATTTATATTTTCTTACTGAAAAAAAAATGGGTTAATGATATTGTAATTAACATCCCTACTATTATTATAAATGCAAATGTAAGTTAGTTTGATAGTATTTTACGCGAAAACTGCTATACCAATCATCATGTAACTTTGTACGGTATTTGAAGTAACATAAGGGCTATTGGTGTAAAGGCGATAGGGATTTTTTTTGTAAAAATATTACTACCACAGTTTTGCAGTCTACTAGTATTGTTGTTAACTCCTCGTGCTAAGCTAAAATGCTTGTGTTACGAGTGGGTTCACGTCGGTAGTGCAATGGGTGGGAATCGAACCGGCGACCACAAGATCACAAGTCCGACGCCCTAGCCATTTGACTCAATTTTCATTGACTTTTTTTTCTCTTTTGCCGTTTATGTCCCACTGCTGGGCAAAGGTCAACCCCATATCTTTGTGCTCTTTTCTAGCGCCACTTCGGACCAACCATCAAGGTACGCGTCTAGATCGTCTAGATTTCATTGAGTTAGGCTATATTAAATAAAAGCTAGTGTGAATATAACAGGGCTATGTATAATATAAGGGTGGCTCACCGGTTGGTGGGTATGGGCCTCCGCCGGGCGCGGGCCGGGGGCGCCAGCGCCGCGCCCGCCTCCCAGTCCGAGTACTGCGACGACGACGACGAGCTGCAACAACACCACAGTCACCGCCACGCTCCCTGGTACACGCTTGTTATAGATCATGCATGTTATAACAATCGAGACCAATCATTTAAAATGCTTTTGAAACAGAGTTTAGTCCCTCAACCAACCAAACCCGGATTTTTTATTTTAAGCAATGATTTCTTTCATTCGGAGCGGAATCGAATCCACGACATCTTAGATTTAAGACGAGTCTTGCACTGCTATGCCACACGCGGTTCAAAACTACATAATAAAAATATATTTTCCATTAAAAAATACTACATAAAAAAAAAAATTGGCCATTTACGCAGGAGACAACTGTGTGTGCGCACACGCAGGAGCGTGGTAAAAAGTAATAGATAATATTAATTTACTCTCAAAACCCATATCTTAAAGTGCACTCTCAGGCACGGATAAAAACCCCCAAAAATCCGCACAATCCCACAGATTTCTCTCGGTTCTCTCGAGTGGGTATCGAACCCAGACCACCGATACTCAAAAGCAAGTATTGAAACCACTGCGCCACCGGTAGAACCGCATGTCTACGTTATCTTAGTACCGACCTGTCGTCGCTTCTGTTCCCATTGTGCGAGCTGCGTCCAACAATAACACAACATTATTCATCATATTCATCAATCATTCCCTCTAATATGGCGAGGGAGGCGATGGCTGTGTGCTCATACGTCATACACGTCAGCGATCACTTCCTCTTATATTCATAAATCTGACTTTGATATCAGTGGCACCTTTGGGTTGTGGTTCTAACCCCTTAAGGGTGCCCCCAGGTGTGTGTCACTTAATTGTATGCTTT
Organism: Nycteola revayana; assembly: GCA_947037095.2. NCBI lineage: Eukaryota > Metazoa > Arthropoda > Insecta > Lepidoptera > Nolidae > Nycteola > Nycteola revayana. The sequence goes on from OX344840.2 coordinate 9,992,138, forward strand.
TATCAAATTTTCAATATGTACTTTTAATAATTATTAATGTAAATATAAACTTTTCATGAGTTAATGACAAACGGACGGACGCAGTACATTGTCTGTAATATCCTACATTTAGCAGCCCATTACTTACCTAGTTTAATTCATAGAATAAGAATAATAACCAATCTATACTAATATTATAAAGAGGAAAGATTTGTATGTAAGTATGTTTGTAACGAATGGGCTCAAAAATGTCTGGGCCGATTTTAAAAATTCTTTCACCATTTGAAGGCTACATTATCACTGATATATAGACTATATTTAATTATGAAGTTCCCACGGGAACGGGAGTTACGCGGGTGAAACCGCACGCGGGAAGCTAGTTAATTATAGTTCTATCACATTTTGACAAGTACAAGTGTATGTAAATACCTAACAGCTGAATAAATTAAATATTTCATCATCATCATCATCAGCCTGTATAACATCCACTGCTGAACAAGGGCTTCCTCCCACGAAATGATATGCCATAGCCACCACGCTTGCCAGACGGATTGATAACCGCCGTATAATGTCATAGTACATAAGGAAACTGCATTTATCATATTATATATGAATTGTACTGTACTGTATCAGCCCTTCCACTGTAACAGATTAAATTGGGGTATTTAAAATAATAAAAAAAATTAAAAGTGAAAACAAATTTTCACTGACTAAAATTTATTTATGTTAAAGATAATTAATTGACCACTATCAACACTCTAAAAAGGGGACGGCTGGTTCGTTTGGCCTAAGTTTAGGATACAAATTTAAAAAAAAACTTAAAATTAATTAAAGATAAGTCTTCAAGAATCATAGATACGGGAACATTCACCCGGATGGTATGTTTTGAAGGTATTTATTCTCCGGAACCATTCACCCGGACAGTACACCCGGACGGTACACCCGGACGGTACACCCGGACGGTACACCCGGACGGTACACCCCCGCGGTAGCCAGCGCTTGAAGCGTGGACTCATAGATCGCCGCCGGGGCGGATTGCGGGGGCGCACCTCATGCCCGGTAGAGGAGGTAACGGTTCCAAGTTACAGAATGAAGCAACACGCTGCACACGTGTTGTAAATATTTGCTAACAGCCCCAAAGGTAGGCAGGTACGTTAATAACAGAAGGCCATTCGTAGCGTACTTCAGACGTTTCCAAACAGCAACGGACACCTCAAGACATCAACAGCAACAGACACCTCAGACCACTCCAGACTACAGCATCTTGGCTTGTGGCTTGTGGCCGCGGCTTGTGGCCGCGGGACGCGACCGGCGTCCCGGCGCCTCCCACGGACCACCCAAGAAGAAGAAACTTCTACGCGTCCCCATAGACTAGGCCCTCTCTCTACACAGTTCCAATCCACGCAAAATGCACTCTCACCATAAACCCCAACAGTTCGAATTTATAAACAAAGTATCCGTACAACCAAACTGTCATCACTAACAATTCTAGAGACACTTAGTACAAATTTTCCTTGTATTTACCTACTGAATTAATCAAATTAAAAAATACTTTTTATCAATTAATATGAACAAAAACTTAAAACGGAATACAACACACGAAACAATGACAAAGCTTAACGAAATCCATTTCTTCTAAAGGTTCGCCATCTCTGATCACTAGTCTTTCGAGCCATAAATACATTGCGTTTACAGTTAATTTTAATTTACATAAAAACATTTAATTATTAAGTTACGTGAATTTAAAATAGGGAATATTGAATTAAATGAATTTAATTTATATAAAAAAAACGAAATACCATAGATAAAAGAAAACAAGGCGATCAGAAACAATCGGAACTGTCAAACTTCATTCACGAGTCGATGTCAACAAATAAAGGTCATATATCGTAATTGTTTTGTTCGCAATTAGTGAATAAATACAAATAAAACTTAATTTAAGGTAATTACAGCTATTGTGTGAACCGTGTTAAAGTTAGGAAAACGAAAAGTTATGGGAATGATCACCCTCCAACTGAATGACAACAATTTCTTACAGAAACAACATCAAATACCAAGGTTGTATCGGATGCCGGTAAGAATCTTAAAACCACGAAAAAAACGGTGTTACACCACGTCTATTGCTGAACATGAGCCTTCTTAACAGACCTTGGCAAGCTACGGTCGTTGAGGGATATTGCCATATTCACCACGCTTATTTAAGCTGATAGATGCTGCTGTCCATCCAAGCTAATCCAGCTGTATGTTCCTTAATCACCCAGAAAGCTGGAATTCTGACTTATGCCCGTTCATGTACAAAAGCAATCAGGCCCGATCGATTTTGCGCTACGGTGACGATACGATTCAAACATTCAGTATTCCCCGCACTGTCGCTGTCGGACGAGTACGCACCTGGAGCTGGTGTCTGTGAGGTCGAGGCTGGTGCGGTCCCCCGCGCTGGAGCGCTCCCGGCGCTCGGCCCAGTCTTCGCTGGAGTCTCCCCCGCTGACGCTGTCGGGGGGCGGGTCGGGCTCGGCGCGGGGAGCGGGGCGTGGCGCGCGGGACGCGGGCGCGCGTGCCCTCCGCCCCGCGCGCCTTCGCGCCCCACCTCCCCCCTCCGTGGCCGTGCTGATCATTAGGGGCCGACGACGCATCTCACGTCGATACCTGCAGACAGTAACGACGGATTATATTATTACGGTTCAGGTATACTCGGAGGCTACAGTGGTAATTACTGAGACTTGGTATTTTGGATTCGATTTTCACCCGGGATAATTATTTGTGTGGACCACGGGTAGTTGTTTATTCTGTATCTGCTTTGTGTCCGTTAATTATGGATTTGTAAAGATGTTTGACAAAAATTAATAGGAAAAATATTCTTTTGTTTTAACATTACAATTGAGAAATATCACATTTTATTAGCTACTCGCGCGCGGTTTCACCCGCGATACTTCGGTTTCCGTAGGAACTTCATAATAAAATATAGTCTATAGCCCTTTTTCGATAAGCGGGCCATCTAATATTGAAATAATTGATCAAAAAAACAAGCTTTATATATAGAATTATTTGCCTTTTAAAAATATGCGGCCTAACCCGAAATATGAAGTAATTTTGACCAGAAATTGTCTTTTGTTAGTTTGCTTGAGCGCGTTATTCTCAGAAACTATTGGTTCGATTTAAAAATTTATTTTACTATTAAATTACATTATTATAAAGCTACATTATTCAGGAGTAACATTTAATTATGTGTATTTATTTAAGAAATGAATTCACAATCAAGGATTGCTCGTGAGTCTGTCACAGTCAATTTTCCCCTAATGTACTCGACCAAATCAGATGAAATGTGGTAGAATGTTGTAATCCTATGACAAGCACAAGTGACTCACCAGGCGCGCTCGAGCTCGTTGAGCTCGGCTGCGGCGGCGTGCGCCCGTTCGCGCGCGGCGGCGCGCAGCGGGGGCACGATGGGGCGCGAGGCGGGGGGCACGAGCGCGGGGTCGCCGCGCTGCCACGAGCCCGCCGTGTAGCGCACCCCCTCCCCGCGCCACACGCCGCGCGCCGCCGGCTCCGCGCCCTCGCCCGCGCCCTGCGCACGCGCACGGTCAAGTCAACGACATCATCATTTAAATAGGACTTACTTAGCCATCAAGACTCTCATATCTAATGAACGAATTTATCTTTAAGTCCAACATTCATTTGAGATATTTAACGACAAATTTAACAAAAAAAAATATATATTTCGTACTAATAAATCATTATATAATTTTACGAATATCAATGGCAATCACATATTTATGTTATTAATTGCAAACTAAAATTGGGGATTATTACATTGACAAAATAAATAATTTACTACTGTTGTCTTAAAAAGAAAATTGTTTGTGATCCGTCAGTTACATTACCAAAAAATATTGGACAGGATGAACAAAAAATGACGAAGATACAGCGCGATGACATTTCATGTCACGACACTTGTAGGTTGTAAAGTAGAGCGACAGTTGCACAAAACTCCCCTAAATTATATTTTATTTTCTGTTATCGAGATCAGGAATCTGAAAGCGTGCTCATTTGCAAGTACCAGGAGAACAGCAACACAGAAAAGATAATTGATCGTATTTTTCAGGGTTCCGTACCCGAAGGGTAAAAACGGGACCCTATTACTAAGACTTCGCTGTCTGTCTGTCTATCTTAAGAACTGCGACTAGCTATCGCAGTTCTTAAGATGCAGCCTGGTGACACAGTTGAAATTTTTACAGATGCTTTATTTCTATTGCCGCTATAACAACAAATACTAAAAATATACAACAATTATTTTTTTGCCCTTTTTTGCTCAGTATCAATAACGGCAACAGGTAGACGCTTAAAAATGGTACGGAACCCTTCATGAACTTTGGTCCCCCAAATCCGAGATCAGCCTGTAGCAGAAGTCGTACCTGCGGCCTGGTGGCGGGCGCCGGTATGAGCTGCGCCAGCGCCAGGTTCTCCCTGCCGGGCACGAGGCGCTGGTAGTGGGGCGCGTGGGGGGCGCCCTCCACGTCCACCAGGAAGGGCGGGGGCAGCAGGTGCGGGGGGGTGGCGGTCTGCTCGTCGTGCGCGCCCCCCAGCGCGTCGATGGCCACCGGCCGGTAGTCCGTGTGGAAGAACAGCTCCGTGGGAAGCTCGGAGAATAGTCTGGAACGAAATGGTGTGGTTCTAGACTCTAGGGATCCTCGTTCTTCATTTCTGATATGATCTATACCAGGGGTCTCCTAACTTTGAAGCCTTAGGGCCATAACGATTGTTTCAATATGTTCGAAGGGCCAAAACAGTTTTAACTTTTCTATCCTTAAGTATACTTTTATTTCTAGACTAATCGCTAAGTGTGCGACCGAGTAGTTATCATTTTGTGTTTTCTTAGTCAACTTATCACAGCAATAGTAACCACAATAAGACATTGGGTGTCGCGGGCTAGATTGATGACACTATTCTTAAGATGTCGCGGGCCGGATCTGGCCCGCGGGCCGTAGTTTGGAGATCTATACTAATAGGTGAAGCCGAAGAACTTGTTTGTTTTCTTAAACGCGCTAGTCTCAGGAACTACAGTTCCCATTTTATTAATTATTCAGTGTATGTAGAATAGGTATAAAGACTAAAAAAAATATTTAGTCAGTCTAACAGATTACAAAAAAATATTGTATGTGTTTTTTTTATATATAAAATCAATAAAAATAAAGATACAGAGCAACAACAAACTATAAAGTTCAGGAGAGGGAGGGAGATGAGGGGGCTTTAAATTGTACCTAAAAGTGACGTCACACTACATTTCAACGCGCTGTATCTTCGTCATTTTTATGTAAGGAAGAAATAAAAAAATGTCTAATATTTTTTGGGTTATCTAACTGACGGACTAAATACTATTTTTTTGTCTTCATGCGGCCGATGGAGCAGAAAGGTTAGATAATTTTACAGTTCATATTTTACTTTCGCATTCCTCGATGGACTTAGTATCAAATTAAATATTTTATGGTGTATGTACTATCATCATTAATACTTGGTCCTTCGAGCCGAATCATATATAGATGACAGGAGATAATACAAAAATATGACGAAAAAATTTGTGCGCCCTCGGGGGTGAATGTGACCCCCGATCCACTCTGAATAGACCACCTGTGGGTTTTTTTTCTTCCTGTGGGTGTCGTAAACAAAGTGTCGAGGAGACAAAGGGACATAAAGAGCAGCAGCATCTATCAACTCAAAGATACTCATTTGTGATCGCAGTAAGATGGTAGGTAATACGTTAATAATTTACGGAACAGTTTACCGCTTACATAATTTCAAAATTGAGATATATAAATTTAGACCGAATTTAGCAGGACTCGAACCTGCATCTTAGGTATAGCCCCTAATACCTTAACCATTCGGCATCGGTGGAACCCTACCGTTCATCGAAATGTATCAATCTCCTTTATAACACGTCTCTTAGTGGAACGTTAGTGCCATCTATAGGTAATAATCAACTTTAGATACATTTGTCGAAGTAATGTTTACTTCGACAAATGTATCCTAAGTTGCATTTGGAATTAAATATTTAAACGATGACACCGCCCGTATTTACATTTTAACTTTTTTGCATACTTTACGAAAAAGCCACCGTGGCCGAATTGGTTAAGGCATTAGGGGCTATACTCAAGATGCAGGTTCCGAGTCCTGTCGGTGGTCTAAATTTATTCATCTTAATTTTGAACGATGATAGGTGTTGCTGCCAATTCTTTAGCAGTATCTTAGTCGCCTTCTACGACACCGATGGAAAGACATGGGGTGGTATATTCTAAGCTAGCCTTGGCGAGGCAGTTTCGTCGTATGTAAAGGGTATGGAGGCACCTGTGTCCGCGGCCCAGGCCCAGCAGCAGCAGGTGTCCGTGGCTATCGGTGGCCGCGAGGGTGGCTCCGCTCCCCCACTTGGCGTCGAAGATGGCGCCGTCCCCGTGGCCCTCGATCCTGTTGTGGAACCTGGCCAGCGGCTCGGGGCTCCGAGCGTCCCAGATGAATAGCTGCACAGACCACCACACACTGCGTCTCAATACATTCGATAAATAACAAACAACTCTTCAAAAGTTAAGAGAAGGGGTGCCCCCCAGCGCCCGTACTGAACACTACACTGACCTGTCCATCGTGTCTGGCGGACAGGAACACGCCGCTAGGGAAAGGGTGCGCCTCCAGCACGTAGGCCTCGACCCGGTGCCCCCCAGCGCCCGCACTGAACACTACACTGACCTGTCCATCGTGTCCGGCGGACAGGAACACGCCGCTGAGGAAGGGGTGCGCCTCCAGCACGTAGGCCTCGTCCCGGTGCCCCCCAGCGCCCGCACTGAACACTACACTGACCTGTCCATCGTGTCTGGCGGACAGGAACACGCCGCTAGGGAAAGGGTGCGCCTCCAGCACGTAGGCCTCGACCCGGTGCCCCCCAGCGCCCGCACTGAACACTACACTGACCTGTCCATCGTGTCCGGCGGACAGGAACACGCCGCTGAGGAAGGGGTGCGCCTCCAGCACGTAGGCCTCGTCCCGGTGCCCCCCAGCGCCCGCACTGAACACTACACTGACCTGTCCATCGTGTCCGGCGGACAGGAACACGCCGCTGAGGAAGGGGTGCGCCTCCAGCACGTAGGCCTCGTCCCGGTGCCCCCCAGCGGCCGCACTGAACACTACACTGACCTGTCCATCGTGTCCGGCGGACAGGAACACGCCGCTGAGGAAGGGGTGCGCCTCCAGCACGTAGGCCTCGTCCCGGTGCCCCCCAGCGCCCGCACTGAACACTACACTGACCTGTCCATCGTGTCCGGCGGACAGGAACACGCCGCTGAGGAAGGGGTGCGCCTCCAGCACGTAGGCCTCGTCCCGGTGCCCCCCAGCGCCCGCATTGAACACTACACTGACCTGTCCATCGTGTCCGGCGGACAGGAACACGCCGCTGAGGAAGGGGTGCGCCTCCAGCACGTAGGCCTCGTCCCGGTGCCCCCCAGCGCCCGCACTGAACACTACACTGACCTGTCCATCGTGTCCGGCGGACAGAAACACGCCGCTGAGGAAGGGGTGCGCCTCCAGCACGTAGGCCTCGTCCCGGTGCCCCGCCAGCGCGCGCACTGAACACAACACTGACCTGTCCATCGTGTCCGGCGGACAGGAACACGCCGCTGAGGAAGGGGTGCGCCTCCAGCACGTAGGCCTCGTCCCGGTGCCCCGCCAGCGCGCGCACGGGCACGCCGCTGCGCGCGCACCACACGCGGATGGTGTTGTCCGACACGGCCGTCAGCACCAGCTCGTCGCTCACGTCCCAGCAAACCATCGTCATCTGCGGATCCATTTAGATTGGTAGTAGAAGACCGGCTTCGGGACTTCGTACACAAGGAGTGAAGCATAAGGACGCCGTGGAGACATCCATTGGACCCAAGAAATGAACACGGTAGGGCAAGCAGTGAATTTGTCGTGTGTGCGAATATAGAACTGTTATATTCAGCCCCAGAATGGGGAGAGTAGGAAGCTGACACGTAAAACTAAAGTGTAGGGAATCAAGAGAAAACGCATGTGAAAGAGCAAGAAGCGCGCGTATCTCTCTCGTCTTCATATAACGTTAAGGTCGGTGGGAGTATTGGGAGATCTGGGAAATAAGCTAAGCCCTTATCGGCATAAGCCCGGGAGCTGTAGACGAAGCCCTAATGTACCAGGCGAGCAAGAGTGCACGAGAGGTGTGTAATACAGAACCTCGAGCTACATGTTTGCTGCCCTGCCGTTCTTGGAACCATACGCAAAATAACTAAGTACTAGACGACCAGAAGCACAGTAGAGATACTTTTTGCTAAAAAGCTGAAGAGTTTGTGTATTTGTTGACTTGAACGCGCTTATATCAAGAGCTACTGTTCTGATTACAAAATATATTTCAGCGTTAAATAGATCCATTTATCGAGTAACACTAAAGGCAGGCTATATGCAGTAACGCGGGTCAAACCGCGCGCGTAAAGCTAGTTATTGATAAAACAAAAGATTCTAAATTCTCAATCCATGCGTACGTTGGTTATTTAATAAGTGATATTGTTATTTAATAAGAACATAATGTAGGTAATAAGATTTTGTTCAAGTTTCTAATATGTTAAGTTTTTAATTTAAAATTAAAAAGAATCCATAACATTACAATGTGGAACGCTGGAAAAAAGTGAGAGTGGAAAATAATACGTGATGCGCTTGAAAAAAAAAAACAATGGCTTGGATTCCTGTAATCACCAAATGTCATCGTCGCGACACCAATATAGTTCCTACGGATGCTGACATTGAGTGTGGACCAAATGGGGGCAAATATGCCGAAACCCGCGCTGTTCTCCCATTGCCATGTCTATACATATATGAAGTTTGTGTGTTTGTATTTCTAAATAAATATTTGTTTAAAACAAATGACGAAGTGTTGGCACGATCTGGACGCCATAAACATAAATTAAATGTACCAACACAGAGATTAACTGTCGTACAAAATAATGTGTACTGCATGTGTGTAAGGATTTATAATCACTTACCAGATGAACTAAAGAAATTAACTTTGACACGATTCAAGAATAAGTTATTCAAATTATTATTATACAAAATGTACTATACGATTAAAGATTATTTATTGGACAGAACCTTGAATTGTGTAGAAAAGTGACCGTCTAACTAAAAATAATGTTTGTTTTAATGTTCTCGATTGTAAAAGGTATTGTTTATTGTAATTCATATTTTTCAAAATCGTTTATTATGTTAATTTATTCCAATGCTATTAATTTAATAATGTATCAATTTTAATTTAATTTAATTTATTGACAAAAAATTTGTACACCGATGATTTCGGTAGAATATGATGATACTGTATCAAATGTGACCAACTAAATGTAACTTATATTCTGACAAATAAAATTATTCTATTCTATTCTATTCTATTCTATTCGAAGACGCCGTTGTTGACAGTCATTAGTCTATCTATCCGTGACCACGGCTGGTGTAACCCACGTCGAAACGTCGATGAAGATGTTGCTTCGTACGAAATTATTTCAAGAATTTAAGCGCACGGGAAGTACCCTGCAGGATTTGATTCACTTGCGAGTGTCAAAAATTTGCGGCAAAAATGTATGTATCTTTTGATTGCGTCGGAGAAAAAGGGTCTTGACCCTATAAGGGTGCCGAATACGTAATGCGTAGTTTGAACCCCCCTCCCACCCTTTAAGGGGAGTCTTGTAACGCTTTACAAGATTCCCCCCCCCCCCGCAACTCCTTGATTGCGTTAAGGACTAGGTGAGCAGACGTCCAGTAGAGGCACATACCTTGAGGCGCTTGCCGTCGGCCTGCGAGGCGCCGGGCTGCAGCAGCACGTGGCGCCACTGGGTGGCGTGCAGCGTCCACAGGGCCGCGCTGCCGTCCTTGGAGCCCGACACGAAGCGCAGGCCGCGGTGTGCCCACGAGATCGAGTCCACCGCGTCGTCGTGCACCGCCGTCTCCAGCACCTGCCGGGCCACACCACCAATGTTTGGAACCTATATACTTTTGATGATTTTACAATAAATGTCTTTGTTCTAAACAAGTGGTGTGTTGTATTACTGAGATCAAGCTTCACGACATTATACCGGCGGGCTAGGCAGTGAGCGCTAACATTTGATCCTTCGAACCGGATTGGAACACATTGCTCTGGTCGGTTGAAGAACTACCGTCCGTACCTCGGAAAACACGATAAGAGGTTGGTCCCGATTGTTATAACATCATCTATATCAATCGTATACCATCGAATGGGCAGTAGCGTTGCCTTGTGAGTTACAACAAATTTTATTAATCTCAATTTAATATTTTTTTTTAATTGTCAATATATGTTTGCTTTCATTTTACCCGCTTAAGTCCCCCCGCTTGTGCAACTCACCCACTTGGGTCCCCCCGGCTCGTGCTTACTCCCCCGCTTGGGTCCCCCCGGATCGTGCTCACTCGCCCGCTTGGGTCCCCCTGTCTCGTGCTCACACCCCCGCTTGGGTCCCCCTGTCTCGTGCTCACTTCCCCGCTTGGGTTCCCATGTCTCGAGCTCACTCCCCCGCTTGGGTCCCCCTGTCTCATGCTCACTCCCCCGCTTGGGTCCCACCGGCTCGTGCTACTCACCCGCTTGGGCCCCCCCGGCTCGTGCTCCACGGTGTAGACGCGTACGTGGTGGTCCGCGCTGCCGGCCGCCAGGAAGGCCCCGCCCGCGGACCAGGCGGCGCAGATCATGTGGCACACGCCGGGCCGCATGCGCTCCACGTACTGCACGGGCTGCGACAGGAAGTGGCCCTCGCGCGAGCACGTCCAGAACGCCACCGAGCAGTCCGTGGACGTGGACGCCAGCCAGCGCACGTCAGACCGGGCCGGCGGCGCCCAGTGCACTGCGGGGACGGTATATGTGTCACGAGACCATCGAAGCTCAGCGGAAACGGAATAAGACACTCGAGCATTAAAAATTCTTATTAGAAGCACAGCAGCGGGTGACCTTACAAGGGGTCGCGATCGGTTTCGGTGGCTTTGAAACGCTGAGTTCAAAACATTAGGGACAGAAAAGTAACTACGAATTTGCTAGAGTCTAATTGAAAGGTCAAAAGGCGAAATTTGACAGTTCGCGGATGACTGCGTGGTTCTTATGGTTCCAACTAGCATTGAATCCGAAAGGGCTCCCTCAACGACAAAATAAGAGGCCATTTAGCATATGATTTTTTGAACACTTGTTCTTCAAGGGCTAAGAAACGAACGAGAAGAATGTAAATTTTATTGATTGGCCCGCAACACGGGAAATAAAACAATACGAAAATATAAAAAAATTGTAAAGACACGCAATAATATTCCATACTTTAGTAGTTAAATGAGTATGATGAAGACAAAAAAAATCTTTAAGTCCGTTAGTTAGATTACCAAAAATTATTGGACACGTATTCTTTTTTTCGTTCCTCAAACAAAACGTGACGAAGACACAGCGCGTTGAAATTTCGTGTGACGTCACTTGTAGGTACAATTTTACCTAGTAGTGACGTCACAAGCCCCCCTCTCCTTAACTTTATAGTTAGTTGTTGCTCTGTACCTTTGTAAATATTTATTGATTTGATAAATGAAAAAATACGTGTCCAATATTTTTTAGTAATCAAAACTGACGGACTAAGTAGATTTTTATAGTCTTCAAGACTGTCATAAGTGACATTAAATGTTTTTTGAAATAGTGTTTCACGGTCTTTTAAATAGAATTGCTTTTAGTCTGTTCGTTATATTGAGAGGTCGGTGTACCTGAGGTGATGGTGCCGGCGTGCGCGGACAGCACGGCGCGCGGCTCGGCGTCCAGCAGGCTCCACACGCGCACGAGGCGGTCCACGGAGCCGCACGCCACCAGCGCGCCGTCCGCCGTCACGCACACGTCCGTGATCTCAGCGCCCACCCCGCGCAGCGTGCACGCCAGCCGCCCGTCCACCGCGCTCCACACTGCGGGACCACAGATATCTATATACCACGCACACGTCCGTGATCTCCGCGCCCACCCCGCGCAGCGTGCACGCCATAGATGCGGACCAGATGTCTATATACCACAGTTTGGTGCCTATAATACCTAGCCCGCAATCAAACATCAATGAAAAGGTTGAGCGAAATAGCGTAACTACCTACTTAGGTACGCATTTATACTCTTACGAGTTTCACTCTAATTCATATACATTAACCCGTCCTATTATTTTAAAGACGGTAAAAAAAGTCACCCGTATAGCTTCCCACACGCGGTTTCACCCGCGTAGCTCCTGTCCCCGCGGGATGATGTATGATGATGATGATGTAGCCTTTTGTTCCAAGCTAGTTCCTCTTTGTATGGTCTTGTGGTGTATAAAATGTCTCTTAGCTAGGTGTGTCGCTTGACATAGGATTCCTCCAACTGCTTCCATTGCTCTCTGTCTGCCGGGACTCTTGTCCAGTACGGTCCCAGGGCCAGGCGAAGATCATATTTCCATCTTCTTAGTGGACGTTTCCGTTCTCTTGCATCATCCCTTGGATACCATAACGTGACCTGTTGGATCCACTTGTTTGCTCTGCACCTTAGCATGTGTCCTGTCCAGCCCCATTTTAGATGGGAGATTCGGATGAGTATGTCAGGAAGTTTGGGTTTCTGTCGTATCTCTGTTGAGTTGATCCTGAGCCTGAGCTTTATTCCCAACATACTCCCCCGCGGAACATCATTATTATAAATAGCCTCAATAAATGGGCCATCTACAGTAATTTTTTTTTCAAATCGGACCATTTGTTCCATATATTAACGCGTTCAAGCAAAAAAACAAACATATACCAATACTTACCTCACTATAAATGGTTGGCTGCTGTATGTCAAGTCGTATTATATACCATAAGGGTTTCCTCAGGTGTATGTCACTTAGATATAGTGTAACCAGTTGCAATATTGATGCGATTTTAATTTCCTATGTAATAATTAGATAACAGAAATAAATGTCAATAAATAAACAGGACAGACGGACGGTCTATGTAGTCTGTAGATTTGTAATATTTGCTATTGCCTACTACTTTTAGTTACCTAGTGAGATATTTTTTTAGATAGAGTAAGATTTATCTGTTTGTTATAATAGTTTTTAACCGACTTCAAAAAAGGAGGAGATTTCTCAATTCGACCGTATATTTTTTTTATGTTTGTTCGCGGATAACTTCGTTGTTTATGAACCGATTTTGATTATTCTTTTTTTGTTGGAAAGTAGATATTTCAAAGGTGGTCCCATGATAAGGAAATCAGGGTTTGATGATGGCAGACCAGAAAAATCGAGGGGAACTTTCAAAAATCGTAAGGACGACTTGTGCGTTAGTTTGGTTTTTTTTTAACGTATTCTACTGTACCTTTAACAAGCATGTCATCAGCCCCCGTGATGACGTATCGGCCGGTGCAGTCAAACGTGAGGCAGTAGACCGCGGACAGGTGGCCCAGCGTGCGCCGCTGCAGCTGCAGGCCCCCCAGCATGCGCGGCGCGAACAGCGCGCGGCCCCCCGGGCCCCCCGGGATGGCGGCTGCCCCCACGCCCAGCTCGCGGGCCACTAGGCGACGAACTGGTGGCAATACGTAAGGTTATTATATATGTTTTAGGGACAGTAGGTTTTATAATAAAACTTTTATTTAATAGCAGCTTTAAAGGGACTTGATTCTATGACTGTATTTTTGATGTGAAAACTTCTTTAAGTGCGTTGAGAATGGGTATAAATCATTGAAAGTGCGACACCGACACCACAAAAAAAAAATAAGCGATTCTATTTTAATGACCATAAAACATAATTTCAATCAACACTAAATGTCACTTACAACCTTCTTAAATTCAACGATGCAAGTGTGGAATATCGTTCCATCTCTTTACAATGATTGTATTGTTTTTTTTCCTTCTCGTGTCGCCGTTAAATTTGAAATGCTCAGGTGCAATGTACGTTCGTCTCGTTCGCTCCCATAAATGTTTTTGTTTAGTTTCTGCTTGTTGCAGTGTAGCTAGGTAAAGATAGTCTCGCCGCCAGTCTTAACACCCTAACTTTAGTGTACCAGGCGCACAGGTGTCTCAAGATGTAACATAGTACATACCCAACACTGCTTGTGTTGGTCAATCTCTATAGTGGAGATATATTTTCTTATACTTATTTAATAATGGCAAATGTCATGCACCAGACGCCGAACATCTTCAGAGATCGAGTCGTCTTACCCAACGCGAATCGTGGCTCTTTTACTGTGAAGTACTTGTTTTAACGCCTTTTATATTTGCGAGATATCTCCCCACAAGTACCAGGCGCACAGATGTTGCAAGAAGTCACATAATACATACCCAGTGTGTGGTCCGGCTTGTGGCTGGCGAACTGCGGCTTAGAGCCTGCTGACCAGATTATCACTAAATAAAGACAGTCTTGTCGCCAGTCTTATCACCTTCACTTGAGTAACAGTAATATACTAGGAGAACAGATATAACAAAAGCTCGTTTAATACATACCCAGTGTATGATCCTGCCTGTGGCAGAGTGTCTCTAGGTAAAGACGGCCTCGCCGCCCTTCTATCACTATCAGTCATAGTAATGTCAGTGATGTACCAGGCGCACAGATGTCTCAAGAGGTCACATAATACCTACCCAATGTGTGGTCGGGCTTGTGACTCGCGTACTGCGGCTTGGGCCTGACCAGAGTCTCGCTGAGCAGCGACAGCCTGGCCGCCAGTGTTTCGCCCTCAGTCGCGCCCGAGCCGGCGGGGGCGGCGGGCGCGTGTCGCGCCACCTGCAGCGCGCGCTCGCACACCGACGCGAGCCGCCGCCATGATACCTCCGTGTATTGAGATGCCTGCCGAATACAAACGTATTGGTTATGTTCAACATTTCATAGTCCCATACAACGTCCACTGCTGAACAAGGGCCTCCTACCGAGGGTAGGTTTCTGCACAGTCACCACGCTCGGCGGGCGGGTTGGTGAACTCAATATTATGTTGTAACATACTAGAAAACGCTGCTGCCCGTTCCCTGGTATACAACGTTAATAATCGGAAGTCCGTAACATTTCTTGTCCGGCGTGGGGATTCAACCCACGACTTCCGAGTATTAAGGCGAGCCAAATACCGCTACGGAGGTTGTCAAAATTTCATAAGAATAAATTTAGATTGGAATGTGAACGGAAATGGTTTCTGTCTACTGCTATGGAAAAGATACGTGAATGTATGAATGGATATTATTATGTAAATCTAGACTGGCAGGAATCGAATGTGCAATCATAGGTAAAGAGATTAAGAGCTTTACTCTACTAATTGATTGCAGTTTTGATTCCTGCCAGTTACACTAATTGATTACATACATAAGCTCACACCTGTTTCCCAGCAGGGTAGGCATAGACAATGGACCTCCACTTGCTATGATCCCTACACACATCTTTCGCTTCATTTACTCTCATAACAGTCTTCATACAAGCATGTTGGTGTAGGGTGGATCTTATTTGACCTTTTGTGATTGATTATTCTCAAATTTTAAAATTAGTATGTTCAAAACTTTGATGTAAAATGTTTAAAAAGTAAAAAAATAACATCATATCATATTTGGTAGTTATGTTTGAAAAGTTGACCTTATATTAAAATGTTGTACCCAGAATATACCAATGGGAAGAGAAGATTCTTCAAATTCATTGAAATGTGTTGTGAATAATTGCAATAGTGGCTCAGAGATTCCGGTAGTTGCTTCTTGGGTTTAATTTCCACCAAAAACAAGTTTTTGTGTTTAACACAAAGAGTTTCATTTTTATTATCAGCCAGTATATGTAAATGATTATTTTAGTTATTATGAAGATCTACTAGCCTGAAACACAGGATTTCCTAGTACAGGCAAAATCACTATTTTTTTAACTATTTCTTTGTTATCCAAATTTTATATTTTTGTGTTAAAAAAGAATTGAATAAAATATTTATTATTAGTTCATTTGTAGCCTATATGTTAATCCAGCGAATAACCTATCCCACTGCAAAATTTCAGCCAATTTTATTCAGTAGTTTTGGCGTGAAAGAGTAACAAACATCCATCCATCCATACTTAGGTACAAACTTTCGCGTTTATAATATTAGTAGGATTATATTGTTAGAATGTTCAATTTCAGAAGATAGAGTAGTACAATTAAATGGTTATTTTATTTAATATACTAAAAAGTAAACAATTTGGTGTAAATAATTAACATCATATTGACAACTTTTAAGTTAAAATATTGTACAAAGTAAAAATCAAATCTTTCCAATTAGAATTTCGCGCCATTACACATTCGTCGAGGTTCGCGTTCATTTTGAATCTGGCTAACCCAATCACGTGACAGTATTACTGCAGTCGATCGGTAGAGTGAGATAGAACACGGAACGGAAAGGCAATTGCATGAGTTAGAGGGAGATACCTAAACTTCTAATTACGACACTCCGCCTCCTAAATTGTGCATGATATAACATTTTTTTTGCATTTTTGTGAAAAACATGTAATTTATCACAGAAACTTCACAAAAATATTTTTCTCGATATTCCACCGTATTTTCACGTTCACTTTCATATACAATACAATTTAAGTTTTTTTGCGGTTTTAACGAAAATTTAAGTAAATACACTCGATCATATCGTAGTAAATCGCAAATATAGCTTATTTCTAACATAAAAGTGCAATAAAGTTACCAATTCATCGTAGGATTGGGTGTGTTCGTTGCCCTCCCAGTCGAGCCGTCGGGGCAGCAGCTGCAAACATACGAACATTTAAAAAAACTTTTCAGCGAAGTTTCAGCAAGTTTGACAGCCGCATCCACGTGCGAGCGACCAAAACAACAATAAGCTTAAAACCCGGCACTAGGAAAAGCTCAAACCTACCTGTATACTCTCGAGCTCTTTTAGCAAGGTCTGGAACAGAAAGGGTCGGTATTAGCTCTCCAAACTACATGAAAACATTATACACGATTGTTTCTAGCCAATATACCTTTGCAGTTTCCTTCAGAGGCCCGCCGCAGAGAAATTTTGCTATCAGAAAGTAGAGCTCTGAAAACGGGAAAGCTAACATTACTCTACCTCGTTCGCAAGACACTCACATTTTCTAGCATTAATTTTGAGGCGATAGTCTTACCAGGAACGACCCTGAGCTCCTCATTGGACTCCTCCATAATCCTAGATTAGATCCCAGGGGTGGAAATTTAATTTACACATCACATTCATCACAAAATTCACGCAAACATTTCACTTTACATTGTTGACGAACAGATAATGCAACCTCTTGTAATAATAGCAAAATGGCGTTTGACGTGTTGGTAAAACAGTCCCAGAAAGTGTCAATGTCGTTGAAGCAGTTCGCTCAATAGTTTAACATTATACCCGTAGATGTCCCTAGCTGTTGAGTAACATTTCAATAAAATGTAATAATTCAGTAGATTGTAAAACCCCAAAATCAAAAAACTTAAAATAAGTTAAAACTTAAAGCATATTAAAGATGCATGGATAGTTTAAAATAACGTTGTACTATTATGTGACCAGGTTTGAAAGTCCTTGACCCCTGATTGACCCAATTAAGATCTATACCTGGCAACATTTAAGTTTAAACGTCATATTAGCCGAACATCGAAGTGCGTGCAAAATCACTTTATAATGCAATTTTCGGCGAATAAACGATGGGGTTTGGTGATGAACTGAGTTTGTTGTATGAAATATCAAGTATAAAACCGATAACATTTGTGAATTTTGCGTGGCAGTGTCAATTGTTGAACAAAGTGCAGTATTGTTGGGGCGGAGTCGGCGAATGATTCTTCAGGGGCGCGAAATCTGTTCCTGAGATCCAACTTTGATGAGAGCATGGTCTTCCACACACAGCAGTCTTCGCACAAGACAACAGCTTGTACGTAGTACTACATTACATATCTTAAAGTAGGACATCCCCTTGGAATTAGTTGTTGTGGTCACTTATATTGATTAATGACTATAAATAAAAACCTCGAAGGGTGACAAGGGGTGTTAGAGTGGAATAATTGATATTTTCTACATTCCTAAACCCTTTGATGTGGTTTTAGCCTTGTTGATGACCATCTACAGTAGTTGTCTTAAATTATTTGTAAGATATTTGTATTAAACAGTCTCATATTTAAACTGCTTTAATTTGGTAAAAGTAAGTAAAATAATATAAGTTGGTGTATTATGAGTGTGAAACACAGATAAAAGAATTATGTATCTTCATTATGCTATATAACATGGTAACGTCCCCCTTAGAGACATGTTACAAAGAGAATAATAAATTTCGATGATGGTGGTTCCACCGTAGCCTAATTGGTTAAGGCATTAGGGGCTTTACCTAAGATGCAGGTTCAAATCCTGTTGGTGGTGGAATTTTATTAATCTTAATTTTGAAATATATACTTTAATAAAATTGTTCATAACAAATACTGTGAAACTGTTCAGTTGCGTTAACTTGCAATATATAAAATAAAAAATAACTCTAGTTGTTTTTTTGATCAATGATCAAGCATCTACAGAGCTCTCTTCAAACTCTCCTCAACAGAGCTCTTGAAGCATGTAGGTGGAAACTAGTGCCTCAAACAAATACTTGTTTAATCATCTCTATATCAGCCTATTAGGCTACAGTGAGACCATAGCCGGTCATCGAAATTTATTAATCTCTTTGTAACACGTCTCTAAGGGGGATGTTAGTGCCATCTATCGGTAATGATCCATATTACTTCGAAAAATATCTCCAAAGTTCCATTTGATATTAAATATTAAACAATGACACCACCCGTTTTTCACGTTTTAAAATGTTTTAAACACTTTATGGAAAAGTTTACCTTATACTCAAAACCTTATATTTTAATATTGACATTAATAAAATTTGTCCATCAGCAGGATTAATAAATTTCGATGACCGGCTGTGGTTCCACTGTAGCCTAATTGGGTAAGGCATTAGAGGCTTTACTTATTATATCAGCCTGCTGTAGTCCACTGCTGGCCATAGGTTTCCCCAAGCAAAGTCCAGCAGGAACTATTGCTAGCTACCTTTATGAGGTTGGTGGTCATCCGATGCTGTACTTGCTAGGTCTCTTGTTGAACTTGTTTAATATATCTTGTAATAATTATAAAGAAATCTACAGTACCAATTCACTATAGTAATTTGTGGAACTAAAATATAAGATATTGTTGCTGTGCGCAATAAGTTCCATATGTGAAATGTACAAGGTTTTAGGAAACAACATAAAACATGCTATTTAATTAATAAAAAAAAGTAAAGCAAAAATGTTGTCGCAATATTATTGACATTTATGTAAGACTTAAAAAATACCAAAATTGCTATCCATTGTTATTTGAGTCTGTCCCCTGGGGCCGATGGAAGATGAGAGCTAAACATGCTTTTTAGACTGGTGTCCAATCTATTGAGGTAAAAATTGCACTTACAGTAATACCCCGCTTTACAGAAGCGATGCGTTCCAGGAAAAATTGTGTAAAGCAATTTCGCATATATCGGGGTCTTGTGATAAAGTACCAAATTTAGAATCATACCGCTTTCATTAGGAAATTGTTTATATTTAACACAAGAATTGACAATCAAACTACTTGTTAAAAGAAATTTTCAACTTTTTCCAATAAAAAAAAGACATACTTAATAAAGTGCTATTTTTTATTAAAATAACATTCTAATGTTTTCTGAGTGGCTTTTTGCTTCCGATGCATCAAATCGCGCAAGTAAATAACAATCAGATATCATTCAGTGACCAATAGCACACTCGCGAAAAGCAAGGCAATTTAGCGTGAAAAATGTTAAACCGCGTTAAAGTGAATCCGTATTACTGTATATAAATAAAAAATGCACAAGTTGAATTTGGCATGTGCAATGACAATATATAAATATTTATTTTCACTAATAAACCTTGATGCCATACATTACACTTGCTTACTATCAACTCAATGGACCATGGCAACATTGACTATTTCTAATTTTATCTATAGTCTTAAGGCCCAGAGGTCCCCAATATTTTTTTACTCATTGATCCATTTCAAAACTACTGTATTCATGGACCCCCTGTTGCTACATTTCTATCATATTACACACTAACAACTTGTGGACTTCTGGGGCTCGACCTTGATAGTGAAATAATAACATTTATTCAGCACTTAGGTATTTACATACACTCATACTTGTCAGAATCACAATGTGTAAGACAATCTTACAAAAGTATCACTTAAGTAGTTTAAAACAATATTGACATTAAAATTTATAGCACACAGGTATTAACGCGATACAAAATACCTCGGGCAGTCTGCCCGCGACCCGAGGTACTTTTTATCACAATCAATGTAACTTGATCGAAACATCGGATAATATAAAAAAGGTAATTTTTATCATGTTAATACCTGTGTGCTATAAATTATAATTATGATACGCGAAAGTTTAAAAGTTTATAATATTTACATTATTTTACCTTTATGGATTTTATAATCTGCTTGTCTGTCTGTCCTGCAATATATTATTATGACAAATGTACACATTATGGTAAGATCCTCCGAAGTAAAAGGTACAAAATTAACTTGTAAGAATCACTTTAGTTTTAACTTCATCACTTTAGTTTGATCACTGATCTTACACATAATTTAGAGAATTTTGAACGTAATCCATAATAATCGTATAACAAGGAACAGACAGCAGTGTTTCCTTGAGTGGTACAACATAATACTGCGGTTGTAACCCAAGAATTTCATTTCATTCCACCTTTTTTGTAACCCAAGAATTTAATGTTGTTGTTACCCAAGAGGTTACTTTTGTTTTGGTTTTGGAATAGATAATAGGAGGACAATTTTTTTCCAGAAATAAACATGTCTGGCGCTGCCGCCAGCGCGAGCGGGGGCTCCGGTCCGCCCGGGGGCGGAGTGTCCGCGCTCGGGGGCCTCGGGGGTTCCCTCGAGGATAAGGACTGCGACTTACTGTGTCCTGTCTGCTTTGAGTTGATAGATGAAGCATACGTAACTAGATGTGGACACAGCTTCTGCTACGCTTGTATCGGGAAGGCGGTGGAGCTGCACCGGCGGTGTCCCAAGTGTGGGGCTGCGCTGGCGTCCCGAGATCACATATTTCCTAACTTCTTGTTAAATGAACTGGTGGCGAGGAGACGGGTAATATTCTTTTATTTTATGTATTAATTTACTAGTTACTATCTGCGTCCCGCGGTTTTATGTGCATTACTCTGCTCTCTATATGTTAATCGAGCTTATTAACTATCCCCGTGCAAACTTTCAGCCATATCCAGACATACCAATAGCCACTACGCGTCCTCTTAATTCTTCATCCAGTGACGCACTTGTGATCTACTTTTACGCAGTAACGTAAAGTAAAAATGTAATTCTTTATTCCAATTAGCCACTACGCGTCCTCTAAGTTCTTCAGCCAGTGTGAGCCATTTGTGAGCTACTTTTACGCAGAAGCGTGCCGGCATGCCTTTCTTTATTCCAATTCAAGCATGTTACTGTAACGGAAGTAATAAATGTTGTCAGAGCGTTTGACTAAAAAAAAAATATGGGAGAATTGTAGGGTTTATCAGTTAAAATCCTTATACAAATAATTTGATACAGTATCGCCTTATTTAATGTTTATTTTTAATGAATGCGTAGTGTAGTCCATTTCTTGACACAATAAAGTACAGTAAAATCATACTTTTATTAAAATCAAGTGCGAGTGACGACCTAGCCAATTATAGACAAAGTCTGAAAAATAATATTCAATCAGGTCTTCAAGCTTTTCAATTTTAATAACCTCTTGCTCGCGAATCAGTTTAGTTTTACTAAAGGCCGCTCAACTTTAGACGCTGGACTCACTCTTATACAACTTATATATATATGATGCGTGGGAACAATCGCAAAATACTATCGGTGTATTCTGCGATCTTTCAAAAGCATTTGATTGCGTTCAGCACATAATCATCAGCCCGTATAACGTCCACTGCTGAACATGGGCCTCCTCCCGAGGGAGGGTATTTGTCATAGTCACCATGCTTGGCAGGCGGATTGGTGACCGCAGTATTATAATGTACCACGCACTTAACGTGCTTTCCGAGGCACGGAGGGTAATCCCTCAACCAACCAGACCCGGAAAGAAATCTCAGAATTTACACAAAGATTTCCTCTCCGGAGTGGGGATCGAACCCACGACCTCCGAGATTTTAAGCGAGCCAAATACAGCTACGCTACGGAGGTTGCGTTCAGCACAATACGCTTTTATTAAAATTACGTAACTTTGGTGTAAATGATGGTGCACTGGATATGCTATCACCATATCTTACACAGAGAGTTCAATGCGTTGTCGTAGGTCGTGTAGTCTCGGAATCCTTGCCTGTAAAGTAAGGTGTGCCACAGGGTCCCATTCTGGGTCCATTTTTTTCCTAGTTTTCACTATGATTTTTTAACCGTTGATAATAATGTCCAAGAGCATTTGCCATCAGTATTACTAGAGGTAAAGCAATGTAACATTAAAATGAAAAAAAAAGATGTATGTTTTTTGCAAGAACATACCGTGATCCCGCGGCTTTAACCAGATCATCCGTCAATCTAGCTGGTGGATGTTCTACGCTACGCTTGCTGATACGCGGTCTCCATTAGAGAACTTTCACCCCAACGGCCATCTGTTCTCCGTGCTTTATGGCCTGCCCATTGCCACTACAACGAACTAATCCGTTCTAATCTACGTATCTTTTCATTTCTGATTTCGTTAAGAAACCCTGAGCATGGTCCTCTCCATAGCTCGCTGAGCCACTCTTGAGTTAATTCATAACATAGTTATTGTGTACTAACTATGTAGGGATGTAATGTGGCAAAAAAGGTGCGCCTGCGAGTGGAGCACGCAGCGGCGGCGAGCCCGCAGCGCGTTTTGTACTATGTAGGATGCGACGTATGCAGGTGCGCCTGAGGGCGGAGCCCCCGGCGGCGGCGGGCCCGGAGCGCGTGCGGCTGCTGGTGGCGGCGGAGGCGCGGCGCCTCCCGCTGGCGGATGTGGACGCGATGCTGGAGCTGCTGACGCGCCGCAAGCGCCTGCTGGAGGCCGAGTGCGCGGCGGCGCACCACCGCCTGCTCTACGAGTTCCTCGCGCAGCTGCACAAACACCGCACGCAGCAGCTGGACCAGCTGGCCAGGGAAGGTGAGTACCCCTTAAAATAATGTGGCTACTCGGCAAGGTCCCCAGAATGCTGGCAGCATTGTACTATTTAATGGGAATTCTGTTGCTGCTTTGATAAATGAAAAAATACGTGACCAATATTTTTACTAGAGATGAAACGGATAGGGTTTGGCCGGATACCGGATATTCGGCAAGCTACGAGGCTGGAGCGCCGGATATCCGGCTACCGAATATTCGGCCCTTTTTGGACTGTTTAAATGAAGTGGCAAAGGATAATAATACCCATTTACGGCCACTGTACCTGATTGGGTACAGTTAAACTTCATTTATTTATAAAAATATAACGTAGGCTAACATATTTCCTTAATTAAATATGAATAGACGGTAATATAACAGATTTTTTGATATAGACAAAAAGTGGGTAGTTTTAATATTTTAGTGATTGTCATTTATTCAAAGTTACAATTCTGAAGATAACACAGGTAAGTCTTTTGAATTATCAATATTTTTTTATTCAACGTGTTAAATATTATTTTACGTGCTAAATATGATGAAATATATACTTGTTTATAATAATTATAAATATTTACCGACTGTTTTATTGTTTTCGCTGACATCTGTGAATATTTATATAGGTGTACCTGATTGGGTACAGTGGCCACTTAGGTATAAAAAATATGTTATGTCTTGATTTCAGATAAGTTCACCTAAACCATGAATCGAAAAAAAATCGACTTCCCTAATCAATATTGTGGTGGAACAAGCTCTTAAAGCTATTTTAGAGAACAGTGATGATGATGCCGAATATGATTTGGCGATTATACCACCCGATCCTTCCATCGTCACTGAAGAACAAGAGGGTATTGATGAGGACATGGAAGCTCACACATTATCCAGAGATGTACCGGGAAATATCGAGGTTTTTGTTCACGAAGAAGGCTCTGTATCTAGTGCTGGTGATAGCAGTGATGAGGAGCCACTAGCTGTAAAACGACGACAACAGCAGGAAAAATCACCAATTTGGTGCAAATGTTCAGCCTCTTATTCTTTCAGTTCTCAAGAGACTACGGATGTAGTGATACTGTTACAGTTTCGATTTTTACTGTGGAAAATATCTTGATGCAACCACCGAGCCTTTGGGTTCAAGGGTTGTGAAGGCTTTACTTCAAAAATTAGACAATAATCCATCAAACCATAAAGTATTTTTTGATAACTTTTTTACAAATTGCAACCTATTGGTCGATTTACGGAAAGCAGGATATTGTGCGACTGGAACTGTACGTGAAAATCGTACCAAAAAATGTCCTTTGACTAGTTCAAAAGCATGAAAAAACAAGACAGAGCAAGCTTTGATCATAGATTTGACAAAGCCAATGAACTGTTATTAGTTAGATGGAAGGATAATAGCGTATGCACTATGGCCACTAACTATGATAATATAGAACCAATGGGAACTGTAAAGCGATGGTGTCCATTGAAAAAGAAAAAGTAGATGTGAATATTGCGTGCCAGCTCCAGCTCAAAGAGGGAAGGATCTTCACATTCGCCGACGATACCGCCCTATTTTTTCGAGGCAATACCTGGAGTGAGGTCTTTTTGAACGCTCAGATTGGTTTCGATAGAGTGACGAAGTGGATGAGAACCAACCTACTATCTCTCAACACTAGCAAAACAAAATTCGTCCCATTTGCCATCCGATCTAGCCAACTTCCACCCCCTTCACACGTTATCACTGCCCACAGGTGCATAAGCCCCCCAGCGTCATCAACATCATGTAACTGTCCTATTCTTGAAAGGACAAACTGCGTCAAATACCTCGGGATAGTTCTTGATCACAACCTCAGGTTCAAACCCTATATTGACGCATTGGCTTCTAGAGTACGTAAACTGATATATATTTTTAAGACCTTAAAACATATAGCTAACCGTGACCTAATAAAAACAATTTACCACTCCTTATGCCACTCCCTAATAGAGTATTGCATTACATCCTGGGGTGGGGCGGCAAAATCTCATATGCTGGTAGTGGAGAGAGCCCAACGTGCCCTCCTCAAGGTGGCGGCGGGTCTCCCATATCGACATCCTACGGACACCTTATACAGAGACTGGGATATACTCTCGGTAAGGGGTTCCTTCATCCTCAAAACCATTATCAAGACACATACCCAAACTCCTTATGAACCCAAAAACCTAGAAGGTAAACGCCGTAAGGGA
Organism: Nycteola revayana; assembly: GCA_947037095.2. Lineage (NCBI taxonomy): Eukaryota > Metazoa > Arthropoda > Insecta > Lepidoptera > Nolidae > Nycteola > Nycteola revayana. Next base: position 10,017,457 of record OX344840.2, read on the forward strand.
ACCGTCTGCTCCATACAGAAGAACAACACCACCTTTGCCCACCATTTCTTCGGGTTCCTAGGCAATTACATATACAATAAAATAAACACCTCATTGAACATTTACCCCTTGACTAAATATAAAGTACAACATGTAGTGACCATTCATCTCAAAACCCTCAGTTACGATAGTATGGAAGAATCTCTTCATCCACTTCAGTAAACCCTCCTACAATACCTACAACACGCACACCCCTCCCTCCCCGTCTAATTAATCTACCCCATTCCATTAACTAAAAATCAAACTATCATATTCCCCCATACTCAATACGTCTTCGCACCCATGATTTTCCCCACTGACATACTCGCATCTATCCAACTGTCCGTCATTATACATATATCCATAACATATAAACTAAGCCTTTCATTTCAACTCAGATACGTCCAGCCATCAGAACACTCACATCCATACACTCCCACAAACAAACATACATCCCATCATGACACCCACGCACAAACACATTCACACTCACCAAACTCTGACCAAAACTCTGTATCATCCTTACTTTTTTCTATTTTTTTTTTTATATACCATTTACAAAGGTTAGATCCTTACACGTAGCACTTAACTATGTCCTGATACCAGATGGGGGGGCCTGGTGACCTGTGGCACAGGTTTTCAAACCTATTTCAGGCACCAGTCCTTCACAAATGGGAATTCAGCTCACCATAGCATTTAAGTTTAGTCATAAGCCATTTGTGAAAGGAAATAAAGATTATTATTATTATTATCGGTGGGTTTATTTAACTCAGCTCTAGGCTGGATTAAACCACATTTACGGGTCGGAGACCAAGTAAATGTGGCGTGTAGTGAGTAGTTCTATGTTTGTGGTGTTTGTTCTTCTGTTTGCATGAACTTTCTTACTATTCTGCATGTGTTAAGGATAGCGGCTTTTTGAAGCGTTGTATATATAAATGGTCTCAGGTCTAATAACTTAATGCTATGGTGTAGATGTTTAGGTATTACTCCGGTTGTAGATAGAACTATGGGTACAATATATACTTTATCTTGTTTCCAAATTCTTTTTACTTCTTCTTTCAGGTCTGCGTATTTACTAATTTTTTCAGTTATAGTCTTTTGAATATTGTGAGTGTTAGGAACTGCGATATCAATAAGGTAAGTGGTTTTATTTATTTTATCTATAAGAACTATGTCAGGTCTATTGTAGTGGATGGTACGGTCTGTGAGGATGGCGCGATCATAATATAATTTGTGAGTTGTATGTTCTAGAACTGTTTGTGGTGTATATTTGTAGTAGGGTGTGTAAGTGTTTTGTATGAGTTTATGTTTGTGTGCGAGACTTTGGTGAATTATGTTTGCGATTTGATTGTGTCTGTGAGTGTAGTCTGTCTGGGTGAGTGTTGTGCATGCTCCGGTTATATGTTGTATAGTTTCCGGTTGAGTGTGACATCTTCGGCATTTATCATCTGTCATTGTAGGATCTTTAATAATGAATTTACGGTAGTTTTTAGTATTAACTATTTGGTCTTGTATTGAAATCATGAAACCTTCCGTTTCCGGGAATAAGCTGCCTATTTTTAACCATCTATTTGATGCTGCTCTGTCTATATGCATTTGTTCCAAGTCATGTGGATGCCGTCCGTGTAATACTTTTTTCTTCCAGTTTTCGATTTTCTGTAAATTTGGATCAGTTGTGATAGGATTTTGTAGGTGTTCGGTGTTGATATGCTCGTTTAAGTTTAGTGGTGTATAGTTAAGATCATTTTGAGTTATTAGTTTATGAATGCTGCTTGTATGTGATTTGGCGCGAAAGAATGTCTGTAATGAATGAATTTGTTTTTGCCAAAGGTGATTAATATCTATCATTCCTCTTCCTCCGTTCTGTCGTTTGATAGTAAGTCTCTCTATTGCAGATTTAGGATGTAAGTGATTATGTTTTGTTAGTGTTGTACGTGTGGTTCGTTCTATGTTTTCGATATCTGTTTTAGTCCATTTAATTACTCCAAATGAATAAGTTAAAATAGGGATGGCGTATGTATTTATAGCTTTAATAATATTCTTACTAATGAGTTGAGTTTTGCAAATTCTATTTAATCTATTTTGAAATTCTGTGCTAAGTGTTTGTTTGGTTAAGGTGTGATCCAATCCTTTTAACTGTTTGTATCCTAGATATTTATATAAGTCTGTTGGTTCCATCGCTGTAATCGTGTCAGTGTTATCTAATGTAAAGTCACCAGGACGTATTTTACCTCTAATAATGTGTAAGGTCTTGCATTTGTCTATACCAAATGACAAATTTATATCGTTACTGAATTTAGCTGTTGTTTCTACTAGTTTTTTCATTTCTTTATCATTTTTTGCGTATAACTTAATATCATCCATATATATGAGATGTGTAATGGGTGTATCTGTTGAGTTGTTTTTAAAGGTATAACCTGCCTGGCAACTATTTAGCAGGTTTGATAAAGGATTCAGGGCGAGACAGAACCACAGAGGACTCAAGGAATCACCTTGGTAAATCCCATTTTTAATGGAAATTGTTCGTGTTGTAACCATATTGTTTCGGTTATTTAATTGTAGGGTAGTCTTCCAAAAGGGCATAATATTACGGATAAAATTTATTAATTTCGGATTGATTTTGTATATCTCTAAAATTCTTAGTAGCCAAGAGTGTGGGATACTATCAAAAGCTTTCTTATAATCTATATATGTGCAATGTAAATTTCTATTTTTCGACGTTGCGTGTTTGTGTATAGTAGAGTCTATGATGAGTTGTTCCTTGCATCCCATGTGGCCCCGCCTGCAGCCTTTTTGTTCTTCTGCAATAATGTTATTGTGTTCTATGTGTGAGTTTATTTTCCTAGCTATTGCTGATGTCAGTATTTTGTAAATTGTAGGGAGGCATGTGATTGGTCTGTATTGTGAAGGTTGTGTCGAGTGTGTTGTTTTGGGTAGCATGTATGTTATTCCGGTAGCAACAAATTCGGGTATGCTTTGTTTGCCTAATATAATATCAGTTACATTTCTTGCTATGTGTTTATGTAGTGACGTTAATTTTTTATACCAATAGTTATGTATTTTGTCTATTCCTGGACACTTCCAATTATGTAAATTACTTGTTATACTTAAAATATCTGCTTCTGTAATACTATCAAACATCATTTCTTCTATATTACTCCATTTATTGAATTCTGCTTCTATCCAATCTGCATTTTCATTGTGGAGTGCCTGTTTTTCCCATATGCTAGACCAAAAGTTTTCAAGTTGTGTTTGTGTAGGTATGTCTGTGTTTGTGTCGTGAGTTGTGTGTGACTGAAAGTTACGATAAAAGCTTTTTTCGTTTGTGTTGAATAGAATGTTGTCCTTTTTACGCGTTTGTGCTTTCATATATCGCCTAAGTCTATGCACTTTTAATGCTAATTTCTGTTTCAGTGTATCTAAAAATTCTTCAGATGTTCTATTATTTGATTCATGTCTAGTATGCATGAGCCTACTTCTAAATAACTCTTCAACTCTCTTGACAACTTTACTAGATCTATTGTTATTAATATATTGTGTTAATCTTCCACAGTCTGCCCTAAGTTTTTCTATATCTTTTTCTAATCTTACTTGCCAGTGCGGTTTATTTATGTCCTTATGTCTATTGTTTCTTATGTGTCCTGTTATTTTATAGTTGAGTTCTTCGGATATAACTACAGCTGTGCAATAAATGAGTGCGTGAATATCTACTAATTGTGTGTCCACCGATAGAAATCGGCTTAGTATGTGTTGGTTAAAAATATTTACTAGTTGGTTAAGCTGGAAACTGTATTTAAATTTTGGTAGGTTTGGTCTAACAGCTGGGTCCATTCCAGTGTATTGAGCTAGTGTAGTATTGAATTTATCTAATATCTGAAGAATAAATGTTTCTGTAATAGGATTTGGATCTACTAATGTTTCTATGTCATTTTCTACGGTTATAGTTATAGTTTCGGTTTGTGTGGATATGTGAGACATTTGTGTCTGTAGGTATGATTGTGTGTAAGTGTGATGTTGTGATTGTGTCTCGTAATGGTCTTCAATGTGTTGTTGTGGTGTGGAGGTAATGATATGTGGGTGTTGTTGTACTTCTTCATTTAACTGTGTTTGTACTTCGTTTTTTAATAGATTTAATTCGTTGTCAGTCAGTAGTTTATTACGGATAATTGTTCTACGTTGGTCTGATATGCGTTGTTCCGTTACTTTTATAGTGGGATATTTTTGTGAGAAAAGTTCATGCAGCTGTTTTCTATATGTGGTTAAATCAGTCTCTAATTTAGTGATGTAGTAGTATGTGCGCATGATAAAAAGGTTTACTTCTTTACTCCATCTCATGCGCAATCTTGGTTTCCCTGCCTTAGTGGACGCAGGTAAAAAAGCATTCGCCTCCTGCGCAACAGCTAAGTCAGGTGTAGGTGCTCCACGTGAGCTATGACCTACGGATGATACGGGTGATGGGATATATGATGCTGTAGATGGACTATATGGTTCTATTGGTGTGTCGGATGAATTTAAACTAATATTGTCGGTGTCAGTTGGGTTGGCTGTAGCATTTTCGGATGATCCGGAGGGAGCCCGCCTATTCAACTCCTCTCCGCTGACGGTTTGCATGCTGTGACACCCAGCGTCAGCTCCAGGTGTGCCCCGGCGATCACCCCCGGGAAGCGGCCCTAATCGTTTACTTCTTAAAAACATTTTCTCCATTAAAATGGGTGTCCAGAGCCATGTTAGCCGCGCCAGTAATATAAAAAAATCGCGTGTCCGCCCCCCACGTGAATCTGATGTTCGATTCGGACGTATGGTTGTATTTGGGGGGCTTATTATTATTATTATTAATATTCCCTTACTGTTTCAAAATTATAATAAAGGCATGGGTAGAGTTGATGAATTAGATCAATCGATAGCGCTATACCGAATCGCAATTCATGGCAAAAAGTGGTGGTGGGTCATATTTACGTACATGGTGGATATGGCTGTGGCAAATGCATGGCGTTTGCATGTACTGAGCAACGAACAGCCTATGGATCAACTCTTGTTCCGTCGTAATATTGCCCGATACTATTTGAGGCAAGAAGTACATAAAAGAGCTCGGCCTTCTTCGTCTATGTTCGAGGGCTTACCCCAAGAGGGCTCAGGATACTTCCCAAAAAAAATTGAGAAACCACTTCGTTGTGTTATTTCTTACTCAAGAGTACGCTGGGAGTGTAAAAAATGCCACAAGACCCTTTGCGTCGAAAAGCCCTGCTTGGAAAAAAATCACCTTTAAGTGGCCAGTGTACCCAATTGAGTACAACCCATAAAAACATTAAAAAAAAATTTTTTCAACCTTTTTTTTCATCTTGTTCTTCTTATTACTTAATTGATTATAAAAATAAATAGTTTGAAACAAATACGTCTTTAATTTAGGTTTGGCCATTAATGGGTTAAAAGTAGTGAAAGTCGCTAAAAAAAATCAAATTTCTAACGAGAATGACTTTTTCTTAAAGACATCTCGAATCGATAGCATCATTTGAAATGTTACCCGCAGTTGTCAAGGTTTACTAGAATTTATCTATCAGCACCTGGCAGTGGCGTCTACGGCGATAGGCTATTTTCAGAGGCTGGTCTGGTAGGTATACGAAGCCAAGCGGAGTCGTCTCTTACCAACAAATGCGGATAATTAGGGTTTCATTCGCCACTATTTGCCGCTTGTTAATTTAGAAAACAACCATGTATAAAACAAAAAAATTTGACTTGGGATAATAAAAATAATCGGTGTCCATAATCTATTGTGGTACCGGATATCCGTTTCATCTCTAATTTTACATATAATATAATCTAACTGACGGACCAAATAGATTGTTTTATTGATGTGTATTGAAGCGCGTCTGTATTGAGTGAGTGTGTCTGCAGCGGCGCTGGTGCGGCGCGACATGGAGTGCGTGGCGGGCACGCTAAGCTCGCTGCGGCGCGGCGCCGCGGGGCTGGTGCAGGGCTGCGACCCTGAGATCTCGGGGGAGGGCGCGCCCGACGCGCTGCGGGCGCTGCGCCGGGAGCTCACCGACCTCGCCAGCTCCGTGGGGGACACCGCCGCGCACACCGACGGTGAGTGGGGAGGCGTTTTGTAACATGTACGGTTTCGCACATCAAGCGAAGTGGTGCTTGTGGGAACAAAACAGCTTCAAGATTTTACTTCTTTCTTCTGTCTGTACTCTGTACTGATCGGTCGGATCCGTTCGTCGTTGACACAACTCATTATGTACTATTTAAATTTGGACCTCTGATTGAGCAGCCAACATAAAGGCCAGAATATCTACCAATAAAAAATAATGTGAATTTTAAACTTTACCGGCACGAAGACCGAGACACTTTTTTTTGTGTTTTTTCACCTTATTTGCCATTATTTTCTCACAATTTTAAATCAAATCTTTAGTACAATACTATAAACTATTCAGATAAAATACTTAATAAAAATATTACGACAAAAACTTAAAATAAAATCTTATACTATGAACTTATATCTCTTATATACTACTATTAAGGTGATTATGTATTGTTTGTTAAATGTTTCGTAAATCACTATATACAATGCTTATTTGTTTATTTAGTCATATTATTAAGTCTTCCCTGCTCGAAGGACCACATTATGTTCTATAGAAAACGGTTCTATCCATCAAACAAGCGTCTGTCTTTGTTGGTGTTTATTGGTAAATAAACTTAAAAATATCAATATCATATTTAATAGGTTCGGCGGCTAGCTATTTACTCTAATCGAATGTGGACTGTATACACTTCCAACGTGACTTAATTTGCTTCAACGCCAGCAGTTTTTGAGATGAGTGCGTTCAAGTAATCAAACAAACTTTTCAGCTTTATATATTTGTATAATATTCGTGTATATTAGTTAGCTCGCTACCGAGTTTATAGAGTGGGTGTGTGATATGTTGTGTTGTGTGCAGGTAGCCTCGGGGGGGGCTCGGAGGAGGAGAGCTTCGCGGGGGGCAGCGTGGGGAGCGCGGGGGACGCGCTGGCGGCGCGCTGGAGGAGGCTGCACGCGCACTTCGACGACTTCGTGCAGGTCGGGACATGTTGTCTCTCTAATGTTTGTCGACTGACGATTTCCTGACTTAGCTAAAACTCTTTATTCAATTGAACTTTCAATCAACATCATCAGCCCGTATAACGTCCACAGCTGAATATGGGCTTCCTCCTGAGGGAGGAATTTGCCATAGTCACCACGCTTTGCAGGCGGGTTGGTGACCGCAGTATTATGTTGTACCAGACAAGGAAACGCTGCTGCCCGTTTCTTGCTATACGATTATTATAGATCATGTTATAATAATCGGGACCAACTGCTTAACGTACACAAAGATTTCCAGTCCGGCGTGGGAATCGAACCCACGACCTCCGAGATATAAAGCGAGCCAGACAGCTACGGTGAGGAGGAACTTTAAATATTAGACGTGATAGCTCTGAACTAACCGTGATGCACTAAGAGCAGCATTTTGTCTGTCTAACTGACGGACTAACTATAATGTTTTATTCTTCATGACTATGGTAATCAAAGGCGTATGAAGCTGTATGCTATCGCGAATTATAATAGTATGTGTGACCCACAGTGCTACTTCGCGCACCGCGCCGACGAGCTGTACTTCCCGGGGTCGGGGGGCGGAACCCCCGCGCCCCCCGTGCCCTCTTACAGCGAGGAGTGCGGGGCCCCCAGCGCCATCACTAGTACTAAGGTAACACATAAAACTACTTGTTTAGGCTATATGTACCCTAAAACTGTATTTTTAACGAAATATATGGGTTCTGATTTTTACAAATATATTATGGTGGTTTATAAGAAAAGGGGAATTACAATGGGTATGGGTGAATGCGTGGGCGTGGGAATAGGCATGGTTGTAGGCTTTATGTTGTATGGGTATAGACGTGGACATGAGCTCGGACTTGGACGCATATTTCCTTACCCGAAGGGTAAAAACGGCACCCTATTACTAAGACTTCGCTGTCTATCTGTCTTTCACCAGGCTGTATCTCAAAAACCGCGACAGCAAGACAGTTGAAATTTTCTCTAACGATGTATTTCTGTTGCCGCTACTACAACAAATACTAAAAACAAAATAAAAATAAAGGGTAATCCCATACAAGAAACCTGTTTTTTTTTGGGCCCTTTTTGTTGCTCGATATCAAAAACTGCAAAAGGTAGGCACTTGAAAATGATACGGAACCCTTCGTGCGCGAGTCCGACTCGCACTTGGCTGGTTATGTTTATAGACAACCCTCGCATTAGGGCAGTCAATCCCTGTGTGACGGAAGACTTTATAAACAATTCCCGGACACAAAGCACACCCAGACTCAGAATAACTAACCGAGGTTCTTGCCAGGTCTCAGAAGCATCCACAGTAACCGCTGAGTCACCGTTGCAGTAAAAAATTATTGGGTCCTCTGTTTTACAAATATATTATGGTTGTTTATAAAAGCGGGAAATTACAATTGGTATGGGTGTGGGTGTGGGCGTGGAAATAGGAATGGGTGTAGGCATCGCCACCTGTGTGAGCAAGAGCGTGGACATGAGCTCGGACTTGATCGCTTATTTTTTTTGGAACGAAGTTCCTTATTGTGCTTTGCGGAGGGATACCGTAGCCGGAAAATAACGTCCGTAACGTCACAAAAAAGCGTAAGATTTTTATGTATAGTCTATGTATAATGGCTATACAGTGTCCAGTGTATAGTCTACGTGATGACTGTTATTGTTATTATATATTGTATACTTTTATAAATCATTGTAAATAAAATAAAGGTGTTAAGATAATTTTGTAAAGTAGTTTCTTTGCTTTTTATCGATAAAAAGATCATAATAAAAAATGTATTTCCAAATAATTATTTTCTATAGACCTTGAATAGAACTTAACATTAATATTTTTATAATAAGAAACTTCGTTCCTATCCGGTGTCCCACAACACCACACGACTTTTTTTATCTACAGATTTTATCTTGAAATTCACTAAGTAAAGTATTTTATTCCCGAATTTGTTACATAATAAAGATAAATGTAATTACCCTCTTCGGACAACAAATATATGTGTAATATGAAAGATTTCTTGCGAGGTCCGGTTAGTTGAGGGACTTTCCTCTGGGCATCGGAAAGCATTTTAAGTTCTCGAGTGTTTAACATCATCATCAACAGTCGTATAAAGTCCACCGCTGAACATGGGCTTCCTCCCGAAGGAGGGGGGGGGGGTTTCCATAGTCACCACGCTTTGCAGGCGGGTTGGTGACCGTAGTATTCAGCACACAAGGAAACGATGCTGCCCGTTCCGTCGTATACGATTGATACAGATGATGTTATAACAATCGGGACTAACAGCGTAAAGTGCTTTCCGAGGCACGGAGGGTATTCCATCAGCCAACCAGACCCGGAAAGCAGCCTAAGAATTAACACTAAGATTTCTCGTGCGGCATGGGGATCCAACCCAAGACCTCCGCGATTTAAAGCGAGCAACGTTATAACGAAATGTTTGATAATGGTCCAGCAGGTGCAAGGCAGCAGCTCGTACCAGCTGCCGCAGGTGGAGGCGGACGTGGTCCCGCAGGCGCCGCAGCGGACTCCGCCCGACGACCAGCGCGCGCCCGAGGCCGGCCCGCGGGCCCCGGAGCCCGCCGCGCCCGAGCCCGAGCCCGAGCCCGCCGAGCCCGTGCCCGACTCCTGCACCACGCGGGGAGGTGAGTCCAGAAGCATACTTCCTCGCGTAAAGTACGCTGATGTGTGCTTCTTAGATGCATCGGAAGAACTTTTAGATAAACTCGAACGTCTTCAGAATTTGTGCATAAATAAAAATATTTTTATTTACGTAAACCTATTAAGGCAATTGCAAATAGTCAAAACAATATTTTTTTATTAATCTATGTATAATTTTAACGTTTATAAATTAGCATATTAAGCAGGTATTTTAGTTATTGTTTTTAATAATGTTTTAGTCTTAACTTTATTATTCTACTATATTGTGTTCAATAGCTTGTTCTGTCTATATTAAATTATATTAAGAACAATTGTCATTATTTGGGCGGACCATGAGTATATAACGGACATGAGGACATGATATATACCGTGAGGACGCGCTTTAATGCTACCACCGGATTCAATACGCCCCAACTGAGAAGATCCGGCGAAACAAAGCATCCGTTTCATTTTCGTCTCCGAAAGTATGACCATGTCGTAACGCTGTCGTAGTGTTATCTTATACTGAGGCTTGCACCAGGTGGGCGTGGGCTGGAGCTGTTCCGCGAGGACCTGGTGTCGTTCACCCGGTACCGGGCGCTGCGGCCGCTGGCCACGCTGTCGTACTGCTCGGACGCCATCAACTACTCCACCATCGTGTCCACCATCGAGTTCGACAAGGACGAGGAGTTCTTCGCCATCGCCGGGGTCACCAAGAGGATCAAGGTCAGGCTATACTCATTGCAACCATAATAATAATAAATGTCAGATACTGCACTATGCGTGACATACACTTCACTATGAGTGTCATACACTATACTATGAGTGTCATACACTATACTATGACTGTCGGACACTACACTATGACTATCAGCCACTCCACTATGCGTGTCAGACACTGCACCGCCATGGTTAGACACTGCACTATGCGTGTCAGACACTGCACTATGACTAGCAGACACTGCACTATGCGTATCAGACACTGCACTATGCGTGACAGACACTGCACTATGACTATCAGACACTGCACTATGCGTGTCAGACACTGCATGATCACTGTCAGACACTGCACTATGCGTGTCAGACACTGCACTTTGACTTAAAACACTGCACAATGCATGTCAGACACTGCACCACCATTGTCAGACACTGCACCACCATTGTTGGACACTGCACTATGACTACAGACCCCCGCAGGTGTTCGAGTACGACGCGGTGGACGTGCATTATGCTATGTATGACTGTCGGACACTGCACCATGAGAGACACTATACACTTCACACTCGCAGGTGTTCGAGTACGACGCGGTGAACGTGCACTATACTGTGTATGACTGTCGGACACTGCACTATGAGAGACAATACACACTTCACACTCCCCCGCAGGAGTTCGAGTACGACGCGGTGAACGTGCACTATGCTATCTATGACTGTCGGACACTGCACCATGAGAACCACTATTCACTACACGCACACTCGCAGGTGTTTGAGTACGCCAGCGTGGTGCGCGACGCGGTAGACGTGCACTATGCTATGTATGACTGTCGAACACACTATGAGAGACACTTCACACTCGCAGGTGTTCGAGTACGCCAGCGTGGTGCGCGACGCGGTGGACGTGCACTACCCGTGCGCGGAGATGCAGTGCTCGCACAAGATCTCGTGCGTGTCGTGGAACGCGTACCACAAGAACGTGCTGGCCTCGTCCGACTACGAGGGCACGGTGGCGCTGTGGGACGCGGGCACGGGCGTGCGCACGCGCGCGCTGCAGGAGCACGACAAGCGCGCGTGGTCCGTGCACTTCAACCGCGCCGACGTGCGCCTGCTGGCCTCGGGCTCCGACGACGCGCGCGTCAAGCTGTGGGCGCTCAACGCCGAGCGCTCCGTGGCCACGCTGGAGGCCAAGTTCAACGTGTGCTGCGTGCGCTTCAACCCGCGCTCGGCCTGCCACCTGGCCTTCGGCTCCGCCGACCACTGCGTGCACTACTACGACCTGCGCGCGCCGCGCCGGCCGCTGGCCGTGTTCCGCGACCACCGCAAGGCCGTGTCCTACGTGCAGTTCCTGGACCGCGACACGCTGGTCTCCGCCTCCACCGACTCCGCGCTCAAGCTCTGGCGCGTGAACTCGCCGCGCTGCGTGCGCTCCTTCACCGGCCACGCCAACGAGAAGAACTTCGTGGGGCTGGCCACCGACGGGCGTTACGTGGCCTGCGGCTCGGAGAACAACGCGCTGTACGTGTACTACAGCGGCCTCAGCCGCCCGCTGCTGGCGCACCGGTTCGACGCCGTGCGGGGCTTCCTGGAGCGCGAGCGGCGCGACGAGGAGCCCTCCGAGTTCGTGTCCGCCGTCTGCTGGCGCGCGCAGCCCGACCAGCACGTGCTGCTGGCCGCCAACTCGCAGGGCACCATCAAAGTGCTGGAGCTGGTGTAGGTTGGTTCAAGGTTACGGCGACCTTGATATTTTTTTATCAAGAGACCAATCTGACCACTAAACCCAACTTACTGTGCTGTGTGTGAACTTCAAAGTCTTCATGACCGTTTTTTGGAAATCCCTCAAGGGATTCAAGGTCTTGGACATTATCTCAAAGTCACCGAAACTTTGTTCTGAATGAATCAGTTCAAGATATCGTTATCCCCTTTAAAGTCGCGCACTTAACGGATGAAGTAATAAAAATTATAATTTGTAAATGCAAATGGACTATTATATGTGTATGAATTATTGGTATTTTTCGATTATTACTTTTTGCTCTCGTGCAAAGTACAAGGTCATCAGTGTTGGAATATTGAACAAATGTGATGTGAGTGAGATTTGTACCATGTACTATGTATATATTAAATAGACTAAAGAAAGAAAATTAATTGTGTTAAAAGTATTACAGTGTAAAAGTGGTCGCCAAGCAGCTTGTTACGTAATTAATCCTTCGATGTCAGCTAGCTAAGAATTTATCTATACCTAGACCTTGAAAGTTGTATCTTCAAGGTCAACTCGTTAAGACCACGACTAATACTAAGAACCTCGCTACTTGCGGTAAAGATATAACCGATAAACTTATGATTTCATCTATACCTTGATAAGTCGCGAGTCGCGTTGAGTCGAGGATTTTTCTTGTAGACGCTACGGTTACGGTGTAGCGTATTAAGTACTAGACCTCTGTTATCTATACCATAATTTTGAAGATATTACCTTCAAGGTCAATCATTTAATGTACAACGCGAACTAGTAACGGTCAAATATTATACAACTAGACCAACGATATTCTGTACATAATCTTCAATGTCATCATGACCCTAAAAATCTTCAAGGTCGTTGTTTAATCCATTGTGAAGTTATTCTGTACATAATCAGCAATGATCTGGAAGTAATAATCTTCAAGGCAATCATGACCTTAAAGACAGATCGCCTTCTAGGTTGTTGTTATATCCGTCGTGACGCAATGGGCATGAGGACTAAAAAAATCTATTAAGTCCGTCAGTTAGATTACTAAAAAATATTGGACACGTATTTTTTTATTTATCAAATCAATAAAAAATGCCAAAGATACAGAGCAACAACAAACTATAAAGTTCAGGAGAGGGGGGCTTGTGGCGTCACTATTAGGTAAAATTGTACTTAATAGTGACGTCACACAAATTTTCAACGCGCTGTATATTCGTCGTTTTTTGTTTGAGGAACGAAAAAAAAATACGTGTCCAATATTTTTTGGTAATCTAACTGACGGACTAAATAGATTTTTTTAGTCCTCATGCCTATTACATGTAATGTACTTATCGTAGTGTGTAGTAAGAGTTCGTGATCAAAGTGCCAACAAACGTACCTAGAGTTTATGTCACAGATTATATGTATATATCTTCTAGCATAGTCTATAGTTATACTTACTGTGGAAGTCTATGGCAGCGGCGAAACTGAAGGGAATGGTCGATGTAGGTAATGATCCCTTATGGAAGGTCTCTTGGAATGACGTGTGTTTTATAACCTCTGTTTGCAATATGTGCCCATTGTATTATACCCAAGGGTGTACTGTAACTTAATGGTACAGTGGAGGGGTCCGCGGAGATGTAACAAGTCCATTCTGACTTTTTAACATGTATATGTAACGGAAAATAATACGAATCGTAAGTTGATCAACTTCCGTGCCACTCATATTGTTAAATTTAGTTGCCGGTTTCAGTGAACGCGCATAATTATTATATTATTTACTTAATTGTTATGACACTTGACCTGACCTAACCAAACGAGACTATGCTACTGTTATAACAAAACAAAATATCTTCTTCAATAATTCCTGTTGAACTCCATTGGTTTAGGTTATTTTTTTAACCATCCGAAACCTCGTTAGTTTGTCAACTAACTAGTAAGTAGATCGACTTACGATTCGTATTATTTTCCGGTGACATATATAATGGATGACTTTTTTTACCGTCTTGAAAGTATGGCTGTGATATGTCTACGAAATAGATGTGTAAGGCATAGTTTTTTTTTTTTTTTCGGGCATAGAGAGAAAATAGTAACCGTAAAAAGTTACGCTATTTCGCTCACTCTTTTCATTCATATTTGATTGCGGCTTAGGTATTTTAACTGGACGTCATTCGCAAAGGATATAGTTGTGTGGAAAAGGGAGGAGGAGGCCTTTGCCCTGCAGTGGGACAACACAGGCTAGTTAGATAGATAGATTTTAACTTACGTAACGTAACTACCTAATTAGGTATTTTTATCGTTATGATTATCACCATGTCAGTAAAAAAAAATACTATGCCTTAGACATATATTTCATGTACATATCATGCCCTATTATTTTCAAGACGGTAAAACAAACCACCCCGTATATATGTATGACATAATATGTAGGTACTGATACCGGCACGGTTCTTGAGCGCTCGGCGCAAGAGTGGGGATCGCTTTGCGCATCGTACACTTATGACAAAATAAAGCGCACACCCGTTTATTATTTATTTTTTCTAAGTTACCTACGTAATTTCTTACTGGTTGAAAGAAAGATTAAATAATGATTTGTTAAATTGAGAAATGGAAATTAAGATCAAAGAAGTAATTAAGAAGTGTTTCTAATTTAAAACCATAACTTAGTTCTTGTAGTTTGTCAAAAATTCCTAAAAGAAACTACTACGTACCTACGTACTTGTTTTTGTTAACATTTTTGACCTCGAATTTCATTTGATCATTAATGAAATGAAAATCATTTTTCCAAAAAAGAAAAATATATTTTATAAAAATTGGTGTCAAATAAATTGGCCGGAATTATACTCGCCGTCGTGAGGTACGTGCAACAGGAGCAAAGAACGAAACCCGAGTGGCGCGTCTGATGCGATGCGCTACGGGCCAATCACTGCTCTTTACTTTACCACGCCTCACATCATAGGGACCTAATAACTCACTTTTGCGCAAGTCCAGGTCGTGCCGATCATTGTACTGGAACGAGAGTTCCTGGGGGGGGGGGAGCAGCTGAAGTGCTCTCCCCTCCCTCTCTCGGTGCGCCCTCGGCTGTACCGATAAAGTTAAGTTGTGTTCTGTTGGTAAACAAATGTATTGTCCTCGACCACTCCACTCCTGTAAATAATATAGATGTTACAAATACAACTCTGTGGTTTTTTTCTCCAACAAAATACGTTATTCGTTAATTATTTACCTTTCAATGATTTATATTAACTATCCGGTTGTACTCACGGAGTAGTCGACTCGCGCGGCGCCGGGCAACTAACTGTCCCGGCGCCGCGCCGTCGAGTCGACTACTCCTTGAGAATGGACCACGGGATGGTCTTGAAACTAGTCGGACATATCCGATGATGACAAATCGTGAGTACAACCGGATAGTAAATATAAATATGAGTACCACTTCCGAAAGTTTTAATTCTAAAATAGCAAACCTTAGAGCATCTGGATTCTCCCCCTTTTTTTCGTACGGACATAATTTGTTAGCCTGGAGGCTTTTGCTACTTCACCGCGCATAAGGTGAACGTAATAAATGGTTTAACAACTACAAACTAAGCATCCTGCGAAAGAGGGCGTCCCCTATAGGACTTGGACCTCGGCTCAGGGCGGTTGCTGGCGAGGAGATTGAGGGAAGATGACTTAGTTTTAAGGGGAGTTTTGTCCAACTGTCGCGAATTGTTAAGTACAGCTTAACAATTCTCTGACTTCGGATCAACGAGAGCATCGGAAGGTTATTTGCAAACAAAGGGGATCCTCCCCGCGGAGTCCAAGTAAAACCACAAGTTCCACTCGCCCACTTTATTGATCAATTGATAAAAGTACTAAGTAACACTGAATCCCTTGAACTAATATTGTATGGTCAAGTCCCAGTCGTTCCGTCACACGTACTGCCGTGCTAAAGATAAGAGCCGTAAGTGCATGCCAGCAAGTTTCGAGAAAAAGGCACTTAATGTTTTAAAAAATATTGTTGTGATTACACTCATATAAATAATGTTTTTTAAAATTTGATGAATTTGTATGGTGGTAAAAAGGCTGTTCTTTCTCTCAATCGTTATAAAAGAACTCCAAGTAATAGATTTTTATAAAAAAATATGTAAAAAATTGATATGGTAAGGAAATCCGACGTATCATTTAAAACAAGCGCCGTAAGTAACACAGATAGCGCGCTTATTCTATGGAACTTCTTTTACTGCGCTTTTGACAGCGAATCAAAGATAAGTATAGTTTAAGTAATAATAAGCATAACCATCGTAACTTTGTCGCTTAGGGCTCTTATGGTAAGAAACTCGTAGTATAAAATATTTGGGCGTTTACGAACTAATTGTATATAATAATTATATTTGTATATAATGTACGCATAAATAAAACAATAATTATTGTATATGTATTATGAGTAAGAGAAAATCTAAAAGTTCCGATTTGTAGTCTTCAGCATAATTCAATTTGTATTTTAATTTGAAAAGGCCTCGTTCCACCCTCACAGCCATTTTATTAGTTAAATAATATATATAATAATAATTAAAGAGAATGACGGGCGGTAAATCTCGTGGTCACGATGGGCTTAGTGTGGAGCATCTGCGGCAGCTGGGGTTCACATGCCAAGGGTCCTGGCCGTGTTCTTCATCATGTGCTGGAGTCACTCATACTTAGCACATGACTTAATGAAAACCATCGTACTGCCTATTGTGAAGGACAGGACTAGGGAAACATCGGACAGGGGGAACTATCGGCTACTTATCTCTAGCAGCGATCATTGCTAAAGTGCTGGACGGTGTGCTTGATTCCTAGATAGATAAAAACATAAAATTACACGACGCGCAGTTTGGGCTTAGACCCGGGCAATCCACAGAGGCTGCCATCGTAGGTCTTGAGACCTACGATGGCGATACTGTCCAATACTATATGGACCGCGGGACACCGGTATATGCGTGTTTCCTTGACCTCTCCAAAGCTTTTAATCTTGTCTCATACGATGTGCTCTGGAAAAAGTTGGGGAATGCGGGTATACCGGTTAGGGTGCTCAATTTGCTTAGGTATTGGTATTCCCACCAAACAAATTTTGTGAGGTGGAATAATACGCTCTCTAAAGCATCTGCGTTGGAAAGCGGGCTGAGACATGGAGTTTTGACATCACCCAAGCTTTTCAACCTATACATAAATGAGCTCATCGTTGAGCTCAGCAGCAAGCGTGTCGGTTGCCCGATAGATGGCGTGTGCCTCAACAATATTAGCTACGCGAACGACATGGTGCTGCTGAGCCGGACGGCGAGAGGTCTTGGTGAGCTGTTAAGGGTATGTGAGTCCTATGCTGCTGCACATGGTGCCCTGAGTATTCTCATAATATTACCCTAAATGGCTTGTGCATAAACCGTGTCACGAAATTTAAATACCTAGGGAACTTTATTACCGAGGGTCTTGATGATGATATGGACATTGAGAGGGAGCGCAGGGCTTTAGCGGTCAGAGGTAACATGCTGGTCCGCACATTTTTCCCGCTGCTCTGAACAAGTAAAAATAACGTTGTTTAAGGTGCATGCTCCGATCGACCGTCCATACAATGTTTGTAGGGGCTTTATGCTAAAAATGGACACTCTTTGTTTGAAACGAATCATTTTATCACTTTTCTACAATCAAATGTGCTCGCCTTCGACGTTTCAGGAAATAACTTACACTAATTACTGAGAAAAACAATCGTGAAATTCAGGCAAAATTTGACACTTCTTTACATGTGTGGGTTCGTTTTGACAAGCAAACTAAGCGCCATGTTTGTTATAGTTTAAGCTAGATGGCGTGCAAGTGATATTATAATTCTTATAAAACAATATACAATAATATCTATTTACCTACGTGTCGATGTTGTTATTATGTAGATAAATTTTTGGTCAACCATGATCTAAATTATTACAAATCGGTAAGTCACCAAAGTAGCACAGAATTAAATTTCGTGAAAAAAGGAATCGTGAAATATGTTTTTACTAGGTAAAGAATACTTTCTATGCATTTTACAAACAGACAAACAATACATTAGTTTGATATGTCGCGTCGGTCGCGTGTCTCGCAGAACGGTGTGATGCGTTCAGAAACGAACAAATATTTACATCAAATGGACGTCATTTATTGTTTATAAATAAATAACTTATTCTAATAAGATTTTGATTTTCTTATTCGTCGACCAATACCAGGAATATAAAGATAAGTATTTTTTTTCTGTACATTTTATTGTTCTATTATTTCAGGATGTGTTCAGTGTTCTGAACGCATAATGAATAATCTGCATGAGTTGAAACTTCCCGCGTGAAACTGTTGCCTAGTTTGCTACTATATCTGTGCCCTTGACAACATGATGACCAGAGTAGCCAACCCTACAGTTTTAACTGTAGATCTACCGTTTTTTGGAAATGCTCTCAGTTTTTAGTTTAGACCTCGAAATCTACAGTTTTCTATTGAAGACGATGGCGTCATGTATTTTATTTTCTAATGTGTTGAATTTACTAGTTTTTACGTAATATCATATTTGATACTAGCTTCCCGCGCGCGGTTTTACCCACGTAACGTGGAAATTTCGTAATAAAATATAGCCTTTTACCTTCCTCGATAACTGGTGTTGTCTTTCTTTCTCTATCTTCTTTTTGAATGTGTACATAAATAAATAAATAAAAATATAGATTAACTATTTTCTTAATTATTATTTCATATTTACAGTTTTCTACAGTTTTTTTTCAAGCATATCTACAGTTTTATACTAAGATAGGGTTGGCAACACTGATGATGACAATTTCTCGACTAACTGACCTGTGAACTGACCGGTGTCTAATGGTTGTGAAAAACGATACTATTCGATTTTATTCAAATACTGTGTGTAAAAGTAACATATTCTTTTGTTTTTTATTTGCTTTTCTATATTTCAGATTTAGATTACGTCTACAATGTATCCAACAAGCAAGAAGGCGTACAGTCGACATGTATATTCGGGGCCGCGCAAATCTTTGAAACGAGTTCGAGGTGGACTCAGACAATTTTACGATGAAGAGAGGTAAACATGCCTAATAAAACTAATTCTGTGTCAATTTCCCGATCTTATTTATAAGTACCGTTTTCTGTTGACAAATATTTATTCATAAATCGTTTTACAGCCGTAAGAAAGTTTGGCGTTCTGAAAATAAGAAAAACCCAGTGAATGAAGAAATCGTCGTAGATAATTATTTAGCGTATGTATCAAATAAGCGTGATATATTCTACTTGTTGCTCGTAAAAGTAACTGTACATTTAGTTGTCATACCTACATATATAATCTAAGATCATTACATTTTTATTTGTTTCTTTCAGTACCCAGAATACACAACCAAGAACATACGGGCGTGGAAAACCAAAAATCCGCTTAGAGGCCACCTATAGTGCACCTAGTACTAGCACAGTGACAGCTGAACCTGCGATTGAACCTTTAGATATTTGGCCACAAGCTGACCCTGAAACGGATTCATTTCAATTGACTGTGGAAGCTGTTTCCAATAAATGTTTATCTGCAATATCTGGGTATCGCATTGTGGACCTGAAACATGTAATTGAGTGGGCATTCCTTTTGGAAAGACACCGAAGTATGTGTGAATCTTCACAAATTGATTTTGTTAGTGAGAGACTTGATGGATTTCGAAGTGAATTAATTTTCAAGTGTAGTATGTGTGGTAAGGCATGGAAGCACTGTACGGAGAGCAGTGACAAAATAAACACTGCATTTGTGTGGGCAACTGTGACTTCTGGTAGCTATTACACTCAAGCAGCTCACATAACAAGTCTCATGGATATTCCAACAATGTCATCCAATAAATTTCGACGTGTCGAAAAAAAATTAGGCAGTGGGTGGTTGGAACATCTGACAGAGGAAATTAAAACTGCTGGTGAACAAGAAAGATCAATTGCTATTGAAAAAGGTCATGTGTCTTCAGACGGTGTTCCATTTGTTACTGTATATGTAGATGGAGGATGGTTGAAACGGTCATACGGGCATAACTTTGATTCATCATCTGGTATGGTAAGAAAATATTTTACTAAACACAAATTTGGTTCTTTATGACCTTTTTATTATGTGTAATATTTACATGTGGTTTGCTTTTCATTTTCAGGCCTGCATTATTGGTAAAGAAACTAAGAAATGTCTGTTTCTTGGTGTTCGAAACAAATATTGTTATACATGTCAATATTATGAGAGAAGAAACATGGAAATGAAAGCACATAATTGCTGCAAAAATTTTACTGGACCGTCTACAGCAATGGAATCACAAATTATTGTGGAAGGCTTTCAAAAGAGTGTAGAAATACATCAACTTCGCTATTTGAGTTTTATTGGAGATGGAGATTCTTCTGTGTTTGCAAACTTGAAAGAGAAAGTGTCATACGGGAACATGATAAAAAAAATTGAATGTAAGAATCATGTAATCAAAAACTATACCAGTGCTCTCTACAAGGTAAATAAATAAATCAAATTTGAACAGTTATTTCAAGATCAATAAAGCATATTCTGTATTTATTTATATTGTACTTTTTTAGATATTGGCCAACACTAAGTTGCCACTATATGGACGAAATATTTTGAAGCCCAAAGTGATGAAGCTTACACTAGTAGCACGGAAAATTATAATGTGTAGCAGTGAGAAAGATGCTATGGCTGCAGATTTGAGAAATGGACCACTGCATGTATTTGGAGTACATGAAAACTGCAAGGATTATTACTGTAATGTCAATAAAACATCTGCACATGGAAGTGAAAAGAAGGAAGAAAATGTTGTAGAAAATCTGAAAAAGACTGCTCCAGAGGTGTGGGCTCTGATTTCTGCAGCCAATGAAAAAATTGCTTTGAAGGCAGGCCGTTTGTCAAATGAGACGACAAATGTGGCAGAAAACTTTATGAGTGTAATAAATAAATACAACTGTGGAAAACGAATTAGTTTTGGAAGAGGGGGTTCTTACCAGCGACGTGTTCATGTGGCAGGTAAATATAATCAGTCAGATATTGTCAGTAACAGTAAGATATGCATACTTCACAAATATTGATACTAATTCTTTGGAATATAACATAGTGCACTCATTCCCCATCAGATCAGGTATTGAACTACAGATGTGCCCACTCCAATTGTTTTCATGTTCACATTGTTTTATATGTATAAGTATAATCATCTATTTATAGGTACTTTATTGATATTTTCTAGTAAAAATATTGTGTTTTCAGGATTATCACTTGCTACTGGACACAAATGGCACGAAACTGCATGGAAAAAACAGACAACACAGAGTCCAGGGACATATTTTAAAAAATACCTCAGGCGGAAAGAACAAAGCAGAATACGACAGCAATCGTCGACACGCAAACGATTGTATGCGCCAAGAGAGAAAACCCAAGCAGACAAGCACTATGGACCTGAAGCTTGTGATCCACTTGATATTGACGAAGCACAATTGAGAATACGATGTGAAGAACGGTTAGCAGAATTCCAAAAGTCACCAGAAGACATAGCTTTGATTGAAATGTCTACAGTAGGGCAGCATGAAAATGATTTATATACTACTCATAGGTTGACTGCCAGTCAATTTGGAATGGTTAGTTGTGTGGTATAATTATGTTAACAGAAATGAATATACAAATATGCATTTCTTGCGGTACTTGATTGAATATCTATGTAGACAATGTTGAATTTAAAAAATTATCCATAACATACATTTATTTTATCTGAACTTTTATGTTTACAGATTTGCAAACGCCGTATTACCACTCCATGCCACAATCATGTAAAGGATATCCTATATAAAAATAATTTTTGTACAAAAGACATGTTATATGGGCAGCAAAATGAGAATGTGGCAAAAAGTATGTTCATGCAACAATATAATAAATTTGTGAGGCCTTCAGGTCTTTATATTGATGAAGAATTTGGATATTTAGCTGGCAGTCCAGATGGTAAGTTTTTCTTTATCAAGCTTCAATTTTATTAATGTATTAGGCAAATGTGGAAATTTATAATACTAGTTATAATGGTAAGAGACCAAAGATTATGAGCATGATAGGCGATTGAATTTCTTGTATCAAATTTCATGAAGTGCTCCATTGCATTGATACATATTTTGTGTCAATTTGTTACAGGTATAATAGAAAATGAGAGAGCTGTTATTGAGGTCAAGTGCTTTCCATCATTGGCGAGGAAAAATCAAAGCCTAGAGGCAGCTGCACTAGAAAAGAAAAACTTTGCTCTAAAATTGGATAATAATGTTTTAGTCATGAATAAAAAACACGATTATTACTATCAAGTAAATTGATAATTATATTGCATGATTACTTTATAATTTATTTCAATATCTTATTTTTTCTTATTATAATTAAAATATATTTCAGGTTCAAGGACAAATGCGTGTCAGCAAAATGGATAAGTGCTACTTCATATGTTTTATTTCAGTCACTGAACCTTTGACTGTAATAGAAGTTGCTCGAGATAATAAATTTATCAGCAATATGATACCAAAGCTATTAGACTTTTTCAAAAACTGTATTCTGCCAGAAATCATTTTAAGACGTGTTCAGAGAAATGCGAAATGTATAGATTTGAATGGTATGTACCTGCCAGTATGTACACCAGGCTATTTTATTGACTTCTTCATAAGTTTTATCAATTAATAAGTTATTATTTTATTCTAGTGAAAAATCGTCCTTCAACATCAATATCACATGGAAATTCGAGCATGGAATAAAGTTTCATTTTGGAGCAGCTTTGGAGATTGATGGTAAATAACAGATTGAAATGAATGAGAAACAATATCCATCAAAAAGTAACAAATATACTAAGTAAAGTTATTTTTCTTTGCAGAACCTGTGAAGCAGTGGTTTCAAGACAAGAAGAAATGAGTTTTGTTCAATTGCATTTTTTTGTAGTAGTTTGTTTAGAATCTACATTTTCATTGTATTTATATTTATTTACTTCATAAGTTTTATCAATTAATAAGTTATTATTTTATTCTAGTGAAAAATCGTCCTTCAACATCAATATCACATGGAAATTCGAGCATGGAATAAAGTTTCATTATGGAGCAGCTTTGGAGATTGATGGTAAATAACAGATTGAAATGAATGAGAAACACTATCCATCAAAAAGTAACAAATATACTAAGTAAAGTTATTTTTCTTTGCAGAACCTGTGAAGCAGTGGTTTCAAGACAAGAAGAAATGAGTTTTGTTCAATTGCATTTTTTTATTGGTAGTTTGTTTAGAATCTACATTTTCATTGTATTTATATTTATTTACTTCATAAGTTTTATCAATTAATAAGTTATTATTTTATTCTAGTGAAAAATCGTCCTTCAACATCAATATCACATGGAAATTCGAGCATGGAATAAAGTTTCATTTTGGAGCAGCTTTGGAGATTGATGGTAAATAACAGATTGAAATGAATGAGAAACAATATCCATCAAAAAGTAACAAATATACTAAGTAAAGTTATTTTTCTTTGCAGAACCTGTGAAGCAGTGGTTTCAAGACAAGAAGAAATGAGTTTTGTTCAATTGCATTTTTTTAGTAGTAATTTGTTTAGAATCTACATTTTCATTGTATATAACTTTTTATTTGTATTTACTATAAAGGGTGAAATAAAACTTTATTGAACTCAATAAGCTGCTCTTTAGAGAATTGGTTTACTAAAAACTTAGGTAATCAAATAAAACTATATTTTACTTTATATATTATTGACATTATTTATTTCCTTTTTTATTAATCAATTAAATGGTTTACGCCATAAAATATAACTTTTATTTTCCTTAAATAGTACTAGTTTTAATTTATCGTAATAGGTGGCGTTCTGCCTATCCCTATGTATATGTAGAGTATTTCTACAAAATATTTTAGCCCCTTTTTAAATACACGCCATCTAGTGTCTACTTTGTAAACGTAGGGAATACGTCTTATGTGTGTGTAAAAGACTGTACATTCAATGACAGATGTTATTTTCGGGTTTTTTGTCGAATTGGGTGGATTTTGAGGCATTGTTATAATCCAGTTAAATAAAGGGTCATGACCGAGTCTCGCAAACACAATCCTACGACTTAGTAATGCTCCGATTTCACATAAAACGAAATAAACTAAGAATAAGAATATTAGCGCCATCTAGCGGGAAAAGTGCCGGGAACAGACCGTATCTTTCACCTTAAAGCCTATTGTCAAAGCTTTTATACGGGAAATCTGTGGGTCATGCACACCAAAACATCGCTGGATGTCCTGCGCGTCCAGTATAACAACATCTTCAGGATGATGTTGGGGCTGCCTCGCTTCTGTAGTGCATCGGGGATGTTCGCGATGTATCGAACTGATGGCTTTCATGCCGTAATTCGCAAGAACACTGTTTCCCTTTGTTTGTTAAATTAATTTGTATTAGAGCAGCGTTAACAGATACCGCGGTTATGTTAAGCACTACATGATTAATAATCTGGGGCTTGAGAAGGCTATAGCAGTATCCAGCACTTGCGGCTAAGATGTTAAGAAAAATATATATTTTTTGTAGTTACTGCGCTTATAAAAATCTAAAATGTATGATACAAGCATTTTTTTTATAAACTATCACAGACAAAGTTATAGATCTCGATACGGCGATTCCAAATATGTAACTAACTCAATGTCGTGAAAAATGTTGGATACGGCGGTTATAATAAGCACGGCACCGTACCTTTACAACAATCCTGAAGGAACAATTCATTTTTATGTAAAAAAGAATTGAATAAAATATTTTATTTTCATCAATTACTATGTACATATATAATTGGATAATAGATATCTGTGTGCTAATGTGTCTTAAATAATAAAATAATAATACCGATAATTACACTCAATAAAATATTCTGAATTTGGTACCGAACACGCAAATATAGTTTCACCTCATGCTTGAACGTTGGCAAAAAAATATTTGACAAAGCATTATAACCATTGCATGCCGTTCCCGTGTGACGTGACATAAAACGTGGTATAACAAAACGCAAGGGTAGGGGTAGAGGTAGAGTAGGGGTAGGGTAGGGTAGATGTACGAAGTTTGCCGGGCTATAAAAGTCCACCCGTGCGAAGCCGGGGCGGGCCCCTAGTTATAAATAAACAAAGAACGAACAAACTATACAAATAATTTAAAATTCAGAAACATGGGGTTAAATTTAGTAAGCCGTGGGGTTAAGACCCAGATACTCCTGAAACTATTTAGCATTTCAGAACTTTGTTATGCTTATGATGAAAAAAGTAACAAAATTAAAAAAAAATACTATACATCTGGAAAAATTTAAATACCATAGGTGTTATAATAACAACCCTAATATCACTAATTTATAGATATGAAGTAACATAATATATTATTATTTCGTGGCATTATCATACCAGGTAGGACCAATAGATGGCACTAACGGGGGACGTTAGAGAAGTGTTATGAGATTGATAAATTTCGATGACCGGTAGGGTTCCGCAAAGCATTTAAAAATGTATACACATATAATATTATTAATTTATTATTATTTTTTATTTTAACCGATATGATTGTTTTTTGGGTTGACATCTACATTATCCGCACCGGGTGTCATCCATGCAGGCTACGCCACTGGATAGGTATTAGTAGTACGTAAGGGGCTTTCAAAATATAAGAGATCCATTTAAAAGTTTTACAGAAGTACCCGTCTTTGTAGATAGCATGGCATAAAAATTATGTAAAAATCCGGCCAAGTGCGAGTTTAAGTCACGCCTACCTTTTGAGTCTGGATGCACCAGGCTCAAAAGACCATAGATGCTAAACTCTATAAATGTTTATCGAAAAATACTTAGGTGTCAGTGTCACTGTCAGTCATTGCAGTCAGTGTCTCTTATAAAACGGCGTCGGTATTGGTATGTCGTAAGCGCCAATCGCCGCTGTTAATGTAAATAAATAAGATTTTTCGTAACTTAGGTGTGAAATGAGTGGCGCCAAGTTTTACGTGTGGGACCGACGATGGCGCGAATTGGACGTGACGACGGGCGGCGTCGCGGGCTGGCGTCGGCCGCATTTCGTGTACTTGCGGCGCGGGAAGCTTCATGTAGCGACGCGTTCGCGGGTGTTGAAGGCGCTGAGAGCGCTCGCCGCCAGCCAGCCGTCTGCCGCGGTGCTCGGCCCGCGCCTCTCGCTCTGCAGGTCAGTCAGCACTCCATAGTCTTCATACCGCCAGTGCCTACATGCATATCTCAACATTTTTTTATTGCTGGCGCTCTGTACCCGTTCGTATATTTGTACAAGGATCTGGTGTTACAGCTTATTACAGAACTTTCCATCACTATTACTCTTAAATACAATAAATTCTACAATAAGTATAACCTCTGCTTCTAACTTTAAGACATGGTATAGAGACTTGTTTTATCCTGCTGTCGAACGTCCTGCTCACCTGGCATTAAGGCACAGAAAGAAAGAGAGGAGCACTGTAAGGTCTCACTCACTCTATTTCTCCTACAATATTGCTGTGCCTAACAAGGTTTATAATCTGGTACAACTTACATATAATGTGAAAACAACTGAAAATGCATTGTGAAGTGCAATGAAGATTTAAGTGTTGGGTATTTCTTTTCACTAGCTAGTCAGATTAGGGCAACAAGTCAAGGTATCAAATAGTAATTAATACATAATCTGTAAGTGACGCAGACTGTAGTTTAATATATTTAATTGGATTTCATGTCAATTTGGAACACTAATACTAAGAGAATGTTTAGGGAGCTGTTAGTTTAACAACAATAGTTGGTAATTTTAATATTATTTTATTATTATTATTATTATTAATTGACTAGCCTTCATACAGTGTCACATGCAAAACTTCTATTCTAATTAGAAACACTTGTTAGAGAAAGATATTCCAGTGTTAGATAAGTTTTCCTACATTAGGTTACAGTAACTACATGAATTTATTTAATGTTTAGGAAATGGTTATAAGATGTGTTATAAAAGGTTTTTTTTTCACCCGCATAGTTCTAATTCCCATGATATCCCCATTGTAGAATATAGGGTGGGTACAAAATAACCATCCCATGCCCTCTTAGACCCGAAGTCCGAGAGGCCCCCAAACTGTAAAGTAAAGCAACAGTTGCACAAAACTCCCCTAAAATACCTTCCAAGGTGTCAACTAGCCTATTGTCTGCTTGATCATACAATTAGAAACTACCCAAGTGCTTATTAGCCTTTTGATTTATTAGCTCCAGTTCCCCTGGAAACTTCATAATTAAATATACGCTATGGGCTATCTAACATTGAAATATTGTTTCTAAGGACCATGTAGACCTCGTAGTTTATGAAATTAGCCTGTTCAGGCAAACAAACAAATAAACTCAGCTTCATAATATATATTAGTATAGATTTTTATTTGGATAGACATATATTATATAGTTATGCATAAAGCTTTAGCTACTTCACCGGAAATCATGGTGAACGAGGCTCCAGCCTAGTTGATATATACTAAGCAATCATATTAGGGCATTCCATTTGGAGCTGGCTTGTGAGCGGGCTGGCGGATTTAGGAATTATTACTTTTAAGCAAGTTTTTTATGGGCCCCTCATATTTTGGGTCTATGAAGGCATTGGAAGGTTTTATTCACCATGGATAAACAGATTCATTAGGAAATCTAATAAGAAAATCTAAGAAAAAAGTACAGAACATTGCAACATGCATGTTGGCTTATAGATATATTAGTTTAAAATATAATTTTGCACTATAATAGTAAATATGATATAAATAACATTGAGTTCTTGTATCATAATCAATTGTTTCCATTGGATATCCACATTGTTAGTGCTCTATACCAATATCTAAAATAAACTTACTGAAACTTGTTCTACTTGAAACTGATTATATTCGCCTCATAAAAGGTAATTTATCAAGTAATTTAATTATGTCTCAATCAATTAATATTATAAATGCGGAAAGAAGTCGGTCTGTGTGTGTATGTTAAAAAAAAAAAAAACCTCATTTAGTATTTAACAAATGAGTAGTTATTACATGGCACTGGCAATTTGCTGAATAAGTCGGCAGATTGCCATATATAAAAATAAAATAAAAATGGTCTGTCTGTATGTCGTCCTTTCATGCCAAACACCAAAAATACTGAACCGATTTATATTAAATTTGGTACACAGATAGTGTAGAACCTGAGATAGGATATAATAATAATAATAATAATAATTTTATTTCAGGCAATGGAGGCCCTTAGAATAAAATACATACAATAATCTTAAACAGTAATAAACTAATACATATTATAAAAAAAAAAACTTAATACTAATGTACACGAAGTTTCGGCCTCGTGTTTCGGTGACTGGTGTCACGTTGCTGGCCACGAAACCGGCGGAACATTACACCCTTCGGCCAAAACTCTTCTTTGAGGAACTTCTCGAGATACTGCGTCGGAACACGCACCACGAACGACTTGAAGTTCGTTTTGTGACGCGGCTCCAACATCTCGACCCTCAAAGTCCAGTTGGTCTTCACCCGCATGTACTCCACGACCTCTTCAACTTTCGTGGAATGATGCAGTCTTGACACGTACATCAGCGTTGTCGGTACGGCTGGACGTAACAGCGTGTTGGGTCCTGCCAGCGCAGTACCACACTGGTTCCGACAAGGAGGCTTCTTCTTTTTCCTCTTCTCCACCTTGATGAAACCATCGCTGTCGCCCGTGTCCTTCACTGGGGCCTGCCTTTTCAGAACCTGTTTTGGTTTTGGCAGTCTCCGTTTACCCCTTTCACTTTGTCCGCTATTTTAACCTGTGAGTTTAGTGGCTTTTTAGCGGCGGCTACTATTGCAGCATAAGCTCGATTCGGGGTCTCTGAACCTACACATGTCGTCGTGGCAGTGGCACACCGGTGTCGAGGCAGGGACGGCCGCGGCACACGTTGCAACGTATGCATTCTCGGCAGCTGGTGACGCATTCGAGCCCGCCGACTCGAAACTGCAGAAGGAGGCGTTTTGTGCCCCGCGACGCGTGTTCAATTTTGCGGCGTCGATAGGTGACCTACTTGCAGAAATTACATTGCGCAATAACACTACTTCTGCCCGTAGTTCACTGAAGGTGTTGTTGGACACCTCCAGCTGATGCTGCATCTCGACCTGGCTTTGCTTCAGGAGTGTGATATCCTTCAGCAGCGTGGTGAAATCTTCGTGGTCGAACGTGACGGGAGGCAGTTTGTGCAGATCCTTCGCCACAAATTCAGACACGTCGTCCGGATCGGTCTCCTTCATCAGCGTTACGATGTCCTGGATACTCTTCTCGGTGCCATCCCTTCGCCGAGACGGCATCTGGCTGAGTTTTCCGAGCGTCGTGAACAGCAGCAACTTGGCACTGCTAATCTCATCCTCCTTAAAAGTTGACTTGCAGATCTGCAAGAGGCTGACCTCGTCCATGTAGTCGAATGGCATGTTTGATAAATGCAAGAACTTCATTGGCTATGAGAGTTTGAGTACTCATAGCGGAATCCGGGCAGCGGCTAAAGCCGCGCAATTCGCGAAAGTAATATTAGAAAGTAATATTAGATTAGAAATGAAGGTTGTGTGGAAGCACCTTCATTTTTTAAGCTAGTAGATTGAAACTTATTATTTCAAAGTCCCTATTTCACGCAGATAAAGTCGCGGGCACAGCTAGTCATATATATTGTAATTTATTAAAATCTTTTTCTTTTGTTCCAGTGAGCCCGAGAAGTACAAATACACAGAACTGAAACAGAAGGTCGTACAGATCGAGTGCCTCCGCACTGACGTGAGCACCCAGTGCGCAGGCGCAGTCGACGCCAGCACTCAGGCAGAGCTCGCCCCCACCACCCTCCACCCCGCCGACACGTGGGGCACACTCCGAACCAAGATCACCCCTCGCAAAGATAAGCCAACAGATACACATGACAGAACGAAAGTGCAGGAAAACCTCTTCCGGACAGACGACGCTACCGTTGCGAACAAAGCGAATAGAGCTCCTCCTTTAAGTACACTTCTCGAAAGAGAGATTCCTCATTGTGCTAGACGTTTACCTCGACCAGGGCCACTTAAGTCCAAGTCACCTCCTGTACCAGTAGTGAGAGAAACCAAAGCCACTCCAGTGAAACAGACGCACAAGACCAAACCAACCGAAGTCCACTCGGAGCAACCGGTCTGCAAAGAACTGATAATTTCTGAGAGTGATGTCGCAGCCCTACGCGCGTTCGTCGCTAAAACCCGGCCCGCGGCGCTCGAGCGATTCGACATCGACGACGCGTACAAACGAGAACTCTTCTACGCGATAAACCCACTCGTCGATATCGAACGCTCGGAAGTGTTGGAAATTGCATTGAAAGAGCGACACGATGTCATCCAAACACAATTTGCAGCTCGGCTCGGTTTGGCGAGAACCTCTGACGCCACTCCCAGCCCAGTGCTGGGGAGACCGACGCGGTACATGAGACGACGCGAACCCACCACATACCAGGACATCAGATCCTCCACAGAGTCAAATAAACCAAAAGATACTGATCGCAAGAAATTGAGAACGATTCACGTAGCTACAAAGTTTTCTTCTTCGGAAAGTGATGTCAGTAACAGTGATTCTGATTTCAATTTAAGTGTCAGCAAATTTATCAACAAGAGGCCATTTAAAATGAGGAGTTGTTCCTCGAGGAGCGATAAATCTAGACGTGACAGACCGTCGTACTACGAACGGAGCTCGTCCGAAGAAACGGACAAAGAGAACATTCGACAGTTAAGGAACCGCAACAGTTCTCCCCGGAAACCACATGTGACAGACAATAGTCCAACCCGACGTCAAGTTATTGAACATGCCAAAAGTGATTCAACTAAACGTTTAAGAGACAATAGTCAAAATGATAATTTCAAAGCCAGCAAACCTTCTCCGAGTACCAGGAGTACACAAGCGCTAAGGAGTAAGCCTCAGAAATCAGAAACAGTAAGAGACCACGAGGAGAGACTTCGACGTTCGGAGCCGTCCTCTGTAGATACCAGGAGTGCACAGGTGTTGAGGAGTAAGCCACAGAAAGTAGAAGGAGCACGGGACCACGAGGTGAGACCTAGACGTACAGAGTCGTCCCCTGCAAGCAGAAACAAAAGCCCCCTGAAGCTACAGAGGCTGGAAGTAGTGCGGGACGACAAGGAGAGGCCCAGGCTCGCGGAGTCGCCTCGTAGTGATACCAGGAGTGCACAGACGTCGAGAAGTAAGCTGCAGAAGTTGGAAGTGTTGCGGGGTGAGAAGGAGAGGCCTAGGGCTGCGGAGTCGCCCTCAAGCGATACCAGGAGTGCACATTCGTCGAGGAGTAAGCTACAAAAGTTGGAAGCGTTGCGGGGCGAGAAGGAGAGGCCTAGCGTTGCAGAGGCGGCCCCAAGTGATACCAGGAGAGCAGCTGTGAAGCAGAGCACTCTCATCTCTCGGGAATCGTCGACTACTTCTCATACCATCAGCAAAAAGTAAGATCAACTTTGTCCTTAATTTTAATATATTTACTAGTAGTTCCTGAGATTACCGCGTACAGGCAAACATACAAATGCTTTAGCTTTATATATTGTAATAGACTATATTCCCGCGCGTGGTTTTACCCGCGTAACTCCTGTTGCCGTGGGAATTTCATCATTAATATACTATATATCGAATATACCTATATTACTCCTGGATAATGCGTGTACAAGTTTGCAAAGAACCATCCGATGCCCTCGTAGACCCGAAGTCCGCGAGGCCCGGGAACTGTAAAGTAGAGCGACAGTTGCACAAAATCCCCTAAAATACTAAGTCATAATCCCTCAATCTCATCGCCAGAGACCGCCCCAAGCCGAGGTCCAAGTCCCACAGGGGACACCCGCTTGCGCAGGTTGATTAGTTTGTGGTTTTTAAACCATTTATTAAGGCTGGAGCTCTGCTTGCCTTTATGCCCGGTGAAGAAGCAAAAGCCTCATGGCTAACTACGTAAGTCCTTCTGAAAGAAAAAAAATAAAAGCGTGTTCAAGTATTAAACAAACAAAATCCTCAGCTTTGTAATGTCAGTATAGATGGTTCTAGCCTCCGTGGCGTGCTGGTCTGCTGGTACAAATGTCACCTTAACTCGGAGTTCTCATATTTGATTCGGGGGAACACGGCGCGGCATTGTGCGTTATTCACACGCTCGAGAAACAAGCACGCTCAATGTGATATCGGCATAATTTTTGTATGATTACTGCTAGAATTTTTGCACTTTTAACCCCTGGTGTTAAGCTAATATGCTTGTGTTACGAGTGGTTTCACTTCGATAGTGCAATAGGTGGGGATCGAACCGGTGTTCCACATGATCACAAGTCCGACGCCCTAGCCATTGGGCTACGGCTGCTTGTCATTGTAATCATCAAATTGTTTTTGCCGCGTGGTTTTTGCTTAGAATAGACCATCCCATGTCTTACCATGGGTGACATAACGCGATTTAGGGACATACAGCTGATGGATGGGCAGCATCTATCAGTACAAGGTTAGTTATCATCTTACTGCGTGATTATGGCAATACCCCTCAATGAACCTGGCTTGCCAAGGTCGGTTATGAGTAGGGACCTGATTATGCAACATCAAAAGCTTGTTATATGCACGAAATTTGGCAGGATAAGCAAAATTAAATTATTAGTTTTAATTCTATCAATCAATTCAATCTAAAAAAAGAAAAGTAAGTTTATTTTTTTTTATTTCAAATCCAGCATAAACTTATTAAATTATCCATGAATAGGCAACCATAGGTCGTGACATTACACATTACAGTAACATTGCATGACATTATAATTATTTAATTTTTTTGTACACGATAGTCACCAATTATTATTATTATTATCATCATCATCATCATCATCATCATCATCATCAGCCCGTATAACGTCCACTGCTGAACATGGGCTCCTCCCGAGGGAGGGCATTGCCATAGTCACCACGCTTGGCAGGCGGGTTGGTGACAGCAGTATTATGTTGTAACACACAAGGTAACGCTGCTGCCCGTTCCTTGATATACGATTATTATAGATGATGTTATAACAATCGGGACCAACGGCTTAACGTGCTTTCCGAGGCACGGAGGGTAGTCCCTCAACCAACCAGACCCGGAAAGAAATCTAAGAATTTACACAAAGATTTCTTGTCCGGTTTGGGAATCGAACCCACGAACTCCGAGATTTAAAGCGAGCCAATTACCGCTACGCTACGGAGGTTGTCATTATTATTATTATAAATATATATATTTATTTTGTGACTGGTGACATTTGATCTAATTTGCGATATTATCATTTTTATCGTATATCGGAACGCAGGATGACTGCACTGTACCCAGAAAAAAAAGGTAAATATACCGATAATACGCATCATAACTAGATCTTAGGTAAAATATGCGAGTACCATTGACAATGGCTTAAATATGCCAATGCATAATGAAATGATGAAATTTACTTACACTTGTACTTGTAAAAATTACACTGTATAAAACTAAATCTAACATAAGTAGCTTATCTTATGTTTTTCATTGTTAAAATTATTTGATCTTACAGAATTTCTGTCTGTCCGTCTGTCGTGCGTTAAATGACAAATGTAGAAATTATAGTAAGATGCCTTGAAGGTGACAGGTCTAAAATTAGCTTCTAAGAATCCGGCCAAAGTCTAAGCGATATTCACCTGAGCACCCTTAAGGGGTTAGGACCAACGCTTAGGGTGCCACTGGAGTAAAGAGTAGATTTACGTACAGTGGTGATGATCGCTGGCACGAGATCACAGTTCGGGGAATAAGCAACAACGAGGTTCTCGGTCATGCTGTCTAGGATCCTACCCTAGCTAACCTGCAACCTTTCACTAGCTACCTAAGTGGACGACCATATAATCCGGTCCCTAATTATGAGGATGACCATGTTCAACAGTGGACTTTACCTATATACAGTAATGTTGTTATGTGCAGGTTATGTTCTACGAAGCTGAAGGAGTACTCCAACCTGGAGGACCACGCGATAGTGGCGTGGGTGTCGACCGGAGCCCGAGCCAGCCGCGTCAACGGCAATGCGCTGTGGAGGGAGCTGCAGGAACAGTACCAGCGGATCACCGGACAGGGTGAGTGCTCACTGCGAACCCTGCTTCTATCCTACTATATACAGGGTTACAGGAAAAGTCGTGCTAGTTTCGTTAAGGGCGTGGAGTATCCATCATTTCTGACTTATTTCACTATGAAACACCCTACCCTACACTTAACCCTTTTCGAGATATTCGACTTTTAATTTTTTTATTGAAAATTGCCGATTTTTATTCTATTAAATTTAATTTTGTTTATTTTGTGTGTCCTATTATTATTATTATTATTGCATTTTTACATGTGTAATAAGATGCTTTAGGACGTCAATCATTTAAATAGTCCATAAGTTAATTGAATACGCCGTAGTAGACAAGTGAAAGTTAAGAAATTAAAAAAAATATTAGAAAGTTTATTTTTCTCTAAGGGATATATAATAAAATATTATGGCGGTTGTTCGGCAGATATGTTTTAAAATATCTAAGTTTCATCAGCTATCTAACGAGGTATAACAATCTAGGA
This sequence comes from Nycteola revayana, assembly GCA_947037095.2. Classification (NCBI taxonomy): domain Eukaryota; kingdom Metazoa; phylum Arthropoda; class Insecta; order Lepidoptera; family Nolidae; genus Nycteola; species Nycteola revayana. The sequence continues at coordinate 10,052,186 of OX344840.2, forward strand.
TTTGTATTGCATTTCGTGGAAAAAAAGTAGTTGGGACGCTCCCAGGTAGCAGTTCTAACGGTCCCGCGCCTATTGTCCTTCAAGTTAAGACGGTCCTACACACCTGAGGAATATGCTGATATGCTTATTTGTTACGGATACTGCGATTGTGTGTCTGCGCAAGCTCGCAACGAATACATAACTCGATTCCCCGGTCTTCGAGTGCCGGATGTGGCTGTTTTTGACAGAGTTTATTGAAGACTTCGAGACACTGGCTCTGTTTTGAGACGAAATACAGACATGGGAAGACCACAAATTGATGACGACGAAGAACAGGAACGTGAATGTTTGTAAGTATGGATGGATGGATGGATCTTTGTAAAGGCGAAAACATATTGTTAAAACGCCACGCCACATGACGACACGCGACGCGTGTTGAGTCGAATGAAATGTATTGGTTTCTATAAACCAGAATCACACTACGACCACCCGACGCGACGTCGCGCATCGGGTGTTCATAGTGTGATTCTGATAATACATGGTCAATATTTGATTCGACTCAACACGCGTCGCGTTTCGTCAGGTCGCTCACGTTTTAACAATATGTTTCCGCCTTTACTCTTTCACGCCAAAACTATTGAACGGAAATGGCTGAAATTTTGCACCGGGATAGATTATACGCTGGATTAACATATAGGCTACAAAACATCACGCTCCGACCCACTGGAGCAGAGTAACGCGGGTAAAACCGCGGGTAGAGCGACACACGCACAAAGCTCCCATAACAACTAAACGTTATACGTCAACGTCTCCCCGCCAGCGACCACCCTGAGCTGAGGTCCAAGCCCCACAGGGAAGCCCTGCAGCGCAGGTTGCTTAGTTTGTAGTTTTTAAACATTGATTTAGGCTGGAGCTCTGCTCGTCTTTATGCCCCGTGAAGTAGCAAAAGTCTCCTAGATAATGTCTATCCGACAAGAAAAAAGTGCATCCAGCTTAAATATATATAAACAAGCAGTTTCACCCCGTACCTCTCGTTCCCGTGGGAACTTCATAATGAAATGTAGCCTGTAGCTGTCCTCTATGAATGAGCTATCTAACATTTACATAACATTATTTAGCAGTGGACGTTATACGGGCTGATGATGATGATGATGACATGTCTGATCTATAGGTATAATATAATGAGTGTTTTGTGGGGTGTCCTCAGACCGGTCGTGGCACTCTCTGCGCAACCGCTACCTGCGCTACATTCTTCCCGCGCTGGGCGCGCTGGCCCTGCCGCCCTCCCACGTGGCGAGACTGCGAGCCGCCGCCGCCACAGGTATGTCGCCCTGGTACTTCCTCGATCAAACGTGCACCGCCACTAGTATGTGACCCTGGTATCTCCTCCATCGCACGTGCACTGCCACTGTGGGTATGTCACCCTGGAACTTGATTCATCAAACGTGCCCTACCGCTGTGGGTATAATAATAATAAGATACTAAGATATATAGAGTTTTAATTATTAATACAGGAAAACCTCTGTCGTGTCAGCTAGTGTAGTATATATAATGGTTCGAAACACTTCGTGCCCTAGGCGAATCCGCAATGGTGTCTCCCTGGGGCCCAGATCTGTAGAGAAACGGTAGTTAGTGAGATCTTTGCCGGGCGAAGTGGTGTGCCGGGCGACCGGCGGTCATTTGTTACTGAGATGACGCTACAAGCCTAAAGATAACTATCCCCATAATGATTCAGAGAGTATCGGCGTGGCCAACAATACGGTAAAGGAAATTGAATCGAACAGGAATTAGAATCCATATTCCTATCAAATTTTACTTTATCATTATCTTTATCATTAGAGTCCTCTGTTGAACATGGGCCTCCTCTTAACAGATCTTTAAAAGCCAGGGTTTTTGAAGCATATCGCCAAAATCACCGTACTTGGCAGGTGGATTGGTGATCGCAGTAAGATGGTGAGTATCCTTGAGCTGATAGTTGCTGCTGCCCATCCATCAGCTGTATGTCCCGCAGTCGCGTTACGACACCCTTAGGAAGACATGGGGAGTATATCTTAATCTGGAAACCGTACAGCAATTCTATGCTATCACGTTCCGCGACCGATTTTGACGTGTTTTTCTGTCTGTGGCATCGTAACTCCCGAACAGGTGAAGCAATTTTGATTTGATTTGAAAGGTTAGTTAATCGGGAGTGTTTTAAAATATGTTTGATAAAAATAGGTAGGTTTTTTGTATGCTAAGTTTTTTAGATTAAATATTTTTTTAATTTAACTTAAAAACTTTTTTTTTAAACTCTTCATATACATATTATATCATTTAGACTAGATTAACTAACATATGATTAATATTCCCAGGAGAGATACGACGTCGCAACAAGCCGGCCCCCTCGCCCCGCCGCAACACCATCTTCAACAACACCGCGCCCCGCGCCGCTTTCCGGCTCGCCCGCGCCACTTCGCCCCCTCACTCCCTCTCCAGCGACTCTCCTGAGAATGACAACATCACACAAGATAGAGCGAGAGATCAAAAGAGAACAGAAGATGAAACAAGAGGAGAAAAGAATAGGAAAGAAACTCGCGGACGGCGACCAGGTGACGTACCCTATTTATCCTTTCTTCCTTACAAATGAAATAATGAATTTTATTCAGCACTTATACCGTATTCATCGAGGCGTGAGATTAAATGTAAACAAACCATAAAAAGGGTACTTTAAGGGTCACGATTGATGAAGTGAATATATTTTATTACAGCTGTCAGTACAATCAAGCCTATGAAATTTTGAATTTAGTAGTACTGACAGACAGTACCTGCCAATGTTATATTTTATGGGCATGGCGACCTAATAAGTGATGGGCAATGAATCATCGTGGCCATCGACTATAAACTATCGATATTTTTATATAAAACTTAATTCAAAATAAATTAATTATTAAATTTTATTATATATTCTAGTATCATAATACAATTTACATATGTACGCGTACTTGATCTAAAATAATAGTGAGTAAATAAAATCCAATTTCTAAAAATAAACTTTGGATTTCAGAGAGTATAAATGTATCTTATATTAAAATATTTGTTTAATTTAGTAACGTTTGTAATTAAATTAATCCCAATTATTTGTAACATTATCGTAAATAATAGTAAGAAAAGTCGATAATTACTATCGACATTTGTTTAAATCTTAACAACCCTAGGAATGTCATCTTTTATGAAGTATAATGACTTATTAAATCGTTTACATGTAAAAACACCCAAAAAAGACTTGATTCCCAAACTTCGAATGCATTTTAATACGACTAAATTATAGACCACAGGTACTCCAGAACATTTTACATAAAAATGTGACGTTTGGTTATCGGTCGGATTATATCCGCTATTTTTACTATAGATCAACTTGTTGATACGAGAGTTCTGCTTATTTATTATTATAGATATTTTCGTTGAATTTATATCTTTTATGAAGTTTAAAGTTATTTGTTGGTTGTTTTGTTTTTGTTATAAGTATTTACGTTTTCGAGCTTAAAACATGAGTGCACCTGGACCAAGCAACGCTTGCACTTTTTCTTCGCCAAAGAAAAAGCGATCAAAGAAAACTCCAACGCATTCAACGGAAAAGGTGGCTGTTATTAATGTGTTCAAACTCATAGAAGAAACGTGGTCGAAGGATTCGTATCCGTACAAAGGTATCAATTAAACCACTGAAATTATGGGAATATCGCAAGCCACAGTAAACAGGTTCTAAAAGGACATAGTGAATTAAATCCTATTGAGTTAATATGGGCCCAAGTTCAAGGATTTATTGCTGAGAATAACAAAAGCTTTAAGTTAAGTTCAAATTTTACTAGCCGATGCAATTAAAAATATAACAGTAGAGGCTTGACAAAAGTGCATTGACAATGTGAAAAAGAAGAGCAAATTATGCTTAAAATTGATGGAATAATTGATAGTTGAATATAGTTGACCGCTTCGTTATTCCCGATGGCGACAGTTCTTCAGAATCCTCCTAATTCTCCGAATAATTAATTCAATAAGAGCGATTTATGATTATATTATCTTCATAGTTAAGTACCTTATCTTAACCCGAGCTGACAAATAGGAAACCCTACATTAAATTAAATAGCAATAAAAAACATTGAAAAAAGTTTGAGAAACAATGTTTTCTTTGTTTACACTTTGTCTCAAGCCCCGATGAATAGGGTATAGGTATTTACATACACTAGTACTTGTCAGAATTACAATGTAAGAAGATAAATTAATAAAATAAAAACTATAACAAACAGATAATTCTTACTCTATAAAATATCCAACTAGGTAAGTAACAGTAGTAGGTAGGCAATAGCAAATCATACAAATCTACAGACTGCGTAGTCCGTCCGTCTACTAATATTACAAATGCCAAAGTGATTATATAGATACTGAAACGATTTAAATGAAATTTAGTACATACTAGCTAATGCCCGCGACATTGTCCGCGCGGTGTTTGTTATTCTTTCGGTTTTTTAACTATCCCACGGGAACTCATTAATTTTCTGTGATTAAAAGTATTTAAAATGTTGACCGGGGATGTAAGGTACCACCATGCAAAATTTCATTTAAATTGGTGCTACAGTTTTGGAGACTAGCCCGAAAGAGAGAGAAAAAAAATATTATTGTGTTCTATTTTACTTCTAACATCCCCTGACTCGGTTTCTAGCGTTTGTTTTCTATGTACAGACATTTGACCTCTACAGTTTTATTATATGTATAGATATAGTGTAAAACTTTTTATACCGAAACACAGGTTCTAGGGGGTCGATTGCCGTGTGGTTTCTGGCTTAGAATAGACCACCCCATGTCCTCCCATGGGTGTCGTAAAAGGCGAGGCGACCCTCCCTCGGGAAAAGGACCTTCTTCAGCAGTGGACTGCCAGTTCATAATTAGTTGCCCTTATAACGTAACTTTAAATTTGTACGTGCTTTCCGAGACACGGAAAGTGGTCCCTCAACTAACCAGAGTACATTTTTTGTCTATAGTAAAAAAGGGCTGATTTTGGTGTAATTTTTACACATAATTATATTCATGATTTTAATTGTGTTGTTCCACAGAAGCTAGAGTCCAGAGCCCTAGCCCTTCGCCCCCCATTCGCCGCAGTCTCCGCTACTCGGACATCACCCGCCGTTTCGTCAGCCCCAGTGGGTCCAGCGCCCCCACCAGCCCCCGCGCCGCAGCCACCACGAGCCCCACTGTCGGATCCACACGTACCAGGCGCCTATACAACCCGAAGAGTGCTCTTTGATACTTGGCGAACGCGAGCGTTTCGCGATACAAACCATATGTAGTTCTACAGTACTGAGTGACATAAGAGCTCCTATGTCGGTCTGGGCTCCTAGTACTTTTAGTGGACACAAGAATTTTAAAAAGATATTTTATTGTTTTTAATATGGAATTAAAATTTCATACATAAGATTTTATGTGTCACGTTTTATGTACAACAAAGTAGGGCTTGTCTGAACTAAAATGACGCGCCCCAATTACGCATTTACGTCCCCTGTGGGGCTTGGACTTAGGCTCAGGGCGGTCGCTGGCGATGAGACTGAGGGATTATAGCTTTTAGTTTTTTAGAGGAGTTGTGCAACTGTCCGTACAGATCGTTGTCAAATTTTAAAGTTCTTTTTTTGTATTGTTTTTGAAATTGAATTATCATTTCGTATGTTTCACGAATTATGTACATCGAAAGAGTGTGTTATTTGATACTTTACGAACGCGAGCGTTTCGAGGTATAAACCTACGGAGGTAGTACTACAGTACTGTGTGACGTAAGAGCACCTGTGTTGATCTGGGCTCCTAGTCTGCTGAAGACTTCTCAGGCGCCTGTAAGGGCGCCGAGGAGTCGGTATCGGGGCTGTTTGTCCCCTGACCGAGGTCTCAATGCGCTACCTGTAACTACAGGTAGGTAGTTGTATTGGAATATACCCGTGGCTTATGTCCCTAGGGACTGGTTCTGGGGGACGCTGTGTGTGAGCGCCCGGGCTGTGGCCCGGGGCAGCCATCACGGGAGGGCTCCTAGTACTTTCGATAGACGCAATAAATTTAAGAATTTTTTAAATTGTTTTTGTAATTGAATTAAAATTTCAGTCGTACGATTATGTTTCACGTGTTATTAATTTGCGAGAAATTTCAGTTCTTGTATAGTTATGTTCTCCTGGTACTTGGTAGACTGAAGAAGGTAATTGATTTTTTAAATTAATATATATTTCAATCAAACGCGTGTGTTCAGACGTCTCGTGTTGATCTGTTCTCATGGTACTTGTGTTCTTAATTATGTTATTGAGAAGTTTTTTTTGTGTTTTTTGACTATTAAATGTAGTTATTTTTGTTTGTCAATATATCATAAGTTATAATATTTGCGCTATTTTACTTTTTTAGTTCGATGTTACATGTTATTCAAAAAAGCAAAGTTAACTTAACGAGGACAAAATGCTTGTTCATCACGCGGTGGTATCTCCTACTGAGACGCCACGCGCCGCATTAAAAACTTATTTCTAATAAACTTACCTTTTTATTATGACATTTATGTAATAAATTAAATCTTCATTATTTTATTGAGTATCAAATGCCTTAATTGTTATCATATACTGATTTTAATATATATTATTCGCAGAAGTACATTCGCAAAAAACTCGTAAAAATTAGATTTTAACATTGTATCTATTGTAATATATTGATTATGTTACATTGTACATACAACAAAAGAGATAGGTTTACTCTTTGTGAAACGCATTTTAAATGTTTATGTGCATGTTTATGATATATTATGCTTAGTTTACTATAGGCTAGTTGATACATATGAAATTATGTTACAATGATGTTTATTTCTAAAAGTATTTGTCATATGGTATCTAAATATAATCATTTCTGTTCAAAAAACTTGAATATGTTTGATTAAACTCAATATGAAATTTATTAAATTATTCCGAAAACGCGATCAGCCATTTTGTGACGTCATACGTCCAGTTAAAAACATGTATGCGATCCTTTACTATTACACTTTCTGAGTCATGATGTCATCGATCTTGTCACATCGTTTTTATCACTAAATGTCAAGCCAATTTTAAAATATTTATTTTAGTGCTTTCTAGATACCAAATAAATGGCATTTTTTTTTCATAATCTATTAAAACCATTCTTAAACATATTAAAATAATTTCCAAAAAGTGTCAACCAGCTTATTAAGTGTATTTGTACACAGTTAGCAGCAAACTTTTCACCCATAAAGAATTACCGGCTGTCGTAGTGACAACCTCCGTAGAGTAGCGGTATTAGGCTCGCTTTAAATCTCGGAGGTCGTGGGTTTGATCCCCATGACACAGGGACACACAGAAAGGACAGGAAATCTTTGTGTAAATTCTAAGCTTTATTTCCGGGTCTGGTTGGTAGAGGGACTACCCTCCGTGCCTCGGAAAGCACGTAAAGCCGGTAGTCCCGATTGTTATAATAATCGTATATCAAGGAACGGGCAACAGCGTTTCCTTGTGCGGTACAACATATTGCTGCGGTCATCAACCCGCCGCGGCAAATTTCCTGCCCCGGGAGGAGGCCCATGTTCAGCAGTGGACGTCATACGGGCTGTTGATGATGTAGTGACATAAACATGTTTATTTACATTATTTGATACTGACGGTGTCAACCTATCTCTTTTGTTGAGTGAACATCATTACTTAAATAATAAGTCAGATAAATTCTTATTCTAAAATAAATATCGCCTTAAACAGATATTGTAATCAGACTTTTACTAAAATAATTAAATATTTTAATTAAAAGCGTGGTCTCGCTCGACTAGTTACCGCGCTCGCTTACATCCATATATCCGTAAATGTACAACTCAGTATATAGTAGTGTGTATAAATAACACTGTACCGATGTATGTGATCCCGATGTGCTTTTATGTCTTGTAGTGTTATTTGTACACAGTTCACTTCGCACACTGGCATATTACTTCGATTATAACCCCTATTTAATACAACTCTCGTCACGTATTCCTCGCATAGAACGTACAGTCACGTTCTGATTGGGTAAAATACCCAATCACATTTTTTTTCTATCTCCTGCAGCTTAGAAATCTATTCGGAAACAATAATATTATCTGCTGGCTGAAAACTCCGGAAAATATGTTGGTGATGAGGATCACATTCCGCATTGTTTCCCTCAGTCAATGTCAACGAATCTCCCCCAGGTTTGATATACCATGTTTCTTTAGTCTCCAGAACTGTAGGCTTCCTGTCCCCTGTAGCTGTGCTGCTTGTTCATTCCTATATTTATCAAGCCTTCTTTGATAATTTCGACTGAATGGCTCAATCTCCTGTTTCACTGTCTTTAGTTTGAGGTCCTGGTTGATGTATTTGTTACTGATATATGGTGGGTGGGTGAATATGGTGGTACGTACCATGTTCACTATCCCACCAATCACAAATTAAAAAAAGCAGCCAATAGATGGCGTTGAAAGGACATTATTGTTTATGACCGAAACAATAATAATCTACCTACCTACTTACTTACTAACTTTTAATTGCGTTTTTCCCAAAATTTATTTATTTTGACATTCCCTATGTCCTATGTCTGTATTGTTCAAATCAATGCAAATGCGTAACTAATGATACTGAGTTTTAGTCTCATGATATTACAGATCAATTTGTGTTGAATCATAACCTTATTTTGGGTCACTATTACATTAAAGCAGCGAAATGGTTTGTAGCTTTCAATCTAAGCTTCGGTTCAAGTCGGGCTCTGGCGGGGAATTGAGGAATAACTACTTTTAGAGATTTTCATAAGAGTTTTGTGCAACTGTCGCTACACTTTCGGCTATCGGACTTGGGGTGTACGAAGGCATCGGATGTTGACGGTTTGAGTTGACAGTACCAATGGCTCAGTGATTACGGTAGTTGCCTCTGAGACCTGTTCTGGGTTCGATTTCCACCCGGGACAGTTGTTTTTGTACCACAGACGTCTGGGTGTAGTTTGTGTCCGTGAATTGAGTGTTTGTAATCTCCCCCGCGACACAGGGGTTAAAAAAGAAAAATATATTATGCTTAGCCTAACGCTACTCTATGTTATATCATGTGTTTCATTAGAAATGAATCATGCACCTGTTGAAACTGAAAACCTAGAAGTAATAACTAATTTTGTTTTAAAATCTAAGGAATGTTATTAATTCCGTATATGTGTGTGTGTGTTGGTCTGTGCTGGAATTAAGCTCTGTGTACACAAGTAGATAGCTCGTGGACACACGTTAGCGGTCTTGCCTTACTTGCGGAGACCCCGCATTTGAGGCGTAAGACCGCCGCTTGCTTCACATATTGTCAATGATTCAATATATTTTTTAACGATCTGTTTATTTTGTTGTTTTAATTTCACTTGAGTCCCTTCCGATCCGAACAACCAACGATATATCCTTGCAGGTTATATTCTTAGAAGTCCGGACGCGACGCTTCACTATGTTAGATACGCCGCACATAGGAGTATTGCCATGTATAATCCGGTCAAAATTATTTAATGGCTTATTTAATAATAAAAGATTGTAATACGATTTAATATAATCTTTAAAGATAATAATAACTACATTCATAGCATAAAACACATTTTTTTAACTTAAGTTCTTAAAATGATCTTAATTGTCCTCTTACTCTTCATCGTCTTCATCTATATCTTCGCAGCTGATGTTGTCTTCTGTTGACGTTGATGGTAAAGATGCCGGCGCAATTGCTACCATCAGATCCAGCGCCTCTTTCGAAAAACTTTTTCTCTTCAATTGCGGTTTTGGCCGAATCGAGCTTACATAAGGATCGGAACTTAATAACAATCTGTTAATAATGTCCCTGTTGCAGTCTTCTCTAGTAAATTTTCTAGAAAAGTCAAGCCTGTACTGCCTAAAGTTTTTATTTCGGGCCTCAGCCGCCTCCTCCGACAATTGACCAATAGGAACGATAGCTTGGCTTATGACTTGAGCTCCATGTATCAAAACTTTGTGAATTGTAGGAGACATAGGATACCATTCATACAAATCAGTATATAACTTTGCTGTTGCCTGGGCGTAAGAAGCAAACTTTTCAACATTAACACTGATTCCGCTGGCAATTACCTCTAGGATTATTCTTTATCGCTTGACGAGGTTTAAATCAATTCCAGTAATATGAGATGAAATTTCCGGGTCTGCAAAAACCTTCGTGATGTATTTCCATCATTGGTGTTGCCAAATCCTGCTTTAGGCACGTCTACGAGCAGTCCCATTTGTCCTCTAAAATCTTTTTGTATTTGCTCTTTCGTTCCCTTACAGTTTTTTTTTCTGCTGGTGTACGTGCCTGCCATTTTTTTAATGGGAGTTTATAGGCGAGGTGAAGCAGGGACTCAAAAAACCTTATTCTGGCGTGAAGCACAGATAGTCCAAACTGCAAAGCTTCGACATTTACGTCCTGTACTTTTTTAACAGATTAAAATCCTTTGAAGTCTTTCCACAAATATAGCATCGCATAGTTGATGCTGTGTCAGTAGCAGCATTGCATACTTTGCCATCAATCATTGTGAATAGCATTGTATGTTTTATTTTCACTATTCCACCAGGAGCTGTAATTTCAGTTTTTGATATATTCTTTGATTGCCTTTTAATATAACTTATGTCCTCTTTGGTAATATCTTTTGATTCACTGATAAATCTGATCCTTATTGGTCTACAGAATCTAACTGAAGATGGCATTGGGTTTTGCCAAATTATTTTAATTTCACCATTTATATTGACAATCAGTCGCAAAGGAACTAGGGAACTTTGAAATAAATTAGCGTCACTATCTGAGCTGTTTTGGAACTTTTGCTTAAACTGACTGCTGCAATCCATCGCATCCCCATTTAGATATTAGTTCCATATTTTCTCTTTCTTCCTTTGTACACGTTTCTATCACATCTATGTATTTGTACAGGCGAGATGCTGTGTGATCTAGTAATCCTTGCAGTTGGATTTCCATGCACTTTTCAGTGACGCGTATTGTGTCTTCATTGGGGTAACAATCCTTTTTTGCCTTTTGTATTAATGAGTAACATGGATAGATACTCCTATTAGCATTATAAAGGATTTCCCATTGCCTTCTTGTGAAGTCACCTTCAACGAAAATTGACAGTGCCTCTTGTGGCGTGTGCTTTTTCACACTTATTTGGTTTTGGGATAAAGTGTAAGATTTACAAACTTTCGACGCTCTTGTTGGCGTTGCCATTAATTCTTTTATCATAGCTGAGGCATCCGTGTTTCCAATAATGCGTTGACTGACTCCAGCTGAATATATTAGTTCTTCTGCAGGTATTCGCTTCCGTATCTCACTAGTTTTTCGTCGCTTACTACGCTCACTTAAATTTTCAAAAGATTTTGTTGGCTGACCCGGTAACCTCCGCACTAAATTTCTGCAACTGTATACACGATTTGAGCCATTTGTCGTTATTACGCAAGAAGCGCTCTTCTTTGCGACTTGCTGCTACCCATTTTTGTTCGAATTGAGTCCTAAAATATCTCAGAGTGCGATCCAAAATAGTTTTTTTATAATCAGGACATTGGGTAATTTCAACTAATTTTGTTCCCAAAAACTCCAACTTTTCTTCAATTTTCTTTCTTTTACAGTCACGCATGATATCGTACAAGTCTATTCTGGTAAAACTAACAGTTGATTCTACATTATCTGAAAATAAAAAATTAAACAACGTAAAGCCGAATATATCCACATTTTACACTATCATCTTCAAATAATTGAAAATAAAAATGGCGTGGCAAATTTTCATTGTTTTTACTAAAACATATTCTTGGCAACATATTTATCGAAAAATAAAGGTTTGACAAGCCTTGACAAATAAACAAAAACACGATTAAATAAAATATTTTAGACAATTTATTTCAAATTTTCGGTTCATCTATCTAATATTTTTTAAACACATATATGAAACATAAACTATTTAATTAATATGTTAAAATAATCTACGTACCTTGTACTTCCATATTAATAATGTTTTTTTCCACAATTTATCACACCAAACGTACAGTTCAAACACCAATGCAGTGAAAATGAATTAGACAACGACTGGGTTCCGACTGCTTGTGCGGGGAGCGACGACTACCTGAGTTACAAATGTGTCCTTTTTTCAATGGACCGGTTATTAAGCTGCAAAAATGTGTGGCTTTAATAGGTTTTTATTTAACTTCGTAAATTCGACTTTTGACCAGATTTTAGATGGAAATACTCCTATGTGCGCCGCTAGTCTGAAAGGGCGTCGATACACTATATGAGAGGTGTCGCGACACTTCGTTAGATGCGACGTTACATTACGTTAGATGCGTCTGTCAACTTTGTTCTACGGAGGGCTTCGAAATAAGAAAGAGACAACGAAATCAGAGTAAAAGAGATGAATATATAATGTTGCCACCAAAAATACAATTTCGCATTCGTCATAAAATTTTTGTTACTAATTGATTTTAAAAGTAAATTACCCTTTAAAATATCTTTAGCTATTATTTAGATGCAAAAGATTTATTTTATTGAGAAATATAAAATAAATAATTGATTAACAAATAATTTAAAAAAATATATACTTATGGGGGATATTGTGTGGCAACACTAACTTCTGCACGCCGTATTGATTATGACGTTGACGTAAGACGTCACAAGAAAAATGGCTGCCAACGCTTGCGCAACATTTTATCTTGTACTTGTTTATTTGTAATAAATAAACTATTTCCATTTAATTCTACATATATTGATACGGTTGAGTTGAGTCTCTTGCTTCTCCGTAACTGCGTTTTTGTGAAATTAAGTATGTATTTGTGAGATATAGACGTGTTAAGATAGTGACTTCTTTGATTTTGTGTTCAATTTCGTTCATACTAATTGTCATTTGTGAACACCTTTTGTACTATATTTCTCGAAATGAATATATAACTCATGCTGTTATGTAAATTCTAATTATTATCATTCTAAATAAAAACGTCAAGAAAGATTACTAATCTTTGTTTTATTACTGCTCCTATAGGTTCATTTTACCATTTTATGCACAAGTACACTCTGTTTCTCGATACAACTTTTGCTGAGCCATCGAGAAACAGTGTACTTATTGTGCATTAAATGCATTACAAAGTACATATCTATAAAATGCACTATAGTTTGAAAATCCCGCCCTAGATTCTAATCTTTAGTTTTCGTGGGCGCAATATAGATGGCGCCGGTCGGTAAGTAAATTTTTCCTCAAAAACTTTGTACGGAGTCGTTATTCTTCCCTTTAGGGTTTATGAAATGTTCTGTGGTCGCTACACTATGCTAGAATGTTTTGACTGTCCCCTCTTTATGGTATTAAATAAAATGGCTTGATTAATACCGTAAAAAGTTGTGGCCTCCATGTATTACCAAGTCGGTTAAGTTATTTTAGTAGTTAGTAGTAAAGTACCTTGGAGTCCATGTTGATGAAAATCTGTCATTCAAAACACATATTCAGTTTCTTTCGGCCCGAATCAGAAAGGTTATTGGTGTTATGCGGAACCTGAGGTATGTTGCAAGCACTGAAACCATTACATCGGTTTATTATGCACTATGTCAATCGTTGATAGTTTACTGCATAACGTGCTGGGGCAGTGCCATTAAAACCTCAATGATTCGGGTTGAGAGAGCTCAGCGCTCAGTATTATAAGTCATGCTTCGGAAACCCTTCAGATACCCCACGGCAGATCTCTATAGAGATGCTGGGGTTCTTAGTTTGCGTCGACTCTTTATTCTCAAAACCTGTCTTGCCATGCACAAATCTGTTATCTCCTCCCCTGTGTTCGAGACTTTACTAAATCGCCGAGTTTTCAAAATTCCCTCTCCAGTTGTTAACACTTCCTTTGCACGACGAATAAGTAGCTTTATGAGAATTCATGTGTATAACGTTGCGGTAAAATGTTGCGATATTAAAAACAAAACAATCAATGAAGCTAAGCTCACGGTAATAAATTCGTTATTGACGTTAGATTATGACCAAACTGAGAAAATCCTAGAATTCATAGCCTAATTTAGATATATTATTATGTCATGTCCACTATATTTAAGTATATGTGTATTATATTTACATATTATTATTATTTAACAACCCCTACAAAATTATATTTATTTATCCACTAAAATTCATTTAAGTTAAGTTCAGCAGACCTAGCAATATACATATCTACCTGAACAATCCCGTATCAAAGTTTCCTCGATACAGGCTATGCCTAGTGAGGAAACTGTTGGAAAACTATTTGTCCATCGCTGTCTGTAAAATTAAGTTAACCTATAAGTGTGTTGTAATGACTATAATGTAAACTGTTTTCACTGTTACTTGTTTTTACAGTAAATAAATAAATTATTATTATTATAGATTGTAATAGAGATTTTAATTTAAAAATAAAAAATGATAATATTTCAGCAGATATGGAAGTTGCAACTGAGTTTGAGAATTTATTTACTAATGTACCTCTAATAACAACTAAAACTTCAAATTCATCTTCAATATCTGCTGAGGCGCTTTTAAAAGAAAGTGTTTCTGCATGCGTTACCGATTTTACATTTAATTTAATAGACTATAAAGATGTAATTAATGCTTTCAATACCATAGAGAAGAAAAAAACTAAAGACCTATGGGATCATTCTGTTAAATTTGTATCTAATATTATTGAAATAAAAGCGCCTTACCTAGCATACATATTTAATAGTTGTGTTGATTCTGGTGTATTTCCTGACTTGATGAAGCATAGTAAAGTTATACTATTATTTAAATCCGGTGATAGTACTGATCCCTCGATTTTCCGACCTGTTTCTATATTGCCCACTCTGAGCAAAATTTTTGAAAAATTAATTCTTTTTCGGTTGCTCAGACACTTTAACAAATTTAACTTTTTACACAAAAAACAGTTTTGGTTTACGAGGGGTTGCTCAACCATAGATGCGGGAACTGAATTGTTAAAATCTATATTCGCGGCCTGGGAAGATTCGCAGGAATCCTTAGGTATTTTCTGTGATCTGTCTAAGGCATTTGATTGCGTGCACCATGACACTCTTGTCAGGAAATTACACCGGTATGGCATTAGGAACCAGGCTCTCAATCTTCTGATTTCTTACATGGGCAATAGAATTCAGAAGGTTGATATAAACGGCAAAATATCACCAGGCTCTGTTGTATCCATGGGCGTCCCGCAAGGCTCAATCCTGGGGCCGTTTTTGCTTTTGGTGTATATAAACGACTTACCTTACTATGTAGGAAATAATCATGAGATAGTATTGTTTGCTGACGACACCTCCTTAACATTTAAAATAAGTAGACAGCTACGCAGCTTTGACGAAGTAAACAATGCAATCTCGAAGGTAGTCCATTGGTTTAATGTTTATAATCTACTTTTAAATGAAAATAAAACCAGTCATTAAATTTTCTACACCTAATGTGAAACAAATTGATACAAATGTGCAAATAAACGGTATTCGGTTGGAGCCAGTAGAGTCAACTGTCTTTTTGGGAATAACTATTGACTCCAAATTGCAATGGGGCCCACATATTGCGAAACTATCAGGAAAACTTAGCTCTGCGGCCTATGCTGTTAAAACTATGAGACGACTCACTGATTTGGATACTGCTAGAATGGTTTGATTTAGTTATTTTCATAGCGTAATGTCTTATGGGATTCTTCTCTGGGGAAACTGTGCGGACATTGACACAATTTTTGTACGAAACGAAACAGAAACGAGCTGTAAGGTCCATATATGAACTTGGTCCGCGAGTTTCCCTACGGGAGAAATTCAAAGAGACTAATATTCTTACAGTCGTATCACAATATGTCTATGAAAACCTTTTATATGTTCATAAGAATATTGATAGTTTTAAGAAAAAAAGCGACACTCATAATTTTAATACTAGATCTAAGCATAATCTTGTTTTACATGCTACACGTCTCCACAAAATTAGCAATTCTTTTATGGGGCAATGTATACGCTTCTACAACAAACTTCATAATAATGTAAGAGATCTTTCTTTACTTTATCTTGTCAAGGATAAATTATGTAAAAAGGCTTATTATAAAATTACTGATTATGTCAATGAAAAAACTGCTTGGGAGTGAGTTGCTCTGTCCTGTTAAATATTTATTTTAAAAAAAGGATTCCTCTGAGTTTCTTGCCAGTTTTTCTCAGATTGCCACGTCCAGAACTGGTGGTAGTAAAAGAAAGGGACGCATCATAAGAACATGATTGAAAATATTTTAAATGTGTCTATATGAATAAAGAATTTTTGACTTTGACTTTGAATAGGTTTTGATTGTTTCCTAAATCCCTGTCTTAATAAAATAATCCCTAGTTATGCATAATTTCAGTTAGCTTTTCCTAAATAGAAATCCCTAAAAGTGAAAATACTGTGCTACCATGGATTTAAGCAGTGTAAAGCTAAAATGAACTAAAATCGTCAGAATCATCATTCAAGATTCGTTCTGTAGTTTTTGCGTGATTAGTCAGGATATCGTGGGGAGCAAGAGTTTTCGTTTGGGGAGAAATAAAGTCGCTCGTCGCACTGTACACTTATATTTACTACTATTAGGTAGATACAGTACCCGCCTCGGTACACGAGGTCGAATTAGACACACACATAATAGCTATATAATTATGTAACGACGAGATTTACAACGAATCGCATCTCAGACACATCTCAAATATAGCAACTCACAAAATTAACATTTTATAAAAATAATAGGACACTCCTCCGCCGGTCGCGCCGCCCGCCGTCGGGTCGACGCGCCGGCGTCGGGATGACGACAATATGGCACTCGAATATATAGCATCCTCTCCCCGCCCCCCCGCCCCGCGCCCTACAGGCTGAGGAAGTAGAAGGCGAGGAACGACAGCGCGTAGAACGTCCCGCTCAGCGCCAGCATCGCGCGCACCGTCCCGCGCAGCGCGTCGCGCGCCGGCCGCGGCGCCGCCGCGCCGTTGTTGTACCGCGCCCGCTCCGTGTTCAGCACTTTGCGCGGGGACTTGTCGCACGCCTTGGGCGGCGCCGCGCCAGACTCCGCCAGGTTGGCGGCGCTCGGCCGCGAGTCCTTGGCCAGCCCGCACGCGTCGTACGCGCCGTACGCGTCGCCCGCGCTGCCCAGCGACGACAGCGAGCCCGACCAGCGCGCCGGCCGCGACGCCTCCGCCTGCGCCTCGTCCTCCAGCGCAAACTGCGGCCGCGGCTCCTCGTCCGCCTCCACGGGCGGCGGGGGCGCCGCGCGGCGCGCGCGCTCCTCGGGCGGCGCCACGCGGGGCGCCACGCCGCCGCGCGGCTGCCGGTAGTCCAGTGCGCGCCGCCGGCCGGGCTCGGCGCGCGCGCCCGTCGTCTCCTCGAAGCGCGCCTCGGACGCCACGCGAAACCAGCGCGGGGGCCGCGCGCGAGCCCGGGCGCGCGGCGCGTAGCGGGCGGGCTCGGGGGCCGGGCGCGGCACGCCTTGCAGCACGCCGGCGCGGGGCGCGGGCGGCGCGCCGGCGTCGTGCAGCGGCATGCCGTGCGCGCGCACGTCGCCGCGGCCGCGCTCCGTGAGCTGCGCGCCTAGCTCATGCGCCACGAGGCGGCGCGCGGGCGCCACGCGCGCGCGCAGCGGTAGGCCGTAGCGCAGGTAGCGGTCGCTGTACACGACGGTGGCGAGCGCGCCGCGCCGCGCGCCCAGCAGGTTGTGCAGCGAGCGGCGCAGGCGCGCGGGCGGGCGCGCGCGGCGCACGAGGCGGCGCAGTGCGCGCAGCGGGCGCGGGCGCGGCGCGCGCGGCTCGTAGGGCTCGGCGTAGAGCGGCGCGGGCGTGCGCGCGTGGCGCAGGCGGCGCGGGCGCGCGCGTCAGTCGCCCAGCGGGCGCGAGCGCCGAGCCGCCTCCAGCTCGTGCAGCGCCTCGAGCGCGAGCGCGTTGCTCCAGGCCTGCGTGCGGCAGGAGTCGGCGCACGGCGCGCCGCCCTCGCCGCACAGCTCGGGCAGGCCGCGCCAGGCGGACGAGCGCAGCTCGGCCAGCGAGGGGCCCAGCGCCGCGTAGCACGCGGCCACGGTACGCGCGTGCTTGCCCACCTGGTGCGCGAAGGCGAGGCGCGCGCGCAGGTAGAAGCCGAGCGGCCAGCACCACTCGGGGCCCTGGTGGTAGTTGAAGCCGTGCGCGACGCTCGGGTCGTCGCTGTTGTTGGAGTTGTCGTAGTCGCCGCGATAGGCCCAGTCGGCCGGGTCGAGCGTCTTGACGCCGAGCGGGCCGAGCAGCAGCCGCTCGAGCTGGTCGAGCGCCATCCACGCGCGCTTGGGGTCGAAGAGCTCGGGCGCGACGGCCATGGCGACGGGGAAGTTGCAGCGCAGCTGGTAGTCGGCCCAGGGCCGCGAGGCGCCGTGCGTGTCCTTGTAGATGGCGCGGCGGTGCACGAGGTCGGGCCGCTGGTCGTGCGCGGAGGGCGCGGGCGGCACCCAGAAGCAGCGCTCGAAGTTGTCGCGCATGCGCTCGGCCCACTGCGCGAAGGTCCAGGAGGTGAGCGCGCCGTCGCGGTGGCGCCGCACCACGCCGGGGTAGGGGTAGCGGCCGGCGCGGTGCTGGCCCGCCAGCCACGACACCACGGCGTGGCACAGGCCCACCAGCTCCACGGCGCTGCCGTCGCGCGGCGTGGCGGGCTTGCCGCGGTTGCCGGCCGCCTCGGACGAGCCCATCTTGTCCATCCAGGTGCCGCAGTTGGCATCGTTGCCGCCGAACGGGAAGCCGGTCTCGGGATCGACGCCGATCTGCACGTTGAAGCCCTTGTCGGACATGTGCGCGTCGATGGCGCGGCCCGCGTTGCGCTCGCGGTACACGAGCCCCTGGAAATGCACGTCGAGCGCCTCCTGCATGACGTCGTGCAGCGGCTGGTCGTGCGCGCCGGGCGCGGCGGGCTCGGCGTCGTCCTTGGGGAACAGGCGCGCCACGGGCTCGGCCAGCAGCGCGGCGCCGCCGGGCACCTCGCCGCAGTACTGCTTGATGCTGTGCAGCCACCACCACACGGCGTCGCGGCAGTTGTAGCGCGCGTTGCGCCCGCCGTCCAGCAGGTTGGGGATGAGCCCGTGCCGCAGACACGCCGCGAAGCCCAGGATGTGGAACCGGGCGTCCTGCGGACGATCGAACGAACTATTAAACCCTTTGAAAAGACGTTTAATGACGGTACCATCTTTGCACCTACCTCCGTGAAGACCATACGGCCAAATACAATAATTGTAACTAGAACCGTGTCATATTCTGTGAACAATCTGTGATTGGATCCATTGCATACCTTAACCACATACTTTCACGCCTCTTTCCCGAAGGGGTAGGCAGAGACCACTGCCTTCCACTTGCTACGATCTAAACATACCACTGTCGCCTCTTAACTATAAATACCGCTCAATCTTCTGTCTCAATATCATTCAATGTTAATGAGTAAAAAATAAAATAAATAATAACAAGACAACTAGTCCATTGAAATGTTACAATTTAGGGACCTAATATTGCATTTTTTAGCGAACAAAATTTTATTTTTGGGACCTGTGTGGTGGGTCAATCGATGCTTAACCCCAAGTTTGTGGGGTTGCCCTTGACCCCCGGCCACCATCTTGGAAAAAGGGGTGCAAACACCTTTTTCGCGATATCTCGGAAACTATGCGTCCAACAAAAAAATCGTATAGACATAATTCGTAGCAAATCGCTTTGCCTACAAATATGTTCTATTTGTCTTAAATTTAAAATGAAAGAAGTTATAAGCAAAAAAATGAGAAAATTTCTATAAAAAAATTCCTTTTTGCTCTATAACTTTTTTTCATACATTATACAAAAAAAAATAACTCAGACCAATTATGTAGATGATCTTATGATGAAAATTTTTCTCTATAATTTTTATTTTATTTTGTTTATTTAAAAGCGCTCCAAAGTTGTCCGGGTTCGTCAATGCTCATAAGAATCCGGTCAAAACGCAATGTTTAACTTAGTTTTATGATCTTTTTTTTTGAACATCTGCCTGCTACGACTATTATACGTAGTTATTATACGTATTATT
This sequence comes from Nycteola revayana, assembly GCA_947037095.2. Lineage (NCBI taxonomy): Eukaryota > Metazoa > Arthropoda > Insecta > Lepidoptera > Nolidae > Nycteola > Nycteola revayana. The sequence goes on from OX344840.2 coordinate 10,072,217, forward strand.
ATACGTAGCCCTCGAAGTTTCAGCTGTTTCTTTTACCTCATTGTCCATAGACATAGACAGAACAAACATTTTGCGTCACCAACAACGATATATCTAAATTATAATAATTAATTTAATCATAAATAATAACAATTATAATAGGCATACCTAGGCATACCTAGATATAAGCAAAAAGCGAAAGACAGCACAGTCGCAATCGGCCGACCGAGTGACACAGGCGGACATGTTACGCGAAAAGACAATTTATTGTTTTAAGTGGGATAAAGTTCAGCAAAATACCTTCGGTTGCTTTTATGCGTTGTACAAAAAAATTAAAAAATAAAAGAAACATATCTCAAGGAATTATATTTTACTCATAATTACGTAAAGAATATTTATTTAATGTTTTGATTGCCATTTTGGGTTGCGTACCTATAAGGTAAGTGTACCCTGTTTCGGCATGTTAAGCCACTTTAAAATCCTTATTTTTTTTCTTAATATTCCTAAACATTGTAGTACTTTGAAAGCTTTTCAGAGATGAATATTGACTATTTAACAGTAATTTAATGCATGAATTATATCAATTGAGTTCCAACTTTTTTTTATGGGTAGGTATAAATTTATTTCGTGATAAAATTTAGCTCATCGTCACAAGTGTATAATTATTATTATTTTTCTGTATAGAAAAATACCTAAAATTAACTAAATTTCCTAGAAAAATTAAATTGCACATTTTTTGCGTCAGAAAAAAAAAACTTACAAAATTAAAAACACACATTAAAAAAAAAATACGTAGTAAAACGATTTTGCAAACGAATGCGCCAATATGCCCTGCACTAAAAGTAGGGATCACATAACTTAATTCATTCATTCTAATGTCAATTGGACGTAGTTATGCGAAAACGTTCCAGTCCACAATGATTTCAATTTGAGAAAAACGCAATTTAGTGTTTCATTAGTACACTTTTTTGCCCTAACTAGTACAGTCAAACACAATAGTTTTTACCGTACTAAAATATAATCATTACATAATCATGTACTATTCATTGTGATATTTGCGTTAGAATGGCCGTAGGTAATTAGGATAAATGGTGCTGGAACATTTTTGCAAAATATGTTTTTGTAAGAACGCTCATTCCAAATCATTTTGCAAAAACGTTCCACAAGATATTGAAAACTTTAACATGATATTTTATTAAAAAATTCGTTAAAATAAATACGAAATATAAAAAGATAGGAATAATAGGAAATGTTTTATTTAAAAAGTTCAATCAATATCGTTCGGTTCATACATTATTGTCATCGAGTATAATGTCAACGTCTTGTATGTGGAAGTTTGGCTCTCCGCCAAAGCCATCGACATCATCAATGATGTCCTCCGAACTTGTTAAGGTTTTATAAAATTGGAGACAATCCTCAAGAATATAATTATAAATCGGCTAATTTCGCTGGAGCAATAGGTCAGGCCATCAGGCCACAACAGACAGATTTCATCATGTCTAATTTTACGTATTTCTCCTTTTTTCTATGTCTTCTTCTAATGATGACCTCATAAAAATAAATGTTTTTTTTTATCCTTTTAAATTTTTATTTATTTTGTATGTAACCAATTTACTTTACTTTTATCATTATTTTTTTTCTATTCATGATGTTTTTATCACTTTAGTTATTTCACTAAAACGTTCCATAAGCACTGGAACATTCTTTACAAGTACAAAAACATTACAAAAAAATTACATGGGTTGTGGATAAAACGTTCCATGATTATTGAGTCATTGTAGCAAAATATTAATTAAGAATAGTAGTAAATAAAAATGTTTCAGACGGATTAATACGTTTTATTTTACAATGAAAACACTTGATTGGTAAACTTGTGGGTTGGAACCTACAGTGAAAAATATAAATATAGAAATATTACTTGAGGACTGAAACATTTTTGCTAGAATGATGTATGGTGTCAAAAAAGGTATACTAGTTAATGTATCTCAATTTCGAGTGACTTGTGGGTTGGAACGTTTTCGCATAACTACGTCCAATTTGACGTACATCAGTAGTGCGCTGTCTCTCTCACGCTATAGTCAAAACGAATCGGTTTGTCTCTGTCTTTCAATACCGTCAAACGTTATAAAGAATCACAGTGTGAGTGTGCGTGCATGTAGTTGTGCATCATACCTGTTTTTCGGTTGACGAACATAAGGACGTGGCATATCTTCCGCTTTTTTGCTTATATTTATGATAATAGGTATGTATAATGTCATTTAAGGCTTAAGATAAATTAATTTTTCCAATTTATGTTTGACTATTTACAAGTGCCTGTAATTGGTTTACGTCAGAATGATTTTTGTTTTATTTTGTGTTGCAACATAACTTATAGTACAGTCTCAAGACGCACCACACACATTAATAACCCAATAGACCGCGGAGTTATCTCTTCAATTTCGGAGTATTTCCGCAGTGGACTGATTTTGTTTTACTTACATAATAGTTGGGGAAAAAGTTCTTTCGCATTTTCTAAGAAAATTCAAAACATTTTTAATATAGTTTATTTACGTTTAACTAAAGTATGTAGGTACCATTTTGTTCGATAACTTTTTGCCATCTTGTAGGTAGGGACATGATCCCACTGCTATTGAAATTTTGAGACTTCTGATCAAAATGTTCACAATTAAAATATACCTCATTAAATAATGAGTCGATAACTTTAAAATTACACCCCCTTTTTCACCCCTTTGTAAGGGTTATTAGAAGAAGTTTCAAACAAACTTTATTACCCGTTTTTACCCGCTTAATTTCGCGAAGTCTCGTCGTAGTGAGCATCTATCGTACGATATAAGTAAGATAGATATAATATAATAGGGATATTATAAGATTAAAAAGTGGAGTATTGAATCCTCCATTATTTATACGGCAAATACGTGTTCTCGAGCAGAGCGATATGGATTTAGATTACTATAATGTATTTACAGTTAAAATATTAATACTCAATTATATATTTTTTGTTTCATTTCATGAGTGTGCTCACGCACTCGTTGACTAACATTTGTTTTGTTTTGATTTGTAAAAATCCAAGTAATAACTATTTTCCCTACTAAAAAAGTACCTCCGGTGCGGGTAAAGAGGGGGGGGGGGGCAAAGCTTTGGGCACAGCTTTACTCAGTTTTCAGACATTTTCAAAATGTCTCTAGATTGCCAGTTTATCTTACCCCAAAAATTTGCTTGAAGTAGCTAAATGTTAGGACTTACAAAAAAAAAAATATATATAATAATCAGAAATATACATTTTTAGATATTACGTAACAATAAAATGTCGAGTTCACACAACACAACATCTTCAGCTTCACCCTGTCATCCCTCACACTGTCTGTCTGTGTCATCATAACTCCCGAACGTTATATGTCATCATAACGACAGTAGACACACACACTCACATACAGTCAGACAGACAAACACGTTAAACTTATAACACCCCTCTAATTGCGTCGGTTAAAAATAAATTAAAATTTAATGGGGGCATTTTTTAAAACATCTCGTGATGAAATGAAAAGTTGCTAAAAACTATAACAATGCTCTTGTGTGGTAAAGTGGTGTAAAAGACTTAAAGAAGGAAGTAAAACACAAACCGGGATTAGTAATATTGTACTATTTTTGGTAAGTTAACGTATTATATTGAGCTTAACACTTATTATTTCATTATTATCAATGAAATATATTTATTGTTTCTTCCAAATGTTAGGCTCAGTAGATTCAGAGAGGAGGGGTATGGTCAATTTTCATCACCTTTTGAATTTGATATATGACACACTAAGGTTTTTATTTCCTTTCTAGAAGCAACTAAGGCCATTCCCCCCTCCCCCCCCCCATAACTTCGTTGTGGATAAAGATAGGAGCCTGAATTTTTAGTAACCAATCCGGAATGTAAAAACAAGACTAGGACATGAAGTTGTGCTATGAACGATAGGACACTAACAATCATAACAGCGTCCGACGAAGGTGGCTTGCCCGCACGAGTCATGTCTCAGAAGGGGGTCAAATAGACCCTTGAGGAGTAGGGACACCCTTAAGAGTTGAAACTGGTTATACGGGCCACGCTTGGGCCATATTTACCAGTTTACACACACTATAATGGTTGAGGATACGGTTCTTGAAGTTGATGTCGCGTATTTATACGTAGGAAAGAGTTAAATGTATAACTAGCTTTAAATTTATTTATTTACTCGTATATACTAGCTTGTGCCTGCGACTTCGTCCGCTTGGAAAAGTGAAACGTTTTTGATCCATGTATACATATATAGATAGTGTTCAGTCAGTAATAAATAAAATAAATAAATATTTATAAATAAATAGATTTTAGAGCTATTAACATAATATATTATGTATTCAGACGAACTAAATCTGCGGTGCCATATTACGAGCTAGTTCATAATAATGGACTGACACTTATGCCCGGTGAAGTAACAAAAGCCTCGGGGCTCATTACAGAATATGATGGCCGTTCGAAAAAAATAAAAAAAGGACTGACACTTATTGCATCGCACCATCCTCTGTGACGCGTGAACATCTCGTTCGTACTCGTCAGGTGCCATATTCTACTCTGACATTATCCTACTACTATTAAACTAAGTTTTATCGATCGTGGTGATCGCGGTCGAACAATGCAACTCGATTGAAACGTCGGAAAATATAAGAAAATGTAAATTTATAATGGGGATTAAAAGTTTATAATGGGAAGTATTTCACGGTGTGCGTATCGTGTGAGCATTATCAGTTCAATGGGGAGAGTTCGGGACCACGTTTTAGCGGGCGTCGTCGGAGAGTTACGGTTCGGGTCGTCGACAGCATATAAATGGCCAGAAACGGAGACACCGACCTGGTAGCGTCCCGTGAGCAGCATGAGGCCGCGCAGCGACACGAACGTGTCCCGTCCCCAGCAGCGCATGTAGCCCACCGCGAAGTGCGGCAGCCCCGCCGACAGGGTCACGGGCCGCGCGGGCCGCGGGGGCGCCAGCGCGGGCGAGCACGGCGGCAGCGGCGCCGAGCCCACGGCGCCCAGCAGCTGCACCGACGTCAGCGCCAGCGCGCGCCGGAACGAGCACGCGCGCCCCGCGCCGCCCAGCCGCGCCAACGCCGCGCGCGCCGCCGTCGCGTGCAGCGCGCCCAGCAGCGCCGCGAAGTACGCCGGCTGCAGGAAGCGCGGCAACTCGCGCAGCGGCTCCAGAGCCTCGCGCACGCGCGCGCCCACCGCCGCCAGCCGCGGCTCGCGCTCCAGGCGCCGCCAGCAGTACTCCGCCAGCCAGTCGCCCGCGCGCAGGTTGTCGCACAGCGGGTGTCCCAGCGCGTCCGCCGGCGTCACCTCCGCCAGCAGCGCCGCCACGCCCGCCAGCCCCGCGTAGGGCAGCGGGCCCCAGCCCGGCACGTCGTAGGCGCCGCCGCCGCCCGCCTCGCGCTCCTCCGCGTCGCAGCGGTACAGCAGCGCGTTGAGGTCGGCCGGCTCCAGCTCGGCCAGCGCGGGTGCCAGGCGCAGCGGGTCAGCCGCGGGCGCCGCGTGCAGCGCGTCCACGGTGCGCTGCAGCGCGGCCAGCGCGGCGCGTGGGCCGGGGCGCGGCGACACGCGCACGACGGCCACGGCGCCGGGCAGCAGCGGGCGGAACTCCAGCACGGTGAGCGCGCCCTCGACGCGCTCGCCCGCGAACACGGCGGACTGCGCCAGCGGCACAGCGCGGCGCACGGCGCACTCGTACTCGTCGAGGCCGTTGATGTACTGCGCGTGGCGGGTGAAGGCGGCGGGCGCGCGCAGCGGCTGGCCCGCGCGGTGGTCGGCGTGCAGCAGGCTGGCCTCGAGCGCGATCTCGTCGAGTTGTCCCTCGAAGCGCAGCGGCTTGACGTGGCGCGCGCCGCCCGCCGGCTCGGGCGCGCGGAACGCGGTGAACGCGACCAGGATCACCGACTGCGACCGAAACCGAACGTTGTTATCGAATTTATCTTATATAGGGTTATTTGTAAAACACCGGTAACCTCTCAGGACTACGTTACTAACATCATAATCAACAACTTTTGTTCTATGACTTTTAAAAATTCATCATATTTTAATTCATCAGATTTACACACAAAAATAAAAATATTTAAATTCAACGCTCTAAATGTTACGAAGTCTATGCGAAGCAAAAGAAAGCGATAGTACTGACAATAGCGAGGGGAGCGGGGAATAGAGTTGAAATGTGTTAGATAGGACAACGAAATATTGAAGGTTTGTTTTTGGTAAATGTATCATGTTTTGTAAAAAGTCGTAGAACAAAAGTTGTTGTTTATGATGTAAGTAATACCTATAGTCCTGATAGGTTACCGGTGTTTTACAAATAACCCTGTAGAATTTTCTAGAGCGAAACGCCACGATACGCTCCACCGCGCCATCGCACGAACCGATGCAAACCACTTTATTATTTGCATGCTATATCTTGAGCTTTTTAATTAATTAAGTTCAACTATTTTTTTTATTGCTAGATTCAGTGAATCCTACCAGATAATCGTCAGCATCCTTTCCGCACATTCTAATAATGACTGTGAGTTTGCGTCACATCCAAATCGTCAGATTATTATTATTAGCTTTTTTTAGGCTTCACTTAACACCTCTTTAGATCATCTGACGCGCTTGATATATGTATCTATAATATAAAAATGAATCGCAAAATGTGTTGGTAAGCGCATAACTCTACAAAGCCTGGACAAATTTGGCCAATTCTTTTTTTTTAATGTTCGTGGAAGTTCAAGGATGGTTTTTACGGCGAGAAAAATTCGAATAATTGCCTGAAAACCCCTTAAAACAGCCTTTTTCTTTTTCCCATACAAACGTTTTCTAACTAAAATGTAGAGTCAATTTGAGCTTTATTTTCTTAATTAAAAACTTGAATTTTTTTGCCAAGATTTTTTAGGGTAGGGGTAGTGTAGGGTAGGGATAGTGTAGGGTAGGGGTAGTGTAGGGTAGGGGTAGTGTAGGGTAGGGGTAGTGTAGGGTAGGGGTAGTGTAGGGTAGGGGTAGTGTAGGGTAGGGGTAGTGTAGGGTAGGGGTAGTGTAGGGTAGGGGTAGTGTAGGGTAGGGGTAGTGTAGGGTAGGGGTAGTGTAGGGGTAGGAGTACCGCATAAACGAAGTCTCTACGGCCCAGTTTATTTTATACAAATGTTTAGGTCTTTTATGTATCGATTGAGGCAGTACGAAGTCTGCCGGGTCAGCTAGTATATATATATATATATATACTCATTTTAAACCCTCACGCACTTCCTCCCTCATCATGGAAACAATCAGATTAACATGCGTACAATTATTAAAATATTATCTATACGTAGGACATGGATGCTATCAATATCTGACGCGCTCGAGTATGTCCATGCAAACAGTTTTTTTAACATTTTTGAAAATCTATAGCCGCTCACCCCACCGATGTAAAGGTATACATTATATGACACTTTTTCTTTTTATCATCTAAGCTTCGCAACCCTATAGGTCTCTATGACGCTCGAGTAAATCCCGATTTAGCATCGTGGGCTTCCCAGCTGTAGCGGGGCATTAAAAACAAATACCATTACAAAACGCCCACTTAAGAGTTTGGAAAAACTTTAAGCTCGTTTAATAGGAAATGTTGCCAAACTGAAATGCCGTTCTATAGTTTAGATTCTAATTGTTACATTGATGATAAAATATATAATAGAAACAAATTTAAAAGTTATCTTATTACATTATATTTAGTTTTATCGTAATGTAATAAAAAAAATAAAAAAATATGTTCGTTTCGCTGTTGTTTTTTTTACCAATAGCTTATATAGCATTTCAGCTTAATTTATAAAATCGTAAAAATGTACATATGACACCAATATGTATGGGACGAACCTTCCTGGAGCGGGGCTCATGGCGCGTGACGGCCACCACGTCGTCGTCCATCTGGTCCACGTACACCTCGGAGTAGCCCTGCAGCGCCAGCTCGCGGTGCAGGTCGTTGAGCGCGCGCCGCGCCGCCAGCAGCCCCACGCCCGGCCCCACCCGCCCCGCGGCCCCCGCGCCCGCCGCCTCGTCCCACTCGGCGTACAGGCGCGGCTCGTCCACCACGTGCACGGCGTGCGGCACCAGCTCGTCCAGCCCGCGCGTGGAGCCCGTGGCGCACGCCGCCATGGCCACCAGCGCGGCCGTGGGCAGCGCGTCGAACACGCTGCGAGTGAGCAGCGGGCACGCGTTGTCGTGCGTCAGGTCCAGCAGCATCGCGTGCGCCACGCGCGGGGCGGCGGCGCGGCGCGGCGCGCGCAGGAACGCGCCCACGGGCCGCCCGCCAAACCGGTGCACCAGCCGGCCCTGCTCGTGGGCGTCCCACGCCGCCTGCGCCTCTGCGGAGCGAGCGAACGCGTCAGCGAGCGCCCGGGCCGCCGGGCCGGGGCGCTCGCGGCGCGAGGGGCTTACCGCGGATGAGCGAGGTGATGCCGAGGCGGTTGACGAAGATGTTGTCCACGTGGTCCGAGTTGGTGAACAGCTCGGCCACCACGTACAGGTCCGGCTTCACGTTCCGCGCGCAGTCCAGCATGTACTCCGCCACCTGCGCGCGACCACGATGCACCGTCACAAACGTTTCGTCGAAATATTTCAAATGCGACTTTATTTTAGTCCACAGATCCGTTACAAAATTACATGACACATAATGGTCATGTAATTCGCACCGATAACTTAAAGTGTGGAATGGAGCGAAACTCACGTGCAGCGGCGTGGAGTGGCAGTTGTCGAGACGCACGCCGTCGAACACCTCGGCCGTCAGCTCCACGTACTCGCGCATGTGCGCCCACAGGAACGGGCTGTCCTCCGGCTTGTCACCGTACCTGCGAGGGAGAGAGAGAGAGAGAGAGTGAGCCCCGGCCGCGCGCGCTCGCTCGCTCGCCGGGCGCGCGGCTCACCTGAGCTTGACGCTGTCGCCCCACGCGATGAGCTCGCGGCGCAGGTACACGCGCGCGTCCTGCGCCTTGGCGGCGAAGTCCTGCAGCGGGTCGGCGTCCATGACCCAGCCGTTGTGCGCCATGACGAGCCGCGCGGGCGCGCCGTACAGCGCCGCCTCCACCTCCTGCAGCGAGCACGCGTCCACGGGCAGCGCCCACGTGAAGTAGCGCGGCACCAGCGGCCGGCGCGCCGACACCTCGCGCACGCGCGGCCCGTCGGCCTGCAGGCGCTCGTAGCGCATGCCGGCCACCGCGTTGTGCACGGCGGCGCGCAGGTGCTCGCGCAGCGCCTCGGCCGCCGCATCGTTGAGCTGCTCCAGGCGCCGCTTGAGCTCCTCGCAGCAGCGCTTGAGGCGGGCCTCCTCGTCGAAGCATTCGGCGCGGTACAAGTTGTACAGCTGCAGCGCCAGCTCCATGTCCACGGTGGCGCGCAGGCGCCGGTACTGCGGGTCCTGGATCAGTTTCAGCTCGCCGCGCTCGCCGCTCTCCTTCGTCGGTGCCGGCACCCTGCGGACACGGTCGTCGGTCAGTCGGGCGCGCTCCGTCGGACGGTCTCGACGACGCGGCGGCGACGACACTCACTTGTTGCGCGCCATGTAGTAGAACTCCTGCACGATCTCGGCGGCGTTGCACGTGTACATCTCGTGCAGGCGCGCCTCGGGCAGCAGCTGGGTGAGCAGCAGATGCTTGATGGCCTGCGACAGAGCGAAGCGTGAGCGCGGGCGGGGCGAGTCGGACGCTCGCGCGGACGGGACTCACCTCCAGGTGCTCGTTGGCGCAGACCTGCGCGGGCACGCCGCGCGGCTCGAGGTCCCCGCGCGCCACGTCGGCCGTGAGGCGCGCCAGCAGCGCGTCCAGCAGCGCGGCGGGCCGCAGGTGCGGACAGTTGGCGCAGTTGTACGTGGCCTCGGGGTGCTCGTTCAGCCACGCCGTCTCGTTGGCCGTGTGGTTGAGCACGATGTCGCAGATCGACAGCATCTGCGAACGAATCAGTCGTCCTCAAAGACCGAACTGTCGAGCACGCGCGGACGATCGCGGAGGGAGGCACGGGACCTCACCTTCCATTCCGTTCGCATTTTTGAGACGAGGTTCTCCATGTCGGCGAAGGTGGCCTCCCGGCCGGCTTCGGCGGCGAACTGCGGGTTGAGGCGCAGCTGGTCGGCGATACTGTAGCCGGAGTTGGACGCGCCCAGCTCCTGCACCGGCGTGAAGTGCAGCATGTTGTAGCCCGCCTCCTTGCTGACGCGCAGCACGGCCTCCCAGCGCGGCAGCGGGCCGAGGCACTTGGACAGCACGGTGTGGCACATGACGGCGTCCAGCGGCAGAGGCTCGCGCCCGCCCGCGCCCACCCGCAGAGTGGGTGCCACGTGGAACCAGCCCGAGCCCTGCGGGCCCACCGGCGACTCGGCGGTGTCGTACACAAAGTAGTAGTGGAAGGAGCCGGCGCGCGCGAGGCGCAGCTGGCAGTAGATGTCGGTGTCGGTGACCAGCAGCCCCGTGCCCAGGACGGTGGGCGGCTCCTGCTCGTCACCCTGCCGGTGCCACTCCAGCCCGTAGTACTGGTTGCGGATGAACTCTGCCTGCTCGCCGCCCTCCTCCTCGTCTGCGAACGTCGCGATACGTCAACGCTCGATGCGTCCGCGTCGATCGCGATGGCGACGTTCGAGACGCTGACGTGTCTTTTTTTTTAATTAAAGATAATCGGCACACTCACCATTGTCGGACATCACATAATTGGTATAGAGGAACACCTTTCGGCCGAGCAGGGACGGGCCGGGGCAGAATTGCAAATAACAGCCTTTTTCAAATCTGAAAATAAATAATTGAGAGTAGGGCGCGATAGAGACACGGGTGTGACGACGGGGAGTTGGCGGGCGACGTACCGGTAGAGCGTGGAGTCGTGGTGGTCGGCGTGGTCCAGCGTGAGAACGCGCGTGCGCGGCGGGGGCTCGGGCGCGCGCGGCGCGTCGCCCGCGGCCGCCGCGCTGCGCTCGATCGCCATCTGCCTCTGCGCACACACAAACGCGTTAATGTCCGGGACCTTCCCCTCCGATCGCTTTATGATTGTGAGAAACGAGCGTCATGGTACCGCGATGAAGAGAACGCGACCGACGACCGTTTCCATTACGAGTCCGACGAGCCTCGCCGCGGCCGCGTCCATCGCCCGCACCGAATATTCTAACGAAAGGAGGGGGGAGCATTACGGTAAGTGACCTTTTCTATGACGGCCTTCTCCTGCACTTTTCTGCCGTAGTCGCTCTTCTCTCGTGTGACCATTTTGGGCATGTCTGACAGTCACCGTGCACGAGTACCCATGGAGCAGCGCGGTCGGTTTGAAGTGCGGCGGCGGCTCGCGCTGCCTTATATGAGCGCGCGCGCGGCGTGACGCCGCCCGCCGGCTCGCGCGGAGGACGCCAGGCGCTACGGATACATTACAGCCCTTTGTCTGGCGGCGACCCGTTGCCAGAACAATGGCTCACGCACCTCTTCTATAACTACAACTACATAGCGACTACTCGTTCGCCTTTTGTTGGTAAGGCAGCGCATTCATAAACTAAATTACAGTTTAATCCGCGCCTTATTACAGAAAATCATTTACATACTTGGTCTTATAAATTATTTATTTGCCTATCTATGGCACAAGGCGGTCGCTAGAACTTTTCAACCTGTACCTAAAGTACCCCGCGAAATCGAAATATTAAAAAGCACTGGATTAGATGATCAAATAAAATATAGATATATAAGTAGACATAATTAAAAGCACTAAACTATCTATAGATACTACTAGCTTTCCGCGCGCGGTTTCACCCGCGTAACTCCCGTTCCCGTAGAAACTTTATAATAAACATAGCTTATAACCTTCCTCGATAAATGGGCTATCCAACACTGAAAGAATTTTTGAAATCGGACCAGTAGTTCCTGAGATTAGCGCGTTCAAACAAACAAACAAACTCTGCAGCTTTATAATATTAGTATAGATTTAAATCTATACTAATAGTACTATAAAGAGGAAAAGTTTGTATTTTTGTATGTTTGTGAAACTCAAAAACTACTGAACGGATTTCAATAATTCTTTCACCATTAGAATGCTACATTATTCCTGAGTAACACAGACTATATTTTTACACGAAATGTGCAACCGTGCGGGGCCGGGACGGGCCGCTAGTCTATAACAAAGTTGAAAGATTTGTTTGCATTGAGTAGGCACCGAAAGTACTGGGTCGATTTAATTAATTCTGTAAGTACCTACCTCGCATTGTCTCTGTGTCTCTCCTTTCTTTCAATTAAAATAATTTCAATTTATATGACACCCCTTAACAATAGTAATGTTTCTTTATTTATAAAGTAGTTAGTACCTATATTATAATATACGGCATACCTACCTATTTAAAGAAAATAAAGGGTGTGTGTGATACTTCAGTACTATCCATCTAAAACTACAAACTTGTAAACGTGTTATAATAGAGTTTAAGCTTTAAGTGTTCAAAATGTCCACCTCACGCTGATCCAAAGCAATGAAGTACTAACCGAATTTGTCTCTAAATAAATGTCATCATATCTGGATCGTTGCGAATGTTATTAGCACAGTCAATGAAGCAACATGTTTTAAAATAAACAGTGATTTATCTGGAAAACATATTAAAAAATGTGTTTAAAATTGGCGTAAAACGTTATTAGTTCTTATAAATAAATTTTAGGGCTGCTCTTGTTACAGAACTTGGCACCCGCTTACATCTCAAGTATTTTGAGTTACATCAAGATCACGTCTTTTTATCAAGACATTAATGATTTTGGTCGTGTGGTTTCCGGTGGCCGTGTGGTTTCCGGTGGCCGTGTGGTTTCCGACTTAGAATAGACCACCCCATGTCCTCCCATGGGTGTCGTAAAAGGCGACTAAGGGACATATGGCTGATGGATGGGCAGCAGCATCTATTAGTTCAAGGTTTACATCTAATTGCGATCACCAATCCGTCTGCCAAGCGTGGTGATTATGGCAAAATCCCTCTACGATCCTGGCTTGCCAAGGTCTGTTTAGAGGAGGCCCATGTTCAGCAGTGGATGTAAACGGGCTGTGGATGAATGTTTTTGGTGGGATATAACTTTCTGTAAATAAATGTATTAGGTATTAATATGCTTATAAAATGTTTATTTTTTCTTACGTTTACGCTGAATACTTGTAGATGTATTTTCAATATTTTCTTGAATTTTCGAAATATCAGACCGCATTGACCCCTTTATTCCCGTTGTCCCCGTACGCCGTGTCCCCGTCCTACGGGGACAACGGTACTTTAATTAAATATTTAAAAATATTTCCCGTTGTCCCCGTACACTGTCAAGTAGATCAATTTAAATCTATTTGACAGTGTACGGTCTAGTTAGTTGATAAACTAAAGAGGTATCGTGTGGTCAAAAAGAAAAAAATCTAAACCTAAACCGATGTAGTTGAACCGGACTTATTGAAGTTGTAGTTTTGTTTGGTTAGCCGAATGTACGTTATGGGGACAACGGGAAATAAATTTAACAACGGGAATAAAGTCATATAAAACGTTTAACGTATACTGACTTTGTTGCTCAATAGGTACACAATTTTATTGTACACATTATACAAAAAATACAAGTCTACTATTTTTATTGGAAAATCGGTTGATAACATTTATGACGTCTAGGGCATACCTACCTATTATAACATTAAAACAACCAATAAAGAAGTCGTTTTGCTCTGATAAATTTGCAAGGCGCTGCATTACCTAATAAAATCAATTATGAAAATAAATCAAATTTGTAAATAAAAATTCAGTGTGTTCTAATTGTTCCAAATGGTACGTGGATTATGACACACGGGTGCAGCTCGCCACTTCTCTTGACTTAAATTTAGCTTAACATATACTCAGGGCCGAATTTAAGGGAGGGCATCCGGGGCAAGTGCCCCGGGGCCTCCACAATAGAGGGGCCGCCACAATAGAGTGCCCCCCACAATAGAGATTTAAAATCTTTTAAATTCTGACGAGTTAACTCTACAAGTTTTCTTTTATTAATGTTTTCCGTGTGTTTCGGTACTTTTACATACAGTACTTTGTAGAATCATTGTAATAGTTCTTAAATATTGTAATTACGGTTATTCATGTATATTCAGTAAAATATCAAGAAAAGTAGGTACATACCTACCTACTTCAAATTTTCTACACGTTTAGAGGAAAACTAATTTGTGGCCAGGCCTCTTCTCTTTTATGGCCCCGAGGCCTCCGGACGTCTAAATCCGGCTCTGCATTTACTCCCGCGTGTTTAGACACACAAGGAATTTTATATTTACAAAGAAATTACTTAAGATGTAGGTATATATGTATAAACGACGTCATGTAAAATGTAATCACCTTTTTGGGCTTGAATGATATGAACCTCGTTAGACAAGTGAACATGTTGAGTGTAGCGCACTCGACATGTGCAACACCGTCCGTGTGGGGCCGGAGGCGGCACGTGTACTGCACCCCAGTCGACAGTTATCGGCATCTCATCGAGATCGTAACGCTCCACGAGAAATTCCATCAAATAAAATTCAATAAAAATCGTAATACTGTGACAAAAATCATTAATACTCGGCCAAACTGACATACCTATATTTTAATGATCTATCACTGATCTTGTACTCTTCCGATTCTAACTTTGAGAATACATATAGCCTCCTCAGTCGTGACTATTTCTTCTCTCAGCTATTCCATTTAGGTACTTAAACTAGGGTTGCCAACCACAATTTCAAAAAACTAGGACTTGAAGTTGTAAAAACCAGGACAACCGTTTTAAAAACAGGATGCAGTAATAGTGTAGCAAAATTTCAATTAATATATAGAAAGAGTAGGTTAAGTAATTTCAATTCAAGTAATAATGTTAACGTGCAAATTTTATGATAATATAACCTTATAAGGGCGCTTTAAAAACCCAGGATGCTGCTTAAAAACTATCCAGGACTTCCCAGGACATTAATAACACCAGGACGTCTCCTGGGAAAACTTAAACCTAGCAAGTCCTTAAAGCTGGCAAGTCTAACTTAAACCTACCTACTAAGGTCACGTCTCGTTGCTTGATTAGGCTACTTATCTGTACACGGGTTAAGCGTGTGTCACCGTAATAGGTATGTTTAAATGAATTATAGTATAAGATTGTATATAGGTATTTAGTAGGAAATGAGAGTAGGGCATCGTTCTACACGGCTCCCCGTGGCCACGGTGCGCGAATGTGTCACTTGACACTTTACACAGGAACGATTTCTGTAGAACCGCGAGTTTTGTAGAACTGTCGCAAAACAAACAACAAATATTTTATTAGTGTCACTGACATCAGATCTACTTAATCCAAACAAACACGTTCGTATTATTATATAACAATTACTTTAGTAAACCTAACTGATATTATAAAGAGATAAGTTATTAAGGTTGTAATTAGGGGTAATCTCTGGAGTCTGGATCTTTTGACCATTTGACAATCAACATGTAGGTAGATATACTAATATTAGAAAGAGGTAAAGTTTGTGTCGTTGTAGGGAGTAATCTCTGGAACTATTGAATCGATTTTGAAAATTCTTTTACAAATAAAAAGCCACGTCATTTGTGAGTGTCATTGTCTATTTTTTATGTTAAAGTTCCCACGGGAACGGGATCTACGCGGGTGAAACCGTGCCGGAGAGCTGGGAATAAATAAACTTGAAGTGTCTGGTTTTTCTTTTAACATGATAGTTAATGCAAAACCTAAAACAAAAACATTTTTTTGAATCTGTCTTTCTCTTTGTTTCAGGTAATCAATAATCACTAATTGGTTGGACCAAGTTTATCTGAAATTACAGTTTCATTAAGAATATCATTAGGTTTACACATGGTGGGAACCACATGGGACAGTTAGGTAATAAAATTAATTTTAAATTATTATGATAATACTGAGTTCATAATCAAAAATTTAGGATTTAATTTTATCAGCAAATCAACAATGTAATAAATAAGGTATGTATTGTGTTCTGATGACGAGTAGAGCATTGTTATTGTATTTTGAAATATTTGTATCTAGGTTCTAATATATGTGGAGGAAAGGTTTAACTCATTGGTAATCTGTAGGTACTGATGTTATAAAGAGAGAACATTTGAACTTTGTTTGTAATTGATAAACTCAAAAATCTAGGACCTATTTATATTAAACAATATTTCACCATTAGTTATCTATATTATGAAGGAGTGACATAGGTAAGACTGTATCGTAACATTTGATAAACTATTGAATCAATTTTAAAAATTCTATCATTACTTGATGTCTTCTTTCCTTTCAAATTACTTTAAGTAGGTATTTAAGATGTTTAAGAAGACTTTAAGATCAGGGATTGCTACATCAATTATAATAATTTATTTTTAGAAAATATGCCTGTTTATAACAAAGTGTGTGCTAAAGAGTCAGCTGAAGTCAATGTCTTGTATAATAAAACAGATACAAGGGTCAAACACACAATACAACTGATAATACAGACTGATTACTCTAAGTGATTAATTACATTATTTTTATTTGTTGGAAGGCTATCTCCATATCATTGATAAAAATATGTAGGTAAGTTCTATATACTTTGTACCTGAAACCAAGCAGTGATCACCACTTATTTGTATGACAAAGGTATAATAATAAAAAGTTATATTTATGAAGTAATATGTAATTAAAATGAGTTGAAAATAGCTATTCAAATACATGGTGATAAACCACTTTATTTTGAACACCAAAGGCTTTTAAATATAATAAAGTCCAAACCAATTAATAAAACAAATTACTTTCGGGTTAAGAGTTAATATATTAAAAAAAGAAAGAAACTCATAAGTAAGTTGTTGTAACCCAAAATAGAACTTTAAGAGTATTAATTAAAATAATTTGCACTTTTCATTGCCTCTTGAAAATGATGTCATATCAAATAACTCTTTTGGGATAGGTACAACTTTGTTGGAGTTGTTAAAGATATTGATAAAATATTTAAGTACATCTTCCCAATAGCCCAGCAGATTTGTTAGAAGTGTGTATGTGATCAATCTAATTATTACTATTAAAATTTTTATTTAAGTGGTATCCCAGTAAGTACCACACATGACCAAAACCACGGACTGATCACTACTTTAAAAAATTACACAGTGTCACTTTACGAATGAATGTTTCGATTCTATAACAAACAATCACCAGTTCTATCTTCGACTTCAAGATGGTTCATTTTCATGTTTCGTTTTATTTATTAAACAACTTGGATCCATTTTCGAAGCGACTGCCAGAAACCTTGACAGAATACATCAGCATAGGCAGCCCTATATAGATAAATCATTCATTTAAATTCAAATAATAAAGATTACAAGTAGGTACCTAGCTACTTAGATTATATTTATAGTAAAGTCATAAATAATTACAATAGGATTATTCTTACCGTAATTAATATTTGTCACTTCTAAACAAGAGTACTATTAAATTCACTTGATTATTCAAATTAACAGTATTATATTTGTTTTAAACTTTGTAACTTCATTCGCAGCAACTAAATTACGATCAGATGTTATGGTTTGTTTTGACAGTTGTGCCCTCAAAGTGACCTTCACAAAAACCAGTGTTGCCAACTTCTGATAAGAAATACTGTTTTGTATTATTATATCGTGTTTAAAAGCAGGAAAGCGTTAAAATTACTTACTGAGTACATGGTTCCCTACTTTCTTCGGACTTCGTAATAAGTACTATCCTTAATATATGATATCATAAATGCGAAAGTAACTCTGTCAGTCTGTCACTCTTTCGAGTCTACAACTACTGAACTGTTTTATGTGAAATTTGGTACACAGATAGTGTAGAGTATTAAAGTGTATTATAGTGTAGTGATATAAAATATATATTATATTATTATATATTATAGTGAAGAGTCTTAGAAAGGATATTATAGGCTACTTTTTAAAGCGAAAAGAGGGTTGAAAGTAGTATGAAGGTTGAATATGACATTCAACATTAGTAAAAAAAATAATTTATAATACTTTCAGGGGCGTTAGATAACATAAGGGATCCCCTATGGGATGAAAGCTTTTAAATATGTATTCTGATTATATATTTACGGTATTTATACGTGTCTTATTTGTAAAATAATTAGCCTTAATAATATTAATGCCACTCAAAGTTACTATTCCACGGGGACGAGGTAGGGGGCACAGCTAGTATACTTGTAAGGGCAGGTAACGTAATCGTGACGTAATGCAGTCATACTAACAGTACAATCGTGCACACAATAAGTGAAACAATTTATGAAAAACTCCGTCATGCGTGGCGTATAGTATAACTTATTCTAAGTACCTAACTAGCAGAGAATATTATATAGTCTCTGGTAACTAGGTATAGATACACTGGCTGGCGTGTAGTGGCTGGTTTACTTACCTTCTCGTCTTCAGAGCATAGTAACACTAGACACTAAATTGTAATTAGATAGATAATTGATTGGCGCGAGATCAATTATTTATCTAAGGAGATTACATGTTTTCAAAAGCAACACTAATAGTAGGTTTTCTCGTTATAAACACATTCCTCCGTAGCGTAGCGGTATTTAGCTCGCCTTAAATCTCGAAGGTCGTGGGTTCGATCCCCACACCGGTCAAGAAATCTTTATCTAAAGCGAGGAGTATATTTCTTACCGGGTTTGGTTGCCCGAGGGACTACCCTCCTTGTCTCGGAAAGCACGTTAAGCCGTTGGTGCCGATTGTTATAACAATATCTGTCACAAGCGCGTATGTGTATTACAACATAATATTGTGGTCACCAACCCGCCTGTCAAGCGTGGTGACTATGCCAAAAACCCTGCCTCGGGAGGAGCAATGGCAGGGAGATGTTCAGCAGTGGACATTAAACGGGCTGATGATGATGATGACGAAATTAAGTTATTTTTTTTACGTTTTGCGATATATCGCTGGTAGCAATTTTGACGTAAACCATTTCACCTGCCATATATAGTTAACAATAAATGTGTCTAATAGGAGATGCTTAGGTTCCTATGTAAAGATAACACGGTCATCGTCTATCTTTTGTTTAAGATGACCTTTGTGGAGGGGCTACCATAAACCTTTACTTTTCAATTATGACAATACATTACGAAAGAGCATGAAGAGATAATTTATTAACAAAATATCCCTGTGCTCAAATTTTAAGTAGTTCAGTGGGTCAAATCGGAAACGGAAAGCAATGACCCTTCTATTTTTATAATATTTGTGTAGATAATGCAGAAAATATCTACTAGTATGTGTTGGATATGTAATACTGATTAACAGAGGTGCTTTTTGTTCCTGTGTGTATATTATTATAATTGTGACTAAAAAAAGACAATCATAATGTTGTGTAAATAATGTATTTATCAAAAGTTAAAAAGATTCTGTTCTATTGCTTTTTCTGATTCCCAAGCTGCTGCAGAATCAGGATCATTTTTAATTTTCTTAATTTTTCTGGGCACGGGGTCATCATCATTGTCAAGTTTACGTTTCTTCTTTTTCTTTTCCCTTACTTCTAATGATATATCTAATTCTGACTTTATTTCAGCAGGAGACTCACTTACTTGTTCATCAATGTAAGTTGATA
This sequence comes from Nycteola revayana, assembly GCA_947037095.2. NCBI lineage: Eukaryota > Metazoa > Arthropoda > Insecta > Lepidoptera > Nolidae > Nycteola > Nycteola revayana. Next base: position 10,091,765 of record OX344840.2, read on the forward strand.
GTTTATTCTTCTTCTTTTGTTTCTTTTTCGCCTTTTCAATAGTTTTAAAATCACCATCTTGTGCATTTAAGCGCTCTGATACAGCTTTGGGTATTTTCATTGATTTCTTATAGTGTGACCCGAAAAGAGGATGACGGCACTTAGTCTCAGGCAAAGGTATGAAATTCGTCTGATTATTGATCATGATATTATCATCATGAAAGTGTGGTTTTGGAATTCTTCTGCGCATTGATATCATGCCATTCAGAGGCAAGTTTCTGATTGCAAACTTGTCATTGTTCATAGTCAGGACTACTACTGAGTCAGGTGCCTCTTCCGAGGTGCTTCCTTCGTAAGTCTGGCCATTAACTTTAACCTTGCATTTTCCTTGGGTGTTAAGAGATACACCCTTAAAAGCTTTAACATCTATTTCTTTTGGACATTTTAAAATCCATATATTATCATTTGTAGTGAGTGCAATATCATTGAGTAGTTTATGTGTCACCTGCTTCAAATTAACATTTTCCTTAACATATTGTATAACTTTCTTAGACTTATCAATATTGTAGCAATGGTCACTATTTAAGATAGTCAGTTCAGAAATACTTTCATCATCCTCAAAACAAATTCTATCAGATATACATGGTTTCCTGTGCCCCTGTTTCTCTGCTATTCCATTAGGAATATTATTTAACAAACTCTTGTTACAGTTGATGCTATCCTCTTCAGTTATACTACTGATAGTATTATTTGGAAACAGATTGGTGTGAAGGTTATGGTCTTCATCACCTTTTATAACCGAAATTTCTTCCCCCTCACTCTCTGAGTTCACATTGTCAAAAGAATTATTTTTGTTAACATCTCTGTTATGAATATGCTCTTCATTATTCTTACTATTATTTTCTAATAATTCCTCAACACTTGACTTAATAGTTTCACTGTCTTGCCTTCTTTTAGACTTCTTCTTCTTTTTTGGTTTAGTTACAATTTCATCTAGTAATGCTTGTTTTGTCTCCATATTATCTTCAGGGTTGTATTTTGTATTATCTGAATCATTCACAGATGAATGTTTTCTTTTTTTCTTAGCTTTGTGAGATGAGCACATGTTCTCTTCCTCTTTAACCTTCATATTCAGATAACTATCATCACAGCTTGAGGGTTCTATATCAGTGGTGCAAGAATGTTTTCTTTTTTTCTTATTTTGCTTTTGAGAGGATACCTTTTCTTCATTCTTTACTTTCATATCAAGATAAGAGTCATCATAAACTGGATTATCATGAATCTCATCCTGACTTTCATTTATACTATGTTTCTTTTTTTTCTTTTTCTTTTTTGGAACATCATAATCACTTTCTGGTTCTACTTTAATAATTGTATGTTTCATAGTGGCACTCTTCTCTTCTTCTTCTTTTACTTTCACTGAACTTTCAGAGTCGTCCAAGTCTCCAGAACTATTTTTGGAGATACTCTTTAACTTTTCTTTTTTAAATGAACTTTTAGTCATTGGTAGTGTGGGAGTCCTGGAAATATAATTAATAAGGAAATTAGTTTTCTAACTCACTCAATTATTTGGTATGTATCAATTTATGGTGTGGCAATAGGAAAATATTTATTTCATATGAATAATAAAATTACTTTCTTCAATTTTTTCTATCAATGATACACATTGGACATCCATATAATACACCCAGTAGATATGTATTAACCAAAAAAAAGGAAATATAGTGTTGTGAAAAATAATTGGCTGCTAAAAACTATGACAATAAATTAGACTATCTATCTATATATTATTATTTTTCAATGAACAATTGAAAAATGTTTCAACAGATTTTGATGAAAATTGACCATATTCTAATATAATACAGAGGAAAGGATTTGTTTCTTTGTAACAGAAAAACTACTGGTATGTTATAAGACAGATATTTCATTTAAAAACAAAGATATTATTAGATATTAAGTTAACATTATAATGTAAGGTGAGGATTTAGGAGTTGGAGTATATGGTTAAGGGTACAGTGAGCAGCAAATAACACAATAACAAAAAAAATCTTGAATTTATTGGGGCTTAAAAAAAATGGCTTTTATATTTTCAAAGGGTCAGTGGGTAGTTTGGCCTTGACCAGAGCCCCTAAGACTACCCACTGACCAAACCATTTAAGCTCCAAGAACCATGGTGTTTCCGAGTTATCAGCTTTTTAAGTTTTTTACATAAAGCTCTTTATTTCCAAAATGGTAGTACGGATGAAAAACTTTCAGGAAAAAAATGGTTGGTCTGGTTGAAAACCATGAGATAGCGTAAAATATATATTACCCAAATATAGCTTGCCATCACTTGCAGTTTAAATAGCGTAACACTAGCTCTCGTAGGCATCATTTGATAAAATAAAACCCACGTTGCTTAGACTCAAGAGCTTACCGAGTAATTAATGATTTAAAAAATCATTCATCTTTAAAATATTCTGTCAGAGGTTACAACAGAAGAAACATATCTACTCACATGGAGCTATCACTCGAAGCATCCGTCCAAACAAAACTTAAACTACTCTCTGACGAGTATTCCATTCACCAATACTAACAGTATTGTCAATATGTGAAATTCAATTTCTAAAAATACTATTATTTACTAGTAGTTAACATAATTCACATCACCTGATTTTTTATATGATCTTTTGACATAACCTCAAAATGCGATAGTGTTGAGTTGAGTGTTCTAGTCAGTGTTGCCACCTTGCAAACTAATATGTCACTAGAACTGTATTCAAAACTCGCTAGATTTCAGACATTTTGTATTAAAAAAAAACCACTATAAATCACTGACAATATTATCAAATATATAAGTGGTAATTTTTATTTTCGGGATCGAAAAATCAAGTAATTTTAGTTACTTTTAGTTTGTATTTTATTCATGTTTGTTAATTATAATAAATTGACAAAAAGTAATTTTATCATACTTGTTGTAGCGGTATCTACAGAAGTCATACAAACCACTAGAAGAGCAGTGCCATCTATCACCTAGCATGCCAACTAACTTGTATCGCGCAATACAAGTTCGCAAGCCAATTCAAACAAACACAAGTTCTAAATATCAAACAATTTGCCGTCGGCCGTCGGTCATACCACCTTGCCCATCAAAGAAGATTTTCATTTTCTGTGGAGGAACACCACTAACCGTTCCTCTAAACAGTAATTTATAAATTTATTTTATTTTGCGTATACCGTATATTTTAATATTAAAACTATAACATAATAATATAGCCAATATCGGATATCTATTTTATATTATACGTAGCACACACAACTAGTTAAACGCATCTGTAAAAAATAATTATGAAACGAGCGTATCAAAAGGAAATATATTTCCTTGTACCTATATTTATTAATCTAGTCAACCTGTATATCAGATGCCACAATTTCGACGAAAAAGTCACATCCAATTTTATAAAGTACATTGCGGCTTAGGTAGGCGATTAAATCAGTCGCCACTGATCATAAACTGCAATGACTCAAAATTTACAGGTCAATTAATGTTGCCACTTACTTTGCTGGACTTGTAATCTTGTAATAATATCTATTATTTGTTGTAAGCCTATTAAATAAATAATAATATGGGAAGTGTTGTTGCGGTTGGATTGTTAAATCCTCATTATTATCACTAAAACTCGCTAAAATATTTTTTGCGAGCAAAAATATCAGAAAATCGCTGTGCAGCTCTGAAAATCGCTAGATCTGGCGACAAAGTGGCTGAGGTGGTAGCACTGGTACTAGTTTTTCTTTTCCTCTATAATTTTAGGCTTTGGCTGTGTTAGTCTCTTGAGCCTGTTTTATTTTGTGCTTGTTGCCAGATATAAAAACGACGTAAAATTTTTGTTTGGGTGTCCGAGTTTCTACCGGCATAAAATTAATGTCAGAGACAGCCATACAAGAATGCAGTAACTAAGCAAGCTGCCTCTTAAGTTTACCATTAACTATAAGTATTACTAGTGCTTTTTTTTATTAATGTATTTAGTACATACAAGAAATAAAGACAAGAAAAAAACAAATGCAAACAAAAGGCAATTTATAAAGGTACCTATTACTTATATTTAACGAAATCTCTTCCAGTAGTCCTGCGAAATAAGAGATGAAAATAAAGAAAGAAATAATAGTGAGTAGATACATACATACATACATACAATATTTACATATATACATACTAATACACAAGGGCGTCGCCAGCCGATGGCGCAGGGGGGGGCAAGTTGACTTTACCTACTACAATTCATACTTTTCTCATTCTCTATGAATGAGAAAAGTAGGTATGAATTGTAGGTAAAGTCGACAGCACATGAAGCTTTTCACTTGTACTACGAGCCTTACATCTACACCAATTGTAATAACAACAGTATCTTAGTACTATATACATATATATTCTGTGATAGTACAGAGTCCAATGTGTAAAGCTACACGAGCACGAGCTCTTGACTATGCAATAAAAAACTTGTAAATAAGTTATAATAACATTTATTAGAAAAATAGAATAAAAAGAAGTTTGAATTTGAATAAGTGTACAACGTACAGCGTATTTTTTTTTAAATTACTAGTTTTTAATATTATAGTGGTTGTTGTTTGTTTATATTAGGTTAATTAAAACATAATTTTCGGGGATTCATTGTAAACTTCTCGACCACTTTATTATTAAAATCTTGTAAGTTTCCATGTATAAGTTTTCGGTGCACACTCATCATGGCCAAACCATTGAGGCGATTTTCACTCATAGTGCTTCTTAGCCAGGTTTTTAATCTCCTGCTGCTGCCTGAGGCTGCTAAACGATCGCTCTACCGTACACGTCGTGCATGGAAGAGCGATCAAAATTTTCAACGCTTTTTCCGTGTCGGGAAAGAAGGTTTTTGCTTCTTTTAGGATATCAACAACGGTTTGATCTGTTGAGTTTGGTTTATTATGCCAGAATTGCTGCCAAAGCTCGACTTCAATTTTTATGTTTGGTAAAATATAAAACTGAGCGATAGTTTCACAAGTTTCTGTGAGATTTTCGACTGACATCGTTTGCATTTGTGCGGGGTGTAATTTAGATAAAACAAATGATAGAGTATTTTCTTCAGCAAAGCGTGTTTCAAGCGATGTAATAACGGAGTCCAAGTATGGTATTATTAATGATCTTTTCCAGAATTCTGAAGGGCTTTCTGCTGGGTGATTGCTTCGATGACGTTGTTTCCTAACAATGCGCGGCATTGAAGTGATATCCTCCTCCAGGTCATTTTCGTTGCAGTCGGGAACTAAGTCCGGTCCTTTGGATGTGCTAGGTCTCGTCAGGTCACCCACGGAATCATCGCTGTCACTGCTTGCTCATTCAGGTTTCTTTCTTTTTAAAACTGCAAAACAAAATTTTTGAAATAGCTACAACTTCTTCTGGTCCGCAATTCACATTGAAAGCATAAATGCGCTTCAAGACGGCGGCAGGCTCGAGCCCGCGCAAGGACGAGCGTCAACGATATTTTTTATATCAACAGTCCTAGCTATTTCGGGCGGTTTAACCGCCGCGGCTATGCTCGCGCGATCTCGGGCATCCGCGCTCGAGCACTCTAGAGCGGGCACGACGACACGCAGGCTCCGGAGTCTCAAGCATACGCGAGCCGACTGTGCCGAATCGGCACTGCCGATATTCATTCATACAATTTTTTACTTTAAGCTATGGTAATACGGTCCTATTTTCGATTGAGCCATTAAATTGAGCAATTTTCCTTTTGGTTTAAACTGACGACCCTTAAGAATCGGATATCGTGCCTAGAAACGGATTTTGCGCGATTTTAAAAACCGATGCAAAATCAGCATTTATAATCAAATCAATTGACGTTATTTTACGGACGGAAAATACGAAAGCTAAACGCAAGTGATACTCACCAAAAAACTTTCTGATGACCATATTGATTATGTGGTCACAGCAACTATTTAGATGTGATAATAGCGCACAAAACAAACGTAAAAGCGGGCAGTGGCAACGCTAACGCACGAATAAATGACAGACAGGCGCTAAAACAAAGGCGGCTGTGCGGGGGGCGCGGGCGCCGCGTGGTTACATGTTGCTTCCCCACTCCCCCTCTCCCTCTTCAACGATAGAGTAGAGCAGAGCGTAGTTGAGCGTACGGACTACGGTATATTAGGAGTGGAATTGGTGAATTCATTCGAGTTTCGACGTACGGGAATGATTGTTCAAGGCTTGAACTTCAAGCAAATCAACTCAAAGACTTAGGACTTTGGTTGCATTATATTTGGCAACTTTTTTAGAATCTCTAGGGGGGGGCAGCTGCCCCTCCCTGCCCCCCCTTGGCGACGCCCTTGCTAATACAATACATACAATATTAATATTATTACGAAGAGGACAGATAGTGTTCTTTCACTCTTTTTTTGAAAAGGGAAAGAGTATTGCAGTTACGGATATTAACGGGTAGCGAATCCCACCATCTGACTGCATTGATTGTAAATGCGGTTTTAGGGGAGGGGAATCTAAGGAGTGACTTAAAAAGATGTAACCTGCAATGAGCATCGGGAGAGAAAGAAAGAAAAAAAAAGAGAAGAAAGAAACACGTTCCCGCAGGTAGGAAGAATATAAAAAAAAAAATGATTTGTACCAGTATTGCATTTGGATTTTTGTAAATTATATGATGCATTGTGACTATTATTATATTTGCCATACTTATGATAGAGGGAAAAAGGAGCGACATACTTGAAAAACTTGATTTTTCGACGGGTTTTCCAGGTACAAGACATAAAATCATTTGTTAGAGCATGGCATTATGGTTTTCGGTATTTTCGTATACCTCCGTTGCCAAACATTGTGTCTCACAACACGATGAGCCCAGATCTCTACAATTCGAGTAACCGTTCGAGCGGTGGTAGCCGTTCAATATTATACAATATAACATCTGGTGATAAGACAAGATTGCCGCCACCTAGATATTTGAAATTTCGTATTTATATTCGTTAAATCTCAAACTTAACTAAATTAGTGCCGTACTGCCGAATCTTACAATAAAAAAAAAGTATTATACACATTCGCCACCTCCCACAGGTATGGCATTATCACACTTCTATTTATGAATAAACAGGAGCTGTTGAAAAACAATTTAAGGGTGGTACAAATCGTTTAGCAAAAACAAAAAATTGCTCATTTTTGGCGGTATGGCGGCCATTTGGAGCCGTCCGAAAAGTATGGCATGGTGATGTTCGTGAATGGCTGCACGACGATGATTAACCGTGCAAAAATTAGCCTGTTTAAAATGGTTGAATTGTGTTTTTTTAATTAACGTATTCGCGTCGGCATGGCGGGCCGGAGAAGTATGGCATGACACTACCACCTACTTCTTTTAGGACTATCGGAAAATACATTTTTTTTTGTGGAACAAATCGTTTGACACTCGTAATTTTTAACCACGCGATTGGGCCGCCGGTGCCAGCCCTATGGTTGGTACCATCATTTTTCTTTTGGTTTTTACGTAATAAGACCCCAGAAGAACCGCGATACTGGTACAAATGACCCAATATTTTGTGTCAGTACCTCCCGGTCTATAAATACTAAATAGTTTTGAACCCGTTTTGACTATTTACTAGTTCATGTTAAAAGTTAATTAAGTCCAAAAATATTTTGAAACTTTTGAAATTCTTGACTTCTTCTCTCGGTTTAAGTAATAATTTGAAACGTCTGAAATAAAATGAAATAAAAAGATACAAGTGAATACTAGATTTTTTCGCACTGGTAGCCCCATCACTAATGTTGACAGTTGCAAAGTTTGACATTTCTTTCTTATAAAAATTTGTGTCCAACATGGTGAGTTCGTGTAAATTTTTCTAAAAATCTCTAAATATCGTGCGGATATATAAAGTTTTTTCATGTTAATAATTATATGTTTAAAAATGTGGGTGTTTTTGTTCCGAACGTAACCATATTTTCATAATAATTTCAAAATATCGAAGGTCTCAGTGCACCGAAAAGATATATGTTTCACTAAGTAACTCGTACAGTTTCGGATCCGTTCACCGTTCGAATGAACCTCTATCAATGGAGATCGTGGTGGAACATCGCGCTCCATCGTTCAGTGCTCCGGTGCAAACAAACGAGCCTTCCGAAGCGCCTTGTAGGTTAAGTATGTCAACGCAGTGTTTGTATGTCTCAGGCGCGCGGGCCCAAGAAGCACCTGAAGCGTTTGAACGCCCCCAAGGCATGGATGTTGGACAAGCTCGGCGGCGTGTACGCGCCGCGGCCCAGCACGGGCCCGCACAAGCTGCGCGAGTGCCTGCCGCTCGTCATCTTCCTGCGCAACCGCCTCAAGTACGCGCTCACCGGCAACGAGGTGCTCAAGATCGTCAAGCAGCGCCTCATCAAGGTGGACGGCAAAGTGCGCACCGACCCCACCTACCCCGCCGGATACATGGGTGAGTGAAGTGTACCAGTTCCCTGGTCGAACGAGACTCATTGGTGTGAAGGTTCTCTTTGGGCCCACACTAGTGCTCGGGTGTCTGTTGATTGTTGAGGAGGGCTGTGAGCTGACCGTTACCACTGGCGATGGGTCACTTGCTCAGTTCCACCTACTGCATAACATTGAGTATTAGAAATGCTACTACTAGTCACTTGTCACATTTTATATTTATGTGTAAGATGGACTGTTATTATTTCAGATGTTGTGTCTATTGAGAAGACCAATGAACTGTTCAGACTCATTTATGATGTGAAGGGACGTTTCACAATTCACCGCATCACCCCTGAGGAGGCCAAGGTAATGACAATTTTATATATACATATAAACATTTGGTGCCAAAACAAACAATTGCTTATTCACTATTCTGTTGGTATTCAATCTTTGGCAAACATTCTAAACAGAAAATAAGTTATTACCTGTGCATGGGGCAGACCACTGAGTGATGATTATAATACACTTGCCTTTATGGTTTCACCCTGGAGCCTACACCCAAAATTTTATTTTTGTTTAGAAAGATTCATTATAGTATTGATTTATGAAAGTCAGCATATTTCTGAAATAACATAGCTTTCTAATGGTGAATAAACAATTTTAGCCGAATGGCTACAGTGTCAGACTTGCAATCATGTGGTTGCTGATTCTATCCCCACCCATTGCACTACTGATGTAAACCCACTCGTAACACAAGCATTTTAGCTAAGCACAAGGTGTTAACAAAAATACTAGTAGACCGAAAAACTTTGTAAGTAAACTTTTTAAAAAAAAAAAAAATTGAAATGATTGCAGTAGTTCCAGAGCCTATTCAATGCAAACAAGCTGTCAACAAATGTTAATATAATCCATACAAATGCTTGTGTTTTACTACCTGGGGATGTTTTTCAAAAAACTAGAAAATCCTTGTTTCATAGATATTGGAGCTGGTATTTAATTATTTTGCATAGTATTTTTCAACCCCCATTTTGCACCCTTAGTACCGTAGTATTTCAATAAACCAAGAAACATGTCTATAATATTATAGGGCTATTTACAAACTGGGTCCCCGAGAAAGCTTGAGAGAAAAATTTAAAGAAATAAATATTCTAACCGTTGCATCACAATATATATATGAGAATGTGTTATATGTACATAAAAATATTGACTCATTTTGTAAAAAAAGCGACACACATAGTGTAAATACTAGATATAAGCATAATCTTGTGGCTCATGCTAGCCGTCTCCGCAAAATAAGTAACTCTTTTATGGGGCAATGTATACGGTTCTACAACAAACTTCCCAATAGTATAAGAGAATTGTCTATAAATAAGTTTAAAATGACTATTAAAGCCAAATTGTGCAGCAGGGCTTATTATAAACTTTCTGATTATCTTTGTGACAAAAATGCTTGGGATTAAATCGCTCTAATCTCAATGTAAAATAAAGTATATTGTAATTAGGTTAATAAAATATTGTGATATAATATAATTTAAAAAAAAAGAGGGTTCTACTGAGTTTTTTGGCAGTGTTTCTCAGTAGTCGCCACGTCACACACTGCACGGTAGGGAAAAAATATGACGATTCCAAACAAATGTAACCATTTTTACGGAATAAATGAATTTTGAATTTGAATTTGAATATAAAAATGAATCGCAAAATGTGTTGGTAAGCGCATAACTCTACAAAGCCTGGACCAATTTGGCCAATTCTTTTTTTTTTATGTTCGTGGAAGTTCAAGGATGGTTTTTACGGCGAGAAAAATTCGAATAATTGCCTGAAAACCCCTTAAAACAGCCTTTTTCTTTTTCCCATACAAACGTTTTCTAACTAAAATGTAGAGTCAATTTGAGCTTTATTTTGTTAATTAAAAACTTGAATTTTTTTGCCAAGATTTTTTAGGGTAGGGGTAGTGTAGGGTAGGGGTAGTGTAGGGTAGGGGTAGTGTAGGGTAGGGGTAGTGTAGGGTAGGGGTAGTGTAGGGTAGGGGTAGTGTAGGGTAGGGGTAGTGTAGGGTAGGGGTAGTGTAGGGTAGGGGTAGTGTAGGGTAGGGGTAGTGTAGGGTAGGGGTAGTGTAGGGTAGGTTTAGTGTAGGGTAGGGGTAGTGTAGGGTAGAGGTAGTGTAGGGTAGGGGTAGTGTAGGGGTAGGAGTACCGCATAAACGAAGTCTCTACGGCCCAGTTTATTTTATACAAATGTTTAGGTCTTTTATGTATCGATTGAGGCAGTACGAAGTCTGCCGGGTCAGCTAGTATTCAATAAAATGTGTTCAAGAGCATGAATTTCAAGTTTTATCAAAATAGTTGCAAATATAAAGATCTTTCCATTCAATCTTGCACCCCTTTAGGGTTTTTATTTTATTGAATTCCTACTGTGTCATCCTTATTTTTAATGAAACCAACTTTTACATTTTTACTATTAGCGGTTACAGCTGTGCATCCAATATGTGTGAACTCTTCCTTTTATATATATTATATACTAGCTGCACCCCGCAGTTTTAGCCGCTTCACTCTGCTAAAGTGGGTCAGAGCGCGATATTCTGTAGTCTAAATGTTAATCCAGCTTATGAACTATGTGTCCAGCCAAATCCATTCAGTAGTTTCTATGACTACACTTACAAACTCTCATATTTATAATATTAGTAGGATATAGATAGATTACTAATATAATAAACAGGGGAATTTGACAAATTATGGTTTAACAATAAGAGTGGAACATCTATCTGTGAAACTGCAACATTGTACATTGAGTACCATTTGTCTTGGGTTGGATGGTGGCACAATGAATGTGTGTGTGTTTGCAGTACAAGCTGTGCAAGGTGAAGCGCGTGGCCACGGGGCCCAAGAATGTGCCCTTCCTGGTGACACACGACGGCCGCACCCTGCGCTACCCTGACCCTCTCATCAAGGTCAATGACTCAGTCCAGCTCGACATCGCCACCTGCAAGATTATGGACTTCATCAAGTTCGAATCAGGTAAAACTTGTTTACAACATTTGTTATTATATGATAAGTACCTATTAATCTAATAATTATTATTAAAGACGTAAGTGGATAAAGGTGATAAGTCACAAAATCACAATTTTGAGTAAATCAAGCTGAATGTTTTATTTTATGAGATAAATCACTACAAAACAGATTTTTAAATTAAACTATGATGCCAAGTTGTGTAAATAACCTGAAATATTAATGGTACGAAAGCAATCAAACCAATAAATATTTTTTATTATATCATTTTAAAAAACCTTCACAAAACTCCCTCTTCCATAAAGAAAAGTGGTTATTCTGCATGTTTAAAGTAGGAATTTGGTTATAATGTGTAAATAATAATATACATATAATATTATAATGTAAATCCTGATGGGTACAAGTAGAATACCTACTATAATATTATATTTTTAATAGTAATATTGTTAATAATAGGAATACATGTGCAAATTTTGTTATATCCCACACATGTTGGAAATTGCTTTGTGATTCTTTAGTTTTTTACGTTATACTTTTATGAAGCAGATTTATGCTTTTTAGTGTTACTGCGTATTTTTCTACGAGGTGGTTCATTTCTGGGGTATATTCTTAGATTTGATTTTATTGGGTGCTCCAATTTATTTGGGTTTTTTTCTCATATAAATTAACACAGAATTTTCACATTCATGTTGGTTACTACTAGAAAGAATAATAAGGCCATCTTGCCTTTTACTGCTTGCTCGCTTACATTACAAGAACTACAAATTGTAAGGCTTTCCGCAAATAAAATACTACCCAAAGGAAAGTTCTAGCATGGCCGAATGGTTAAGGCATTAGGGGCTATACCTAAGATGCAGGTTTGAATCCTGCCTGGTATATTAATCTCAATTCTAAATATTCAACAATTTTAAAATGTAAATGTGGTGTGATGGTAATTATATTTAATTCCAAATTATCGATAGATGGCATCTACATGTTACATGTTAGATGTTTTGTAAAGAGGTTGATAAATTTCATCGACCGGTTGGGTTCCACTGTGACAAAATGGTCTAGTCATTAGAGGTTATACCTAAGATGCAAGATCAAATCCTGTTATTGCAATGCTAAATTTATCAATTTCTATCTTAACTCTCAATTTTAAATTAAGAAAACACTTAACTACAATATTTTTGAGCTTATCCATGTAATCATTATTGATTCGAGATTTTTATCCGTTATTGGCTGACCAACAGCAGTATTTAAACAGTATTTTTCTAGTTACATTAAAAAGTGCGCGATAATTTGACAGATTGAAAATTAAAATAACTGAATGTCGTGAATGAAAAAAGGCGATATGCATGTCACATAACACCTTCATTCACTGAAAAGTGACATTGCGTCTTTCAACCATCGTCAGCTGAGTGGAGGAAGGCGTTATGTACGTACATATCACCTTCTTCCACGATAGAAAAACAAAGTTTTTACTGAATTTTTCTGGAAGACATACCTCCATACCTCTTTTATCCAGTGCCATTTTCACCTGTATATAACATCTTTTTCAACATACTGTTTTGTAAATTAAGCCTTTGATCGACGGTGTAAGGTCCATCGTCATTTTGTAACGACATTTCATCTTAATCTATGCAAAAACCAAAACTCGAAAATGTGACATATCACCTTCATCAACTCAAGTCTTAAATTGATAGTTGACATACCACTTAGTTAAGTACCAATAAGGCAATGGTGAGCATTGCATTGAAATGAGCTTAACTGTCAGACTCAATAAAGGAAAGGATTGTAATGTTGAGTGACATACGGCTGTGTGCAGGTAACCTGTGCATGATCACCGGCGGAAGGAATTTGGGTCGCGTGGGCACCATCGTGTCCCGCGAGAGACATCCCGGATCCTTCGACATCGTGCACATCAAGGACTCCACCGGACACACCTTCGCCACTAGGTCAGTGAAAACATTCTCTATCACACACACACTCACTTATGATTACGAAAATTTATTCTCCCATACTCTCTTTACATAACACTTGTCAATTGTCAGTTGAATACCTACTGTGCTAATATTTCATGTAATGTTTTTTCAGTGTAAATTCTTATATACCTACAGGAAAAATGTTAATTCTTGTATACAGAGTGAAATGTTTAATGGTTGTTTTAGCGTACAAATGATTCACCATTATCACTACGATTTCGTAAGTGTACAACTGTGTTTATTGAAAAAAATGTTATTAATTGCGTGCCACAATTTGAGCTTAGGTTGGTAGTATTACTACAAATAAGATGATCGAAAATCCTGATGGGTGGGTACAAGTAGAATCATATCGTAGAAAGTTTTGTCTGCAGTTCAAAAGTCTGCCTCTTTTTTGGCAAACAAATCTAGTGAGCACGTAACTGTGAGTACCGCAGCACACCGGCAGACCGTAACACACATTTACTATTGTTGTCTGATATATTTCAAATCGGTTAGATACGATATGATCAACACAAAGTTAACAGGTAACCGTTAGCTGACATACTGTCGTAAATCGTTGCCATATTAATGTTAACGCTAATCGATAATATGGCAAGATCAATGTCACCACAATTTGAATTTGATTCGATTTAGAATTGGATAAATGTGTCGTGAACGTAAGTTTTACGACAATTGAGCCAACAGATGACCTGTGGTGTCTTTGACTGATGTGAAATTTATCAAACAATAATAGGGAGTAATGTTTGTTTTTATAATTATTTGGATTTTGGAAGCGCGTTTTGGGGCATTGTCGCCTTTCAGTCTGCCTCGGGATACGGAGGATCCACGCAAGCTTATCGCTCGTCCCATTAGTTCTCGTCCTCGCAGCAGGCCGAGGAGCGGGTCAACGAAGTGTACTACAATAATAAATAAGATTTTCGCATAAACTATGGAATTTTACTAAATTATGGTTAGGAAAAAAAACAAAGAAAACATTTTTGTTTTTATTAGTCGCAACACTGACACGTACACAATCGCGACGGGGACGCGCTCCGACGCGTCCACCCGTCCTCTCCGCCCCCGAGTGACGTTCCGTCCCCTCCGCAGGCTCAACAACGTGTTCATCATCGGCAAGGGCACCAAGGCGTACATCTCCCTCCCGCGCGGCAAGGGCGTGCGGCTCACCATCGCCGAGGAGCGGGACAAGAGGATCGCGGCCAAGGTCGCCGGACAGTAAGCTTAAGTTCAATAAAAAACTGTAAAACTACCGCCGTCTTTCGTTTCGTCGCCCTCCCTCCTCCCTTTCCCCCTACCGCGGACACGTCGGCACCGGCGACACGCTCCGCGGCGACGCGCGTTCCGGTGACGGACTCGGCGTCGGCGCCGACAGGTGAGGGATCTCCGTCTCGTGCCGTGCTCCGTCCAGCAGCGTGCCGTGCTGCGCGCGCACGTGGCGCTCCAGGTCGCGGCGCCGCGCCAGCGCGCGCCCGCACGCGCCGCACGGGTAGCGCGCTGCGCGCCGGTGCTGCGCGTGTAAGCGCACGTGCTTGTTGAGGTTGCTGGGGTCGCCGAAGGCGCGCGCGCAATGCGCACAGCGCAGCGGCCGGTAGCCCGTGTGCGTGCGCAGGTGGATCTTGAGCCCGTAGCGCCGCGAGTACAACTTGCCGCAGTACACGCAGCGGTGCCCGTCGCGCGAGCGGCCCCACTCGGTGGCCAGCGCCTCGAGGCGCGCGGGTGAGGGCGCGCGTGGGGGGCGGGGTGCGCGCTCGGGGCGCGGCGCCAGGTCGCGCAGGCGGCGTGCGATCTCCCGCCAGAAGGCGCGCGGCTCGACGGGGCGGCAGGCGAGCAGCAGGTGCGCCTTGAGCGGGTTGGGGTCGGCGAAGCGCGCGCCGCACGCGCACGCATAGTGCGCGTCGCCGCGGATGTGGCGCGGCGCGAGGTGCGGCAGTTGCAGCGCGGCGCGCGCGCCCGCCTCGAACCACACGCGCGCCTCGCGCCGCGCGGGCAGGGCGGCGGCGGCGCGCAGGCGCAGGCGCGGGGGCCCCCCGCCCCCCTCGGCGGGCGCCAGCTCCAGCAGCAGCACGTCGCGCGCGCACTCGTGCGGCGCGAGGCGCGCGCTGACGGCGGCGCGCGCGGCGCCCCCCCGCGCACTCAGGCACCCTCCCTCGTCCACGAGCACCGCGACCTGCCGACGTCCCGAGGAAAGTTAGCGTTTGCATTGGTACGAGGATATGTATACGGATTTCGCTATCGTAGGGATCGTTGTGATCTTTCGTGGCGATTATGTATAATTTGAGCGAAATCGTCGTGAACGTTTGACTGTGTGAACGGCTCGGCCCACCGGTCGTATCTGGATTTCGATAACGACGCGACGCCGTCTACCAGATCCGATTATATTTTCGAACCTTCCGAATCACATTCCGACGGTTCGAATCGATCCAACTCTTGTGAAACAATGTTGCATATCTACGTAATCATACAAATAGGATTTTAAAATAAGGGTGCAGTATGTCTGTGCTATTATCTTCCATACAAGACCACCTATCGGGGTGACTACTTTTGGATCTCCGAGTATGAATCCGTTCTGACCGATATGGTTACGTGGACATAAATATTAAGGTATATTTCATGAATGTAGGTATTAGCCGCCCTACCGTATGATTCTAGTGTCCATCAGGATGGACGGTCACTAACCATATTTTACATCCCCAACCCATGATGCTATATTTCATTAAAACTGAAAAATAGTAAGAAAACTTAATCAATCTTTAAAATTATGAATATAGTTACACGCCTTAAAGTCAAATCTAGTTGCGCGCAGACGTCTATTATTGCTCTCACTAACGGACGGCGACGTCGATTACTGAGACTCATTGGACCGACGACAATACGTGAGCATCCGAGTCGCCGGTCACTCGGCGTATTTAAATTTGTTGTGTTATTCAAAAATATATTACCTATTCCGTTATGTGGTATCACTAGACAATTGAAGACGTGAGTGAATGAAGGCTATAAGTCACAAAATCAAAATTTTGAGTAAATCGAGTTTAAAGTTTCTTTTTTTTTTTTTTTTCTTTCTGTTTTTTTAGATAAGTAGCTACGAAACAGATTTTAAATTAAAGTATGTTGTTGTGTAAGTAACCTAAAATATTAATGGTACGAAAGCAATTAAACAAATTGATATTTTTTATTATATTATTTCTAAGAAACTTCACATAACTCCTCCCATAAACAAAAGTAAACTTTTCTGCACGTTTAGCTAGGTGTTAAAGTAGGAATGTAGTTGTACTGTCTACATTATAATATACATATTATATATTACACAATACTTATATAATATGTTATTGTTTTAGACACTATTTGGTATATCCCACACATGTTGGAAATTTCTTTAGTGATTCCTTAGTATTTTACGTTATACATTTTATCGTTACTGCGTATTGCTAGGGTGATTTTCGATTTGCCTTTTTTGTGTGTTTTTCGATTTGTTTTCGTTTTTTTTCATATAAATTATCTCAGAATCTTCATGTTCATGTTGGTTACTACTAGAAAGAATAATAAGGTCATCTTGCCTTTTACTGCTTGCTCGCTTACATTACAAGAACTACAGATTGAGAGGCTTTCCGCAAAAAAATACTACCCTAAGTAAAGTTCTAGCATGGCCGAATGGTTAAGACATTAGGGGCTTCACCTAAGATACATCCATTCGAATCCATTCGGTGGTCTCAATTTATTAATCTTAATTCTAAATATTCAAAATATTTAATTCCAAATGCAACTTCGGAGATATTTGTTTTGTTAACTATTATCGATAGATGGCATCTACATGTTAGATGTGTTGTAAAGAGGTTGATAAATTTTATCGACCGGTTGGGTTCCACTGTGGCCAAATGGTCTAGGCATTAGAGGCTATACCTAATATGCAAGTTAAATTCCTGTAGGTGGTCTAAATTTATTAATCTCTTTAACTTTCAATTTTTAACTCAAAATACTAATACTTAACTCCATTTTTTTTGCTTATCCTTGTAGTCATCGTCGATTCGAGTTTTTTCCGTTACAGGGTGACGATCAGTAGTATTTAATTTTTTTTTAAATTTATTACTCTATGCAAAATATTTCAAAAAACCGGCCATGTGCGAACCGGACTCGCGCACGAAGGGTTCCGTACCTGTCTGTTTCCGTCATTAATATCGAGCAAAGAAGGGCAAACAATTCACGTTTGCTTGTACAGCAAACGTGAATTGTTCGCCCGCCCCTTAAATCATTATTTTATTTTGTTTTTAGTATTTGTTGTTAAAGCGGCAACAGAAATACAACATTTCTGAAAATTTCAACTGTCTAGCTATCGCGGTTCTTAAAATACAGCCCAGTGACAGACAGATAGACAGCGAAGTCTTAGTAACAGGGTCCCGTTTTTACCTTTCGTGTACGGAATCCTAAACATGCGCGATAATGTGACAAAATGATATTTAAAATAACTGAATTAAGGCGGAAAAATATTATTAAAACGCCACGACACCGACGACACGCCACGCGTGTTGAGTCGGATCAAATGTATTGTTTTCTATAGACCAGAATCACACTATGAACACGCCTTTAGATATGCATGTCACATAACACCTTTATTCACGGAAAAGTGACATCGCGTCTTTCAACCATCGTAAGCTGAGTGGAAGAAAGTGTTAGTACGTACATATCACTTTCTTCCACGAAAGAAAAACAAAGTTTTTACTTTATTTATCTGGAAGAGGGTGATATGGTCCCATACCTTTTTCATCTAGTGCCATTTTCAAAGTTAACTGTACATAATACCTTTTTCAACATACTATTTTGTAAAATAAGCCTTAAATTGACGGTTTAAGGTCTGTGGCTTGTAGTCTGTATAGTCATCGAAATTTCACCATCATCTATGCAAAAAAGCACCAAAACTCAAAAATGCGACATATCACCTTTATCAACTCACGTCTTTAATTGGTTCAAGATATATTAAAAAAAATAATAAGGAAAAAAATATTCTATCTAAAGACGATACAAAATTATTATCCTTTAATTATAAAAATGTTCAGAATCAGATTAATATTTTTTATTATAAATACGAAACCGGAACAAATTTCAGTAGTGTATGTTGTATTTCGGTAGATTAAGTTATTGTGTTAACATTAAGCTGAAGGCAATGGATTCAATGGGAGTCAATGGCGAGAAACAGATAGGTCGGTGAGCGGAATGTTTACCTGTTCGTGGTGCTCGTCCCGCAAGGCGTCGAGCAGCTCGTCCGCGGAGAAGGGTCGCGACAGCGCGCCGCCCGCTACCTCTCGCACGCACAACACTCCGGACATCGCGCAGTCCGCTCCTCTCTGTCCGATTCCTATGTCGAGTTTCCTTCGGTCTGGGATACTTGTCACCGGTGCCGTTGCAAATACGCTGAGAGCGACAGGTTGCGCTAGCGCAGATCGTGTCCGACTGTCCTCGGAGGAGCTGAACCTACCCTTATATGCATCATACATACGCACCCTCCGACTACCCCGTCGGAGGCGGAGGGCGCCACTCCCTGCGGTAATCTGCGGAACGCCCTCCGCTAATTTGTTCGTGATTAAAGTATTGTTATGCGCGCACTTGTGCCCGCGCCGCACGCGCCGCCTGCGACAAGTCGCACTTGCGCGGGCGGCTCACACAGGTGCACAGGTAGGCGGTACGGTACACAGCTGCTGACAGCAGCGTGGCTAGAGATGAGTATACGATCGCTGCGTTATTAATCTTAGTTTTAAAGACTCTTCAGTCTCTGGGTGTAGTTAGTAGGAGTGTTTGGTTTGTTCCCAGTAGGTAGTTCTATTCAACAGTTCTATGATAGAACTAGTGAGACTTTTTTTTCTCACTAGTTCTATTCGAACAACTTGATGAGAAGAATAGAACTAATGGGATATTTAATAGAAAATGTCCCACTAGTTCTATTATGTAAATTTTAACAAAGGTAGTCTCACAAAATCGCGCTTAGGTACATATTAGAAATAGTAGATTGTTTATCGGGATTAAAAGTATGTCACTCCAGCTTAAAATAGTGTTGCTCCCGAGGTGGACACTCTACTTTTTATCACCCTCTATGAGAAAATAAGTAAGTGCAATAAGATGATAATATAAATGAACGAGAATTTATTTACGTACAATGAAGAACCATAAGACATAAAATATAATTTTCTTCAACTTTTTTTAAATTTGGCGCGCTCGCAGTTTTTCCGCTAGTCACATATTCAATACATTGTTACCGCATGGTTTGTGATTCACCTCTTTGCTGATTGAAAAATTCCAAATTCAAATCAATTTTGGTCCCTAAGGGATTAATGAGCTATTTTGGTCCCTGTTTACGAGGAATAAACTAGCTCTTTTTGAATAGATGTGATAAAAAATATGTATGACCTTTTTACCTTTATTAAGGAGCTTAAAATAGTTGGAATATTTTCATGAGTGCAAATTCATCAAGAGGTAAAAAAACTTCGAATTATTTCACCAAATATCTAGATTTATTACAGAATTTTGTCCTCTATAAATTTGTTCATGAAAATTTTCTCCTACATATTTTCTTAGAGTTCAGTCCTGAGTGAAGGAGCGACAGTATATGGGACAAACTTGGAGACGAAATGCAGCGTAGGCTCTTAGGGTCTTCATTTTTTATAATAGAGGTAGACATTTGTCATTTGTTGGGTTGGGGTTGGAATTGCTTAGCAAATATTTATATGTTTGTACTCTTGATGCTTAATTAAAAGTAATAATATCATTGATTGATTTTTTTATCATATAAATAAACAAATGTACATAATATCTTAATTATTCTGTTCATTCTTTATCATTTTAAAGTATGTAATTAGGCACTTTTTTTTCTTTTTAAACACCCGCTTAGGCCGTATAAGCAAATAAATCCTTATTTGTGACCGAATGTAATAACATATCCCTACACAAAAAAATATCCCTACACGCACTCAAAAATCACACATCACATTACGTTTAACGCAGTTTATCTAAAAAATGACCAACAGTTATATCACCAGAAATAAGCTGCATTTGTGAATTTTGTATAAATTCATCATTTTGTGTATGTAATATTCTTCTCTTACTCTTCGAGAGTTTTTTAAATTTCATGAAACGATTTGTTTCGCTTGCAGACAATAAAGAATCTTGATGTAATACATGTAAAACCTGTAATAATTGGACCTCGTTCTTATTAATGTTAGTGTTCAAAAAAGAAAAAATTTATGATCTTGGACCCAAAAACTAGACACTTGGAGCTAAAATCTGCTTTTTTTAAAATGTCTCTACGATGATTTTTTAAAATCACCTACTAATTTGATTTTTTTTTGATCCCTTAATTTTTTCCACTAGTTTATGTAAGCGTGATGTTGTGAGAGATTACCTTTGTTAAAATTTACATAATAGAACTAGTGGGACATTTTCTATTATAGTTTGTTCGCTTTAAGAATGCAGTGACACATCAGTGCAACTGAAGGGTAAAGGTGTATTCACAGTGGTGTTAAAATTCTTTTTAAAATATATTATATTTTAAAAGATTAAGTTTAATGAATTTATAAAAAATACACTTAAAAGTTTAAAATCCAAATTAAACCATTAATATCATAGTTGAATCACTATCACTAGTATCCTCGTTAGTATTTAGGTATAACAAAAGTATTTTCTGCAGCGAGTTCCATGAAGTTATGTAAATCCCACATTATATTTTGTTCTTGTAAGACGTGGTCGCAGCATTTCTTCCATCGATCAGCGTCCACTTAGCGGATTGCGCCATAATTTTTTTTTATTGTAAATTGTTACATTGTTAAACCACTAAACCACTTTTATTTTTACGAATTGAAGAAATTGAATTTTTTCAAATTTAAATCATTTAACACAAATGACAGGACTGTCGTCACCGTCACTGTGAACTTGACTTTGTAATTTTAAAAGATTTGATTGGTTAGGGGGCGGGACTACGCCGGGTGACATTGATGACTCACTGCATTCTAAACGCGAATAAACTATAAATATCCCATTAGTTCTATTCTTCTCATCAAGTTGTTCGAATAGAACTAGTGAGAAAAAAAAAGTCTCACTAGTTCTATCATAGAACTGTTGAATAGAACTACTGGGAATAAACTCGAGTTTTTTATACTTCCATGACACGTTACAGACAATAGCACAAGTGTGCACAGAATCATTTTATAATACCAATAATACCAATAATAACGGACACTTTAAAAATGTATGGCTGTTTGTTCCGGGTAATCTCTTAAATGGCTGGGCCGCTCCTAAAAGGCGGTCACCTTGACGGGAATATTACTGTCAAAAAGAAAGAGTTCCACACAATAAAATATAAACGATTACGCAGGTGAAACCGCGGGACGCAGCCGGTTTGGCTGCCACCATCTCCGGGCGTCACAACGAAGGCTAGGCTCTCGTGAGGCGAAGTGAATGACGATTTTTTTAATGGGACTGATCCCTTCTACACTTCCGCCACTGTATCATCAGCGGCACACCTGGAAGAGGCTCTAATCTGTTAGTTTTAGGTTGGTTCCGGGACACCTAAGTCTTGAATCCCGCATCGAATTTTGACCAGAAAGTTTATAGGAGTTGGCAAGTAAATTCCACTTCCCTTCAGTGCATAAAACATGTATGTTGTAAGCGTTAAGAAGGACTGAATACACTTAAAACTTGAATGCGGCCTGTCATGTTTTATGTCTAGCCAGCCGATTGCGCTCAATCGTGTGCGGCTGATGCGACAATTCAAAACAGCCAGACTGAATTTAATTTAATTTGATTTGATGTATTAAGTGATTGTTGGCTACTGGAGAGGCACTTTTTACATGTAAGGTGTATTCGTTGTTGGAAATCTAAATTAAATAAATAAATACACTTCAATTACTCACTAATTTTATTCTAAAACGTCAATAGGTAATTAAGTGAATAGCGTCACTATAAATTTATACAGGTACCCTCAGACGATAAATAAGTGAGCTATAGAGCGCGCCGCACTGAGTGAGTGAACTGTCAGCACTGGTGTGAACAACACCGGGGTGTCTTGGTCACACAAATAAGTCTGCCATCTATAGTTTATATGTGTCGTAACAATGAACGATATGAAATGAATAGTGCCAAGTTGCAGAAGTAATATGCAGAACGATAATAAATCAAGAAATAAATATTTTCAGGATAAAAGCGCCACGTTATACCTACATTACACTTGCTTACAATCGACACAACGGAACGCAGCGTTCCGCGCTCTATAGCTCTATGTGCACTCTAAGGGCACAACTGTCAACTATAAATAAGTAACAATGTACAAAATTGCTTATTCCCAAATTTTTCGAATCAACATGAATTAGACTCGTAAAGCTCGTAATACTCTTTAGTTAGATTTATAACTACGTCCTTAACTATTGGTAGGTCGGTACATCATAATTAATCCATAAGGCGTTCCTACACTGAAAATTCTTTATAAGAGAAGATCGATGGGCACCAAGACCAACACATGGAAATCACCAATATTCTGTGTCAATTGTGCAATTGTAATATTAATTACACCCCCTCTCACAATCGAGTGTCTGGAAAATTAATACTTTAATTTCCTCGAGATATTTTCACTATTGGCGGGGCTGCCCACATGGCTGTAACGCAAATATTCGCGTTCCTACGCTTAGTGAAATGTATTGCTGTACACAATCAGTTGCATCGTCCTGTGTGGTATCCAGGCTTAGCTTCGTTCAGAATATTATCTAGTAATGACTAGACATCGAGGTATCTTGTCTTTACAAGTGTTGTGCTGTACTGTATTTTATACATTATCTACATGATACAACCATGTTTCGGTCTACAACGTGTATCAGATTTAGGGAGTTTATTCTCTGAGCGTACCGAACAGTAATATTTTCCAAGTTACATATAATGTTGACCTCATACCAGTCTCGCCAGCAACAAACAAACTTATCTCCACAACACTTGACCAATGACATCGAATATTTTTTATAGTTCCGAAAAAAATAAGTTATTCCTTAATTATTTATTGGTGTTAGACACTAGAGAGACTGGTGTACGTCGGCCATGATAGCTGTGCAGAAGTACCTACATCGGTGGAGCCCCGCACTTGACGGCCACGTGTCGCTATTTGTATGAAGTCAACATTCTGTTTTTTGTTCAGGCTCTATTTTCGCAAAGTTTCGCTCTTAACATAATATCATTCCATTTCTAATACGCGTTGTTCATGGACTATACAATAGATAAATACAATCATTTAGTTAATAAACATTGCACATTCTTCAATAAAACTCTTACTCCTTTACGAATCGTTTTTAACATAAGTGTACAGACGATATCTGTATCCCGGTGCGTGTCGGTTACAACTAACTAAGCACTATGATATGTAGTGGTAGATATTGTGGTAAATTTACACTACACGCAGGTACGCGTCCCTAAGGCACATTTACAATTGTTGGTCGTTGAGAACGTCACTCACAATTGGAATCACTATAATAAAATGTCTGGGCATAGCACGTCAGCAACAATGTCATTGATACAGCCGTATTAGTGAGTTCATACAACAACACTCCGCCGCATTCAGAACAGCCGTTGACTTGAGCACGGATATCTTTTCATAAACTCCTTACTTTGTTGTTGGCAGCATTGACCGTCAATTCTTCGTAGGTCTTACTTTTACAGACATTGGTTTATATCTACATTGCTGCTACGCGTTCGCCGTGTGTTATTCTGCTACTGAAAATGAAAAAGAAAATAAATTAGATATAACTAAGCCAAATTTAGTTAAAATACGTACACATTTCCAGGCTAGTTAATTCTGTCGAGTCTTCGAGTGCTCGACATTACTCAATAATAAACTGTACTACAAAAATTGTTATCAAATAAAAACACGAATGTGAATATTAAATCTTCGAGCGTGGTCGCAGTATTAAACGCTGTGCATTAATTCTACTATTGTTGAACTTTATTGAGTGCTCTAAATTGTAACATTTAAGCTCTTTACATTATTATTGTATTGTACAGAGGCGACGTAAAAAAACGGCACCTATCGAAAATGTTTAAATAGGAGAAGTGCAGCTGCATAAACATCGACGAGCTATTGTAAAACGAGTCGTGTGTCGTGTGCGGAGGGTACATAATTACAACGCCTTTAGTGCACAAGTACGTAAGGACCCATTTGACATTCAATTAGCGAAATTCAGCGAGGGTGACCACGTGGCCGCCGTGATCTGTCGCAGAGCGGCGCCCGCGCACTCACCGCTCTCATAATATTAGCTCTGCACCTTCTGCGTCCTCAAACAAGTGCGCGGCTATCGGATATGTGCTATTTCCCTCGGTACTAGTATAACAACAATTTAATTTAGTGATCAGAAAAATAAATGCATATTCTAATTGATTATTTTATCAACTCAATTATTTGAATAACTATCGCTTATTTTCGTTTGTTTTAATAATATACGAAATTACAGAGCAGACTTATTACTGTAGGTACTTTGGAATTTAAAGCAGTGATTGGTTCTTTCCTTAAAATAACTGAATAGTTACCTGCATTAGCAAGTGTGCAGGATTACTGGACGGTCCATACAAACAAGCGAGTGCCGCGGGGGCTTATCGTCGTCATTCGATTAACATCTACACAGTGACTGCGGGAGATTGGCAACCGTGAGTGGGCAGATTGTATCGTCTACTCCACTATCGCACTGACGATCTTTGCACGTGTGCTCATATGGTTAGCAACAAATAAACAACATTTATATACAAATAATAGATAAATAAGAACACAATGCACGTCGCAGGGCGTCGGCTTGCTCGTTTCTCTACTCGCACGCATGTGTAATCGAAATGACATAGGTACTTAATGCCCGCTCGCGAATTGATAGCAAGCCCTTCGTGGCCGTAGCCTTCGTAGATCTATCTGCACATTGGGTATGTTCTGTTTGTTTCACGATGGATGTGTTTTGATTGTTAATGTTCTGCGATAGACAGACGTTTTCATTGCGATAGCGTGAGGGTAGGTAAATCATATTATTATAATATCATTAAATCAATTAAGCATTCACCACAAGGGCACGTACCTACTCCTTAAGTGGTGTTTTATTCATATAGGTACCTACTATGTTCTTAAAAACTGCATAAGGGGGGTTTTCAAAATATAAGCTAGGTACAATATGTTCCTGTCAAAAAGGCTCAGGGCTGAAGTACGCGCACCGAGAGAGTACGAGTGACAGGAGGTCACACGTGGCACGTGCGAGCACTCACTCGTCCCTCGGAACGATTGCGACCGACAAAACAGAATCACTAATACTCTTAACTAAATCATACAATCGCCCCGCATCAAAACCATATTATAATGTCATCACACCGTATCAATCTTAATTGTTCGCGACCGCGACGCAAACGCATTATTTACATCCCCTTCGTCATCGGCGGCGGCGGGGGGCGCGCACCCTGCGGCAAGTGTTATTGCACGGCGGTAAAGTCGCCATTAGATCTAATCATTCGATATTATTTACCGTCAAGTTAACGGGAAAATGGACTCTATCGGGCCACCGTAGGGGAGTCGCCGCGAGACAAGTGATTTAATAGGAACCACATAGTGTTGTAATGAGCGAGGGACGCGACCGTGGCGGATGGCGAGCACGTGCGAGGTGTGGCGAATCGCGCGCACCGGCGGGCGGCGCGTCTTGCGCCACGACCAGCGCCGCACACTGTGTAATTTTGCCTCATCTGCGGTCACCTATGTTTTATCCCTTTATCCTGTAGATCCAGCAGAGAACTAAAACTTCTGGGAAGAAACCAAGTTTTTTTTTGTTTAGTTTTGATGTTATTAAAAATATCGAGAAAACTCCATAGAAACCATAAAAACGCATTATTCATTTCAAGTATATGTTTTTTCAATTATTATAAAATGGGTTCTTAAAAAGGACTGTTATACCTACCGATTTAAAGAAATATATAATTAAAAATGATCGTTTATAGGAGGAAAAATAATTATTTTTAATCAAAATAAAAAAAAAATATTATTGGTTAGTCCCATTTTATCCGCATTTTTTTCAACATACATAGATTTGTATTATAATCAGCTATAATTTATGAAAAAATCAGGTGTGCATGATGCGGGACTTCCGAGTTATTGAATTTTTATTTTTGTGTTTAGGGCCATCACTTACTTTACTATAACAATTTTCGGATAACTTAGACTGCCAATTTTCTATTACCATTCTACTGAGAATGAAAATAGTGGCGAGCACGTGCGAGGTGTGGCGAATCGCGCGCACCGGCGGGCGGCGCGTCTTGCGCCACGACCAGCGCCGGTACCCGGCAAACGCGAGCAGGCTTCAACCTTATAAAATGGTTTGTACATTATACATTTCCCAAACATCTGCGCAAGAGAGCGCCACCTGTGGGGCTTGGACCTCGGCCCAGGGCGGCCGCTGGACGAATATAGAATGACTAGCTTCTCGCGCGCGGTTTCACCCGCGTAGCTCCCGTGCCCGTGGGAACTTATACTAATAAAATATAGCCTATAACCTTCCTCGCTAAATGGGCTATCTAACACTGAAAGGACCAGTAGTTGCTGAGATTAGCACGTTCAAGCAAACAAACTCTTCAGCTTTATCTATTATGGCAAATAACTCATTATTATGTACCAATTCTTTGCGTTTTTATACTCGAGATAATTTCTCAACGAAATGTCCGATTGGAATAAAACAAAAAGTATTTTACTTCTACATTTATACCCTTGATAAGATCATGCTTAAATTGCATAAGGATATTATAAGATACACATTTAACGTAGTTTCTTTCTGCGGACGATTTAATTATTTTTCATGAACATAAAAGCGGTTATTGTGACTAAACTATGATAGTTAGATATAGGCTCTTGTGGACTTTTTTGTAGATCTTAATAAGACCTACAAACCCGTAGTACATTATTTTGTTCTATTGTCAATAGTTTTTGCAGCGCACGCATAAATAGGTTTTCGATTTTACACCTTGGGTTACAAAATCGCAATTTTCTTACGGATCCCTAATTTTTTTGAAAATAAAATATAGCCTATGACCTTTCTCGATAAATGGACTATCCAACACTGAAAGTTTGTTTGAAATCGGATCAGAAGTTCCTGAGATTAGCGCGTTCAAACAAACAAACAAACATACAAACAAACAAACTCTGTAGCTTTATAATATTAGTATAGATTAGTGGAATAACCGGTGGACTATTCAATCTCATTAAGAAGGGGTACCTATCACAACACTTTCTCTGTTTTTTTTTTACTTTCAATCTTCACTTTCAGAACCATTTGATGCGGAATGCATCGTCGTGAGTAGGAATCTATCTATTTAATTTAGTTAGTATGGACCTCCGCACAGTGCCGTCTTTCACCTATAGGAGGCCCTGGGCACATTAGGATAGTGGGGCTCCTATGACCATAGTAAATTAGAATATTTTTTCGGAAGAATGGAAGTAAAAATAAAGATTAAACTTTTCATATCTGATGAAAAGTTTAATCTTTATTTTTACTTCCATACGTTGACATTAGATATGATGAGTAGATAACATAACGTAATACACACTAAGCATCTACGATTAGTCCTTAGAGTGGCTATCGGTTATCGCTTAGGGACCTAGGGACTAGGGGGCCCTAAACCATCGCGGGGCCCTGGGCACGTGCCCAGTGTGCCCAGTCGGTAAGAGGGGCCTGCTTCCGCAAAGTACCGCCTGATTTGACGCAGTTTCTTTTATTAGGGTTCCGTACCCGAGGGTAAAAACGGGACTGAAACCTTATTACTAAGACTTCGCTGTCTGTCTGTCACCAGGCTGTATCTCAAGAACCGCGATAGCTAGATCGTTGAAATTTTCACAGATGATGTATTTCTATTGCCGCTATAACAAATAGGTACTATAAATAAAATAAATATTTACGGGGGCCTCCCATACTACAAACTTTTTATTTTGCCATTTATTGCTCGATATCAATAACGGCAACAGGACGCTTGAAAATGGTACGGAACCCTTCGTGCGCGAGTCCGACTCGTACTTGACCAGCCCGGCTAGCATAGGCAACGCGACTTGAGACGACTTGAGTCTACTCTACGGAGGCCGACCAATCACATTGCAGAAACGCACTGTCACGTGACACACCTCGACTTGAGTCTACCGTCGCGAGCATGGGATTACATTTTGTCTCCGACAAAGAGTCCATGACAGCTAAATGAATGAACTATTCGCGACTCAAGTCTAAAACTGCGAGCATAGGCTCCATAAATAGACTATTTCCCTCTCTATTTTTGACATTTGTTGTAGACTACTTCTCGCGGCCAAACAAGATGCCGACAAAGTTTTATTTTGAAGACAAAACTATTTTTCAGCTTAGAAACTAAAATATATCATCGTTAACTCTTTTGTTGTGTACGAAAGAAACTATATTTACCAAATTTTGTGGATAATATGCAGTGATACGTGATTTAACGTGATTGATATACAATACACAAATAAATTGTTTAGTGTCTTTTCGCATATGTTAGGTACTATATTGGAGACGAAAATGAGAGTTGATAAACATTTCGCCGTAAGATAGAAAAAGAAATACACCCATTCGAATATCACGAGACATAATTATAACCCATTTTTGGAGCAGTAAAAAAACGTCTTAAATAATGTCTCAAAGTTTAATTAAGGTACTAAGTAATCCTGCCTTTATGGAGTTTGGAGTAAATATCTGTTATATATTATAACATTAAAGTAAATATATGACACCACTGTGCACATTATTATTAGTTTTTTACTATTAACTTTAGTTGTAACTGGCTAAGCCTAAACTGCTATCAAGTTGTTGATTGATGAAATATTATGGAGCTAATACAAATAACATTGATATTGTGTTAGACCTTACACATTACATTACATTATACTATGAAGTTTTGTATGTTTGTTTAGTTTAAATAACAAGCTAATTATTTATCTAAAACATTGAATTCATGATGTTATATCACACAATCTAGGGAAATAAATCTGCCTTTGAAAATATTCACACATAGTTAGATCTAGTTGATTTTTATACTAATGATAAAAAGTTATTTGCCGTATAGCGTAATAGTAACCAACTACACTTTAACATATCAATTTGGTCATTGATGAGATATCTAGTACCTTCCTATACCTATTATTCTGTGCATGTTTGTGTGTTCATGATTAATTACAGTTGCACTAGGTAAATATAAATCCCTATCGCAGGGGGGCTTTACAAATAAAATATTTACACATCACACTCAAAACCAAGGACTTACACTGATATTATTCAGTGGGGATCAATCTAACAATAAAACTATGTCTCTAGTAATTGCATTAATACCACTGAGTTACTACTGCAATCATGCATTTTGGTATAATTATTGCCTTACCCAATATATTATAAGAACAAGAGGTATTATGTTAGTTAATAGATGCAGTTTATATAAAGTAATATGAGAAAATAAATATAATAAGGAATGAAACAATTGACACAGAATAGTAACAACTAATTTATTAAAAACAAACTATCACTTTTTATGATTTGTGAATATATTTCTCAAGTACAGCACTTCCTATTTGTAGATTCAATCTGTAAAAAAGAAATAATGTAGTTAATAGGTATAAAGTAACTTTGTTATTTTTCCAGAGGCTGCGAATATAATTTGGAATTGCAAGTTATGTTATCTAATATGAGACAAATGGAATGGTTTTGAAAACTTTTTTATTTGGATCTGCATTTAATGATTATTGGAGTAATTGCAAGAAGATGTGAGCAATATCATTATGTTAATAAATACAAATAATGATAATATTCATTTATTTTTCCTTCCCTTCCCGAGATAGTTTCCTTTGTGACACATATTAACACTATGGTGACAAATATTAACACTATCATCCATAGTTGCAATTACCTACCCATATTGGACCTCTGTTTCAGTGAGTTCTGGCATGAGGTTAAATATTTATTTCGCAATAGAAATGATCTATACTTTTTCGCCAATGAGGATATTTTTAAGTAGACTGAGTTTCTGACAGATTTATTATGAGTAGTAATAAATACCTTAATACTTACACAAATCATTTGAAGCATAAGATAAACATGTATTGATTTTGATATAGATTTATAAACTTCCGATCGATATCAAATCCATTCTTTAGATGTAATCACTAAGTTCCTTCAATTCTTGTCGGCTCCATACTATAATTTTTGTTAAGCAGCTAGTTTGTCACAATTTCAGGAGATCTGGAACAATATGTACATAAAAGAGACCGTTAATAGGCAAACTATATCATTTCACAGTGCCTGCATAAAATCAATGAAGAATTGTAGTTATTTACTTACTGAGGTTATATTCATTTGTAAACGTTATGTAGCGGTAATACATTGTTTGTATTAAAAAGGATATGTTTCTATCCGTTTAATATACCCGTTTAAACTACTTTTCAGTTGTAAAATAGAGTATAATTAAAAAAAAGTTATCTAAGAAAATATTTTGCTGTTTTGTTTGTTTTGATCAAAGTTTTGTCAGTTATGTCAACTACTCCGTAGTGCGTAGCTACTGTTATCGATAAAAAATATCGAAACTTTACTAGAGTAACAATATATACGATAAATATCTTTGACTGCATGCGATATATCAATACATACAATACAAACATAATTAATTAATTAGTATTTTCGTTTAATTATATTTTAAATCCGCAATATTCCTATTTGGCTGACTTTGATATGCCCGGATTGGATTTCGTGACCACAACCTAAACACTTAATTTTTTTATAAGGGAGTTATTTATATTTATTATGAGGTGGCGGTTCTTATAAAAATAATTTCAACATTACAACTCGTTACATAATATAATATCATAATTATATATTATTATAGCATCATACAGACTTTTAAATGCATTGAAAACGAGCTGTCCCGCGCAGTTTCACCCACTTAAATCCCGTTCCCGTGGAAAACTTCGACTCGAAAATATAGCATATTATGACTCACAAATAATATGGTTTTCTATTGGTAAAAGAATTTTCAAAATCGTGTCAGTAGCTCCAGAAATTACTCCCTACAACCTCACAAACAATTTACAAACTACTATAATATTAGTAAAAATTACAAACATAATAATTTCATATTATGCTGAAATGAAATATCTAATAACACATATTTAATGCATGGATTATAAGAAGAAAAAATATATATTTGTCAGCAACGGATAAACTCAGAAACTTTTATTGTGTTTTATTTTTAATTCAACGAGTAATCTAGATATATCTTATGAAAATATTCCCACGGGGACGTGACCACTAATAGATTGTCGATATTTTCGAAGCTATGTATTATGGGCATCCCTACTGACATTTGTCAGAGACAATAAAATTACTTTTTTTCGACCATAAAGAAAACCGTAAATATATAGAAGATCGGGAGGATTGAACTAACCGAACATCCCAAGTCGCGATGCGACAAGCTGTCGAGGGGCGTGGCTATGATCGCGATATAGAGAACTTTGACAGAACAGACTTGCTCGACAAGAAGTCTCTCGAGTCGTGTCTACGGTGCCTATGCTAGCTGGGCAGGTTTTAAATAATTTAATAAGGCCTGTCGGGTAATAAGGTCTAAGTAACAGAAACACAAGTTATAATAATCCCGCCGCCTGAAGCACAGTAATAATATTACCGTGCTTGATGTCACAGTCATAACAATCCAAGATGGCGCCCTAAACATGCCACAACTCACTTGCTCGCTTGCTCAGCTCTAATAATAATATAACGGTCAAATCAATCGTAAGTATTTTTGGTAATTATGACAATTACTACATAATTTGCAGTTTCATTGACTATAAGTTCATACTTTAGTGTGATATTGGAATAGTATAAATTAGATCGCATAATGTTATTTT
This sequence comes from Nycteola revayana, assembly GCA_947037095.2. Lineage (NCBI taxonomy): Eukaryota > Metazoa > Arthropoda > Insecta > Lepidoptera > Nolidae > Nycteola > Nycteola revayana. Next base: position 10,124,025 of record OX344840.2, read on the forward strand.
TTTTTTTTTACAACTCGGTCGGCTGTTTCTATGGCGTATAAAATTCGTTCATAGGCCTTTATAAAAAAATACCTCATAAATAAAAAATGCCCAAAAATTGTTTTAGCACAAAATGTACTAAATGTCAAACCATAAAAAGGTATTAAGTACTACAAGTACCTACATTTTAATATTTTTTATTTTTATTAGTTTCTGTATGACCACTCAGAATAGTATTTTCAGTATAACGTTGTAGTTAAAATAACACCACAGTATTTGAAATATGAAAGGTAATTTATGAATTAATAGTCGGCAAGTAAAGATAAAAATTACAAAGCATAGGTAGTTCTCAGTAGAACGTAATTCAAGTTGGTAGAAAAGTATTATAGTAATAAACAGTCATGTTTATTTTTCGAAGATTTCAGTATCTCATTCGGTCGTTTCGTCTTTTTTATTCGGATAAAAGTAGGTAGTCGGAAATTTAGTATTTTAGGTAGTAGATTTAATATTTTGAGTAAGGACAATTCTAATTATTTGTCGGAGCTTTTATTACTACCCGTTGGCAAATTGAATTTCTTCTATTGTTCGATTGGACCTGTCTAATCATAAGGAATGAACATTTTTCGAGGCCGCCAATAGTGTCCCGTGGATACGAGGGGCCTGGACTGAAGGTAGTTAAGCTTTAGTCCGCGAAGAGCTTGATGGACTTTCTTAGGTGCCGCGATGAAGCTTGTGTAAATATTTTTTGTACACGGCACCGCTGTAAGGTTCTCCCCGAGCGGGTACGCTTCGATAACTTCCGGCAAGCGGCACCGAGTGTACATGTAGTGTTCAGTGTAGTGTAGTGTACTCACGCTGCTCGTCGTCGGAGCGCGAGTCGGGCGCGTCGTGCTCGGCGCGGCTCGCGGCGTGCAGCTCGGCGCGCGCCTCCACCACGTCGCGCACGATCTCTGTCAACAACGTTGGCTTCGTATAACTAGGCACCTGCTACCACTACTCATGAGCGTTTCATTATCATGAGTGACAGGTATAGGCCTATTACAGTATTTTAGGTTATAAATATATTGAGACTCGTCGCTACACAGATACGCGAAGATAACAAGAAGTACACAAATACTCACCGACGATGACGTCACGACTGGTGATGAGCGACTCGATCTCGTGCGACACCTCCGCCACCAGCCACGGCATGAACTCCTCATCGACTCCTGCGCACAACCCACGGGAATTCATTATTTTACTACCCCAGTTGAGGTTTGTTTTTTTTAAGCTTTTTATTTCAATGAAAATATCGGTAAATTGAAATAATACAAAGTAGGCATCAATTAAAACACATCACATTATTAAAAAAAAGTATTTTTTTTGGCACTGGCAACCCTTGCTTTGGGTGAATAACTTGTCATTAACCTGCTGATTTTGTTTTAAATTAATTGTTTGTGAACCTTATATATGTAATTATTTGTATATAATGTATTTTATTCATTAAAGCTACTGTAGATATCTTCATAGTTTTATTACCTAATATTAATTTATTTTATTTTATTTATTTCTTGTTGTGGGGAAAATTTGGGTCGTTCTGTCTGTCGTTTACTGCCGAGTATAGACGACGTTGGACTCACAGAGCATACTTGCCCTCGTCGAGTAGGTATAGCATTCGAATGGCTATTAACCTTTTGAATGCCAACGTCGGCCATACTCCATCCAGCGAATGCTTTGAGTAAGCGTGTAATGCTCAACGAGTCGATAGACATACCTCGCTGCACGCGCTCCACGAGGTACCCCTGGTCGCGCAGGCCGGCCAGCACGGCGGGCAGCAGCTCGGCCACGTAGCCCTGCACCAGCGCCGCCGCCGCCACGCGCTCGCGCGCCGCCGCGCCCGCCGCCGCCGCCGCGCGCGCCTCCGCCACGCGCCGCTCCTGCACACAGCACGCGCACACTGAGCACCCGCCCGCTGCCGCTCCCCCACCCCTGCCCCTGCCACGTCCTCCCCGGCTGACCTTCTCCTCGCCGAGGCGGCGGTCGTGACGCGCGAGGCGCTGCCGCTCGGCGAGCTCGGCGTCGCGCAGCTCGCGGTACCGGCGCTGCTGCTCGCGCAGCGCGGCCAGCTCCTCCTCCTGCGCTACCTCGCTCAGCGCCTGCTCCGTCGTCTTGCCCACCAGCACCTCCAGGATCGGCTGCACTTCCACGTCGAAGTCGAACAGCTGCTCGACGGGACAAAATGTCTAATTGTTGTGATCTTTATGTTATTGCCTTTCGTCTTTTTTAGAAAGAAATGTATCTGTATAAAATTTGAGAAAATGCAGAAAATCTACTGACAATATTATTATACTTATGATTGTAACGACTACTACCCGGCAACCATGTGTTGGGAGTTCTATGGCTAATGATAAAAGAGGCTAGGTGCCTCTGTTATCTCTCAGTCATATCGAGCATCAGTGTAATGAATGCGGTCTCACATCTCCGGGGTATATTTGCGTGAAGGCGTCGGCGCCGGTGGCGGCGGGCACGTAGACGGGCGTGGCGGGCCGGTCCACGAACAAGTCTGTCTGCACGCCCACCTCCATCTCCACGCCCTTGTCGAACAACTGCACGAGAACCACGTAGATACATTATATAGTACATTAGTCATCGTACGTAAACATAATGACTGTAACATAAGTATTACATTTATAATTCGTAAGAATTAATATATCCTATGCCATTCATGTTCAATGCAATGTACATACTAAAAATCATATATTATAATGTCAAGGATAGGTATCTAGCGTAGCTAATGCGTAGAAATTTATATATAACTAGCGACCCGCCCCGGCTTCGTTCGGGAGGACTTTTATAGCCTATTTTTCTCAGAGATAATGTAGCATTCTAATAGTGAAAGAGTTATCGAAATCCGTTTCGTAGTTTTTGGGTTTATTCGAAACAAACATACAGAAGTATAAAAATACAAACTTTCCTCTTTATAATATTAGTATAGATAGACCGTAGGAACACGTTCTGTACGACACGCGGCGTAGTCCAGCAGAGTGAGTGCGCGTAGCATACTCGTAGCCAACTATAAGTTTATTAAATACTAGCTTCCCGTGCGCGGTTTCGCCCGCGTAACTCCCTTTCCCGTGGTAACTTCATAATAAAATATAGCCTATGGCCTTCCTTGATAAATGGGCTAACTAACACTGAAATATTAAATCGGTCCAGTAGTTTTGAGATTAGCGCGTAAGCATTAGTATACGATATATAACCTTCGGAGCGTAGCGATATTTTGCTCGCTTTAAGCAGCGGAGGTCGTGGGTTCCATCCCCACGTCGGACAAGAAATCTTTGTGTAAATTCTAAGATTTATTTTCGGGTCGGGTATGGTTCAGGGGACCCTTCGTGCGTCGGAAAGCACGTTAAGCCGTTAACAATCGTTTACCAGGGAACGGGCAGCAGCGTTCCCTTGTGTGTTATTGTGTCGGTAAGTACCTCCTCCAGGTAGTAGTCGGTCTGTATGGGGTGGTGCTTGCGGCCGGGCGCGGGCGGCGGTGTGGCGGGGCGCAGGCGGGCCGCCGCCGCGCGCCGCGCCAGCGCCCGCCGCCGCGTGCGCGCCGCAACGCTCTCCACGCCGCCGTCGCCCTGCAACGTTCGCCACACGGTAATTGTCAACACTGCCTGGTGACGGGGTCTACTGATGATATAACTTTAGCATGACCGTGCTTATGTCTATATTCTGTTCGATGCATAGAAACTTGATATAGAGACTTTTTTTTGTTTAAGTTGTCGTTAGCCAGGAGGCTTTTGCTTCTTCACCGGATATAAAGGCGAGCTTTATGACTTAAGATTTTTAGGGCAATTTTGTGCAACTGTCGCTCTACTTTACAGGCTTAGAGACAGATGACCATAAAAGGGGGGGAATGTTATGCCAAATACTACATAGTGCATGTCATGACACCGTCACAGTGTACACGCGCTCGCGTACGGACGTGCCTGCACTGTACACGGATTGAATAATTATTCGCGTTTTGCGCGGCTTTAGCCGCTGCACGGATACCTACTATGAGTTCGAAAAAACTTATAGTTAACGAGTTGTTGGCGTTTCTAGTCCATGATATTGATTACATGGACGAAATGAGCATACTACAGATATGCCGAACAAATTTCAAGGAGGAAGATGTAAGCAGTGCCAAGCTGCTACTGTTCCAGTCCCTAGGAAAACTGGACCAGATGCCGTCCCGCCGTAGAGATGGCACTGAGAAGAGTCTCCAAGACATGATTAATGTCTTGAAGACGACCGACCCAGACGACGTGCCCGATTTCGTGGCGAGGGAGCTGAGTAAATTGCCCCCCGTCACGTTTGACCACGTCGATGTGACGAGACTGCTCAAGGACATCACATCATTGAAAATTGAGATGACCAAGATGCAGTCCAGAATGGACGCCTCAGATGACATCATCGCTGAGCTGCGTGCAGAAATTTCATCACTTTGCAACGTTGGATCAGTAATTAGGTCGCCTGAGCTCTCAAAGGTCAACACTCGTCGTGGAGCGCATAATGTGTCAATTGGCAGTTTTGAGTCAGCTAATACGAGTGCGTCACAAACTGCCGATATTGCTGACAAAGCTCCGGTCGCCCGCACGTCTGCACTGACCGCTGTGACGTCAAACGTAGGTACGTCAACCCCAACACGTGCCTACGCGGATTGTGTCGCTAAGGGGAAAAATACAAAGCGACCAAATGAAAGAGGGATTACAAAGAAGCTCTGTATATCTACCAATAAGGATAGTAGGATACAGCCGAAGGAGGATGTCGACAGGGATGGCTTCGTGATGGTGCAGAGAAAGAAAAAGAAGCCAACCCAAAACAAGTGCGGCACTGCACCGACCGGACCGAACCACCTGCTGCGTCCTGCTGCACCCGTGACGCCGCTCTACGTGTCCCGACTGCATTACTCTACAAAGGCCGAGGAGATTGTAGAGTACATACAGGTCAAGACGAAGTGGACTTTGAGAGTTGTGAGGTTGGAATCACGTCACAACGTGAGTTTTAACTCCTTTGTGGTGAGAGTGCCAACTGAGCACCTTTCAAAATTCACTTCACCAGAATTCTGGCCTAAGGGAGTTGTATTCCGCCGTTTCCGTGGCCGGATACCGGATCCTGCGCAATGCACGGCGCCGATACTGCTGAACAAGCAGTAATCGTGTATAATTTTAGTTATATATTTTAATTATTGTTTATGTATAGTATTTTATTTTATATTGTATAGTATTATGTATGTAATATGGGTCTTTGTAAACTGAAATAAATAAATCAATAAAAAAAAAATACACCACGCGACCGGTATAAGTTAATATTGGTAGTTGTACAGCTCTCAAATTAACTATGTGGAGGAGACAGTATCAATCTTACAAAAAGTGCAAACTGGATTGCTGCGTGGCACAGGTGTTAAGTTAAACAACAATTAGGTACTTATGATTATATATCGCTGTGCCGGTACGTTTTCTTCGTGTTTCCTGTGAAGCAATCTAGTCAGCTAAGTAAGATATTCTACGTGCTATTGAGAACGACATAGCATGTTAAATAAGCAATGTGGTCGCCGAGTGGTGGCGGGCAGGTCGCCGGTCGCCGCGCGTCGGTCGCGGTGCTGTCGGCAGACCGCTGCTTCATATTTAAGCGAGTCGCAGGGACAATGGTCACAGGTAAATTGACATCGTTATAAATTCATTTGTATTTGCCAACGATTTGCCTTAAGTAAGTTGAATTATTTAAGTTAAAGACAGACGCCATAGACTTGATATATATAAAGAGGACTAGAAGACAAATAATGTACGATAATTATAGGTATATATGAGCTGCAAAGTACATGACGAACATTAATCATTATCATATACTTTGTAGCAAATATTGCAGGTGCTAGGTTATTCAAAAAGAAAACCTTTTAAAATAGTTACTTATACCTATCGTAACGGTAACTTATTTCCCCGGGGCTCGGGCAATTATCATACATCTACATTAATTACATAAACAAACTAACGTTTGGTGAGAAGACCTACTACTTTAATCTCCCTTCTTTATAATATTGTTAAGTCCTTCCACCCCAAATCATCTTAGACACCGTTATAAGTTTCTACATGGCGCTTCACAATCGCTGAGATCATTAGAAAACTTTAAACCACGCGTAAAAAATACGAAAAGTGTATTTATGTAACGCTATTATGTTGTTAAAATATGTTATAGTATGTTTATAATAATTAGTTGATGGAATTATTACTATTAATTAGATACCATTTACATATATTGTAGCTTTTATTTTCTTCTCTATTTATACTATTGAATTATGACGTGAAGTCATTCTTTTTTTCCCATCACTTACCGCCTACTACCTACTACCCCCCTTGCATCCTCATTCCATCAAATGGTTGTCTGCTGTTGACTGCCGCGCCGATTGTACGAGTAGGTACATTTTTTTCTAACTATTAGTTGTTACTATTTTATCTGTTATGTTGGAGTGCAATAAATAGCGTTTTAGTCTTATTGTAGTGTTGACACTATTGTGTTTGTCTGTTTTTTCATTTCGTACCTACGTCTCCATATGGCGACCGTGCCAGGATTCATCTCAATTTACCCATAAAAAAGAATTATCAGATGGTGCATAACCAGCTTTTAACTTTCTTAATCTCAGCGGCAATATAAGTATTGTAGACGTGAGTGCACCGCTGTGCGTCCACACGTGTGCGCCGCTCGTTCTTGAGCGAAGTCGGCTTAAAACAAATCTAATAGAATGTGATCGATCGGTCGGAGTGGTCGGTGGTCACGTGCCGCCGGCGCGCCATGTAATTGCTCACACGTTACAAATGCACCGCCATTATCATAAATAGCTCAATCACATTGTATTCCATTTAATAATATAACGACCATTGCAAACAATAAAGGACCGATGGGGTCATTTTAAACCAAGTTCCGACGAACTAACATGTTAAACAAGTGGATGTTACTACGTGTCAGCTCATCACCTTTTCTATAAAAGTGATTAACATTGAAGTGTCTGTATAATGGAAAAATAACAGGTTTATACTAAATGCATATGCATATTATTATCAGAGCGGTATTTGGCTGGCTTTAAATCTCGGAGTTCCTCGGTTCGATCCCCACACTGGACAAGAAATCTTTGTGTAAATTCTAAGATTTCTTTCCGGGTTTGGTTGGTTGAGGGACTACGCACCGTGCCTCGGGAAGCACGTTTAGCCGTTGGTCCCGATTGTTATAATATCATCTAGGTATAATAATCGTATATCAGGCAACGGGCAGCAGCGTTTTCTTGTGTGTTACAACAAAATACTGTGACTATGGCACATACCCTCCCTCGGGAGGAGGTCCATGTTCAACAGTGGACGTTATATGGGCTGGTGATGATGATGATATGCATGTATATATGGCAGTAATAATAAAAAAGAAACAATATAACAAGGTCTTTCGGATGTTCAGTAACGGCTGGCCCTATACTAACGGGACTTTCACTGGTAGATAGGAAATTTTATAAGGTATAATACTTTTTATTTTGTCTGTCTGTTTGATTGCAAACGTATTCCGCCTAGTTTCCATAACAGTAGTATCGATTTAGACGGGACTTCCATTGTCAAAGATTTTGTAATCTATCTAAGATTACAAAATCTTTATTGCCTACCTATATGCGGATGAAGTCCTGGGCAGCAGCTAGTGTCAAATAATTATTGTCAATTAACTTTTTTTATTTCAACACTATGATATTGAAGGATATGATTTTAACTTATTTTTATTTGATAATCAACACCTTTTAATATTTTAATTTATTTTATTGTTAGTACTTATACTTAATTTCATAATGACAGCATTTAAATTTTTAACTAATGTATTTTTTTATTTTTCAATGAACTAGATCACAAATTAAGGTACCCATATTTTTTTTTCGTAATTCAAAGTTTCTCATACAAAAAAGAAATCGTTTGGTTCATCACTACATAGTATAAAACAAAGTCGTTTTCTCTGCCCCTATATCCCTATGTCCCTATGTCCCTTTGTATGCTTAAATCTTTAAAACTACGCAGCGGTTTTTTTTATGGATAGAGGGATTCCAGAGGAAGGTTTATATGTATAATACATTAGTATTGTACCCGTGCGGAGCCGGGCGGGTCGCTAGTTCTAAATAATCATAAGCGCCGGATGACGTAATTGTTACGGTTGTTTGACTAAATTTCTTTGTCAGAATTGGAAATTAAAAAATAAAACTGACCTCAGCTGATGTCAATCGCTTGTGATAAGAGTTGCAATATTAAAAATGTGTCAATAGTTTTAAATAAAAAAAATAGTTTGGGATTAAAATTCGAAAGTAAAGAAACGGTATATTTGTTTTAGGGTGTTATTAATTTTGAAATGTTATCAATTGAATTCCTGGTAAAGCTAATTAATTCAATTCTATTTTATTAATTTTTTCGCGGTTATTTAATTTTAAATGTAATAAGGTAAATTGTATTAAAATATGTGCAACCTTTTCCTAAAATAAATGATTATTATTATATATAAAGTAGCGCGACACCTGAATTGCTTCATGTTTAATATAATATAACTCTGCGCGAAGTTAGTTAAGTTAATAGTAAAATACCTACTTATTACTTATACACCATTTCACATGGGAATGATGCTGTGCAGCTGCAGTTGTTATAGAAAATTGAACTTAATTACTTTAAGGTTAGTGGTTACAGCAGCAACCTAAAAAAACTCATTAACTTTATTGTAATTGAACAAAGTGCAATTTCCCATGTGAGCGGCAGCTAACTATCTAGCTATGTGGTAGGTACTAACCATTCGTATTTGATTCGTGTTCCACTAGCAACTAAGTTTATAGCACACTGTTAGAGATGAGCGGTGAAACGGATTCGCTAATGTTGAAGTAGCGACGAAGAGCATCTTATAACAATATAATCAATGTATTTATGAACTACTGCTGCCCGCGAATTGCTTTGCGAGAAATAAGGATTTTATAAGCTCATCAACATCATCAGCCCGTACAACGTCCACTGCTGAACATGGGCCACCTCCCGAAGGAGGGTATTTGTCATAGTCACCAGGCTTGGCAGGCGGCATCCATACCTGGAAAGAAATCTTAGAATTTACACAAAGATTTCTTGTCCTGTGTGGTGGTTTAAATCCTTTCTTTTAAAGCTATCGACTCCGAACTCAGATAATATACTCTAAATAAAATATATGAGAGATTTTTTGTAATATTAAGAAACTAACCTTATTAAACGGAATATGAAAATAAGGATTGCAAGTTTATGTGAAACTTCGTCAGTTTTAGTGATGGCGATTCCAAAATTACGGTTAATTGGTTCCGCAACAATAAGATTGCCACTGGAACGGATGTTACGTGGATGAAACCACGCGCATGCACGTACATGTATAATTCAAATATGTATGTACACAATTAAAGGAAGCCTTACAAAAAACAATATCTACCAGTGAAAGTCCCGTTAAAATCAGTGCAGCCGTTACTGAAATTGGCCAGAACAAAAGAATAAAAGTAAGAAAAACGTGTTTTTTATTAACATCTATATCATAAAATATGCATTAAGTTAAGTTCTGTTTATTTCCACTAAAAACTGACTTTTAAATTGATTTTTGTATATAATGTAGATATCAGTTCAAATGGTTGCATGTTACGTACCTTTTAAATTTTCAATTTAGTTAATTCTTTTTTATTTTCAAAATTAAAGTTTGTGTTGATTCGAGATGGCCAAGCAATATTTATACTTCTTTTTATCTCCACGTTCTACTTAAGAAGCCGTATGTGCGCCGAGTTGTATCAAACTATTAAAGGCACTCGCATAGCGCCCGGGGTATTTAATGTAGGCAGCACACGTGGAATGTTCCACGTTCTTCAGGATTTCATTATTTCAGAGGGTGGTATTGTGGTATGCTGGAGGACAATGACCCCAACAGCAGTCACATCGTAACTTGTGTGCCAGGCCTAACGAATTCAATGACCGAATAGCGCATTTGTTTGGCTTTCGTTGATTTTGATAAAGTAATGAAACGTATTTATGGGATGTTTAATTGTAGAAGTAGATAGATAGAAGAGGAGATGTAGAAGATTAAATTTTACCCATCTGATAACCAGATGAGACATACTTTTTGTCAAATATTATTCACTAGTTTTCCCCGAGCGGTTCAAGCCAACAAACATACAAACAAATAAACTTTTTATGATAACTTGCCTATCGAAAAGTAATCATGGCTATCTTCGAGTAAAGTTTCAACTGTAACTTTAGATAAGTATAATGTGTCTTAAAATATAAAGAGACGACACCGACCGACCGACCAAGTAAACAGGATGTTCGTAATGTTCGACCTAGCGGTTGTGGTGGTTAGACGTAGGTACGCTTTACCGCACGTTGCACTTTATCGGTCCTTGTTCCCTGTAGTCATCATCTTCTATGATAATTGTAAGATGAGTAGAAACGGTCAGCAACAAGTTGCAGATTCTAGTCCGCCTGCATACCGCGGGGACTATGCTCGAATTGCCTTCAGAGGAATCTTATGTTCAGCAATAGCCGTATATAGATAAATAAGGGTGATAGCAATGAGGGTAGTGGTGATGATGGTGATGTAGTATAGTGTAAGTTACTCACCGCGGCGTGGGGATGCTGCGCGAACGTGCTGCCGCGCACCACGCGCTTGTCGTGCATCATGTTGGAGTACTGCGTGGCGCTGCCGCTGCAACAGACCACAACCGATACTTGAGACAAACATCATTGACTTGAACATCCGCCCACATGCAGTAGCTGCTAACCTACTGTCGGGAATACCCAAAGAATTCCGCAAAATATTAAAATGACATGTGGAAACTATACCTCATCTACTTAGTAGGTATATTGCCACAAGATTCTGCGTGTCAAAATAGACATTAAAAAGTGCTCCCTCATTACCCAAATATAGGTATAGGTCTAATTAAAATTATGGTAGGTACGTAATTACTAAATAGTGTTATAAAACCTACTAAGTAAATAGTATCTCGACCCATCGCCGTAGCAACTTCAGGTTTTAGGCATTAGAAGATGCAGGGTTAAAGGTAAGGTCCCGATCCAAAAAAATAGAAATATAATCATATGTCTTGTAACTATATAAATAGCTCATTATCCATTTTACAAAACGTTCAAGTATAAGTAAGTGTAATGAATGTGAGATAGCAGGTGGACAGCGCGGCGGGGCGGCGGTGCCCTCGAGTAAGTGGGGCAGCGGCACAATCATACACAATTAAGCGTTATTAGCTACTAAAGCTTCGCTCCATTCAATATTGCCTACGATTACTGTCACGTGGGCCACTTACTGCTCCATATGGGATTGTTTTAATTGCGGACGATAACGAAAGTTAATTTTGGATAGTACTATATTACTATAGCGGCGATTGTACCTATGCATTACTAGTTGATACCGATATAGTGGAGTAGATCGATAACATCTCGCCAAATTAAATCTAATAAGCGTCCATCTATGTCAGGGAGGATGTCGCTGCAGTACTTTCTGAGGAATATTGCTGTCAATTAATCTTCGTCTTCGTATCCTTACATTGCAAGACAACTAAGTATAATTGTCTAGTCTGCAACAAATAATATGAAAAGGGCTGGACCGTGGCCAACGGGACATACTTAAGCAGTTGGTTGTGTTGTTGTTGCGTTTGTTGTTGGTCGTGCTGCTCGAGCAGGTGTCGCATGCCGACGACGCCGGCGACGAGCGCGCGTACGCCGCCGAACACCGAGGCGGCGTGCGGCCGTGGGGCGTTCACGTTCGCTCCGGTCTGCACGCTGCCGTTGGGGATCGGGAGCTTGTCCATCGTCTTTTCGGAGACGGAGCGCTTCGCCCGTGACGTAACTGCCTTGGGCTTGCTCGAATACGAGTACACCATCTTGTCCTTCTCCTGCGTAGGGTACAGGGTCTCCAAGCCGAGGATGCGAGCTACGTCCGGCGGCGGCAGCAGGAACTGTCCGCTTTTCACCGTCGTCACGAACCTCGGCTTGTCTCCATCTATCAACGCGTTACGGGAACGAATCTTTCGTCCTGGAGAAGGAGACTTATCCATCTTGGGTGACACTTTTTTGTCATTGTCGGAGTCGAGGATGTCGATGCGAGGATGCGACTGACTCAACAGTCTTCCGGCCGGCGGTCGGTCTCTCATGCTGACGTTGGGGTTCGAGCCCGCGAAAAGGCCGTTCTTGGGACGGTAGCGCGTCGGTCGGCGAAGATTGGCCTGGAGGATCTCCTTCTCTTTCAACCTTCGAAGTTTGAAGTCCAGCGCTCGGGAGAACTTGGGGTCGAGGATGGTGTGCGTGGCGGGCGGCGGCATGTCCGGCGCGTCGCGCTGCAGCGGCTTCACCACGTTGACGCGCGGCGCGGTGGCGGGCGGCGCGTCATGGTTGAGCACGGCGAAGGCGCCGGGCGCGTCCACTGGGCGCGGCGCGGGCGGCATGCCTCATGCTATGCGTCCGCCGGGAGCGCGCGACCTGCGGGCGGCCTAACGATTACTGAGGGCGGCCGTTGGTCAGCGCCCGGCCCCGCGCCCCCCGCTCCCGCACCGCGTCCCCACGACACCACCAGGCTACTACTGCGGCACGCTAGGCGCATGCCCGCCTGCACCGGTCCCACGAAGCTGACGGCGCCGCCGGCCGACCAGCTGATGGTATGCGGTTCGATTTGTATGTGTCCCATTTGAATAACGAGTCATGACTCGCGGAATCCAAAATAGATTTCTGTGTTTCGAGGCCACTCTGATACATCCGACATGTAAATGGTGACACCATTGTAACAATAACTTAAGCTTTGCTACTAAAATTAAATACTAATTTATATTGAATGTTACAAACTTATAATGTTATACTAAAATGTATACAAATGTAAATAGCTATTGATATAATCTCCTCTATGAATCTCTCAGTAAACAGAGCCTGCGTGGCGCTCACTTGTGGGCGACGTGGGCACACGTGGACGCACTGCTCTTACCTATACAACAACACACCGGCATGACATACTAACGTCAAACTATAATTGATATCAAATTAGTATGTGAAGAGAAATTGATAGGTAGGTCGCTACTGCAAGGCATCATATTTTGTAACAAAATTTATTTGTGAAACCATTGGGCAATGGACTGACAATAGCCATAACAATTAGATTAACAATATAATACATCTTATTTTGAAGAAGTTTCATATTGCTAAGGATTTCATTATAACAATCTCTTGAGAAATGTGACCTTGTTAAATATCAACGCCAGAGGAGCGATGAGTGTTGGTGTAGCTTCATGTAATCATTATTATGGTATGTACTCTGTGAATCAAATGGCTTGTTGTATTATGTTAAACTAACTGCGACAGTTTGAAGTTTGTTAAACATTAACAATAGTGTGTAACGAACTAATCACATCGTCATTAAATAAGGTATTTATTTAATGACGAATTGATTAGTTCGTTGAATTTGCTTTAAAGTAGTGATTCTTCACAGATGGGCGTTGCGGTCAGCCCGCGTTATAAGTTCTGACTACTCACTACACTTCACTTGTATTTTATTTGTAATACTGCGGCCCGCGGTTTTACGCGCGATACTCTGCTCTAGTCGGTCGGAGCATGATATTTTGTATATGTTAATCCAGCTTATAAGCTATCCGCGTGCAAACTTTCAGCCAAATCCATTCAGTAGTTTTTACGTGAAAGAGTAACAAACATCCACCCATCCTCCCATTCAGCCATCTATACTTACAAACTTTCGCGTTTATAATATTAGTAGGATTTATCATACTTAACATTCTGTAGGACCAGTCTCGTAGCACTAACAGTCGCTACGAGCAGATGCTACGGGCTACCACAAAGTAGCTCAGTGCTACGTGTAGCACGACGACAAAGCCGACAAACTACTTACTACATCACATTTTTGCATTGTAGATGTAGATTGTAGACAGTCAATGTATTAAAGACTAGCTTTATCACGTGGTTTATAAATAAATCTTAACAGGCGCTGATAAAATGTATGTTAACATGTTACACTGTTACAGTATTAGTTGTATCGTCATAATATTAAAAGCGGCGGAAGCCTTCAATTTTGCTGTTTACTAGTATTCTTGTTAACTCTTCGTGCTAAGCTAAAATGAGTGGGTTTATGTCGGTAGTGCAATGGATGGGGATCGAACCGGCGACCACAAGATCACAAGTCCGACGCCGACGTCCGATACGATGTACAGCATTATGCCGAGGTAAACGCTGCGCTGCTGCTCGATGCCTGGTACACGATTATCATAGAATATGTTATTATAAAAATCGGGACCAACGGCTTTATGGGCTTTCCGAGGTACAGACGGCAGTCCAGCAACCAACTAGATCCGGAAATGTCTATATTTGATTTTACCCAAAAACTTCTAGTCCGGATCAGGAACCCAACTCAGGTCTTCCGAAATTTATGGCGAGACTTATATCGCCGCGGAGGTAATTAGCACGTGACATGAATTTACACAAACAGTAATAATAGAAATACATTTTATAATAGAATTAGAAATAAATTTATATATCATATAACAATTAATATAATAAAATGGATGACAACGTTACGCTAAGACGACTTGAGCAGAAACGTTATAACTCTCTGTTAGACATGTCAAATATCAATAATTCCCCGTCTCTAAATGACATGACAATGATGAGCGAGCCGAACACGTTCATTGAAGAAAATGATATAGAAATATATAAATTAAGAAATGACTTACAAACTGCGAACAACGAGATTGACAACTTAAGCATAGAAATAACGAAACTAAAGGATGAATTACAAAAGTGTCATGTGATAATAAATAATTATAAGAAGGTAAATTTCTAAGAAAACAATATGATGACACCTATTTCGAGAAGAAAGAAAAAATCTCGCATCGCAACACAGTCAGCTGAACAATTTCTCCAAAGCTCCCGAAAACTAAATTGCTCTTTAGCGCTAAGCATTACCGACAGTTTGGTACCTTCACAAGATTCTGTACTTTCTCCAAATAAAGAAGCTATCCAAACTCCAACACAAGACACCCAACCGCAAAGCTCGGTCGACGATTTGGTACTCTCAGGAGGCTCTCAGCTTACTTCCCAGAACACCCAACATTTCACCCCGACACAAAATGCTTTACCGCAAAAGCCAGCTCACATCGTAGCACCTGAACAATTATCTAAGAATATAGGAACATCAATACAAACAATAAATAAAACCATGAAAAAATTATTTTGATCAAGTTCAGGACCTAACTTTACATCACGACATGCGTCCAATTTTAACAAATTTCACAGAACCCACAGATACTCGCACTGAAATAGAAGAAACAAATCCAGGAAGAAATAATCATAACAATTCAGATAATCAGACGATGTCTAGCCCTATAGTCTATGAATATAAAAAGAAAGTTATTGTATTAGCTGACGACCAAGGCCAAAATATTCGGTACACTCTACAAAAACTATTGGGTAATGAATTTCAAGTCTTTTGTCTCTGGAAACGTGGTGCTAAATAAGTAGATGTGCTATATTCATATAACTTTCAAGAACTTACAGAAAATGACTATATTATAATTTTAGCTGGAGTTAATGACACGAACCCTTTAGATTTTCAAATTGATTTCAGTGTATGGTTGCATTGGTTGCAAGGTGTTAAATGTGGTAATGTTATTGTATCTGAAATACCATATAATTATCATTTGAATCACAATAAGTTAAATAATTTACTACGCCTAGTCTGTACCAAATATAACTGTTTATTTGTGAATATGAGTTATGGCCAATTTGTACCATCTAAATATGAGTACTTTACTGTTAATATCTGTAGATACCTATTAAAAGAAGTACTGCGTCTGGATTATAAAATTAAGTTTAATACATACATTAAACAAAATAGAATACTGTCTACACTAAAAGCTGACCAATCCACACAGACCTGTAGCCTACTTGGTGACTTTTTAAATTCGAACTCCGGCCAATCCTATCAAACCTACTAGTGATGTTGTTAATTCTGACTTGATTATATCTTTAGACAATAAGGAAACTCAGAGTAATAATCTTTTTCGTGTATAGTCACATTTTTGTCTTTCATCAAAACATTAATGGTTTGATTAATAAGTCAGACCTACTTACCTTGCACTTAGAAGAACTTCGGAACAAACGGCAGAATATTGACATATTATGTATCACCGAACATAACATGACGTATGAGGACCGTATTCACCTGTCTCTACCCAATTACAAACTAGCTACTTTATCATCACGTAAAACAAGGAGTGGTGGTGCCTGTATTCTAATTAACCATCTTCACGAGTATAAAATTGTTGATCTTAATAAGTTTTGCCTCCCAAATATCATAGAGTGTTGTGGAATTGAATTAATAACACACCAAATGATAGTCATTTGCATCTATAGGCCGCCTAAAACCAATAGTTTGGAGGTATTTTTCGAGAGGTTTGATTGTATACTACGAAAATGTATCCTAAATAATACTAAAGAAATTGTAATATGTGGTGATTTTAACATTGATACATTAAAAAATTCGAAGCTATCTAATGATTTCCAGAACCTTATTTTAAACTACAACTTGAAAACTGGTATCTCTCAGCCTACTAGGCTAGCTAGTGGAAAATGCATAGATAATATCATACATAATGTTAAGGGTATTAAATGTGAAGTACTAGATTTGGCATTATCAGATCATACTTCGCAAATAGCTAGGTGTCCTGTGAAAAAAAGGTGCACATTAAAATATTGTTATACCACAAAACGCGATTACTCCCCTGAAAACGTCACTAAATTTGTCGATTGTATTTGTAATCTTAGTTTTAGTGAAGTCTATTTACATTGTAAACCTGAGGAAGCTTTCAATTGCTTTTATGACCTCTTCAAACTCTTCTATGACCTTTGCTTCCCTACAAAGAAGGTAAAAATTACGCTACACAAAAGACCCAGATGGATTTCAAGAGGCATTATGTTAAGCAGTAAACGTAAAAGAGAAATATTATGGCAATACCGACGCCTTCCTAATACTAAAAATAAAAACCTCTTGAAGCTGTATACAACTCGTTTAAGAAAAGTTATTAATTTGACCCAAAAATCTCAAAACAACTATTATATAAAAACTGCAAAAAATAAATCAAAAGCTTCCTGGAACATTATTAACAAAACTAAAATAAATTACCCTAAAGAAAATATACCTACTAGTGTAATAATAGACAATGATATTATAAATGACCCTCAATTAATCACAGAAGCATTTAATGACTATTTTATTGATGAAATTAAGCCAACTAATAATTATAATCCAATACATTCTTATTCAACCATTGACATGAATTCTAATTCCATATTTATCCCACCAACATCACCATCTGATATACTTAACGTTATTCAAGCCTTAAATAACACTAGCAGCTATGGATATGACAGCATTACAACAAGTGTAGTTAAGCGAGTGTCGCCCATAATAGCACCAGTAATGAGCCATATTATTAATCTATGCATCGAAAACGGTCACTTTCCGGAGAAATTAAAAATTACCATCATAAAACCTGTGCACAAAAAAGATGACAAAAAAATACTTAGTAACTATAGACCCATAGCACTTATTCCTATATTTTCCAAGGTATTGGAAAAAATAATACAGAACAGTTTTCAGTCTTATTTTGATAAATATAATCTCATATCAAACGAACAATATGGTTTTAGGAAAAATAGATCCATAAACTTGGCAATATATGAGGTAATGAAGAAAATTGTCAGTAATGTTGACAATAGAATCCCAGTAGTAGCTCTACTTATGGACATGTCTAAAGCCTTTGACCATGTTGATCATGACATATTATTAAATAAATTAGAACGTTATGGAGTCAGAGGAAACGTCCTAAATCTACTAAAATCCTATTTAACAAATCGCACCCAAATTACGACCACTACTAGGCTATGTACAAGTACTAAATTTGAAAAAACATTCATGTCTCGAGCTAGAAAAACCACCTATGGTGTTCCCCAAGGAAGTATTCTTGGTCCCCTCTTATTCAACATGTATATAAACGATATGCCCAAAGTAACCAAGCATCAAATGATCTTATACGCTGACGATAGTACTATCCTTTTCTCTGGAAACGACATAAATAAATTAGAAACCGACATAAATAATGATCTTAAAAATATAATTAACTGGCTAAATAACAATAATCTTAAAATAAATCTTAATAAAACGAAAATAATGACATTTAATCACTGGACAAACAAACCTATATTAAATATTGAGCACGAAAGAACACCTATTATGGAGACTGAAACCTCTAAGTTTCTAGGACTTCATATAGACAGCCAGCTTACATGGAAGTGTCATATAGATTGTCTTTCTAAAAAGCTAAATCAGTTTGCTTATGCTTTATATAAACTAGCGAAGGCAGTAAATCGGTTTACAGTGCTAATGGTTTACAATGCTTATGTAGCGTCAAATATAAGGTACGGTATTATATACTGGGGCAATTCAACTGACAGAGAAAATGCCTTTAAAGCCCATAAAAAATGCGTACGGTCCTTTTGTGGCTTGCATTCGACAGATAGTTGCAAACCGCTATTCAAAGAACTCAATATGCTCACCTTACCATCTATGTATATATTTGAAATGGGAACATTTGTAAGGACCAATATACATTTATTTAAAATTTTACGTTCTCACCGTCACCAAAATAAGATATGTGTTGCACCCCATAGAACTGCGTTGTTTAGCAAAAGTGTATTAGGCATGTCATCAAAAATATACAACAGTATACCAGTAGCTATTAGAAACTATGATTCTCTCGAAACATATAAAAAATGTTTGTTTAAATTTCTGGTGGACAGGTGCTATTACTCCATCACAGAGTTTATTAATGATAAACGGAAGTATCTGACTTAGTGATCTGACTATTTCTGTGTAAAACGACTCTCAAGATATGTAGTTCGTAGAAATTGAGTATGTACACACCTATTGTTGTTTAATTTTTTCTTATTGAATGTTGTTTAATGTTTTAATTCTAATTTGATTTATTATAATATATACTACCTATCCTGACATTTAATATAAGATAATTATTATTATTTTGTTGATAAAAATTGTACCAATGCCCTTAAAATTTTGTATGCCAGTCACTGGCCAAACATAGCGAACTGTTTATTATTATGTTACATATTTTTGTATATACCTATGTTTACAAAAATAAATATTATAATTATTATTATTATTATTAAATATACGGGTTTTATTAGTTTAATTTTTACAACAGCACATTCAAAAGTGCCGTTTATGCGGTTATAATAACGGTACTCTTAAGTTATTTTTAAACCTAAAGTTGCGTAATTTTTCGTGCTACATGTTAGAGTAGACTTTGGTTTACGTTTGACCTTCAGTTTCGGTGGTGCCTTATCTCGATCTACGGACACGATCCAAGTGCGTAGAACCGCCGAAGTACACCGCGTTTCATATGTACGCTACAGACTGGACTGATTTCAAAACTCATTTCTTTTATCGAATGCTGCCTATTCAGGAGTAACATAATAATATTTGCGTGTGACAATCCAACGTGATTCCAATGCGACGGGCGCTAGCGGTTAACTTTGTAGGAATGCTAGTAAAATAGGCGTAAGTAGCACAAACCTCCCCTAAAAATGGTAAGGCATTATCTCCCAATCTTCCGGCCGCGACCTCCGTGACCCGAGGTCCTAGGCACACAGGGCGCTCTCTAGAGGGTTGCTTATTATGTAGTCTCTAACAATTTTATTTGAGGTGTGGACTTGGTAGAAAATGTGCAGAAGACAACTACAATATCTGACAAAAAAAAGATACGACCTCTTAGTTTCCTCATCTCTATTGGTTTATCACTCTTAAAAAACACATAAAAACGTTTCAAAATTGAGATTAACTAATAAATTTAGGCCACCAGGGGGATTTGAACCTACATCTTAGGTATAGCCTCTAATGCTTTAACCATTCGGCCACGGTGTAACCTAACCGGTCGTCGAAATTTATTAATCCCTTTTGTATTTCATCTCTAAGGGAGACGCCTTTTCTAGTATAGGTATGTCCAGGCCATCCTCAATAATTTATACAATAAATTAAAAAAACATTTATTATATATTTTGAAAGTACTTTTAACGTTACTTAATAAACGGCCAAATTATACACGTAACATTGTTATTAGCAGTTAGCGTGTATAATTCTCAAAAGTAACACCACAAAAAAGTGGACATTTCTAAGTGCTTATAAAATAACAATGAATTCGTAATATAATATTGCATGAAATCACCTAACCGTGTGTTATATAGGGTGGTAATAAATTCGTAGTTCATATAAAACATATGGTAGTCAGACTACGTTATGCACGTTCAGTCACCCCGCAGCCTCGGTCTGATGGTTATACTCTCATTACCTACACGCTGTCGCTGTCGGGCAGTGCAGTGTGCGACCGCAGTGACGAGGTGTCGGGGTCAGCAGGCTGACACCACTGAGTGCGCACCCTGTATATGTGTATTGTTATAAGAAAGTGCTTGTTAGTATTTAGGCGGAAGTTGAGGCGTTGGTCGCTAGGCAACGGAGCCACCCCGCCACCCCTCGGGCGCGCGGTCAGCGCCGGACAGCCAAGGTTAAGGTCGTTGCCCTCCACCTGCTACTTTGCATATCGCCGATAAAATACTTCTAGTCTGTTATTAGAAACTCTATTTTTATTTAAGTATTCTCTTATTCATATATGCCTAGATAACGACCTCAGTGTTGAGTTTACGAGTGGAGCACGAAAGCACAACGACTGTACTGTGTGCTCCGAGTGGCTACACGATTTTACTAAAATCGTGTAATTTGTCCCGACAGCAGATTGTTCACAGATAGCAATGTTGCGGCTTAATCCGTTCGTAAAGCTAATAAACTCATTTTAATAAGGTTGCACCAACTAACATTTCAACAAGATATATATAATATATATCTGCGATTGAAAAAATACCACCAGTGTGGGCACGATGCCGGGCGACTACATCGCCAAATTATCCTACGATTAGCCAAAATATTACCAAGATTTATTTGGATGTTTAGCAAAAATTCATGTACAACTTTCAAATAATTATTTGTACCCTTACAATTAGTGCCGCAGTCCGACCGACCGGTACAGTTCAGCATAAGAACTCTCCTTCAGAACTCCTGTATGGGTGTATAGCGCGGCGTCCACCGCGAATGCGAGGGACCCATCGCGGACTTCTATTTAATTCGTAAGAGTAACCTGCATACATTTACACATAACATTGTATTCCCAACAATGAATAGTCGGGCGGAAATGACTTGTTTGTTGCATTGAATGAATATTTGTTGGTAGAAATGTAAACCTATTTCATTAGAAAGAAGTTCAATCCGCCGCGCCGCTCCCTTCTGCGGTGAAAACTGGTTTTATGCAGATTGAATATTAACCTTTTTTGTAGCTTCTGTCATAGCAGGTACTTTCTTTCTTTTTTCGGACGGACTTATTTATTTTGCCATGAGGCTTTTACTTCTTCACCGGGCATAAAGGCGAGCAGAGCTGCAGCCTTCATAAATGGTTTAAAAACTACAAACTAAGCAACCAGCGCAAGAGGGCGCGCCCTGTGGGGCTTGGACCTCGGCTCAGGGCGGTCGGTGGCGATGAGATTGAGGAATTATCCCCAAAAATACTAATGACTTTTAGTATTTTAGGGGGTTTTGTGCAACTGTCGCTCTACTAAAAAGATTGTGATTGTGGGCATAGCATTAGGCTTACAAGCTTTTTGAAAATCAAGTTATTAATGTAAGTCTTTACGTATATAATTTTTATCAGACTTGTACTTAAGTGACGAGGAACGTTGGCGGAGAACACAAACGAATTACGAATTAAACGACATTTATTCGGCACTTACGTATTTACATATACTTGTACTTGTCAATTATACATAATGAAATATGATTAATATTATTAAATACATACAAAATATCGCAACTAAAATCTATTGCGGCTAATAAATGCTATTAGCTAATATCTGTATCTGCCAGTCTAGTATCACGTCACTATACATATATAGTCATAACAATAATTAATTCTATAATGAGAATCTTAATATAATTTAGCTCTATAGAAAGAGTCTTTAAACAGTATTTTTACGTATAAGCGACACACGCCTGAGGGCACCCTTAATGGACTAGGACCACGGCTCAGGGCATCACTAATGCTATGAGAAATTTTACTGTGACAATAATTATATTTAAAAAAAAAGAGGGAGTGATCACTGGCACGGACTACAGGCACTATTAGAATTAGGCAGGTTTTGTCATTTACTATAGAATTGTACCCACGAGTAGGCTAGCGACTAATCTACCAGATACCTGAGTGGTGTCGGAATGGTATAATAATCTGCTTCGCAGCGACTGTTCTTGGGTCTGAGATTTTTGAAGAGATCAACATAAAAATTAAACAATCCGCCGTTAAATATGTTGTTAAATAAGTTTCTACAAACATGAATAGGTACTTTGATTTGAGTATCGTGTTAATTTATGATAAATATTTTTCTTCACTTATATACTTCACTGGGTAATATAGATTTGAGAAATTGTAGATGTACTACAATTTCTCAAATCTATATCACCCAAACATCAGATTTCCATCTGATGTTATCACACGAAGGTCTATCGAATACCTGAATTTGCTTCATACGAAATACATCTATGGTAATTTCTGTAAAACATAACAACTCTTATCAAGATAACACAAAATGCTGCGTGCGAGTTTTATACATTGTAGAGGATACATCGGAGTCATTCAACGTTAGCAAATATTAATGTACCGCCTCGTCACCACCTAACCTTTGTGTAGGCGGTGCACGGACGCGTTGTATATAATACTACTGTTATTATGTACTACCAAATGTTGACTGCTGACCTTGGGGCACTCGGGCCAGAGGCCAGAGGTAAACACCAATTATTATTTATTTAACACCCAATCACGTCAAAGGTTACCTTTCAAACTTCTACATTCTAACGGCGCTAGATTGGATTACAAATTAAAGGTTTTGAATTGAATAAAACTAGTATTCATGTACAACCTTTGGGCCCAAACTAAATCATTTTTATTTGGCTGATGCAATACACCCTACTAATATTGATGGATTGATGGATGGATGGATGTTTGTTACTCTTCCACGCCAAAACTACTACTTACTACTACTACTACTTTGCACAGGGATACGCTGGATTAACATATAGGCTACAAAACATCACGCTCCGACCCACTGGAGCAGATTAACGCGGGTAAAACCGCGAGGCGCAGTTAGTTTTTAATATATTTCGCACTACCAATGTAGACTTCAAAGATGTCACATTATAAATGGCGATTACGTATTTCGATAAGTAAATTATTCTGATTGTCATTCGAAACAAACAATAGGGTGCCATTAGACAGTCAATCTGGATCGAGATCCGTGATCGAGATCAATGATCTTAATCCAGATTGACTGTGTAATGAGTTAAAGTGACGGATCGCGACATTGGATCACAAATTATCTAAATTTTCCGAAATCCATGATCTCGTTCCGTTGATCGTGATCCAGATTAAGCGTCTAATGGGTGCCATTACACCGGTAGCGGTAGATTGATATAACTTAATTTGGATTGTCACATTACACAGTCAGTCCACTGTTCGCAATGATCACATGAAAACGTGTTCTCAGCTCTGGGCATGCTGATTGCCAATAAACAAAAAATATTACAAAAATAACAAATGCTCTTCACTGTAATTTAGCCAGAATAGTAAATCAGTTTTTTTGGTTATTATTATAAAAACCACAATCAAAACTATCAGACCTTCTCTGAATTTTCGTATTAGTTTAAACGAAATTTATTTTTCTGATAATTTACAAATGCTATCTATGCATTTTTATTAAGTTAAAGATAGCATGCATCGGTGACCGGTCGCGTGGTGAGCGCGCGTTAGCGACTCCACTTCGTCCGCGATTCCTTATCTGCTACATAATGTTCCGTCGCCATCTGATGCCATAAATGAACTCGCCAATGCACGTAAATATTACAAAAGTTTTTTAAAGGAGAATGTAAAACCAAAACTCGATGTTTAAATTAAATCATATTTATTGCACACACAATGCAACCACGTTGCACTTAGATAAGTCCGGCTCGCCATTTCATATAGAGTTTCTGTTCAGTTCAGTTGTGTGTTAATAATATCCACCAAGGAATCCGCCGTACGGGCGATATCCGTAGCGCCCGTAGTTGTATGGACTGTAGCCACCGTAGCCGTTGTAACCACCGTAGCCGTCGTAGCCACCGTAGCCACCTCTGTACCCGCCGAGACCGAAGCCGAGGCCGAAGGGCGACGCCAGCGCGCCCGATAGTACTGACACCAGCAACAGAACGCAGACCACCTACGTTTGTTTTACAATACTTTATAACATACTTATTGAGGTTATGGATTTGTTAGCATTAAATTACTGACCTGAAAGTAGTATGATTCTGAATCTACGATAAAAATTTAAATAGGAAGTTCGGTTAACGATTAGGGGTCTAGTGTACTGTCGTCGTGCAAATTATAATAATATAATTTGAGCAATTATAATAATATAATTTGAGCAATTATAATAAATAATTATTCTAATTTATTAGTCCCGATCAAAATATTATCTTCCAATCAAATACATTTTGAAAACCCAAGTGGTTTTGGTTTTATAATGTAGTCCGAAAGAGAAATGCCATGCCAATGCCATGCCAATGCTATGCCAATGCCATGCCAATGGCATGCCAATGCCATGCCAATGCCATGCCAATGCCACGCCAATGCCATGCCAATGCCTACCAATGCCATGCCAATGCCATAAGAGTAAACGACCTGTTTCCGGTCACCAGAATTTTTCCATTTATTATAGTTATAAAAAAGTTGATACTTTTATTGACATTATTATTAAATTCGTATTATAGACAATGCACGATGAGGCCATCATATTACTTGTCCTCACCTAATCAAAAGTAAAAGCAGAAACAACATTTGACAGCATTATTTAATAATTGTTTCTTGCAATGGTACCGAGCTATCATTCAGATAAATATACTAACCTAATTTGACTCTTCTTTTGAGTATATCAAGAAGGCGAGAACATCGGTCGGTGGGAACATGTCTATTTGTTATTTAATTACCCGTAAGACTAGTTTATTTATTTACTAACACTAGATATAAGGCTTTTTATACTGTTACTAACAAAATATGGAACTTGATTCTGAAATAAATGTTATTATTATTTCCGAGCGTGTTCTTTTTCTCAGCTCGTAGGCTGGTTTTGGCTACATTTACGGGCCAAAGCCAAGTAAATGCAGCGTGTGGTATGTATTTAAGATGAGTATGTATTTTCTTCCTCTAATTGCATGAATTTCCTAACTATTCTAAAGGTGTTTAAGATGGCTGCTTTCTGTAAGGTAATATAAACGGATTCTTCTAAATCTATTAATTTTAGGCTACGGAGAAGATGGCTGGGGATGACGCCTGTCGTGGAGAGAACTATCGGGATATCATAAACTTTTTCTTGTCTCCAGATTCTTGTGACTTCTTCTTTAAGGTCGGTATTTACTTATTTTTTCACATATTATTATGGTTTTTTGTAGGTTATGGGTATTAGGAACTGCAATGTCTCTAAGGTAAGTGATTTTTCTTATTTTATCCTGTAGGGTGATGTTCGATCTATTATAATGTATTATTACACTTTTTTCTTTGAATTTTGGTTTGGATTGCCTCATTATTTCTGATGAAGGCATACATTCATTGTAAGACGATTTGAATGAATGAGATATGAGATATACTATCAAAAGCTTAATTGCTTGTTGCGATGTTTTTGCTTCCTCAATGATGCATTTTTTCCGGATGGACTTACGTAGGTAGCCACGAGGCTTTTGCTACTTTACGGGGCATAAAGGCGAGCAGAGCTCCAGCCTTAATAAATGGTTTAAAAACTACAAACTAAGCAAACTGCGCGAGAGGGTGCCCCCTGTGGGGCTTGGACCTCGGCGGTCGCTGGCGATGAGGTTGAGGGATTATGACTTTTAATATTTTAGGGGAGTTTTGTGCAACTGTCGCTCTACTTTACAGTTCGCGGACCTCTCGGGACGTCCGAAAAGAGAAGTCATAAAAGAGATTGCCCACGAACATTAATCTTGATAAATTACTTGTGTCTCAAAACCTTGAACGGCATAAAATATCTAAAATAAAAATATATTTTTTAAAAAGACTGATTGATATTTAAAATGGCATAGTTTTTTGAACAATAATTAGTAGTTTTATGTTTCCGACGTTAAAGTACGCCATTTTTTACTATCGGCTGTCAATTCTAGGCTAGCGATGTCCATTTTTTCTATTGCGGGTAATGTGCATAAAATAAAATGATATCGATTTTGTATTGATTGTTGAATGTATTATTGTAAAGTAATAACCGAGTTCTAAATCACATGTTTTTGTTGGTATTTTTAATATCAGTGGTTGTAAACGGTGGCATCGGCGCCAAGTTGTATTCGTAAAATACCACTGGCTGGTTTACAGAAATCGATAAAAATCGATCTTTCATCAGTATGCGTACAACCTTATTTAACATATACTGCGCGTCTGTCATATTTTTGCATTACAATACCTACAGTTATTTCTGCTGTATTTGGTACCTACTTTGTGCTTCGAGTCGAGCCTTTTAGTTCACTTAGCCACCTGACAGAGATAAACCGTTACAGATTTTACACAAAAATGCTTTAAAGACACCAAGTTCACACGTAAACCCATTCAGACCCTTTTACATAGCTTTTTTCAACTAATTTTTGGTCGAACCTAACCTCAAAATAGTAATTTCTTTTTTGTAAATATCTCGGAAATGCCATAGTAGTTTGTGTTAAATCTTTTGAGGTAGTATTAAGATATGCCATCGAGTATTTTAAAGATGATTTAATGAAGACACAAAAATGTTGAATTGAGTATATGGGCATTCTCCTTTGGTAGTTACATAATGTGTTTAAGTGGGACATAAGGCATTTAAAGAAATACTTATTTAAATATGATTTTTGAATAGTAATATACGAATACAAGCCAGTTATCGGTTATTAGTTATGAAGAGGTATGTGAACGATGGTTCCGTACATTATGTACCCATACATGCTATAGATACAGTTACGGTTGTTGACGAGGTATTCACACTACTCGCTAGTACACTAATAAATTGAAATAACATTTTACTCACTTGTTTGAACATGGTTAGATGAAAGGTCGGTAGCGAAGTGAAACAAGACACTGTGTTAACAGCGTGAAATCACACATGTTTTATATGTCGTTAATAATGGAACCCATTACATGCGCGTTGCACCACATTACATTACTGATTCGATAGGAAGAACACCAACCGCACCTTTATCTTAATTACACCAATTATGTTTTTCCGATTGTTGTCGAATTAACCAGTCGATTACAATCATTAACTTTTGGAGAGAAGATGAATTATGCTACCGTGATTACTGAGATAATATATGTGCCAGTAGCGCAGATTGTGACTTCACACGAAGCTGCGAAATATTCCCGGATTTTGGCTTCACTCATGACGCTAAAGTGAATTTTCGCCTTATTCACTATTTGTACATCACAGGACATCCAGGAGGAGGCCCCCTAGTGTATGCTGTTTGCCGATGACATTGCGCTGTTTTCTGAGAGTGGCCTAGAAGTCCAGAACAGATTGGAGGTGTGGCGGCACAGATTGGAGAGTGTTGGCCTGAAATTGAGTAGAACCTAAACGGAGTACTTGTTCTGCGATTTCGGCGGTCTCTCCAATCTTATGCCTTTAGCTCTCGCCGGAACACCCATACCGATCTGTTCCGACTTCGGGTACCTCGGGTCACTCGTCCAAGGGGATGGTGAGGTAGATCGGGAAGTAACACATCGGATCAACGCAGGATAGATGAAATGGCGACAGGTCACGGGAACAACTTGCGACCCACGGATGCTACGGATGTTGGGCTGTGAAAAAGATGGATGAAAAAAGATTGCATGTGGCGGAGATGAGAATGTTGAGATGGATGTGTGGTATGACGAGAAAGAATAAAGTGAGAAATGAGCATATTAGAGGGAGTTTGAAAGTGGCGCCAGTGACTGAAAAGTTGAAAGGGAATCGTTTATCTTGGTATGGTCATGTGAAGAGGAGGGATGAAACGCATGTTACTAAAAGAGTTTTAAGTATAGTAGATGGATGGAGAGGGAGAGGAAGGCCAAAGAAAAGATGGATGGATTGTGTGAAAAGTGATATGAAAGAAAGGAGTTAGTGATAGTGTGACGGGTGACAGGACAGAATGGAATAAACAAACGTGTTGCGCCTACCCCAAGTAATATGGGATAAGGGCAGGAAGAAGAAGAGGACAACCTCCGCAGCGTAGAATAGGATAAGAAATCTTTGTGTTATTTCTTTCCGGGTCTGGTTGGTTGAGGGACTACCCTCCGTGCCTCGGAAAGCACGTTAAGCCGTTGGTCCCGATTGTTATAAAATCATCTATAACATACGTGTTGAGATTGATACTTTGCCGTAAATCGAAATAAATAAACGTTTTAAATTTACACAACCAACATTATTCTTCATTTATTTTCTTTTTTTTACATAATGACAAGAGACAGGTTTTATATTTTTCATTGACATGACAAAAACCATAGAGATAAATATGCACTGATATTTATCCTATTTCAACATCCTCCCTTTTTGTAAAGTCTATGAAAAGTATAATATGTACATAAAAATAAACTATGTACAACTTAAACTAAAACTTGATTTCTCCTCAAAAGTAGCTCAAAATGCAGCAGTTGCTGCAATGTCTTACCCTAGATTCAAGGACAAATGGCTTGCTTGTGTTAATATAGAATACCATTCCAGAATCAAATCTATTTTTAAAGGAGCTGTAATCAAGGAAATCCATGAGGCACCTGAAACGCTTCAAGTCACACCTAATAATATATAATATGAAGACAGCTATTTTGAGTTTGACACTGATTCTTCAGAGCCTGATTCGGGAGATATGTACCAAATACAACGCTCAAAGGCAGATGCCATTATTTCTCATTTTTTAGCGGACCAGGATCGGGATGTATCGATGCTAAATCGATACCCTGAAATTAAACGTGTTTTTAAAAAATATAACACACATCTTCCGTCATCGGGTCCTGTCGAAAGACTTTTCCCATATGCGACCATGACCAATTTACCTAAATCACACAGACTTTCGGATGAGATGTTTGAAAAGAGGGTGCTTTTAAAATCTAATTTAAGCCACACATGGCACACATAAAAATAATTCTTGATTGTTTTCTTAAGTAATAATAATTATTAAAAAAATTTAATTCATGAGACTGATCAAAAAATAAAGATGATTTACAATGTTAATGATTTTATTTTTCGCGTTCCTAAATTTAGTTAGTATGCATCAATCAAAAAAGTAATCAAAATTACGATTACAAACTAATAATCATTAATCACCGATATGATTACTTTCTTGATTAATTTCCGTAATCTGTAATCTTGATTGATGATTACAAAATGTAATCGTAATCCTTAATCATTAATCTGTTTACAATTTGCCCAACTCTGGTCGCAGCTATTAAGCCATCATCAACGTACAGCGCTAGTATTATCTTGACCTGTGCACGTTTTCGAATGCAAAGAATGCGAAGCATGGATCTGTTTGACTTTGTTGAAAGCCTATGGTTTTCAAGTAGTCTACGATGCATTTGTTCCAACATATCGGCGATTGTTTTAATCCGTAGAGGCTTCGCTTCAATCTACAGACTCGATTTGTCCCATCACTCATGCCTTCAGGCTGCTTCATGTAGATCTCCTCTTAGAGAGAGCCATTAAGAGATGTTATGGATACATCGAACTGTGTGAGTGTTAGACCTTCGTTCGCCGCAACACTTATGACCGATCTGACTGTCGTCATCTTTGCCACCGGGCTAAACGTTTCGTCGTAATCAACTCCTGGCTTTTGCGAAAAACCTCGAGCAATAAGCCTTGCCTTATACTTATCAATCGTACCATCAGCGTTGGTCTTTGCTTTGAAGATCCATTTGCAGGAAATAGCCTTACGACCCTTGGGTAGATCAACTAATTCAAGTTTTGTTATCTTCTAGAAATTTAATCTCGCTTTTCATTGCTTTGACCCATTGCTCTTTGTTTTGACTCTGTAAAACTTCACTGTAGGTCATAGGTTTATGCATATCCGCAATGTCATCTACAGAAGCCATAACATAGTCTTCAAGTCTTGCAGGTGGTCGCAATGTCTATCTGTCTCTAAGAGTTACTCTCCCTTGGTTCTCTATTTCACTATCTGGCAAAATCTCATCTTCATTAGCATCTTCCAAACGCTCTGGCAAAGTCTGATCATCTACGTTATCCGTATCATCACGCTCATCTGATGGTTCTGGAGGTGATACATGAACTCTCATACTGTTATCTGGCTCAGGTGTATCTTCAATCGATTCAGGAGGTATACACTCATGAAATGCATCATCTTCCTCCCTTACATCATGAATCGGTTGACTGTCTTCCTCCCTTATAACAGAACTTTGCGGTCTACGTAAAATGATTTCTATCTCAGACCTCTTTTTAACAGGATCTGATTTCACTTCTTTCTTAGAGTCAGTTCTGGTAACTGCTAACTCCTGAAATATGACGTCTCTCGAACGTATTAAAGTATGCCTATTATTATTCATACTAAGAAGACGGTACCCATTATCACCATCATAGCCGATTAAAATACATTTCTCCGATTTTCTGTCCATTTTCTTACGCTTCTGCTTGGGTGCATGGGCGTAGCAGGCACTTCCAATGATCCGCAAATGTTTAATCTTTGGCTTTTTATTAAAACATAACTCATATGGTGATTTTCCATCTACTGGAGTAGGTCCGGTTCTATTAAGCACATACGCAGCAGTGCTGATGAGCTCTGCCCAACAGGCGGTTGGCAGCTCTTCATGTGCATACATCATAGCTCGAGCGGCTTCAACAAGAGTCCGATTCTCACGCTCACTGCACCCATTTTGTTGTGGCGTATATGGCATGATCAATCTCTGCTTAATGCCATACTTTTGCAGTATCATTCGCGTTCTCTCATTGTCGAACTCTCCGCCATTATCGTTTAGAAGTTCTTTTATTGGATGACCAGCTACCTTAGTCTCTTCCAACATTATCTGAAGTTTTGTGTAGACTTCAAGACTTTTGTTTCATTAAATAAACGTATCGGTATTTGCGGCGTCAGCTGTCAGCTGTCACGTAAACATTGAGCTCCCATAATTTAATTGATTAAAAATAGTAAACAAGACTATATCGTGTTAAATTTGTAATTAGAGTCAAGATATCAACCCAATACGTGATGACAGTGTTATCAAGACTTATAATCAAGACTTATAATAAGTGAACTAAACTGAAATATTGTGAATTATACAGTGAACTATCAACAACAACAAAACTTATTAATGTGCTATTCTACATCGCAAACCAATACAAAAAAACATCTAACTTCCAATATACAGTGTTAAAAACAAAATAACCAACACTTTAAACACCAAAAACCATATTTGTAATGCAAAGTGACAGTTAAGAAAATAACTCAAAAACTGATTTGTCATTAGTTTTTGTTCTAATGGAAGCTATATCGTTTTATTTATAATAAACTGTAACACAGCGCCATCTAACGTTATAACCCAGAAAATACCACCGAAGGTTGCCATACTCTGAACAGTGTTTATAGAGTAATTAAAACAAGTGTGCAGTTATAACACTAATAGTGACATCTATTATTGGCATAAAGAATTAATATTGATTAACGTCATACAGACAGCTAATAGATCGGCAATTTCAACGAATGATTAAGAAGGGCCTGTAGCTGAGCGGTTTATGAACTGGATAAACGTACAAGTGTCTGTGCGTTCAAACCCCTAATCCTGCTTATCTTTTTGTGGTTAATTATATTTGGTAATAATGAACTATTTAGAAAATATTACATTCCGACGTACTCGGACAGTATCAGAACCAAATAATGATAGTTGTGAATTAATTAATCAAACAATAGATTGTACTACAAATAGTATGCCTGATATGTCAGAAGACGAAGAAGATAATCAAATTAGTATTCTAAAAACTGAGATTGAAAATCTCAAATCTCAATTAAAAAGCGCACATCAAGAAATAGAACTGTTGTCTTTGGAAAATAATAATTTAAAGACATTGAATAGAGATCTGTCACAAAAAAATGAAGTCTTTAAAAAAGTAACGATGAGCCCTCTTAGGAAAAAGTCACAAACACCAAAATCGAAAAGAAACCATAACAACAATACTACTAACAAGGAAACACAAACTGAAGACTCCGATCGTCATACGTCCACTGCTGAAAACTCAACATCGACACCACAACTCAAAATACCACCAATTATTAAAAAACACAATATATGTATCTTAAGTAGTGAATCTTCCAATAGATTATACACAATCAGCCAGCGTACCGATTTATGTAATTTTAACGTATGTCATTACCGTATACCTACATGTGGTTTGAAGACACTTTTAAATAAAATTGAAAAAAAGGTACACGGCTTTACACATTCTGATTACTGTGTTATTTATATCGGCGAAGACGATTTCAGAAGGACAAACAATTATATAGAATTAGTAACTTTTATTCGTGAAAAACTACTTACTTTAACCCATACTAATTTTGTCATCTTATTGCCAACTTTTAAATATATGGTAAACAAAAATGTAATGTTCAATAGTAGAGTAGAAACTTTTAATAATTTAATCTACATGGATGTAGAGACCCATAAATACGCTTACATTTTGGACTCCAATTTAAACCTTCCATACACATATGAAACTTATAATCAGCGATATGGGACCTTAAACAAGAAAGGCTTAGAGATAATTGTAACTGATTTACAAGAGCTTATATCCGATGTTATCTCGATAAATACGCCCTCAGAAGTTAATTGTTCCCAAAGAATGAAAAATAACCCAACTACAGATATAGTAAGGCATAACAACTCTCAGTTTTTTCTGTAATAACCACCTGCACATTCTTCATCAAAATATAGCAGGACTTATGAACAAATCAGATTTATTAACAGTTAAATTAGAAGAACTTTTCAATAAAAAAATAAATATAGATGTTGTTTGCATATCTGAGCACTTTGTCGAATCAGGTTATGAACATTTGTTACATATACCTAATTATCACCTCGCCGCTTTATTTTCAAGACAAGTTAAACGGGGAGGAACCTGTATTTTTGTTCGAGCGGGATTACAGTATAGGGAAAAAATAGACATAGCAAAACAATCAATTCCAGGTGTTATTGAATGTTGTGGCATAGAGCTAGTGTCGCACGATATCATAATTGTATGTGTGTATAGAATACCTAAATATAACTATACTCTGTTCTATGAAAAACTAGATAATATATTACGCAAAATCTGTACATCTACAAATAAAAAAATAATCTTAACCGGCGATTTTAACATCGATATCCTTAAAAAAAAAAAAAAATAACGTCTGAATTTGAGAACTTTTTAGGACAGTATAATCTTAAACTATCACTAAGTCAACCAACTAGATTAAGTAGTAACTCTTGCATCGATAATTTTGCACATTCATACCGACGTGGATGTAAAACGGAGGTAATAGATTTGGTTCTTTCAGACCATATGTCACAATTACTTAAAATACCTGTTAATAAAAAATGCATCCTAAAATTCTGGAAAACCAAAAAGCAAGACTTATCAGTTCATAATTTAACTAAGTTCAGAGACTATTTGAAATGTTTATCTTTCTTGCCAGTATATAAATCTGATGATGCTAATGAATCTTATAAACATTTTATAGACGACTTTTTAATGTTGTATAACTTATGCTTTCCA
The DNA here is from genome assembly GCA_947037095.2 of Nycteola revayana. NCBI lineage: Eukaryota > Metazoa > Arthropoda > Insecta > Lepidoptera > Nolidae > Nycteola > Nycteola revayana. The sequence continues at coordinate 10,157,981 of OX344840.2, forward strand.
ATAAAAATTGTAAAGATATATACTAATAAAAAAACAAAATGGATTTCCCGAGGAATTAAGTTATGCAGTAAAAAGCAGAGACAGTTTTTATGGGCTTATAGACTAAAACCTAACGCAAACAATAAAATCAATTTCAAAAGATATTCCTCACTTTATAGAAAAATTATAAAATTAACGCAGAAAGCCCAAAATAATTATTATATAAATAACTCGCAAAACAAGTCTAAAGCAGCGTGGCAAGTAATTAAAAATTCAAAACATTGTCTACCACAAGAACCAATACAATATATAAAGAAAGATAATTTAATTCTTAATCATCCAGTTGACATTGCAGATGAATTTAATAAATATTTTATTGAATCAGTTGAAAATAATATTAAAACAAATACCACAGCAGCAAATACACAACATTATAATGAAAATCGATCATCGCAATCCCTATTTATATTGCCTGTCACATCTGATGACATAATCAAAATTATTAGCAATCTTAAAAACACACAAACTGTTGGATATGATAATATATCAACAAAAGTCATTAAATATGTTAAGGATATAATAGCGCCGATACTTTCACATATAATTAACATGTGTATTACTGATGGCATATTCCCAAATGAACTAAAAAAAGTAATTATCAAACCCCTTCTTAAAAAAGACGATAGATCAGACATAAAAAATTATAGGCCTATTGCAAAAATCCCCGTGCTCTCAAAAATTATTGAGAAAGTAATTTATAACTCCCTATATGCCTATTTTGAAAAATTTGATCTATTTTGCAATGAACAAAAAGGCTTTAGGAAAAATATAAATATAAACATGGCACTATTTGATCTGCTTTCTGGAGTTATGAAATCAATGGATAAGAGAAAACGTGTATGTGCTATATTTACAGATATGACAAAAGCATTCGATTTTGTGGATCACTCAATCTTACTCCCTCCCCCCTCCGTTCTCTCTACCGATGTCGTCCGACGCGGTCGCGCGTTTGTATCGATACAATCGCGATGCAGTAGCGCGTTAGTAGCGCGACGCGGTCGCGCGTTTGTATCGATACAATCGCGATGCAGTAGCGCGTTAGTAGCGCGACGCGGTCGCGCTTTTGTATCGATACAATCGCGATGCAGTAGCGCGTTAGTCGCGCGACGCGGTCGCGCTTTTGTATCGTACAGCCTTCGCAAAATTCTCGTGTGTTATTAGGTACCTTAATTCCAAGTTCTCTCTCGATTACCTTCTTCTTCTCATGGAGTTTGCATTGGTGGGCTAACCTCTCATGGTATATATGTAGTGAATCTTGGCTTGTCAGTGCATTCACTACGACAGGACTATGTGGCATCACATTCCTGACATTAAGTTTGAACAGTCCTCCTCTTTTCCTGCGTTCGCCTTTGACTTTGACTTTGCCCATCGATTTCAATCTACAGAATTCTGGTTCTGATTCAAAGAAGCTTTGTGGTAATCTTTCTTGTGCAGCAAATAACGAGAACAGATTTTTCTGAAGTGACGGCACACACCATACATCGCATAGGGTTATCATACCTTTATAGTTCCCAACAGTGGCTTCTAGTTTAATGTCACCTTTGCCAGTGGCATCTACTTTCTCACCATTTGCTGTCGTTACCGTATGCTGTGATTCAAAACTTTCAAACGTATGGAACCGATCTCTCCTAAATGTGACGTGACTTGTCGCTCCACTGTCCAGATACCAGTTATCTTTGTCACGGTACAGGCATTTGTCATTTTCCGCCATCATTAGGTCTGTGACATTCACGTTCTTTGTTTCTGAACTTGACTTCGGTGGTCTTCCGTCGCGCAACCACTTAGCGCACTTTGTTACGTTGTGTCCTAACTGACCACAGTAATTGCACTTTATGCTTCCTTGCTTTCCTTTTCTAGGAGAAGCTTTTACTGCTAGAGCTTGGTTACTCTCGCCGGAAGAAGTTGAGGGTTGTGGATCAACGTTTCTCTCAAATGCACAGAGTTGTGATGTCTCTACCGATGTCGTCGGTAGAGTATCGATATCTTTGTATCGATACAATCGCGATGCAGTAGCGCGTTAGTAGCGCGACGCGGTCGCGCGTTTGTATCGATACAATCGCGATGCAGTAGCGCGTTAGTAGCGCGACGCGGTCGCGCGTTTGTATCGACACAATCGCGATGCAGTAGCGCGTTAGTAGCGCGACGCGGTCGCGCTTTTGTATCGATACAATCGCGATGCAGTAGCGCGTTAGTAGCGCGACGCGGTCGCGCTTTTGTATCGATACAATCGCGATGCAGTAGCGCGTTAGTAGCGCGACGCGGTCGCGCTTTTGTATCGATACAATCGCGATGCAGTAGCGCGTTAGTAGCGCGACGCGGTCGCGCGTTTGTATCGACACAATCGCGATGCAGTAGCGCGTTAGTAGCGCGACGCGGTCGCGCTTTTGTATCGATACAATCGCGATGCAGTAGCGCGTTAGTAGCGCGACGCGGTCGCGCTTTTGTATCGATACAATCGCGATGCAGTAGCGCGTTAGTAGCGCGACGCGGTCGCGCTTTTGTATCGATACAATCGCGATGCAGTAGCGCGTTAGTAGCGCGACGCGGTCGCGCGTTTGTATCGATACAATCGCGATGCAGTAGCGCGTTAGTAGCGCGACGCGGTCGCGCGTTTGTATCGATACAATCGCGATGCAGTAGCGCGTTAGTAGCGCGACGCGGTCGCGCGTTTGTATCGAAACAATCGCGATGCAGTAGCGCGTTAGTAGCGCGACGCGGTCGCGCGTTTGTATCGATACAATCGCGATGCAGTAGCGCGTTAGTAGCGCGACGCGGTCGCGCGTTTGTATCGACACAATCGCGATGCAGTAGCGCGTTAGTAGCGCGACGCGGTCGCGCGTTTGTATCGAAACAATCGCGATGCAGTAGCGCGTTAGTAGCGCGACGCGGTCGCGCGTTTGTATCGATACAATCGCGATGCAGTAGCGCGTTAGTAGCGCGACGCGGTCGCGCGTTTGTATCGATACAATCGCGATGCAGTAGCGCGTTAGTAGACGCCTGTGACGGACAATAGCATGCACTCTGGACCTGTCTGTGTTGCACGTTGCACTGATGCCGATTCCCAATCACGCGCCGCGCCACACTCCCTCCCCCCTCCGTTCTCTCTACCGATGTCGTCCGACGCGGTCGCGCGTTTGTATCGATACAATCGCGATGCAGTAGCGCGTTAGTCGCGCGACGCGGTCGCGCGACGCGGTCGCGCGTTTGTATCGATACAATCGCGATGCAGTAGTGCGTTAGTAGACGCCTGTGACGGACAATAGCATGCACTCTGGACCTGTCTGTGTTGCACGTTGCACTGATGCCGATTCCCAATCACGCGCCGCGCCACACTCCCTCCCCCCTCCGTTCTCTCTACCGATGTCGTCCGACGCGGTCGCGCGTTTGTATCGATACAATCGCGATGCAGTAGCGCGTTAGTAGCGCGACGCGGTCGCGCGTTTGTATCGATACAATCGCGATGCAGTAGCGCGTTAGTAGCGCGACGCGGTCGCGCTTTTGTATCGATACAATCGTGATGCAGTAGCGCGTTAGTCGCGCGACGCGGTCGCGCTTTTGTATCGATACAATCGCGATGCAGTAGCGCGTTAGTAGCGCGACGCGGTCGCGCGTTTGTATCGATACAATCGCGATGCAGTAGCGCGTTAGTAGCGCGACGCGGTCGCGCGTTTGTATCGAAACAATCGCGATGCAGTAGCGCGTTAGTAGCGCGACGCGGTCGCGCGTTTGTATCGATACAATCGCGATGCAGTAGCGCGTTAGTAGCGCGACGCGGTCGCGCTTTTGTATCGATACAATCGCGATGCAGTAGCGCGTTAGTCGCGCGACGCGGTCGCGCGTTTGTATCGATACAATCGCGATGCAGTAGTGCGTTAGTAGACGCCTGTGACGGACAATAGCATGCACTCTGGACCTGTCTGTGTTGCACGTTGCACTGATGCCGATTCCCAATCACGCGCCGCGCCACACTCCCTCCCCCCTCCGTTCTCTCTACCGATGTCGTCCGACGCGGTCGCGCGTTTGTATCGATACAATCGCGATGCAGTAGCGCGTTAGTAGCGCGACGCGGTCGCGCGTTTGTATCGATACAATCGCGATGCAGTAGCGCGTTAGTAGCGCGACGCGGTCGCGCTTTTGTATCGATACAATCGTGATGCAGTAGCGCGTTAGTCGCGCGACGCGGTCGCGCTTTTGTATCGATACAATCGCGATGCAGTAGCGCGTTAGTAGCGCGACACGTTCGCGCTTTTGTATCGATACAATCGCGATGCAGTAGCGCGTTAGTAGCGCGACGCGGTGGCGCGTTTGTATCGATACAATCGCGATGCAGTAGCGCGTTAGTAGCGCGACGCGGTCGCGCGTTTGTATCGATACAATCGCGATGCAATAGCGCGTTAGTAGCGCAACGCGGTCGCGCTTTTGTATCGATACAATCGCGATGCAGTAGCGCGTTAGTAGCGCGACGCGGTCGCGCGTTTGTATCGATACAATCGCGATGCAGTAGCGCGTTAGTAGCGCGACGCGGTCGCGCGTTTGTATCGATACAATCGCGATGCAGTAGCGCGTTAGTAGCGCGACGCGGTCGCGCTTTTGTATCGATACAATCGCGATGCAGTAGCGCGTTAGTAGACGCCTGTGACGGACAATAGCATGCACTCTGGACCTGTCTGTGTTGCACGTTGCACTGATGCCGATTCCCAATCACGCGCCGCGCCACACTCCCTCCCCCCTCCGTTCTCTCTACCGATGTCGTCCGACGCGGTCGCGCGTTTGTATCGATACAATCGCGATGCAGTAGCGCGTTAGTAGCGCGACGCGGTCGCGCGTTTGTATCGATACAATCGCGATGCAGTAGCGCGTTAGTAGCGCGACGCGGTCGCGCTTTTGTATCGATACAATCGCGATGCAGTAGCGCGTTAGTCGCGCGACGCGGTCGCGCTTTTGTATCGATACAATCGCCATGCAGTAGCGCGTTAGTAGCGCGACGCGGTCGCGCGTTGGTATCGATACAATCGCGATGCAGTAGCGCGTTAGTAGACGCCTGTGACGGACAATAGCATGCACTCTGGACCTGTCTGTGTTGCACGTTGCACTGATGCCGATTCCCAAACCAGAAACGCGCATAACGGTGGTCAGTGGCAGACGTGTTTATTGTTATTTTATTTTGCTCAATTTATATTTAGAGCATCAACTTGTGCAATATTAACTAATAATGTGTTAAAAATAAGGACTAAAGTGGAGTAAACTGTTTTGGTGAAAATAATACGCGAGCGCGACATCGCGCCGTCCGAGTGCGCCGAGGTACGCTCTTCCTCACCTGGAGTGAAAGAGACGGGCTGCGAAAAAGACATAATTCGTCTCTGTCGCGTCGCTGTGAACCGCGAAGTGCTCGGTTTTGATCATCAAATTTGATTTTTTTTCGAGATACCTACTAATTAAAAAATTAAAATAATGTCTATTAATTGTGGCGCTTGTACTTCACCCATAATTGATGATTACATGGAATGTGCTAATGATAAATGCATGAAAAGATATGATATAGCCTGTCTCGAAATAAACAAAGATGTGTTTAAGGCATACACCCAGACATATATAAAGAAATGGTTATGTCCGGAATGTATCTGTGCTAAGCCAAAAAGACACAACAGTGAAACCCCGGTCCGCATTAACATATCAAACCCTAATGCCACCACTCCGGTAAACAATGTAAACATTCAGCGCGGAAGTCGGACTCAGTATTCACCCATAACTATGGATTTTGATTCCCTACTACTCCAAGAATTGAGAGAATTTAAAGCTGACATGATAGCTCGCATGGACAGTCAGGCAAATGCGATATCGCTTCTATTTAATCAATATTCCCAAACAAAAAATGAGTTGGCTAACATAATTAAAATTATGGGGATGCTCGAAGAAAAAGTAGAAGCTAAGTTAACTAAACTAACTCAGTATAACCAAACCCACGAAATACCAGCTGATATTCCGCGAAGTCCTCCTTCTCCATCTTCTTTTGCCGAGGTCGTAAGTCAACAGAATAATTCTATCGTTTCCAAGAAATCGCTTCATACCTACGTCAAAACTCAAAAGGTAAACAAATGTGGAGCCACGAAGTCTGCCGAAATTTTACCGGAAAAAGCTTTATGTAGCACTAGCTCACTGGTGTCTATTGAACCACCTAACGATGAAGAGGAGAAGATCCAATCGGGATGGACGACTGTTCGAAGCAAAAAAAATAATAACAGGCAACCTAAAGAGATCAGAGTGGGTACAAATACAGAGTTGAAGGCGATTCAAGTTAGTGATCGCAAAAAATATCTACATGTTTGGCGACTGCATCCGGATACCACTCTTGAAGCAATAGCCGATCACGTGAAAAATGTATGTGGACCAGATGTTCAAATTAAGGTGGACAAAATCAAACACAAAATCGTGAGAGATTATTCGTCGTTTGTTGTTGGAGTACCAGAAAAGTGTTTTGATAAGCTGAACCAGGCCGAAATTTGGCCAATGAATGCAGAGTTCAGTGAGTGGATATGGTTTCGGAACTCAAATAGAACAAAATCAAACATATTATAGCAATAACATCGCTATATTCTATCAAAATAAACAAATAAACCAAACCACGGGAAATAGAAACATTGAAATGTATTATCAAAATGCAAGAGGTCTTCGTACAAAATTAGAAATGTTTAAAAATAACATATTATCATTTAATTCAGACTTATACGCTATAACTGAATCAGGCTGCAATGAATCCATTCAAGACGCAGAAATTATCCCTCAAGGGTATAAAATAATACGTTGTGATCGAGTGGATGGGCGTAAGCAGGGCGGAGCGTTTCTCGTGGCCACACACCGCTTCGAGCTGCGACAGGTACTTGTCTCGGGCGCGTCGATAGACGACTGCGTATTTGAAATTGTTTGTGCAACGGTTCATTTAAAGAATAGATTTTTGTTTTTATGTTGCGTTGTTTATATTCCACCCGGGAGTTCGGAGAATGTTTCAGTGCACAGGTACATATAGAGACCGTGAGTCTCAAAGATGTGCAGGATGCGCTGACGAACCTCAAGCCAAAACGATCATCTGGCCCTGACGGCATACCAGCGTTTCTCTTTAGAGATTGTGCTAGAGTTTTAGCAAGCCCGCTGCATTACATATATAACACGTGTTTAAAGCAATCGAAGTTCCCGGATCAGTGGAAGATTACACGTGTCGTTCCAGTACCCAAGGGTAAGGCAGGTCCAGATGTCAGCGGTTATAGACCAGTTGCAGTGTTGTCGACACCGGCAAAAGTTTTTGAAGCCGCTATTCAACGATGCATACAGGGGCAAGTCCGAGCGCAACTGTCGGACGCGCAGCACGGCTTTCGGCCCGGACGCAGCACTTCCACCAACCTGCTTAACTTCATGGCACAGGTTATACCGGCAGTCGACGCTGGAGTACAGGTAGACGCGGCGTACTTTGATTTTAAAAAAGCCTTCGACACCGTGGACAATGATGTCTTATTAAGAAAGCTGGCAGATGTAGGATGTACGCCACACTTGCTGCAGTTCTTTGTCAGCTATATGAGAGACCGCCAACAGTACGTTGACTACAATGGGTGCGAGTCGAAGCCGTACTTCACCAGGTCCGGAGTAAGCCAGGGCAGCAATTTGGGGCCTCTCGAATTTATCATAATGATAAACAGCTTGCCGGAGGTCGTCAGAAATGGCTCATGTTTATTGTTTGCAGATGACCTCAAGTTGCTGCTCGAGGTAAGGGATGAGTCAGACTGTGAGCGACTCCAGGATGACATTGATAGAGTGGTGAAGTGGAGCCATGACAATAAGCTGTACTTCAACGTGTCCAAATGCTCGGTAATATCCTTTAGTCGTGCGCGCGTCCCTGTCCGCTATGAGTACAAAGCAGAGGCGGTACCCATGCAGCGAGTAACGCAAGTGCGTGATCTAGGGGTATATCTCACTCCAGATCTTACGTTCCGCGAGCATATCATTAAAATATGTAAGAAAGCGTACAGAAACCTCGGCTTTGTGCTTAGGCAGTCACAGGGGTTCACTAATATTACGACTATTAGGGTATTATACGACGCTCTAGTCAGGAGTCACTTGGAGTATGGTGCTGTCATATGGGCTCGCGTACAGAATAAGTTCACGCGTCACTTGTACTTCAGACTGTACGGGGTTTATCCATTGTACCCACTAATGTACCCCACCCTGTTTGTACTAGGCATGGTCGGGTACAATGAATTGAGGGTGCGACGACAGTTCACTCTTGTCGTCTATTTAATTAAACTACTCCGGGGCAAGGAGCACAATCCGAGAGTGCTTCAGTGCTTGCGGTTTTCTGTTCCGGACCGCTACGTGTGGAGGCGGCGGCGCCCGCCACTGCTGGCTGTGCCAACTGCCAGAACCAACCTGCTGGCCAAAGCACCTCTCACGCGAGCAATTCGTACTGTTAACGGAATTCAGAATAGGTTGGACATTTTTTCGTGTTACTTTAGTGAACTTGCAAAAGTAAGTTTATATATAATATGTTACGAAAGCAACAATTAGAATAATTTTATGTTTATTGTTTATTTTATGTTTATTGTTCATTTTATGTTTATTGTTTCTTCTATTGTTTTATTATAAGTAGTCTTAGCTATCGCATTAGGTTTCTAAACCTGTAATGATAGTTTAAGTGTTTTAAATAAATAAATAAATTATAGAATGCAATAATAAAATTAATTATCAACTTGACATCAATAATTCAATATCAAAAATAATCAATTGGCTTAATAATAATAATCTCGTAATTAATCTCAATAAAACCAGAATTATGCATTTCCACCAACGGACTGAAAATACACCAATTCATATTAGTTACAATAATTTATCAATAGAGGAAGCTAGTAGTGCTAAGTTTTTAGGTATAACTATAGACAATAAATTGACTTGGAAGACACACGTAGAAGAAGTTTGTAAAAGATTAAGCAAGTCAGCTTATCTTCTTTTCCAACTATCAAAAAAAGTAAATATGGAAACCTTATTAACAGCTTATCACGGATTGGTTGCCTCAGTTTTGCGATATGGTGTTATTTTTTGGGGACAATCAACAAACAGGGAATTAGTATTTAAAATGCAAAAGAGATGTATACGGTCGATGTGTGGTTTAAAACAGACTGATAGTTGCATTCCATATTTTCAAAAACACAACATTTTACCTCTTCCATCTTTATACATCTTTGAAACCGCATTATTTATAAAAAACAATGCAGACTTATTTCAAAAACTAGTTACAGAAAAGAAAATGCCAATCCGAACTCAATATATTAACACATTATGCCATGTGAAATGTAAAACTGCACTTATGAAAAAAAGTTTTTTTGGTATTGCTCCCAAAATATATAATAAAATGCCTGACAAGATAAAATGCTTGCCAGTAAAAAAAATTAAAGTCACTTTGAGGGACCTATTACTAAAAAGGTGTTATTACACATTAGATGATTTTTTTAATGATAATTTAATTTAAGTAATATAATAATTGTCTCTATTATTTTATAATATCTGATATACTGTAATTTCTCCATATTTTTTGAACATATTTGAAAAATTTGTATGTCACTATTGGCAAAACATAGCGCACACTGTATAATGTAATAACATAAGATCTTTGTACACCTATGTTTGACGAATAAATAATTTTGAATTTTGAATTTGAAATCATCTTAAAATAGTACGAAGTAACGGTAGCCTTTGTAGGAAAATGGAAATGGTCCACACACGTCCGAGTTCATAATCTCACCGGGTAATTTTGCTCTATCTCTCGTTCCAAAAGGTTGTCTGTGCATTTTTCCAAAACTACAGCCTTCGCAAAATTCTCGTGTGTTATTAGGTACCTTGATTCCAAGTTCTCTCTCGATTACCTTCTTCTTCTCATGGAGTTTGCATTGGTGGGCTAACCTCTCATGGTATATATGTAGTGAATCTTGGCTTGTCAGTGCATTCACTACGACAGGACTATGTGGCATCACATTCCTGACATTAAGTTTGAACAGTCCTCCTCTTTTCCTGCGTTCGCCTTTGACTTTGACTTTGCCCATCGATTTCAATCTACAGAATTCTGGTTCTGATTCAAAGAAGCTTTGTGGTAATCTTTCTTGTGCAGCAAATAACGAGAACAGATTTTTCTGAAGTGACGGCACACAACATACATCGCATAGGGTTATCATACCTTTATAGTTCCCAACAGTGGCTTCTAGTTTAATGTCACCTTTGCCAGTGGCATCTACTTTCTCACCATTTGCTGTCGTTACCGTATGCTGTGATTCAAAACTTTCAAACGTATGGAACCGATCTCTCCTAAATGTGACGTGACTTGTCGCTCCACTGTCCAGATACCAGTTATCTTTGTCACGGTACAGGCATTTGTCATTTTCCGCCATCATTAGGTCTGTGACATTCACGTTCTTTGTTTCTGAACTTGACTTCGGTGGTCTTCCGTCGCGCAACCACTTAGCGCACTTTGTTACGTTGTGTCCTAACTGACCACAGTAATTGCACTTTATGCTTCCTTGCTTTCCTTTTCTAGGAGAAGCTTTTACTGCTAGAGCTTGGTTACTCTCGCCGGAAGAAGTTGAGGGTTGTGGATCAACGTTTCTCTCAAATGCACAGAGTTGTGATGTTAATCGATCTTTCTTTCTTAGCCATTAATAACCAACTGGACTTGAAAGTGAGATATTCATCAGGTAGCGTGTCAAGGATTTTGCATATGAGTAGATACTACTTCTGGTAATTCCTGGTTTCCTTCTAGCTTTGTTATTTCTTTGTTTAGCTTAAACCAGATATTTTTCAGCTTTGACAGCTGATATTGATTCAAACAATTTTCGTAAACCAAATCGTCTCCGTCTCCATCAAATAGCCTCTTCAATTTATCCCAGACCTCCTTCGATGTCTCAAAACTCATGATTCGTTGGACTATTTCATCGTTCATGTTGCTTGTAAGAATGACAAGAAGCATGCTGTCCAGCTCTAGAAACTACTCTTTAGCTGTCACAAATTCTGCACTTGATGCATCTGGTTTCGGAACTGGCATAGCGTATGTGCCTTACGTCAAGGGCTTTTGGGATACCCTTTAGCAACATACTAATCTTGTACTTCCATACCGACTAGTTGGTACCATTCAGATACCCAATGTGAAATTTTGTTACATCTGGTTTGGTTGCCATGATTTAGTATTTTCATATTTACCACTTTTGCATCGATCTATTTATTTCACGGTCAACGCTCTGCTACCATGTTGAGATTGATACTTTGCCGTGAATCGAAATAAATAAATAAACGTTTTAGATTTACACAACCGACATTAGTCTTCATTTATTTTTATTTTTTTTCATAATGACAAGATACAGGTTTTATATTTTTCATTGACATGACAAAAACCATAGAGATAAATATGCACTGATATTTAGCCTATTTCAACAAAACTAACCAGGGAACGGGCAGCAGCGTTTCCCCTGTGTATTGCAACATAACACTGCGGTCACAAATCCGCCTGCCAAGCGTGGTGACTATGGCAAAAACCTGCCTCGGGAGGAGGCCCATGTTCAGCAGTGAACGTTATAAGGGCTGATGATGATGACATCACACGTATTATAAATACTGGTAGCGAAGGTGGTCCGTGTGATTTTGTACTATTACAATAAGTCTATACTTATGCTGTGTATGAAAATCGTATTTCGCGACGACGTCATTAAACAACATGTGCTGCGGCCACACTCGATTTTGTAATTTATAGACTATGAAATGGTCTTTTATTGTTCTAGTTGTAACAATATTGTTCCTTGCGTGCTCTTTATTTACAATGAAATATAATAAGAGAAACGCTTACTTAAACAGAAAATATTTTCTTATCAAAATTTGCACTAAGCGCCTGTAAAACTAAAATAGCACATCTCATCATCATTATAATTATGTACAAAGTTGCTAACGCATATATTATGTTGGAGCAATTCTTGCACTTTTTGTTCAATTCTTATCAGAAATGAAAGGACTCGAGTTATTAAAACCTCAGCTTAAGATTAGTATTAACTTTGAAGTATCGGCTCCAAAAATACGACCTGAGGCTTGGTAATAAAATAAAATAGTTATTAGACCAGAGTCGAATCAATAAACCGACTCGATTCCTTTACTAAACAGTTCTTGAGTCTTCTGCAAATGGTTTGGTATATTTGATCTATTCATTGGTACAGCAAGAACAATAAAAGAACATTTAATTGATATTAATACCGCGACACACTTAAACACCTTGCATTAATTTGATCCATTAACTTCTAACAAGGTATTTAGAGGACACTTGCTGTAATTTCATCTTGCTTAATTAAGTTATTGATTATGTTTAAAATGCCGTTATAATGAATGGGTATTTGATTGTAAGGCCATAGTCACATACTAATGCCGTGTTCAAACCAAACTGACTGTCAGCCGCCGAAAGTGAGCGAAAGTTACGCAGTTTATTGTATTTCCATACATATTTACTTTCTCGTTCACATCTAACCGACGATACGTTATTACGCTATGCGTAGACGCTGACATTCGGCGGCCGATTAATAGGTATAGCGTGTAACTACGCCAGCACTCCGCGGACGCTGATTGGCTACGTAGCTAAACGCCAGCGTATTGGATCCAGCTCGGCCGGCGGACTCTATTATATATATACAAGCCGACAGTTTTGTTCACACCATTGGCGTATTGTAAGCTATAGCGTATTATCAGCATACTGTGAACGAAAAATACCGTTTATTTTCACGTTTACACTGGGGCTCACAGTAAGACTGCTCACATTCGGCGGCTGACAGTCAGTTTGGTTTGAACACGGCCTAATAATATTAATAATCCACTAAACATATAAGTCGCATGACGTCACCTCATTAGCTTCACTAACAACCTTCGTTTTATCGTTCAATGTGTATTTAATTTGTACTTGAAATAATTCATAGAGAATTAGTTTAGTACAATTTAAATAAGAATGTTGTTACATTGTTTCAAGTAATTACGAGTTCTTACAGGCAAGATGTTGCACTCGGCGTTTGTCTATTAATTATTCGCTTTGAGGCAATATACAAATAAAACAAATGGAATAACATAATTACGATAAACTTTTAATCATTTATAAAGTACCTATTATCAGTACTTCTACGAAGGTATTCGATGAGTTATGGAATTTGATATTCCTCTGATTTATTCATTTATCTCTTATTTGTAAATTGTAATTAAATTATACTAGATACTATAAGACTACTATCAAGGACTTTAAGACTCAAATAGGTTTATTTACCTTTAATATAAAAAAATAATATAAAATATGTCATAGTATAAAGGCCCATTTATGTATAGTACTTACTTGTCTTAATCTGTAGTTTTTGTCAAGGTACATAATAAATGTTTGTCGCTGATTTCGTGGAAACAAAATAAAAATAAACTTTCACATGCATTAGCCCTTTCAATTTGCTTCAAGAAAGATAAATAATTTAAATCCAGGCGTTAAGAACGACGTTGCATTTTTACCTTTGTTTAACTTCTTACTATATATGTAACATATAAAGTAAGGAGCTTAGAGGCCAGAGTGATTGAAAAACTAACTATATAGGTAGGTATGTCGGCATTTACTGTCATAAATGAGCTGCAGAAGTATTTGCCGCGACACGTAACTTATACACAACAGACTAACATCACGCGACATACATAATATGTAATGCAGCCCACTAATATTTCGTTTTTAATAGTTTTGCGGAAAAAACCAATGCAATGCATTACCATAAATAAATTCAGAGTAATGTATTGTACCTACAAACTAGAAAATAATCTTTATGAAAAATTTCTTTAAAATTTCTCACTTTAAGAATGTTATAAATGTCTGAAAATAAACATGCGAGTAGGTACCAACTTATTGACGTTGATAGTTTATCTTGTAATCTGAGGTTTTGGTTTTATTTTGAATGCTATCTTCGTGACAATAAGTAGGTACGTTTAATACCTACCTAATGTTGTCACGATTTGTGTAAACTTTAGACGAGTCGTCACGAAAGGGACATTAATTGTCAATCCCGTCTAATATTAAATAAATATATCTAACCAAAATATGTAGAGTTATGCATCTTCAATGACTTACCATGACGGGTCTCTCTTGAGCTTCAAGTTGTTGTAGAGGGCCCTGGGCGTGTTAGCATACGTATAGGGCCCCTTCGGCTTGGGCGGCAGTGGGCCCTCCACGAGCACGGAGCGCACCGACACGCTCATGGCCGAGCAGCTGCTGCAGCGCTCGGAACGCCAGGAAATAGCACTCCTCGAGGGCTGCCACCAGCATGCAACACATACAGCAGCGGTTCCGACGCAACCATCTGATACACACACGCACAGTCAGCGCACGCCGAGGGACTGGCGCCTGGGACAGCACAGGTATCCTGACAGACAACGAGACGAGCGTGCGAGCGCGACTACTCACATGAAAACTGTATTTATTTGTAGGCAGCACGTATAACAAGTGGTGGTTGCTATGACGACGGCTAAACATAGCCTTCCGGTCATCGCTTCGTGACAAGTGAGTGTCCTGTTGACACGGTTGCCATGGCGACGGCGCGCGCTGTGACCTTGCCACGAGGAGAACGTCCTTAAAAACATGAATAAATTAGACATGATTCATATGGAATATTACTAAAGGAAATTTATTTTAATTACAAGAATTTATCAGTTTCTTGTTGTTTTAGTTGAGTTGTTTGTTCCACAGAAACATTTTCCCTGGTAAAAAGAACGTAGTCTATGTGCTTCTAAGATCCGTTCTGACATCATCACCATCATCATCAGCCCGTATAACGTCCAATGCTGAACATGGACTTCCTCCCGAGGGAGGGTACTTATTTGCCATAGTCTCCACGCTTGGCTGGCGCAGTATTATGTTGTACTACACAAGGAAACGCTGCTGCCCGTTCCCTTGTTTACGATTGATATAGATGATGTTATAACAATCGGGACCAACGGCTTAACGTTCCGAGGCACGGAGGGTAGTCCCTCAGCTAACCAGATCCGAAAAGAAAATCTTAGAATTAACACAAAGAGATGAGATCCGAGATGTAAAGCGAGCCAAATACCGCTACGCTACGGAGGTTGTCCGTTCTGACGTAGGTAATAATAATTGCTTTCCGGGGCACGGAGGGTAATCCTTGAAACAACAAGACCCGCAATAAGGTAAATCTTAAAATTAAAGCAAAGATTTCCTGTGTACATTTTATTAGGATTATGATGGGGACCGAAGCCACGACCACCGAGACGTTAAGCGAGACTTATAAGTTATACATAGTATCTAAAAAATATGATGACTCACAATGACAAATTAAGAAGCTCATACTTGCTGCTAATGAACTCCATAAATTAAAACCATGCAAATGTAAGGAAAATCATGTTCCTTTATCAGATCAGTTTTCATGCGAAGATCACACTCTGCCCTATAATAATGCAAATGCAGCAGAGAATTAATGTGAAATTTAAAATTTAAATTGCTCCATTAGGTCTGTAATGGATACACCTAATAATAATAATAGTTTATTGAAGTGTTCTAGTAGTACAGGGAGTAATAACACTAAATGCACTAAAACTTGTATTCTGTCTGATGCATTCGGCAGGAATCTTGATAGATTTGTAAGTCATCAGTCCCGTCAGTCTGTACTGAATATTTGCTTACCCGGAGTTCATTTTAACAATTTAATTTTAAAAATGGATTCAGTTTGTGAACAAAATGAATACAATAGATTTATTATAATATATGGTGACTGTTTGTCTGTTAATAGAAATTACATTTTTAAATTAATTTATTGGATAAAATACTATAACGGTAAATATAATAGTCAATCTTCGCCACGTAGGATGTCCCGCGGTGCTGCGGTGTTACCGGCGTTGTATTGTACTGCCACTCTACTTCTGTGCTGCTATAACCTATATGTTAATCTAGCCATTAAACGATGCCTTTGCAAAATACTGGCAAAATCGCTCCCATAGTTGTTGCGTGAAAGAGTGACAAACATCCATACATCCATCAAACTTGCAATAATACAAAGTTTTGCGTTTATGATATTAGTAGGAAGTATGTACGAGTATATAATCCAACACAATCGAGTTTTATTACATTGTATTTGACTAATGAGAGGTTTGATCGCTACGTCTATATTATTTATTTAAAAACTTTTTCACAACACTGTACAAAGGCGGACTTAATGCCGAAGGCATTCTCTACCAGTCAACCTTAGGGTGATGCAGAGAAAACATGGTAGGTGCACTTTGTATATGATAGGTAAGCATAATATCATGAAAAATATCATACTAAGTAATAATATATTTTACTACGTTAAATATCTATCGTTACGTTAATATATTATCAACAAACTATTTAATTAAATTTAATTATACGCTCTCCTATCCATTATCCATCGAAGCATTTGATTTTTCATATCATCTATACAAATAAAATAATAATAGTATGTAGGTACGCGCATAAGTTAAAAATAACTGGACCAATTTGGTTACATCTTATTATATGTATAGCATTATTGTTAACATGGGGACAAGGTTTATCTACACGGGTTGGTCACGGCATCACGGTTGGAACGATTTCGCTAATTCTTTTTACGTTGTGTTATTATTGCCAATTTAAGGTTCATATCACAAATTTAAAAAAATTGAGCAGAAATTATAAATTTTAAGAAAACTTTTAAAAATGGGGTAAGAAAATATTAGTCAAAATATTATATCTAACTAGTAATAATAACTATTAACAAACTATTATTTATATATACTATTACCTACATATTTAATTATATAAACATAATGTCTCTAATATTTAATATATGTATATACTAGCGGCCCGCCCCGGCTTCGCACGGGTGGACTTTTGTACCCTACCCCTGCCCTACCCTACCCCTACCCTACCCCTACCCTACCCCTACCCTACTCCTACCCTACCCCTACCCTACCCCTACCCTACCCCTACCCTACCCCTACCCTACCCCTACCCCTACCCTACCCCTACCCTACCCCTACCCTACCCCTACCCTACCCCTATCCTACCCCTACCCTACCCCTACCCTACCCCTACCCTACCCCTACCCTACCCCTATCCTACCCCTACCCTACCCCTACCCTACCCCTACCCTACCCAACCCCTACCCAACCCTACCCCTACCCTACCCCTACCCTACCCCTACCCCTACCCTACCCAAAAGTATCCTATGTCCTTCTCCCAGTTCTTAGCCATCTCCCTACCAATTTTCAGCCAAATCGGTTCAGCCGTTCTTGAGTTATAAATAGTGTAACTAACACGACTTTCTTTTGTTTTTAAAATGTATTCTGCTATTCAGGGCGGAGACAAATCCAACGAAACAAAAACCATGAAAATTGATCCAGCCGATCTCGAGTTATAAGTGTTGTAACAAACCCGACTTTGTTTTATATATATAGATATATTTTTCTATAAACACTAATACATACCTACACTTAAAAACATAGAAAAGGACATTATACAGCGATTTATAGTAGGTACTCTTCATCGCGGGTTTTAAAAATGCGGCGGGTATAGTGATACTATGTAGTGACATAGTATAATAATAAAATAAAATTTTATTTTAGGCATCAACCCATGTCATCAAATAAACAATGTCATAAATAAATAAAAATTACAATCTGAAATTAAATTAAAATCAAATTATAAAATAAAGTCGCTGCTGCTGTCTGTCTGTACCTATGTATGCTCCAGATCGTTACCACTTAGCAACGGATTTCGATGCGTTTTTTTTAATAGATAGAATGATTCAAGAGAAAGTTTATATGTATACATCGGCACCCGTGTGAAGCCGGGGCGGGTCGCTAGTTCTATTATAATTAGGTACTGACGTACTTACAGCTTTAGGAAGAAAAAACATACTGTTTTAGTCAGAAATAAAGACTTATTATTATTAGGATATAATACATTCGGATGATTGAAAAAAAAAAATGATTCGAGAAGAGGCAATAGCTTCCCTTCGAGAACGGTTTTTATGTTTATCTGCTCGAGTTGAGAACAAGTTGTATGTTTACTGACAGATTTCATATAAGTAGTACACAGAGGGAAACACAAAGTTTAGGTACTTGTTATATTAAACTATAATTGTATTGTAACTCGCAAATACTCTGCACATAGGTTATATGTGCGCCATCTTTAGTTTTGTCTTAAACTACTAAGTAAGTCTATTTAATAAGTACCTATTTGTCTTTACACCCTGTAGTGAGATAAGGTAATATTTTTATCGACATATATGTAACTATTTGTTAAAGTATATGTTTATGATGTTGCAGTGAGTTAATAAATAAATATGAAAAAAAAATGATTTTAATACATCAAATTCATCCATTGAAGCGTTTGCCTCCTTTGCTAAACTTAGATAGCAGTGACACCATCTAGTGTATATTTGACGAATCATTAATAGCAGTACATATGTTGCGTTGGATGTTACAACGCTACCACTGTGCGGCAGCTGTACGTAGTTCGCACTTGTAACACTAGATGGCAGTAAATAGAATTGTCTTTACATTTAGATAATATTATAAGGTTTTCCATGATTATTAATACTGTATACTGTTTAGGATAGTTTTTATTGTATGTATAGTGGACTATCTGTGTATTTCTTACAAAATTGGACCGGCACGGCACGGACGGCGTAGTCACGTGTATCCCCTCCACGCGCTCTTTTTCATGCCCCTTAGCTCTTTCTCGAGCAAAATACAATTTAAAAAATAAATTTTCAATTATTTTTTTCGACATGTTCCCACCACTATTATTAGCTGGCTTTTTTTTCCTAGCCTCTGGGAATAATAAACTTTAAGCACAAAAAAAGCCAGCCTTGTTCTTATTACCTAAAAATATTTTTTTTTTCTCCCTTTAATTAAACCTGGCGATACCTTTCCACCAACCAAATGACGCCAGATTTTTTTTGTGTGCTTTGGGGAGGTAGGCAAACCATTTGGCATAAAAAGTAATCCTGATCACATTACCTTTTTTTTATTTTTTTTCCCACCCCATAACTCCCACATCCACCACGCGAATCCTGCCAGGTCGACGTCTTTATGCTTAGAATGCTCCAGGTAAGCTGATAAATCATTTTTATGAATGATCAAATTACCTTGCCTTTTCGGTTGTCAGCTCTTAGTCCATAATATATATATACTTCTACAATAATATAAAGAGGTAAAGTTTGTAAGTTTGTGACGTTGTAGGGGGTAATCTCTGGATCCTCGGAACCGATTTTAATGTAAAATTCTTTTATCAATAGAAAGCCACGTCATTGTGCGTGTCATAGACAATATTTTAAGTTGAAGTTTCCACGGGAACGGGATCTACGCGGGTGAAACAGCGCGGGACAGCTAGTGTTGTATACTGGTGTTATGTGTTCTAGGAACTCTATCGAGCTATTTACCAACATTATTTTTTGGTACGCTTGAAATGATTTTTGTTGAAACAGCATAATTTACATGTAAAACATTTCTAACATAGTATACCTATTCTATTATGCCTTATCATATTAATTTACGCAAAGATCAGGAAACTTATCACGAAGAAACGATATGTCTATGACTTCAATGAAAATATTTTCAGTAATTTAGCCATTTCTTTGGGTTATTACAACGCGTAGTAACAGTCGAACGACAGCGATCCTTCAATCTCATCGCCAGTGTCCTGAGCCGAGGTCCAAGCCCCACAGGGGGCGCCCTCTTGCGCAGGTTGCAGAAAACAACCTAAGGCTATGGCGATATTACTATTTTACTTAAGTACCTACCTGGTGACTGCAGCGTCCGCTCATTCATCACCTCTCATGGCGTAACGCTTGTTATTGTATTTCCCATGGATATACTGATCCTGAATGGATATTACAAATCAGTTTAAGTGACTCCGTAGTGAGAAGATGTTGATTAAACAAGGTTTCGCAGTAAAATCGTTCGCAGTACAGTTATCCGATGTAACGATACATCGCAGTACCAAGACTTCGACTTAACAAGGCTTCGCAGTATAGAAATGCTCGATTCAAAATTCGATAATACGACTTTCACCCTCTACCTCTACGATTTTACACCAAATTCTACAATGTGTAAGAAAATGCACTTGAATATTTATTACTTAAATGACAAACGACTTGTACCTAATATATTTTATTACATTATTTATAAAACACAATATATGAAATGGACAAAAGAATTAGCATTTACACTTTAAATTATATAAAAATTAAAATACACTATACTAAACTTAACTGAACATGTAAAATTAAATAAACTTTGATAAAATATATTTAAATGAATAATTCGTTTTTATTTTGTATAAGTTACTGACGATGGCACTGCGTGACATTTTGTAAACAAATTTACAAAGCATCTAGTAAATATAACAACGATATTTTGTAAAGTTGAATCAATTGTATTATTTATAGTATTGTAACAATGACACTATACAATTGATACAGTTAAGAAATAATTGACCACTGTCGTCGCTTCTGTTCTGTCCGACTTTAAACGTTAACTGACTAAAAATTAAAGATGGAACACTGGCAGGTGACATCGTTCAGAAATATCTACGTAATGTATCTTGAGCGTCACTTTTTTGTATCTTGATAACAAATGATTATCCCTGTGTGGGAAGCGGTGTATTTGTAAAAATAGTCTTGTCTGCTCACAATAAGCCTTAAATGATTAGGTTCGTCTTTTGATTGTCACTATTAAATCTATGTACCTAATAGCAGCAGCGATAAGACTGCATTTTGTATTATTTTTATAATTATGCAGAATTTCTATCGTATTATTCCTGGTGTACAATAAAGAGTATTTTACTTTACTAATCAAGAAATACGTTTAAATCAATTTTAGAATAAAATAAATATTTACGAGGAATCAGAATTAGGAAAAAATTATACGATACAGCTTTGTTTGTCGGTCCGGGTCCGAGAGGGGCGCCCTGACGTGGGTTGTACATTTAACTACATTTCAATATTTTAAAATGTTGATGTACAAACAGCATCCACGTGCGTGCCGCGTGAGTGTTCGCTGTAAGTCCATATCCTTTCGGAGTTCGTTGGAATTGTTGGAAAATACATCGCTAATGACAAAATATTACTCGATGTTTTCAATTTAACGGAGATAAGTTGAATGGTTGTTCATTGTCATATTCATTGTCATACCCACTTTCTAGGTTCACAATAATGATAAATAAAACTATATGTTTCTAATCAATTAGGGAGGTATTTGCTAGAAATATTAGCCTTTGGAAATTACAGCGGAACTCAATCTTTAGTCCAGATTTCATCTATTTGCCAAAGGTTCATCTCATTGATGGAATAAACTTGAGCAAATTAGTAAGCTAGGGTGGAGCGCAATACACCATGTGTAAGGTTTTTTAATTATATTAAAATCACAATTAAGTTTTATTGAAATAATAATGAAATAGGTAATGAATTTTATTCAGCACTTAGGTATTTACATACACTTGTACTTGTCAGAATTACAATGTTAGAAGATAAAATAATAAAAAACTAACACTAACATATAATTCTTACTGTATAAGATATCCGACTAAGTTACTAACATTAGTAGGTAGGGAATAGCAAATCATACAAATCTACAGACTGCAAAGTCCGTCCGTCTGTCCTGTAATATTTTTTGCAATTAACCAATTATTATTATTATAATAAGAAATGAAAACCGCATCCAAATTGCAAGTGGTCACACTATATCTAAGTGGCACACACCTGAGTGTATTGTTAGTAGTATCTTCACATATATCATCATATCTTCTACGAGTACCTAAACGTTCATATACAGTAGGCGATAGACGACACTCGCTAAACAAACAATAATTTAGTTCTGCCCTCTTCGAAGCTAGTCTAGTATGAGTTAACAGTTTCCCGGCCAGTGGCGCGCGCGGCGTGCCCGATCCGCTCAATGAAGACGTCATAAACTAATGACAATATTACTTTTCACGATATTTTGTAACCGACAACCCTCCGCGGATAAATTGTCACGGCGACTCAAGTGGCTTGTAAAAATACACCTTAGCGTGGTGAAACGTAGGTGGTTTTTCGTTTGCGCGTCGCGTCGGTGGGGCGTCGCTCCTCCGCCGCCGCCGCCGGACAGGGTTGTCAAAGCGTGCAGCAATAAATATAGTTGCACTTTCACTTAAG
The DNA here is from genome assembly GCA_947037095.2 of Nycteola revayana. Taxonomy (NCBI): domain Eukaryota; kingdom Metazoa; phylum Arthropoda; class Insecta; order Lepidoptera; family Nolidae; genus Nycteola; species Nycteola revayana. The sequence goes on from OX344840.2 coordinate 10,180,246, forward strand.
AGAGGAGAATGGAGTTTAATGATCTGTGCGTAATGTCCTTGAAACATAACTTCCGGAATGTTTTGGAATCGTAAAAAAGTCGCTGCATCATCCGTCGGTCGCGTGACCACGATTGCTGCTTTCCGTTCGGGGACCTTTTAATGTTTGTATTATGTCAGTTTTTTATAGAAATGTCATGAGAAATAGCAGGATCTATATAAAGTAAGTAGAGCAAAATAATACGGGGCATTCTCCATCGCCGCGCTTAGTTTTTTTAAATACAACAACAGACAAACATTTAATATTCTGCTATGATTAGTCAGATACGCTATTTAGATTAAGATACACTAATAAGTTGTACAATGTATAAGACAATATTTGTGTATATTTATTTTCTTGCTTTTCTTCAGTCGTTAAATTAACCGCATCCATATACTTAATTGTGTAGCGAGACACTTCACCTATAAACTTTTTTTGCAATTCTTCCAATTTTCTAGTGAGTAATTTCTTAAAAGAGTAATTTCTTTATTTTAAAAGAATAAAGTTACGTTCTATTGTAGGTATAACCGTCTATGACTGAGTGAGTACTTTATAATATACAACGCGAAACTAGAATTTTGGAGAATAGATTTATGTATCCAAGACGAGCACTAAAGAAAGCTTTGTTCTCACTTTATAGATTGAATAACGAATGAAAAATTTTCGTTCGTACCTATCTGTTTTTGTTGCAAATAAATGGATGGTAATAAATAGCCGTGTTAATTGCAGATGCTGAACATCCCACTTTCGGGAAAACTTTAGGCATTCAGGAAGAGGTTAGTTGACATGCATAAAAAAACAAAATTTAAACTTTTTTTTTTCTGAAAGTTTTGTTAAAACTGTCGTAAGAAACCCAAATATCGGTATAACTTCGAATCATAGAAGTGAAAGATGGCAGTATACATTAAAGATCAGGTATATTTTGACTGTTTCGCCTTATTCGACATGAAAAATGGTATCTGCTATTTTTCAAGGCACAGTTGATAAATATAAAATTGTACGATCTTTTACAGCAGCCGTGACGTCGTGATACACATAACCTATACCTAGCCCTTGCAGACACCGTTATCGCCTCAAGATATTTATTTTAGAGCTTTCGTCCCTCAAAATAATACCATATGTTTTTTTTCCTTAACCAAATAAATGCAATTTAAATAAATGTCAACTAGCCTTTTAGAGATGGAATGGTTAACGTAGGCCTGTGCCTGCAGTATGCTGTCGCCATTGTTGTCGTATATCTGGTACTAGGAGTTAATAATTGTCTTTTAAGCTGTATGTTTCAATTACTGTGTCTATCGTCTACACACTCTACTAACTCGAGCACTGACACAATCACCGACTGGATCAGACTCAGCATCACAGTTCGGCGATCATTGAGCGAAACAATAAATTAATTTACTCATATGAGGTGAATACATCTCGGGCTCGACACTCGCTAAAAACTCGGCTCCGTTCAATTTATTAGAGTCCCATACATATGTATGTGTTGCCGCAGTGACTCAGTGACCCGCCGCCGCTGAAAAACTCCACCTAATGAAATCGATTGAATTATACATTAGACCGGGACCATTTTGGGAATTACTTGGACACACATCGGACAAAAAGTTTACCAATTTTCTGATGCGATATCCGATACATTGGTTGTTCCCGCTGCGTTATCATTCTTATCATTCATTCTGAAGTTACTTAAACTTCGAGTTAACTGTGTTTAACATCACTGAACTAATAAATAAGTAGTTGCTGTGGCCGGGTGCCCTTTGACTCGAATTAAGTCATGTTGCCGATTTTATTTGGTCTTAACTCTTTTGACAACGTTGAAATTTCTACTTAATTATTAAAACCACTATTCAACTACCACTTTTGTTCAATGATAGTTCATTGAACAAAAGTGGTTTTAATAATTAGATGTTAGAACATCTATTAACATACATATCGTTAACATTACAATGATTGTGCGAAGTGACCTGCTCCCGGCTCCAAATGAAATAGAAATGGCTTTGTGTGGCGAGTGCCAGGGCCGAGTTTTCTATGCCAGGTGATGTAGCAAAAGCCTTGGGGCTAACTACATATGTCCGTCCGAAAAAAAAGGCCGAGTTATCCTACAGTGCACGTAAGTACATTTAGAAAAATTGTAGGAACGTTTAGTTTGCAAGGAACGTATGAAATTAACAGAAGTAAATAAACTTTTGTGTTGCACAATTTGGGTATTTACATTCAATATTGTTAATTCTCACTTAGAATCGTTGTAAACCTGTTTCACTGTTATGTAACAGTTTTGAAACAAAAATGGTTTTGTTATCAGCGATCAGTCTATTGACACATCGTTGGTTTGATGTTAGGTTACCGTAGCCAATATATGTATAATGCTATAGGTACAAGAAGAACTCACATGTAACATAATTCTTTCTCATATTTATAAGCTTTGGCGACATTACTTACTCTCTACCTTATTAGTTTGGCCAAGGTATTCTGTATGAGTAGCAGGTGGAGATATTTCTTCAGCCGAATAGAACATTGAACATTGATTCAATTCTATAGACTTAGCTGAGTCAGTAGTCCAGTAGAATCAAAATGGCGGGCAGTTGATTCGGTCTACCTTTTAGCCATTGTAGTTTTTTGAACAGCACGTTTACATAGGCTTCGTCATTACAACCCTTGGCAAGCAAGGTTCGTTGAAGGATATTGCCATAATCACCACGCTTGGCACCTTGAGTAGCCTTTTACGACACCCATGGGAAGACTTGGGGTGGTAAACCACATGGCTTGATTTTTTTGTAACTTGTGTTTGAATAAAAATAATATTTTCTATTGTACTACAAATTAAATCTCCCTATTAATACCCTAAAATGATTACCCAATAAAGTAACTGCGTTAAAGCGAGTACCGTTTCAGGCACAAGTAAGTGCATCACATCTAATGTGTATGTTGTTTAGTAATGTAGATGTTCCAGGTGCAGGCGTCACGTGCGCGGGACGTACGCGGGTGAACCACAAGTGGGTCAGCTAGCGGGCGCTGAAGGACTGCTCGCCCGCACTGTACCTACTGTGGGAGTCCACCATCTTACGGAGATTATTCTGGAAACCTCCGACTGCTGTCACTCAATTCAAATGCATGGTAATGTGTCACGTGGCCACACGTGACCGACGTTGTTTTGTTTTTATTAATACCTACCGGCGCAGTTAGGTGATAGGTACCTATATGCTAATAAATAACTTATCTATTCGAAGTCGCTGTGCCAATACCTGCTTATGCATCTGTAGAATACTTACTTATCGTTTAGGGTAGTTTCCCTAAGTACCTATTAATATGATAATATATTATAAATATTAGTAGGGATAATCGGCCGTAGCACAGTCAAACTTATGATCTTGTGGTGCCCGGTTTGATCTCCACCCATTCCACGAGCTTAGTTAAGGGGCACGAGGGGTTAAGAAAAACAAACAACATAATAATATTGTACTTTCATACCTGACAGCTTTTAGGCTAAAGTTATATAAACTATTATTATACGTAGCAATAAACAAATAAAATTAATTAATTAAATCAAAAATAAGCCAAATATGTTTTGACTATTTACAAATACCTGTAATAGGTTTACGTGAATCAAAACTTTTTTTTTTTTTAAGAACATATTTTTTTACTTAAACCTATTACAGGCTTTTACCTACAGATAGTCTAAACGCATATATATAAACATAACGGTTAACAAAAATACTAGTAGACTGCAAAATTCTCCTAGTTATCTTTACAAAAAACAAAAAAAAATGTGAATGTTTTGTTTTTTGTAATTTATATTTGAAACCCTCAACCGTAATATTTTATTTTTCTTCCAGTGATTATTAAATAATTGCATTAACTAAAAGTCCCATAACCTCGACTTCGGCTCGGGTTAGCCCTTGGCAAGGTACTGTCAAGTGGTATGACGCCTATAATAAAGGGTTATGGCGTTCATAGCAGTGGCGTAGCTACCAAGGGGCTAGGCGGGGCAGTGCCCCAGGGCCCTCAAGCTCAGGGGGCCCTCGAATCCTTACCAGAAAATCTCAACCGAACTCAACTTTTGAAAATTTCTGCCATTTTCAAAATAAATATGACAGGTGGCCACTCGAGTTTAATCATGGCAACTCAGTTGTGAGAAATTCCAAAGTTGTAAAAAGAGAATTCCCCTAAATTATTTGTGTGGGTTGACAGTGTTATTAACGTTTTCATCAATTTGTCGGATATCAATGTCTGCATATTATTATTTACGATTTCTACTTAACTTTATTGTTGAATGTGATTATAAGGCGATAATTATGTTTGTTATATCAGTAGAATTAGAAATGTACTAAATATTTATTTTTTTCATCCATTGATTATTTATTAACATACAAGTTAACGTTTTCATACACAGGGTTTCTTTTAAATTGGCCAATAGATACCTAAATCCGTAAGAGATACCTACAAAAAACATTGTTAGGAGACTAGCTCTTTCTTGTTGTGAGGTATGCAGTAATAACCAGATCGGAAAATAGACAGCCAATTGATATAGAAATAAAACAAGTGTTTCTAGGCTTTTATGCAGCCATCAAACACGGCGCAGCAGATATTGTCAATCTAGTAACTACATTATTTAAAGACAAAAATATTGATTTAAAAAAATGTGTGGGGCAAGGTTATGATGGAGCCAATGTGATGAGTGGCGTGTATAATGGTGTACAAAAACGTATTAAGGATATCCAGCCTAACGCGGAGTATGTACATTGTGCCACTCATAATTTAAATTTGGTGATAAATGATGCCATTAGCAGTTGTGTGGAAATACAGAATTTTTTCGCAACGATGCAAGATTTGTATAACTTTTTCGGTAACAGTATGAAGCGTTGGGATCTACTATCAAAATTCACAGGCGAATCAGACACCACTCTAAAAAAACTAAATCCCACTAGATGGTCCAGTAGAGTCAATACGATATCTGCAATAAAACTTCGTTTTTTTGATATTATCAAAGCATTATCAGAAATGGTTTTAAAGAGTCCTAATAAAGATGAGCGCAATGAAGCAGAGAGTATTAAAACAAAAATTCTAAATTTCGTGTTTGTGTTGCTTTGTGAATTCATGCATATTGTATTGAATGACATCAATTATGCATCCAACATTTTACAAAAATCCGACATAAATTTGGATGAGGCAAGTAAAGTTTTAGCAGAGACCAAAGCAAAGTTGCAAATTTATAGAAATGATTTCAAATTATTCAAGTGCAAAGCCTGTGAAACTGCAAGAAAATATGGTATAGATACCCACTTTCAAGAAAAAAGGCAAAGGAAAGTAAAAAATCATTTTGATGAATTAACTGCTGATCACCGATTTTCAAACCGAGAAGAAATATTTAAAATTGTGATTTTCAATAAGGTACTTGATACATATAGCTCAATTAAATACCCGTTTTACTGGCATGAGTGCAGTTTGTCAAACATTCGAATTTTAACACCAACATTTTTATTACATGTTGATGAAGCAACTTTATTACAAAAGTGTGACAATTTCCAAAGAAAATATTCCGATATAATAGGCCCTAGCTTTTCACTTCAATTTGTTAATATTTACCACCTACTTGTACCTCAATTAACTCAATCATGGACTGTTCACCAATTAAGTAAGAAAATAATGAGTAAATATGGAGTGCTAGAATGCGATCTAACGGAAGTATTTACGGCAATATTATTATTCTTTACAATTCCTGTCACTTCTGCAGTAGCTGAAAGGTCATTCAGCAAATTAAAAAATAATTAAAAAATATTTAAGAAATAGTATGGGCCAAACTCGACTCAGACATTTATCGCTAATAGCAATTGAAAACAAAACCGCATCAAGTCTGGATTCAACCGAAGTAATTGATACTTTTTCGAAAACTAAAGCTAGGAAAAGATTGTAATAATTATAATCGTTATTTAGTCTGTTGGTAGGTCTGACCTTTATAATATATATTATTCATTTTAATTAATTGACCTTTATAATAATTAGAAGTAGCCATTATATAATTTTGTTTAGTTTAAACTTTAGTCTATTTTTGTTAATTAATTAAGAAAACATACTGTCTAACTTTTATAATTTTTGTAAATAGCTTGCATCGGCGATAGGTTAAATAACTGTAAGCTGGTGCCACGTATCTATGAACAAATAAATATATAATAAACACTTGAATCTTTTCTATTTCGTTTTATTGCCCAATACCTAAACCAAGTATTAAAATATTTGTAATTTATGTTGTTAGTGTTTAATAGTTTTATTACCTGCCCATGCACGAAAAAGAGCTGATGATAAAGTTGCTTAGCATTTTTAAAGTATTTGTATATTTAATGATTTAACTTCAAAAAACCTTACCAGTTTTGATAGCAGTGGGCCCCATTTTTTTATTTGCCACTGGTTCATAGTCACGTGTCACGACGCCGCAGTGTCAGTGTCGCGACACTCGTAGTTAAGTGTCACGACTTCCATAGTCAAGCGTCACGAGGACTCAGTGTCAGTGTCGCGACACTCGTAATTAAGTGTCACGACTTTCATAGTTAAGTGTCACGACGACTCCTTGTAAATGGCACGATGCCACTACGTACTATGATGCCACTACAGCAGTGTCAGGGGTATACCTACACAGCCTACCAAGCCGCATTATGTTAGTGTCGCGACATTCATAGTCAAGTGTAACGATGCCTCTTTGTAAATGTCACGATGCTTATAGTTAAGTGTCTCAACCTCTCTATTTCAGTGTCGCCACGCCTTTATGATAGTGTCACGACATTCAAAGCCAAGAAGCCTCTTTGTATATGTCACGATGATCGCTCGTGCTAGTTAGTTAAAGTGTTATAATATAATGTTTTATACGTATTCTACTACTAATTCATTTTTTTCATTGTCGCTAGCCTACTAGAAGCGTGACTGATACTACCTCTGTATTATTTCAAGGTGATGCCTATAAATTATTAGGATATTACTGTTATCTAACAGTTAGATTAATTTCATATCCTGTCGTCCATTGTTTATACCTTATTCAGTCACTCTATATATTTATAAAATTTAGTTATAGGTTAGGTTAGCAGCGATAGTAATAAAAACGACCTACCTAACTACTTTTGTTGTATATTAGTGTAAGAGTATCCTAAGTAAGTGGGTCCAGGCCAGCTGGAACCACACGCCACTTGGTTCTGTTCCGTGCAGCTTGTAGGTACCACAGTATAAGATGTTACATGTCTTGCGGAATGTTAGATAACAACATTAAAACAGGTTGGTGTCGTTACATCATAGTGAGAGAGTTCGTTAAAAGACTAGACTTTATTGCTTATCTAGTTTCTAGAAACGCGTCATTCGTCACAAAAAAGGAAGAGTCCAAATTTTCAGGAGAACTCTTCCATACAAACTGAACTAACCTATGTAAGAAAAACTACCTTATATGCAATTTTTTTATGAAGTAGATTAGGTAAATAGTTATGAGATAAAAACGTACATAGAGGTAGGCAGGATTAATAAAAAGCAGTACAAATTTGAGCTGAGAACAAAGCTAGTGAGAATATGTTGTGCGCTACGATAAACAACAATTGTTGTATTTGAGCGAGCCGCCGCCGGCAGGGGTGCTCCGCAGACACACCGAGTCTGGGCCTTTGCTCTCTAAGATAATACTCAGACGTCGGTTCCTTCAAGTGAGTTTCTTGCTAGAGCAGCCGATTCCTTAACTGGTGGTAGTAAAATATATGTGTGTCCAGTATTATGGAAAACAGTTTTTTTAGCAAAAACAGTTATTGCCAGTACCGTGATCGATGTTAATTTCAGTAGCACATACATTTATGTGCAGCAACCAGTTTAGATGAAATAGAATATTGTAACGTAAAATTATAATAAAAACGACGACTTCAGTTAAAACATTAAATAGATATGAATAATAATCCGAGCTTAGGTAACAGGGGAGCCCGTAGTTGTTGTACATGTGGAGACAAAAGGATAGCTGACTTTAATTTGTTAAGTGTACGCACTAGTTTACAGAATCCGGATTTACGAGTGCATCGGAAAGTGAATTGCAAACCGGAAAGGCGCACAGAAAATTGTTATATATGGAAAGCAACTATATTTTTATTATTCTGTTTGTGTATATATGTATTGTGCTCCTAGTGCACTTCTGTCCATCGTTGAACTCCAGTGCTCTCCGTTTCTACTAAGTTCCGCTGCCTAGACCTGTAACATAAATAATATGATATTAGACAAATTTATGTAAATATAGCATTAATTGTATTTCTATAACTGCGGATGTGGAGACACAAAAACAGTACCAAGACTTAAAATTAACTATAGATACCCACTGGGGTCCCAAGTATGAGTAGTTCTTTGCTGTGTAGTACAGACATGATGTCAGCTATGTCTAAAGAAAATAAACACTACTTATCGGAACGGTGAGGTTACCACCTACTTTATTATTACCATGCCTTATTATGCCCACCAGCTTCTTTCTTTATAAAACTTTCAAGAAAAAATGCAACACGGACCCTAATAGAATATGAACTGGTATTATAGACATAATGTGGCAGACAAGTGTTGATGAGACCCGAACCAACGACCTGTGAAGCTGCATAGAAAGCTTGTGACATTGTTTGTTGCAATTTTTATATTATTATAGTATGGATGGGTCAACTAGTCGGGGTGAGCTAGACTGCTAGAGAAATCAATATAAATAGCATGCTAGTCGTAGGCGTATACTTGAACAAGTAGGATTTGAGTAGTGTTGAGGTGAGCTCGGTATCTGGTCATGGTGCATTGGTGATGGCGTGCGTGGCAGCAGCCCTGCGCGCGCGCGGGAGTCGATGCGCGATATGCAAATGGCGGCTACCGTATTGACCGCGCTATTGTTCCGCGCGTCTTTTATTTCCTTGCGGCATAACGACGCTCATACGCATGTAACTTATGGCCCCGCGCACAATGAGCCACCGTTTTGTACCAAACTCGTGTTTTTGTTTTAAATCCGAGGTATTGTCGATTGTTCACTCATACAGTTGCCGATATTTGCACAGCGCTGCGCCACCGCGCTGCGGGAGTACGATACCGCGTCATATTATTTAATCTCTTAAGTTTGGAGTCTCGTGCCTCCGACGAGATAAACATATCAAATGCCTATATTAAAAAAAATGTATCTATTATATTTTTTTTTTATTTATCTATATAATTTAAAATGTCCCCGTCTCGGTTTACTCTCGAAGCTTTAGTAATTAAAGGATAACCTTCAAAAAGATTAGGAACGTTTTTGTAAAACTGTACATATCACTAAATTACCTACAGTTAGACAAATGCGCAAAATCTCACAAAAAATGTAAGTCATAAATCCTCCCTCTGCCACCCACCATTGCTATTTATTAAGCTGAAGTGTAGTGGTGTAATTCATATTATGTACTTCCGAAAAAAAAATTGAGACAGTTATTTATGCCCGTTTTATGTATGTGTGGTGTATTGGTACTATTTATTAATAGTAACTGGAACAGAATTTATTACGTTTTCCAAAACAAATTTTAAGTAATTTAAATGAAGTGACTAAGTATCGATTGAAAGAGGTTTAGTTCCGGCCCCTACTCGTATAACATCTTACGTGCTGCGCAGCGCGTTCGAGATCCTGGCGTTATCTTAATTGGTGACCTTGTAATTTATAGTTAGTTAGGCACTACAACCCCCTCCCTCTACCTCCCCCACATCCTACCCCGTCGGATGACAGATGCTTGGCGGCTAACTACCGGTGTACACTGAGGGAATTCTATAGAGACGGAACTACCTACTTTAGATGTTGTATATCACAAATATAAGAACATTTATTGGAGTATACAATGTAGCGCAACTTCACATAAGATTATATAAGAATTTCAATTATGTATAACAAATAATTGTTTCCCTCTCTCCCAGCTGTTTAGGGCTAGTAGCATTAATGCCGCCATTATAATAAACCGCCATTTGCTTAAATGAATATAGAAATACGCCGAATGTAGTGGCATCACGCTTAAAGTTATTCAGAACACTTAATCGAAAGTATTATGTTACTAGCTTCTGCGCGCGGTTTTACTCATATTCCCGTAGAAACTTAATAAATAAATATAGCCGTCCTTCCTCGATAAACACTGAATTTAACAAAACAGACACACTCTTCAGCTTTGTATATTAGTATATAAATATAGTGGAGGAATCATTTTATGTACCTACATATTAGTTTCGTGAACGAATCAATTAAACATTGCAGACCGTTCGAATAGGTATACAAACAAAATAAAACGACAAATTCATACATGCACTATTCCAAAACTCAAGTATAAGTAACGTTGTACTAGTTTCTTACACAATTAAATAATTTAGAATAATCAGAAGATAGATAAATATAATATTTAGGTAACTCTATTTATAGATATAAAACAATCTAGTAATATTGGGTTCACTCTTGTTATGATTACTATATATCATAGGTGGTTAGTTAACTAATGACAATACATTATTTGTAACATAATGATTAGCTCCTGCATGAATTGGTAAGTACTAAATAAACCGACTATTTTTTCAGCATAATTATTAACATGATATGTTTTTGATGGGATAGTAGATTTGCGTCGTTAAATAGGTGTCATCCCCTCTATGAAGCGACGAGGCTTTGTGTAATCACAGATCGAGATGAGCAATACGTAAGACAACACTGATTTACTGTATCCGCGCTTAATCATAACATCGCACATCATAATATAACACATCTACATATCTGTGCACTCTGTATGCATAACATTATCGATGCAGATTACGAATTACTGCGATAATTTATAGCATTCATTATTCATTATGTATTCATTGTTTGGATATAAACATAAAGAAAACTGTGTCAATATGTAATGGCTATGGAAAGTAATTTCTCACAATCAATTTTGTTTTAAAAAACTTACCATAAATGAGATTAATGGTGTATTTAATGGTAATTACTGCATATTTCTTTCCCGTGAATAGGCAACTTGTCGCCCCTAAAATTATAAAATGGGAGTATATTCTACTAACTAAACCTAATTGAAAGATACATAAACTTTCCTAACTACACGTCGTGTGAGTGATAGATATAATATGATTCACACTTGGAATCTACAACTAGGAGTCTTAAATTTTGCAGGGACGTACATTCTAGGACGTAGGTGCTCACTAAAACTTGATTTTATGATATTCAACCCATTTCCCATGTACTCAGAATAATATACATAATTAATAAGGCATCTTTTACGACTAAACTTTTGAATGGATTAAAAATTCCGGATTAGTCACTATCTGGACATACAAGACTGGGTATGAGTGTGTCGAGTTGGTGAAACTCGGAATTAGGATCACTTATTATTTCGTCATCTGGACATACCGATATTTATATGTGTGTCTACTTAGTGAAACTTAAATTTAAGCTTTTTTTGTTTTCGTCAACTGGTCATACCTACTTCTTTTGCGAAAAAGAAGTACAGTCGGGTTAATAATCGTTTTCGTTTTATGTAAGAAACATTTTGAAATAAAAACACTTTTAGTCACCGGCCACCTCGGGAATACAAAAGAGCGTAATAAAACTAGTTATGACGATTATAGACAAGCATAGTGAAATGGTGACTGTTGATCACTATCGGTGTAATATCTTAGAAAATTCACAAATGGTAAATAATTTTACCATGACATACAAAATGATCCGTGCCTAATAGAGGCCAATGATGTGCCAAGTGATTCAAAAAAAATATCTGCGTGACTGTACTTTGTCATGAAATCGGGTAAAATGTGAGTGTGTGTCCAGCCGACGAAAACAAAAAAAGCCTAAATTTAAGTTTTACTAAGTGGACACACATATAAATATCGGTATGGCCAGATGACGAAATAATAAGTGATCCTAATTCCGAGTTTCACCAACTCGACACACTCATGCCCAGTCTCGTATGTCCAGATAGTGACTAACCCGAAATTCCATACATTAATCTCATTAGCAATTGAATACTATGCGTAATTAAAGGATATGTCCTTTGATTACGCATAATAGCATTTTTATTTGTGTAGAACATGTTAAACAAAGTAGGTAACAATTTTTGAAATCAATATAAATGTAAGTACTTTGTGTATCGAGACATTATAGGTAGTTACAAACTCATCATTTTTAGATATAGATATGATATCTAAAAAAAAGTAACTAGTTATTCAAAATTTAAATTATTTTCGATAAATTTGAAGTGTCCAAGAATTTTTAAGAATGATGCAATCCTTAGAATTTGTTATATGAATGTTTACGATTGAAGCTTGTTCCCAGAATGACGGTGTTTGAGAAATTACTGTTACTGCACTAACTAATGGTGACGTGACCGATGCCAGTACTTCGGGGAAGGTCGTCAGGTGAACGATAAAAAACGCGACTAGTCCCGCTACCCGGCGCTACCTGCACTCTACGAGCACACCTAACACGTGTTTATCGCATTCATAATCTTTACAGCTATTACTAATATTGTTCTAGTGTTTTTTGTCGACTGCGATTTATTTAATTTGATGACACATTGAAAGATGGCAATATTTAATTTAATTTGGGCGGTCAATCATTGTAATTGGAAATTGAAAATAAATTTATAAATGTTTTTTATGTACTATTGTCTCTTGTCTATTCGTACGCTTCCCGGTGCCGTCATAAATTAATCAGCATTTAAATACGATAAATTGTTTTGTTCATATTCTTCACACATTTTTTTTTTGTATCAGATAGTCCCTTTAGTGTTAGTTGTTACAGTTGACTTTCTCAATCACCCGTACTGTTTTGTTCCATCTCTACTAATAAGAAAAAGAGGTAAAATTTGTGGGGTTGTAGAGAGTAATCTCAGGAGCTACTGGATCGATTTGAAACATTATTTCAGTGTTAAATAACCCACTTATAGATAAAGGCTACGGGAACGGTAATTACGCGGGTGAACCGTGCACGGGAAGCTAGCACATTATATATCTTGGATAACGTTTCGGTTCGTTGAGCTGCGCATGACCATCTATGGAACAAAACTGATCAACTATGGAAAAAAAAAGTATAGTAAGTTCCTGAGCGGTATACACGTGTGATAAGAGTATTATTCAGTTCTCGCGCGGGGAACACAAGGGTTTTGTAGTCGATGTTTTATTATCTAAACAATAGGGTAAATGTCTTAGGTGTGACTGATGAGCGCGGCGCGGGACTGCCTGCGCGGGCGCACAAAGCGGACACAAAGCCTGACCCGACCTCTCGCTACCTCAAAAATAACGCGAACGAATTATATTTTATGAAAAAAATCTTTTAAAATATGTGACAGGAGCATTTCTTTAGTTTGTTGTTAATAAAAGGTTTTGATGTATGGCGGCGCGGCGCGGGGGTGATTTATGTGGAACTACTGTGCCCCCTGTAATGTGTGTTTGATGGAGTGCTGAGACACCGTCTTTATGAAGTGAACTCTTCACTTCACGACGATATCATGAGGATACATTTATACCTTGATTAATTTATCTTCATTCCATCGTTACATAGAGTAGTCGCATTCATCTATTAACTGTATAAATGTAGAGAGATAGAGTTACACATTGAAATATGTGTGAAATAAACATATTCTGGATATATCTATACTAATATATAAAGCTCAAGTGTTTGTTTTTGATCCGATTCCGATCCGATTTGTAATTGTTTTTCAAACTTGGATAGCACATTTATTGAGGAAGGCAATAGGCTAGGTTATTTAATTATGAAATGCCTTCGGGAACGGGAGCTGTGGCAAGCAAGAAACAACTACGTCAGTATTTCCACTGCCCAAGACCGTTAGTATACTCAATCATTATTTAAGATTTTAATGTGGCAGCTAAAGATAAGTGTGCGAGTGTGTATCTGCTTACACATCTTAAATATTATAACATAATAAAAGTATCAGTTACCGACATAGCCCAACGGATTAGTTCGTTAAAGTGGGAATGGACAGGCCGTATAGTTGGGGCCGAAAAGTTCTCGAATGGAGACCACGGATCGGCAAGCGTAGCGTAGGACGTCCATCTACTCGATGGACGGATGATCTGGTTAAGGCCGCGGGATCACGGTGGATGGAGGCCTATGTCCAGCAGTGGACGTCCTACGGCTGAAATGATGATGATGATGAATAAAAGTATTCTGATTTGAACACGCAACTTTGTAGTTTCACTTTAGCTATTAATAGCATTATATAAATAATAGGTAGGTTTATAAGAATTAAGGTAATTTTCCTATGAACTATTCAAATATCTTCATTTCAATACTGTCGGTATTGAAATGAAACATTTGATAGTGTGATTTAACCAAATATAGTTCGATTATGTTATGGTTACGATATAGAAAATACTATTATGTAGAGTGGAGTTTTTTTATATGTACATTGTATACCTAACTAGATGTCCGTAGAACTTTTACTCTCCATAATGTTAATAATTGTTATAGTCAAAACGGCAGATACTACGTAAGCGATGTCATTATATCATTATATTGCACCGCACAACTAGGTATTATTCGATTAAATGTCATATAATATTATCTACTTGAAGTCATACCAAATCCATGAAAATCAATAATAATTCAAATTCATAATGTAAGCGAAAACTTTTTAAAGTCCGTACATGACTGGTAGCTACGGAATCCCGAGTGTGATCCAACATGCGCTTGACCAGCGTTTTTTGTTGAAAACTCACTCGCTCCTTATAATGACATGGTAATTTAAAAAGTGTCTGTTAAATGTTTGCTGAGTGATATTGTCGAAACATGGGTAGGTAGCGTCGATTGATTTGACAAACAGGAATATCAATGAGCACCGCATCTACAACGCAAAGTGGATCACATATGGATGAGTTCTGGAAATCTCCCGGCATCCTCGCTCCTCCACCGCGGTACCTACGGGGACACGGGGGGGAGATCAAATTATGATCTTAAATTAATAAGGCCTGGGCTAATTATATTCATGTTTGATCAGGCAAATAACCTCTTTCCACCTGATGTTAGGTGACAGTGGGGTCATAATATAAAGACAGCTATTGCCACTGCCAGTACAGAAGATGTACAGCACTAGCCTCATCCTGCCGATCCACAAGATGCTGCTTCACGCCGCGTCGCAGCCGGTGCGGTGGGAGGAAACACGTGCGATGGAAAAAAGAAACATTTTTACCATTATGTGGTATTTACGCCATCCTGGGAAAATAAACTTTACAAACACCCTACAAACAAGTCTTTTTTTATCCATCTTCCACGGATGATATACGATATAAGTAATGATATACAAAGTAAATGATTAACAAAGGTTTAATTATGTAGACAGTCAATAGAATAAAAAAATCATCAATATTATTATCTAGGGAAAATATGTTTAATGATCACAACTGAAACAAGAGCAGTAGAATATAAATAGAAAAAAAGTTATAGGTATGGGATTTTGTATATGTAAAGCGCATTTATTTTCAAATTAATTAAATTTCCCTTTGAAAGCCTTAAGTGTTTTGGGAAACATTTATATTTTGCGTAAATATGTTTTCATTAAATTGAACATCAGTGTTCGTGGTATGTATGTATTAATTGGCTTTCGTCGCTTTCATAAATAAAAATAAATATGAAGCTAATGCTTTTAATAATTATAAGTTAATCCAAATTATTTAATTATTTCCCAGGTATTTTACCGAGCGTCGGTGTCCCACATAAATCACGGCGGTGCTTCACGCACGATGCCAAGACTGAGTGGGTCACAATGACCCCCGCCCGGTGCGACACGACGACGACGCGTCGGAACGAATCTGCCAAAGGGTTCCCCACGCCACGATGATTTACTGGTGACAGGCACCAGCACAGGTGTGGACATGTCTCAATAATGTTTTACTACTTTTTAGTGTTACGTAAAAAATAGAATATAGAATTCAGATAAATGTAACAATTTTATTATATATTTTCGTTGATCTAAAGTGGTTAATAAATTTGTTAGGAATGATTAAACAAACAGTATTTATTCTTTATTACACACAGTAAATATACAACATACAGTTTATACAACGAAAACAACATGTACAAAGGCGAGCTCATAATTAAATAATAATTTTTCTTCCAGCCTTTATGAAAGATGCATTTGATTAAAAGTGCATAGTCATGGTACAACGGACGAATAAAGAAAAATGAGAAGAAGAAGAAAAGAAAAATCATTTATTGAACTCACAACAGTAATAAACAGATGAATTGTATAAACAAGAATATCATAAAACAAAAAGTAAAATAAAAAGAGTACAAAAACGGCAAAGAATCTTATAATAATTTATACCAAATTGGTTAATACATATAAACATACACACTAATAGATACATATGCAACTAAATGCTTATATTTAAACCTGTTGTTAATTATAATTTACTAACTTATATATGTCCAAATTTTGTAATAATATAAGTACTGGGCCAAAAAATACTCCTTTGTTCATCTTTTAAATGCGTTGAGAGAAGAACAAGCGCGAATGAGGTGTGGAAGGGAATTCCATAACCGCACTGCACGGACGGTAAATGAGTGGTCATATTTACTAGACACGTGAAGAGGGTTCTTTAAAAGAAGAGCGGTGGCGGTACGACAGGGATTGTCTCTAGGTATCAAATACACAAAGCGTTCGCGAAGGTATGCAGGGGTATTGGGCAAAAAGGGAATTTTAAACTAGCTTGGTTAAATTTTTAATAATATTACTCGAATCTACATCATTTCTGACTTAAGTTGTCCCCCATTAGCTATTCTACTTGACCTTATAGTTTGGCAATAAAAAGTTCTACAGTTAATATACGTACGTATCCGACGTGGATTGATAAAAATGGCATAGTTTTATATCGTTTCTATAGAAAAGATATGATCTATCACCAACAGGTGAGTTCGAGAGGTGGCAGTGCGCCGATACGTCGCGGAGACGTGCCGGCGACCGTCACGCACCGGGGACAAACTGCGCCTATCTGATTTACAAGAAAGCTTAGATTAACATCTTTATTGCACGATGCGAATTAGGTGTTATTTTTAACCGATTTCAAAGGAAAGGAGACCAATACGTGTTATTCGTATAGCTTCTGTGTATGTATTGCACAGAAACACGTACATATATATCTACAGCAGCGGTAGAGAACCCATTTTAAATAATCTAAAAGTGTTTTTTTTGTGATTTAGATTTGACGTGCGGTTATGATGGTCTAAAATCTTGGCCCCACATGCCCAATGTAATGCTATCCAACAGTCTGGGCGACAATAATACGAAAGTATTTAATACCGAAAATATGCAAATGATTTTGAAACGCCTCTTAGCTAACGACAATATAATTTGGTTCAACAATAGGTGCTTTTATGGAATGAAATTATTCTGATTACTATTAACTTTATATTTCGCGACATGTCAATTATCTAATGATTGTCCAACATTAGTGACGAAGGGAATCTGTATAGCATCGGTTAAATTATAGACAATACCAAAAATTTGGTGTGTATGCTATTCTCATGAATGTTTTTTTTTTATAAAACATAGGTAACATTTGTATTCCTCATTAGCATTTAAACAAATAAGCTATCAGTGAGTCGGCTGGCGTGCACTGAGCGTGGTCCTCCGTGTGCGCGTGACGTGGAGGGTGCTCCGTTTTTAATTACCGCGACAATCCCATTGTGCGACGCCCCCAATTATCTGTAGTCATAATGACACGACGCTTCTTTGACTCCGCTGATTTGAGCGGTTTTTATATGCAAAGTAGGTGTCGCGTGTGTGACGCTCACTAGTGGGATTCTCTAGGTATAGGTAGGGTATGCAAATGTCGAAATTACGAAAACCTATTATTTGAAAAAGTCCGTCAAACTCTCATTCTTCTCATTTTTAGAACTGTAGTTTTAGCTAAGAAACTATAAAATAGGTTATAAATAACGAAGTTTTGAGGTGTTTTCCTAAAAGCGATAATAAAGTACATATCTAACAAATTATATCAATAGATGTTTCAAAATGCAAACATCATGTTAGTTTTAGTTGTAGGTTTGAATTGAATTGTGACAGCTGTTGTTAAAAAATATTAAAATTAAAAGAAGTAGGTACTTTTATCTTGTACGGTTCAAAGTGTAAAATTTAATCTCAAAACAAAAAATACACAAACACTAAAATAGTGACACAAATAGAAACTAATAAATGTCGAATGCTGAGCGGCTTGTCGGCCGAGGGCCGTGGGTCGCCTAATGTATTCGCGAAATAGTTTAATTTAGCGGCGACATCTATCGGCCATGTTTGCTCCGACAGTTTTCATTAGACCCGAGGGTCGCTACCCTCCGCTGATTGAAAAGCAAGACGATTGTGTTACACTAATGTTTAAACTGTACGCAATGTAGCATTGTGTCAGTGTGTCGCGTGGCGCTGTTGTACTAAGTTATTATAATGTTGGTGGTATTTTTGATTGGCATATTGGTATAGGCAGGGAACCACGCGCAACAGTTACATTTAATATGAATGCTGTAAATAAATAACTTTGTAAAGCTAACATAAATATTAAAAATATACTTTCCAATGACTATCTTTTCTGGTTATAGAGTCGAACAATAACAAAAAACAAACTACCTATATTATACAACCTATATAATTATTAGCACACCTAATAATAATTATTAGCACAGTAATTATTATAATTTTATTTATTTATTTATGTACACATACACACAGAAGATATAGATACAACAAGACAGACAAACAGCAATGTACAAAGGTACTACTTATTTCTTAAGAAATCTCTTCCAGTAGACCTGCGAGAGAAGTCAGAAGTAGAAAAATTTAAAAGCGTGTAGGTAGATACACATACCAGGCCACTCAGAAAGTATTGCGAAAAATAGTTTTTATATATGGGAGACTGGCCGGTTAGAATCTTTTTCGAAAATATGATTACTTGTAAGTAAAAATATGTGTGTTCCATTTTCAAAATTTCCCTCCACATTTTTTGCGAGCCAATTCAAAGTATCGTGTCTTACTGAAAATTGGATCTGCGCCGGGAACATTTTAGAGCTATGATTTTTTACGATTTCAAGTGTCGCCTGAAACCGGATAAAACGTTCGATAGACTTCAAATGGCATTTATGGATGAAAGCCCCTCCAAGGCAACCGTGTATCGTTGGTATAACGGTATAGGCGCGGTCGACCAACCTTGGGGGATGAAGAAAGAAGCGGTCGCCCTTTGACGGCTATTACGGAAGAAAACGTGCTAGCAGTGAAAAATTTAATCCAAGATAATAGGCGAATTACATATCAGGAGATTCAACACATATTAAAGATTGGATCGGGAAGCGTTCACGAGATTCTACACGGGCATCTTCGCGTGAGGAGGATAGTATCGCGCTGGGTGCCGCACTACCTCACCGACGCTCAGAAGCAGGCCCGGGTGGAATGGTGCCGTGATATGCTGAACAAATTTGAAGCAGGCTCGTCTCGGCGTGTTTACGACATCGTAACAGGTGATGAGTCCTGGATTTATCAATACGATCCAGAAACCAAGCGCCAGTCGACAGTTTGGGTGTTTCAAAATGAACCAACGCCTACCAAAGTGAAGCGATCTCGAAGCGGGGGGAAGATTTTGATCGCCAGCTTTTTTAATTTGACTGGCCACTTGGCCTCAAATCCCTTACGAGATCAAAGAAGCATCAACGCCGAATGGTATACTACCAAATGTTTACCAGAAGTTTTTTCTGTTGTGAGCAACAAGCGACCAAACACAGGGCTCCGCGGACTACTGCTCCACCACGACAATGCGCCTGCACACACCGCGCTCAAAACGAGGGACTTCCTAGACAGCACACCAGTCAAACTCCTGGGTCACCCTCCTTACAGCCCTGATCTAGCACCGTGTGACTTCTTTTTATTTCCAAAAATAAAAAATCAGCTCAAGGGGATACAATTTTCGTCGCCGGAAGATGCGCTGGCTGCGTTCGAGCAGGCTGTAAACGAGGTGTCTACGGCGGACTGGAAAAAGTGTTTTGAAAACTGGTTCAGACGCATGAATCTTTGTATAGAGGCTGGTGGAGAGTACTTTGAAAAGATTTAATAAAAATATATGTACCTGTAGAACAATTTTTTTTAGTGTCGCAAATCTTTCTGAGTGTCCCACGTACATATAATAACTACATATATACATAAATACATACATACAATATAATCATAAACTACATACTATAAGTATATGAATACATACTTATATTTGGGATTCGATGTTTCTGATGATACATGTGGACTAGAAGGGGATGAGAAAGAAACATTAGTTTTACGCTTTATTCAGAACAACAAAAACCTTAGCCAGACGTGGTCAAAAAATTTAAAAGGAAATTATCGATAGCAGTTTTGCATCATATACAGGGTTGATACGACAGAGGGACTTTCCTTTAAACTGCCTATACTAGGTACCATTTCCAAGCTCTGTACCAAAAATCAATTAAATAGGAGCAGTAGTTTAGTCGGAAATGATTTTTTAGTTTTTGCGCCGTTTGAACACGATGTATCTTTATATACTTATATTCATATATATGATGTTACGAAGAGGAGAGATAGTATTCTTTTAATTTAATTTTGAATGATGAAACAGTATTGCTATTACGGATATAAGCGGGCAGCGAATTCTACAATCTGACCGCATGTACTGTAAAGGAGTAGGAATAAAAATTGGATTTGTCGGAGGGAAATCTGAGGATAGACTTAAGATGAGACCTACATTGAGCGTCCGGAGTATGTAGAAAGGAGAAACGGTCACGTAGGTAGGAAGGATAAGTAGGATTGTACAGGATGTTGAAAAGGAGACATAATATCCGAGTATTTCTGCGAAGGCGGATAGGGAGCCACTTGAGATCCTTGCGAAACTGTGAGACATGATCAAATTTTCGAAGGTTGAATATAAACCGAATACAAAGATTTTGCAAGCGCTCAAGCTTATTTAATAGCTCCTCAGTGGCATCCAAGTAGCAGATATCAGCGTAGTCCAGAATGGGTTGTATAAGAGACTGAGCGAGAATAATTTTGGTTTTCAACGGCAAGAAATGCTGGAGGACCCTAAGTGAGTGAAAAGTGAAATGAGCCTTTTTACTGACCTCATTTATATGCGCCTTCCAAGATAAGTTACGGTCAATCAGAACCCCTAGATTTTTAACAACATCAGGATATCAAAATCCACGGAGTTGAAGGCATTACTAAAGTCGAGAAGTACCAACACTGTGAGCGACCTATGCTCCATGGCCCAGCGAATATCCTCGGTGACTTTAAGTAATGCCGTCACTGTGCTTTGGCCTGGTCGGAAGCCTGATTGAAAGGGGCTAAGGATACTGTTCTGAGACAAGTATTCAGAAAGTTGGCGATGAACTAAGTGTTCCAGAACTTTTGACAGAAACGGGAGGATCGAAATGGGACGAAAATGGGATGTTAGAGAAGGATTAGTTATTTTAGGCAACGGGATAATATTGGCTTGTTTCCAGTCAGTTGGAAAGCAGCAGGAATATAAGGAGAAATTAAGGATATGCGTAAGGACAGGCAATAAAGTAGGGAGTAGAGGAGTAAACATTCTGGAGCACAATTTGTCTTTACCAACAGCCGAAGAAGATATAGACAGTAGCGATTTTCTGACCTCGTCCTCATTCACTGCTGTGAATTTGAACTGAGGAGATTGTGGAGCCGGCAAGGAAGAGAGATATCGCAAAGTAGCGGCCTTGATAGTGGGATCAGGTAGAGTGGGAGAGGAGGAGAAATGCTGATTCAAACCACACAAATCAAGACCACTCTCATTTGATAGGGATTTGCCGATACCATTAAGCTTTGAGAAATTTCCACATTTTGGATGAATCACGATTATCAAGACATTTGTGAAAATGGCGACGTTTAGCATCTCTACACAGAAAATTACAGCGATTTCGTAACCTTTTGTAAATATTCAAATTAACATCATTCGGAATGCGCTTATATTTTCTTTTAATATAATGTTTGTACTCTGTAGTAAAAATAATAATATTTACGATCTAGCAGTTAGTACTAAATTGAAAACTTGTATCAAATACCTTGTATACTTCCTGTAGGATAACCAGTTAAATATATCAGTGTGTGTGACACACTACTAAGTATACACTCACAAAGATTTATCAGACTCTAGATAGACTTGAAAGTGTTTGCCGTTAATCACAGCTTGGCGCGCAGAAACTGCAACTCCCGTGGTCAGACGTCTGTTGCTACATCTATATGTTGTATGAATTGAAGATTATTTTATGTGTAAAAATAATATTTTTGCTCAAAAAGAGTTGGGCACCTTTAAAATCGCTTACTAAAACCAAAGCTAGCCATGGAAATTATCTATGGCTCTCATAATGTTTGGATTAAAACCTACCAGTATAATAGGCCACCGAAACTCTCTTCACTACTGTGCAATGCAATAATAATATGATTTGTTTTCCCTATATCACATAAAACAATACTTGTTATCCCGAGAAAGGGTTAACAATCACTAACAAAGAACGAATTCCCACCTAAAATTCGCACAACCTCACAAAAGTTAACAAACAATCAAAGTAAGCTTTATAGTTTGCCAATATTGACGTGTAACGGCTCATTAGGATCGATTTAATAGAATTAAGCGACCCTCGGCGACCCCCCGCGGGGTCATTGGGGCCCCCGGCCGGTCACATGTCACTACAAAGTGCGTATTGACAAACAATTGATTGCGCACACGACCGCGTTGTGATTGACACTCGCACAATATATTGGAAATGTTTTAACTCTCATTAAGGATCGACGTTAGATAAACAAATAGACGCGGCGGGGGGCTGCTTGTGCGAAATAACGTATGGATGCTTTTAAGAGTTGTGTATTGACTCGTTGTAAAGACATGTATTGAAAGCTTGTTCTATAAAGAATTCGGTTATCTTTGATTTTTTCGTGACAATAGGAATAAAAAAATCAATCAAAATATTCTTTATCCATAGACATTTAAAATATTTTAAATCACGTTCTTATGATGCGCCTCTTTTTTTCTACCACCAGTTCTGGACGTGGCAACTCTGTGAAGAACTGGCAAGAAATTTAGAGAATATTTTTTTAAATAAATGTTTTGTTACTATTTATTAATAAAGCATATTTTTTTGTTTGTCAATGTCCGCACAGTTTCCCCAGAGAAGAATCCCATAAGACATGACGTTATGAAAATTACTAAAGCAAACCTTTCTGGCAGTATCCACATCAGTGAATCGTCTCATAGTTTTAACAGTGTAAGCCGCAGAGCTAAGTTTTCCTGATAGTTTCACAATTTGTGGGCCCCATTGCAATTTGCAGTCAAAATTTATTTCCAAAAAGACAGTTAACTCCACTGGCTCCTTCCGAATACCATTTACTTGCACATTCCAATCTTGTGATTTTATAGAAACAAAAAAATATTGTTAATTTGCAATTGCTATAGCAGTTATCGTGTTTAGTGAGTTAATCAAAATATCTACCTATATTATTTTTTTAAATGATTCAGATCCACTTAAAGTCGACATATTCATTACACGTGGTAAATTTTAACAGTCAGCAATCGGTAGAAGAAAATGAAAGTAACAAGAATTTCGGGACATATCCTTTATCGACCAACAGAAATTACACAATGAGTTACGTCTCGCAGCCTCTTAGCAGCATCAGACAATATCAGTGCATTTCTCACGGAAATCATTTTAACGAAAAACGTGATAGAGCGTCATATTCCTAGAAACAAACAATAGCGCAGGCAGTATCTGATACTAACGTTCGATGGAGAAAAACTCACCTACGTGTAAGAAGCAATAACAATGACGGGAAGCAAGGTGTTGATGATCAAATAAAACTGACTCAAGTACAGTTTTTCAGTACATCTGTCAATTAGTGATAATTGGACAGCTAATAATAATTGCAATTAGGTGTTATTTTATGTCCAATATATTTGCATTTGAAGGGCGTTTGATACGAACAAATTGCTTGGTCCCTAAGGATGCTAAGTTATGATCTGAACACGTGCAGATCATAACTTAGCATCTAATTCAAAAGATACCGCAATACATATATATGAAGTACTTACTTTCTATATTTTCTACAAAGTATATTTTTAAGACAATTCCTAGACTTCATTTCATTAAAGAAGTAATGGTACAGCTATGGTTCTTATTGAATTTATCTATGGTTAGCAGCGGTTCAAAATAAATGAAATAATTTAAATAATTATTTAATCACTACTTATAGTACTAGTTGTTACAGTCAAAAACTCCTTGAGATTGTAACAAGCCAAGAAGGAGGAGCGATGCAAGTGTAGGTAGGGGAGCGAGGGGCTTGTTGTAGCAGGGGTAAGTAGTAACAGGCTCTTTTCACTAGGATTAAACGCTATTAACGTATTTCTTTGACTCGATTTGACCTATAAACCGCGCCGCATCATGTTGCCATAGCCTGAGTCCCACCGGCCGGCGCAGTAAGTGGAAGTGTGCACGCGCTTCATTTTTGCCAGGTAATATAAAATTGTACTGTCGTAAAAATTCGGTTTGCGTTTTTAATATCGACTAATTTCAAATTTACTATATCTTATTTCCATTCAAATTTATCCATCTCTGATAATGTGTAACAGTTTTTATGATTGCTAAATTGTTTAAATAGTTATCTTGATAAATGTTAAAAATCATACCATAGGGTTAGTTGTAACAAAATCTCGGGGCTTGTTGTAACGTGTTACAACATGCCCCAAGTTATGATGTAGATACTTTTTTCCCTTTGTTTAAGAATGAGGGTGTATAAAATAAAGTCAGAGCGGGCAACACAAAGCCAAGAAGTGAACGGGTTAGCGGCAGCTGAAGTTTTAGAAAAAAATGCAGTATTCGGAAAGCTAGTCAGACTTTCGGATTATGTCATAAAGATTAAGAGTTGGTTATGTTATAATTATAAGCCAAATCGAAACTGCAAACGAACCAACTCCGAGTTGCTCCAGTCTACAAAAAACTTTCTCGCCATCGAAGATTAGACCTCTACCAAAGGTGCCACCAAGAAAAACTAATACAAATAGCAGACGCAAAAGAAAGTCTACAGTATTGACGGACACTCCTGAAAAGAGAGCTTTACAAAAGGAATATGAGGAAGAGATAAAGAGAAAACAGAAAAAAGATGACAAATTAATGGAAAACAGAAGGGAAAGGGGAAATGCAAAGGTAAATCAACACATAATAAAACTAGAGTGGGCAGAGCTAAAAAAAGGTTTTATTTTCAGATTCAGAATCAAAATCAGAAGAGTGGTATTCTTCTCTAATATGTGGTGAAGCTTACACAGATTCAAATAAAGAAGATTGGATAGAGTGATGTGGGCACATGTAGAATGTGTTACAGGAGACACTATGTCTTTTATTTGTATTAATTGTAGCTCAGATGAAGACTGAATTTAATTATAATGAATCCCACCAAATGTTAATTTTTCATAAGTATAATACTTTGTTAGCTAGATATTAAGAGGAGATAATTACGAAGCATACCTTAAATATAAATAATTTTATTACTTACTGTGATTTAAAAGAGCCATGATGATTGTAAGTAGTGTTTCACTAAATAAAACTGTTAATGACTTAATTTATAGGTGTTGATTACTAAAAAAGTGTATTTGAGTTTATTTTTTATAAGAATTACATAATATTTACTTTAGAAAGATGTAAATTTTGTTAAAAATAAACAAAGAATAAATGATAAGAGGTATTATTGTCGTTTTTTTGTCGTTACTACTTGCCCCGGTAGACGTTACAACTTGCCCCAAGCACGAGGTAAGTTGTAACACCGCACTTCTTTTAGAAAATAATTGATTGTAAAATAATGAACAATAGTTATGGTATTATTTTTACATGATTTGGTAGAGGAAGAGTTACAGTATCCATCTATTTTTATTTAGTAGAAATTGAATCAACAGATCTCAAGATATATGAGTTTTAATGAAAACTGTTACAACAAGCCCCTCGCTCCCCTACTCTGATAATATATATATTATACATTTATTCTCAACTACTAGCTTTTAGGACCTTTACGTTTAGTTCTCACTCTTAAAACATAAACAAAGAACAAATCACAAAAAAAATGTAGTTTCCTGTTAATACCTACCTATTAATTATTATTCATTATTATTACGTTTAAAAAATAATCGACGGGCAGGTTAAAATCATCATAATCCTAATATGGCATTGAGTAACTTTTACATCACATGCTCTAGCATATGCTTTTAAAGTGTTTATTTATTATTTGATAACGTGATAAGTGATCTAAAACTTTCCTACTCGTAACGAATGAAAGAATAAGTGTCACCAATTAGCGAGTGGTCTCCTGTGAGGGCGGGAGGAGTCACAAACGAGACAATTACACGGTACAAGGTGCTGAGTGCATCTCATACGAATTGCAAAGTTGCGGATAATGACGCCCCCTCTACCACCCGGCCGCGGCTCCCGGAGGACTTTAGCGCGGGTAGCGCTCACAATTTTTCAATAATAATTGTTAACGTGCTTCTAATTAAGAAGCTTTATATAACAATATGTCTTAGAAGCGTAAAACGATGTTTGCATACATCGTTTTACGCTTATTCTGTAACAAAATTTCCGTATATACATAAAAAATTGTAGGTGTATTTTTTTTAGAATAGTTCTTCTAGTTTTGCTTGTATTAAGAGCATTATAAGTAGTTATATTGGAATACCTCGCGTTTTCGAAAATAGGTTCCCATGTGACATATTTGATAGTTTCGACAACGTGTGACATAAATCTCAAGTTATTCGATAATTTTTCGATTTGCGAAGACCATTGTAATTTTAAATCAATAGTTATACCTACGTTAGAGGACAATTGTCTGGACGAGGACAAATTTTGTCTCATTAATTTGTGTATTTGTTGTCACAGTGCCTTTGTTCGTTTAGCGACTGAATTAAATTAAGACAGCTAAGTGTATACCGATTAGCTCCTTATGCAGACTTGGAGACGTGGCTATGGTAAAAAAGGAAATCTAATAATTTAATTGACTGCTCTGTTTCGGTAAATGTTTGAAATGTCCACCATGCAGCATACGATACTATCTCGTAGAATTTAATAATTAAACTCATAGGTGACTTTAAAATTAGGCCCTCGAGGCCTAATTTTAATAAGCGCGCTAAGCCCTTGCTTGGTATTGATGAAATGTGACAATATCACTTATTAAACTATTCTTTTGCTACAACTTTTCAATTGTCCTTCAACTTTTGCTACAACTTCGCTTCAGCTTCATAAAGCGATATTAAAAAAATTGCCACTAATTTGTCATATCAACTTTCATCAAATTCTTCTCTTATTTATTTTATAAGGTGTTACCTAGTGCCGACCCCCGCGACGGTAGGACAGGGGGGGGGGGGGTAGCTGAGCACTCTCCGTGATATTAAGTTTGTTCTGTGGAAGGGCGACACTCATTTAAATGCAAAAGATTCGTGTTGCACCAGTGCTCAGGGCTGTGCCAACGTTCTTGTTCTCTGGTTCGTTTATTATTTGTCAAACCTAAAAGTATAAATCATATTCCGCGTTATGATTGTTGTTTTACTCTACAGTGTGATGTTTTAATTTGTGATTACAGAAAGTAATCTATTTTTGTGCCATTTTTTCCCGATCCGACCACATTATTACGACTAAGAAAAAACTGTGATGAAGGTGATAGCCCTACTCGATAAATGGGCTATCTAAAGCGGAAAGATTTTTTTAAATCGGACCATGAGATCCTGAGATTAGCGCATTCAAGCAAACAAACAAGCCCTTCCGTTTTATAATATAAGTATAGACTTTGCGCAATTTTTTTAACATAATCAAATTCAATATCTTCTTATTGAGGCTTATAAGATTTTATTTAATTTAAATATGTTAGTACGGTATACCTGCACTAGTTGTTCTGGTATATGCAAGTATTGCTCGCCGACAGCCCTGCGTCAGCACGCGGCGCGGCGTGGGCGCCATCAAATTCACTCAATAAGAAGGTGTTATTTTTGTAGCGCGCTCGGCGGCGATCTCGGGGCCCTCTCGGGGTGCTCCCGGCGCGCGTTCGGGGGCACTCCACCGACTCCACGCTCGAGATTACGCGCAGGCGATTGATCTCGCTGCTATTTGTTTGAGCTTAAACACTCGACGTGAGTGTCAGGCGTCGGCGAAGGTGTTGGGGAGGAGCGAGCGAGATAACGACCAGCTCACTTGTCTACGGATCCTGTTCAATGTGTTCTTTGATGAGATCTTTGATTTTACAAAGTATTTTACTTGTGCTTTAAACAAGTGAATTTCTAATGCAGGAATCTAAGGGCGCGACACGGTTAAAAGTAATAATGAAATGTATTCAGCATTTAGGTATTTAAACTTGTACTTGTCGGAGTTACAATTTGTGAGACTAAATTTAACAAAAGTATCACTTAAGTAGCTAAAACCATGTATACATTATTTGATCTTCACAGATTTTATAATTCGTCCGTCCGTCTGCGATATATGACAAATGTACACATTATGGTAACATGCCTTAGAGGTAACAGGTACAAATTTAACTTCTAAGAATCCGGCCAAGATCTAAGTGACATCCACCACCGGAGAAGAAAGGAAGAAAAAAGCTCTGAGATTTTTGAAGTGGTAGTGGATGCATTTGAAATAATTCATAAGTAAACTTCTAGCCCACAACTAGTGACAGCATTAACTGTTCTGCGTTGCTAATTTGCCATATCCATATTGGACACTATTTGTAGGTACAGGTTTAGTCAAATCTATGTCCGTAACAGTATGCAGCCCCGGCTCATAGGTAGAGCGGAAAGTCTGGACTTGACATGATATCACCAGCTGCGTGATGTGACAATTGAGGCTAGTCCCAAAAATTAATTGTATTTTACATTGTATAACGCGTCACCATTTTGTGACCAGTCCTATTCAGTATTTCATCTTAAATTATGGGTTTCTGGATATGTTGTCGAATACAGTAATAGATGGCGGCGGGTTGTAGGGTGACAGGACTGGCAGGGTACTCACGCAGGACCGTAGTGTGGAGGCGCGGTCGTGTCGCCGCGATGGGAACGCACCGTCGCGGCGTCGTGTGGTTGTCTCACGATACGGTGCGGGTTCGGTTCCGGTGCCGCTATCTTTATGGCTCTCTCGATCTCATCTGAGCGGCGCGTGTGGTCGACACGTCCATGTATTACTATAGCTACTCGTGGATGGACATATAACTTAGATAAGGAAGGTATATTTATATCTACAGTTTGTTAACTAACGTGTTCGTCTATGTTATTGATATTGCCAGATATACTTAAATTTAATTTCGGG
This sequence comes from Nycteola revayana, assembly GCA_947037095.2. Lineage (NCBI taxonomy): Eukaryota > Metazoa > Arthropoda > Insecta > Lepidoptera > Nolidae > Nycteola > Nycteola revayana. The sequence continues at coordinate 10,209,584 of OX344840.2, forward strand.
CGTTCACCGCATTGGTACAGTAAAAATTTGTGTTTAATTATCCAATTCTAAAATGTAATAATCAATATAGGTGGTAAAGAATATGTAGCATACAGTAAAACAAAATACAATATACCAAGGTAGTAAAGAAAATATAGCATGAAAATATAAGCAAGCGATTCTGCAGAACCGATCAACTTGATAATGTCATTTATTTAGCCTTATCTTTATATTCTCGTATTAGGTATTCATTCGTTCAAGAGTTTTTCTGATAATTTCTCAAATATTCATTTGAGAAATTATTGACATGCTATCTTTAAAATTAGGCAACACTGTGGTAATGTGTTGTGAAGCAAACAGTATCTGCATAATGTTATCAATCATCCAGTTTATATAACTTAAGAGTAATTACCTATGTGTAAGAGAACACCATTACATTTTTGAAAATGCGCTCCATTCTAAAAACAAACATCGCGAAGTGTACGTATCGCGAAAAGGCGCGAACAGTTGTGGAGGAGCCCGCCCCCGCGACGCGCGCCAATGAGCGCCGCGCGCGGACGCCATTGGCTGAGGTTTGCCGCCGAAACGCGAGGAAAAAACGCGCGAGTGAAAAACAATGGCACTCACTTGCACGGCCAGCACTCGAGCCGCTCATTGTGTACACTACCAGCGTACCGAGACCCGTGCGCTCTTAACTATTTTCCTCTGTTTTCGTGCGCATGCTCTTCTTAGAGCGACAGGAGAGGCCATGTTGTGTTGGTCGGCATGCGTTGATGGCTGTACGTATACATTGATGGCTAAGTGACGTGACAACACTGTGTGAGACGGATTGATGCGCGCACGTCTGTGTGCGTGCAGTTGTGTCATCCTCGTCACAGGTGGCGCGCGCGGCGCGGCCGACAGCTGGTGCCTCGCTCTAGCAATCATTAGCTGACAGAGACAGAGCAGGCTCTTGGGAAAACTTATCATAGACCAGATCTTTGGTATACCTACATCTCAAATGATTAAAAATTATAGATCCACAACACAACAGCTGTAGGTACACTTGTCTAATATCTTTATATTCTATTCGTTAATAATGATAGAGACTATTAGAGACCCAGTTACTCAATATCATAAGTAAGAAAATGGACAAGATTTAATAGGAAAAGAATGTTAATAACATATACATGACTATATATCTGGATTATTCTACTTCTCTTTACGCGTAGGGACACCATGAATATCTTCGAATATTTTTTTTCAGGTGCATGTTATTTTCATAATGCGCATTTTGATGAGTTTACGGTCAACGAAGATATCTTATAGTAAATTCTATAAAAAAAGGAAGGCCAGACTTTCAGTGTTGGAGCACTGAGCTTTGCATAAGATAAAGTCTTTGCAAAAAAATGTTAAGTTTTCTACAGACGCACACTGTTAGTTGAGGAAGGTTTTTTGTCAAATTGTTAGTCCCTATTACTTCTTTGACATTGACAAAAATAACTAAGCAAAGCATAACAAAAGAGTTTTTAATATTTTTAATTTTTATTATTTCCATTGTGTATTTTTATTGTAATTGCAGTATACCTAGATATATACTAGATAATAGAATTCAAATCATACGAACTGCAATCATATGATTTGAATTAAATTCTCATTTGAAACATATAACGTTCTAACTTTTGTCTACGATTTCGAATAGTGAAGACGAACTGCCATTCCCTCTTTCAAACCCCTGAAGCCGATAAAAGTGGTCTATGTATAAATTAGAAAAAGTGTCGATTCTTCAATAAAATTATATAATATCAGTATTTGTTTACCATTCATTTATTTAATGATTTATGACACATAATGAGCTTGCATCGATATAGTTACAGATGTCAGTCAGCGCTCTGATTAGCATATTAATCACTAACAATTAGTAATGATGATTGATTAGTCATTAGTATGACTGATTATGTTGATTGATTTTAACACTAGGTGCATATACCTGTGCTTGTGCTCACTGTACTATTAAGTAATAATAAATCATCACGTTAAAGACATTGGGCTCACACTATTTGGTAAAATTATTTTAGTTCCAATGTAGCAATGAATATGAAATGAATGAACAGAAAACATAACTGAGTACCGTTAGAAAACTCTTCTAAATGTTTAATATACAACTAATAATGTTATGATATTATTATCTATACTAATATTAGGTATAAATAGGTAAAGTTTGTGAATTGTTTGTGAGGTCGTAGGAATTGGGGTTGTAATCTCGGATCTACTGAACCGATTTTGCAAATAGTTATACATGATACAAGTAACATTACTAATACAGAATTCTAACACGTATATTTGTATTACGTACCGGTCACTGTTTTTTTTAGATTTTTTTGTTTTTCCTTGGTAACGGTGCGTGTGACATGGCGCGGAGCGCGTGTGTGCCAACGTGACGACAAAGTATCCAGTCCACACTAAAATACAATGACACACTTTACCTCATTGTCGATAACGATATGTTAACATGTATATATATTTATTAGGAAACTGTGTTGCTCATTTCATTGAACCAAAAGCGAGGTAAGAACTGTGCCGAAATATCAAAACTGAATATCTATTTAAAAATTAAATAAATTATTCCTGAAGGAATGTCATGATATAAATGACTTCAATGACTGTTTTAGTAATGTTATGAGGCCCAATTTGGTCATTATCTGAATAGGGTTAAGTCAATATTATTTACTGCATGCAAATTTATGATTTTAAAACAGTTACTTATATGAAAAGAACTTAATATATGCTATTTGTTTCGTGGTTATACTTGAGAGGTTCTAGAACAAAATTATGGGTAACAATTTTTTCTTCAATTATAATTACAGAAATATGGTTTTCCACAAGAAAATATATCGTAACGCTTCGAATATTTCTCTGGCAGATGTTAGCGTCGTACCGTCAGCAACAAATCATACTGCGCTGCGCCTACGCATGTTTAATAACATCGGAATACATTAGCAGCTGGAATATTTATACAGTTATTGAAGTGAAACACCTGAAAGTGTTGCGGAATTTCGTTCTGTAGATATTTGCATGTAATACTGGGTTTTGTTTGCTGTAACGTTATGCTGTTTTGTTTTTACACGCCCATTTCAACAAAAACACAGGTCCGATTCATTATGCTAATATAATTAACTGTAATTGCAATATTATGTTGGATCTTTTGCTTTTGCATGTGATTAATTTTTTATCAGGTATTGATGGACTAAAGGATGAATTAATGATCATAATTAAAAAATATATCAGGCGAACGTTATTGATCTACACTGTTAAAGTGTAATTTATCACAACAACGTGTCTTTTTTCTGAGACCAATATTGTCTCTATGTATGTGTATTTTCTTTAATAACACACAAAGGTTCGAAGTTTTCAATTTCTATTACCTTCATTACACAATATTTTAAATAGTTCACATTAAGTATTCGTATGGAAAACTTACGACAGACGTATCTTCTGAATTAGTGTTCCTACCTGCGAGTGATTTCCGTTACAAACAAGGGTATCAAAGATAACTTGGTTGGTACAAGTCTACTCCCATTATTTGGTGTCGGCGCAATATGTCATCCTCTTCCATATTTTCCTATTAGACGGCTCTTCTATTCTCACACCTTTCTTATCCATTTCGTTTTTCAAACAGTCCATCCATCTTTTTCTGGCCTTCGTCATATTCAACATTACTTTCGTCACATGCATGTCATCCCTACGCATAATGTGCCTATTCCATGCTAAGCGATCTCCTCTCAATTTCTCAGTTAACTGATAGATACAAGTTAAATATAATATTCTAACTATTAAGTGTAGAGGGCAATATTCTCCAACAATAGTGACAAGATGCGCGGGTAGCAACGTGGCCACTGACACACGTATGTTCAGTGTGTGCGTCAACACACGGCTCTAAAAAACGCCAGAGTGACATAAATATTGTATAGACGAGTGTAGAATGAGTAATGAGGCTGCAGTTTGTGCGCGTCTCAAACTTTCCAGCGACACTCGTAAAGCTTCAATTGTATTACGTGGGCTATTTAGGTACCCGGTAGGTATGACGCTATGTACCAGGTCGGCGCCAGACTGCTGTGATGACAGCGACACGAACACGCCGTGACTCAGTGAGCTCGTCGCGGTCAATTATTCTGACTACTAATAAGGAAAAGCTCAAAATCCTTCCCAGGATTCTTCATAATCTCATTCAATTCTTCAACAGAATCAAAATAAGGTACAGCGTCGGCAGTAGCAACTACACTTTTTCGGTATAGTAGAGGTATTGACAGTATATAAAAAATATACTGCGATGACAACTTTAGGTTAGCTAAGATTTATGAATAACGAGTTGGAAATATGTATTAGTAAGTAAGTATAACAATCTTGATTGAGCGTTTTTTCTTGTACCTTCCGGCAGTGGGAGGTTGAGTCTTTGGTTGATAGTATAAATTAATTTTAATGTTAGTCAGTTATGAGTTAAGGCATAAAATCTGCAAACGAACAACATTTGAGATCCATAAGCTCTTGCGCTAGAGTCGCGGCGAGCGTTGCTCGGTGCGCCGGCGCATCATACTCGACGTTTGTAATAAAATGTGCACGCATACTCGAAATATTACAATTCCTTAAAAAAACGTATGGCATTGTTCATGACATGGATTGTAGCATACCGAACCGTACAATTATAGGATGACGTTGTTGTTATTTACATAGTTCGTATACATTGCGTATAAAAAAATCAAGACACATCATATTCTATATTGTTTTCCAAGCGGTTTTCTTTATTATATTTAAGTATGATTTCTTAATAAAACGTTATGATAAAAATAACGAAAAACTTAAATTCGAAGTCCATCATCATCATCAACAGCCCGTTAACGTCCACTGCTGAACATGGGCCCATCTATCAGCCATATGTCCCTAGTCGCCTTTTACGACACCCATGGGAGGACATGGGGTGGTCTATTCTAAGCCGGAAACCACACGGTCACTTCGAAGTCCATACTTAAATAAATGTATTGAAAATTACTTAATTTAGGAAATTACCACATTATAAGCGTATTTTGTTTTTAAGAAACTATGCATGGAATTGAATATGGGCATTGTGCGTTCATCAGTTCTATTTGTGTAACTGTGAAAAGGGATCTGCATTTGACCATTTCGAGTTCGTGCTATTTATAGAAATAATAATTATTATGGAATGCACTGTAAATAATGAATATTAAATTGTGTATTGCAATTATTATGAACTATTTAATGTAATGATTATTTAACATTACACATGATACATTAAGTGAATAGAGTACTATCAGCTGTAAAAAAAACGCAGTCGTAAGTACTTGTACACTCATTGAGATAAGATAATGATATACAGTAATCATTATTTTATCTCAACAAAATCTTTAAAGAAGGATCAATAACGAGACTAATTTAATTTAACTGATGGTATCTTAGAGAATTTTAAACATGGAGATCTCGCGCAAACAATTAAATTGATAAAGAAATCAACATTTCAGATTTACTCGGAGAACGATGGCTATCTAAGTAAATCCATGTCCGAACCACGCAGAAAGAATTTCGTTTCGCTATGATTAGATGTAGATTCTATTGTGTGAGTCATAAGGTTGCAATTTGGTTGTTTTTAAAGGATTGCTGAATTGAATGACAGTTTTTGCGTGAGCTAAATCTCAGCTGAAGCAAAAACCGTGATTCACATCAAGTTTAGAAAGTCAGTGTTAAGTATTGATGGATGCCGTGGAAGCAGTGGCGGTGGCCGTCAGCGCGCGCGCTGCACGGAGCGCGCCTCGTGGCCGCACATTCCAGCGCGCCGCGCACCTTGTTGGTATTCCGCGGCGCAAACACAACGCGCAAAAAAGACAATGACTTCGTATTTTATACGTCCCTAAAAGTTCCATCAGCGTATTGATACGATTCGTCTGTCCTGTCCTTAAATGATGAGCTCAGGCTTTGTTTTTGAGAGATTCGCTCGTTCCCGTTGTTGTCGCGGACATTTTTTAAGGGTCGAAGCTCCGCTATACTAAATGCGTATTAAGAAGATAACATCGCTCCGATAGTCGCATACGTTCGAAACGAAAATCACTTAATTGTTTTCTGAAAATATTTTTTCATGATCGCTTGTGTCGTACACATTATCGTCTAATTATTTTATTATCATTATCATCAGCCCGTATAAACTCCACTGCTGAACAAGGGCTTCCTCCTGAAAGAGGGTTTTTGCCACAATCACCACGCTTAGCAGGCGGGTTGGTGACCGCAGTATTATGTTGTAATTGTAACACACAGGGAAACGCTTCTGCCTGTCCTGTCTGCGCTTGTTATAGAAGATGTTATAACAATCGGGAAAAACGGCTTAACGTGCTTTCTGAGGCACGGAGGGTAGTCCCTCAACCAACCAGACCTTGAAAGAAATCTTAGAATTTACACAAAGATTTCTTGTCCGGTGTGGGGATCGAACTCACTACCTCCTAGACTCAAAGCGAGATTTATACCGCTGAGGTTGTCATTACTTTTTACTCTTCAAGATTCGTTTGATTTGTATCGAGCGGCGTCCTTCACAAGTCCTACTAGCTAAGTACACAACAAGCATGTAGCGAGAGCCGCGCAGCTCCAGCGCGGGCGGCTACCGATACCAGGAACAAGTCTGTTTGGTCGCCTCTTGTTCTAATATTGAAGAACTTTGTTTCGGCCGGTGTTTGTGGAGCACAAAGCCGCCGCGAGTAAATATCGAACCTCCGTTTCTGTCAAAGATCAAGAAAAGCGATATTTTGGAGGAAGTGTAACTACATGAACCAATCTTATCACAATAAGTGTGTGGTTTCCGGCTTAGAATAGACCACCCCATGTCCTCTCATGGGTGTCGTAAAAGGCGACTAAGGGGTATATGGCTGATGGATGGGCAGCAGCATCTATTAGGTCAAGGTTTACATCTAACTGCAATCACCAATCCGTCTGCCAAGCGTGGTGATTATGGCAATATCCCTTTACGATCCTGGCTTGCCAAGGTCTGTTAAGAGGTGGCCCATGTTCAGCAGTGGACGTAAACGGGCTGTTGATGATGAAGTGTATGAAATAGAGCCATATGCATGTCATTTCATAAATTTATTATAAAATGGCATGCATATGGAACTTATTTCAAATATAATATTTTTAAGAAGTTGTTCATTTTAGAAGATGCAGTCTGTTTTCAGTGTAATTATTTTCTAGTTATTATTATTTCAAATGCCTGTAACATTGCACTTATGCGTTTTTTCGAAAGGCTTACATATTATGTGTATTAAGATATAGCACACATGTCTGTTAAGGTTCGCGCAGCCTGACAGTCTAGAATGCTTTTATTGAAATCATTTAATTATACAAAAAAAATCGTTTCTTTATTGCCATGCTGAACAAAAGGATGGATAAGACAGTGCAAAGCCAAAAAATAAAAAAAAATAAAAACTGATAATGAAATAAAGTGTCACATCTGTGTATTAACCATTCTTTGCCACAAGAAGTTCCATGAATAGAAACAGCTACATCGTGAGTGATCCTCGGAGTGTTGTGTCGACGTACAGTAGGAGACAAACAATCCGGCACTGCGAGGTGATTCGTCACACCGACCTGTGACGTCACCACATTGAACTAATTCGGTCAAAAATACAATAGAAACCTTTGTATAACAAACTATCGTTTTTAGCGAAGGTATCACGTACTATGATGCATATTTGAAATGGCTACTGGCGGTAAAATATGTTTATTGAAAGAATAATATCTACTTCAATAATATAATAGATCCTGATCGAAAATAGATTTTAATCATCTTCACTAACTAGAAAAAGTTATCGATGCCGAACTTAATATGTTTCTTTAAACTGTTGTGTTTATGAGTATGTGAGATCTTGTGAGGTCTTGTCTTATTCTATAAACTTATAAGTTGATTGAATGACTCTATTAGCAACGAAAACATTGCTTTTAGTTTTGGTTTGAAATAGCAGGGGTTTACAAATATACTTATGATTTTAAATCATAAAAGCGAAAGAAATATCATCGTTATCTAACTTGTCTCCCACCGTCATTTTCAGCAGTTAATTTCGAGCCAAGTCTATAACACACAATGACATATTCGTAAGATCTTAGAGCTTGCAATTGTTTCCGTCAATTTATATTAACATCTTTCGTCAGTCGTCAGGTATACTTGACAAGCCAAGAGGCGCGCTCGTCAGGTCGACGCACCGTTACTTTTATGTCCACTGTCGGCAATTTTGGCGCCACACAGTACATAAACATATATGAACATTGTATAGTGTACACACCACGCATGCACACCAACGTATCAAATTGTCATCACACTGAAATGAACGGTAAAAAAAGCATACTCGACCAGGCATAATACAATTGACAAATATTACGATAAATACATCTATCACTTATCTAAGTGGCAATTTTTTGACAATCGTTACCACAAATACAATAAACTAGCTTCCATCGCGCGATTTCACCCGAGCAGCTCCCGTTCTTATTATAAATTTAATATATATATTTTTTTTTTTTTTCCAATTTTAAATGAGTTTAGGTTTTGGCTCGGGAATGTTGTACCTCATTTTGCACGGTTTGACCGTACCTATCCCCTTAATAATAAAATATATACAGCCTATGCCTTCCTCGATAAATGGGCTATCTAACACTGAAATAATCTTTAAAATCGGACCAGTAGTTCCTGAGATTAGTGCGTTCATGCAAACAAACAAACATTTAGCTTTATATGTTGGTATTTTTAACTCTTCGCAACTTAGTAAGCTTCTGATGAACAGATCTAGTGTTATTTTTGTATCGATATCAAAAAGCTACGCCTTGATAGTAATCAAAAGTAGCATATTATAGTCCCTGAATTGGCTTCCCGACTATGTTGCAAATATTTACAAATTCTTATTATAAGTAATTACAAATAATGTCTTGGCTTATTTAAATAAATAAGCCAAGACATTATTTGTAATTACACTAGTGCGGCGCGTATAGTTGATATGTGAGCTCGCGTGGTGGCAGAGCGGCATTTTAATGAAGTTGTAGATTTGCTGTATTCTAATGTTTTAATATTTTTCTATGAAAAACATTAAAGTGTTGAAAGCTGCTAATGAGCATTGTTCTATATTACAGACACCTTTCCTCAACACATATAACATCTATTATTACGCCATTGTTTTTATTTACTTAAGTTAAAGTTAAAATTCAGGAGTAACATGCTCGATTTGAACATTTCATTTATTTGAAAGAATAAACATTTATTTCAGCACAACACACAATATAGATTGGTAGTTAATAGAAATGTATAAAAAAGGCGATAATATTGAACCTTGCCCGTTCTCCTGAAAAGGTAATTGGCGAGTAGGCTTGTAGTAGTAATAGGTACAGAAGAATGTTATAAGAACGCGGTTGAAATCTGGGCGTATCCTCATATTCCATGGCTTTTCTCAATGAAAGAGCCATTAAATACATGTTTTTTTCATCAAAACGAGATTGGCACAAGCTCGTTGGTCGGCATTATCTCAACGCTGGTACATAATGTGAAACAATGCGTGTAGACGAGACGTGAAGAGATGTGTCGCAAGAGAATATTAATTAGCAGCTCAGTGCATGCGATGTCGGTGGACGCAAACATGTCTGTACGACGGCGGCACACGGGCGATGAGACGACTCTTATTCTTGTCCCAGGTATAGATCAGATGTACTTTTTTTATTAGAGCATAAAGGCGATTAGTGCTTGAACCTGCTACCTGCCTGCCCAAGATGGCGCCCCGTGTGGCGCTTGACCCACATGGATTGTGGATTTTTGGGTGAGGTGTGTGTAACTCTTCCTGCACTTAACAGCTTCTCGGATTTTAGGTCTACGATGGCAAGGTCCATCCCAGATAGACATTAAGCGCGTTCATGACCGCGGTCAGTTTGCAAAGAACTTTTCGAAGCCCTCGTTGACCCGAAATCCGAGAGGATCCGTAACGTAGAACGACAGTTGCACAAACAAAACTTCCCTAAAATACTTAAAGTCTTCTCAATCCCTCCGTCAGCGACTGTCCTGAGCCGAGGTCCAAGTCTCACAGGGGGCGCACGTTGCTTGGTTTGTCGTTTATAAACAATTTAATAAGACTGGCCCCTACTCGCGTGTATGCCCGGTGAAGTAAATGCTTCATGGCTGTTCATATGATGGACATAAATGTCCATCCGAAATAAAATAAAAAAAAAGCTACAGGAAATTTATCAAAATTTACGGATACTTACATACTCGTAATAATTATAATTAGGCATGTTAGTAAATAAAGCAATCAAAGCTGAATGATTACGCCACTATGTTGTCATTTCGTTTGTTTGACTTTCACGATTAGAGTAAACCATTTACCGATTAACTCTGAATGAGATCAATTATGTTATCTCATATCAAATTATTTAATAAAGTGTTAATAATACTTATAATTTAGTTTATTCGATACCGACACGTTGCCTTATAGCTGCACTTTCGGACGATCCAGTGCAGTGGCGAGGTGTACAGCCTGCCTTCCGAGCTTAATCATATAACGTTCAGAATTAAAAGTGTCACATTGTTATGCGAAGCCGAGTCGCTCTCAAATTACTATCGCGATCCGAGTGCTCCACCATTGCATGTATGCGATGGATAGTCATCTCATTAGTTTTACAGTTACTACAATATTATTAACGCCTTTTTAGTAGGAAAATATAACATGTGTTTGTATCCCCTCATAAAGCTATTCCAAGAGGTACATTTAATCAGTTCCACCAAATAGTATCTACATATATTCAAAGACGAGTGGTGAGCTTTATCATCTTAGCTAGAAAGGATCTTAAAGGGGGGAAAAGTGCGCGGGTTCATTATAAAAACATCTAAAAAGCCCTTACTTAGTTAAGGTTTTGCCTTGCAGCTCATAATGCCGATGAAGATGATGGTTATGGATTTTTTTGAGGATCAGTGGATTTCATGTCGAGTACATATCCGCTTTAAAGAAGAGAATAAAGTAAGTACAGTGTTTGATTTATTTCACTTGCAGAGATTTAAATGTAACTTATCGAATACTCGTCGATCGACTGCGATTTTATTACCCAAAAGTGTTCATAGAAGACAAGAGCCAAATATATTATTTTGATTACTGTTCTTGAAAGTAGAAGAGTCTGCTTAGAAGTAGGTATTAATTTGTCTCTGTATTATATCTACAGAATCAGATTAGATGAAATCTCAACCATTTACCGCTCGGCAGGCCGGTGTGAATGGACATCAAACGTTGGCATCCCTCTGTCTCACGTATGTACTTCTGCTCCCCACCTGTATCTCCGGCACATCTCACAATTAGGCGCGTTACGACTCATTTGTGAGCAAACACGTCGCGGGACGTGACCACCGATCCACATGACTTGTGACACCAACACACGGTACCGTTGAATGAGGAAAATATTGTTTAGGAAATAACGAGCAAATGGATTTTAATTGGTAAATGCAAGTTGCTATCTACATTAAAAATATATAAAGGAAGGTCTAAATAATACATGGAAAATGTCTTCGTGGTAGTTAGATTCGTTTTAAAACGGTTACTAAGGCCATTTTTTGGAAAGATATAAAGGGTTACAGGTTTTCATTGCCGAAGTGAAAATAGTTTTGAAGCAGTCAGTCAAACGAGGACAGTTTAGTTATGCTGCACAGTGCCTATATATATGTCACCGGAAAATAATAAGAATCGTAAGTTGATCAACTTTCTAATTAGTTGATAAACTACGAGGTTTCGGGTGGTTAAAAAAACCTAAACCAATGGAGTTCAACAGGACTTATTGAAGTTGAAGATTTTTGGTTTGGTTACAACAGTAGCATAGCATAGTCTCGTTTGGTTAGCTTAGGCCAAGTGTCAAAATATTTATTTTGATTTGTAATGGCCAGTACTGCAGAACGGCAATTTCATAGGTAAAGACCTATTATTTATACGCGTTTACTGAACCTAGAAAATAATTTAACAATATGAGTGGCACGAAAGTTGATCAACTTACGGTTTCTATTATTTTCCGGTGACATAAACATCCCCATGGCCCATGACTCGTACAACACATTTTAGTACAAATATTAATGGTATTGTGTTGAGTGGAGAACAAGTTTTTTCTTTTTAATTCCACGTATTTCTAATTTTTACCTAGATAAACATTTATTGTTGGGGTTGATTTTATTTTTAAATAGCTGTGCCTGCGAATTTGTCTGCGTGGAAGCTTTAATTTTATATATATATATATATTTTTAAATAAAAGTATCCTAAGTTACGTACTCCTTTCATTATCTATCTTAAATGAATAGTATTTAAAAAATTTAATGATGACCATCAAATGGCTACCTATATGGTCCTACTTCCATTTTGCTGTTCCCGACAGGGTCCATGTTAGATCTAAATTGATATTATCTGTAACACCTTATGTAATAGGTACCTACACATGGAATGCAATAAAATATTTGAGTTTGAGTTTGTGTTTAAAATTTCCCCAAAAGTACTATATATTTAGCAACTTTTTGTAATAAGTACGAATATAAAACAAAAAAAAGGTGGCAACCCTAATTCCTATGCACGTACAGCACGTAGTAAACAGCCGTTATTTTAATATCCCAAAATCCCATTTTAAATATTTGTATAGGTTAAAAATACGTGCGTAGCGCGTTACAGGAATCAAGTCAAATAAGTGTCTTTCGGATATAAGAAAACCTATACCGTGTTTGAATGAGTGTCATCATTGATGTCCGCTATGCCTTCCATGATTAGTTTAGTACTCGTAGCATCTTGATCGTTTTTGGTAAGTAGGTATAGTGTCTCGTGAGCTAGTGCGTCTCGGACGGTTCCCAGGCGCTGCGTGCGCTATCGGGCCCGCATCGGGACCGCGCAGCCTGCGTCGGCGCCGCCGCCGAGGACCCACCGTACCAATGCCTTACGTTTCTAAATTAAAATGACTGACGATGTCGCATGTGTAATAAATGTATCAGAGTTTAAGTAACGTACTCCTTACAGACAAACTTGATCCCAAAACACACACGTGACATACATTAAAATTTAATAGCTAACAAGGTATTATTCAAATATTTTGATTTATACTAATATTATAAAGAGTAAAAGTTTGATTTTTGTTTGTTTGTTTCGAAGAAACTCGAGAACTACTGGACGAATTTCGATAATTCTTTCACCATTAGAATGCTAATTTTTTTTTCTATAAATGTACACCCGTGCGAAGCCGGGACGGGCCGCTAGTGTCTTATAAATCAATATTTTTTTCTAGTATAGACGTTTTCGTAAATGTTAATAAAATATGACAGTATTTTTATTGAGAAAATTATACCTACGCCAGAATTTGTTAAGAAACGAAAAAATCATTGAAATTTCAAGAGGATATCATGGTAAGGTTTTCGGAATAGGAAATATTTGTTCTTAAAGTGTAATTACTGAAGTTAGTGATGGAAAGAGCTCGGTTCAGTGGTTGCGATGTTGTCATGCAGTACTGACATGAGCCGAATGTTACGCGCATTATTGAGGCATTCTCACGTCGCGCCACTTCGCGCGACGCACCGTTAATCAATCGACCGTGGGAGACGCGCCACGTGCGCCTGCGACCACGTTGGCTGTCTGCTGCCTGCTTCTGATATGAGACGCAAGTACAGTGCCACTGACGAGCACCTGTCATAATGTATATTGGCCGCGACAGAACCCGCAGGTTGGAACTGATTACTATTTATAGAGCAAAGCCGAGCGGTGAGTGACGGCGGGTGAAAAACGACAGCGAACGGTGCGCGGGCGCAGCACCGCCGCATTCTGTGCGCAGGCGCGAAATACGAAACAATGGTGGTTTAAAATACAATGAGTGCGACCTGAAATACATAACATCAGCGACATTCCCGTCACGACCGCGCGCTTACCTTTTTCGACTATTTTGTTCGTGTCCGCGGCGGCTGCGGCGCGAGCCCGGCCGATCACGAGCCCGGCGACCTCTCTCCTTATTAATAACGTGGTTTGAATTGGAAATTGTGTAAATATCGCGTTATGAGCGGTGACTTCTGTAATCCGTCGCTCCGGAGAGCCGCCCCCGCGGGTCCCACGCGCGGCTCCCGCGCGTTAACATTCGCGGCGCGTGATGTATGCGCTCGTGATTAACGAACGCGTCGCCGATACAGCGATGAGCCACTAATTGCCGATCGCAATGCAGCGTGACGGCGGAGACACGACCGCGGCCGTGGCCCGCACATCCTAGCCTAATTGTCGCGGTCACACCCGCTTAGCATACATTACAATGGGAATCAGCTATTCCGGCGACGTCTTAGCCCGCTCCGTCAAGAACGCGCGCTCGATCCTCGCGATTGTCTGCTCTAAGGCGGACGCGATTGCTATCGTTTCCCGATAGTGGCCGAGCCGGCGGTTAGGTCCGGGGCCGAGGAGAGCTTCTACAAGGATACGCAAATTGGCTAATTAGAGTGTCGGTCAGGGGGCCGGAGGTTTATTAATAAGAATGTGATGCAAATGCAGTCGCGCAGCGGTCGATCGGTATGGACGGTGTGTGGCGCTGATCGATGCGAGACTACTTTACGGCAATTACGAATGGCAACATACATTTTTTACTCGATATTCGCAGATGGTATTACATTCGGCGACGACGAATAAGATCGACCGAGACATGAGCGTTATCGAAAATGCGAATATGTTTTAATAACTTATAGTGATCTGAGAGTATAAGTATTAGGAACCATTTACGTCTTATCTATTTAGAGACGCAGTTTGTTAACTGAGTGACAAGTTTAGCATAATAGGCGAATTATTTAGCTCATTTTAGCACATAGCATAGGTATCTTACGTGTACTATAGGATGGAATTCGTAGTTGTCAGGTTGCATGCACTCGGCGTAGTGACGGTCTAATTTATTATCTATTGTATTTGAGTCCTGTTTTGATGATACAATGTATGGAGTAGTTGCCATTTAATAGTTTATTGTCATTATTTTTTAAGTCCATTGAATATTACAATGATTAGCGTGTTAAATAGATAGTGTCTATACATAAATTCAATTCAATCTCCGCAAGTACGACCATGTTTCTGCCTATCGGGCTAAACTTAATTGGCTGCCCATTCGACAACGCCGTAATATGAGAGCACTAACAACTCTCTTTTCTTTATTAGATTCTCCAACTACTCCAACTTACTTAACCTCTCAATTTCAATTTCGTTCTTCCAGTCGTAATAGATCCACGCGCTCTGTGCACAATCGACTTCTTCATTGTCCTCCACACCGTTCCGATTTTATTCATTCCTCTTTCTTTGTGCAATCTATACTTCTATGGAATGAGTTACCTCTTGAAATCAGGATGGCTAAGAATCGTATCTCATTTAAGCGTAAAGTACGCTTACATATCAGTAAACAACTTTCAGAGTCGGTTTCAGCGATGAGTTCTCTTTATGATTATGTAAAGTATAGTATAATATAGTATTATTATAAACCTATAATAAGTATAGTATCACCTTTTAGTATAGTATTTATATTATATGTGTATTATTAGAATGTAGTCATAGATATTACGTTAGTATTTTTTTTTCCTACCAGTATGGTAGTTAATTAATGACCTATCTTCTACTTCCGTGCACCTATCACTTTTTCTCTGCACCACCCTATGGTTGACTGGTAGAAAATGCCTATGGCATTAAGTCCGCCATGTACTGTCATTGTGCAAAAGGTTAAATAAATAAATAAAAATAAAAATAAATTGAAAAAGGTGTTTTATTTAGAGGTTTGGTTTTTAAATTGGCGACTGTTTCTAGTGATTGCCAATTTGAAAATTGGTGGTATGTCATCAGTTCTATTGCTATTACACAATGAATAGACTTACTTCAGAAAAACGCTTCCACATTGAGCAATTTTTTTTTGAAAGTCCTGGGTCAGTTCGTCAAATGTACGGTCGACATAATCTTCTATCCGAGCAAGTTATTTAGAAAATCATGGTTCGTTTTCGTACCACGCACACTCTAGTTGATAATACGCATTCACAAAGACGTCATACAATGCGCACAGAAGAAGTTATTGCTGCTGTGGAACGTAGTGTTGAAGAGGAGCTGTGTCCATCCACTTTCTGGAAGATTGTGTGATCTCACACCTATGGATTACTTTCTTTAGATATATGTGAAGTCAGTCGTGTACGGAGATACACACGTTGACCACTTGGAATCTAACATTATCCGCGTTGTTGCAAAGTGGTCGAAATTGGACTTCCCGATTACGATACATTCGAGCTAGCCGTGGAGCCCATATGCCCGAAATCATTTTAAAGCACTAATGGCATAACAATATCTTATAAATAAAACGAATACAATGTCAATAAAAAAAAATACGTGGTTTAATTCATTTTAAGTTTGTGAAACACCTTAACAACACTGAAAAACACCATAACAACACTGAACGCCTAAATGTGGCGCAATGTAAAAGAAAAATGTAGGTATATATCGTTAACAAGCTTGTAATCTAATATTATAAAACATGATGTAACGCTAATACTTATACCTTACAGCAAGTACCAACTGTAGAATTTTTAAGCTAAACAGTTAAATTATTATTGAAAAAAAATATATAGTCTTGATGTATATCAATATGTAAAATATACCTGTCTCCACAAAATTAGCAATTCTTTTATAGAAATTAAATTAAATAAGTTTGCCGTAGAAATGTATACCTACCATTTCTACATTTTCTAATAAATAAAGAAATATGAAAAAAAGCAAATCTTTCAATAAACGTTATGTCAATAAGTTATTAAAAAAATGTATGCATTATACCATTTCTAATTATGTCAATGACCAGTTTGGCAATTTTTTGGGAGTGAGTTGCTCTGAAACTCTATTTCAGAGCAACTCACTCTCTATTTTATATAATTAATCATTGTAATATGGACATTATTTAAAAAGGATTCTTCTATCACTATAAATATATTCTATACTACTGTTAGTATAAAAGGGACGCATCAGAAGAACAAGATTTTAAATATTTTGATTTTACAAGAGCGGCTGAAACAGAGACAGAACAAATGGCTCAAAAACCGAAAAACGCTGTAATTCTAATTATTAGTTTGATATTCCTTAAGTAAGTAACCTTTGTGCTACCTTTCTTTTATTTATAAATTAATTTCAATGTTATGCGTGTACATAAATAAAAAAAGAGAAATACATTTGGATCCCGATTTTCACGGGCGCAGTTAACTTTCTGGTCCCATAGGGATTTGCAGGTGATCCTCACTTACACATAATTTTTAATCCAGCAGATTCCAAGTAGAAAAAGAAAGTAGCATTTTTTTCACAAAATAACAAAACATTTTAGATAGGTATATATGAGTTTGAAAATAACATGACACTCGTGTGATTTCAAGTATTTTCAAGCAAGTCGGTTTGGGACCATTGTCGACCTTAGTGTCTTTCTTAATCTACTTTGGAGTATATTTATATTACAAACAAGATCGGAAAGATCCTGTATTAGTTTTGATGTCTTAGAAGTTATTTGAGTACATACTTGCAATAGTTCTTACACAATACTTGTCCGGTAATCAGTGCTTGTTGAAATAAACATTTTTTCTTTCTTTCTTTTCTATAGCGTGACCACTGCACATACGTCAGTACAACATATAGTCAGAGAACAAAGGTGATCTTTTGAGGATTCCGTTATTTATATTTTAAGGTTATAAACTTCAGGTTTTATTTCCTACTCCTAACTCATTATCCTCTAAGAACATGTTAGACGAACCATATCAGCTCATTTACAAACCGACAAATGTGTTACCATATTAGTTTAACGAGCAGATAACAAGATATAGAACCGATGCTTATGCTGAGTCCTCCTATTACCAATTCTGTGGACGTCCGCGATCCTCAATGGCTCGGCGGTGTGCGGGGGCGGCGCAACCATCCCTTATCAGTGCGTGACACTTGGCACCGGAAACCACGACGTGACGCAAAACGTGCGCAGGCGCATCCACCGCGCAGCCTTTTGTTCTGCGTCACGTCACACTGGGAAAAGGGAACGGGTTGATGGGAAATGGTGGGAACGTGTCACGTTGCAAGTGGTAGTAATGGCTGCAAAGTTAGTGTTTTATATGTATCTAGGCGATGATTTTAATACCTGGAATGTTATGTAAAAATGAGGTCCATATGTTAAAGCGCTATGCCAAAAATGTGTAGTATGTTGGCTAAATAGTGATAAGCCATAGTTATGGCAGTTAATGTTGTTAAAACTTAAAACTTTTAATTGGTATTAAGCACTCATCTAATCGTAAAAGGAATTTACGAGTTTGCGTTCAATAGGTTACCTGTGGCAATCACTGTCGACCGCGACTGGCCATTGGAGATTTATAGGTTCAACCTCTCCCGAAAAGCACAAATGTCAATAATATAAATATTGTTGTTCGGTCTACTTGAGTTAGTAAAACCTTCAAGTTAAACGTTCGTGTCAGTCAATCGTCAGTCTCCGGCAAGGGATAGTGACTTCAGCTGCCAATCAGCAATTAACTTGTTCAGGAGTAATCAAGTGTTTGTGTAAACAAGTCAGCCTTGAGAACCGACAGTTTCTAATCTCATGCAGCTTATTTCGTACAATTACGACTATTATTCCTGTTTTAGGTAATAAATCACATATCATTTTTTGTACAGATCTGTTTTGAGTTAAGTTTAAATTTGATTGTGGGAGATGAAAAATATTTTTAGTGTTAGCTAGCCCATTTATCGAGTATTTCTACGGGAACGGGAGTTACGCGAGTGAAACCGCGCACGGAAGCTAGTATATAATAAAAAGATCAAAATAAGCAGATCTCATTATTTGGTTTTTTGTATTCACATTATTTAAAATAAGTCATTTGCACAATAGCATTATGTGGTATTAGGAAAGCACATAGATGACACAAGTGAAGGTATGTACTTCCTTATCCTTACATACTGCAGGGCTTCAAGGTACATGAGCCACCGGGCTCAGTAAAAGGTGTTAGTGGTGGCTGATGTCCTTCCTGCACGTCTGCGGCGCACGTAGCGCGACGTGGCTTCCTGCCCGGGCCTACCTCTGCTTTACTACCTTGTATCGTGAGCTTATGGAGGTGACTATGATTATGTAAAATTTACGGACTTTTTTCAGCCCAAAAATGCATTTTTATATTAAAGATTACTAGCAGAGTTTTTGCTAACTACTAGAATTCTTGGAGACCCATGGTGTTAAGGTAAAATGCTTGTGTTACGAGTGGGTTCATGTCGGTAGTGCAATGGATGGATATCTAACTGGCGACCACAAGATCGCAAGTCCGACGGGCATTGAGCTACGTCCGTTTCCTTATTGAACTTTCTATATAGCCTTAGTTTTATTTGCACATGGGACAATTCACAGCATCTTTAAAATTAGATTTACATTCTGTACCACAATAGAAGGCAAAATTCTTCAAGTTTTCTTTTAAAAGTATTTATGTAAAATTCTAAATTAGTTTAAAAAATCTTTAAAAAAATGTCCTTTAAAATGTTTATCGTTTAAAAAGTCGTGTAGTTTAATTTTGTTTTGGACGGACTTATGCATTAAAACTGACTACCAAGGTTCCGGAACGATGACTTAAAATATTAACCTTTAAATTTCGGGCGGATTTATGTACAGTCAACAAAAGAGATATGTTTACACATAGTCAAAAAAATTATATCTCCACGTTTATGAAAATAGTTGACTGTTATGTGTATTTGTACTCAGTTAGCAACGAGCTCTTCGTCCATAAAGAATTACCGGCTGTCGTGCAGACAAAATAATATTTATTTACATTATTTGACACTGGAGTTCACACTGGAGGTGTAAACCTATCTCTTTTGTCGACTGTACATACATTAGCCGCGAGGCTTTTGCTATTTTACCGGGCATAAAGGCAGCAATGCTCCAACCTTATTACGTGGTTAGTTAGTAGAAAACATGGTCACATGATGTGTCTCCACCTAATAAAATATCAGAGGTAATATAAAAAGGAGTTTTTGTTTCCACGCTGTGCTCCCACGGCCCAGTCCCAGTCGGTCGGAAATAGAGATTTCGTGTAGAATATAAATAGATTACACCGCGGCACCGGTGGTTCCTCGGGTCGTGATAGGAAGTTAAGCAAAACATTACTAGCTTATTATTTTAAGTAAACAAATAATAAGTTATATAAATCTTAAAGCAATGCTTTTATCTATTACTTTAGGAAAGAACATTAAAATTTTAAAGGTTAGATAAGGCCAATTAATTTGATTTTGATTCAAATTTTGATCGAAACTAAACGTGCTTGCAAAATTTCAATCGGTTCTAGAAAATAAATAATAACTTAAAAATCAGTTGCAAGATTTAATCTGAACAAACATAAATACAACATATCGTGAGTTAAATAAAATATTACCAAGTAATTCGTGCCATAATAACATAATATTGCTAAAAAACTACGGAAAAATGCATGTTACATACCTAAACATAAATGAATTTTTCGTTATGTAATTTAACTAAATGATGAAAAAAAAAGAATTTTGTTAAAATTATTACTCGGTGTGAGAGTATCAAAAAACTATAATATGTTATCGACATAAGTTATAAAAACACGAATTGATATAATCAAATTAATGAATTATTTAGTACGTGTGCGTCTACAAATTGAAATGAAATGAAAATGAAAATGAAATGAAATGAAAACGACCCTGGGGATTCCACAAAATTATCTTACTGTGCAATGATCGCTAACTAATCGCAACCGCTTTGGGGCCCGATCTTTTTTGGTCTAGCCAAAATGTCGTAAATTAAACTAAATTCCAGCGCGCGCGTAACTCCCGTTCCCGTGGAAACTTCTTTTTTTTCTTGCGGACATACATAATTATCCACTAGGCTTTCGCTACTTCACCGGCAGAGCTCCAGCCTTGAGGAACTTACACTAAAATATTTTTTCACATCGGACCTTAAATTGGCGCGTTTTAGCATAAAAACAAACTATTCAGTTTTATATATTAGTAGGTATAGACGATCGCTATTTGTTTTTAATAAAAAAAAAAGAAAGTTTGGTTGTTTGTTGATCTGACAATTCTGTTTCAGTAAAAAGTTCATGAAAGTTACATCAGCTCAAAAATGTGGGAGACGTTTCATCTAATCCTTTAAGACAAATGTTGTCCGAGCGACCGGAACTCATTAACAATAAATAAAGTGTTATTATTAATGAGTGATGTGTAAGCGGAGCCGTGGCGGCCGCCATGTACTACACACTCATATTTATGTATGACGAGTACATGCCCACGTAAGGTTGTACACTAAACACCAGGTAATTATAATTGCTGCCATTTTGTTTGCAAGCGGCTAAATGTACTAAACATATCGGCGGGTAAAGTAAAAGGCTAATTGAGCTAAACGATGTGAGTGATATTGAAATTATATACCTTAAGAAGGCATTACTTATGATATACCTATATTTATGTGAGAACAATATAAATAAATTATAATAATAACATATAAATTAATAATAACATATAAATTATTAATTTCATATACATATAAATAAATAACAAATATAATGAATATTTTTTTCAAATAATGTTTGACTATTTACAAGTGCTTCTAATTGGTTTGGATTGGATTGGTTCAATAAAATAAAATGATTTTTATTTTATTTCAATACCGCCCATGGGGTCGCTTACTTCAATTAGCCTTTTAACCGTTGATAATTATGTCGCTTAATGATAATTCTTTCACACAATATTATCTAATGTATGCACTTTTTCCGAAGTTATTCTCTAACTCGATAAGTTTACTATTGTTGATCCTATACTATTAATTATATGTGTTTTATGATTCTCTAATTAAACATTTTGGTGTTTTTCACCAATAACATTAAATACATGAATGTATTTCAAAATGCCGACGTACCACCACTTTGACCACGAGGGCAACCCTCAGCGGGCGGGATCAGCTTGCAGTAGGCAAAACAAATGAATATTTTGTAAATTTTGCTAATTCCTCGGTAGAAATAAGAACTGTTCATTGATTTTAAATTCACTACATAGTATAAAACAAAGTCGGTTCCCTCTGTCTGTCTGTCTATTGGTAGGTATGCTTAGATCTTTAAAACTACGTAACGGATTTTGATGCGGTTTTTAAATACATGTCTATCTATTTAAATTCATGATTCATTTTTCATGTATATCAGCATTGCACCCGTGCGAAGCCGGGGCGGGTCGCTAGTTAAAAGCGTATTTACTACATTTATCTTCTATACTACAGTTCATTACCGCGTCACTTATACTATCTCGCTATTCACTTAAGCTGAAATATTTATCTTAATAGTAACAATTTTTTTTTAAGATTCCTAGCAGTATTTTTGCAGACTACTAGTATAACAACAACACAAGCATTTTAGCTTGTCACGAGGGATTAACAAGAATCCCTCGTGACAAGCTAAAATGCTTGTGTTACGAGTGGGTTCACGTCGGTAGTGCAATGGGTGGGGTTCGAACCGGCGACCTCAAGATCACAAGTTCGACGCCCTAGCCATCGGGCTACGGCCGCTTTAATTATTTCAGTGTTAGATAGCCCATTTGTTAAGGAAGGCTTTAGGCTATATTTTATTATGAAGTTCGGCAGTAGCGGCATTAACGCGAATGAAACCGCGCTCGGGAAGCAAGTAATATAATAAAAATAGCTTTTATATTAGTGTTATTTTTTATTCGAATGAAATATTGATTATAATAAAAAAACAGCACATTTATTTTTTAGTTTTTAATTGAAAACGCATTTGTACCTAAACGAGAGACAGAATAGTAAATCAACGTTGTATGTCACAGTCGTAGGAACTTGATCTCTAGCCAATATGTATCATAAAGCAATACAAAGTTTTATGCATCTTCATGAAGGGGAAATCGAACTGCCGCCGCCGCCGATTACATTTTAAATCTGTATGATAACTGTTCAACCAACTAAAGGAATCTGTACCGGTTTATAGAATCAATAAATCTTTGATAATAGCGTGAAAATGTTTAGGCCATTTAATTGAAAGTACTTGTATTTTTCGCAGTATATTAAATGCTTAAATTATTTCGTGTCTGAAAATGCGCAGCTTGACAAAATTTAACATTAAATATTCTCACATTTAAATTTCTATGTGAAGAAACCCTACAGTAAAAAATATTCAAGAGTTTAAATTATTTTTGGGATTTTGGTAATTGAAACAGTTTTTTATTCCAAAGTTATTTATAAATACGTCTAAATACACAATCAGAACATAATGTGACCAGAAGCTAACATTTAAACCAATTCTCATAAATTTAAATAAATACATGCGGAGTTTCCTTCGTCACCAGCTGCCTCATTACTATGGGCCTATTAAATATTACCTTTCGTTACATCCGAATTATCGTCAGTATTAATATGTGTCTTACTGTGTGTAATGAAGGTCGATATTACTTTGTGTTTATCAGTGAGTGATGGCTCGTCCGAGGTGAGGAATGATTGACGCGTTCGATCCGATCTGAATAATGCGTCGCCTAACATTTCCATGAATCGCATGAATACCAAACGATGTTTGTTCCACGCTTTTTTTATTTTTGTTTAATTTGAATGTCATTTGCGACGCTATTATAACTGTCATTAGTTGTGTGTCAAGTCGAGGGGAAACAATGCTTTGAACTAATAATTAATGCAGTTATTAAGAAGCAGTAGATTTTGGGACGAGACATTGATTTAGATCTCGATAACCATCGAGATTGAAATATAAAATGGTTGTACCTATTTTTTTTACTGTGAAAAGTATTTAAATATTTATAAGTATATTAATACAATGTAGTAAGTATTTTAGATACACCAAGACAAGACAGGACCAAATCGACTACGCGGATTGGTTACCAAAAAAAATCTTGAATTAAAATTCGATGTCACAGAAGTTATCATACAAATTAATTAAAACCAAGTTATAATATCATGAAAACACAATGTTACAAAATTGAAGAACATTATGTTTGATAGAAAAAGACTCATCATGATTATTGACACCCATATCAATACTTTAAACAATAGTGTCCAGTATTGTTAGGAGATACTCAACAATAGTGAGATCAACGAAAATGACGTGTTTACATTTTTAAATACCACCCATTTAGTTGATAAACGTTTGGCTTCGACCTTCGTCTTCAAGGTTTTGGTGTTGAGGGGACAAAGAGCGAGTGGCGCAGGAGTGGTGAAGGCTGCTTGTTGATTCCGTGGAGTCGGTTTGACGAGTTATTACCGCTCGCGTCGATTGTGATTCCGGCTGGCGCGGCGTGCGCGCGCGCATACGAAGCAGCTCGGACGCTTTAGTGCCTCCGTGAGCCTTCACATGGTAGAAAACTCTGTCCGTACGTGCGCAGCTCATACGTGCGCGTATGTACTCACTGTAGGTACTCCGCAGCCTGGTCACTGCTCACACTAACGTTTCCAACTACTATTTATTTCACAGATTGTGCCCAATGACGACGTTGTCGATTGAAATACGATTCAATTGTTTCCAAAATCAGTTTGCAGTCATTTGGTGAATTTTCGGGGAATTTATATAGCAGTATATTTAGAAATCACGTAGCCGGACAGTAGCTCTTCCGAAGAAGCAGAACTAAAACTTAGATTGACACATTGATGTTCCTTTAGTCACATAGGTACTGTTACATTGAACGTGATTTTAGTGATTGTGATGAAGGAGATTCAACAATCGAATACAATAAATATACTTATTATACGAGTATGGACGAGGAACATTATTTGCTAGTCGGTCTACATATCGGAGTGCGTCTGCTCACATTGTACATGTGCGAAGTGTACAAACACTGCAGTACGGCGCCGGAATGAGAATGCTTCTAGGAGTGGCGCACGTCACAGTTTCCCATAGTGCTCACTCGTGATGGCTGACAGTCCACACTTCGTGACCCTTGGCGTGGACACTCCATGCTTGTCAAACGCATCGGTGGGTGTTTCGTGAGGCAGACTAGCACACGATGTGAATATTCATGGAAATGGTGAGAAAGTGACGAGGGATGCTAATTTATTTAGCAATAATTTTGCTATTGAGATTGACAAGTGATCGTATCGGAATGTTTATACCTCGTTATCTTGACATACATCTTGAATAACGAATCTATAGTGTTTACTAAGAACATATGTGTTAAAAATCTTCCATCGATCTTCCAAATTTACATATATAGGTACATATAATTATTCTGTCCAACTTACACTATGCCACAATTTTTACATTTGGATTTTAATAATCATTATAAACAGTTTTGTGAGTCTTCTACGTTCTCATTACCCGTACTGTTAACATTTCTACCTGATAATCTTTTATCTCCAGCGATCAGCAACCTTTTCGCCGGCCATAATAAGGGTAAACGAACTAACGGAAGACGAAATTTAAAAGCAGGGCAGGTGTAAACAGTATTCGTGAGGAGTAGAGAGGCCCTTATACTCCGGGCGTCCCTGTAACTGACTTAATAGGCCACTAGTGTGGCTTAGGAGAGCCAGAACACAAGGCCCGCGGCGTCGTCAGAAGGTGTCCATGAAACGGAGGTTTGACTTCCTACCGGACAAATAAAAAGGTGTAAACAGTATTGTTATGAGCATAAGTTCGGTTGTACAGTGGAGGGCCACACGAGGCACTTGGGCCTTGTGTTGTCGACCGCTGGAGTACAGTTGCTGGTCGCGGACTGGTCGGAGTCACGTCGCGGGTTATCAGTGCACATCGCTCACTGGCGCCACCGCGGCACGGCGGCACGGCGGCGCGGCTCGCGAACGCACGCCACTCAGGCCGAACGTCACGTAGATTTACTGTATACCTACCTACTTGATGAATACTTTATTTTCGTCTGCACTCCTTTGTGATCAACCGCACAAACAGGCAACCTTATTCTGCAAAAAAGAAAAACAAAAACGGTATTTGTCGTTTTTATTAGGTATATCAAAATATGAATTTACTTTATTATTTGGCTAAGATCTTACGATAGCTCGGAAGACCGTTGGTTCCAGTTGTCATAATCTATGTCAGTTTACTAGGGAACTGGTACTAGTTTCCTCATGCATCTATGCAGCTTAGTGTCCGAGGATGTATAACTTGCAGTTACTCAAATACTTATAAATATTTGAGTGGCTCAAGTTGAAAAAACTAGCTTCCCGCGTAATTCCCGTTCCCGTAGGAACTTTACAAAGGGAACTACTGGTCCCATTTGAAATAATATATGTAAGTTACCCTATTTATCGAGGAAGGTTGTAGTATGAGTTTTAAAAATATATAATATTCTGTATATTTAAAATACTTATATATTCCGTTCCCTCAATACTTGGATCTGATGAGTTTTTTTTTCGTAAGGACTTACGTAGTTAGCCACTAGGCTTTTGCTACTACACCGGGCATGAAAAGGAGCAAAGCTCCAACCTTAATAAATGGTTTAAAAACTACAAACTAAGCAACCTGCGCAAGAGGGCGCCCCATGTGGGGCTAAGACCTCGGCTCAGGGCGGTCGCTGGCGCTGAGATTCAGGATTATGACTTTAAGTATTTTAGGGGGTTCTGTGCAACTGTCGTCCTACTTTACAGTTCGCGGGCCTCTCGGACTTTAGGTCTACGAGGGCATCGGATGGTTCTTTGCAAACTAAGGGTCGGGGGGAAAAGGGGGGACGCGTCGCGTTCTTCTCCGACGGGTCGGATAGAGTGGTCTCTGTGTAGTGGTGCTAGTTTCTTGCAGTATTTTTACTGCTAGTTGGTAGATGGTTATCTCGTCGTCCGGGTCATCTAGGACGTCTAGGACGCCCCGAGGCCGACGGTGTTTACGACGACGTTGAATGTCTGATATGAGTACTAACCGCCAGTTTCCGAATGAATACCCAAACAGGTTACAATTTGTGAAAAAGCGCATTTTTTGCTAAAGGTAGTATACATACTACTTTATAAACAACCCTCTCATAATAGGTCCGCGCGTCGTTTTCCTGTACACCAGCGCTCATTATGTTCGCGACAGTACATGCGCCGGCGACACATCAAATGTTCTAGGATGTGAGCTATTAATCGTTGGCCTCGTCTGAACAGCTCATTTGAGACGTGACGCTCTACAGTTTGCATTCTTTACGTGCAATCGTATAGTATGAAAATGTATTTCTATGTAGGTACGTAGCACATGTATTTATTTAAAAACTTGAGTATCATGGACTTAATACCCGAGACATTCTCTATCAGTCAATCTTGGGGTGGTGCAGAGACAAAGATGTAGGTGCACTGGAATAAAGATCAAGCATACAAGAGAAACAGTGAGGTATCATATACAGATTTATTTATGGACTTACATTTATGTTATCAGAAATGAAGAGATTCACGGAGGAGAACGAAGGTCGTTGAGATAGCTCAACAGATTAGCAGTGGCGATGGACACATATCTCGAAGAACTGACGACCGATGGAGCAGAAAGGTTCTCGAGTGGAGACCACGAACTGGCAGGCGCAGCGTGGGACGACCGCCTCGCAGGGAGTTAGTGGATGCAGGCCGCTAGCAATCGTCCCCGCTGGAAATCAATGGGGGAAGCCTACGTTCAGCAGTGGACGAAAACAAGCTGATGCTGATGATGATTTATGTAGCTAGCCACGAGACTTGCTATTTAACCGGGGATAAAGGTGAGTGGAGCTCCAGCCAACTAGGCAACCTGCGCTAGAGGGCGACCCCTGTGGGACTTCGTCCTCGGCTCGGGCGGTGGCCGGATATTAAATTGAGGGACTTTTATCATCAAAAATACACCAAGGTGCTGTGTTAAACAATCAAACCTAATCTAAGACTAACATTCGTCGTGAAAGCAGTTCTACAGAATTGTTTAAAAATATATATCAAATTGTATTACCTGTAACTATTTTGACTTTCCGTTCGAAACCAATTACGACAGAAATCATCAGTGAATTATGCGGCCAACTAAACAGTCTTACAGAACCTAGTTAGATAACCTTTTAGTTCGGTCGTTACGGTCCGCAGTCCCGACCTCTATCGGTCTCAATTTACCAAATATGTAACACATAGCGGTGGACAGCTCGGCCTAACGACACAGCGTTACATTCTAGTGATATCGAATGTTCTGGAACATGCAAAAACAATTTCATAAACAATAAATTCAGTCGCGCCGCAATTTCTCCGTGATCCAGAAGATTAACTCGCTGCTCGAATTAAATTACTCTGACTATTCAGCTACGAAACGTCGTAAGAGCAACAAAAACTCCTTCATTCCTGACGTTGTGTAGTTGCGGTGCGTGTGCGTCGCCGGTAGCTCGCTCGATATGTATCGTGGCTGTATAATATGCTCTGTTTTGCTCGCGAATGCTCGCTGCTTATGTTCATTGCTAGCAAAGATTACTGGCCGGCTAATATGATTGTACTTACTCAATAATCTCACGATTTAGTTTCTAGGTCACTCGTTTCTAGATAAAACAATTTAGTTATTATTACCTATTACTAGGTAGGTATAGTATAAAGTTATATAATAACAAGGATCACATAGGATGTTTTAAAGTTTACGTAAGTTGTATTGGATATAATTCCTTGAAGTAGGTATAATTAAAAGTAAATATGTGAGGCAACATGTCAACACACTTATCCGCCAGTCGTCGCCACTCATAAATAAGCCCGCGTGGTTGTTCAACCGTTAATTAACTCCATAAATAAGTAAATAAAAAACCCAGTATGGCGAACCTGCGCAAAACAAAGAGGAAAATATTATTTTTTTATTAACGTAATTACTGCAGCCGTGGGGCAATCAAATAATGCAGTGGGCCTCGCAGAGGTTACACATTATGTACTAACTAAGAGGTTTATAGCTGACACGAGGAGCTGAAGACAACATATATATCGTTCATAAGACTCAATGAAAAAACGAAACATGAATAACTGCATTTACATAGAGAAGTATTTTAAGATTGAGCCTATTCATCTGTGCAAGCGGGAAAGGATTCAACAGAACAGTGACAATGTTATTGCTGTCGATATTGTATTCAGTTTCATAATTTAGATTTGCTGTTGTGTACTCAGTCGACAACACATTAACTCACCGTTAATAACATTGTAATAAGCACATCGCAACGCTATAAAGAACGCTCATTTTCATGTTTATTGTAAATGCATATAATGTGACTACCATAAACTAATTAATGTTATTTTTAAATAGGATTATTTTTGGTAGTCATCTTTTTTAATTTAATTACTGCATGGAACTTGTCTATATATTTTAAAAACCTAGGACTATTTAATGAATATCTACAAATATTGATTAATAAAATATAATTATGGTTGTACTTGTTGTTATTATTATTTTATATGACTTCAATATTATAATAAAGAAGTCAGTACCAAAAATAGCATGTGTTAGTAGTCATATTGACTTAAGTTATAGGACTTGCCTAAGCTGGTCCAACCTTCCAATTAAAGTAATAATCGTTTTTTTATCGATGTATCAATTCGATATATTTACGGTAATAAAACTAAACTGTATAATAATTAAACAAATCTTTCACAATAATTAATGTTTTTTTGTCGGACGAACATATGTAGAAGCCACGAGTCTTTTGCTACTTTACGGGACATAAAGGTGAGCGGAGCTGCAGCCTTAATAAATGGTTTAAATACTACAAACCAAGCAAACTGCCCAAGAGGCGTCCCCTGTGGAACTTGGACCTCGGAGCAGGGGAGTTTTGTGCAACTGTTGCTCTCAGACTTCGGGTCTACGAGGGCATCGGATGGTTATTTGCAAACTAAGGCTCAGAAGGGCGAGGGGGGATAATATTGAGTATGATGATAAAACAGTAATGTTACGAGTAGACAGGATTTACTTGATGATATTGTAACATAGGATCTTTAGTGATTATAATATTTTAGCTATTCTTATTAGCTTTCTGTAGAGTTAAAGATATAGTATATATTATTATAAGGTATGTATAACCCCAAAGGGTTTAAAGGAACCAAAATTAAATTAAGAAACATTTCCATACTTAACTTCCACTTACAACCCAAAAAGTATTGGTAGAGTCAAGAGCCGAATTGTAGGATGAATAAATAAAACAGGTGAGTATTAATCGCTCATACATATAACAGACGTAATCATTGAAATTAACTTGTATTAATTAACTTAACTTTGTCGCACTATAGAAATTAAGTAGATCAGATGATAGCTTCTTCTTCACAACAAAAGTTCTTTGGCATTTTCCTTTTGTGCTAACTTTACTTCTCATTTTTAGGATTTGCATTAGTGGAAATAAATATAGGGGAGAGTGGGGGATACGCGAACGCGGGGTAATGCCGAATTCGATAATTCTAATATGTTAGAAAGATATAGCCATATTTTACTTGCCGCCATTTCGATGACCACGCCGCCAGTAGTGCCAGACAACAACACGGGAGACGCGGAAGCACATACTTGTTAAGGTATGCAATTTTCAATATTTTGTATTTTTTTTATGTAATTTTTTGGTAAATTTAAGTTGGTGTAGCTTTATTTCCATCTACAATATTAATTTAGCTTTTACATAGTGGAATAATCACATATTATTCAGCTAAATGACAATGACACAATTGTCAAAAGAAATAGAAACTAAATTGTTGATTCCCATTATAATGTTTTCGACCCCGCGGGGTAAAGCCGAACAATCCATGTCGGGCAATCACGAACGTCCGATATTACCGTACTCCCATTTGTTGGTTTCCCGTTCTACTTATTTTTATTATTGTTTCAGATACCTCGTACTAACATTAGTACGATCAAACTGAAGTACAGTTTAGGAAATCTCAAGGAGGCTATAGACGATGTTAAAACTAAAAAACTTACTTTTGGTAAAGTAAAAGAAACTTATGTTCCAATTACAACCATTTTAGACCACCTACAGAAAAAAGTAATAACAAAAGCCAAGGTCTGGACGAAAACCTTTATTTACAGACGATCAGAAAATGTAATTGTTTAAATGTGATCTCTGACGTTAATAATGTTAGTTCGTAATTACCCCACTTGGTGTTCGTATTTACCCGACTAATGTCGGTTAAAGCCGAACACTAAGGGTTTTGTTTTTCTTTTATAAAATTGCAATTTATTAAAAATATATAAATGTTGATTAGTGCATTCGTTAGACATATAAGTAAACTTTATAATTAAGAAAAGAAAGAAGCTTTGTGTTCAAATTCCACTGTTTTTAAGATTTCCTTTAGGTGTTCGTATTTCCCCCACTTTCCCCTACTATAAGTTATAAGTCTAAGTCTTCCTTAAACACAACTTGGAGTTAAATAGAAACAGTCAATTAAATACATTTGGAATTATAAACGAATCAATAAAACTAATATTACGAAGTACGTACAATATAATAATTGACATTATAAATAGATTTTTTAAAATTATCGTTTATCAAAACCGTGTTAAAATCCGTTTGGTGGTCTAAAACAAGTTCGAACAAAAACTACTCTAATTTAAATAGTTTTGAACCGTTCTTTCGGAGTTAAGGAAACAGCTAATTGTAAAAGGATACAACATTACCAAGATTTTGCTATTCGATCATTTGTGTTAGTCTTACGAGCCCTAGATTAATAATTTATGTCTCGTGTCGCGATCAACAAAATATAGCGTGTTTGCACCCCTTTCAGAATATAAAAAATTATCCGAATTACCACATAGTATAAAACAAAGTCGCTTCCCGCTGTCTGTATGTCTCTAACTATGTCTAATTCTTTAAACAACGCACCGGATTTTGATGCAGATTTTTTAATAGTTAGAGTGCTTCTATGTATAAGTTTAATACATCAGCATTGCATCCGTGTGGGTTGCTATTAGAAAATAAATGTATCAAAGCAGAGCTTTACATAAATGGAGTTGTGTATTGAACTAGAATTTCCCTGTAGTTTATTAATATTTGGATGTATAGAACTCAGCACGGTACAGCGCTGAGGCGTGGTCCGGCGGGAATCGCCCGCGGCCACCGCCACGCTAAAATATTACGCCATATCCTCGCATTGCGAAACGAGACGAATTACTCAGCTAAAATATAAAATTAATAAACTAATCTTTATAAATTATATCTGGTGAAAGGCTTGAGTTGCATTAAAAGATTTACTTTTAATGCATCTAACTTATTATCCGAGTGTTAGTAAGATAAGCCGTTCGAAGACATTATCGTTATAATTTTCTTGTCTGGTGGTCGTCGGTTCGATCCCCACCCATTGCACTACCGCCGTGAAACCATTCGTAACACAAAACAAAAATACTTGTAGCATGCAAAAGCTCTGCTAAGATTCTAAAAAAAAAATGCTGAGATTATGTAACTATGATTGCCTGGATCCAAAATTTCAGCTTATATATTATATTACTGAAGAACGTGGTGGTTTAGTCCCTAAAATTTAGCAAATTTTCTTTTCTTGTAAAATAATAAAATAATTAAGTTGACTCTACTTAACCTTATTTTGGTTACCAACTGAACATGCAACGCAAGATTACAACAAATTATTATATTTTAGAACGTGATTATGGTTATTTTACAATACTTAATGGCAAAGAATTGGCTAATAAAAGCAAAATGTGTGCTCGTCAGAACAGCACATGTTTCGATCAATATTATAATGCGTGTATAACAACCGATTATGTTCAGCTCAGACCCTTGCAATCAAACTCACTCTAAAATACAATAAACTTCAAAATATTTACTATTTCGAAAACATCTTTAACCCGTTTATTTCCGTCTCCAACCTTTAAGGGTATATTTTTCAGAAACAACAAAAATATAACTTGACTGTAGTCAAAATAGTCAAATACAACAT
Organism: Nycteola revayana; assembly: GCA_947037095.2. Taxonomy (NCBI): domain Eukaryota; kingdom Metazoa; phylum Arthropoda; class Insecta; order Lepidoptera; family Nolidae; genus Nycteola; species Nycteola revayana. Next base: position 10,242,398 of record OX344840.2, read on the forward strand.
ATTTTTCATGCTTTTCTTTGGACAACATAATTTTAACATAGCATCACATCATTGGTGAAAGAATTATCGAAATCCGTTCAGTAGTTTTTGACTTTATTCGAAACAAACATACAAACTTTTCCTCTTTATAATATTAGTATAGATAAAATTAGCAAGGACTCTTGCAGATTTTCATCTGTCTGAACGGAGTTGTGAAGTATCTAGTAAGGGTCCTGATTTATTTAATAGAGAGGTACATTTGTTTCGTTCTGTCATACATATATTATCACGGAGTGGCAATGGGAACATCTTGATCATTTTTAACCATTTTTACAACTGATGAGCTTACCGAATTGTTACCAAAACAATACCTTCAATCAACGCAAACACTTTGTTTTCTGGCATCTTTTCCACATATAAGTGAGTAGGACTTATATATGCCAGAAAACAAAATTAAGATTTTAGATATCTAGGAGGCAATGAATATATATTTATAATATTATAGTATAATATATATTTATAATATTATAGTATAATATATATTTATAGTAGCGACGTTATAATACCGACTATTTTATAAAAATAGTCGGTATTATAATGTCGCTACTATTTTACATAAGCTGTCTAGATATCTATAAAATATTGTTATACATAGAACTGAGTTGAACAGGTAGCCAGTTCCCCGTGCGCTGTGAGTGCGCATGCGCAGGTGTGGTGTTCATATCTTCGCTGCGCTAATCGGCCGCATTCCGTTACGCCATTTTTATAATTCCTATCAATTTGGAGTCGCTGCGTAATGCGAGCGTTTGAGCCGACTGTGTATCCTGCGCCTAATTGCGCAATAATCACGTTATTGGGCTGCAATTTTATATTCGCTGCGTATGTGTTTTATTTTCAAAAGTATGAAGATGATTGCATTTCTTTTCCTATTAACCGTGCTGTTTTCTGTTTCATTGACTCATCTACCGTTGGCATTTGAATATAATTTCTGTTGCCATCTGTATGGTATACAAACATAGCTATTAATAGTGATAACTTGTAAAATATGGTAAAAGCTCGTTAATGTATCAACGTTAAAGGTAGGATTAAGCCATAAAATGTTACAAGATTGTTATGATCATGTTCAGTTTATCTATCGATCAGGACCAGACCTTAAAAATATGCTCTTTAAATAATCCTATTAATCTAAAACCAGTGAACATTAATGTGTACAGAATGTGGTGTCGTATATAGGTATCTCGCCAATCCGTCTCCTAAACGTGTTCCGAATGTCTGTCGGAATGTGTGCGCGGACGCGTGTCGCAACCGTCGCACAGATACGACCGTTCCCGCGACATGCGGGACATACCGCGGACGTTTTTACAACTAGCTCACACAAAACACTGTTTAGGAATTGATTGAGAGAATGATGTTGGTCTGCGGGTATTTGGCGAACAGGCACTCGTTGGCGCGGGGAATGCGCCGGTATCTCCGACACTATTAGCGAGTTTTTGCGTTAATGGAGTGTGTTCACTTTTATGACTTACATGTGATATCATTAAAGAGTGAGGCATTTTTATGAGTTCGTGGTTTTAGGCATTGCTTGCAGACTGGCTGTTAGTACCATGCACCTGTACTATGGTTAATAGGTTCCAAAAGTATGTCATTTTAAAACGATAAATGTAAATAGTAAATACTGAAAAGAATAACTGTCTAGTAGGTAAGAGTAGGCTCAATTGTGACTGTTAAAAGTAGATACAAAAGGATGGCTTACAGTATCCGTCCTAATATAGCTAATGAAGGTAACTTAACACCATAAAAACCACATTGACGCCAATCTGTCGGTCGGTCACGGCGACTACGTTCAGCTCTGAGTACGAACAGCCAGTTCCTCACTAGTACTATGAACAAAACCTCTCGGCCGGATACATCACTCGTAATGAGCCATTCATTCCCATTGTTAAGTTCAGTTCCATTACAAATGATAGATAATGATTGGCAACAAAAACCCGAGGTCTCCAGCGTCGCGCCGGCGTCGTGCCGGTGTCGTGTCGCAATTACGTCGTGCGTGGGATGAGCCTTAATATTCCTAAATCATAGTGTGGGTAAGACGGGTAGCGCGCCAATTTAGCGCGACATGGTCGCGGCCAGCGCCATAATGAACGCCCGATTACCTCCTGTCGTATATCCCTTCGTACCCTCCCCTCGCCCGGCTCCCCCCGCCCTCTCCCTCGGACATCTTCTAAGGATAAATGGAGCGATTTTAATTTATTATCGATACATTAGGATGAGTGCCGCGAACTCGTCCGCCGTCTGCTATTTTCTGCCTACCTCGGAACTGTTACTGAACTGAACTGTGATGTTTCTTATCTTATTAAAATACGATTTACCACTTTGGGGTCTCTCACTTAAAGTTTGCGCTCAATTACTGCTTGAGAACAATCGGGCAACATACTGAATTACACTTCCATTTTATAAAATTCAATTGATAGATATTTCTTAGAAATAAATTGCACTAAAGATATTATTAAAATTAGATTCCTATTGAACGTTAGGTATCCCATCAACCAGCACCCTGATGACTGGCAGCTACTAAGAATTTATCCGTAATGTAGTCAGTAGTTAGCTAGTTTTAAAATCGAAGTACACAACGGCTAGTCTGATAGGTATATTAATAAGATCGGTGCGCGCGCGCCGCTCCCGTCCTCTCGTCGGTCGAAGCGATTCATTTCGCGCTCGGCAGCTACAACAACTATTTGATTGAACTCCTCCCACTAATTATATTCTTATGAAATAAACTCTGCATTTAACTCGACCACACTGCACTCACAAAAGACTCAAAGACGCTGTCTCGAACGACAAAAACCAACCTTACTACTAGCTAGTAGAGTCGAATTTTATTCGATATTGTATTAAATGGTTTAAGCTTGGTTGTTCTGAGATGATACAGTAGCCGTATAACGAGTGGGTACACGGATTCCACAGAAATGTTCAATTCAACATGTCGGCTATAATACCAGCGCCTCTGTTTAATAATATTCATTTATCAACGATCAACATACAAACTACGAGCTGAACAAAAGCAGCAATTACCCACGACTCGTAGATATGAGTGTTGTGTGCGATCTGCTGAGCCAACTGCGGTATTGTTCTAATACTGTATTACAACAATTCATTCAATAACACTCTAGTTCTAACAAACATCAACATATTTTTATGAGCGTACTGAAATTTTATAAATGAAGGTATTGTATAATCGGTCACCATTAACCAATAAAACATACAATATCTTATTATTTATTTTTTAATCTTGTTGTAATATTTATTATATTATCAGATTGATCTGAACTGACAATAATAAATGCATTAACCGATAGGTACCTAATTGTGTTTTTATAAAAAATAATATAAAACGTCAGCTGAGGTACTAAGTACATTCATCAGACTTTCTCAGTCCTCTGCTTGACACAGGCCGTAGTTTGCGCCATAACCCTCGGTCCTTCGCCTTCCGCGCCCACTCTACTCCGGCTGCCCTTCTCAAGTCATCGCTAATTTAGGGAATACAACTTTGAGCTTCGAACCTTCGACTGTATGGAGATATTGCTGAATAAGTCTGCAGATTGACATAAAAAAACTAGGTGATGCGAAACGTTATTTATGTTTATTATGTTTTTTTTTCTACAAGGAAGCAATTGAGTGCAGTTTTAAACTGTTGGTTGTTGATTCAGTGGGTAGGTTGGGTGCATCATCACTACATAGTATAAAACAAAGTCGCTTTCTCTGTCCCTATATCTCTATGTCCCTTTGTATGCTTAAATCTTTAAAACTACGCAACGGATTTTGATTTGATTTTTTTTATAGATAGAGGGATTCAAGAGGAAAGTTTGTATGTTTATTACATCAGCATTGTACCCGTGCGGAGACGGGGCGGGTCGCTAGTTTTTATTATAAATTGTTAACCTATATAAATTGTGGACACAGAAGAGGATTACATCGAAGCGTAATTACGCATAGGAGTTACGAACATCAGTTAGTCTCACATACACCACATCTAATCACAAATGACACAACTCAATTAAGTGAGTAATATTTCAGGGCGCACATCTCGCTCGGCCATCTTGCGGAATAGCGTCCATTAATCGCGACGCGGCGATGCGCGATATTAATGCTTCAATATGTATTGCATTAGTCTCTCATCTGATAACCCGACCGTGTGATAACCACTCCATCTCCCCAGCACTGTGTTCCACCGCAGCCCGAATTGTGGTTACATTCGGCATATATTGTGACACAGTGCTGGTTAGTTGGAATGCACCTGAAGTCGCTCAGTCATGCAGGCGACTCCGCCCCCTGCTCGATGACAATCATCAGAGAGAAACGTTTGTGTCAGACGGTATATCGACTAAAATTATTTAACTGTTCTTTTTAATTAGTTTTAATACTTATAAAGTATATGTTAATACTAATAGTATTTTGAAATTGAAAAAAATATATTATTATGTCAAATATAATTTTCTGCATCAAGACTAATTTATAACGTACATTCACGTTCTAATTTTTTTTCATAATTGATTCAGTAGACGGTTATGTAGAGAAATAGTAGTGTGTAGTTAGTGTAGTTATGTAGAAAGGCTTGTGAGGTAATAGGGAAATCCTCACAAAAATTTACTTCTTTATTTAACTTTTTCTCTTTATATTCCTCTTTTACATTTTATTAGTATCGATTGAGATATTTGGCTACTGTATAAACACACATATCGTATGGGTGATTAGCCCTAGAATAGTTGCCTAGATTTTATTATATTCCATGCTTTTATATTAATTTTTACATAGAGTGCTGGTTTTTACTTTGCACAGCAGGTAAGTATTGCCATTCAACGGGGTAATGCTGCGGGAACCTTGCCAAGTAGAATAGATTTAAAATAGTAGTATTTTATAAGTTAGTCTTATTTTAAATTTGCTACTTTTAGTTGTATATTAGGTTTTTTATTCTTGTAATATAAGATTGTAAATATAAATTAGATTTGTTGTAAATAAAATATATAACTAAACTTTAAAAAAATATATTTTTACACAGCAATCATAAATCTGAAAAAGTATTATAAAAAAAGTATATTAAAACAAATCATTAAATTAAAAACTTTCCTTGCAGGTAAAAACGGTTCTAAAACTATAAAAAAAAATATGTAAATATTTTTTAGTAGTGGTAAAACGTACTGCTTACAGAATACCGTGACTTAGTAGTCAATCATTGCGATTCTAATGTTGCTACATTCAATATTAAGAGCAAATAAATGACATATGTGCAAGAAATAATTTATTTGTTGTATTATGTGTTAATAATTATGTTTCACACATATCATCGATTCAATTCAATTGCATTAGTTCTCTATTGTCTCAAATATTTTGATATTCATCACCGCTGCGAGTCATTCGCTCAAAATTAGGTAAGTGATCGTTTTATATATTTTATACACAATTTAATACGTGAGGCATGGGAATGTAATATTTTGTAGTATTACAATTCTGGTGTTGCAGCTGCCGTGTACCGTGGGTACAAATGGCGGGCAATGTGTCGCGGAAATCGGTTGCGTCATGACGCTCAATGGATCAGTTCTCTCGAAATAACTTGTTGGTGTCCAGCGCCAGTATGTGAGCTGCATTGCTGATTGTTTGTTTTGTGTTGCTTCTCATTGTTTATTACTTCCCGCGCGCGGTTTCACCTGCTTAGCTCCCGTTCCCGTGGGATCTTCATAATTTAATATAGTCTATCTCATCCGGGGATAGTGTAGCTTCCCAATGGTGAAAGAATTTTTCAAATCGGTTAAGTAGTTGCGGAGCCTGTTCATGCATTGTCTTAAATGGCGATTACTTATTACTGCCATACTTATGTATTATTTGTTCATGAAATAAATAAAATAAAATGAAAGTAAATAAAATAAATGAAAGTAAATAAATATACTTAAGTGTACTAAGGACTTTCTTAGGACTAAGAGAAAACTTAAAATAAACTGTCAATGAAGAGGATTCCGCGACCCCTCACTGTATATTACACCTTACGTATACACGTGACCTTTTATTAATAACTTTGGTTAATTCTAAATATAACCAAGAGAGATAGAGTGAGAGAGAGATGTCAAAATATTCAGGGTACGGTTTGTTGATGATGATATTGCTTTATTAAACGTAAGTTTTTTGTATAAGGACGAACAAAAGTGAATTGCAACTGCTTATGATCAGTACTCCATGTTCACATTCAATTACTATCGCTCTTAGTGCTCGTCTAACAACGTACTAACGAACTGTCAGTATAAATCACTACTAATACCAACAAAACACACTACAGCTACCGAGTCACTTCAATATGACGTTGTTATTGAACTTATTAATAAGGAGGAGATTCTAGATGAGTTAGTACTAGCGCTACTGCCTTCTGTGTTCCGATTATTTTTTTGTTTAATTATAAACCGGCCGATGCCTGCATGCCTCTGCCCTCCACGCAACTACAATGTACAGTCAGCTTCAAAATAATATAAACATTTAAGATAATACAGGGTTATCGGAAATGTGACGTATTCCTTTTACGATGTTGGAGATGAGGTCAAAACTAAACAGATCATATAATGATATGTACTAAACTTTAATAATAATCCAGATTGGACCTTGGGTAAATGCAAAATTTACTAAAATTCCATGATATTTCCAGTTATTTTAATATTACGTCATGGTAAACAATCTTTACAATCAACATCAATAATAATACGTATGACCAGAAACAACAGCACCTTTTTGGTATTGAACTTTAAATTCTTTATTTTTATAATTTAGGGTAAAATTTTAAATGACGAAATCTGTTGCTTTCGGCCTTATCTATAACATTCTAACAGAAATACGTGACATATCCAGTAACCCTTTATAATCGCCTCCTGTTTAAAGTGATTCTATTGATCATCTAATGTTTCGGCTTAGAATAGACCAGCCTTTGCCTTCCTAAAGGGTGGTAAGAGGCGACTAAGGGACATACACTTGATCGATGGGTAGCAACATAAGTTCAAGGTTAGTTACCATCTTATTGCGATCACCAATCCGTCTACCAAGCGTGGGAATTATGGCAATATCCCTCAACGATCCCGGCTTGGCAAGATAAAAGGAGACTCATTTTAAAATGGCCATTAAAATAAAAATGATTTATATTTACTTAAATCTATTACAGGCACTTGCAAATAGTCAAAACCATAATTTAGTATTAATTATTATTTATCTATACTGATCACATATTAAAAAAAATCAAATTAAGCACGTATTTAAGTTAAGTATTAATTTTAATTCTATTTTAGTCTATATTTAGTGTCAAATAGCTTGTTCTGTCTATATTAGGTCAGAACAATTGTCATTATTTCGGTGGATCATGATTATATAATGACGAACGCGCTTAAATGCTACCACCGGATCCAATACGACCCAACTAAGAAGACCCGGCGAAACAAACTCAGTGGGTTATTCTACTGCCGGTTTTAACACGACCCACATGAGTCGGTCCGGGGAAACATACTCAAACTCGGGCAGAACGTAGGTTTTCGTCCAGTTACTTTAACTATTCATTAGGCATACACATTATTTGCCCGAACGGTTGTCTTTGTAATATTTGTTTATTGTTCAGCAGTATACACGAGCTGGTTAAATGAAGATAATTAGTTCTACTTGATCTTATTAATTCAAACAAGAGATGGGCATATAAATAGTGTAATATAATGAAGTTCAATTAATAAAGTATAGTATGAAACTGATCACATATTTTTGTAGCTGACTGTAATTTTTAGCGACGATGAGGCGGCATCACGTTTGTGATAATATATTTTTTGCGAAATATTTTATTGAGTTTGATACTATTTTTTTCTATTTTTTTTCTCTCTGAGAGGTTTTTATGAATTATTAGAGCATTACATATTAATCCCAAACACAAAGAGTTACTCTATCAGTCCTTTTACTACTGCTGAATGTAGGCCTCCTCTTTAACAGACCTTGGAGACCGAGGGTGTTCTGTGAATGTTTGTGTCGAACACGTCAAGTTCGAGTTTATTTACTGGTGCTGACTTGTTTACTACAAACTCGAACAATTTGTTATTACACTTGCGCAGTGTCCTAAATAGTTGTCGTTATTTATAAGACAAGTGGTACACTTAAGATCTCTGATTGTCTTGATATTACTAAATATTATTAATTGAATCTAACAACGAGAGAAAAACCCCTTATTATATATTATTATATGTTGTGTATTGACACAATTCACCTGTCCTAACAAATTGTTTTAATTTACTCCTAACAATTTCAGAACAAATCATTATGAGTATTACAGGCGAATCCTTATAATGAGCTGTGCTGTGCTTGTTAGTAGGTGGGTACGCGTTACAACAGAAGCTAGTGTGAATAGTGCTATAAATCACAGTGATTGTCGATCATGGGCGAGGCAGAGCGTTAATGGTGCGCCGCGCCGGCGCATCCAGTGTTCGTTATCAATCCTTAATGAGTTAATAGTAGATTTCTAGATCATTGTCATTACTTACATAATAATAAGTATTTTTGATAGGCTAATAGCCAGTATCTATCATGAAAAACTGAAGCTAAAGACTACTGATATGGACATATTGTTTTGGCACAAGTTCTGGACTCCAGCCTTATTACATACATAGTTGAGATTTACGACGCAAATGATGGCACAAGAGGGCACCCCCTTTCGGACTTGGACTTTGGCTCAGGGCGGTCTGTCGAATAACTGTCACTCTACATCGCATAGGAGGGTTCTTTGCCCACTAAGGGACGGAAGAGTAACTGGGGAGCCCGCTCTGTGTACAGTGGTGTTAGTTTCTTGCAGACTCTGTACTACTAGTTAGTTGCGTTGCCGCAACAACGTTTGGGTGTTGGTCCGCAACTTTGAAGTAGCGCCAATACGGTGTTCGTGGTGTAAAACCATTACTTGTTTCCGTGAACCCCCCGTGGCTGCATGTAACTTGAACAATTTTTTTCGCCAACGTATACCCTTTGGGTTCGTATAAATCCTAATTTTATTATAAAATGAGTTTGCTGCGTGACTTTATAAGATCGGGTAGTCGACTGAGTGTAGGATAGGCTCGTGTAGAGACAGTTTCGACACGCGCTATGAAGTTTAGCTTTCGGTCAAAGGTTGCCACTAAAGCAAGTCGGCTTGCCGTTCCCAAGGGATTTGTTCGCCGAACATCTCGACCTCGAATGTAATTTATTTCTATAAGTACCTTAGGGTATACTTTCGTTTGATTACGTATAGCTAAATTCAACTTTGACCACGTGACTCTGTAACAAAAATAATTAAAAAATTCTCCTCAGTAGATATCGTATTTTTTTTAATACATATTTTAAAATAATCATAATTTTTTAAAACCCTACGTAAAAAAGTATTTGGAGGCGCGGGGTATCGATCCCCGTACCTCTCGCATGCTAAGCGAGCGCTCTACCATCTGAGCTACGCCCCCCGTGATTTTCAGATTCTAAATTACGTTGTACAATATTCATGTATTATTTTTAATTTAAATCGACAAGATTGTCATTTAAAATTGTATGACCACTTTATTAAATTTTGTGAGAATGACAATTTTATGTCATAATTATTTATGTTTTGCTGTAACATTAATTACCTTCATTTAACATATTTTAAGCAATTGTAATATTTTCATACGCGCAGATCGAGATCGAGTTGTAGCTTAAATGTCTACTTATTTTTATTTTATCCTCTTGATAAACAACCGTACTCAGCTCCAGTGAATGTTAAGTCCAACTTACTTAGGTAATTGATTCAAATTCATATCCTTAATTCGATATAATTCGTGTGACGCAGCTAACGGTTAAGATTATATATTTTTTTGCGGATTGTCTACCTTCGAGTGAGAAAAGGCAGTAGGTATTTGAGTAAGACTTATTTAGTATACATACCTACGTTATAAAAAATTAATCAAAACAAAACTTGGTTAATTATATTAAGTAATTAGAATACGCGGTAGTGGTTCACATGTGTAGCATCCATATCACCTGTGTGACAGCCACTCGTAATGTCAGTTTTTTTTTTCGGACGGACTTTATCTGCTTTGCCAGGAGGCTTTTGTTACTTCATCGGTCATAAATGCGAGAAGAGCTCCAGCCTCAATAAATGGTTTAAATTCTACAAACTGCAACCTGCGTAAGACAGCGCCCCCTGTGGGACTTGGACCTCGGGCGGTGATTGAGGAATGATGACTTAAGATATTTAGGGGAATTTTGTGCAAATGTCACTTTACTAACGTTGGAGCGGGGACAGATCGCGACGACATTCCGCGCGCGCGCCGTTCGGGCGGAGTCAGCCCGCCCACGGACGAGCCATCTTGCGATTGTCCTGAGACGGTTATTATCTGCATTCTTTGCACTGCTTTATATTGTACATTCGACACTGTACATATTTGTGTCTTTGTCCATTCCATTGTCATTTTATTATATGGTGAATGTTATTAACAGAAACATATGATACTGTATATATTTGTCTCTTGTCTTGTCTTTAAATAGCAAGAAGGTAGGTAACCTATTAAATTTTAATTAGGTGAAGAAGGATGTGTTAATGAAATAGAATAAAGTGCTTTCGCTTTATATTATGTCTTGGTAAATTTATACATCTGCAGAAAAAGAAATCAATTAACTCAGTCGAGCAATCAATTGCCTATCAATCACTATGAGGGCCTTAAGTCTCCGCATTACCCTTTTTGTATGAATAAACTTAAGGTGATAATATAGTATTTTACATTCACATACTCGTAAATACTGCAACTAGTTTTGTCTACTTTTTGTAAAGAGGCTATTAACAAACATATTCAGGAGTAATTTATTTCCGATAGAGGTCATACCCCGATTTTAACATATTTTGTTGATTAATGAAAATGAATAATTAAGTGTGGCTTTTCAAAAAGAGGTGCATTCGGGATGTTACAATTTATTTCTGGTTGAGCTAAGTTGAAGATTGTAATTAACGATTTTTGTTGTTTTTATAATAAGCATTGCTTTAACGAAGTTTAATTTATGTGACGTACTGATACTATTCACACAATTAATTTCTATAACTCCTATCGATCGCTGACGTCATTTGTTCAGTAATTTATCGAGTAATGTGTGGGGTCCACACTCCACACCCACGACGCGAACTAATTTGAGCGCTCATATTAGATATTTATTATCATTTAAATATAAATAATAACGTTCCCCAACAACCGAATGGAATACGCAATTAGCAGGTTCATATATCTTAAGATTCGCATTGAATGAGGTTAATAGTTTCCACCTACTGCGAGCATGGTTACACTCGTGTTATTATATTCCGATGCGTATAGATGTAATTAATTACAGTTCGGATAGTTTACGTAAGGGAACGTTTAGCGGGTTATAGCTAATGACTTGTAATAACAGTGCGGCTTCGAGGTCAGCCGGCGGCACGGTCCCTCGCCGAATTGATTCTGCGCTCGACCTTCGACCTCCGCGAGTATGTGTGCTGGCTGTCACGAAAGCATTTTTGATGAACTCTTGAATGAGGTTCCGCATTAGAAACCACTTTGCTACTCACCTGTAGGATGTTGTTCTCTTTGTATAGGTAATGCAGACAGGGTCAGTGTTCTTGATTTGTAAGGTATCGTTGATATTTTGAAGTAGGTAAATTTAGGACTACTATAAATCACCTGCAACTACGTAGTTCATATATTTAATAAGAATTAATCTTATTAGAACGTTGAATTATCTATACGAAATATATAACGATAGAGTTTGTTTGCTTAAGCGCGGTAATCTTAGACACTATTGGTCCCGATTTGAAAAAATATTTCAGTATTAGATAGTCCACTTATCCAGGAGGGCTAAGGCTATATTGCTATATAATGCTATATAATGCTCTAAGAGTAACATGAATCCATTCACACTGGGCTTGAGCTCTATGATGAGTGAAGTGACCTATACATATAATATTTAATATTCAGCTTTTTATTGGTTAATTTTGAAACACCTTTATTACAATTATAACTACACCCGTCTACCGGTATATCATATAAAAATGTTATACGGTAGATTCATGGAGAGTGGTGATGACTTAACTGCTCCGCGATTCGACCGCGCCTGTACTTGAGCGAGTATGGAACTATGGACTAATCTTACAAATATTAATGTGACAGTTTACGATACAGAGATTTAATAAATCATACAAAATTTGTCGTAAAGATAGTTTATGTTTATTATTACCTGTATTCAGAGTGTAGTCACAAAAAAGCGGTTCCTACAATAGACATACCTAATACAAACCCAGGCCAATGTCACTTTTCATAGCTACGCGACATCAAATATCTTTCCATAATTATTAATCGGAAAACATCTTCGCGTTGCCACAACAATTGGTGGTTGTCAACTGTAGCCACCATTTCGCTGTAGTTCGTGGCTGAGTCAATGTAAAAAAAATTGTTGCTATGATAAGAAGGACGTAATTTTCTTAGATTTACATCCTGGCTATTTTATTAAACAACATTCTCAATAGGATATTCATTTTTTGTGATAAAGTATACGGTACATCCTCATCCTAATCCTAATAATATTATAAACGCGAAAGTTTGTAAGTAAGGATGGATGGATAGATGGATGTTTGTTACTCTTTCTAACTACTGAACAGAATTGACTGAAATTTTGCACCGGGATAGGTTATAACCTATTATGCCTTTATGTTAATCCAGCGAATATACGCAATCGAATACAAAACATCACGCTCCGGCCCACTGGAGCAGAGTAAAGCGGGCAATACCGCGGGGCGCAGCTAGTATAACATAAACTAGTAGTTGTTAAGTAATACAACCGCTGATGACAGAAAGATTTATTAATTATAATGGTTGGCATTCCATGAGTTTGTTTTTACAATCTGATATACAGGTAAATACAATGTTATGTGTGTTTATTTCTATTTACTACATACATCATTAAGTATCATAATTTGTCTTAAATAGAATCCAATTAGTGCGATACATTATGCAAATCTGTACAAATAGCACATTGTTTAGATCAGCCAACGTTGTTCGTCCGGAGTTGTCGTAAAGTGTGATGGTATCGTGTGAATAGGTGCTTAGAGCTTTGTCTCATCTCTCTGGTACTACACACTTCTAACATATAATTATTCACTACTCAAAAGACTTGGGGTTCAATTCTGCTAAGTGAAATCACTTACAATCGACGTACATCGACGTACCAGCCACTAACTGTGGTATGCCAAAACAATACTTTAAAGTTGGCTTTAACTAAGAACCTATTCACTTGATTATGTCACGTCTCACGGTTGTGGTCTGTATTGATATTGATATTAACAAACATGGTATAAAAAAATCATCAAATAATGAGATATGAGTTTATTAAAACATTAGTGTGTGACCGCTTAAGACGATAATTTTCTCACATGGCTTGTTCTTTGGTAATGTGTGTGGATGCGCCCTCCGTTTTCAAGTGCTAGAGGTTTATGAGGCTCTTACTTACTTTTTGCTTGAGGATTTTTAATCACTATTTAGCTATATCTATGAAAACGTCTAGAGCGTGCATTAGCGCACATGCTTCATATTATACTTTAAATGAAATATTGTAAAGAAAACATATATTTAAAAAAAAATGGACACACTGTGATAAAAAAGATGACGAAAAAAAAAATCCCGGAGTTTCTTTCTCCCTTTCTTCTCCGGGTCGTCCACCTAGGTAGCTAGTGAAAGGTTGCAGGTTAGCTAGGGTAGGATTCTCGCCGGCGAGGACCGCGTTGTACCCCTACCCCTGCCCTGTGATCCAGCGCCTGTAGGCCGTGCCAGCGATCACTTCCTCTTATATCCACAAATCTGACTTTAATATCAGTGGCACCTCTGGGTTGTGGTCCTAACCTCATAAGGGTGCCCCCAAGTGTGTGTCACTTAATTGTATGCTTTCAAATTTTTTTAATGTAAGTATTAACTAATTATGAGTAGAGGAATTAATGACACACGGACAGACGGAGTAAATTGTCTGTAATGTCCTACAATTAGCAGCACTCACAGGTTGCATTTGTTAGTTATAGTTACCTAAGTAGTTCTATTCATAGAATAAGAATAATAACCTATTAATTATATTTCTTTGTTATTGTGATTTTGACAAGTACAAGTGTATGTAAATACCTAAGTGCTGAATAAATTCATTATTTCATTATTATTTCATTATCATAGTCTCAAGAGTTGTCAGAGGTTTTTTTTAAAAAGATTACTAGCTGATTTTTGCAGTCTACTAGTATTTGTGTTAAACCCTCGTGCTAAGCTAATATGCTTGTGTAACGAGTGGGTTCACGTCGGTACCGGCCACCTACGACGCCCTAGTCATTGGGGTAGCCCAATGACTAGGCCGTCGTAGGAGGCCGGTACCGACGTGAACCCACTGCTGCGCTGCTTCTTCTTGTAAAAAAATTGTATTGGGAGCAAAGAAAGAAAAGATAGATACTCAAACCAAGAAATAATAAAATACAAATTATTCAACAAATAATGGAGCATGAATGGAATTGTGATTACTACCAGAATACCAAATGCCTAAAAATAAGACATTTGATTGCGATTCCTTAAAAACAATTTTTAAAGTTGCACACAACTCTCCTAAAAATGTAAAGTCATCATTCCTAAATCTCTCTGTCAACGGCATATCGTGAGCGGAGGTCCAAGCCATAGGCCAAGTGGGCGCCATCTTGCGCAGGTTGTATGTATGTAGGTCTTATGAAGTTTTTTTTTTATTTTCATTACTCAAATTTAAAACAATAGTAAGGCTCTGTACACAGATTTGTTTTTTATAATGTCATAGTCACGTTTTCTTCAATTTAATTTGCAATGCAGTATAATGTATATGAGAAGTCAAACTAATGAATATAAATTAGAAGTATGAACTTCTTATTAAAAAAATCTAGGTTAAATTAAAATTACTTTTAATTTCTTTCATATGCCTTATATTTATTCATTGTGTCTGTTGGACACTACTGGTCAGTTACGTTACAAAAGCATACTGGGTAGTTAAGGATTAATAGTTCGCTCGCTGAGTTTCTATTTACTAAGGAAATGGAAATGTTGATTCGCTGGCTTAAAAGTAATTCAAGGCATAGTTTAAGCGCAAAACTGGTATCTGGACGTGCTTTTTATTTTACACCAGCTTATTTATATAGAAACATATTGCGTGGTGGATTCAAATAAAACTTCTATCATTTTATGGATTCATTTATACATCAATCAAATATACCTATGAGTATAAATATACAATGAGTGTCGATTATCATTCTTGCTAAAAAATCTAATAATTATCTACCTATCGATTCTAAAAGCCATATAATTTCTAGACATGATAGGCAATTAGCATGTTTTATGTGTTGAGAAGACCTTTATATTACTGCTCAGACATAAGCAGTTAATCACGTTACTCAGTACCGCATGAGTTGAGCATTAACTGTTAGTAAACATAAAAACTAGTGGCCAATAGTTCTCCACTCTTACCTATTTCTTTATTTATTACAGTTGAAGTATCTACTTTACGACACGCAAATGTTTTTTAAATTAATGGCTCGTCTCGATTATCTTTATATACAACGTGTGTGGTTGTAGATAGATATTACAGTAGTGCTGGATATTGTAAATATTTCATAAAGCAATCAATATATACCTATAATTAAGATGTGATGCAAAAGAGTTGTAACACCTTTTACGAAAATATATGAAATTTTGCACACTTATAGTTTATCGAGAAGGAGTTAAGAAAGCTTATATATTTTTTAAATTATGGTCGAATTTCGACCACTGGGCAACTATACATTTTTAATATTACACATATACCTAGATTGTTACAAATAGGGCGTGAATTCGCGCCCACTTATATCGCTAAAATAGAAGATACCTATAAGCATTATTTATTTATGAAATACTGAAAGAATCCTAACAGTATTTCATAAGATAATAGACATCTTTTATCTATTACTAAAAAATATATTTATTCCAACAGTTAGATAACCAAAAAATATTTGACACGTATTTTTTCTAGTTCCTCAAACAAAAAATGACGAACATACAGCGCGTTGAATTTCCATGTGACGTCACTTCTAGGTACAATTTTACCTAGTAGTGACGTCACAAGCCCTCCTCTCAAAAGAGTCCTGTACTTTATAGTTTGTTGTATCGTTATCAATTTTAATTGATGTAATAAATAAAATAATACATGTCTTATATTTTTTAGTAATCTAATCGACAGACTAAATTTAAAAAAAAGTATAGAAGTTTATGTTCTTCTCAGAGTTGCCACGTCCAGAACTGGTGGTAGTAAAAGAAAGGGACGCATCATAAGAACATGATTTGAAATATTTTAAATGTGTCTATATGAATAAAGAATTTTCGACTTTGACTTTGAAAATATAATATGTTTTTAGGCTTCATGCCTATTGCACCTTTAACCACGTCTAGGACAACCGTTGTTATTCGCCGTATTCCCCGTCTCACAAGCGAGCGTTAATACTTTGATATTTGGGCATCATTGTATCATTACTAATAAATGGCGCTGCAGGCTACCGGCGCGGGCGCAGGACCCAAATGAACGAGTTCACTGTAAATAATTTGAGATTTACGGCACAAACACACGCCAGCTGGACACAACCACCGTTTTGGGTAATAACGGGGATGGACATGACTTACTTGGTCTTTAGTAAGTCTTGCAATTTTTTTGGAAGTGTAAGCTGAATGCCATGTGCCACCGATGCCCAACGCTCATTATGTGTGTATTTATTGCTGTTCAAAATATAAAGCCCTTTGGTCAGAAGGAATGAAACATTTTGACTATAAAACTTTAAAATATATTTTGATGTTTTGATTATGTTTTCGGAGTGTAGTACAGAATGAAAAGTGCTACACCGACCTTCTTCCAACTCCCACGGTCGGCTGCAGACAGGCCTCGTGGTAACTGTAATATATTAGTTATATGGAAAACCCACCTACAACTAACTGATAACAACCTATTTCGTAAGTCTCGTTATTTGTCTAGTTGGGCTGGAATATAAATATAGTTTTACCCTTTGAAAATAACTTAATAGTGTGTAGGTAGTTTTTTTATGACGTGATGTGAATTTTTCATGACGTATATCGTTTGTTTTAGTAAAAAGTATACAGAAGACGTACAAATACATAAGAAACTTATGCTAGCATGCTTCTCTAAGTGTAACATTTTCCTTAAATGGCGATGTGCAAGTTGTTCAATGTTCAGAGCATTTTTTTAGTTTAAAGTTACTTTCTCTTTAATAACAGCCAGTTAATGTATGGATTATATTGAATAGTAATTCTAGTTATAATTTATTTGTAAACAGTTCTCGAGAGTTTTTACTGATGATATATATTTCAAATATCTGATTCGGATGACCTTTATCGTTGCACTTTTTATTCTTAGTGCATTATCATTAATATAGCTAAGGTATTATTGATTTAGTTCGTTAATCAATTTTATGTTCTTACTTTTTGTTATGTATTTTTAAATTTACTTTCAAAAATAATAGATGAAAGAGAAATAGAATTTACCAGTCTACTTACATAGGCTTTGTACTTAAGTGTATCTTTATTTCTTTGGATATTACGTATATATTTATTTACATAATATTGTATAAAGCTTAATAACGCAGCTATTCGCTACTCTAACGCCTTACTAATTACACAGTACACTAAGGATCGATGTTATCAGAATTTTTGGCCAGCGACGTCTCATTTCCGATTTCACGTAAAGTTCGCTGCACGAAATTATTTTCTGTACAGAATATAATAATATTGAAAGAAAACTCTGTATTTGGCAGTTTTGTAATGGTCGGCATCAGGCGATGTTATCGCGGCAGAACGAATCGATCGGACACGCGCGCCCGCGCACCTCCCATCGCGGAAATTGAAAATAATATCTTGCGAAACCAAACTACAGTATTGCTATGTTGGTATATTAAAAACGTTTCAGATTTTCCTGGAGTGGCCGAGGCGAGGAAAAAATGATGTCAGTGTTAATATAATAGAATAAGGCTTAACATTGCAGAATAAACACCTACAAAATTAAAAATACATTCACATAAAGCTAAATGCATACTTATTTTATAGTTTAGAATATAATAAACCTCAGGCAAGTTTTTTTTTTTTGGTTTTAGCCAAAACCAGGGGATGGATGATAAACCATTGTAATTAAAAATAAATTATATCAACTACTTCGTAACAATATTTACAGATTAGCTTTTTATTTGTTGTAATAGCTAGCCCTGACGACAATATTAACCTTTACTGAAGTTCTAAAAGTCCTTGGTTTTTCATAATCGCAGTATCGAGATATCCCTAATCCTATATATGTTTGTCTGTCACGGCATCGATATGCAAACCTCGTCGATGGGTTCGGTCGCTCAGTTTGACGCACACGCCTCGGGTTTTGTATTACTAATGAGAACTTAATATTGTATCAGTAGGTACATGCCATTGCCGTGACTAATCCATATTTATTTAAACGTTATATTATGAATATGTTTGCTGGTAGGTGCCAGTACTTTGTTCAAATTAAGTGTTATCCTGTGTATATATTAAGACGTTTCATTGCGTCATTTTCAAGATTTATAATGACTTGCTACGAGCAAGTCATTTGATGATTAAAAAAAGCATGAATAGCTGACTTACTACAGTAACTGATGTGTCGATATAGATATTTAATTAATCCTATGCCTTAAGACACTTAATAGAAGTATCATAGTTAATTAAATCAGAATGTTCAGTTGGAGAATGGTTTCATTGTATTTAATTTTATTGTTTCTTTTTTATTCTAGTTTTCCGACCATTTTTTTTAACAATAGGGTTATAAAACTAAGAATTAGAAGGAAAATTTGATATTTTTGCTTCCTCATATAAAATATCATTTATGCCATTCTACAGCCCTTGACATTACAAAAGACACGTGAAAGAGAGGCAAACAACATAGACTAGCTATCGATCTGAATTTTGATCTATAACTATTAAGAGACATTAGCCCTTAGGAAAGTAAAATAATACTTAATTTTATTATTTCGGGCCAAAACTTCTACAACGTCCGAACAGACATTGTATCGCACACACTGGACCTACCGCCCCATTTCTGAATTAAAGTAAAAAAAGAACGCTGTTATTAAAAAAGCAATGTAAAGTAAAGTATTGTCCAATAAAACAACCTCTTTGCAGATAAATATATTGAAAGTACATGTCGTTCTTAACAACTTCTAGACATTCTTGTATTGGATAATTGTAGAGCACAATCAACGCAATTTAATCGGAATGTGTGTGAAATAAAAAGTTAAACGCACTTACGTTAACAGCCGCTCAAGTTAATACATGTTGTATAATAATAGTTTTTACTACAAAATATACATGTGTTTATTACATTAAGGGTATTTCAATAGCTTTATTTAGACTTTGTTAGATAATAAATCACCTCCAGCGGCGCAGTCCGCGTCCTCTTCGACATGCGCCGGAGCAGACGCCGGCCATCTCCCTCCCCCTTGTAATAAGCAACGCTAAATATTTATGAACTAATACTAAACAGACTTTAGACTTTTTATAAGCGATAGCTGGCTAGTGGACAGGCTTCCGAGAACCTGCCGGAGGCGTCGCAAAAACACAGGCAGAGCGACCAAACGTTTATAATAAGCGGTCACATCACTTTAATACCCACCCCCTCCCTATTAGGTAAATTGTACTGAAGTTAAATTGCTGTTTTAGAGCTAAATACAGCATTATATACGCAAGCTTGTCGACTGACGAGTAGTTAACTACTGATGCTAATAAAAACTTAACGCCATCACAAGAAGAATATTAAACTTAATTATTTTAACATCACACGAGCGCTCGCACTCGCACTTTACTTACTCATAGTTGACATCGAAATTAGCTCATTGCTTTACAAGAAGTCTTGGATTACAAGAACTTCCTGCCGGGTTTTGCCAGAGTCACCACGATTGATAGGCATTGGTGACCTCAGTATTATGTTGTTAACACACGGGGAAACACTGCTTACTGTCCCCGGTATAAGATTTTTATAGATGGTGTTATAACAATCAGGCTTCACTAAGATTCGGGCGTCTAGATCCGAACTCCGAATCCGAGACCAACAGCGAGCCGCTGCGTCGCGCAAACAAAACATAGCACAGAGTTGTTCTAACGTTTTAGAGGTTAGGACCAAAATTAAAATTAAAAACTTATTAGAATATTCAAAGTTTGTTCTTTGAGCTTCACATATTGCTATTGTAGTTAAGTAGGAGGCTTTTGCTTTTTCACCGGGCAGAACATCTATTTGATATGAAAGTAACAGGTAAAGATAAGAAGCCTAGTAGAAGATAACACTGTTTGTGTCTTGAATATCGTGTATAAATCTATACCAAAATATTATTTTTTAATGAGCTACGGGCGCTTGTTGTTACAAAATATTTTCCAGCTGCAAGTTTTATAACACCTAAACAACAAATAAGGAGTATTAAAATCACAGGATAATTTACAAGCCGTCAGTTTAGACAAATAAGTCGGTGCAAGAATGTGTGTTGAGTGTTAAGTCAACAGCGTGTTGACTACGACCCCTGCGTTATTAGTGGTCCGGGTCCCCTGAGTGACGTCACCCCGCCATTTGACACGTTATTGATACTAACTAGCCATTCATATCATTTTGAGCTGCTAATAAGATATGTAATTATGTGTATTCTAGTTGGAATGTTAAGAAAATTAAACTTGGCGTCAACAGAGCAACTTTACTTTTGGCAAAGACTGGGTTTTTATTAAGTTTAAAGTTTCTGCAACTGCAGGCCGTTAAGGAATGTTTATCTTCTTTGTATTGAAGCTGGTAGTTATGCAACTACCTACAAACACTTCCGCAATAGTATTCAAAGACAAATATTTCACAGAGGGTTCATATAGAACATTTTTATCTTGATACTTCGATTTACATGATTTTTATATATCGCTAAACTCAAAAACAGCGAGGTCACTTTCAACAGTTCCTTAACCATGCGATATAATGTGTGTCCTGGAGTAACATTAAGATATATTAGGTTATGATATTGTAATGGCAACTCCGCGGGCCAACTTGTGCTGTGGAAGGCTCACGATCAACATTGGCATGTTTTTAAATTTTTTATTATGAAGATTTGAACTCCGCCATTATTTATTAACAAGAGTTTTATAAGGACATATTTAATAAAACGAATTAAGATTAAATTTAAACATGTGTTTTGTTAAGTTATTGTTTAAAGATATAATACGATTCCTGAATACAGTCTTGTTATCGAAGATGTTATACAGTGATATGCAATAATACTATACGTATACTAATACAGTATACTATTTTAATTGGAACATGGATAAAAAATATCTTCGTTTCTGTAGGTTTATAGCAATGTGTGTGCGCCTATGCATTATATAAATAACATTTACTTTGATCTGATTTTTCAATTATTACAAAACATTATCAACAGAATTAATTTTAAATTTGACATATTTTGTACGACGTTCTTTCGAAATTCTAATTTATCCGTCTGTTAATTTATGACTGATAATTGAAAAATTAGCCATTAATAACAATAAAATATGAAAACATTGTCGTAGTTACGTAATTGCTCTCCTATATGGATCTCATCTCAGCACGAGTTGAACGTATTAGCGGATGTTGCAGTGCTATATCTTCTAAGTTTCAATTAATAATTTGGCACAATATGGCGATATTTCCTATAGAAATAATAATACTTGTAATTTTATTACGAAACGAATAGGATTTTAGTTTTATTATAACATAACATTTTCTGTTTCTTCGTGTAGGTTTTTGAAAAATACCTATTTAGAAGATGTAGAGCAATATTTAACTTGTGATGAAAAAATAGAAAAAGGTACACGTTTAGATTTTAGTTTTTTTTCCGTATGTTAAAGTATTTTCTTTGTAGTGTTAAAATTATTGTGACATGTTAAAAAACATTAACTATGACGTATTGTTTATTATTGGTGTTGTTTTTAAAGTAGAATATATTTAAAAAAAGTTACAAAATATACTTAATTCTTATTGTGACTTTTCTGGAAATTGACATATTCTTATGAATTGAATTGAATGTGTAAATGGATTTAGATAAATTATTATAATGATATCAATTATTATTTACATTAGGTACCTATATTATTAATAGATACATCAAAAAGACATGCAGTCAGAATATCGTATCATTTATCGAAATAACTTATGTATTCTATTATATTCTAATAAGAAAAGTTTTGAAACCAATATTTAAATAGATATTATAAAAAAAAACATTTTCGTAAGTATACCCATGTCATCTAGTTTCTTGTACCCGACTTCACTCGTCCTCGTCCGTTGTAACTCGCTAAGACTGTGTCCTATCAAATATAAATCTTATCCTACCTAGTCTTATCAAAAAATCACTCAAATTAGATTTTTGTTATACTATAATAAATATGAACATAGATGATGATTTTAATAATTTGAATAATTATTTAAAATGAGATATCAATAAGTATAACAATGCGACTTAAAACAAATAGTAAGTATATGAGCTGCGCCTACGCAGCTACGGTAACATTTCTATACTTTGTTCCGACGGCACTGTACGACGGAGCGGTTTAGTTACAATTATATTTACTAATACAGAATAAATTCATAGCAAAATATCATACATAACAACGATCAATATTATATATCGAAATATTATAAAACTATAGTTAAGAAATTATATTAATCTTATCATGACGGCCATGAAAACGTTCCTGTGTGCAAAACGACGTCTTCAAATGAAACATATATTTGAATAATATAGGTATACTAGCTTCCCGCGCGCGGTTTCACCCGCGTTACTCCCGTTCCCGTGGGAAATTCATAATAAAATATAGCCTATGTTCTTTCTCAGGTTCTAGACTATATCTGTACCAAATTTCATTTAAATCGCTTCAGTAGTTTAGGCGTGATTGCGTAACAGACAGACAGACAGATAGACAGACAGACAGACAGAGTTACTTTCACATTTATAATATTAGTAAGGATTAGTAAGGATTGATATAAATTCTTTTCATTATTTCATACTTTTTAAATTCATAGAATTCTTACCAATTTAGATCCATATTTATAAAACGAAATAAAATGGTAAATGTTGATAATTATTTATGCTTATAACATTTTTATAACGTTAGATATTCATTGTACCAATTTAAAACTATTTATTGGTAATTTAATAATAAAAAAATATAAGACATAACACGGTTACACTATAACTAACGCTTCGCGGCGGTAGGCCTTAATAAATCCACAAAATATCATAAACAAAAATGATAAAAACAATAGGTTTGAACTGTTGACAGCTGTCTACATATTACTGATGGGTATTTGAAGTATAGACAACGTCCGTAGTGCAGCGGTATTTGGCTCGCTTTAAATCTCGGAGGTCGTGGGTTCGATCCCCACGCCGAACAGAAAATCTTTGCGTAAATTCTAAGATTTCTTTCCGGGAAAGTACGTTAAGCCGTTGGTCCCGATTGTTATAACATCGTCTATAATAATCGAATATCAAGCAACGCGTAGCAGCGTTTCCTTGTGTGGTCCAACATAATACTGCGGTCACCAATCCACCTTCCAAGCGTGGTAAGTAGGTATGGTAAATACCCTCCCCCGGGAGGGGGCCTAGGGGCTGATGATGATGATTTGAAGTTAAACAACATGTGTTGAAATATTTTAAATCGATAATAAGTTTACCTTATTTAGGCTATTAAGTTTATATTTACTGATCATAATGCACTTATATGTTAATGTTAACAACACACAAAATATTCGAATGTCGATATCACGAGAACATAAGTTGTATTTTGAATAAGTTAATATCTAAATAGTATCTAATGTATGCACACTATGGAGAGCGCCACTGTTGCTACTTATTGTAAAATCCAGTGGCTTGTGAACGCACCCTCTTCTTGCCACCCTCCATACAAAGGGTAGTTCTTAGTTCCGCCACTCATCACTAGGTCGCGTTGGTACAGTTAAGTACAAAAAGAATGAAATTTCAGTGAGAGAAACATAAAATAATAATATGTGAAATAATGTTTGTGTATAACATTATTTGCAATAAAAAAATGTTTATTATGTTTAAACACAACATAACAAGATGCTCTTCTAAACTTTTAGACATAACAAACTTCGTAACTATTTTATTCCGCTTAATAAAACATTAATAAAAAACTGAAAAAAAAACCCCATAAATATTACAATTACTAAAATTCTTAAGACCTTTAAATAAATCTAGCAAGTATTATAAATTATCATCGTAAAATTACAACATTATTGTATGACCAAACTTAGTTTAGTTCGACTATTCGATACAAGATGGCGTTAGTAGTAGTCTTTTCTACAGCGTAGTAGCTTTGCCGCCGGCGCTACGGAACTTGCGAGCGATACCATACGAGTTCAAATTTAGTTATGAATTGAATTGTAATATTGTAGCATGTTACATTAACGTATCGAAGGAACACGTGTAACTATAATAACGACTAAGCCCATTTTATTCAATTGTCAAGATTTAAGTAAAATGAGAACTTTTAAGTTAAAAATTGTTTAATTTTGTTAAAAATAGTAATAATATTAATGAAAAACAAACCTAATATTGCATATTAATCATAATCACACATCTTCAATTTAAATTAACATTGAAATTACTCATTTACTAAGAATATATTACTTGCAGTATCGAGTTCAGAGACACGGAGTGCGATACATACATATGACACACCAGGGAAACGAACAAGCACAAAAACTCTGTTCTGTTAATATTTTAACTCCCATACTGTACTTTACTAATATTATTCGTCAGGAAATCGTAGTTTTGTGGTGACCTACAGTGTGTCTGCTCACAATACATTCATTTAAATACGTTAGCATAAAGCGCAAGGTGAAAACATTCATTACGGCGCGGAGAAGCTCCGCCGAACTAGAATTATATTCATTATATCAAACACACAGCCTCGCGTTATAAATTCATCGTTAAATGACCGTAACAAACACATCACCCAAGTGTATTAATTATAATAATTATTAAAATTATTTGTTAATATAATTCGGTCTATGAATTATTTTTTTAGGACAAGTTGTCATAGCTTAGGTATAATAATACAAAGAGCCAAATAAAACAATAAGACAAAATAATACAAAAAAACACATTCACAATTATATGTTTGATTTTTATAACAATTATTTAAATTTTTTGTTTATTTAATTTGGTCTATGAATTAAATGTTAAACGTCAAGTTGTCATAGGTAGTAATCGGTAACTACTACTATTCCACTAAATAATTCAAAAAGTGATATAATACAAGAATTGAAAATATTTATATAATATTAGAAACATATTTACAATGTTATTTATAAGTTAGAGTTTTTCAAAAGAATTATTAATATTACCTCTTTTATTTTAAAATAATTTATGAGATATAAATTCTCATAAATTATTTTAAAATAAAAAAGGTAGAGTCTAAAATAAAATTTATCTATCCAATGATTTAATTCAACAAAATGTTGTTGATAGTGAACACTTCCAATTCAAATTAAATATATATTTGTGTCTTTACTTTTTTTATTGCTCAGATAAATACCGAAGGCCTAATTTAGTCTCGTAGGTACCTATGTAGAGTATGTAGAGGTACCTTTCAAATAATATTTTTAAATCGTAATGACAAGTGTAATACGTATAACACTCTGGTAGGTATTGTTGTCAACAATTTTATTTCCATATTCTTATTGGAATGTTAAGTAAGCATTGTGTGCTAATTAATTATTATATGTGCCTACCTCGGAACATTATTGAAAAAAACAACTTTCATTTTAACAACAGTTCTATTTTAAATATACCTAACTTCTACGGTATAATTATGGTGCATACCTAATACTCTATATTTTATATACTCATATCTAAATTATGTTTTAGTAATAGATATCTATAAAATGATTTTCGACAAAAAGTCAAACAAATGACTGAATTGTAAATATTTACATAATTACCTATTATGACTCCGTAGTATGTTAATTATGTTATTGCACGATTAATCTGAATTATTATAATAATACAGTATAAAATATCACTAAAATATTTTATAGAGCCATTTTTGCCAATAAAAATATATTTAAATTTATTTAAAAAATCAAAGTGAATAATATTTTATGTATAAAAATATAACGCATTTGAATGTAAAGCTTACAATTTTATTGACAATAGTAAATAAAGATACGATTAATTATGTCATAATTATCATATCATTCACAACGCGAGTAGAGTCTTGGTGCGCGCAGCGTAGAGTAGTGCCGTCGGCGGGGGGGCAGCGGCGGTGCGCGGCGCGGGGCGAGGGGGTCGGCAGGCGGGGCGCAGTAATTACATCGTCATTAGCGGGCGGCGGCCTGGGCGGGGCCCGGGCGACGAGCGCGCGCAGCCGACGCAGCGCCCTCAGTCCGCTCCGTGCTGCCGCCGCGCACGCACGCGCATGTCGCTCGTTTTTGCTCTCGGTGATGTGAGGTGGCCCCCGCCGCTGCCGCAGCGCCGCGCGACTTACGCGCTTTTTTCGCGAATTAATAAGCCAGTAGAAGGCTCGAGAGCCTTCTAGCCGGCAAGACGCCGTCCACCGTGGATCTGAGGTACGGCGCCATGGCGGCGACCACGTACATGCCCGCCGATATGGACCTAGGGAACATCGGCGGGTACCACGCTGCGTCGCCGCGCAGCGCTGAGCCCGCTGACATGAAATATCAGCACCCGCTGCACGCGGGCGGCAGCCCCTCGCCGGGCGCGCCCGTGCTGGGCAACCCCTGGACGTCGCTGCCGCCCGCCGACCCGTGGGCCATGCACGGCCACCACCACGCGCACCAGCCCGACGTCAAGCCCAGCGCACCGCACGAGCACCGCCACCTGCAGCACTCGCACGGCTGGCACGCGCCCGTTGTGAGTCCGCACTACGGTGCCGGCTCCCCGCTGCACGCGGGCTACCCCATGCCCATGCACGCGCAGCACCATCTCATGCGTGACATCCAGCCCTCGCCGCACCCGCTGCACCACCATGCCATGGAGCGCGACCAGCCCGAGGAGGACACTCCCACCAGCGACGACCTAGAGGCCTTCGCCAAGCAGTTCAAGCAGCGCCGCATCAAGCTGGGCTTCACGCAGGCTGACGTGGGCCTGGCGCTCGGCACGCTTTACGGGAACGTCTTCTCGCAGACGACCATCTGCAGGTTCGAGGCGCTACAGCTCAGTTTTAAAAATATGTGCAAACTCAAACCGCTACTTCAGAAGTGGTTGGAGGAAGCGGACTCGACGACGGGCAGTCCGACGAGCATCGACAAAATCGCCGCCCAGGGCAGGAAGAGAAAGAAGCGCACGTCGATAGAGGTGTCGGTGAAAGGCGCGCTGGAGCAGCACTTCCACAAGCAGCCCAAACCGTCGGCGCAGGAGATCACGTCGCTGGCGGATAGCCTACAGCTGGAGAAGGAGGTGGTGCGGGTTTGGTTCTGCAACCGGCGGCAAAAGGAGAAGCGCATGACGCCGCCCAACACGCTGGGCAACGAGATGATGGAAGGCATGGGACACGCACACTACGGGCACGGCGACGTGCACGGCTCGCCCCTGCAGCACTCGCACAGCCCCCCCGGGCTGTCCCCCCAGCACCTGGCGCCGGGCCACACGTTGGCCGCGCACTAACAGTTCGCCCCGTGGGCGCCCCCTCGGCCCTACTAGCGGCCGCGCGCCGCCCGCGGGACCCGTGTACAGACCGCTGAGGGCCCGGACGTGCCCGACGCGAAGTGATCGACGGGCCCGCGCCCCTGTAAATACCTCGCGGCCCGTCCACAGACTTACCGAACGCTACGTTTAAGTTGTTCTTTATAATTTCAGTGAAGTCATTGATTAATTATGTGAGTAATGTTAAGATCGAAGCCAGTAATCGTTTATACTTTATCGAAGCGCCGAGGTTCGGAGTGATCGCCGATGCGTTTAGCTAGATAGTCTAATTGATAAATAAGAGCTTAAAACGGAGGTGGATCCCGGCGTCGCGGGCGCTCCTCGCCGGCGGCCGCCAGCTCGTCGTGCGGTAAGTACGACGACATTACACTCTCACGTAGTACCGCGTCGCGCCCGCGTCCCGTCCCGAGCGGCGGAGCGCGGGCGCGACGCGCCGGACCGCACGGCCGCTCCGGCGAGGAGTGCCTAGCGCCATACAGTTTTGTAAAGGACGATTTCATCGAATTTATTTATAGATATTACAAATTAACGATGTTCATACATGCCTACCTGTCAGTAGGGAGTCATTGTGGTGTGGAATAAAATTAAATTGTTGCTATTACTGTAAATTTATGATTAGTGATGAGGACGAGAGTAAAAAATATGAATCGGGTCGAAGCTTCGTTTTGTAAGGAAATACGAGTGAGTCAATAGGTGCAATTTTTATTTTAAGTGTGTTAATAAAAAGGCCCCGAGTGCGGCGGCGGCCGGCGCGAGCGCGCCGCTCGTTGTCGTTGAGGCGGCGCGCTCGCGCCTGTCGCTCACTCGCACCATAATTTATTAAAAACACATATTATTAAAAGGATGCAGACACGATGCCAAAATGGTTTTATTCCTGTTTTTTACTTGTTTTGTTGTTTTTTCGTTTGTATGTATTTGTGGCCAACCTTGGTACTTAAACTTGTAAAAATAGGTATTTTTTCTATATAAAATAATGTACCTACGACGTATATGATGATATATATTAAAAAAGTTCTTTATAGAAATTGAAATATGGAAATGACTTTTATTGAACATGTCCTTACATCTGAGCCGCCAGCTCTGTGTAGTGTAGTGAGGTCAGTGTGACTCGGTGCCTCGGTGGACTGTGTACATAGACTTGAGCGAGCATGCTACTCCATAGCGACTAAATATTACTTAGTAATATCATATTTTATAATACATCTAAGTATTTAATAAAAAAGAGTAATTATTTTACTAAAGAGTATTATTGGTGAATCCCGGTCAGTAGGTCATAATTATAATAAGGAAAGGTACGTATGTTTGTTGGTCTGTTTGTTTTATTTACGAGGGTAGTGGGTTCAGGTAGCCTCGCCGCAGAAGGCTCGGCACAAAAACACGATACCTTTGACAAACTACACGCTGATACTATCTGCCGTTAAATCGCATCATGTTTTTTATAAGCCATTAATAATGCCTTTGTACAAGTGTGTGGTGCACGAGCTGTGTGCACCTGACTCTCTCTCTCTCTCGCCGCTAACTTGTAGAACGCGACAGTGTGTGTTGTCGCTGCTAACCGCTGTATATCTGTGTTAAACTATTTAAAAAGTGACATATACTTGTTTCATTTGGCTATTTCATTTGTGTTGTTGTTGCTAAGACTGTGAGTGATACCAAACCCCGAAAGTTTAAATAAATTAATATAAAGTTTAAAATATATAGGCGATTTTATTTTACTTCATCATGGCTGACATAAATTCACACTTTTGCTGTTTAACATACAATAACACTCCTTGGTTACCTACTTGATATCATAATTTCCAGTTTAGCGCTCATAATGATATTTAATTTAATTTTTTTTTGTTTTATTATTTTAATTACAATTTTTCTTTTACAACTTTATTATCAATATTTATTCAAACATATAATGTCCCAATACTTATGATGACTATTTCGTTAACGTTTTATTGAATGCATTAAAAGTAATAACAGAAAAACAAGTATGAAGTTATTTACGACGTTACCGAAGATCGAGCGAGACCACTGGGAAGTACCTACTTGGACAGATTGTTTTTATATAAAATATAACATTTGATCTAACATCACGGCTTATTTCTGTCGGTAATTTAATTACAGTCCGATGAGTAATGACCAGTATTCCGGCCGGCGAACTTTGCGCCACAATTGACTGAACCACGGTTCCCGTTTGGCCGAAGGCGAGTAAAAAGTTTTTTGCTTTAATGGTTAACCGAATGTTTGATAGCTTTCTCTTGTCAATAGTGATGTTAGTAAAAGCGTAAGGAGTGTAAAAACGTGTCGTGCACCGCGCCGGCGACGCCTCACTCCGCTCCGCCAAATACACTGACATTCCTCCAGCTCAATGAAGCGGGCCGGTGAAACCTCCTACTCGCTTGAAAAAATATCTCAACTGCTACAAATTACTGCTTCAGGAAACATCACATATCTACCTATTAGCGACATCTAGTTTTTGTTACAGTTTTTCAGTAGTTTTCCTTTAATTGCCTACTACCGACTTCCCATTTTTTCACTTTAAGTAACCTAGTATGTCAGAATATTGTTCTGCCAAAACAATGGCGAACTGTGTTATAAAATAGTCGATAAGTCTGAAAGCAAAGGCTCACTTTAAATATGTAAACAAAATTATGATAATAAATTCATAAACTGTTTATATACTTATAATGATTTTATTTTCTTCTTGTTTATAATATCTATTTAGTAAATTGAAATGGAGAGAAGTTACAGTTTCGTTTATAATACATTAATCAATAATTAAGGTCCTAGGTACTATTAGTTTCTAATAAAGCTTTTATTTGACAAATACATTTCATATATAAAAGCATATTAACGATAATACGTTTCGTATTTATTAAATTCGTTTATAGATTGTAACATGCTTTTTAGTCTCATTAACTTTAAATACATAAAATGTTTAATATTTTCCCATCGTCGTGTTCATAATTCAAAAAATAAAAAAGACAGAAGGATTCTATTGTAGTTTTTTTTCATAATTCGCAGGATTATGTCAGTTCACACACACAACCACAAGTGATAGATTTATTACGATCACAAGTTTCAAGTTTTTGCGTCGTGTGTAGTGATTCTAGAATTAAAACTAAAATCGGTCGGTTGTTTCCGCCTGTTGACTCGCGAGTTTTTGCATTCAACCAAACGAGAATATGGTGGTGCAAAAAATAGGACACAAGTGTTGTCAAAAAGCAGAAATAATTGTTAGACATTGATCGCGGGAGCGCGGCGCGGCGGCGACGACGGCCGACGCGCGCCCACTAGGCACAATTCACTCCGACTTACATACGTTATGTTACAATTATAATTACCATTATTATTTAGGTCAAGTGCATATATTATTTCTGGTTTTTTATGCTGAGCGTCGACTTTGGTATGTAATTTTTTGTAACTCACAAAAAGTACGAGTTATTGAGTTTCTAATACGAGAATAGATAGCGATCTCGTCCGAAGGATGCCCGGATAGGTGCTAATTGGCGTTTTCAATTAATTAAATATATAAAATAATATACAATAATGATATGCTAATGTGAGTAACGAGAGTTTTTCAACGTGGCTTTTGTAATTTTTTGACAAGCGTTGGAGTAAGATTTTTTGTTGTGGAAAAACAATGAATTATCGCGCAGGATGTGTAATGGCAAGACGTTCTGGCCGGTGGCTCGCTCAAGGTTCCTCCCGCGCCAGCGCCGCTGTGCTGTATTCAGCGACCTTCGCGCCTTCCTCGTCACGCTGAAACGGTGACATGTCTGCGAACATTAATCCACTTCTATATCTTTACTTACAAACAGCATATATTGTCTCGGTACACCTCACATTCAGCTCTGCACTTAACCCGTGAAAAAAGTTTTGAAATACGAAACATTTTCATCTTTCATTTTTTCATTATATGGAAACATTTGCATTACAAACCACCAAAGGTGTTTTAAAACAGGTACAATAATTGTTATAAAACTTATGTTCTTACGATATTTTTGAAAATCCACTAATTTTTCTACATAGGTACATATTATAATTATGTTGATAATTTTCCATGACACAAGAAATAAAGATATAAAACTGCACGCGGGGCCTATTTGTGGTTACCTGTATTTGATTTATAAGAGGACATTTTTTATTTACATCATCATGATATAACTTAAGTTTATTTTTATTTCTAACATTATATCGTAGGTATCTGACTCATTCGAGTCGAATTAAAGTGCAATTCTATGTACTTTTTATTATTAGGTACCTATATCATAGTCTAAGTTAGTAGAGTTGGAAGCAAAATGACAATGATTTAAATCTAAGTCCTTAAACCACTCTAAAACTGAGCGATGTGACGAGAGCGTGTCAGTTGCATGGCACCATGTCGTTGACAACACAGATCATGGAACTGACACACACAGCCATGGTGTTAGCTGCGCTTAGTGTCAGAGTGGCGCAAGGATACAGTAGTTAAAGCCGCCGAGTGCCGTTTGTTATTCCTAAACCTGACATTTTCACCCGTTCTTAGAACCGAAAACAAAGAGAGACTAACACACAGAGTTATGTAAGTAATGCGAGTTCACATTTGTGTTCCAATTGTATCTGAATGTCGCGCGACAAAAACGTCCCAACATTGTAGAGGGCTCGCGGCCGGTCCGACTTACCTGTCAGTTTTTCTGCGTTTTGTCGTAATATATGTTTTTAAAAAACGCCGGGTCGGCAGGTGCGGGGCCCTGTTTATCAGCGGCCGTGTAGTGCTGAATTTATAGGTTGTGCGGTAACCGCGCGGGTTTGGTAGCGCCCCGGGGTACGCGGCCCTTCGACTCGCCGCTTGCTCCTCCGGGTAGGCACAGCCGCGCCGCCGCGCCGCTTTGTGCCGACACATGTCCGACGCGTCGCGGCACAATTAATAGATAACTAATGAGCGCGGCGTCACTGTCACGGTGACAGCTCCGTGAATGATCTATACACATACTTACAACGACAAAACCACTCGCTCACTACCAAATCATTGACCAATAATAAAAACTATATCGACCTGACATTAAAAAAGTGTTAGATTAATTTTTACAAGACACCTAATACACTCAACCTCGGATCAAAGGTCTGCTTTTCAAAGCCATTAAAACGATGTAGCCACTATTTATAACATTTTATTATATTAAATTAGAGAAATTTGCATTTTATAACACGAGTGTTTTAAATATAATCGTCATAATAAGAGAAAGTTCAGATTTCGCTATCGGCTCGTAAATCGAAGTCAATACGGTAGATTACTTTTGTTAATTAAACAAATTTCTTTAAATATAAAATGATTAAATGTTAAACGATACGTTATTTCTTTATGAGGCCTCACCTTTTATGTAAGTTCGAAATGAATTGTCAATTTTTCTAATAAAATATGGTGGTTTTCAACGGATAAAGTAGTACAGTTAGTGAATAGTGTTATCGGTTGGATACGTCAATAGTGGAAACGTTCGCGGAATGGGTTACACGTGCGATAAAGATGGGTAGAACAGTAGGTAGCACATAATACCTGCTGAAATACGACTGTAGATAATTAAAAGTCCTTGAGTAGTACAGAGCGCAGGCCGCCGCGCGCCGCGCTGTCGGCGCACGATGCTATCTCTCTGTTTATAATATCGCGGGAGCCTCTTCACTTTGTTATTACGTGTCTCAAACACACAAATGAATCATTTCTATTTTCACTTATCATAAAAATGGAAAATCGTCGAAGAAAATCTCTGTGAGCTGGTCGCCACATCCGGAACCGGCTAATTGGATTAGATTTATAGCTATTTAAGATACGTTGCATAATGATAGCAACAGTGGGAATACAGTATACTATTTATTAATTGATGTAGTGGAAAGAAAAACTGGTATAGTAACGCACCTGTCCGATTATTACTATGTTGTAACGCAAAGGAATATGTGTATATTTAAATCTAAAAAGACTTATTTATACGATTATGACAAATAAGTGTTTTTACTCATAATTTATTCGCATGGAATTACTGAAAATATATTATTTAAACCCTAAATAGGTATAGTAAATGGTGGTTATCGAAAACCGACGGCTTATTTACTCCTAGCAGCACTGTTTGCCTGGAAATTCAGACCTTAATTTATATGTATACTAGAACTCTATCACAAGGAAAAATCATAGAAAGGAAATCAAAAACATTAGATAAGAAGTTTATAAATGAAAATAAATTTATTTCAATTCTAATAATTAGTAGTTAATTTAAAAACATTTAACTACAACACGTGGTAGTTCATTGTAGTAATAAATTAACATCACAATGTAACGCTGCTTCTCACACTTGCATGAATTGCAATTTATAACGTTCACCTAAACAATCGTTATAAAACCAAATAACTATGCAATCTGGACATTTACTTATAACTTTTATATTATACATATAATTTTTATAATAGGTACATAATTATATAATTATGAATTAGCTTTTGTCCGCGTGGATAACAACAATCTCTCATATACTTTTATCCAATATTTTACTCTCTTTAAGGCTTTTTTCAAGATGTAAATGATAGTTTATATCATTACCCAATTTATAGTGTATCTTGTACCAAATTATATCCAAATCAGTTCAAAGTTTGTTCGATATTTCTTGTGCCATATGAAAATACATTCCATAGTGCACTTAAAGAATAAAGAGATATGGTTTAGGCTAGCTTAGGCACTTTAAGGATCGATATCGTAATTTTTCTTAACGAAACATTAAGATCTCTCTACTTAAACTTTTAATAAATTAAAAATGTGGAGACTATGTTTTTTGGAGCTAATTATTTTTATGTGTATTTAGCAATAAGCTTTTTTTTGCTACTTTACCGAGAATAAAGGTCCCAACTAGCTATTTCTTAAAATCCGAGTAAATAGCTTCTGGGTATCAAAATACGCTTCTTTTTTACAGTCGGAAATCGAACCTCGTACCGTTAGACGAAGTTAATCGCTATCCCAAATCTCGAATAGTTTCACATGGTAACATCTACTGACATGTTTTTTATTTTTGTTAAAAAATATGCTACGTTAGTGCCATCAGGTCTGTTATTGTGGGACTCGTATAATTTATAGGCGTCGGATTGGCTACCTCTACCTTTTCCTTTGCTATACAGACTAAACAATATGATTTTTTGTAGTTACGTGTTAGATTGCCACTGCGATGTGATAGATTGTGTTGTGTTTCATGATATATAATTGTAAGCAGGTGTTAAAAAAAAAAAAAACTAGTGTCAGCGTTATAGATTTATCATATATTTTGAAAATGTTCACACAATTTTTTATTTCGTAAAACATTGGTATTCACGCAATAGGCATCAGTCAGGTCAGTTCTGCAGTTTTGTTGTAGCTGAAAGGCCCTATAATATGAGTAGCATACATCTGGCACCACATACCTATAACTACACATAAATATGTGCATGTGGTAGTTGAGTGTGTGTACATAAGACGGATAGGTAGTGCGGGGTGAGTGGTCCGTCACGGTGCGTGGCCACTGCGTCCGTCGCACCGCAACACACCACGCATTAGGCACACCCGCTAAACATTCGGCCCTTATTTATACATATATTTATACCACATATATTGTACATAATACGTGTACCGTGCTCGGTAACAAAACGGTTTAAGTACTTACCTATTTAAACCTATATAGCATGCACCTAATAAAAGTGGTCAACGGATAAAAAACAGTTAAGAAAATGAACATTTTCGAAGTAGTTACCTAGTTTCTGTCCATGAAATATCTACGTTGGTAATTGAGTAGGTAGTACAGAAAGTGATACTAAATAAAGCCTAACACTAATTCTCGAAATTAACTAATTAATATTACATATAGAAAATAATACTAAAAAAAATGTTATCTAATAGAAAGTAAAAATGAAAACCCACTTTTATAATTTACATATATTATTATAGGCATTATGTTTTTGTTTTAATTATCCAGTTATAGACTTCTTGCTAATTGAGCTGCTAAGTGTGACTACTCATTAAGGTTACGCATGATTAAAAAAGTCAATCAGTCATTAAATAAAAAGATAGATCAGTCAACGGGTGACATTAGAAGTGAGAGCCTACCCGCGGCGTGTTCGGCGCTAAACAAGTCTACGCATTACAATGTGCTTTGCTACAATATATTATGATATTTAGTACAAACTGAAATAAATATTGAAACCACGATTGTTTTAACACATTATTTCAATTTTCGTGAAAAGTTATAAATGTACTTGTAGGATTTCATACAGAAGCGCATTATTACCTACCTATAACTCTATGTACGTGGCTGAGTCATTGTAATTTATGTTTTAACACGCGATGCATTTTAAAATCCCATGTTAGCATCATTCATAGGTTTTTTATTCAAATGTAAAAACAGCCCTTTTAAATATAGATATCTACACGTAATTCGAAATATTCCTTATTCAGCACCAATCTTTTAAGTACCAAAAGTTTCAATGCTATTCTGTAACAGGAATAGTTTTGGTGCTCAAACCATTGGTGTTAAAAAAGCGGTGCTGAAAGGGGCAATACACCTGTAATTAGTAATTAGCTTAGGTATGCCCGAT
Organism: Nycteola revayana; assembly: GCA_947037095.2. NCBI lineage: Eukaryota > Metazoa > Arthropoda > Insecta > Lepidoptera > Nolidae > Nycteola > Nycteola revayana. The sequence continues at coordinate 10,278,759 of OX344840.2, forward strand.
GTAAAATTCTAAAGCGATATTTATATCCTAAAATATATAACATTGTTTATGTCACACGTCGAATAAAAGTCGCTGATTAATGAAAGTGCATGTCAATGTAGCGATTGGTTTAATTGACAGAAAGCGACCAGACCGCACGTACCACTGAATCTAGGACCCGTTACAATTTTTTAATTACTATGCATTTTTAATTGATTTGATCACCCCGCACATGCTAATAAAAATGTTAGTCTTACATCGACTTCTAAAGAGAAAATTAATTACATAACCAAAATTCAGCATGTATTTAGAAACGGGACCCAAATACTAAGACTTCGCAGTCTGTCTGTCTGTCACCAGGCTGTATCCCCAGAACCACAATAGCTGGACAGTTGAAATTTTCACAAATTATGTATTTCTGTTGCATCACAACATTGCTTCATTATTATTAGTTATTATAAATGATAATAGCGCTTATTAAATATCTCGTGCGCCCAAATATATCAATAAAATCAATCAAATACTACTAATCATATTTGACAAAAAATATTATGAATAATTGAAGAGTAATATGAATGGCAAAAACTGGTTGAACAAATATTAGTGTGAAGTATTGACGTGGTATCATTAGGCTTTTGATCAGCTGTGGGTGTCGAGCATTGAGGTGTAGTCTTACCAGCCAGCTATCACACCACTACATCGAGGAAATCTATTATTGAGCGAACCAAGAAAAATGACCGCGAGTCAAATTAAATGAACCATGATCCATTTGATGATCTATTTCAATGTTTAATGACCTTTATGTTTGACAAATTGGTGTATTGAAAAAGTGAGCGATTTATTTTGTGAGCTGAGTGACTTAGGACAGTAAATGTAATACGATACACCAAGCTATGTATCTAAGACATAGATATAAAACGACTCAAACGATTAATGTTTTTAAGTTGTTTGGTTTTATGAATTCTATTGTAAATTTCAGAATTTTTAGAAATATCCATTAACTGATATTTTTTGTATATAATTTTTGTCAGACTTTTTTTTATTTATTAGGTGTTTTTCAATGTTCTTTAATTTGTCTTTAACATTCAATATTATTATTGTTAGTCAAGATTTTTGTACTTTTTACAAAAATTTCAGTAATACAAGCGCGTAGTATTTAAGAGAAAATATATATTTTGAAATCACCTATATCATATATTAGTATAGATGATATATAAAGCTGAAAAGTTTGTTTGTTGTCAGGAACTAATGTTACAATTTGAAAAATAATTTCAGTGTTATATATCCTATTTATCGAGGAGGGCTATATATAGGCTTTGTAAAAGTTCAGGATATTTGAGGCAGAATGAAATCAATAATTTAGAATCATTATAGTTTATTATAAAGTTCACATGGGCAGGAAGCTAGTATATTATAATCATATACAACTCAAAACCAATCTAAATTGACTCGTAACTAATAAAATACTAGCTGCGCCCCGCGGTTTTACCTGCGTCACTTTGCACCAGTGGGTCGGAGCGTGATATTTTGTAGCCTATATGTTAAACCAGCTTATAAACTATCCGCGTGTAAACTTTCAGCCAAATACATTCAGTATTTTTGGCGTGAAAAAGTAAAAACATCCATCCATCCATACTTACAAACTCTCGCGTTTATAATATTAGTAGGACTATTTATTCTAAATGTATGGTAGCTAAGTGTTATTGATTTGTTGTTGCCTCACATATCCGGAACTGATACATAGTTACTAACAAGTGTACCCGCATTCGAGTAGGAGCCGCGAGCGACGCTCAGCGGAGCTCGTGTGGCCCTCAAAGTCAGCATCGGTGTACTTCTTATCACAGTTTGTTTCTTCAAGACCATACATTAGCGGAAATCAATAAAATGCGTGGTTAATACGCTGCGGGACTGGAGAAGGCTGATTAATGGCTTAGGTTAGTAATTCCCTTATTTACAATATCGATTACAATTTGTTACAGTTTGTACGTAATAAATCAAACTTGACACAAAAGAGGTAGGTACCTAAACCTTTAAGTACTATGTTTTTTTCCTTCTTGTTCATATTTCTCGCTAGTGTCTAAGAGTTTTGCGTCTATTGCAGACGATTTTTGGCAATGTCTGCGATACAACAATAGGCAATGCAAGAGCGGCGCGACTTGCCGCAGTAGGTACTTGCATCTATATCTATACTGCTAAACTAATTTTATAAAGGAAAAAGATTTGATTGTTTGTATTGAACAGGCTCGGAAACTACTTGACCGATTTGAAAAACTCTTTCACCGTTGGGGAGCTACACTATCCCCGGATGACACAGGTTGTGTTTAATTATGAAGTTCTTACAGAAACCGGAGCTATGCGGGTGAAACCGCGCACGGGAAGCTAGTTATTTTAAATCAAGCTTTGTCGCAATAATTGCGACCCTCCATTACATATTTGCGACAATCCGACCGTCTATCAGCCAACTTTTACCCCATGAATTTACACTACTAATGAATTTATTGCAATTTTTCAGTTTCCTCAGCAGTTCAGTAACTGCTGAGGAAAATGAAAAATCGCAATAAATTCATTAAACTTACCAGTTACATAATTGTTAGTAAAATCTATATCATTTTGGCAAATTTGTACTAAGCATTGATCGCCAAAATGCTCGATCTATTTCTGTGATAATATCGGTCAAGTGCATGTCAATTGACATTCAATTACCGCGGGGTCAGAGCGGGACAACCGCATGGACGAAGATTGATACACAAATGAAATCAGATTAACAACATAATACTTATTATTTTTATAATAAGTAGGTATTACAGTATTCATTTACATATGCTATAATGCTTTGTTTTTTTCTTGCCTTAATATTTATTTTTACACACTTTTGTATTCACGTGATAAACTAGTGTCTATTTAACTGTCAGCAAATGACTTATAGGACGCTAGCGACCCGCTCCGGCTTCGGTCGGGTGTAATACTGACGTTTTACATATATAAACATGCCTCTTGAATCACTCGTTCTATTTCAAAAACCGCACCATAATCCGTGGCGTGGTTTTTAAAGATTTAAGCTTACATAGGGACAGGCGGACAGCTAGAAGCGACTTTGTTTATAACTACATATGTTGTGATTAAGTAAGTAGGTAGGTTGGTAGTAGGTACGATGTATCTAAACTGTGCTAATGTCTGTCTGCATTCACCATTTTATTAAATATCTTGTTTCAACGTCTGTTACAGTGATTTATTAATTATTTCAGTTAGAAAGTGAAAGAGTGCCGACAGACGATCCGCAAATTGAATTCTTATTAACTTAATGATTATTATTTATAACATTATTAGCCGCAAGTAAATCGTATTCATATAAATCAAGGCACTCAAAGCTGACTAAGTGTAGAAACGGTACAACTTCCTTAATTGCATACTTTCGGTAGTTCGGTGCACCTCATAAAACCAAATACCTGTATTTAGAGATGCGTAATAAAATGTTAACGAAGCTGAATCTGAGGCATTGCCCCATTGCTGCACAATACTGCACATACCTACGGTCTAGCCTGTCTACTGACAGTGAACGACTATTAGTTACAACGCTTAGAAAACTGACTTATGTAGACATTCATCGTTTGTTATTATTGTAAACTATTAGAACTAAGGATGTAGGTTGAGAAGTCAATATTGTTTTCTTGTTAATTTGAATCGAACTCCCACTCAGCATAACTGTTGGAAATTATTTGGTTGCCATTTTAGATACCTAAATAGAAATTAGTATGGACTGTGACGATATTACATGTATTGGAAGTGTGAAGTGGGAAAATGTCACTAAATATTCAAAACAAACTAAAATGAGTTGTATGAATAAAAAATCTCTACAAAAATATATACTTAATTATTTTTGTATTAAAAAAATTGTATACAAAAGCTGAGCTGTTACCATAGTCACCACGCTTGGCAAGAGGGTGGGTGACAGCTATATTATTTTGTAACATACAGGGAAAAGCTGCTGCCCGTACCATGGGATACGATTGTAACTGATTATGTTATAATAATCCGGACTAACGGCTTAATTTTCCGTGATACGGAAGAAACTCCCTCTACCAACCAGAGCCGGAAATAAATCTAAGATATACACAAAGATTTCTTGGCAGGCGTGGGGATCGACCTCCGAGACTGAAATCGAGATTTATACTGCTACGCCACGAAGGTTGATGCGTCGTGCCACATCTGATGATCACATACTCGTAAATGAATTGAGCGTTGTTTTACCACATTACATATTGTTTATAGCAAAAGTTTAATTTACCCAGATTCACTTATGTGTTAGTTCCTTGCACGCTTTTCTCTGAATCTGCGTCCATTGAGACAAAGTTAAGTTGCAAATATATACTTAGTAAGTCTGCTATCAATTTCTTATCTGCCAATAAAACGAAATAAAACTCGTTTAACTGAATCTCGTTAGTTTATCTAATTAAACATTAAAAATATGATAGCAGTGCTAAGATACATTAGAGTCTGTACGCGTTTTGAGGTTGCCATTCATTAACGAGTTATTTATTTTTATGATACGAACCTGCTTTGTACAATTTATTTCCTAGACGCTGTTGTAGTTTTAGTTTGGTGTCAACATTTAGTTATAAATTACTAAAGTCTGAATAATAGCTTTCATATATTTAGCGATAATCTAAATTAATATTACCTACTACAGTTCTGTGATGGCTGAATGAAAGCCAATAATCATGTTTAGGGAATGTTGAGATGGTTTGGTCACGTGGAAAGAATGGATGAAGAAAGATTGACAAAACAGGTATATATGGCAAGTGTGAGTGGCACAGTCGGAAGGGGAAGACCTCGACGAACGTTCTCTGACCAAATCGGAGACATTCTCGCAAAAGGTCAAATAAGATCCCCCCTAAACGAACGTGCTTGTATGAAGAATGTTATGAGAGTGAATGAAGCGAAAGATGTGTGTAGGGATCGTAGCAAGTGGAGGTACATTGTCTCTGCCTACCCCGCTGGGAAACAGGCGTGAGCTTATGTATGTATGTAATCATGTTTACTTCAATTCTATATTAACGTGTTATATTTAATATAGGATCTTTAAATTTAATGCTGAGGGCTACAGTAACTGCGCTTGGCTGGCGGGTTGGTGACCGCAGTATTATGTAATAACACACATAGGGAAACGCTGCAGCCCGTTCCATGGTTTACGATTGTTATAGATTATGTCATAACAATCAGGACCAACGGTTTAATGTGCTTTTCGAACCACAGAGGGTACTCCATCAACCGACCAGACCCAAAAAGAAATCTTTTTTTCTGGCGTGGGGATCAAACCCACGACCTTCGAGATTTGAATAGAAACTGCTACCACGGAGGTTGTCTTTAATTTCTATCTATATATGTAATGAAATTAAAAGTTAATTTACTTGATTTATTAAAAGCATTACATTTTAGGTTTTCTCTTAATAACTAACCGTTTCAAGTAATTTTTAATGTGCCAATATCTACGACATTACTCAGATAGTCCGTATTATACCATAAAAAAGGAGGTGGTAGCTTGTCAACTGGAAACTTAGATCCCACCATCATATAAAGTTTCGGTTTTATTAATTTTACAACCAGCTTTAACCGTGCAAAAGATTTTAATAGTCTTTTAAATAAACCCTAAGGACTATTACCAGTAGTTGTATAAGGTTATGTCAACTAACGGTAACCATATCCAGTTATTACCTAGTTGTCACAACACCGTAACTTTTACTATCACTGAACAACTAACATTTTAATGTGAAGTCTCTAATTAAAACCTCTTTAATGAAACCCCATTCCGCTAGAAGCCTTGACATTAAGCGTTGAGACAAACACACAGACTTACCATGAGTTTTTGTACGGTCACGCTTGGTGACTGCGGGGTGGGCAGTGGCCAGGGAAAGGTTGGAGGAGAATCACTCGAGCGTACAGTTAGCCTTCCTGTACGTAACTTGGACATTATATTGTAACTCAGTATATTATTTCACTACCTTAGCGGTTTAACCCACGTAACTACAGTTTTCTGTCTAACATTGAAATAATGTTTGTAATCTGTCTAGTAATTCCTTAGTTTAGCGCGTTTAAGCAAACAAACAAACTTTTCAGCTTTATATATTAGTATAAGATAAGAATCATATTCATTTTACCCATATTTTAAAGAAGTCGAGACTTTTAAGCACTATTACTTGTTAATAGCCGTGAGTAACAGTCATCAATGAAACAGATTTATGTATGAAATGAATTATTACTTACAATAAAAATTAAATAACATATTGGTAGACTAGCTGCGCCCCGCTGCACTCTGCTCCAGTGGCTTGGAGAATGATATTTTTTAGCCTGTTTGTTAATCCAGCTTATAAACTATTCACGTGCAAACTTTCATCCAAATCCGTTTAGTAGTTTTTGCGTGAAAGAGTAACAAACATACATTCATAGATTCTTACAAACTTTAACGTTAGGTTAGGTTAATTATTAGGATTACTAACTCGACGGGCTACTTTTGTGTTTTAAGCTCGATTCCTGCATGAAAAGACAGAATGTATTCAGTGGATATAAAACTGTCGCGGGTAAAACCATGGACGGAAGCTAGTTGGGATATAAAGATATGGCACGCAAGTGTGCTCACAAGCAACATCCTTTAGCTCGACAACTTCTAGCGGACACGCGATCATTATTTAGTTTTTTTACTTCACGACAAAGTTATTTCGTCGATAATTATACTAAAGACAATATCCCTAGACTGTGAGAACTTGATAAACTCATGGTAATGCTAAATTGTGTCACCGTGTAATTGTGTGGTGACGGCGGCGACGGAGACGCGATGATTACACCCTTTATTGTAATTGTGATAATTAATTGAAGATACTATTTCTAACTGTTGGGTTTCCTTTAAACGATAAGACCTGACTCAGAAGTATAGAGACATTTATGTAAGCTGTTTACCAAATGAATGCCTTCAAGAGGAGATAGTCACATATAGGTACATACTTTAGTAAATAAATACCTGAAAATAGTGAATTTATTTTTTATTGTGATTTAAGTCGTCGATTAGTACTAGCTGTGCTAACCGCCGTCTCACCACACTCTATAATTTTATCATGAGAAAGCAAATAGTTTTGTAAAATATAACTGTTATATTTGTATAACTATGACTCAGAATTTTTTTTCCATGCGTTTGCGTTTCAATCCACAACCGTATACCAGGGAACGGGCAGCAGCCCCTGTCCCTGTGTATTATAACATAATACTACGGTCACCAAATCGCCTGCCAAACGTGGTGACTATGGCATAAACCCTTCCTCGGGAGGAGGCCCACGTTCAGCAGTGGACGTTATACGGGCTGATGATGATGACATAGTCAATAAAGACGTACATAACAATATGCCCACCGGTGTAAAAGATACTTATAAGCCTTAAAATGGGTAAGTATTACGAGTACGATCTTAATTTATTGTAATTTTTACAAGCGTTGAGAGCTTGATTCATTGTAGATTAGTTTTACAACATGGAAAAACAGTGTAACTAAACATTACTGAACAGTTTTTACTTGCCGATGAAAATATGAATTATGTAGCGCACTCATATACATTTACAATGTAATTCAAACGTTTAATCATTAGTATTGAAGACGAATTGCTCATGAGGTGTTATTTCGCTAATATCATGGTATGTAACACCGGGTCTTATTGAAATAAAGAGTCAATATGTATTTAATTTCAACATATTTCAATAGTTTGGGTTGTATGGTGTTATTGCGTACATTTAGGACTATGCAGGTAAATATCAAAAAGAAATTTTTCAATAGGATATTTTATATTGCACCTCTATCAAGCTGTGCCTGAAGCTTCAATTTATTTAGCTTATATGAAAACGAATAATATGTACACCATGGTTATCTTGCCGGTGCTGTGACACATTTTTGATAGTACAATTTATCTATGTTTATAACCAATTGCAATTGTGTTAAATACAGATTTAAATGACTTCAAACATGTGTTAAAACTGTTGTGTTGCTCGTTCTTACAACCTAGATTCTATTCTATTGTATTGCAATAGAGCTTATTTTGTCATATAGGTACATTTAACATTGCCGTATCTTTGAAGGAAACATTTTTGACAAAACTAATCATCATGACTGAAAGTCGGATGGCCAAACGTCGTTCCAATTATTATGTTAATGTTTATAACTTATACGTATACTTATATACCTTAATGTTTATTACTTAGAGTAGGTGCAAGACTTTAAATAATATTTTATATTATGTTGAGGCTTATTTTCGTCAATTGCGTGCGTAATATTACTTTGTGACGTATGCCAAGCTGTTTTCACTTTGATAGTAAAGTGGTAATGGCCAGTGCTTACCGTCACAAATGTCAAAACATCAATTTGTTTGTAGTACTTTACAGTACTTACGAACGCAACTGTCCTTGTTCACAAAGCCTGAATTATGACGCGATTCGTTAAAATATCGTGCTTATGATAATTGGAGAGTTGCTGAAACTTTTTGTGCGTTAGATTTTACTCTTAGTGGAGATGGCGTGATTCAAGGCAGATACTTCAAGGCGATGACGACCAAAGTAAAGTGGCGACTGTTATAGTGAACCTTTAACAAATGTTTGTTTATTAAATCTTAAAGATTTTCTATTTATTATTAAATACTATTAAGGCTGGATGACTGCTCGCCTCTATGCTCGGTGAAGCAGCAAGAGTTTTGTGGCTCTCGTGGCATGAAACGCGTCTGTAGGAATGTTAGTTTATTTGACTACATTTCTCTAAATTGTCTTTTATAGTGCAGGCTGTTATAAAACTATTATCACACTAAAATATACCGCTTTTTATACATGACCTGCATTTAATAGTCACAAAACAGATGTATTTTTCCACAAACATACTTATGTAAAATACTATTTGTTGTCCTGAAAATTTGATGTCATCATTAATTATAATGAGTTGAAAAATGTTAATTATGTAAATAAGACCATTTGCTACATCAGTATATAGGTATACTTATAGAATGGTAGGTATGTATGTTTATAAAAGCTTCAGTAGTGAGTGGCACATTTATTATTTTACATAACTATTATAAAGCTGATATACATACATAAGGTACGTAAGGTATGACGTAAATAAAACTAATGGGTATTATTTTATCACGTTGTTGTATTTTGTTATTGTTATGAAATAACATAAGTATAGTATTGTAAACATTCATGCATTCACAAATGGGGTTATATCAGAACTATAAAAACATATTTAATATAATCATAGAAGTTACATACATTGCTAGAAACCTTCCCACTTAAGGTAGGTATGTAACGGACAATTTGACAGAACGTGGCTTTTCTTATCTTTTAAGTTAATAAATTGTTTATTTTGCGAACGTTTAAGGTATCACTGGGTATAACCTAATACACTTATAATAAGTCATAAATAGCTCAATATCTTGAAGATGACATTGTGAACATCTCTTATCAAAATTTTATACTTATAGCATGGTATTGAAATTGGAATTAACTTATAGGAATAATAGAAATTGAACATAGATCCGTTATAGCATGTTACATTCAAGAAATAAATAATCTATTAATTAAACGGATACAATTTTCCATTCGCATCAATTTTTTCGTTAAATAGGTACCTAAAGTGTGAACATGGCAACATAGGTATCACCAGTAAACGTACAATTCAGTGACATCTCGTGGCTCGTCAGCAGTGACAAACAAAAAGTTAACTATTTCTCTAATATCTAAGTACTTAGTATTTAAACTTACCGCGACAAACAATAACTTTTTTTTTTAATAACATTGAACAGATCGCACAAATAAAATATGTTATATTACTCAAAAGATCTGATTGTATTCTTTTCATAACAAACATGTGTCCGCTAAATTATGATGTTCAAACGCAACTTTATAGTTAATCTCGAATCCTTCGTTATTGTTAATAGTTACAGGAAAATTCTCACAATATTATGTCAAGTTCATTGCTTGGATGTGGGAGAATGTAGCGGGCGCCATTGTCTCACATATTTGATGATAAATCGGGTAATAAATAGTAAACATTATATATAATACTATTATTTTTTATTACAAGTCTACCGTCTAAGATTTTACCGGATGATAAAGTTATTATATTTATCTGTGAAGTTGTTTTTTGTAATCAAATTATTTTTAAATTCGCACATATATTCGTTTGTTAGTTTTAACTCTGAGCTTCAAAATATATTTGTACAATTTGGATAAATTAGGTTTGGAGTATATTCAGTATACAAAGTTAAAGGCAAGTTAAAGTTTAAAGATCCAAATACAGGTAGGTACTAGGTCTGTATTTTTAAACGGCTTTAAATGTTAACTTAATTGACATTGTGGCTAGTTAAGTCTGCTTGAGAACTCTCGGTTTAATAACTACATGCGGCCGTAAGCTGCCAATATTATTCAATTCCTAAGTGCTTTAACATTGTATATGAGACCATAAAAACTAAAAATACAAGCAATTACAAATTATATTTAAAAACCCTTAATCGAAGTTTAGGAAATTCACATTATATTTATAACTAGCGACCCGCCCCGGCTCCGCACGGTTGCAATGCTGATGGAATATATATAAACTTATATATAAACCTTCGTCTTGAGTCACTCTATCGATTAAGAAAAACCGCGTCAAAATCCGTTGCGTAGTAGTACAGACAGACAGCGGGGAGCGACTTTGTTTTATACTATATATATAATAATAATTATTATTATAATTATTGATAATAAGTAGGTATTGCAGTTTGATAAATGTTGAAAGAGCATAACGATTTTCTCGTAAATAGTAGGTATTTGAACATTTTTTTATTTCTTGAGAGTAATGATAAATTGTGATATAAGCTAGCAGATTGCCTAAAAACATTATTTTGGTAAACTTTGGAGTCACGAGGCACCATACCATCGAACTGTTATTTTGAACTATTTATAATAACTGAAATACTCCTATTAAAGTGTTGTACATACAAACATTTGCTTTATAAATGTTTCTTTATCCTCGTTAATAGTCGGTAAATAAGTAGGTCGTAGGAAATAGCCCGCCCGCCTGTGTTCCCGTCCGCCGCCAAGAGATGGCGTCCCGCTTCACGACAACGAGCGCTGAAATGTACTTCATATCCACGGATGGATGAACGAGTATGTTGTTAACAATATTGTATGAGGAAAACCCCTTACGAGGGAGGCCCATGTTCAGCAGTGGACGTAACATAGTCTAAAAAGGTTAAGGATGACAATTGGTGGTAGTTGCCTTCATAGTTCTAAAAATATTTATCCCGATGGAAAGTTAAGTATTACTTACACATTGTTTTTTTGGTTTCGGGAACAGTCTCCAACAGAGACCTTAAGTTAGAGAGGCCCGCGAACTGTAAAGTAGAGCGACAGTTGCTCAAAACTCCCTTAAGAAACTAAAAGTCATAATTCCCAATTTTATCACCAGCGACCGCCCTGAGCCGAGGTCCAAGTCTCACAGGGGCGCTCCTTTGCGCAGGTTGCTTAGTTTGTATTTCTGGCTGGAGATCTGCTCGCCTTTATGCCCGGTGAAGTATCATAAGCCTCGTGACTGACTACATAATGTTCGTTCGTACATAAAGTTTTCTTTTCCATCATCAAATTACGATAAAAAAAAACTTTGCGAAGTGTAGACCAACAATAAGTATGTCGAAAAGATTAATATTTACATACAAACATTTTATATACACGTATTATTTTCGGTTGATGACGTACGGAACAAAATTACAGGCTGTCGTGTACGAGGCTTCATTGTGGCAATATTTCTATAAGTTTATGTTATGCTTGTTTCACATGCGACTCGGAGCGTTCCTACTAATGCGAACAAAACGTACCACGCTTACTGTACTTCTTATACCATTGTTGTTTGTGGAGGTTCCCAGATCTGTTTGTTCATCTTCAAACGTCGGGGAAGAAACTTTTGACGGACCTCTGATTTATTGTTGATTTAATTTTTATCAGATTTAGAATAATAATTAACGATGTGGATACTATTCCATATAACAAAATAATATATTATATAAATAAATTACCTATAGTATTTACTATTCCGTTTGTATATAAAGAGGTAGCAATAACACTTATATAATCATTATTCCTTAATACAACCTCCTCGACGTAATATATGTCTCGCTGTCAGTCTTGGAGGTCGTAGGTTCGATCCCTACGCAGGAAAAGAAATCTCAGTGTAAAATCTTAAATGTATTTCCGAGGTGCGAGGTGACTATAGGGAAAACTCCATGTTCAGCAATGGACGTTATACGGGCTAATAATGATGATGATGAAATCATTAATCGCGGTAATAAGAAATTAACTTATTTAGGTCGTATTCGTAACTACTTAAGTAAGTAAGTATTTACAGTTATTAAATCACAATCGATTGGCTGATAATAGAAGTAACAAAGTATTTAACTCCACCATTAAACCTAAAAATTAGGTTGTCCAAGATAATTATTTATTCGAAAAATGGTCAGTTTTTACAAACATTAATGAGACAATAATTATCAAAGTATTTATCTAACAAAAACGGTTTGGCTCGTCTCCGACTGAGCCGAACCGATTTAACAATTAAGATTATCATTATATTCGAAGAATCGGTATGAATATGAATATTTTTAATGAAATCAGCCACGAATATTATGACTTTAATGTTTGTTTAATTGCGATTTTGTTTACTGAAGGCTGTAGTTTCTGGTGTTGATAGTTTTTGTCCCTCGTTTTGATTACTAGAACAATAGATTAAGCGGAACCATGAATATGTAATGCTCAGTAGAATTATTTAGCGACTATCGAAATAATCTAGAAGCTTTTGATTTCAACAGAACAGTATAATGAGTTTAATTAATACAAGATGTCATTCTCGGTCCTTGATCGTAGAACTCGGTACTAATTTGTTTATTCAATTATAATTGTAATTTTTACGAGTTAATTTTACTAAGTTTAACATTTTAAAAAAGTACTAAAGGTAGGTGTAACTTAAGGGTCCCTTAGATGATAACTTAAGGGGCCCTTAGATGATATTTTTGGATGTATCTTTAGTTGATAATAATCTATGCCTCTAGCCTTATTGCAACTTAGGTGAAGGTTCAAGAAAAGGTACAATTAAATACAATTTAGCGAAGCGTAAAGGTTGTATGACGCCTTTATCCAAAAGAGATACACAGATACAGGTATTAGATTCCTATAGCCATACATTCGTTGCATGTCACCCATATATTCCGCCAGCCACCACTCTGGTCACCACTCAGCCAGTCACCGCGACATCACAACACCAGCATTTTTTAAACACAAGAATGCGATTTCTTTTTTGCTACTTAGTGCTTAGAATACAGTCGAATTAATTAAACAGGTTTTAATCAGAAATAATTTTAGTTGTTATTTTTATAGAGCCGCTCTATGATGTGTTTATTTTTTGTTAATTAACGGGCACCGAGTTTTATCTTGATGTGTTGAGGTGCGTCTGACGAGGAGAGATCGGGGACGAACTGTTATGAGCTGTAACACTAAGAGATTGCGTTTTACTTTGAAGTTTTAAATATATACTAACTAACAACCCGCCCCGGCCTCGCACGGGTGCTATGCTGTTGTAATATACATATAAACATTTCCCTTGAATCACTATGTATATTAAAAAAAAAACGCATCAAAATCTGTTGCATAATTTTAAAGATCTAAGCATACATAGGAACAGACAGGTTGGGGGAAGTGACTTTGTTTTATACTATGTAGTGATAACATGAAGAGGAAAGATATGATTGTTTGTGAGCATTGGATACTAGCCCCGGAACTACTTTGTGAATTCGAATTCACAAAATCTAATGACACAAAATGCAAACCTACTTAAATGCAAAGGAAAAGTGGTAGTAAACATCTAATATTTAGTATAACCCCATTACAGTTCCACAATTAGAAGGAAATAACACGTTGATATTACAATTAACATAGATAATTAGTATCATGAGTCGCATGCGATTTTTCCCGCTAACCTTCCGACTCATAAGCTTTTTCACTTACTTTTTACTACTTACTATAAAAGCTTTAAACTTAGCAATAAATAATTCTGCATGCAATGTAAATTTATTCTTAATTAAGTTATTATTCAGAATGTTACAGTTTTTTCGATTCAAAAGTGGGATTTTGAAGTCAAACATGACAATGCTGTCATGTTTGACTTCAAAATCCCAACGTAAAAAACCGCGTTAACGTCTATCTGACGTTAACGCGGTTTTTTACGTAACTTTACGTAAAAAAGTTACGTACTTAATCATTATAATTACTGGGATAAACTTAATTTAATAGTTTAGTTAACTAAGTACAAGTTAATTAAGGAGCATGCAAAAAGTAAAAAATCACAAGCTTAAAATTAAGATGATTTAAAATTAGGTTTATTATTTAAATTAGGTATTTTTAATAAAGGTATCTGCAGACACACCCGTAATAAGAATCTAAAATGCCCATACGCCCCTGTGTCACGGGTTTGGTATTGCCCTTACCGCAAAATGGCAAGCTAGAGTAACTTAGGTACATAGTATGCCTATCAGACATTAGACATATGCCCGTGCCACTTGGTACTTAGATTATACGAGAAGGGTTCCTTGGTAACTTCCGTCATTGTTATTCCGTATTGGTGTGATCGATCATTACAATATTGTTATTTATTATGATTGATGGCTAGATGCAGACATCCTGTAATTGAGTGTCTAGACTGTTAGCAGACGGAGCTGACCTGACAGTGTCCTCGCTACACAACTAAACAACTCTTGGGTCCCGGTGGGGAATAAGGTATAATGATGAAATACATGTTTCATTTGTAATCGAATCGACAAAGTTGTTTACTTTTTTGTGTTACTCTTTCGTTTAAGTTTTACTTACAACCAACTAACTAACTAACAACCAACATTAACTAACATGATATTGACGGACGCAGGTAGAAAGGAACAGTAGAGAGGAACAGAAATACAGCAGGAGCAGGCTCCTGCTGTATTTCTTTTAAGCATCTGCTGTCATTATCATCATCAGCCCGTATAATGACTATTGCTGAAAATGGGCCTCCTTTCGATGTAGGGATTTTGCCATAGTCACCACGCTTGGCAGGCGGGTTGGTGACCGCTGTATTATGTTGTAATACACAGGGAAACGTTGCTGCCCGTTCCTCGATATAGAATTGTTATAGATGATATTATCTAATTGTCTTAGATAATATCGGAGCAAATAAATACGGTCACTTATTTCAGCTCAACAAATATAATCATTTACCTATTCAATGAGGTGCGCGAGCGCATTAACATACGCGCTACCGTCTACCGCAATTAATATCCCACCATTATTTCAATACCAAACCGAATCGATTACATAATCGAATAGTAATTAACCTATCATACGTCCATCTCGATTCACTCTCGATCTCGACAGATCGAGTCGATTGAATCGAGTATGATTTACATAATGACATTGTTAGTAAATGCAAATATACAAGTTATGAGCATTCTTTGACGATTACAACAGAATCGATAAATTAGATATAAGAAATTGGATATTTCCAAACAATTGATTGAAATCAAACATTGAAAATTTATCTAGGAGAAAGATAAATTATATTATTGATTGAACAAAGTGGCTTAGGATAGGCCTTCCCATGTATGTAAGAGGTTGAGGGACAAGGTGCAGCTGATGAGCAGTAGCATCTATCAGCTTAAGGATACTCACCATCTTATTGCGAACACCAATCCACCTACCAAGCGTGGTGATTATGGCGATATCCTTCAACGATCCTGACTTGCCAAGGTCTGTTAAGAGGAGGTCCATCTTCAGCAGTGGAAGTAAACGAGCTGATCAAGTAAGTAAAGTGAAATCAAATCAATTACTTTATAACTTACTTTTACTGTTTTGCGACGTGCCTTAGCGCGCAACGTTCGCACTTCAAGTATTTAACGGAGAAATTGCCGGAAAGTGGCATTTCTTATCTGATAATTATTAAGATTATTTATTTTGCGAAAGAAAATGGCAATAACGGACCTATGTTAAGTAATTATTAGGTCGAAAACATAGATTTTGCCTTGTGAATATCTATAATCTAAATTTTATACTTTTGTTATTGTATTGAAATTGGTCTTCTGATGCCATTAAGTTTTTAAGGCTTATAACAATAGACCCGTTATTGATTTGATATAAGTATTTATTTATTAATACTTTACTTTACTTTTAATTAAAATAGTCAGCCAGGGTTATGTATTGATAATAATTTAAGATTAAATTTCTGCGTATATCTCCTAAAGCAAACCCATAGGAAGTCGTAAATTGAATTCTCATTCATCATCATAATTCCATCGATAAGTCACGGTGGGGAGCGCAGACATATTAGCATGTGCTTATTTATTTAGTTGATACATTGCTGGTTCCATGGTTGCCGGCTAATTATAGTGTTGGAAGATTTCGAGCATTAGGTACATGATAAGGAAATTTCTACCAAGTGTTATGTTTATAAAAAGTACAGTCATTTGTAGCTAGAAAATGGTTAAGAAATATTTGAGGCAAATGAGTTTAACATATGGGTACACTAGAACTTCAGAATATAAAAACTCAGGTACTCCTTTTTAGTGCCAACTATGCAATTACGTATAAATATTTAGAGGGAAAATAGCGATTTTAGAAGGTTATCTCTGGATCTGCTGTACCGATTCCGAAATTTCTTTTATTAATAGAAAACCACTGATCATCTATTTGTGAGTAAAGGCTATATTTTAAGACGAGGTCCCCCGGGAACGGCTTCTATGCGGGTGTAACCGCGTGGAACAGCTTGTTAGTATAAAGTTTGCGTAAATAATAATATGCGGAAACGTCGGTCATTTTATAATCGAAACTTATTGACAATGATAACGTTATATGTAAATTTTTGCGAAATCTTTTGTATGTTTCGAAGACGGCCAGTCTTTATGTTAGACTCTAACTCGAAACCCCGTTACCAGTACTGAAAAGTGTAATTAAAATTAGAGAGCCGCTGAGTTTTAATGTTTTTGTTATATATATGTATTGTTTGGACAAACATGCGTGGTGTGAATTTATGTGTAAATTATTGGTTTGCATTAATCGCGTCAGAGCTGCCCCGAGAGACCCAAATGTTGTACAACATAATGTTGTGATACAATGATAATGATCGCGATAGTTATATTATTGATGTGCAGTTAAACTAATAACGAAATGTAATCAATTTTACTGTTCTGATATATTGTCGTCAATCAATTAAACACTTAATAGTTGTGTGGCGATTTATAAGCTTATCTGTATTGAATATAACCTGTTAAATATCTACATATATCTATTAACATTTAAAGTGAACTTTATCAACAGCAGTAATGTAGGTATATGAATTAAAAACTTACGCCCTTTTCAGAAATAGATAAGTTTTATTTTTAATAAATAAAAAAATATCGTTCTGGCTGGAAATCGATGGGTGAGGCCGATGTTCAGCAGTACTACAACAGGCTGATGATGATGAAATAAAAAATGAGAAGTTTTTATATATCTCTTTTTTCTTTAGGGGGATCATAATATGATTTCACTAAGATCATTATAGCAGTCACTCTAATATAGCGTTATAAGTTTTAGGAATAGAGAGTGCTCCCTAAGTTCTGACCAAGATATAGTAACATGTAGGTACTACCTAAACATTTATGAAAAATTTAATATATGCAATATACATGTCCCGCGATGATTTGTTACTACCGTTGACTTTGCTCGTCGTGTCCGAATTAGAGATTAGATATTACTATTCTAAGTGTATTTCTGAAGCAGTAATGGATCACTACGTCTAGACAATAGGTAGTTAGGTTACGTATTTTGTAGTCTAAATTTAGCTGTCTAACGTTGTCCATACATTATACAATATCGGGTGTTATGGACACCTAACTTCACACCTCTAAACCCATTGTTCGCTGAGATACTTAAGATTAGGCACTTAAGATTATGTTATAACAAAATTGTTCGAATAGCAACACTTGGATTGAGGAATTAATTCTACAAATACAAAAATCTCAAAAAGGTAACCTTGTCAAAACAAATCAGAAGTCTCTTCTTGTTTTGACAAGGTGCTAAATTCCCCTAGTTGAGATTATAGATACATAAATTATAATTTCCGTAACTCATATGATGAATTATTCTGGAGAAATAGATATTTACACATTTCTGTGACACTAAAGTCTGTTTAAGTCTCATCTTATGTGTAGGTGATATGAATATCCTTCCCGAGGAAGCGTTTGCATAAAATCAAAAAAATTGGTTATTTGAAGTAACTATCAGAGATATCTTTCATTAGTTGTTCCTGATTGTTATAATAGTGTACCTGGCAATAGTAGTAGTTACTTTTATGTTAGAAAACTACAATGGTAACAAACCTTACTTAGAGTAGTTACCACAGATAAGCTCGTTGGAAGAGTGCCTTTGTTCAGCGGTGGGCATTAACTATGATGATTATATAGTGAGGAAAAAAGTGATTGAATTTAATTTCTCTACTAATCGATGTTTCTATTTCTCTTCCAGTCATCTCACTGGCTACACACTACAGCCTACGTGGTTCGGTCGTAGTACGTGCGGAGGTACCAAATGTGTCACTTAACTAACAAAGGACAATTCCACGAACTTTAACTAGTACGTACAATATCAATTGAATTTATTCAAGAGCTGTAAAGGCGTAGGATCGTCAAGCATTTCATAGATATCTATTTCTATTATTAATTCGTATAGTTATTACTTTTAATCTATAATTTTTATTGTCTTATGTTAATTTCGTGAATTATTTTAGTCATCAACATACCCGTTTCAAATGTAATTTTCTATAATAAAACTATAATTCTAATTTCACGTCCCTTCAGTCATTTCAGCGTGACTACACAACAACTTCCCATGCATTTATAACAAATTTGTAGCTGAAGAAACTAGCTCCACTACACAGATACCACTCTATCCGACCCGCCGGAGAAGAGTGCACCCGCGAACGCGACGCTTCACCCCTCGCTCTCCCGACACTGAGTTTGTAAAGAAACTTCCGATGCCCTCGTAGACCTAAAGTCCGAGAGGCCCGAGAACTGTAATGTAGAGCGACAGCTGCACAAAAGTCCCCTAAAAAACTAAAAGCCTTAATCCCTCAAAATCCCCGTCAGCGACCACCCTGAGCCGAGGTCCAAGTCCCACATGGGACGCCTCCTTGCGAAGGATGCTTAGTTTGTAGTTTTTAAACTTAAATTGATCTAGGCTGGAGCTCTGCTCCCCTTTGTGCCTGGTGAAGTAGCAAAAGTAGTGCGTCCAAGATAAAAAAAATTGTGACAATTTTTTCATTAATCTACACGTACAGTGAACTTGTTTCTATGTCTAAACAGAAGTAGAAATATCAACATTTCTGCCTACGATCTCACCTGCTCGCCAGTTTATATTATTGTTAACTCAATTGTCGAGTTTGCACAACTGCGCATTCTAATGCATTAACATTTTTTGTGCCAACAACTTCTATGAAACATTGTCGGGACATAAGCGTCTGTGCGGTGGACACTAATCTATCCTTGATTAACTGGACACAATTATTTACTTGCAACGTGTGACATTAGAAAAATAGCTCTATTAGATGTAATGTAAAACTGTTACACGTTTAAAAAGGAACCTGTTGAATATAATATATTTTATGTTTGAATATTTTAAAACCTTGCTTTGGTTAGCAATTTCGGGAATTCTTATCATACCCATTGCCTTTTTGAATTAGCTCGATAAGCCTTTCGACTGGACTCATTATACATTGAAATCGTTAGCTAAAAAAAACATATAGCATAATTAAAGTTGTATCTTGCGTGTTCAGCCCTTTGGAAAAATTACCTCAAACCAATCCATTCTAGGCAATTATACACTAATATATTGAAATGGTTATGTAATAATAAACTTCGATAGAAACGAGGCGACAAAGGGATATACAGCTAATGGATGGTCAGCAGCATCTATCAGGTCAAGTTTAGTTACCATCCTACTGCGATCACCAATCCACCTGCCAGGCGTGGTGTTTATGGCAATATTCGTCTTCGACTCTGGCTTCAGGTCTATTAAGAGGAGGCCCAAGTTCAGCAGAGAATATAAACGGGCTTTTGAAAGAAACGTTGGCAAACCGTCTATTTTCTGTATGTATGTACATGTGAAGTGTTGGCTAGAGGGCGCCCGTGTCGCACGCGGAAGGCCCGACCGGTTCTTAATTGACTCCTACGCGCCAATGTCAAACATGCGACACTTTTTTTAAGTTGTCGGGTAACTGGTCTAATGAGTGAACTGACGAAATATGTAAAGGACAGTTAGAACACTGCCGTAAAAAATACTCAGGTAATCATAGCCTACTTCTATTAACATTCAAATTAGGTGTCAACACTGACTGTTGATTGTAACTGCATAATTAAATCATACTATTTCCTTAATGACATTGACAACGTCCGTGGCGTGGCGGCATAAGTCTCGCTTTTAATCTAGGAGGTCGTGGGTTCGATCCCCACACCGGACAAGAAATCTTTGCGTATATTATAAGCTTTATTTCCGGGTCTGGTTGGTTGAGGAACTACCCTCTGTGCCTCGGAAAGCACGTTAAGACGTTGGTCCCGATTATAAGATCCCGATCTATAAGATGCATATAACAGGGAACGGACAGCAGCGTTTTCCTGTGTATTACAACATAATACTGCGGTCACCAATCCGGCTGCCAACCGTGGTGACTATGGAAAAAACCCTCCCGAGGGTGGAGACCCATGTTCAACCGTGGACGTTATACCCCCTGATTATGATAATATCCTTAAAATATCTTAGTCTTATGATTCAACTTTTATACTTTTATAGAGCTCCCAACAGCTTATGTAACAGAAAAAAGAATGTTGGTACCAACAATGTTTATCACAGTCACATTAGCAATAACACCACATACATATGTTTGTTCAAACGTTTGTCAAAGGTAACAAATCTTGTGGCTGAAACTCATTCGCTGAAACCGCAGACCGCCATCAAACCTAAAGGAGAACATATACAAGTGTACGCACACATACCTACATACAAATGAATGTTATTTGAGTAATGCTTTGTTCCTACACTTTCGCTGTATGTATGTGTGATGTCTTAGTATATATTTTCCTTTGTGTGACGTCACAGCTGAGGCGGTGTGTGCCCCATTGGTTCACACACATGTACACGCAAATATAGGTCATACTTGTAATACCTACAAATATAGAAAATGTCTTGAAGGCAAATTAGTTGAACGCCTGGTGTTGTAATAGAAACAACGATTAATTGCGATTTTGCGTTACTTTGCTGATTATTTAGATGAAACGACACGATGGCGGAGCGACACGATATCACGACGAAGCAAAAGTTGACGAGTATTGGAGGAAAGCTGTAGTTATTATGGTTTGTATTTATTTCGAGTAAGTATATAAAACTGTAATCATTGTTATAGTGACTCAACAGACGTAACGTAGGTCAAAAAGTAATGTTTTTGCAGAATGTAAAGAATAAAAATAAAAATGATCTCCAAGTTCCAAGTCCCCCAGGGGGCGCCCTCTTGCACAGGTTGCTTAGTTTGTAGTATTTAAACAATATATTTAGGCTTGAGCTCTGCTTGTTTTTATGCCCGGTGAAGTAGCAAAAGCCTTCTGGCTAAATACATAATGTCCGTCCGAAAAAAAAGTCTCCAAGCAACTGTCATACCCACATACATAGGCAGTATTTGCTTTTCCTTGAAGCGAAGACATCAAACCTACTATTTCCTACAACACATAGGTAACAATTATCCACACTGTACATAGTAACACAGTATATAATATAACAGCACAGACAGGGAGTGTGGTGAGGTGACACTGTTTCCGTTTCCGCGACTATCAGGCTTCGGTCACGTGTCACATTGTTCGCTACTGCACTATGTTAGATGTACTCAATAGATACGTGTGTGTGTTTGTCTATACCTACATACATATATCTACACTAATACTATAAACGGAGAACATTTTAGATTCTTTTTTCAAACACTAGATGGATGGGCATCAGCATCTAACAGATAAAGGTTGCTTATACTATAGTCGCCAATCGCAATCGCAATATCCCCCTACGAACCAGCTTGCCAAGGTCTGTTAAAAGGAGGCACATGTTCAGCAGTGGTAGTAAACGGGTTGGTGATTTTGAAGAAAAAGAAGTGTATTTAAAATTGTCACTTGAAAAAGCAACCGGAGTACAATAAACGTTCAATGTTAACAAGAGATGCAGAGCATAGCGTTGGTATGCAAGCACTTCCACTTTACAATAAAACACGTGTTTTTTCGGACGGGCATATGTAGTTAGCTCTGAGGCTTTTGCTACTTCACCGGGCATAAAGGCGAGCAGAGCTCCAGCCAAGATAAATGGTTTAAACACTACAAATTAAGCAACCTGCGCAAGAGGGCGTCCCCTGTGGGACTTGGACCTCGGCTCAGGGCAGTCGCTGACGGGGAGATTGAGAGATTATATGGCTTTTAGTTTCTTTAGGGGAGTTTTGTGCAATTGTCGCTCTACTTTACAGTTCGCGGGCCTCTCGGACTTCGGGTCTACAAGGGCATCGGAAGGTTTTTAGCAAACTAAGGATCGTGAGGGCGAGAGGGGACGCGTCGTGTTCGCGGGCGTTTTCCGGTGGGTCGGATAGAGTGGTCTCTGTGTAGTGGTGCTAGTTTCTTGCAGTCTCTGTACTGCTAGTTGGTAAGTTGTGATCTCGTCGTCCGGGTCGTCTAGGACGCCCCGAGACCGACGGTGTTAACTATGCTTTGTAGGCAAAGGCCTGTAGTCGGATGCTGCAATAACCAACGGGTTTGGGTATAGAGCCGCAGATTCAGTGATGCGTTCCGACACCTCTTTCATTCACTGCTTGATGGACGGCAGTTGGAGATCAGAATGCAACAATATAGCACAGCCAAATAAAATGTACTGATCACCTGAATAAACTTCGCCAGTATTTATTACAGATTACATGCGAACAAATGTACTTAGGTATTCATTTTTAAATAATGATCATGTAATATACAAGCGAAATTGTTTTATATCGTACCGCAGTCGCCATGCCAGTGGGGCTTTGGCCTTACATAAAGAAAGAGCTATCGTATGAGATTTTATTATCATAAATAACTAGTATTACTTATAATGATGACTAGCTTTAGTCTGAGACTTCGTCCTTAGTATTAAAATCCAAAACCGTCAATGTCAGTGTCTGTAGCATTACCTAAAACTCCAGAGTATTTAATTAAAATACTTAAAAAGTAATAAATCTTGAGATATAAAGAACATTAGTGTCCAAAAGTAAAGATATGCGTGACGAACGGGCAGAGGGCGCCACTGTTCGCTTTGTTGCCTTCGTGACACGTTGGTAGGTACTAATGTGTTCGTACAAATAAAAAGTGCTTATTAGTTCACTTGATATGCTAATGTTTTGTTTTTACGTTTGATGGCGACGTTAAAATTAAATTATTGTGCCGATGTTTGTTGATGACGATTCAGAAATCGTGAATTTAGTTTGAAGACCTCATTGTGAAAAACGTTTATATAATATTATAGTGTTAGTTTTCTAAAACATTTGATTCGAAGTGAAAAAGAAAGAAAATTGTATATTCAGATAAAATTCAGGTTACCGTGGTCGGAGGTCGTGGTCGAACGAAAATCTGAATATTTTCTTTCTCCGTCTGGTTGCTGGTGGCTCCGTGCTTCATAAAGCTGTTAGCCTGTTGGTTCTGAATATAAAATGGATAGTAACGCGTACCTGTGTAAATTTATATTTATTATACTGTGGTGTCCAATCTGCCTACCAAGCGTGGTGGTCACGGAAGCACCCTCTTCAGAGAGGACCATGTTCAGCAGTAGTAGTTATACGAGCTTAATAAAGAAAAAAAAAGGGGTATGTATGATGGGTACCTACTAAGATTTCCGAATAATCCTGCACACACTTCCTTCTATTATGAATATTAATCAAATAAAAAAACAATAGCCCTCCAGCCCAGCCCTTTACACAACATCAAACAACAAAAAGGCATAAAATTGAATACTACGCCATGACAGTGGCAGGTGCGGTGCGCGTGCGACGATCGCGATAACGTTTCACGGCCCTTAGCATTTCACGAACCGAGTTATATCATAGCAATGTTGGCACTTCCCTAATACTCGAATATAAATATAACGACAATGCTACCAATATTACGAGGAAATGGCTCATTTAAGTTCACGTAGATGGAACGTGTAAGTATATTTTGATGACATGTCCTTCGTTTAAGTAATACCGTAAAAACATTTAGTTACCAGGAAGTTAGCAGTTAGTGGAGATAAGCCCATTGTTGAGTAGTTCGGTAGTCGGATAAGTGAATGTCAATACAAGTATTTGTACACCAAATAATGTTTTAGTTGGTTTGCTAATCGTTTCCCAATGTTGTCTATTATTTGTTAAAGCGATGATCCTATTGATAATAATGTGATCGCTTATGCAAATTACAAACATTTTAAAATCTCGGGTATTTTACAGCATATTTCCGTATTTTACTGTTTGTTTCTTATATGTAAAGATAGCAGTCTGGAGGGAAATCTAGTAATAAGTTGTTTCCTCATAAATAACTAGGTTCTTACATTGTAGAACCATTGATGCAGGTAGATTTATAGAGGGATAGACATTGATAAATATGGTAAATACCTGGAAAATCATAGACACGTTTTAACTAAGGTTTCTATGGAGCTTTTTTATGGGTGAAATCGAACAGTTTATATAGAATATAAATAATACAATCTTATATAACAAGAACAAAGTTTGATGTTATTGACTTGGAGGAAAACAATAACCTCCAAAGGAAAACGTATCGACCTAAGGTTAACGATTGGCAGACAGCCCGAGTTTGTTTGTCCGTGACGGAAGAACTAATCGAAATAATACCATCCAACGCACGTCAATGGTAACCATCGTACATCCTACCGCGCAGAAAATAAGGCGCATTTTCGAATATAACTTGAACAAATACGTTTCGATAAAGCTCCTGTTTTCTGCCTTCGGTTATACCAGTCGCCAATAATAAATAACTTAGCGGAACTGGTGTCATTCCTTCCTGTAAGCGAGGTCGCGACAGCCGGGCGACACGCCGTGACTACGACAGCGGGACAGTTGTCGCGGGTGTGCACGCGGCCTTAGGCAATTTGTTGTCGTTGACATCAAAATTATTGTTCCGGTCACCTTTATGTATTTAAAATGTAATGGTGGTGCGTTTGTGAACGTTTACCGAAAGTGGTTTTATGCTTATTACTTTTATAATTATGTAAGTATTTTCATCATCAGCTGTATATGGGCAACGGCAGGGCATAGGCTTCAATCAAAGAGGAGCCATAGTCATTACGCTTGACTGACAGGCGGGTTGATAACCGCAATATCGCGGTCTTATACTAAATGCTGCCGTCGTGCCTTCGTATTCGTATTATACATACAAATGTCATACATGATGTTATTACAATCGGAACTGGCTTAAAGTTCTTGTTGATGCAAAGAGGGAAGATCCTCAAGGCATAAAAAAAGATTTTGTTGCGCTTGCATAAAAAAAACTATTGGTACGGAAATGGAACCTCCAATATTCGAAGATAGGTAATATTTTTCAAAATACATCATTTAATTATACATACCTATCTATATTAATATTATAAAAACGTAATATTCTGTGAGTTTCGACGCTCGGGGTAATCTCCGATAGGTACTAATGACACTTCTCACTTGCCGTGCTCGACAGGGTCCATACTTTGTACCTACAGGTTTTGTCTTTGTAACAACTTATTACATGATGTGCAATAAATGAATGTGAATATGAATTTGTTTTTTTTTTCATCAGATCATATCAGAGATATCTTAGTTTTTAAGGAGTTTTCAGTTAGCTTGATATTTAAATGCATTTATTAGGTATCTCGCACGATAGGTACGAAGAAAATTTATGTTGTATGGTCTAACACAGACCTCAGTGGGCAGCTGGATACCGACTGCGCCAAAAGCAAGAGGCTGATAGAAGGAATGCGGTAAGTACGTGTACGATGGTGAGTAAGTCCTTTTGCATAGTCACCACGCTTGACAGGCGGGTTGGTGACCGCAGTATTATGTTGTAACACACAAGGAAACGCTGCTGCCCGTTCTCTGATATACGATTATCATAGATGATGTTGTAACAATCGGGACTAACGGCCTGACGTGCTTTACGAGGCGCGGAGGGCAGTCCCTTAACCGACCAGACGCGGAATAAATCGTAGAATTTACACAAAGATTTAGTTTCCACCGTGGGGATCGAACCCACGACCTTCGAAATTTAAAGCGAGCTAATTACCACTACGCTATTTTCTTTTAATCATTTAGTTTAATTTAAACCTAATTCATTACTGAAACAAATCGATGTAGGTAGATACCATTGATTGATTGTACCGGTTAGAAATGATCAAATATTTGGATTACTGTTTTAAAAATTTCTTAAACGGATCATGTTTACAGCCAAAAAACTTGGCAGAGAATGCCAAGTTTTTTGGCTGTAAACATGATCCGTTCAATCATGATCCAAGGTGAGGCGGTACTTCACATCGGAGCAGCTCTTAAGTCTTTACAGAGCTCAAGTTCGCTCCTCAATGGAATACTGTTCTCATCTTTGGGATGGGTCTGCTGGATATCAGCTGGATGCAGTTTTTTATCGGTTGCATTTCGGGGAGTGTGCGGAGGTTCTACATAACCTGATACCCCCTTCACCCTTCCATCACCGGACGACTAGGCGCGGCGAGCGGTTTCACCCTTTTGTTGTAGACATTCCTTCAATACGCACGAAGCGATTTGCTTCTTCTTTCATAATGCGGACGGCTAAGGAGTGGAATTCTCTGCCGGCGTCAGTTTTTCCGGAACGCTATAATCTGGACATATTTAAAGCTAAAGTGAACAGACACTTTCTAGGCAAGCGTGTATCATCTTAGGCCTTATCTTCGCCTTCCATCAAACGTAAGCCTATATGTAGTAAAAACTAAGTTCAGTAATGGATTTTATGAAACTAAAGATGATAAATTCAAAGAAAAATAAAGTCTGCTGAAGAAGTCCCTAATAATTATTTTAAATAATCAATGGTATTCTTATTTCTACATCAATTATTTCCATGCATCGTTATTATCACTAAGCAGGTGCTACAACAATCTTGTAAATACAATTATATCATTTAGCACAATTATAAAGCGACTCAGCTAAATCCTGCAGTAAGTAAACGTTATAAGTAGTGAGTGCTACAAAGTAATTGCGAGGAGGCGCGGGCGGCGTGTGGGCTGCGCTGGAATCCGAGCACCTGCGCCTGCGCCGCCAGAGTAATGATCTCAGGTATCTTCGGAGGTTTACTTTGGAAACAAACTAATGTTATGTTATAGAGAATGTACACCTTTGTGAGAGGGAATCGAAAGAGTTAAAAAAGAAAAACATTGCATTAGTTTTCCAGTGCTCAGTACCTATTTATTTTCGCACCTATTTATGTCGTTAGCCCCTTTACTTCACCGGGTTTTTCAAATAAACATTGGGTCAGTTCTTTTTGCCCGATTAGGAACGTATTCATAACAGGCGCCGAGATAGAGCTACTTCTCATTTATGTATTTATTTATATTCGTATTCAGGCATTTTTGTATTAGGAAGGATTTTGGTATAAGAAGCCTGAATGACAGTAGGTTTTTTTTCTAAGCCCTTTAGACTTTTCAATATCTGGTTGACTGGTTGAGTGTGAACTGCAGATTTTTAGTCACAATTTAAGCCAAGTCTGAGTTCTTAAAGCCTATCTATACTTATATATAAAGTTAAAACGGACGTAAAATTTCAAACCTCAGGAACTAATGGTCCAATTTAAAAAAATATTTCAGTGTTAGATAGTCCATTAATCGAGGAAGGTTATCTATGTACATAAAAATGAATGTTTGTCTGTATGTCCTTAATAGAATCGAAAACGTCTGGACCGATTTTAATTATTTTTTTTGTATGCTTTTCGGTGGCGCCCTGGATGGTTTAGATTCACAAAACGGCCGGACCGATTTTAATGATTTTTTGTATGCGATTGGGTGGCAGGACAATGTCTGTCGGGTCAGCTAGTTGGTTATGTTTTTCCTGAAGTTCCAACGGTAACAGGAGTTACGTGGAACTAGTTGGTTATTATACATATCAAAATAATAATTCTGCCTTTAAATCCAAAAATACTTGACGATGTTATTCTTATTAAAGTCGGTATAGAGACAAATGAAGGCAATGATTCGCGTCAGCCTGCTATGGTCGGTTGGAGCTGGCAATATAAATAAACGCAATATATTGACGCTCGCGGCGATCAATAACCAATATTGATTGCGAGCCGAAGGCGTTGCTTACTCAAATGAGCTTTTTAATTTAATTTTACTTTTAAAGGCCTTGGATTTATCATAGGCGTTTGAGAGGTATTAATAGATGACAAAACAACTTATTTAAGCGGGCTAGCAAAATAATATTTAGACAGGAATAAAACGTTCCTTGATTACTTAATAATCATCGTCATAAGCCCGTATAACGACCACTGCTGAACATTAAAGGAGGTGTTGCGATAGTCACCACGTTTGGCAGGCGGGTTGGTGACCGCAATCTTGTACTAAACTTGAACGCTGCTGCCATGATGATAATCATGAATACATTATAACAATCGGGACCAATGTCTTATCGTGCTTTCCGAAGCAAGGAGGGTAGTCCCTCAACCAATCAGACCTGCGAGAAAGCTTTGATGTGCAAGCGGGTAAAACCGCGGACGCAGCTTGTTACCTATGGAAAAATACAATTTATTATTTTATAAAAAAGTCTTTTATAACGTATTGACTGCATATGATAGTGCTAGCTACGCCCCGCGGGTTTACCCGCGTTACTCTGCTCCAGTGGGTCGGAGCTTGACGTTTGGTAGCCTATATGGCAATCCGAGATACCTTAGAAGCTATAAGGTATCCGCGCATATTTCAGCGAAACCCGTTCAGTGCTTTTTACGTGTATTCATACATGCTTTCACGTTTATAATATTAGTAGGATCTACGAATAGGGACTCGCATATACTTTTAAAGCATACTATATAAATAAAGACATGATATATTTTAAAATCATCTAGCTTAATCTATCTTACAATATCTTATCTCTCATTATCTTATTTGTGCAAGAGTTGCATGACACAAAAAAACAACGTTTTGCGTCGCTTTATTAAGTTGCAGTCGGTAATTATGAAGTTAAAAGTCCAATTACGAGTTGCAGGCGCAACACAAACACACGTGATCTTTTCGACAGCGTTCGTTAAAACATCAGAAACTCCAAGGAATATTAGTGCGAGACACGCAAATGTAACCGTGCACTTTGCAACAAACTAAAGTTTGACCATTGAATGTCGACACTTATTAACAATATTTATTTAAAAAACTTATTTTATGTAATGGCTGCTTAAAAAGGGGTTACTTTAAATTAGTATCTGATTAACCCAGATGGACCTTTGAGATCCATCGTCAGCCACATCGTCGCTTACCATCAGGTGAGATTGTGGTTAGCCACAATCAGTAAAATTGTGGCTTACAGAAGGTCTATCTAGATTTAAAAAGAAAAAAAAAACCCATCATGCATTTACATATACTTATCGTCACGCCTTTTTCCCATAGACACAAGGGATCTCCACTTATCTCGATCCTGGCGCACTCTTTTGCTTCGGCCGAACTCTTCTAATTATGAATCTTCACCGATTATTGGTACCGATTTGGCCCTTTTTAAATACGTCGCCAATTTGTTCGTTAACTCATCATCTAATTCTATCCCCATGTCTTCCCATGGGTTTCATAAGAGGCGATAAAGCGTCATACACCAGCAACATCTATCAGCTCAAGCGTACCCACCATCTTACCACGATCACCAATCCGCCTGCCAAGCTTCGTAATTATGGCAATATCCCTCAATTACCCTGTCTTGCCATGGTCTATTTAGAGGACGCCCATGTTCAGCAGTGGACGTAAACGGGCTGATAGATTCCCTGGAGTGAGAGTCAGTACCTAATGACGTAACACAGTAAAACTCAACAAATGTTGGCAGCCATCTATCAATGTTACTAACCCATTCTAGATTTATTAACCTAACGATAGCGTTAGCGATAAACATCAGAGTGGAACTAAGAGCATCTACAATCTAAATAATAAATAAGCTCCGCGCGAACTACTACCACGAAATAGCCACTATTAATTACAACCGTAAAAGTTTTTTTTTGTTTTATTTTTCCCCAAACTTCGAATGTAATTTAATTAGATGTCGGGCCAGTGACCATAATTGTAGTACGTTACGCAGTATGTGAGGCGTTGAAATTGATACGGCGTTTTTACGCGATAAGGTGCGCCGGCGCAGGTGAGCGCGCGTACATCTGCCTGTCCACGCGCACAAGACAAAGGAACGGACGTAAATCAAAATGTGTCAATGACGCAATTAAGTCAATTGACGGATAATGACGATTTAGAGATAAGCGTTAAGGTTCAGATCATAAAATGTCGCAGATAATTACGCGGCTGAGCTTATTGCATCGGTTTTATAGATAAAAACTTGTTGACTATTTATTGTGTTAAATTTAAATTGCATCAGTAAGTTACAGTCATGTTCATCATTTCATATGACGTTAATAAGTTGGGACTCTCAATTCCGTGCTCAATTACTCTATGAAGGCCTAGGCATTACCTTTACAATTAAATAATTGTAAAGGTTGTGTCAGAACATTCGTCACTAAATTGACCGACATGAAATGAAATTGTTTTATAGGAATAATTTTTTACATAATATTTATGCAAATTTCTTATATTATATTTTTTTCTTTTTTTTACAGACGACTAACCGATACTGGTAATCACCAAATAAGTAAGTAGGTATATACCTATTTATACTTAAGTTGTAGTTGGAAGACTACACTGGAAATATTACCAGCTCTTTTTGTTCAATTGTTAGATTAATGAAAGTTTTGTGAGATGTAGTTTCGATTAGTTTCGAATAATCTGACCTATTTCGTTGGTTAAATAAAAAGATATTAGATCTTTTATTATTTATATTCGGGATAGGTATATATTATGATCGGAAAGCTTGGCGAACTCTAAAATAATTGAACAATGCTAAATTGATAATTGCAAATGCTGAAAATCGTGACCCCTTTGTGCACGATTTTCAGCATTTAAGAAACGAATGAGTGGGAGGAGAATTAGACAAATGAAAAAGTGCTTTTCACCAATATATATAGACAAAAAGTACGTACCTAGGAGAGATAATAAAGAAAATAGTACACTAATACCTTTTGATGTAGATTGTTACGTCTAAACTAGCACTACAGTAGGAACTGACGGCCAGGATGCAACAATTCCTTCATAATGTGCGATGAGTTGACGTGCTATAAGTTGGTGCAGTGTGGTGCTAGGTGTGGGCCGCAGTGGTGCGAGGGGGCGGCGCGGACAGTAGGAGTACAGTGCGCGAGCGCAGCCCACGACGCGGCGGGGCAAGGCCGCTACCGCGCTATTTTTACCGCCCAATGACGTGCCAACCACGCGTATAAGGAAATTGTCGCATGCGCATGGCGGTACCGCTTCACCACTGCCCAACTACTGGGTTTACCGTGCTTTGTACATACTAAATACAAACGTTAAACTCATCCCGAGTCGATTGAAATCAATTTAAATCACTGTATTTTTATTACTTTTTCAGACGGACATACGTAGTTAGCCACGAGTCCTTTGCTACTTCACAGAATAATAAGGCGAGCAGAGCTGCAGCCTTACTAAATGGTTTAAGAACTAATCAACTTGGGCAATAAGGCGCCCCCTATGGGACTTGAACCTCGACTCAGGGCGATTGAGGGATGAAACCTTTTAGAGGAGTTTTATGCAACTGTCGCTCTACTTTACATTTCGCGGGCCTCTCGGACTTCGGGTCTTCAAGGGCAACGTATTGTAATAAAAAGTACAATATTTTTTTTTCATATATAAAATCTAATAATAATGTAATGATTTGTTTTCAGATGTTACTAAATAGGACGTCTGTATCGTTAAAAGTAAAAGGTTTGTAGGTACGCAAAGGTTTAATTTCCTTTTATTAGTTAATTACGGGCTGTAAGCGTAAGGCTTGTGAGAAAGCCGCGTTTATTATTTAATGACATCTAATTACGACTAGTACACTGTCGCATTCTGTCGGAACTAAAAGACGCAATCCATACGACTCGGAGAACAGGTAAACAGTCAATGCTCAAAACAACAATTAGCAAACAATGAGAATCGATTACGTTTCCAAGTCATAAAAAGATAAAAATACAAAAACAAAACGTGGTGCGGGGCTCGGGGAGAACTCCAGGCCCATCAATCGGTCCGGAGCAGAACAAATAAAACATTAACCGCGTCAAAACCCAACAAACTATAAACCCTCGCTGCGGTATTAATTTGACATATACCGCTCATCCAAACTAACAGCAGGTGTTCCTAAATTGTCTATGATAAATATAAGCCATCAATATATCGGAGCGACGGCCACCCTTTCATGATCCCAACATAAAACCATAATTGTGGTCACGACGTTTTATCCGGAACACTTATTAAGTAACCCACCACGCATTATATCAACGTTTGAATATATTAAACATATTTTTTTCCTTGCAGATACGGCGGATCCACCAACTCTGACCGAACGGTGATTTCGACCGTGAAATTTCTGCCTCAAGTCATTTAGAAATTTGCATAAAACAAAATTTTAATGCAGATAGGTAAATAAACTAATAACCATAAATACGATTTACGAGATATTTTAATGACTCTTCCGAAATAGTAGCTGCTATTCATTAAGCGTAAGCTCGTTGTGAAAAATTCCAAATAGTTGATAATCCTGATATAGTTGACAGTTAACGGCGATGGCACGAATTTGATTTGGAATTAAGTTCTTAATACCATAAGGTTTCTTAGAAGATGAACGGTTGATAAAAATGAAGGTGAGTCGTAGTCGAAAAGTTGACATTTCGTACTGAGTTAAAACCAAAACCCGTTTCGATATCAAAGTCTAATTGACTTAAGAATTGTGACAAGAATTTGCGATCTTTGATGGATACAACCCACATAACATAAAATCTGCCTACGCCACCGAATAAAGTTAAAGCGAAGACGAGTCATTATTGCGAGTAAATTCATGTCATATATGTTACTAGCCGCAGAAGTTGAAACTTAGAGCTCTTTCGTAGTGGCATACTTTCTTTGTCCGATCTAGCTGACGTAACATTCTTGGAGCTATTAATTTGTGGTGTCGAGAAGTCTATCTATTTCACAAAAAATATAAGAAGCAGCTGGCGTAATCATCATTCCGATAACATGTCGGCGATCAAGGACAACAGTTTGCACAATATTAAACATGTTTCGCTTGACCTGGAAATCGACTCAACACGAGATAATCTAAAGCTCGAGACTTCGAGCTTCGATACTAACGGTGAATACCTATCGTTAACTTGGAGAACGATAATATTTTCAAATGATACAAACAGGTCGATGTTAACAAATCGAAGCGGCCTTTCTAGCAGAGCGGTAACTCACACGCATATCGCAGTGTTATGTTCAGTTGCTGCTATAATTTAAGTGGTGTACCAACAATAATTTATGTCAAAGAGGTTCTTAATCTGCGGCAACAAAGTGGCAGTCTCAATAATTAGTGCGTTGGTGTGAACCGTCGTAAGTGTGTCGTGTGGTGGCTCGGCGAGGTTCGGGCGCAAACCCATAGATCCCACGCGGCGAGCCCGCGCCAAACTGGTCGATCGGCTCTTGCGCAACTCGGAGACTACAGTTGGTTTCCAATTTTATGTTGACCGGTTTCAAAGTTGTCTTAGCCTTCTAATTTCGGCTCGTTTAGATTGGAAAATACGTCGACAAAGATATCTACACGAAATGAAACTTACTCGGGTGAGATCGGCTCATGTTTTCACTCACGTATCGTCGATCGCTGCATTAAGATTCCTGCCCATCAGTGTCTGACGCTCAAGTTAAGTCATTAATTAAGCACCTTATGATGTTGAAAGTAGGGTTAAATATTCGCGTAAATTGCTACAACATACTTTTCAGTTTCTATCCCTGTTTAAGTCCTATATTTTTTGTTACCTGTTACAACTAAATCCATTATCTTACTCAACTCATTCCACGCTGTTTACCTAAATCTATTATAAAACGGTGTACAAGTAATATTATAATAAATTAAACACTAGTTGTCTCAGCTTAAATCTATCATAGTAAGGTGTGTGCCTGGTAACAAATTCGGCATGTTAAGGACGCGACATGTCGGGCAACTAGTCGCGCGATGCCCACGCGTGCAGTACAAATACTGTCGGCGGGAGTCCGCGCACAAATCAACGCGCTCGGACGTGCCGGAGAACCCCCGGTGCTAGATACCAGGGATGAGCTCACCGAAATCCTGCATCCCAAATAAAACTAATGTGCGCTTACGCATCTAAGAAGAAGATTTCAAAGAAAAACAGTTTACCTTAAAAGAAGCATAAAGTACCTATGTTCCGGGATCTATTGCGCAAAGAAATGGGAATTTAGTGAATTATTTCAAAGATTGTACAGTCGTAATTTTTTTTAAGAATGAAAATAATAATGTTTCTTTATGTCTACACTAAAATAAGAAGTAATATTAATAAGTAAGGTTGTTAGGTATGTTTTATTCTGATACAATCGATAACAAGCATAATAAAAACAAATCTGATAGTATGATAATACTTGATATCTACTGTTTTTATAAGTTAAGTTACTTTAAACGTTTAAAATTATATTTTTAATGAAGATCTAACTATTTGTAACTAACTACTTTGCCTACAGAATTAATAATGAAATTGAAAACCTAGGAAGATATCGGAGCTGGTGCGATGGGTCAGCCCTGGACGGCGTGGCGCCCCGCGGCGGTGACAGCGCCAACATCTCTCACCTCTGGGGCTCCGTAATGAACAATATAAATGTGCCATTTGCTCCCCACCACACCCGGCGCCCCCCGACGCTCTCCCATGCTCCGCCACGCTGCACCACTCTGCGCCACACCTTACCAGATATGAATATTACCAATAGCTAATGCTAGATACCGGCTATGATTTACGACCTTGTATTCGCTACTGAATCTATAAACTCATAATTTAACTCCAGCGCAATAAATAAACGTTTAAGTGCAGGCAATCTGTCGTATCCATCTCAGGATTGTGGATAATAAAACTGTTGACGATTTGTTGGATTCCAGGTGCTGAGGAACCGGTCCACCACAACAGTATATTACTTCTCAGAACTACGACTATATATCATATTTGATGGTATGAACATTTGCAGCGATAGATTTTGATATTTTTAGTTACACAAACAAGACGGAAACGAATATTCTAAATTATCTTAAATCACAAACTAATAGCCCTATTTTCATGTTTGTAACAACGAACATTTAACTACCTATCGAATTTAAAAACAACTGCTAAATTTCGTTGCCTATTATCGACCCTTATGAAAATTGTCCTTTAAAAAGTTAATTCCTAAAAGGGCTGTGACAGGACTATTATATTATTAGGATCGTTTTTAGTAATGATAGGGCCGGGGTACGCGACCTCACATCGCCGGGAGGCACTAATCGCGCGCCGACACAAAAAACTTTGGGCACTTCATTATAGCTATACGTCTGCATTATTAAAAGGCTGCTCAGGACCGCGCACCAGACAGTTGATTTTGCATTCTTTAACGGTGAGTTAGTAGACACAAAACTTAAGCAGCACTACAATAGAGGACAGGAACCAATTAAATAACCAGTTATCTACGCTTTAAATGTCCAACACCAATAAAAGAAAATGTAAGAGACGGAAATTTGAAAATGTCGTCGTGGACCCGACAAAGCTACGAGAACAGCGGAACACAAATCTAAAGATAAACAGACAATAGTAGCGGCAAAAACGACGAAGAACCTCGGAGTCAGAGGAATTTGGAAACGAAATTCAAGGATCGCATTTTGTGAATACTCTCGCGTGTTACTGCATTATTATTTAAGATCGGCTTTTAAAAAATGGTTCGAATGGTTGGCTGGTGGTTTTTTTGGAGGCGCGTGCGCGAGGCATAATTGGCGAGCCGGACGCGCAGGAGCGAGAGCTTTTTGTGACTCTCGCCATTTGATAACCGGCAACCAGTAACGGAACTGTGGTTTGTCATAGCCCTTACCTAACGTTACTATTTAAAATAAAATATTTACTATTTGGTTTAACTTCAAAACTACTATAGAGTGAGAGGTAATCTTGCCATTTATGAAAATTAATTATTTCTAGTAGATAATATAGCTATATATACAAAAGTTAGTATTCCGATATTCATAAGATCTTTAATTTGTTCTTTAGAACTTTGTGATCTTTAGTTGAATAAGAGGTAATGACGATTGAAGAAACTCCGACGGGCACGAAATCCAAAAATCTAAAAGCGTCTCTAATTCTAATCAGTTTTTTTCTCTACTAATCGTCTATTTCCAAACAGTGGTTTTGTTTTCAATGGAATGACGCAAGCCATATAATAAACGAACAATAACAACCGCTAAAAATGAATACCAAAGACATCCTGAGGTGCAGGTAAGAAAAGGGGTACGAGACCCTTTAAAACAAAAATCGGTCGAGTGTTGCTCCGAGCGATGGTTGACCGACGAAACGTTTCATTCCTTTTACACTATACAAAAAGTAATTTAGAGCATGATGACGGGACCCCATATGATAACAGGAATCCCGTTGGGTAGCCTCCGGTGCCCCGAATTGTACCAGCAAAGTTAAAGATATCGGTTCCTACGCAGCTTTAACTGAATATTATCATGCCATGGCTTATCTGACCTTAGAGAAGTGTCGCATAGTGCCAGGGGCGCATCACCGCGCGTCCGTCAAATGTCATTCTGCCCACTAACAATGGAATAGACTTTGCAAAAATGGGAACGCGTGTCGCTCTCCCGACAGACTAACAATGGTTCCAAAAAACAAACAATCGGAATAGAAATCGAAAACAGAGTTTCTTGCCGATGCAACAGAACGGGATTTTGGAAATCCGGTTTTAATTTTGTATGGTTTTGTTGGTTGTACCTCCAACGCTGCTATTGTCGAGATGTCACTAGTTTGGGGCAACATAATGCCAATCCATGGATTGAGGACATTTTCAAGTAGTTATTTGTGCTGCTTCTTTATTACGCCAACGACATGTACGAAATAATGCTGCGGGCAGAATAAACCTTGAAATACATTTCAATGGTTTCCCGATTGTAAATAGTAGGTATGCAATAGCATTTTATCTTTGATACATGTTCTATATAATAATTCAATGTCTATCTTAAAATGCTTTAGACATTGATTGAACCTGTTGGACCTGATATAAAAGGCTAGACATTCTGCATAGCGATTATTTATTTATTTTATATAAGAACTAGGAAGTGAATACTAATGGCTTTAAAACTATGTTGATTTCTTTCAACTGCATAAAATATTCCATGATGATATAGATCTAGACATTCTAGTGGATGGATAACCACTTTCTAAAGGTTTTTTAAACAATTAAAACAACTTAATTGTGTAGAGAATGCAGAAATATGCGATAACCACCTGTTGAAGAAAATTTGGTTAGTTATTAACGTAGACACCGAGCTGTAGAAGAAGAAATCTAACTTGTAATAAAACTAATCACAAGCTCAGGTCAACTGTGGCACAGAATATACCTTTCTGTGTATTCTATAGCAACAGCAGTTATTTGAAGAAATGTGTTTTTTTGCGATGTCCCCTCATTTGGCACAACACACGTAGGGGCCAAAGGTGATGGTGTCACCCGTGCGTGTGCGCACTATTGTTACAAATGAACAAGTATTCGCAATTTGCTATAAACATTCTATATTCAAAGAAAATCTACTACAGCATCTCACAACGTAACTATATTCACGAAAATTGTAAATCAATGCATGCAATAAATTTTTTTTTTTGTTAATGAATAAATATATGTTTTAAGAATATAAATAAAGTCTAGAATATTTTTGTGCTGTTCTACTCGTAATACTTTGCTATCGTTAGAATCAATTAGGCGATGATACAAACCATCCAGAATCAAGATTATTCCGACAATTTTTTGTATATTATTTCTTTTAAATTTTTAAAATTTGTTTGATTTATATAAATTGATTGATTAATTTTGTAAATAAATAAATGTCCAATTTATTTTTAATGATTTACATATTTAACATCTTTTGAGAGCTTATTCGTCAGATAACTCATTGTTTTTAGTTGCATTTATTGAATTGTCGTGTACTTTGATCAATTTATCAATTAGCATATTGTTTGTATGACGGTACCTTTTTCGCCACAAACTTGACCAGGGTCCGGCCAAGGACTATGTACCTATTGAATATAACAGTGGAAACATGAAGCGTTGTTCAGTAGGTAGTGCGTAGACAATGCGGGGTCGCCGGGTGGAGGTCATGCGACCGCGACTTGCGACATCCAAGACGTGGACAATTGTTTGTTCCACCGAACTACCAAGTGTGACTAGTGGTTTTATTTTTGTAATTTACAGTTTTATGAAACTTGTCATGTCGATGCTTCAAAGTTAACTTGCAATATCTTCTCCACTTTTTTTTGTCACCATAAAATATTTGGTATTTTTCACACGTAGGTCAAATATGCTGTGGTTGTTTTTTTTTATAATAAGGGGAACAAACACACATATAGTTTAAAAAAACTTCTTTACAAAATGTACCGTAGGTGACAAAGTACAATATCATAACTAAAAAGTTACAAAAAATCCATCAGTCATGTTACTTGGCGCTACAAAAAATAATTATTGTTAAAAGGTGAGAAAATCTGCTAATTAACACTTGGAGCGACCGCCCTCCGCGCGATTGTTCCTGCGCCATTGTAGACCCTGCTTTATGAAAGTATAATTAGCTTTTGTTCAGGTGCATTATTTTTTGAGCAAAATCCTCGATCGGATCCCCATTCACTTGCAAATAGGGAAGCCGTGTTTACGTGTCGGTGAGCAGTAATTATCGAGAAAAAACTTTTTGCGGTCACAATTTATCACCCTCGAGAAAAATCTAGTCACGTTACGTAATTGGGTTTCCTTTACAGCTGCTGTTGATATAACATAGACAACTTCATGGAAACGAATTATTGTTATATAACTTAATTCTGGGTGTAATTAAATACAAACTCAACAAAGTATAATATAGGTATTTTATTATAAACATAAAAAAAATCAAAGTTAGTATAATCCTATAGTATATTTCGGTTATATAACACCTGATGGAGCATCTATAAGCGATCACAAATCCGCTTGCCAAGCGTGGTGATTATGGAAAAATCACACAACGACCCTGACAGGCCAAGGTATGTTGTGAGGGGCCTCCTCGTAATATGCAGTGCCCAGTAGATATAACCGGGCTGATGAAGATTTATAAATAATTGAGTATATTTCATCTCATATTTTCCAAGACATTCCATTTCAAGTACATTCTGAAGCATGGAACTAATAAATGTTGGATGTCGATTCATAGTATATTTTGATAACTGAAGCTAGGAGGCTGGAAGTGGTGGCGTAGAGAAAATCCTTAGTGTGCGCGTGCTCGTGCTCGCATAGTGCACAGTGCCTTTATAATTAATTTGCTGACAAAAGATACCTGCTCAGTTGCTGTACAAACTTGCGTAGCTCAGGTGTATAACTTTTATTTGTATTTTTTGCTTCCTCTTCCCCTTTGCATAAATTAATTTTTCGCGATTGTCATCATTCTCAAGGATGTGGTCTTTGGATCTGCTTTTGTCAGTCGAGGGTCAAGTAGACTGACCTTTCCTTATGTAATCACGTATGTTCTTTCACTTTTTGGTAAATCGTATAGATATGTTTAAGTATTTCAAATTTATCAACATTCTTATTTACAGCACATGGATAATTATTTTTATTTTTCGAACTAGTTACAGATCACTGGTTTTATTGTTATCTATTGCAATCATCTCAAATTCACTTACATAAGAAGCTAAAATCACCTTTACTTACGCGAGTTAAAGTCGAAACTTAAACAGATCAAGAAAATCTTGAGCATCTTTATCTTGTAGAGTTTAACCTTCTATTTTAAATTTTATATGTTGGTAGATAAGGTTGATTTTTGTATTTTGATTTAGTGGTAGCATCACCTGGTTGGCGAGGGCAGCTGGGCTATTGTGGTTCATCACTTGACGCGCGCGAAAGGGATGCGATGTGAACCACTAACGGAATCCTGGGAATGGATGCTCCTGCGCAGATAACTACAATAGTAATGCGATATTGTGCTTGTTTTCAATATCGCGGGTTATTACTTATCATTATTAAATAATGAGATGTTTATTGATTATCTTTATTCTAATCTTGATCGCGTAATTTGTGAACAGTGATATCATAAATCATTCAATCAATCATTTATTAGTTTATTTCATCAAGTTTAGTTTTAATAATTAAAGCAATTGGTTCGAAAAATTTGAATTAATTAAACAACCATTTAATTAGTTACTGCTTTTTACCTTTTGATTTAATACCAATTAAATTGCATACGACTATACTACTTTTACAACTCGAATCCGTTATAGTGTTCATCTATACTATATAGTAATACTATATAATATTATAAACTGGAAAAGTTTGTATGTTTGTTTCGAATAAACTCAAAACTACTAAACGGAATTTGATAATTCTTTCACCATTAGAATGCTACGTTATCCCTGAGTAACATAGGCTATAAAAGTCCACCAAAAGAAGCCGGGGCGGGTCGCTAGTAACTAATATTTTAGTTATTTTCAATTTTCTAAAGCGTATATTGTAATACCTATAATAATAACAATCTATGAATAGAACTTCAGAAAAAAGCAGATGATCCGAATGGCTAACGTCCACTGGCTAAATATTCCAGATTCCCGTTATCACAATATGTAAATGAGTATTTCTTGTAGGGTGATTTAAGAAGAATACTCGATGTAATGGGAAAATAAATTATAATAAAAAAGAGTAGTACAAAGAGAAACACGCAGTGTGCTGTTGCCGATTTTCTAATATATCACAAACATTAATATGCTCGCGACCGGTTCTTGTGAGATCCGTTAGTGGCTTTATGTAAATTATTTGGTTTATGGCGTGCCTCCTAGTTTACATTCGAACTTTAAAAACATGGCTAATGTCCGCGAGAAACCGATCTTGTACTTATGATAAAGTGAAATATTGGAACCGAATTATAGAAAGTATAATTTATGGCGTATCGTAAAAAAAGTATTAGCGGTATAATAACTAATGGTATCGAAAGCGATGGAGCCCACGATGAGTCGTCACCACGCGTGAGACGACGCCTTCAACCGCCAACTGGCCGGTGCTGACGACCCTACACGTCGAGAGCGCTAGATATTATCTAGGTATTTATTGTGACATGTCAACATGTCACAATACCTAGATCGTGGGAATAATATTACAAAATAAACAGTTGATTGGTCGCCGCTACACGTAAACCGTGACATTTGAATAGAGAAGAAGTTTGAATTGAAAAGAATTCGATTACTATGCACCGCGAGGAGGGCGCGTTAGAACGCGGCTAGGGAAACGTTGTAGCCCAAACTAGTTTGTGTCCAAACGGCCGATCACACAGACCCACATTGTCCAGATTAATGCACAAAACCGGATGCTGCGTCCCCCGACATCTATAAAACGGTCACAAACATTGTAAAACCAGCCCTGACACTTCTTTATTTGATTTCTAGCGCTGACCGTCCCTCATAGCCCTCGTCATTCATCACACGCAGATGAAAGAATTTGTATAATCAGCTGATATGGCGCTCGCCACTAACGGTCCATCTTTGATCAATTATCCGATCGAGTCCTACCTCCCTGGGCGCTTCGTCTAACGAATTTTCGATTCATCTCATAGAAATGGAAAGGTAACCAGTTTTTATTTCAATAACGCATGAGTCTCGGTTAATACGCGGGCGCAGGTTACGAACGTTTAGGAATATCCGTTGTAACTCGAGATACAATGGGCTCTGGAGAAATCGTCGGAGGATGCGATCTAGAGGGCTGAGATAATATCGTGTTTCGTGAACTCTGCGCCGATGTCTAATTTCCAATACAATGGATGCTGTAAAAAAGCTGGCCTAAAATAAATGTGTCACAGTGCCACCCTCGGGCGGCAGACAATGGACAAAGGAGTCTTCGAGTGCGTGAGCGCATTTAGCGGCGCGACAATGCGCTGCGCCCACGCCGCATTGTGCGAGCGCAGGAAGATCGATCCGACGGCTCCTAGACTCCGCGGCCGGTGGCGCACGTGTGCTTCTCCAAAACATGTAAATCTCATTATTATCGAGGTGAAAGTTGAACAGCACGAGAAAAGTAAAAGTCTCAGTGGTGTCGCATCTGCGCACCATATCATATTATGTTAATTCGTTTGTCGATAAGCGGGGGCGGAGCGGGAAGGGTTTGTTGCAATTGTTAGCCCTTATCTTGTTTTGGGTGCACAATGCGGCTGGATTGTGTTTTTTAACAAAGAGTCAAGAGACTAAAAAACTGGAGAGCCCTCAGATGTATTCATTCCTTTAAACTTTAAAGTTTTCAATAATCTCGTACAAATCGGCCAATCTCTGGGTAACAATGGCTTTCAGTTTCTTAGACTCCATTCATTATCTATTTGACATCGCGTTCGTAAAGGGTTTGAATAAAATGATTTATGTTTCCTTTGACACAAACTGATCACGAAGTCTTTATCAAGCACTAAATTATATTGACTGTACCAACTATTATTATTATAAATATTTATTAAATTAGTTATCTACAAAGATTGGACTGCGGGCGAGCATGACTAAAGTATTGTTGAATCGGTCGCAACAGGCTCGGATGTGTATAAACTTATTGATTACAAGCATTTAGTATGAATTCTAATTTCATATATCGATTGACACACTGATATTAAAACACTGCCCACTAAAACATTTGAGTGCGAACGTGAAGCGCGGGATGAGATATGATGTACTAAATCGTTTTTAATCATGTTTCTGATTGAATCGCGGCTGATAATGATCTTCGATTAGTGCGCGGTCGAAGTGAGCCTCGTAAGTCAGGACGGCGGGACCAAGCGCTAAATAATGCCATTTGTTGCTAATGGATCGCACAGTTTGTACTTCTGTTGATGGCAATCTCTTAAATACGAATTTGTCGCGGTGAGGGCGAGCCGCGGCCGCCATATGTCGCGGTTTGACTCCAGTGCGGTTAATTCGTAACTGCGGTGAGCACGTGCATTTTAATTGTCACATTATGTCTCGTTTGGGGAGGGATATGACCCGTGATATTGTTCCGATGTCTGATGTCATAGTAATATTACGAGGTTCGCTGGTCGATAACCTAAGCAGGAAGGTCTAGACTATGAGCTAACACAACCGTGTGGAATTAATTAAGCATAACAGCTCAGACGGTTACACTTAGGCCAAAGTTTGTAATACTAATGAAGAAAAATGTCTCAGTGGTATAATGAAGTTGAAATAAAACCATGACTTACATAAGTAGTAAGAATGTACAGAAGACACCTAATGAACACGTAATGTTACGTAAGGTCCAATGTTTTATACTAGCTTCGAAACTATTCGTGAAATGTAGCAATACCAAATTCGCAATTCTTTGAAATCGAAGGTCATTTCTATTTAGTTAGTAAAAAGCGTGTTTGGCGCGCGGCGCCCCCTGGCGGCGGCCGCGACCACTATTGTGAGGACTGTCCGATTCGCCGCACCTATTGTGCTGCTGTTTCCAGCCAAAACGTAAATAAAGGCAGATGTTACCACACTCCAAAATATAAAACACACCCAATAAGATTCCATACTCAATGTATGTTGTAGAAAAAAGCACCGTATTTTGCCAACTTAGGGTTTAATTTCGCGATGATTCGCGAGTCAGTGAAAACATTTTATATTTGGGTATTATGGTACCTATATGTAACGAGCCGCGGTCCGCTTGTGTGGGTAGTTTATAATGCCAAAATTGTATTAGTTTAATAAAACTAATATTACTAAACGCTAGTAGACAGTATCGTTGGTAATGCATTTT
Organism: Nycteola revayana; assembly: GCA_947037095.2. Lineage (NCBI taxonomy): Eukaryota > Metazoa > Arthropoda > Insecta > Lepidoptera > Nolidae > Nycteola > Nycteola revayana. The sequence continues at coordinate 10,322,919 of OX344840.2, forward strand.
ATTAACTTTAGTAGGTATATTAGTACGTTATTAGTTTTGAGATAATTTCTATAGATTAATGCAATATTTGTGTTATTTATGTATATTCATTTCTCAGCTGTCTGTACACTGTAGGTAAATATACCTTACAAGCTGCGCCCCGCGGTTTTACCCCCGTCACTCTGCTCCAGTGGATCGGAGCGTGATATTTTGTAGCATATATGTTAATCCAGCTTATAAACTATCCGCGTGCAAACTTTCAGCCAAGTCCATTCAGTAGTTTTTGCGTGAAAGAGTAACAAATATACATAGAAACATCCACACATACAAACTTTTGCATTTATAATATAAGATTTAAATACAATAACATTAGGAAAAAATATAGATGTTCATTAACCGCAAGGATCGTCTCCGAAGTAATTAGCTGCTCACCGGAACAAAGTGGCGCCCGCGCAAACAGCGCGGCCCGGGGCGCCAACTGCTCTAACACGTGACACATCACTAATTGATACCACTTGTTAGGGTTCCGTACCAAAAATTCTAGTAAACTTCTAAAAGATAAGAATATTGCAATATCTGGTTCAACTATTACTTTATATTGAATTTAATAAAAAAAAAAGGATTATTTAATAAATAAGTGCAAGAACTAAAATGACCGACCCGCCCCGGCTTCGCATCGGTGCTATGCTGATGTATTATACATATAAACTATAAAAAAATATAAACACTATCTATTAAAATAAACGGTATCAAAATCCTTTACGTAGTTTTAAAGATTTAAGCATCCTCGTACATAGGGACAGACAGACAGAGCGGGAAGCGACTTTGTATTTTACTTTTGACTTTGTATACTATGAAGATATAAGAAAAAAGTCGTAGTTACAAGAAAACAGTTAAGTTTGATGTGTAGTGAAAAAAGCACTGTTATTTCTCCAAATAACTATTCGGGGATCAAGAACCCCGATCACAAATTTAATTGCACACTTGATTACCTTCATCTGTAAACTTTGAAAAAAAATAGCTCATTAATAGTTGAATTACAATTTAAAAATAAATGTAAAAGCGAATTGCATTTTTTTCATTTATTAAATGACAACATTATCGGTGGAAATTTTGCATTTGTTTACAATTATTTTTTTTAATAATATGTATAGAATAACGACTTCAGGTTAAATTAAAATAATGACATTCTTTGTTTTGCAGGAACTAACAATTTTAAAGCAGAAGCAGAAGACATCTTGTTCACATGTTTAATTTTATAAACTATTTATTCTTTGTTCAAATGAATGACACTTGTAAGGATATAATTTCCAGATTTAATTAGTCGAGCTATACCTAACTAAAAAAACCCTAGTGTAACAACTTAATTAAGTAAACAATTTAATCATATAAAATGCAGCAATCTAGTTTTTGTGTTGTTCATAATAATTAAAAAAAAAAATTTTGTGTTGGTTTTTAATGAGGTAGCACTGATGTAAAATTGTTTGGCTTTCGTAGTACATTTTGACTAACAATATTAAAATAGCAGTGTATTCTTTAGGAAGTCTCATTAAATAAGAATAATCACATTTATATGAAGAAGAAGTAAGTATAACTAATAACTGTAGCACACAACATTTATCGACTGATTAGTCTATTTATATCTGAAATAAAAAAGTTAATTGCCCTACTTGATATTCTTCTAGTTAATCTGCTTACTATGCAGATTACGTTTTCTATATATACCAATACTTCTTGCGTTGTATGGAATCATAAAGAAAAAAGCTGGTCGACAATGATTTACACTCCCATCTCCACCATATCGCAAGTTTCTATTACAATAAAACTACTAATTTACACTCAATAAACCGATACAACACGAAACTGCGGATTCCGCATCACCGCACAGCACGCAGCCGTACCATGCACTTGTATAAATCAGCCGGACTGACCGATGTGCAAAACTATACCGAGATGTAACGAGGACGAGGGGTCAGTACCGAGGTTCAAATTGTCAGGAATTAATTTAATTACCGTCTTATATTTCATTACATTTATCCATGTTTTTTTATCAGACGCATTGCAAAAATAATTAATATTCAAATGTTAGTAGGTTGGCCGCATTATTGTATGCCATAAAACGATTAGAGTGAAATCAAAAAGTGTTTAGCATTAACATAATATTATTACTGCTTGTAGAAAACAAATAAATGTAAAATTTTCGGTTTAGGGCTAGGATCAATTCCAGAGACTCATTTTAATATTTAAATAAAAAAGAAACATAGATAGTACCGGAACAACCCAGGACAGGGACTGCGGAATGAATATACATAACATCCCTATACCGAGCTAATGCCCACAGTGATCAATCAGCCGAGAACTATTGGACAAATGATGCGTTTTGTCTCCGCCTGCGGCCGCGAGGGTGACAATTACTTCTAAACCTCAATTGTTGTAAAATTAAAATTATTATAAGTTTTATGTGCAGACTTTATGACCAATATGTCATTGTTATGTTAGACAATTTTATTACGTTAATTTGAGATGTAAGTTAAAATATACTTACATATTTCAAAATTGAGATTAATAAAATTCGACCACCGGCAGGATTCGAACCTGCATCTTTGGTAAAGCCCCCAATGCCTTAGCCAATTAGGCTACGGTGGAACCCTACCGATCATCGAAATTTATTAATCTCTTTGTAACACGTCTCTAACGGGGACATATAGTAAATATAGTATAAGGTAATCTTTCCCATAAAGAGTTCAAAACATTTAATAATATACTTACATATTTATCTAGTGTAGGTACATCGTGCCGTAATACCTAAACAGTATGTCCATAAAATCCTTCCACCATGATGTTAATTAAGATTAACTTACCTATAAGAAATAGATGTGATTACCTAAGTTCATTGGGAATTATATTATAAACATCAAAATATATGACTCCCAGTAGTGACGTTTTAAATTTGGTGTCTTATAAAATGGAAATTGCGTTAAATATGGAATATGTACAGCTGACAGCAATAATTATACAACTACCCCTAGCCGCTGTTCCTTAAAAGGTAAGCAGAAGTGTTCAAATATATTTACGTTCACAGAAGATCATTATAATATGCGGGCTCAGTCCGACTGTTTGTCGTTTTGAATATGCAATAAGTAATGTATCTGCATGTGTTGTGTTTGTAACTCGTAAACAGGATGTTTACTAATGATGCCAGGCTATAATATATAATATAATATAGGTACATACATATACTTTACTATACTCAAAAGCTGTGACAAACAAATATATACCGTAGATTGGAAATATAATTGCCAATTTTTGATTTGCTAAAATGATGGCTGTAAATTAAGTAAAAGGTGTTTATGAGGAATAATCATTAATAATCTATGACTTTTTTCGGCGGGATATATGTAGTTAGCCACGAGGCTTTTGCTAGTTTACCGAACATAAATGCGAGCTGTGCTTCATCTAAAGGGCGTAATAACTACAAACTAAGCAACCAGCGCCTGCTCCCCCTGTGAGACTTAGATTATTATGTCACCAATGAATTTTATGTAATTGTATTCGTAAATCTATATCCATACTTCTATACAAATATTATAACGACGAAAAGTTTTTTAAACCCAAAACCCAAAAACGGATTTCAATATTTTTTTCGCCATTACAATACTACATTATCCGAAGTAACATAAGCTATATTTTTTTCGTAGCTGGGACGGGCAGCATAATAATAATTAATAAATTTCAATGAAATCAACGATTTATTTAGTTCTATACATATTTTTTTAAATAAACCATTGAATGTCACGTTTTCATTATTAAATCTTAAAGGCTATTCTTCATATCGACTTCATTAAAACCGTAATCTGATTAGGCCCCTCCACAACTGTCATTCTACATTAGAAGAACCGAATCAGTGCACATTGGTTGCAAAAAACCGCAATGTCTGCCTACCCTCCGCAATCGAGTTTGCGTAATCATATTACTGCCCCTCGACACTTGTAGCTGATGAGCTATTCTTTACGGGATTCTAATCTGTTGGTGCAGGTACTCGGTACAAATAGTTAAGTGAGGTTTAGGCGGAGTTAGTAATAAAATACACTTGAAATGCTATAAAAATTGAAACATTGACACAAAAGAAGAAGAAGAAGAAGTGTTCCTGTCACTTATCGGCTATTATTAGACCAGCCCTATCGTTATATTGTTCTTTCATCCGAATTACACGTGTATGCAAAATTTGAGCATGAAAGACTTGACCCAAATAAATAGGTATAATGTAGTCGTGTTGTGAAAACAATGAATGACCATTTCATTTCTATTTATCGCTAAATCATGGATTCAGAAGCAAATGATGAGTGCCAATGAAACTTTTGAAAATACATTATACGTTAGATTTCAGTATTTTTTTAAATACAACTTGAGAGTAGTCTATGGACATGAATTCCATATGATATGGGTGAGCTACAATTTGTGGTGTGTCTTGGACAAAAATCGAACCAAGAACACCATATTATATTAGAAGCATGTATCGTAACTAAACTACCGGTGCAATCCTCGAGTAATATATTGATTATAATATTGAATACAACTTGAGAGTAGTCTATGGACATGAATTCCATATTATATGGGTGAGCTACAATTTGTGGTGTGTCTTGGACAAAAATCGAACCAAGAACACCATATTATATTAGAAGCATGTATCGTAACTAAACTACCGGTGCAATCCTCGAGTAATATATTGATTATAATAACTTCACATTTAGTTTTTTACTGAATAGTTATAGTTTAATTTACCTATACAAAGATACGTAAAAATGATACAATATAAAATGCACCAATTCTAGTATTCGGTAAATATTTAAAATTGTAGTACATAATATTAAGCATGAGGTTCACAAATAAATATCCAAATTCACTCGTAGGTGATACCTACTAAACTAAAAAGGACAGGACTTATTGTAAAATGTGTTTTCATTTTATTTCCAGCCAGTTCCATTCAATTAGAATTTCGTCACGGTTTAAGACACATATGTAATAAAATAAAACATAATTAAATAGTGGCCAGTTGTGTAAATGTCACTAAGGTTACGTAATGGAGTGGTTGGTGGCATGTGACTACAAGTGTGACAAGAGCGCATCACGTTGACAAACTGACAACGTCGACTTCATGAAGTAACGTATGTTTTTAAGTAAGCACATACTGCAAAGTTGTATGTGTCTATCTAATTACTAGGTTCCGCGCGCGGTTTCAGCCGCGTGGCTCCCGTCCCAGTGGGAACTTTAAAATATAATATAGCCTATAGCCTTACTTAACAAATGGGCTATCTCACATTGAAAGATTTTTCAAATATATGTAGTTAGATTAGTATTGATGAGCTTGATGACGGAAGTATGAAGGAAGTTGACGTCGATTCTTGATTTATTTATCTAAAAGATTACTAGCAGAGCTGTTTCACACTACTAGTATTGTTGTTGACCCCTCGTTCTAAGCTAAAATGCTTGTGATACGAGTGGGTTCACGTCGGTAGTGCAATGGTGACCACATGACCGCAAGTCCGACACCCTAACCATTGGGCAACGGCCGCTGAAATTCTGATTTACAGTGTGCTCTATATGCCACAGCTTCAACGGTGACGAAGGAAAACATTCAATATGATGGATAAAATCTGTAACATTAAAAAAAAAATTAACAGTACATAGAATGTTGAAGCCGTATTCAACAAGTAGGTAAGGCGATCAAATAAATAAAATAAGTTGTTTATAACAAGTAATGATCCATCAAAGCTTCATTAACATAAGGGCCACTATAACATAATACGCTAACAATAAAACCACAAACACACATTCAAGTGTCCACTTATGCTGATCATCGTATTAACGTAAACGATACTATAAGCAGCACTATAATAGTAACACAAATATTATACAATGAAGAAACAATAAATAAATTATAAATTCAAATCTAGCGGTCACCGACACTGTACAATGCGCAATAAAAATTATAATATCATTATTTGTTTATCAATTGGTTTGCATAGTTTGTACACTTTGCATGTGTTAAGTGCAGTGGATTAGCATTTGAATGCGCGCGCGCCGCGTCACCCCCACTCCGCGGCAGCATCCTGTTCCACCGAGTGCGCTAATTATGTCTTCATTTAGACATCAGCCTCCTGCGCTGTGTGGTCGCTGTCTTCCGCTGAGGACCACGGAATGATGCAACTGAAAGATAAGGGATGTTATTGACAGACAATTTTGTATTTCGCTACTATTCTCTACTCTTTTTGATCTATTCGATATATTCCAAGCATTTATATGGCTTAATAGGATACTACAAGTATGCTCAGTCAAGTTTTCAACTGACGACTTTTGTGCAAGTATCATCGACTACAGAAGTGCATCTAGACTTGAAAGCTTGGCTGTACCGATTTATCGAGAAAATAAGATAACACTGATAAGGAAAAGACTAATTTTATTTTTGCACTGTGTAAGACGAGCTTTTTATGAATGCATTGATAACTTATTAGAGTTTACTCTAGTATTTGTCATAGTACGACTTTGTCAGCATAACCATCTAAGCTTGTCACCTGGAATCGCTACCGATAGGCGGCGCGTGCGCACTAGTTTCACCGACCTGCTCAGTTTGATTTCCGCTATACGTTTTGTAAAAATTCATATGAATAGTCCGAAAGTGAACACTCAGAATATATTTAAATTAATTACGCATCACTAATGCTAATGACAAACGGCCCAAGGACGATTTTTGCATACCATGTAACGGCACATGATTTGTATCGAGGAGTCGTAGTTATTGATTTTTTTTTTATTTCTGTCGTGAACATGCTAATCGCGGATAAAACATGTAAATTTTTGTATAAAAAATATTTTATTAATTCTTCTGCTGTTTAATTTATTAAGTACCTACTCCTACACACATTTTTTGTCACTCGTTTTTTGACTTTTTGAACTATAATGTTTATAAAATAAAATATTTTATATTTTTTGTGACTAAATTGGTATTGTAGTGATGCAATCACACCAAATGAATACATATAGGTTTGTTTTGTGTGATATTGTTCATTTTATTATTACAGTTGAGTTGTGTTAGATTACGTTTTATTGTCAACACTGGAGCCGGGTGTCCACCGCCCGGGAGGCTGACCGCTCACTGTAAACGCGAGGGGAACAAACCGATCCACCCCTAAAAATCTAGAACAGGTTTTATAAGTACACTAATTTGAATAAATTCCCATACGATACATAGCGCAAGTGGATATTTGAATAAATCTAGCCGATTCTTAATTCATCTCCCGGTTTTGTTAAAATCCGTTAAGAAATACAACAATGTACAAGATTCTTCTGGTTTCTTCCCCTTTTGGTGAATAATAATTTCTAATTTACATGTTTGAAGAAATACGTTAGGTGACGTCATCTGATACATTAAGAGTTTGAGATGTCGTTACAAACGTTACTGAAATATAATATGTTCGAGGTTATCGTTTGTCTTATCTGTTTTAATGGCGATCTAGCCTTTGCATACTTAAATAAACATGTATGTTTAATGGACGCCTTAAAAACTAGATTTATAAATATTCAAGTCAATAAGAAAATCGCAACGTCGTCGATAGACAACAATCTTTTGGTACAAAACCTGAAGTATAATAAATATTGATTTTATTTAATATACAGAATGTCACTTTTTAATTTATATTTGTTTTAGTTTTCAAGTAATTAATTAGCATATTAATTGGTTGACTAAGTTATTTGAAACTGAATGATGCATATATATTTATGCGCTTGAGTGTACCAAGTTGATGACAATCGGTGGGGTCGCTCGCGCATTTGATATTATGGTATTTATACCCTTTCATAAGAGCTGTCCGGTAATAATGGTATTTATTGTAAAAGCACAGAAATTTGTAATAATAATAAAGTAACAATTAAAAAAAAACAGCATTATTTTTTATTTTAGTAAATTGCATAACGACTGTGATGAACCAAAACCGCGAAAGTGTCAGTAGCTAATAAGGTGTAATTTCATCTGTCAAGAAATATTTTCGTTATATTTGTTTTAAATGGCAAAATATTAATTACTTCATTTGATTTTCAACCTTATTTGCTATTGTCACTTACGCGGTTTTACAGTATCACCTACGATAACTATATTTTTCCTTTAGTGCATCATCATATAATTATTTATACCGTGTGGACGGTACTTGCTGAAAATCTTGAGTTACTTCACTTGTTATTTACTAACTTATAATAATCAGGTTATTCAATTCTACTATTCTATTATATAAATCTATAAAGCTAATCGATCATACTCGCACTCAGCAGATCTCTCATGTGGGCCTTGAGGAGCCTGCTAACACGCGACCGGTCAAGGCACTGGTAGTGCACGCTACTCGTATTGACAACTGCGAACTGGGTTTACGGGTAGTCTGTTAAATATTATAATCATTATTAGGTATTTATTAATTTGTATGGTAACAAAACCTATTGAGTTAAGATGTGGGTATGGTTCTGTAACACTGATCATAGCAAAGAGATCGCGTGTCTTTATTATCTGTGATAGGATAGGATACAAACAAGAAATATTTTACAAAAAACTTGCCGAATTCTATTTTTAATATCAGTGTCAATATTTACTTGAAGAGAGCTCAGATGGAAAAAACTAGTTCTTGTATAAACAAGATTTCATTTAAGGATATATAAGATAATTATCATTTTTTTTAAATTGATTTTCACTACTTATCAAACAAAGTCGCTTCACGCTATCTGTCTGTCCCTATGTTTCCTTAGATCTTTAAAATTACGCAAACGATTTTTATGCGTATTTTTTATAAATAGGCATGCAGATAGGGCAAGGTGGCGGATAGGGATTTCGGTGATAAAACAGACTAAAAAAGTGTTGAAATAATATTAAAACATCTTGCAGGTTCATGAACTAAATTATTATATGAAGATTCCTTATGACAGCTACTCTCTGAAATAAACAATATTATAACATAATTTAATATGATTCAACTAGACTATTAATGTTTTAATATATAAGTAAGGTATGAATCTCACCCGTCAGGAGTATTTAACATAATTTACAAAACGAACACATATAATCATAAATTAACAAGTGGACACCTCTTCAATTTTAAAGATATTAAGCGAAACAAGACAGTCGTAAATCTAAGCTGTAAATCTTTACAAAAATAAAAACCAACATCAACCTTTATTCAAACGATCAAATTCACAGCAAACATTTGTTAAACGGAATAAAGTCGTGATCAGCGTAAAATTCCGTTCGTAACAGGATGAAAAATGATTATAAACAGAAATCGCTCAAAATCCACAAAGACACGGCGCGTTACCCGGCTTTGTTCACTTGTCGGACGGCATGATTTATCACCGCGACGGGAATCGAACGCCATGCAAAATGTTGCGTCACGCATTGTTCATACTACGCTTACTTCGATACTCCTACGCGGCACAGACTGACAACATTCCACATAAAATATTTGTCGCACTGACAGTTTTTCTCCAACGATGTTTGTATGTTTTTTGTACTGTGGTCGTCTGTTTTTGCTCGTTGCCTGTAGTGTGTAGGAGTAATAAATCGGACGAATGAGACGTCAGAACGATTCGATACGTATCGGATCGTGGGGGACTTAATGCTTAGATTCTCATTGATTAAGTATACCTATTTAGTGAGACGGGAATTATTGTGCATTTTCTATTGGGGAATATTGTTACATTGTTCTTGGTTAGATGATAAATTAAACTCATGGTTTTTGCGAGTCAGTATACTATATATAAGTAATATAGTGCGGTTAGGATTGAGCTAGATTAGAAAACAAAGACTGTTATCATTACAATCCTCGACCATGTTTGTGCTCTAGTATCTCAGGAATTACTGGTCCGATTTGAAAAATGCTTTGAGTGTAAGATAGCCCATTTATCGAGTAAGGCTTTAGGCTATATTTTATAAGTGGCGTGAAACCGCGCGCGGGAAGCTAGTTTTAACTATGTTTGTTGTTTCAATATTAGCGGCCGTAGCCCCATGGCTAGGGCGTCGGACTTGCGATCATGTGGTCGCCGGTTCAATCCCCATCCATTGCACTTCTGACGTGAACCCACTCGTACATGAATACTAGTAGACTGCGACATTCTGGTAGTAATCTATAGAAAAGAAAAAAATATATATATTTTGTGGCAAAGTTATGCAAGAAACATTTTTGCACACATCCTTCGATCAGCTCTTAAGACATTCGTTTCAAAAACCTTACATTAGTTGTACCGATATGTGGTAACTGGTGGTCATTGTGTGCGGCGTGGCGTCACACCGGAGCCGCGGTAGGTACGGGCTCAGTGCACAATAGACACGTATCGGCAGCGCGGCCGTGGCTAATGTGGACTAATGCTACCCGGACTGCCACAATGACACACGCAGACAAAACTCCGGAGCCGCCGTGTCCATGATCTGTCACGAGGCGAGGGAGAGGACGCACGATAACACGTAGAATGAACACACGAGGCGCTGATGACATATAGCTCCCGTTCCCGTGGCAACTTCATAATAAAGAACTTCATTATAGCTTATACCCTTCCTCAATAAATGAGCTATGTAATACTGAAAGAACTTTTCAAATCGGACCAGTAATTCCTAAGATTAGTGCGTTCAAGTAAATAAAATCTTCAATCTAAAAGCTAACTGGTAACAGTGGTAACTTTTATTCTCAATTATTATTGTATTATAGAACACGCTCTCTCGTTACTACACTTTTAATTTCTTCTTATCAATCAATAACAGTTTTTTTTCTACTGACATATTAGATACGTTTATTTAGAGCTGAATTGATCTGAAGATCTTAAGTATACCTAGTAGATAGTAAGCACACTTAGTAGGTAGTCTTTCCAATTCCGTATGCCGTATATGAATGGAGACGTTGTGTGCCCATCGCGTCGCCTTTAAACTATTCGGCTCACACGTAAGCTGTTAGAAACGAGAGGATAATGAATACAAATACACGGCTATTTAACTTCCCTCCGAGATACACTGAATATTAATACACTTTTCGCTTCGGACCTTTTATTTCAAGGGCAAGAGCTTTGAGTTGGAGGGCGTTCACATTGTGTCGAGCGGCAGTTGCTCCCGACAACAAACAGGGATGCTTCTTGTACATGTTTCAAATTTTTTTTATCACATTTTGTCAGTTACACGACATGTCAATACATTGAGTGGACAGCAATATCTACTATTTATTAATACTCGGTAAGCTGAAGTGGCTGCCCACATCTGCAGAAGAATAGCTACCGATCGTACTTGTTGAATAAATAATTGTTTGAGCAGCCATATCTAGTGTTCACGTCTTATCAAACATGAAGTAAGACGATCTTGTAATAGGGCGGACATAGGTTATGGTCTAAGGAAAAGGCAAAATAGAGTTTTTAAGCAAACTATAACCAAAGTTCTAGAAGAATCACCTTTTTAGTGGAATGATGGTGTGAGAAGGGTAGTTGGATCCAATCTGATTGCTGAAGGTGGAATGTAAGAAAAATTTTTTTTTTCTTTAAAACAGACTAGCAGAGTTTTGCAGTCTACTAGTATTCTTGTTAATTAAATCCCTTGTGCTAAGCTAAAATGCTTGTGTTACGAGTGGGTTCACGTCGATAGTGCAATGGGTGGGGTTCGCACCGGCGACCTCAAGATCACGAGTCCGACGCCCTAGCCATTGGGCTACGGCCGCTTCAACTTCAACTATTTTTTTTACGCTAATATGAAGGGACCTCTATTGAACAATGAAGTGATGGAATAATTAATCGTATTGCATGTGGGTATGTATAGTTTTTAATTCATTTAATAAGGCTGGAGCTCGGTTTGCCTTTTTACCCGATGAAGTAGCAAATGCCTCGTAGCTAACTACACATGTCCGTCCGAAAAAAAAGCATGGATATGTAAATTCCTATATGAATATTGTTTGCACAAGATATCTAGGTGTTCATACAATGTAGAGGTTTTATTAACGGTTGGTTAGCTCGCAAGTGCAGGTAACTATCACTTCCCTTACAATTAATCAATCGATATGTCGCAACACCGCTAATAATTATACAGCTATTAGTTAACTCCTTTCAAAGGATCCCTGCGGAGACACTCGTAGGCGAACATGTTCTAGAACAAATATGAAAAACTTAGGAATTACATAATTTGTTCAATAAAGATATAATTAAAAAAAAATACTGATATACGACTTACCTCCAAAAATGCATAAAAGGAAAAGTAAAGAATCTATAGGCTCCATCGTGTCATTGATAGTACTAATGCATATGGCAGTTTGCCATTTACAAAACAAGGTTCAATATATATTGACTTTACTCATCTTGAGGCGTTTAAACCAGAAAACTCAAATAGATCTATTGGTTTTTACAGTCTCTAGCCTTTCTTTAGGCAACTATTAGTACAACATTATACTTTTTTTTTCTTCTATTGCAGTGTAACTAAGCGGTACACCTATAAATAGCGGCTGAGATTGTAACATTAGGGCTCGCACACACGCGCCGCGCGGCGACACGGCGGCGCGCGGCGCGGCGGCGAGATAGCGCGTGACGAGCATACTTTACACTATCTGCTGTTTGTATATAGCCATTGTGAGAACTAACGGACAGAATGAAAGCCAGGAAGGTAACCAGACAATTACTGAAATTACTACAAAGTATTGACAATGGCTGAACAGAACGCGTCAATGCGTGCTGATTACAACATTTTGTCAAGACATTAGCTCGCACTTTTGTCTCTAAAAGCTCACATATTATTTCGCGCTTTTGTCTTTGGCAAAGCTTTTATTGGACAAGAGTTATGACTATGGAATGTTAATGGAATATAATAACACTTATTGGTTTAAGCATCTTCAACATGTTGTTTTTTTGGGACTACATCGAACATAAAGGCGAGCAGAACTCCAACCTAAATAAATGGTTTGAAAACTACAAACTTACCTGAGCAGGAGGGCGCCCTCTGTAGGATATGAGTAGTTGCTGGCGGGGGGATTAAGGAATGATGACTTTTGATTTTAAGGGAAATTGTGCAACTTTCGCAAGTTTGAGGAATTTGGGATTTGGGTCTACGAGGGTACAAGATATTAGTATTAAACCGCCGAATTGATGAATGCTTATCATTGTGTAATCTTATCATAATAATAATGTGAAAGCTTAAACTAAATTTCACATTGAATTTGAAATTAAGCTTTTAAATTTGACAGAGTTAGTTTAAAATATAGATGATCATACAGTCTGTAATATAATATAACCGGCATAGTATAACCCAACTAGCATTTAATATTTTTATAGTCAGACAGCTTCTAGATATTTTATTATACCTATTGCAAACATGGTGTCATCATAAAACAGAACTTCTATCTATGGTCACGTTGCGAAGTAACGTATCTGTTGACCTTTATAGACGCTGTTGTCTATGAACATATAGGAAACACAATATCCGGTCGATATGTCACAGGAAAATTACTTGTCTAACAATTTTTACCATCATGTTTTAATTGTTATATGAAGTCATCGTGCGTGTAATGACAAGACGGATAAAATTATAGCTTTTTACCCTCTTATATTTTTAAAGAAATAACTATCAACAACATGTACATATGGTACTACAATGACATCTTCTATGAACCTAAAATACTTGAGTATTAATTAAAAAACCGGCCAAGTGCGAGTCCGACTCGCGCAGGTAGGGTTCCGTACAATTTTCAAGTGGTAAAAAAAAAAAAAAAAAAAAAAGTTGTATGGACGCTCCCTTTCAATATTTATTTGAGTACGTATTTGTTTGTTATAGCGGCAACAGAAATACGTACATCATATGTGAAAATTTCATTTGTCTATCTATCGCGGTTCTTGAGATACAGCCTGGTGGCAGACAGACAGCGAAGTCTTAATACTTTGGGTCCCGTTTTAACCCTTTGGGTACGGATCCCTTATAAAGGGCAACAAATAAAATAGTCACTGAACGAATAAGAAATGTTTTAAGTTTGTGTAAATAAATTACAATCTCACAAGACACAAAAAAAATAAAACATGAAAATCATTTTTTTTTCGGATGGACATACGTAGTTAGCCACAAAGCTATTGCTACTTCACCGGGCATAAAGGCGAGCAGACCTCCAGCCTTAATAAATGGTTTAAAAACTACAACTACAACCTGCGCAAGAGGGCGCCCCTGTGGGGGAAAATAATTACCAACAATGTTGAGTTTAGTGAGAAAATTAGTAGGTAATTAAAATATCAGAGGCCAGGTCATAACTAATTATTATAAACAATAATTGTCATCCTCAGTTACCTAATTCATTGCATTAAGTCGACACTATCTTTGTTAAATATAGTAATTAGCCGATTAACAGTTTATCAATGTTCAGTCACGATACAGTGTAGTGGCGTTACTCAGTAGGTTAACTTCTGTCAGTTCTGAGAAGTGACCTGACTTGCGTGTCAGTGTTATACTGTGGTCACGCGATTAAATTATTTTATGTCGGCTATCTATCATAGATATGGTTATAAGGGTGCAAAATATTGATAAAAGGTTAGCTTTAAAAAAAAAGCCAAAGGGAAATAGAAATATACAGGCGAATGCGAGAGAAGCGACACACGACATTAACGATAAGACACCTAAAAAGAGTCATCCTCATCATTAGCCCGTATAACGTCCACTGCTGAACATGGACCTTCTCCCGGGGAGGGTATTTGCCATAGTCACCACGCTTGGCAGGCGGATTGGTGACCGCAGTATTATGTTGTACCACACAAGGAAACGCTGCTGCACGTTCCTTGATATACGATAATTATAGATGATTTTATAACAATCGGGACCAACGGCTTAACGTGCGTTCCGAGGCACGAAGGGTAGTCCCTCAACCAACCAGACCCGGAAAGAAATCTTAGAATTTACACAAAGATTTACTGTCCGGAGTGGGAATCAAACCCACGACCTCCGAGATTTAAAGCGAGTCAAATACCGCTACGGAGGTTGTCCTAAAAAGAGAAAGAAAAAAAAATTAATGATCTCTACAGTTTTATTCATTATAATATTCATAATTATATACCTACTTACAGACAAATAGGAAATTAATCCTCTTACTAATATATGTAAACAAAAACGCTGATGTGAAAATGGCGAATGATATGGGCATATCACTCGCCATTCACCCATCACCACATGCTGGAAGCATACAAAAGAATTTTATTAAAACAGAAAATAGTAATATTCTAGTATAATTCTTCACGAACCATTGAACGAACAACATATTTTATTGTTATTTTAAAGAGCTATAAATAATGATTTAATTAATAATAAATCAATCGTTAAGTAGGTATCTATGAATAATAAGAGAATTCTTGTTCGTTATTGTGATTTAGCTATATAACATACCATATAAGCGATGAACTATCCCTCATTCTAGGGTGGAATGATATATATTAATGAAAAAACCAATGCTTATTTTTCCCAAGGAAACAAACTTTGGACATCAAGCTCCATAATCACTTAGAGTACAGTACTATACTAAAGCGGCGTACATATAATAAACTAATATGTAAAGCTGACGAGTTTGTTTGATTGCGCTAATCTCAGAAACTATTGGTCCAAATTGAAAAAATATTTCAGCATTAGATAGCCTATTTATTGAGGAAGGATATATAGGTTATTTTATTTATGAAGTTTTCACGGGAACGGAAGCTATGCGGGTGAAACCGCGCGCGGGTAGCTAGTAAAATATATATTTTTTAAATGTCTCACAAACAATTTTGAGTGAAAAGCGAGCACAAACAGTTAGTGTTGGCTGGACGCGGTCATTACCCGAATTCAGTTGAACAAAACAGAGACAAAGAAAGTGCATTTTCCTACGTGTAATCGTATATTATTTGGAGCACCATGTATTATTCATGAGCTATGATACGTGGACTAAGTTCATGGCGTACCGTCAGAATAACAACACACGCCTTCTGTATTTAAATTGTTTTTATTTCTGAAAAATGTTTTCATAAAATAAGTAAACAATTTAGATTAGTCATTCATTCTTAGTCTCTATTTTATTACAAAAAAAAGATTTATATTACTACCTATATGGGTTATGGGTTAATGAAAATGTAACAAAAAAATTACATAGGTATATATGAGATATGAAATATAAAAATAATGGCAGATATTTTACTTCTTACTTCACCTAAAACTGCAACGATAAATTACATTTAACATTCCAATTAATCTATTGTTTTCTTATTACATTATTAAATTAATGTTATTTCAAAGCACACATTTAACAGTTAAAATAATGAGTGTTCAACTTCCTCACCACGATTTATTATGACTGTAACGAAAACACAGAAAATAAATAATATTATACCACGTAAATGGTGATAACCTACAAGATTTTCAGTCCATAACCAACCAACTATGTTAAATATCATAACTAATTTGACGAGCATGTCAGAAGAACATAGCAGAAACATAATTTGAGAGGAATCCTACTGCGCGTTTTACGAACTGAGCTGATGCACTGGCGCAGTAATTATATAAGTATTTGTAATTAATAATGTGAGTATTAGACTCACGCGAGTCAACTTTTTGTGTCACTTTAAATGAGTATTGTACTCGCTACGTGCAAACAAACCATAATTATGCAGTTACCGTAACTATATAGTTTCCTTGTGAGATTTAATTTATTAAAACGATACTATTAATTTAATAACTAACATTACGAGTAAGTTGCAAGTGAACAGGTTTATTTTTATACAAAGTAAGAAAACTAAGACGATTCTTTGTCATTATGCTATGTTACTTACCATAGTTCGACTATATCTTGCAAAAGAACAATAAGCCAATATTTGGGTGTACCGTCTAGTAACCCAAATAATGCTATATAAAGACAATATATTTTGAAGGTACGGTCTATATAACGATGTAGGTATATATGAATGCTACCACTAATACTTATTGTTATATATTTTATATTGTACCTGCGTAAATAGTCACAAGTTCATTACGTTAGTTAAATTGTTATGAAAGTCATATTCTAATTATAAAGCAGTACTTTTATTTGAGTTATTGTTTTAGTAGAATGGTTATCACGTAGCTTGTAACTAAATTATCCAATAATGTTTTTAGAGTAGTGTTGTAGCATATGACTTGGGACTAAATCCGCGTGCGTCGCCTTTACAAATACTAAATTTGCAGACCCAAAGCCTTCCAAGACTCAGAACAATCTGTTGTTCACACAAATATTTATCTCGGATGCAAATAGATTTCAAACTACCAGAGCTTAGAAGCCACTACCTTCACTACTGTACTGTCAATGATATTGACAGTACAGATACACATACATACACATACACATAGTGATATGATGATTGTACGCAGCTCAATAATTTTGGAGTAAGTTTTTTTGGTGTCGGTACCGCGCGTGTGTCGGTATCTAACGCGGAGGTTCGAGCGGCACTTGCCCGCGTATTGTTACTAAGTGTTTATTTAAATATCGCACTCGCCCACCGACCACTATCACTCCATCGCACTTGCGGTTATAATTTGTTATCATTATGTTTGATTGCCTGTTATATCTGTACATCAACGTTGTAGTCAAGTCTATATTATACTTGAATATTGACTTGACTTCAACGTGTAGCTATATATCACAGTAGTTGGCGGATCAAGGTTGAATATGTGCGTTTTCATTTGTTTTGAAGAGTGATTATTGCAATATACACTCCAGATTTTGAAGAAAATGATCAATTAATGTACGTTAAAAGTAGCGAATTAGCTGTCAAAACTTTTGTTTATAGTCCAATTAATGTTTGACTGTTTACAAATTGTTAACTTAAAAAAAAAGAGTCAGTTATAATAAAACAATTTAAAAAAAGTTGTAGAGGTAACTCTATAATACCTACAAAGTTATCAGACTTTTACTCTCCAATGTAGAATGTAATGTGTTACGTCTGTATGTTTATGTAACTGTCTAGATATCAGCCAGAGAATGGGACTTACTACCGGAAGGTCGGCTGATGCTCACATTTATATAAAATAACGCTTTATTTTTGAAAAAGAAAGGTTTAAAAATAAACAACGTTTTTGACATATTTTTTTTTATCCTTGTTGGTCGTTATTATTACAATAAATAAGGCTAGGTACACATTATGGTCGGCTCAGCTGGCCGGTGTGAGCTCGCCCCTACGTTTATTAAATTTTGCTAAAAGAAAATTTAATTAAGAGAGTTTTTTCTTTTATTTCACACCCCAGATTTCATTATTGGCGCGGACCGCGCGAAAGGGTTTAGTTTCCAGACTCAACAATTGTATATACCCGGCATTCATTTGGAAATAAGATCCTTTTTATTATTTATTAGTTCAACTGATACCTACATTAATATAGTAACAAAAGTATTTTTATATAGAATTAATATTATTAAAGGCGATTGTTGAAAAAATTATATAAAAAAATAAAAATTGCAATATTTATACTTTACATAAAAATTATTATTATTGAACAGGACACCTAAACTATTTATCTACAATTACGGACATACTCCCATATGAAGTAGACTAAGCCAATAAAGTCGCGTCGGCTACTTATAAAAAAAATATAATTATATATATATATGTAGAAAATTTATAAAACTATTTGATTTTTTATTTAATTTAAAAAATATATTCACCTGCCAATTCCGCGCGGCTGTATCCCTTTCCTGTGTCTACATTGTTCCAGACCGGCGTACGTGTAAAAAGTGGAAAGTGAAATATAAAAAGTAACAACAGTTCGTAATTCGGGATCACTTGTTGAGATTTACGACAGCGCTTATTACCAGTGCAGCTACGCCTTTATTAATAATAGCCCTTTCCTTCCCCGAGCCGTTCTTACAAGTAACATTAATTATTTATTAATAATAAGCCCGTTAGGTTTTAAACTTGCCTCACACTTAACATTCATCTTGTAACTATTATATTGGCTACCTCCGTGGCTTAGCGGTACAAGTCTTACTTTGAGTCTCGGAGGTCGTGAGTTCGATCTCCACGCAGGATAAGAACTTTTTGTGTAGAATCTAAGATTTTTTTGGCGGGTCTGTTTGGATGAGGTACTACACTTGGTGACTCGGATAGCATGTTAAGCCATTGGCCTTGATTGTTATAACATCATCTTTGAAGGATATGTTTTATAAGAAGGTTCTTATCAGAACGGAAACTATATGCTATATGTAACCGTAGGGGAAGGATTTTTGTTTATCATTTCTATCAGAATTTAAATATATCCTGAAAATATGAAGTTCTGAATATAAAGTGTTTTGTAATGACTACGAATTGACAAAACATCTTACAACCAAATCATTACAAACTCCTTTGTGCCTTATGCTTTTCAAAATAAGGTACATATTCGTATCACAAGTTTGGGAAATTAAAATAGTTTATAAAACAAACTATAATAATGGTAATAGTTCCAGCTTATTAACACTCTTATTTAAACAAGTATACAAAATATTATTTGCAATATTTATGCAGGCGAGGTCACGAACGACACTTGTATAAAGAAATGAATGTGAAGTAGGAAATTGTTACACAAACATGCTACCTGTTCATTAACAAACAAACTGCAGATGTGTTGCACACGATGTTTAGTCAATAGTATCATTTCTTGGATATACGAGAATACGGATATACGAGTCTTCATTATATAATTAACCATCTTAAATTAGCTTATAAAGATGAAAGCTACCTAATCAGCATCATGACAATAATATATACCTACCTGCTACCACAGCAGGTAGGTACAGGATCTATAACATTCCATAACATCTGTATAGAAAAAATATAATTAAATAGATTTTTTTTAAACTAATCATGAAAATACATCACATTTCTTAATGTTTTCGTCGCAAAGGTACTTATTAACATTTATGTTTATATTGTTGTAAGATATAGTTATGTTTTTGGCTCTCCCGTTGGATGAAGGGTGCGGAAGCCAATTTCTAAATTAAAAATTTGCGCTGAACATATAATAGTGTACAAGTGTGTGCAATCTCTATTCTTTTATTAACAAAATCTATTAAGACAGTTCTACTAACCCACCCGTTGAGATAAACGTGCTCTACGAGACTTCGAGATGGTTGTTAGATTTTTCTAAATAGATAATTTCTGGTAATACAATTTTTTACCGATCCGGGAATCGAACCGGGGCCTCATTAGTTACTAAAGATACAGTTAATACCATTATAGAAAACTAAATAAAGGCGCCCGGAGCCCGGATCAATTTGTGTAATAATATCATGATAGATTTTTTGCTGAAACATTTCTAGAGCTCAGAAGCATAAGATCGTATGTGCCTTTATACGTCAGAATCATTCGTCGTATGTGCCTTTATACGTCAGAATCATTCGTCGTAAGTGCCTTTATACGTCAGAATCATTCGTCGTATGTGCCTTTATACGTCATAATCATTCGTCGTATGTGCCTTTATACGTCAGAATCATTCGTCGTAAGTGCCTTTATACGTCAGAATCATTCGTCGTATGTGCCTTTATACGTCATAATCATTCATCGTATGTGCCTTAATACGTCAGAATCATTCGTCGTAAGTGCCTTTATACGTCAGAATCATTCGTCGTATGTGCCTTTATACGTCAGAATCATTCGTCGTATGTGCCTTAATACGTCAGAATCATTCGTCGTATGTGCCTTTATACGTCAGAATCATTCGTCGTATGTGCCTTTATACTTCAGAATCATTCGTCGTATGTGCCTTTATACGTCAGAATCATTCGTCGTATGTGCCTTAATACGTCAGAATCATTCGTCGTATGTGCCTTTATACGTCATAATCATTCGTCGTATGTGCCTTTATACGTCAGAATCATTCGTCGTAAGTGCCTTTATACGTCAGAATCATTCGTCGTATGTGCCTTTATCGTAAACTCACACTTACGACCAAATGCTTCTGAACTATAATAGTACATGCGTCCTTACACTTCTGAGATCTAGATTTAGAAATACACTTAGATAAAAAGCATATCCATGTGTGGCGAAACCGATAAATGTCCATTCTCAAAGATTTCTAAACAATTATTTATTTTAATACTATATTAGTGATTCAAAAATTTTGGCAATAACAGTAAAACTTAGCCCACTACCACTAGCCACTGTGACATTAATTTCGACACTTTATTTAAATTTACTGAACGACTGTTCTTTGTGTTGAGAAACTGAGCACCAGCCGGAATCTTTTACATGGTGCCATCACATTACAACATTTCATCATCAACAACTCGTTCACGTCTACTGCTGAACATGGGTCTCCGCTTAACAGACCTTGGCAAGCCAGGATGGTTGAGGTATATTGCCATAATCACCACGCTTGGCAGACGGATTGGTGATCGCAGCAATATGTAAACCTTGAGCTAATAGATGCTCCTGCTCATCAGCCATATGTCCCTTAGTCGCCTTTTACGACACCAATGGGAGGATATGGGGTGGTCTATTATAATCCGGAAACCACACGGCAATACAACATTTACACACTTGTAATTAATTGTTAAACATTAAAGTCTAGTTACATTGAGAAAAATAGGGAATACATATCAGTGTTTTTCTATTAATTCACATAACAAATTGTTGGCTAACATATTGCGACAGCTCATTTTATGAACATATCATTTCAAAACTCAATACAAAGAGGCTAAACGAAATTGACAGAGTACTAGGTTGACTATACCTCCTGTTATTACAGATCTCAGATAGCCATTGTAGGACTGTCGCGCTATTTATTTTTATACTTTGAAATTAGCTTCCCGCGCGCGGTTTATTACCCGCGTACCTAACTCCCATTTCCATAAGAACTTGCTTATTAAATATAGCCTATAACCTGCCATGATAAGTGGGCTATCTAACACTGACAGAATTTTTCAAATCGGACCAATAGTTCCTGATATCAGCGAGTTCAAGCAAACAAACAAACTATTTAGCTTTATATACTAGAATAGATAGATAACACTTAAATTCTTGACTACTCGGTATATTGTTATAATGTTAATAGATATTTGAATAAAATGGCAATGGCGTTACAGAAGGACATTTTACCTTTATTGGAAGAAATACGAAGTTTTACTTCAGAATAGCAATAAAAGTGTACCGAACAAAAATATATAAAATGGCACATTTTACGAAATCAATTAATTTTAAAGTTTAGAGCGCTAGATTGCACAACATTGCTTTTAAGCGGGCTCGTTAACACAAGCGGACGACACCGATGGACATTCAGTTTCACAATTTAGAATTATTAATGATATTGGTGACATTTAATTTCAGAACTTGTTAGTTTCAAATAATGTAGTAAATATGCAATAATGCTAAAACAAAAGTGTTAAGGTCGTAAAAATGAGGTCGGAGATGTTAGCGAGCGTAGCGTGTGCTTAATAGACGTTTTTTTCGAAGCGACATTCGTAGTTAGCCCCGAGACTTTTGCTACTTCATAAAGGCGAGCAGGACTCCAGCGCTCAGTAGAATACAGTTCTACCCCTTATGGAGATTAAAAAAACATGAACCACTAGCTGCGCCCGCGGTTTAAACCGCGTTACTCTGCTCCAGTGGGTCGTGGAACGTGATGTTTTGTAGCCTATATATTAATCTAGCAGTAATCCATTCAGTAGTTTTTGCATGAAAGAGTAACAAACATACATCCATACATTCTTACAATATTTCTCGTTTATATATATAATACTAGCGGCCCGCCCCGGCTTCGCACGGGTGGACTTTTATACCCTACCCCTGCCCTACCCCACCCCTACCCTAACCCTACCCTACCCCTACCCTACCCCTACCCTACCCCTACCCTACTCCTACCCTACCCCTACCCCTACCCTACCCCTACCCTACCCCTACACCTACCCTACCCCTACCCTACCCCTACCCTACCCTACCCCTACCCTACCCCTACCATACCCCTACCCTACCCTACCCCTACCCTACCCCTACCCTACCCTACCCTACCCTACCCCTACCCTACCCTACCCTACCCTACCCTACCCTACCCTACCCTACCCTACCCCTACCCAAAAGTAACCTATGTCCTTCTCCCAGTTCTTAGCTACCTCCCTACCAATTTTCAGCCAAATCGGTTCAGCCGTTCTTGAGTTATAAATAGTGTAACTAACACGACTTTCTTTTGTTTTTAAAATGTATTCTGCTATTCGGGACGGAAACAAATCCAACAAATCAAAAACCATGGCAATCGGTCCAGCCGTTCTCGAGTTATAAGTGTTGTAACAAACACGACTTTCTTTTATATATATAGATTAGTAGGATTGGTTGTACTATCCTACTAGGTGAAAGACAAAGTCAAAGTAAGAGAAAACCTTTATTATATAAATAAATCACAGTGTCGCAGGGACTTTAGAAACACAGTTCACAGACCAACCACACAAATATTTGTCCGGGGTGGCAATCAAACCTAGAATACGTCTCAGAAACAACTGCCATCACCTCTAAGCCACCGGCGCAGTCAAATACTCTATGTGTATCCAGTGTCGTATATCCAAATAATCATCATCAACAGCCCATTTACGTCCACTGCTGAACATGGGCCTCCTCTGAATAGATCTTGGCAAGCCAGGATCGTAGAGGGATAGTGCCATAATCACCACGCTTGGCAGACGGATTGGTGATCGCAGTAAGATTTAAACGTTGAGCTAATAGATGCTGCTGCCCATCCATCAGCCATATGTCGACGAATTTTTACGACAACCATGGGAAGACATGGGGTGGTCTATTCTAAGCCGGAAACCACACGGTTTCCAATTTATCCAAATAATATAAAGACGAATATATTATCATCATTATGCTTTTATAGAAAATTATATGGACATTTTAAATATAAGATAGGAGTTATCTTATTTAAAATATTCATATAATTATCTATTATATTTATTGAATTCCTATGAATAATTATATCCTCATAAATACATAAACGGAAGTAAAACATATCTACGAGAAGATAATACAATCATTAATGACATTTTAATCGAAGAATATAATTTGTGTTTTTTCAATATCTATACTATTATAATAATAAAGAGGAAAGATTTGATTGTTTGTTTGTATTGAATAGGCTCCGAAACTACTCGACCGATTTGAAAAAATATTTCACAGTTGAAAAGCTACACTATCCCCGGATGACCTAGGCTATATTTCATAATGAAGTTCCTACGGGAACGGGAGTTACGTGGGTGAAACCCGTGTAACTCCCGTGCGGGTGCATTTCCGCATCTGCGTGCGGGTGAAGCTAGTATTTTATAACTTGCCTAAATTTCTGCATTTTTTACTTAAAATTGTATATTATTTTGCTTAGATTGCAATATGTGAAAGTAACTTTTCCGAGATATGATAACGTTTTGTCATGTGTACTTGTTTGTTATTTGTCCCTTTTTTTATATGCCGTGTGGTTCCCGGCTTTGAATACACCGCCGCCCATGTCTTCCCGTGGGTGTTGTATGAGGCGAATAATGGGCATACAGCTGATGGATGGGCAGCAGCAACTATCAGCTCAAGGGTGACGCTCACCAATCCGCCTGCCAAGCGTGGTGTTCATGGAAATATCCCTGAAGGACCCAGGCTTGCCAAGATCTGTAAAGAGGAGGCCCATGTGCCCAGCAGTGGACGTAAACGGACTGTTGATGATGATGATGTTTTTAAATATGGTTTCTTATAAAAAGGCCGAATTTTCGAAGATTATCCCTACTTTATTTATAAGATGACCGTGAACCCCTAAGTATTTTCCAATCTTCCAAACATTGATAGCAACTTAATAATTCAATAATATTTCGCAAATAAAACGGGGAGCGATGCGTAACGCATAGCGCTGCGATAAATCGCGACATAACCGATCGCACCTGACCGCGATTGAGTTCCATACTTTATGAAGATGGAGGGGAGTCGCGTCGTAAACCATATTCATAGAATTATGCATCCCCCGCGTGTCGTAGCGTCGCGTCGCGTCGCGTCAATATTTGATGTGGTTGCAATCGATGCAGTGGATGCGCACCTTAATTCGTATTTACGATTCCGAGAGATGGTAGATTCTCGTTTGGGTCGCGTTTGTGGGGAGTTCCTGGTACCAGATTCGATTATAGAGTGAAATCATAACAGCAGTGGAACTCACTTTTATTTATGACTAAGTTCAATGGAAATGGAAAATATATTTATTTTAAATATTTGCTTCTTTTCTTGCATATTTCGATACTTCGGTAATGAAAGACAAATTTAGTTCGAATAAAAGATTAGAAGAACAACTTAAATATGTTTAAAAAACTTTACCACACTGTATAAGTGGATATTAATGTAGTTTGGTTTATGACATGTTTATGGATATTTTTTGTATGTAATCTGCCTTGTTTGGTGTTGCTATCGATATCGTAGAGGAAATCATACTGCAATTACTATTTCCTAAAATGCTTATTTGACACGAGCATGATATATTTTATTAATATTTGCATAGTTATCATTGGGTTTTTATTTAACAGTGCTAATATTATATACTCTTTCAGCGTACTAAAGCTAAATAATTAATTAGATAGTCATGTTGATTTATAATATAAAATAGTAACCATATTTTTATGCTGAATATGTTCAGAGTAGGTAATGGGGATCGTTTTTTATAATCAATAATATATATTTCTTCAGTTCATGGATACTCTGGACGAGTCTGCACCTCTGGTTCAATTGTCACGATAGTTGCTTCTGAGGCTTGGTACTCTGGCATCGAATCTTTTTTTTTTTGGGCCAACATATGTTGTTTACCACGATGCTTTTTCTACTTCACCGGGCATAAACGCGAGCAGAGCTCACGCATAGATAATTGGTTAAACATTACAAACTAAGCAACCTGCGCAAGAGGGCGTCCCCTGTGGGACTTGGGCCTTGGCTCAGGGCGGTCGCTGGCGATGAGATTGAGGGATTTAGATTTTTTTTATTTTAGGGAAGTTTTGTACAACTGTCGCTCTACTTTAAAGTTTGCGGGCCTCTGAGACTCCGGCTCTACGAGGGCATCGGATGGTTCTTTGTAAACTAAGGGTCGGGTGGGTCGATTCTTACCAAGATAACTACATATTTGTGTGAAACCCAGATAGTTGTGATTAGTCTAGGTGTCAGTAGGAGTGCTACCTTTACAAAAAAATGATGTAGCAAAAAAAAAAAAAAAAAACTTACCTTCATATAAAAAAATATATAAACCTTATATTAACATAAAATATTATAATATTTAAATTAGTAGTAAGTTGATGTACAAAGTAATGAGCGCGTATCCCGCCATTAAACGTAACAGTTTGGCGGGAAGATGATATTATGTATAATACCATTGTATTTATTTGTAACTTGTGATTATAAATAAAAAAAATAAAAAAAAAAAAAAAAAAAAAATATATATATATATATATTATCTGTTTTTAAAGTCCCCACGACACAGAGATTTGTGTCCATTGAGAGGAAGTTGTCTTAAAAAATAAAAGGTAGTAGATAGGTATAAGTAAGTATTTAAAAAATATCACGTAATATCTAAGAAATACTTACTTTCTGTACAAGTACAAGTGGCAAAGCTGCAGGACGCCTACATACTATACATGTAGCTATATATCCACGTCAACATCAGCACTCCACATTATCGAGTGTCGAAGTAAAATAACGTATTTCCAGCAATATTGACAAGCAGTTAGTCCGCCTATCGCGCCCACGACTCGGTACCGGTTGTACACAACGAAGATAGATGGCCGCCGTTCCACCGAAATTGGACTAAATAGGCTTGCTAATAAATCTAGCTATCTTGTAATACGATTTTGGTAGCAGTAGGTAAAGCATGGCAATGTTGTGAATACCTCTGTTATTACTAGGTTTATTTTTTTACTATCTTGTTGTTATTTAGTCTCTACGTATTGTAACATGTTTACAAATTTGCATATAGTATTCTAACAATTCAATTTTAAAATTGAGATTAATAAATTTATACCACGCGCAGGCTTTGAACCTGTATCTTAGGTATTGCCCCTAGTACCTTAACCATCAGGCCACGTTGGATCCCAAACAGTCGTCGAAATTTATCAATCCCTTTATAACACTTTTCTATAGGAATTTTGAAATTTAGTAATAGTAAACTTTTCCGTAAAGTTTTTAATCTTCTTAATAACTAACAATTACAAATTAATGCCGGTTTTTAATTTGCTCAACAGATAAGCAGATCGGGGCGAATGCTGGTGTAGAATTAGAATGAAAAGCTGGCAGCATTGCCCCGTTCAATGGCAATGCTTATCTTCTGTGCATACCAATACTCGAGGAACGTGTCGCAATCACTAGAGCCCTTGCGAAGTTCTTATAAGCTGAGCATGTTACATTGATGTTACATTGATATATCGTTCAACGCGCGACGGGCATCAAACCGTAATGGTATATCCAATTAAGAGTTAATAAAAATCAAGCTAGACAGCCATTCCTTGATATTGAACATTAGTATAAATATATATCCAGTCAATATATTACAATTATAATAATCGCGGACGTTCTCATTAGCACAGACGTTCAGATCTCTAGTTCTTAACAGTATCATAATTCTGAATAGTAATTGTCTGACATGATATTTTATAGGTAGCTGTTTGGCTACTGCTTCATTAATATCACTGTTGTCTAAACATGGCGGCTTCTGTTGGACTATAAGCCAGTGTTTCGATGTTTGCGCGGTGAGAATCCTTACTTAATATTAAAAATGCGAAAGTAACTCTGTCTGTCTATCTGTGGCCTTTGCACGTCAAAACTGCTAAGCCGATTTATATGAAATTTGGTACACAGATAGTGTAGAACCTGAGAAAGGTCCAGGTTACTTTTTAAAGCGAAAAAAGGGTTGTAAGGGGGGATGCAGATTGTCAAAGCCACTATTCCACGGGGACGTAGCTAGTGAAGACGCGGGCATAGCTACTAGGCTATAAATATAAATATATATTTATCAAGTTAAGGCATGCTTGCAATCATGGCTGGTGAAGTGGCAAAAAAAATCGATGAAGCATTGAACTCATTATTTCGGTTACGCGTTGTCACTTGTTATATGAAGTAAGTTTTCTATGTATCTATCTTCAATATCGAATCATAGAAGTAATTTTCTTTATTTGGGAAAATTACGTATAGATTAATACTGATGGAAATTCAATACGCAAGCGAAAGAGTTGACATCTAGTACATAAAAATGTATTCTTATTAGTATAAACTGTCTGTAACTAACCGTTTTATCTACACTTAAAGCCAATCAACAAAGCTAAATGATGTGACACGTTGCCAGTAGTCAAATTTCAAGATTACCAACGATTTTTATAAAATCTCGTTGGTAGTTAAGGCTTCAATTTCATCAACAGTCCATAACACATTTATCTGCTATTTATTTCTATTAAGCGCAATATCCATGAAATACAATATTTATGAGATGATCATTTTTGTTCACGCTCGCCACTAAACACTGTATACAAAAGTCGTAAAAAATAATATATTAAAATGATATGATAATACTACATTGTGAACTTAAGTGGTTTGTTCATACGGTACCGAACGGCTTAAGAAACATTCGCATGCAATGAAAGTTGAAATTTCCAATTTTATGTCCGAAATAGTCAATTAAGTAAATTTTAATATCTTAATTTTATTTTTACGATGTGATTTAAGGTTTATGTAGAACAAGAGAACTGACGAGTTTTTAAGTGCGCATAAAATATTTATTTATTGTTAAAGAAAATTATGTCAATTTGATTATTTGTATGAATAGGTAGATACTTTACTTTATCAGCCAAATCAGCCTTGGCAAATTTCAAGTTCCATACATTAGCGTTAGCCATTTAGAAAAGGAAGCCCATATTCGGCAGTGGTCGTAAAGGACCACTGCTGAATAAGGGCCTCTTCTTAACCCTTTAACTGATAGTAGGTATGTTTAGAATTTATTGGTTTTGAACTCTATTACTAGTCCATATAGTTCAAAATATGGTGGCAACTATATTGCCAGAGGCCCTAGACAAAGTGCCACTACACCAGAGTGATTGCTAGCAGAAAATCGATTCTTTTGTATGAATATCTGTCAGTAGTGGACAGTAAACTTGTTATTTGAGCACATCGATCACTTGCCAATAACGTTAATAAGTTGGTGTGATGCATTTCATTGTACCGATCGTGGCAGTCATCGGTCATTGCGCGTATCGATCCGAACGAGATGGTTCACACGCCCGTCACTATTGTTCAAAACGATCAGAAGCGCAATTACGGATATTATTCATACGTTGACAACTACTGCGATTACGCATGTAAGATATTTTTGTATGTCTAGTTTTTAAAAAGACGGCACACGCTATAGTGGAACATTCTTAATAAATGACAATATGTATTGATTGCTACATAGGTTACGAGGATTCAGATAAGCATCAAATAACGGTTAATTGACAGTTTTTTTTAAGGAACTCCCGCACTAAGGTAAAGAAATCTCTGTTTCTCGGGGGACCGTTTTGTACCGTTACTCATCATTAGAGTGGTAATAATTTGCTAAATTCTACTATAGTTTGATTCCGCATTAGATTTGTAATTATTTGAACTAAATCATTGAATCGCATTCTAGATTATGATAGTTTTATGATGGACCAATCGTTTGAGATTTAATTGAAATCTTGTTTATAGGTGTGCAGTTTTTATACTTGTATTAAGATTTACAAGGACTTGAGTATCAGTTTCAATTTTCAATGTCGGGAAAATTCTCTAAATTTTATTAGCAATTCGTTTTCATGCCAATTACGTCAGAATTTATGTATAAGCATGCAAATGAACACGAGAGGTTTAATTAGGTAAGATAGAAAATAATCGTAGATACGATGAAGTATTATAGTGATCGCACCGGCATCGTCACAAGTACTTATGTACTCGGACTCATCCTACGCCGCGCGCCGACGACGCACAAAACACCATTTTCCAACATGTTATCATTAATTTGGACTGGTCTTGGTTTATTTTTATTAGAATAGTTTTGCCTCGATACCGGTTGGTCCGCTGAAGGCTGTAGATAACAGTACACGGATATTTATGTGTCGTGTGTCGCTAGGCCGGCTGGCGGCTGCCGCGCGGGTCCGGGACCGGACCGCCAGACGCAGCACGGACCGGCGAGCCCACTACTAAATATCATAGTTTCGTGTTTCATAATGAGTGGAACATGTTTTTGTGGACACAGACAGCGGTGGAGTCGTCGCGTGTACACAAGTCGCAATTAAGCTTAGTGCACATTCATTACTAATATTTATGTATTTTTTTCTTACATTCCATAAATTAAAAAAAATATATATTAGGTCTAAAAAAAGCGGCCGTAGCCCAATGGCCAGGGCGTCGGACTTGTGATCTTGAGGTCGCCGGTTCGAACCCCACCCATTCCACTACCGACGTGAACCCACTCGTAACACAAGCATTTAGCTTAGCACGAGGGGTTAACAAGAATACTAGTAGACTTAAAAATTCTGCTAGTAAACTTTCCAAAAAAAAGAAAAAAAAAACATAAAAATCTTTTTCACTTTATACGATATCATCCCGTTTACGTCCACTACTGAACATGGGCCTCGTCTTAACATACCTTGGAAATTCAGGATCTTTGAGGGATATGCCAGAATCACTACGCTTGCTTTAGGTTACGGTTTGTATTCTGGAGCTGTTAGATGCTGCTGCCCATGTTGATGCAAGAAATGGGATCGTCTATTATAATCCGGACACCACACGGCTTTCCTTTATAAAAACGATAAATAGATTAGAATAAACTTTCACTTATGACACCATAATTGCTCAACGTAGCAGGGCGCTTCGTCCTGTTCCCGACAACTAGCTCACACATTTTCGGTTACACTGCAATTTATAATTGTTGCAAATAGCGAAAAACATTGCATCAGCCGATAATTACATGTGTTCTTAGGTTTAGTAGCATCGCGGACAGCGTCAGACGAAATAATGGCTGCGACCACTGGCGCGGAACGACGCGGTTGATTGTGTTCGCAGTTATAGATATTACCAACTCGGGAAAAAGTGCAGCGTTTAATGCACAAGCTCATATTGCCATAAAAGGAACATACTTACATTCTCGTAAACAACAGATATAATAACTGTCCCACAAAAACTAACTTTATCTTATCATAATACGATAGTTAATTCAGTAAAGCAGAACTAGCATGGCTTCAGCAATATAAAGGTACGATTATTTTTTATACTAATGTATGACATTTTGATAGTATCCACGTACACGCTAATATGTTTAATAGTCATTCGTATATTTCCAGTTTTTGCTTCAAAACTACGGATATGGTCTGTGAGTCTACTCAGAAATAGACACAGACTAGGTATAACTTAATAGTTACTAGTAACTTATAAGTTATACCAATGTCTTATTTGATCAGGTTCTTATAATAAATGAACAGATAAAAGGTATAATTTTCGAAATCATTTTGAATTATTTCGACTCTAAGGAAACTCTGTGAACATTGTAAAGTTTTCATTGAATATGGTGTCCGAATTCGTATGAGTGTGATATACTGATATTATTTTTAGTGTTCGGGCTCGTTAGCAGAATACTTGGTATATATAGCGAACTTATACCTTTAGTAATATTCTAATTTATAGTGACAATTTACAGCCGGTACCGCAACAACCTCCACTATTCAAAAAAACTGACCAAGTGCGAGTTGGACTCGCGCATGAAGGCTTCCGTACCATTGACTAGGTAAACAACAATACACTACATTATATATACCTACATATTTATTTTATTTTAATTTTATTATTAAAGTAAATATACAACTAAGTACCTACCTAATTTGTTAATGTTTTAAGTGCCTACCCGTTGCCGTTACTGATATCGAGCAAAAAATTCACGTTTGTTGTATGCGATTAATTTTTACTATATTTAAATATTTATTTTATTTTGCTTTTAGTATTTGTTGTTATAGAATCAACAGAAATAGGTTCACCATTTGTGAAATGGTGACAGACACACGGATAGACAGCCAAGTCCTTTCGGTACGAAACCCCAAAAATTAAGAAAATATGTTAGTTTTTCGACGATCTTCCATTTGACATTCGGAGTATTTCGCAAACTTGCTCCACGGCCTTAATGGAGTCACTTGACGAGGTGACATGGACACTGTTGCTTCGTGTGTCATTTGAATATTGACCTCATTATGACATAAATTATGACCCGCGAGGAGGTTTTCGTAGATCGAATCATCTTATCTATCGACACAAGTCTGTAGATATTTATATAAATATTCTTTGGTTAATTTAAATGGATAATTTACGCTAATGGGATGTCGCTGAGCCATATTAACTTGAAATATTGTGGCACGTCTATACACATGTCATGTTTAATATTCGGTGATTAAAGCTATAATATATAGCTCTGTGTGTACGAATCAATTGTGTTTTCTATAAATAATCTATTTTCAATCAATAAATAATATACATCGGTTAATATATCTTTCTATAGACGTGTACAGCTTATTTTTTTGCCTTTAGAATTGTAGACGGATATTCTAGTTACTAATGGTTGTTATGTTAAAGAAGGCATTAAGTTAGATAATAATATGTTTAAATGTATTAACTTGGTGGTGCTTGTTGCACCTTGAGACCATATTATAAGCGGCCGTTGCCCAATAGCTAGGGCGTCGGACTTGTGATCTTGTGGTCGCCGGTTCGATCCCCACCTATTGCACTACCGACGTAAACCCACTCGTAACACAAGCATTTTAGCTAAGCACGAGGGGTTAGCAAGAATACTAGTAGACTGCAAAACTCTGCATGTAATCTTTAAAAAAAAAGAAAATAGTTATAAGTCATTATCAAAGTTTTGATTTTAAAAATATGTGTAAGGCATTTTCATCCTTACTTTACCAATCCACTATTGCCATAATCACCAAGCTAAACAGGTGGATTGGTGATCGCAGTAAGATGGTGAGAAACATTGAGTTGATAGATACTGCTGCTTATCCATCAGCTATATGTATGTTCCTTAGTCGTATGTGTTCCTCTAACGACACCCATGGAAACACTTTGTCCGGCAGAATAGTAGTATATTCTACCAATCACACCGCAAAGTTTTGTCTATTAAATAAAATACAAAATAGCCAAGGTTGTATATATCTTTGTACATTTTTTTTAAAACCATTCCGTAGAGTTTTGTGTAGATGTGTTGGTAAGCATTTTTTTATATTATCGAAAAGTAGTATCACATTTACTAATTAAATGTAAATTTAGTATAATAATCAGCCATTCAATGGGACGACTAGCCCGTTAATAAAACGCCTATATTCAATGAAATGGCTTAAGGACAAGTTATGGCTGACGTAAAATCAGGCAGGTGACATAAATTTAGTTTAGACTTAGGTTTTTAACCGCTCAAAATAAACTATTTGGCTAGTTGTCCTTTAGCCCTTTCATTGAATTAATAGAATGACCGATCTAACTTGATGGCGACACATACACTATACATAGTTATCTACGTATATGATGATACTACGGTAGTTTACTAACGCACACAATGTTTATTCCGGGAATCAATGCATGATCCAAATAGCGAAATGAACTGCAATTACAGTATGCGCACATCGCGCCTCAGTGACAGGAACATTATAACATAATTCAAGGAACAGGTTTCTCATATTCCTGGCTGATTGGTGCTTATCTATGCGCCGTCTCTCGCTCGTATCGATAACCTTACATTATAAAACTCGTTGACATTTTTGCTGCAAATTGCAAGGTGGACTATTGAACGATACGAATCAATCGGACCTTGCCTCTTAATTGATGCTATAGTGACAGACAGATCGCTTTCCGAAGCATCTCCCGCGGTATGTCTCAAAGAACTACTAATTCGTTCATTAAGCACTTCGCTTTTAGCATTCACGTCAAATATTTATGTTTTATTTGCCTCGCGATTGACTCGAGTGATATTGTTTTATCATATTGGACACGAAAACTCCTCATGTTCGTGACGGTTAATTTTACTTTATAAGTAGTTTGTGTTCTGTCTCGCAGTCGTATGAATCATAAACTATTGCTGTAATAATTCTATCAAACAAATCATAATACAATGAATTATTCTCAAATCAGCGATACATCAACGTTTCGACGCTTGGTATTTTGTTTGAGATCTTTGCAATATGTATATAGACTAAGGCGACGTGCTTTTTTTATCTCGTTGCATTACGATTTTCTTGTATTTTACTCACGGATTATACGAATTATCAATCAGATATCATTATAAGCCTTACTTTTCACTGTAATTTTGATGATCACTACCCAAAACAATATCGATTCGTGTTGAACTACATGTCAATGTTACAGGCTTGGTAAACCTTAGTGTGCTTATGTAAAATCATGGATTCAATATTAAGATGAAAAAAAAGATAAATACATACCATCATATTTTAATTTGATTGTAGATTCAGTATAACGTCTTTTTATAGTTTTTAGGTACAGTCTGTATACCTTCAGAAATTGAGTCAAATCTTTTTTCGTAACTCTAGATTTTTTTAGTATGTATTACCTACTGGGCAAATAAAATGCAGCATGCAGCAGATTTCGTAAAAGATAATTTTTAAATTTAGCACTTACCAGTAGAGACTGTAATGGCGGGAATAGAGAGGCCTCACGTGTGTCAGCCACTTTATAGTTACGGCTCATATTGAGATAGCAGCGAGTGCAGATAATGTCAGTCCCAATAAACATAAAGTGTACGTATTATGTCCACGTTTGGACATCTCAACTGTTGCTCAGATATCTGTCGTCACTCAAAGAAGCTAACGCGTCATACAATAGCATTCAAAAATGTATTTTATAATTATGTAGCTAGAGCTCAAATTCGACGAGAATTACAATGGTCGGTTGGCTACATAAGAATAGTATTGATGATATGCTTGATAAGTAATATACACTTGTGAGTAAAGCGGCAGTGTTATCTTCCGTTTGAAAGGTCACAACTATAGTACTAATAGAGAATAGTACACCGATATCAATAATTGATACTTAAACTTAATCACTGCCATTACAATTGAATGCACTAAACGAATATTGCAATAAAATGAAAGTTAGTGATAGTGCATGTGACAAATTCTAGATGGCGTACAGAGGTCAACACTAGAAAGTGCTTAAAAGTAGAACCTGTCTTTGCTGCCGCCAGGTAATACAATGCTGTCTCTTTTCGATTATACGAATTTTAAAACAAAGTTCCGCTAATGGCTATGTAGTATTTAAAATCTCCATTTCCTCGCCATTTCTTGCGCCTATCAGAAATGAATAGATCTGCAGGAGGACGAAGGTAGCTGAGAGGCAATGGGCTCATAGCTCGAACAACTGTCGGCTTCTTGAGTGAAGACCACGAACTAGCAAGCGCAGTGTTGGACGACCGCCGACCTAATAAATAGAAGCCAGTGGAAGCAGTCCACTAGTAATCGGTCCACTGGAAGTTGATAAGGGACGCCTATGTTCAGCAGTGGACATATAGGCTGATATGATGATGATGATCATTTACAATAATCCTCGAGCGCTGTTTTGTATACCACCCATCTGATATCATGAGGTGATCACTGTCTTGGTATGTCTTGGTATTTCTAGCAATAAATTAAAATTGGGACCAACGGCTTAACGTGCTTATGAGGCACGAGGAAATCTCTCAACCTACTAGAATTGGAAATATATTTTTGACTTTATGTATTATCCGAATCAATTCCAACCGAGACACAAGGTGAGACTCATAACATACGTAAACTAAGTACGAAACTAATATGTAATTTGTCGTGAAGTGTCCGACTCCACGTGACCAGCGGTAGGCAGTAGACATATTCCCAGTAAGCGATGTAAAAGCGCGTTCGTTGTGATGCGCGTTACGTGCCGCGCGTGTGACCACCATGCTGATATGGAGAAATGTGGCGAGGCGCAGGTTTGTTCACACCGTGCTTGTGCGAAAAATGTCCTTCACTTTAGGTACTACTTTCATTGAGAAGTGTGTAATTAAACTTTTACCTACCTGTTGTTGATTTGCTTTTACCTCATACTTTGTTGGTAAATTGTATTATAGGTATAAATCGACTTTCGTAGCATAGCGGTAGGTAGAGGTTTCGCCTTACGTCGATCGAGTTCTATTCCCGCGGCGGCCAAGAAATGTTTAAGAAACATTATATATTTTTTTCTGGGTATTGTTGGTTAAGGGTTCTCCTTCATCATCTGTGAAAATTGTATAGGTACCGGGTAGCTGGCAATAGCATTTACCAGTGTACATGCATAACACTGGATGACATGCATACATGCCAAGACCGCATTCGAGGGAGGCGCATGTTCAGCAGTGAATGATGATGTTGGTGGTGACAACCTCCGTAGCGTAGCGGTATTTGGCTCGCTTTAGTCTCGGAGGTCGTGGGTTTGATCCCCACGCCGGACAAGAAATCTTTGTGTAAATTCTAGGATTTCTTTTCGGGTCTGGTTGGTTGGGGTTATTATTACATCATTTATGATAATCGTAAATCAAGGAACGGGCTGCAGCGTTTCCTTGTGTGGCACAACGTAATATTGCGGTCACCAACCCGTGCTATGGCAAATAACCCCTCTCCTGCAAATCTCCCTCGGAAGGAGGCTCATGTTCAGCAGTGGACGTTGTACGGGCTGATGATGATGATGATGATACTTTTCACAGACACTACACAAAACCTGTCAAAACATCACTATGAGTGTCAAATGCTACACTATGAGTGTCCGACATTTCACGTTAAGTGTCAGTCACATCATTATAACTGTGAGACACTTCACTATGAGTGTCGGACACTTTACCTACTATTGTCTAGATGGTCTCTGAAATTGTCAGATGAAAATTGGTCTATGCTCATAAATAACATACGATATGCTATTTCCATGATAAGTATATATAGCCTCTTTCTGAATCTATATACTAATTTAATATTTTAACAGCACTTATTTGAATAAGCTTAGATGATTTTATTGCCGTTTATATCACAATTTACAAAATCGTATTACTTGGATCTTGAAGTTTTGGAATCTATAATTGGTAATTGTTAAAAGTTTTTGGCTACTGCCAGAACGACGGTCAACGCTGGAATTTCTGTAATTTTTGGTAAGTTCCAACATAATAGTTTAAAGTGTGTATAGTTGGTACGTATGTACGCGGGTGTACGGGTGTCATCCTGCGACCGTGGCGCGGCCGTCGACCTTGCGGGAAACCGTGTCAGAGAAAAGCTTTCCTTCTGCACTCACTCGACACGTGCTCTACCACGCTTTGTTGATGAACATGACACAAACAGAACTTTTTATATAATGACTGAATATTATTGTAGTGAGAGAAAGACACTATGTTTTTCATATTTATTTAAGAGCTAGCAGACGACTCCTATCTACCTAATGTTAAGTGACAGAGAGGTCCCAGGGATACAAGGACTGCTAGATGACGCTGGACAACAACATTCTTCTTCATGCTTTGCTTGAAGGACTCGATATTGGAGTAGGGAGAAAACATCTGCGCTGGAAGAGAATTCCATTGTTGTAAGATGCGACAAAGGAAAAGTTAGTTTCGATGAAATATTTTTTTAACAATATCAACAACGTGTTGATATTGATAGAGAATAGTAAAGTTACATGACAATAAAGCTTGAATAAACTTTTTTTGTACAACAAAGCACAACTTGACTTTGAACTAGTTTTACTCTTAATTAGTAGGTACCAATTTAATCATAATATTTGATGCCAACAATTCTAATTAGGCATAAGAATATATTGAATTACTTATTGTCATACGTGGTAGGAATTAAAGCTTTCCATATTACTTATATGTACACGTTTTTGATAAACTAATTAGACTGTTGAGTAGTGAAAGTGGAGTCACCGGAGCGCCTAAGTGATTAATTACAGTTATACAACGAAGTCTGCTTATCTATCACCTGGGCTGACCGCGTCTCTGTCACTCCTCGCGAGACACACGACTTATTCAATACAACCTTCTACATCGACGTCACTCCGTGCCATTGAACAATTTCAACGATTACAAACGAGTTATAAAATATTGCGCAAATATCACATTTTATTTCAATCTCCTGTCTCCTATTAAGCAAACATCGCAGATGTTCAGAGTGCATCAGGTCATCGCAATCTTAAGGTGATAAACGAATAATTTATGGGTGATTATGTAAATAATGATTAGGTGCTATTTTAATATAGATTCGTGATGCAAAACCCGCCAAATAAGCGGCGTGCCAATCGTAGGAGTCATAAGAACTGACAGTTAGTGTGATCTTTATGAGTCCCGGTCCAATATGGGCGCCTATTGTCCTATATTTTGGGAGTTGGAAGTAAATCATTGTGTGTAGTATATGGGCATGCGAGTGAGGCGGGATGCAGCACGTAGTCGAGCATATCGGCGATCGTCACCAGACGTCCGGCGTCAAATACGGCGCTACCAAATAGAGCCACTTGCCGTGCGTTCGAGGCGCGCATCGCATACTAATAGGAGAGGCTAGCTCAATCGATACGGAAAGAAATCTTTACACAACTCAACTATGTTTTCGGAGTGTTGTGCTATTCAGAGTCGGCGAAGTATCGAGCGAGCGACACACATGAGGGAAACTACACTTTGTTTACAGTTGAGCAGGCAACTAACCAGCGCGTATTTTAAACCTATTACGTTCTTGAAAGTCCTACTTAAGTATTAAGTCATATCGGTATTCATAGTTAGGTCCAATCATCGGCCTGCGAATCATACCTCAAGTATCTAGAGAAATGGATTGAATCTACCGCATAACATTTTAATGTCTCCGTATTATGTGTGCAACGTTTTCTGACACACGATATTTAAATGATTCGGTGTTTCTAAGTCATAATTTTATATCGAGTAGAAATATGTACCTATACTTATTAAAGAGTGGGTTCGATCCCCACGCCAGACATGAAATCTTTGTGTAAATTTTTAAATTTCTTTCCTGGTCTGGTTGGTTGAGGGACTATCCTCCGTGCCTCGGAAAGCACGTTAAGCCGTTGGTGCCGATTGTTATAATATAATCTATAATAATCGTATATCAAGAAACGGGCAGCAGCGTTTCCTTGTGTGGTACAACGTAATACTGTGGTCACCAACCTGCCTGCCAAGCGTGGTGACTATGGCAAATACCCTCCCTCGGGAGAAGGCCCATGTTCAGCAGTGGACGTTATATGGGCTGATGATGATGATACTTATTCAAATACAAAATCTAATTAAGCAGTAATCAATCAAACCACCAAAAACAATAAAAACAACAATAAATTAAAAGTATTAAAAGCCTTGCAACGGTAGCAACTTTGCGTTTTACCATTATAATTAAAACTATAACTATTTATAATCTATGCTTCTTATATTCTCACCTGGCAACATCGTTACAGCTTTTATTTATCACATGCTAATAACTTCCTATAAATACTTAATAATACTATATAATTACTTTCACATGTCTATGTGTCAAATCTTTTTAATTTCAAGTCTAAGCAAGGCTCATTCGTTTTAATTTAAGTCGTTGACACGTGGTCGCGGTCCTGAGGCGCGGAGACAACACTTTCTCCAAAGATTTATATCTAAACACCGTTAGTTAAAGATTATAATAATAATCACAGGTATTATCGCTGTGTAGTAAAACGTGCTGGATTTTTGGATTAGTTGGTTTATAAATGGTTTATAAAAACGCGGGTTACCGATATAGCCTAACGGATTAGTTCGTTAAAGTGGCAATGGGCAGGCCATAAAGCACGTAGAACAGATGATCGTTGGGGCTAAAAAGTTTTCGAATGGAGTCCGCGGACCGTCAAACATAGCCTAGGACGTCCACCAACTAGATGGACACATGATCTAGTTAAGGCTGCGGGATCACGGTGATGAACTGGAGAACTATGAGGGAGGCCTATGTGTAGCAATGGACGTCCTTCATCTGAAATTATATTGATAAATGATAGAATATCGATGGGTCATGGTTTGAGCTACCTGCTACTAGCATTTTTTTAAATCGTGAATCAATCAAAATCCTGAGAGTAGCGCGTTCAGGCAAACAAACAAACTCTTCAGCTTTATATATTAGTATAAATATGCGAGAGTATTAAATAGAAAGTGGTAGTTGCAGATCCAATTAGAAGAGTTATAACCTTTACTAGGGTACTTATCTAGGGTCGGAGTAAAACATATAGGTAATATATTATGTTTTACTCTGACCCTAGATTGAAGGGTTATTTTATATTGAAATCAGGATGCGTCACAAAAACCAGTAGTAGGTATTAGACATTTACGACACTTTTTACTGTCCATAGCCTAAAAAAATTACAATAATTTCTATATATACCCAATTTTACAGCTCCTTTTACGTACACTGCTGAACATGGGCCTCCTCCTTAACATACCTTGGCTAGCCAGGGTCGCAGAGGTATATTGAAATGAAGAAAGAAAAACATTTATTATTATTTAGTGCAGTAATCACCACGCTTGGCAGGCGGATTGGTGTTTGCAGTAAAATGGGAGTATCTTTGATGTGATAAATGCTACCGCCTTTCTATCAGGTGTATTTCTCTTAGGCTTATCACGTAACAGTACATATGCAAACTAGGCATTTAACATTACGTAAATAATGGATATTCTTTATTAGGTTTTTTTTAATTTTGCTCATTACATGCTGTCCAATGAAGCGTCACTTTACGTAGTCAACTCGTGCTGACGCTACATACATTTGTCAAGGTATGCCACTGGGGTTTTTGTCACAATATTTAGCTTCACGGCTCAGTGGCTGCGTTGACGCGTAAACTGTCTGCATGTTATTAACTTCATGTAAATTATTGTTAAGTTTCACTCAAATTGTTGGCGACACGTGTCTTTGTACAATACTGAAGATATTATAAATCATTAAGAGCTTCAGTTTTATTTAAAACTCGCCTCGGCTTTGCGCGGGTAGATATTTATAGCCAATTTTTTATGATAATTGAGCATTCTAATGGTGAAAGAATTATCGAAATCCGTTCATTAGTTTTTGAGTTTAATTGAAACAAACATAAAAAAACACAAACGTATCCTCTTTATAATATTATAGTATTATAGTACTAGCTGCGCCCCGCGGTTTTACCCGCGTCACTCGGCTCCAGTGGGTCGGAGCCTGATATTTTGTGGTATATGTTAATCCAGCTTATTAAGAAATAATAACAGATACTTCAATAGACTCCAGACTATATAAAACCCTCGCTGATGTGAGCAACCATACAGAATGATGATATTTTGATCTTAGCTGGAGCTCTGCTCGCCTTTATGCCCGGTGAAGAAGCAAAAGCCTCGGGGCTAATTACATATGTCCATCCGAAAGAAAAAAAAAGACGATATTTTGATTCCGAATATTGATAGTCAAGATTTTAAACGAGAAACTGTGACTTTTCTGGGTAAATTTTGATTTAAGAGATTTTATTTAATAAATTTACTTATATTTACAGCTGCTTTAATTATAGTACACCTAAAACCTAAGGCATTAATTCCACCTCCCTAATGTACGGAGAAGAATTAAATGCCTTAGCTTTTGTGCTAACATCTTTAATAAAAAAACTTGTAAATTTATGATTAGTTATGATGTTTTTAGTGTCAGCGTCATAGTCAAAATCTATTAGAACCGTTACTTTTGACTATAGAGTATAAATTCTTCGTCGAGTCTAGCCAAAAATACACAAAGTACATGTATGTTTGTGTATAGAATACTTATTCACATTTCCACGAGCCGGGTACAATCGATCGCACAAGTTGTGAGTACAGTCACGTACCGCGTAAGTAATCACAAGTATATCTAGCCGCCGGACTTACGCGGGGTGACGAGATACGACGCGCTTACGTTTCGTTCACCCACACCTTGCCGGAAATATACTATTCCATGTTAAACATTATCAAAATAATCAAATTAATGTATAGAATGTGTTTTTTTTAAGTTAAGGTTTAACTTAACTATGTTATAAAACTAGCTTTAGCACGTGGTTTTACTCGCATAACTCCCATTCCCGTAAGAACTTAATAATGAAATTTAGCCTATAGCCTTCCTCAATAAATGAGCTATGTTAGTACTGAAAGATTTTTAACTCGTACAAGTAGTATCTGAGATTTGCGCGTACAAACAAACAAACTCTGCAGCTTTATAATATCAGTATAGGTTATATTTTCTGATACCCGAGATGACATTTGAGACAATGAATTTAATTGGTAATGTCAAATGTTACTTTTATGATCTTTATTATCTTGGCAATAGACACCACGAAGTGAGACTATTTACTCAAGTGAATACTTAAAGCAAAGTTTTTTTCTTGAATACCACTGTGAGTCTTTACATAACTTTACCTTTAATTCCTTTAAACAAACAATTGTTTAAGCGGCCGTACCCCAATGGCTAGGGTGTCAGACTTGTGATCTTGTCGTCGCTGATTCGATCCCCACCCATTACACCACCGACGTGAACCTACTCGTAACATAAGCGTTTTAGGCTTAGCACGAGGGGTTAACAAGAATACTAGTAGCCTGCAAAACTCTTCTAGTAATCTTTAAAAAAAAAGATATGTATTCAAACATTAATACGAATAATTAATAAAAAAAACTAAAATTTAAGAATTGTTTTCGGACACGAAATATTTTTCAATCACCAAGTATCATTCGTTCATTAAGCTGAAACAAAAAGCGAGGAATCATCTCTCTTTCCCTCGCTGCTACGAAGTGCTACGGATGATAATTTATTGCATTCAAAACGTAGCAGATGTAGCACGCACTTGCACTTTCCAAATTATCACATACTTCTTTGCCATTTAAAGTTAATGATACCTAAAATGAGTAGATTTATGCAAATAAATAAAGTTGAAGTAATGGCAAAATGACAACTTAAAATAACAAAAATGTATGAAAGTATTTTACGTACTAGTAACAGAAATACACGGGACTTTCACTGGTAGATAGAAAATTGTATAAGTTCATCCGCCTGATCTCCTAAGCGGTAGTCTAATTAAGACGACAATTTCATTATCAACAACATTATTGGCTTTAAATTATAGGTTTATACATAACCTGGAAAACTGTCGTTCTTAATAGTAAATAGCCATCCACACCCTATTATACTTTCCAAAAGGGACGTAAATTTTTTGGCCATTTAATGAGGCTGAAGAGCTGCTCGCTTGTATGCCCGATGAAGTAGCAAAAGCCTCGTGGCTAAGTATATATGGTCGTCCAAAACAAAAATTGCGCTATTGTATTATTTAAGACTTTCGTGCATTAAAAATTCTGATTCGGATGAACATCTATTTTATGTATGTTGTTCCTTATTCATACGATCAGAAATTTTATTTCCTGTTCGCAGTGTGAAACGAAAAACTGTAAGTAAATCAAGAAATTTGTTGTTAGTCATCTAATCAAAATCCTTCTTATGAAAACAAGCATCTAAGCTAGAAGTGTAACTATGGATGCAACACCTAAGTACTAAATAAAAAAGATTTAGATACTGTAGACCGGGGTTAATTTGACATTCTGGGTAACTTTGACAGAGATGGTGAAACGAAATCTGAAGGGAGACAAAACGCCAAAATGGCATGAGAAAATGTGCTCCAGAAACGAAAGCTGGTGAATTTAGTAAAGAGATCCTCCTAACATAAAATACGAGTACATTTACACGGCCAATGTTACCCTGAATGTCAAACCCCGGTTGACCGGTATATAATTTTGTAAGTGTTATCTTTCGTAACGGTACTTAGGTACGTGTAGTACCTACACTTGTCGCCCTAGCTCTCTCCAGCGGCCCTAGCAACAGCACTACAACAAACAGTGCGACACAATGCTGCACCCGGACGCGTCGGTTAGAAAGTGTCACAGTACTACTTACGTGACAAATTGCCATTGTCAGATTGACTACAGTTACCTACACACTTACGTAGAAAACTAGCCAGTTAACACGAATATAATACTCTGTAGCGTAGCGGTATTTAACTCGCTGTAAAATTTGGAGGTCGTGGGTTAGATCTCCACCCCGGACAGGAAATCTTTGTGTAAATACTATGATATCTTTCCGGGTCTGGTTGGTTGAGAAACTACCCTCCGTGCTTCGGAAAGC
This sequence comes from Nycteola revayana, assembly GCA_947037095.2. Taxonomy (NCBI): domain Eukaryota; kingdom Metazoa; phylum Arthropoda; class Insecta; order Lepidoptera; family Nolidae; genus Nycteola; species Nycteola revayana. The sequence goes on from OX344840.2 coordinate 10,367,063, forward strand.
ACGTTCAGCTATTGATCCTGATTTTAATAACGTCATCTATAATAATCGTATATCAAGGAATAGGAAGCAGCGTTTCCTTGTGTGGGATAACATAATACTGCGGTCACCAACCCGCCCGCTAAGCGTAGTGGCTATGGAAAATATCCTTCCTCGGGAGGAGGCCTTTTTTCAGCAGTGGACATTATACAGGCTGATGATGATAATGATGATGATGAAGACGAATATACGGTACCAGTGGACGTGTAGGTAGGTAACAATATTTTTTGGTCAATTGCTGAAGAGAACAGTAAGGACGCATCTCTAGTCTAGTCTATTCTAGTTATCGGTGAAGTTTTATCTGATTTTATTGGTTATTGCTAGACAACTACAAACTAAAGTAGTACATTACATTTATTAACATCTTGTGTTGTCGTGTGGGTATTGACAAGGTACATATTTTTATCACAATAAATCAGAAAATAAATCTTCAAATATAATGCCGTTTCTATAAATGTAAGATTATTTGTAAGTATGGAAAATGCGAATATCTCAGTAGTAGTCTTTTCAAACCTATCAAAAGTACACATTTGAAATTATTGGCTGTATTTGTAACATTTGAAGTTTTCGTCAAATCATTTCAAGTTTGATATTTATTCATCAAGTCATTATTTTTATTCGAACTATTATCTATGTCGATCTGTTCAGTTGTTTATCTAATCAAGTGCGTTTCTATCTATAAGTTGCGAGGGAGTCGAATAAGGAAATAATTACTATAATAGATTCAAGACATGTCGGTGTAATGTCCTCAGTATGTAGATTAGCGTTTACTCTGTCATTTAAATGGATTTTCATTTGATTTGCGCACGATAAGGGACTCGTTTGTCCTTGTTATTTTCTTATTGAACACAATGTTTTTTGAAACGTTACGCCCTTTTAACTTAACTGCAGTTGGATAGATCTATTGAAAGATGCAAGTACTATAATCTTCATCAAAATTTAGTAGGTATATAATCATTAGTCTCGATTACACAAGTCATACAATTATAAATACACTATCTTCTGTCTGTTCTACACGACTAATATTCTAAAAATCTCAAGGATGTTGTAATGAACCACGGCAACTTTAGGGCACTGTTGTAACACGTGCCTAAATACACTTTTGACTTATCATTAATAAAATAACTAATCAAGAAGACGACAATTTTGTTACCGAAATAAAATGGTTGAATCGTTATTTATAAGTCATAAACGTCATTGTTGCAGCCATCTCATTAGCAACCTGTCTCTGTTCCGACATGTACCGAGAACCAACAACAACACACTGCGTGGAGAATTTAATACTGGGGACATCTTTACAACTGGCCCTATACAATCTCCACGACGTAGGTGACGCTGTAAATAGTTTCAAAACCACGAGTTGTCACCTACACGGCCGCGGACCACCTGGTCGCTACCCACACGTCACTAACAAACCATCAATTACTCCGTAATATTATATGTAAACTTTGTAAACTCGCTAAAGGCGCACGGTGTTCCAAATAATATAAAAAAACAAACGTCAAAAGTCTCAACGTTGGCAGTCGAGACAGAAAAGTAAACAAAACGCATCAATCTGACGAAGACACGGCCTCGCAAAAACTCAGCTCCCAAGCAATAACTCAAAACTGCGAACATGCAACTCGCTCGGCCAGTAGGTAACTTACACGGTGCGTTTTTTAGACTCGTCACTCGTCAAACAGTCGTCGGTCTCATGATGGGCTGCCTTCGATGGACGCCTGCCAACCTCTTGCATAAAACAACAATGTCACATATCCATATGTGCGCAATGCAAACTGAACCTACTGCCAAAACAATTGAGTATCGATTCAGTTGAAACGTCGTTCGTGTTATATCGTTTGTATCTCTGTCAGATAGCAAGTGGTAGTGTTTTTTTGCCCTCGGCGACCTGGCGGGCTCGACGGAACTGACTGGCCCATTGTATGGTAATGCCCGGCCGGATTTTGTTCGAGCTCAATTATATTATGAAGCTTAACCGAGCTAAAGTCAAAAGTCACCCGTGTGTCTTTGTTGCAGTAAACCAGCGCGTGGCTGCGCCCGCGCAGCCCACGCCCACTTCGCATTGCCCAACGCTGGGATAAGCCAGCCCACTTACAAAAAAACTCGTGAACAAAACTAGATCGAATGCCCTAATATTAGTACTAGGTGATTCATCAATTAAATTAAATCAAGGAAATTATAACAAGTATAATATATCTCTTAGCCAAAATACATTCAGATCAATATCTTAAACCACTTACCTACATAAAATATATTAAAGATAGAATAAGAAGAGATACGTTATAAAAATGTTTAAAACTATATTATTTAGAATTCAATAATTGATTCCTTTAACATTTTTCTTTTCGGTATTATTTTTTGCATTTAAAGTTTCATCGATCTATTTAGTTATGAAAATAATGTTTGAATTTGACTCAATCATAATATAGGTGTCACATGTCGCTTATTTAATAAGTTTAAGTGTATATGTATATTAGATATGATCGGACAATTTACGTACACGCGTTATTGCAAAGTTAAAGACTTATCACTTGGTTCTATATTACTATTTTAGTTCAACAGCTCGTCTACGTGCACTGAACATGGGTCTCCTCTTAACATACCTTCGCCAGCCAGGGTCAAGTGATATGTACTGCCATAATCATCACACTTGGCAGTCGTAAGTAGTAAGATAGTAAGTAACCTTAAGAGCTGATAGCTTTTACTACTCATCCATCTGTAAGTTTGTCTGTAAGTTCCTTGATTACGTCTTGCGACATGTGATATGGGGAAGTCTATTATAAGATTTTTTTTACAACGAGATAAAATATGTCTCCTCATTAAACTTATCGCTTCGAATCGTAGGTGTTACTATCATTATCAAACTATCACTAAAAACACAAACCATGTAAATGTAAATAATAATAAAATCTTTGCGCAGATTATATTATTAATTTGAATATATAATTTATAAAAAAAACTATTTTTAATTTCATAAAGAAAAATACATATATAAGAAGTGATTCTTTCAGTTTTTGTGGTGATTTCGTAAGAAAACGTTTTAAGGTCTTAAGTCTAAATTCCAAATATTTGAGACACCAATATAACTTAATAGTCAAAATTTGGGGGCTATAAGGCGATGGGACCTAATACAGGGGTGGGCACCACTGGATTAGGTCCTATTCAGGCTCATAAGTATTATCCATTACACATTTGGAAATGACCTACAACTCTGTCTGGTAATTAAAAATCAATCTCCTTTTTAATTAATAAAATAAAAATGAAATGAAATATACGAACCTACAACGATATGTAAAATTTTTGTAAAACTGGATATTTAGAAGAACATTATTGCACAAGATTGAATTTAAAATGTGGTAAAATTAGTAGTTAAGATAAGTGTCATGTTTCTAATAAATATCAAATTTCTAATGTCCCGCTTAATATTCCCGTTCACATTTATTGTATCCACGACCAATCTTTTATTACAATTTACTTTGACGGTGCATAAATTATTTCCTTGACAATTATTATCTACACTGTACGTGCAATAGTGTAGCGAAGTTTATTCGATGCCCACGCGCCGGCACACACACACAAAATATATATGAACACCCAAAAATTCTGTAGCAATCTGGATAAATGCGCACTTCAAAGCTGACCGCGGCCATATACTCCGATATTTATCACCTTTGCCGTACACCGAGCACCGTAAAAAGGTTAGCTTGTGATTGAAAAACGAAATGTTCCCACACAAAAAAACGAATCGAGCGATCGAGGTCCCGGACTAACTATTCCGATAACTCCGATCATCGATTTTGTAGCGTTATTGAAAAATATCCAGCGATTCGACTCGGATTAGAGCGCGGTATTTTGCTACTGTTGATTCTAACTTATTGATCGTTCGATATGGATAAATGTCCGTCTAGGGATCGATTTTGATGGGTGGAACGCTGCAAGCGTTTGTGGAATCGATAGAGTTATAATATAATGAATAGATAATTTGAATAGTATCTGCGTAAATAATGTATGTTATTATGCTGGGTCGCTAGCTGCCTACACGCTGGATTGATGTAGTACCTACTCGTAGGTAACTTTGTCTAACGGAGTCGGACCGATTTTAATCGATAATTTACGATATATTACAAATGTTCCCTTCACTTCAATAAAGCTTTGAATGGTTCTGTCTCTTGTTGCGTGTGATTTATACAAGTCTATCAGGTAATGTTGTACAAAACTAATAGGTTTTTGTTTTTGTTGACTTACTGTAGAACCATTACTTGTTGTAGTCGCTGTTGTGTCGCAGTTTATTAACAACTTTCAATAAAAAACAAAACATATTCTTTAGTTCAATTGCGTGAAGTAGCTGGCTTCGTATAATACTATATTTTTCAGAATTTAAAGTATAAGTGCACTAAGGTAAGATGTTAGAGTCATTTAAATCTATCTATACTAATATATGAAGCTGAAGAGTTTGTTTGTTTGCTTGAACGCGCTAATCCCAGAAAAAACTGGTCCAATTTGAAGAATTCTTTCAGTGTTAAATAGCCCATTTATCGAGGAAGGCTATATCTATATTAAATTAAAATTCTTACCGGAACAGAAGTTACGCGGGTGCATCCACGCGCGGGATTTAGTATTTAATTATCATGGCGTTGGTTGGCTACTAGAAGGCTCTTAATTGCTTGGTTTAGTTTCAATTGCATACATTTTTGGGTATGCTTGTTAAAATATAAATTTTAACAACAGATTTTAGTAGTGAAAATACATACGCACTTATGCGCTAAAGCACCTGGAATGACAGTAATTATCTTATGGGTATACCTGTCAGTAATTCTATAACTTTGTACATTTTTTTAAATTCACAGAACAATCATCACCTGTTTCAAACTACATCAAAATTTAGAAACCCAGCAAAAACCGATCGTGGGTTGATTTTACGTAAGTATCGTAACATATACTCATCTGCCAGAAAATTAGAAAGTCTTTAACACCCAAATCACTTTAAACGACATCGCACAAAATCTCTCTGATTACGTGGACCGCCATAAAATATGTTCGACTTGTAATATAAATATCTATATATATAAATATCTAAGTTCAATTAACTCGCGGTTCGAACGCGGGACATCACGCTGAGACAACTCGGGCCCATCACGGCGCAGAGCTACGCTGTGGGTAGAAGTGCCAACGAAGTTTGTGAGGATGGATCTTTGGATGTTTGTTACTCAAACATAGCTTATGGGATGTGGACACAATTTGATACATACATTCCTCATTACCTACCTGGTTATTTATGGACAAAAACAGTTAAATATTACAAGTAGTAGTTAAATGTACTTATTCTAGAGTAACAAACATTTACCGAACCGGCACCATTATCCACAGGTTAATAATAGAGATTTAATAAATAAAAGAAAACGAAAGTAAAACCTGAAATAGTTTGCAACTAATAATAGATTGCAGTGACTTTAATGGCCAGGATGTAATATGAATATATTCGTCGACAAAATGTGTACGGAGTTTTGATCTCATTAATTTCGCTTTGATACGATACCGGGCACGGCATTCGTTCACTCGCCTGACGGGACTTATTATTTTGGATTTTACTGACGTGTCACTGATACGATATCAACACTGTTGACGGGAGAGTAAATTGTGATATTGCATTAAATAAATAATCAATTAACAAACTTTTACTTTCACCTCAAGTTGTATTTTAAGAAATCATATTTATAACTGTTTCATTAATGTCAGTATCTTTATTAAAACAATTGTTTTGCGATGTTATAAAGTACTTGAGGAAGTTGAGTAAAACACAGATTTAAATTTTAAAACATTTCTACCATCTTTTCTGCACCCGAAAGTTGCCAAATATGATTAATAATCATTATTAATTAACTTCACTCTTAACTAACTTACTTCTCTGTTTGTCATCTGTCTCTACGTAAATTGAAATAACTATTGGCCAACCAAATAAATACAAAAATAAAATGATTCTTTGTTTCATTAGTTCACATGCAACTTGTTTTTAAGATGATGACGAATCTCATCATATATCAAATACCGTTTTCTAAATTGTATACATACAAAATAATATCACTAAAACTGCGTAGCCGTAGGGTAGTAATATTTACGACACTTCTAACGATGAATGGTTCTATGGTGAAACACCATAGACCAGCCATGGTCTATGGTACAATTTATGGCAGTGGTCGGACACGCCGAATTAGCTTGCGACACACCTGTGGTTCAATTAACTATACTCGATAATTCAAACGTTGTACCATACGCTCTTAAACGATGCCTCACATTTTGGAGATTCTGGATTGCTCAAATTGAATTTTATATCTTTTGAAATTTGTAGATTTTAGATAGTATTTACTATACAATATGAAAGTAATTAAAAAGTTGAAATAAATACCCTGACTTAGGCTGATAATGAGCGCGTGAAAGCCGCGAACGACCCGTTATCCATATGTGATACGATACTGGACACGTGATATATGCTCGTGGTATCCGCAGGCCCAATGTGGGGTCAGCCTCAGCGATTCCTATATCGTGATGCGTAAAAATTATTCAAGTAAACTCAGAAAACGTGAATTTAAATAGTTCAAAATGAGAAGTTTCAGTGGCCATAGATAGTTTCAAACCATATTCAGCAGCGGACTATGTAGATTGTTTAGTTTCTAGTTTTTAAGCCATTTAATAAGGCTGGAGCAAAAGCCTCATGGCTAAAGACATACGTCCGTTCGCAAAAAGAAATCATAAATAGAACAAGCCGAAACTAAGTAACAAACGCAAACATCAACTGCCCGTTGATACGTCCGCTGCTGAACATGGATTTGTTATAATCACCACACATGTCAGGCAGGCTAGTGACCGCAGTATAATGTAAAAATTATTATGTCATGTATACATCGGTAAACACTGATACCCGTTACCTGGTCAATGATTGTTATAGACCATGTTATGGCAATGAGCTCATATAAACAATTCTTTTATGACAATGACGTAGTCGCATTAAACATTGTTATTGGAAAACGTTTGTTTATCACTATACATTAAACTCGAAAACTTTCCACCTGCTTAGGTACGTATGACAGAAACACTAAGTCGACTTTGCCTTAATTTATGGGTTTATGAATAAATTATTCAGACCATTGAATATTAGGTACAGGCAACAACTTGTTCTTGCTCCTGGCACAAAAGGTGTAGCAGCAAACATACGATTTTATAAAAAAATGGTATGTTTATTTATAAGCTCGTCATAAAAATTGTCTTATTGTCGAAAAATATGTCTCCACCATTAAACTAATAAAACGTAATTTGCCATTGTATGATAAATAGTTTAAATACCAGAAGTATCACATGAATATACATTTATTCAAAGACCCTTTTTGAGTAAGTCGAGTCAAAGGTTGATAGTTTTTTATTGTATATACTTTTTAAGCATTCTATTTTTTGCAGCGTATAGTTATAATAATAAGACACTTTATGCATTCCTCGAGTGCAGCACACTCTACAACGAACGATCCAGGAAGCAGCAAAAACAATAAGTATAGGCAGCACGTTCAAACTTCACACTGACCTTCGGTTCCCTACGTAATCCGATGTCCATTACAATTTCAAATTAATACAATTCACACGATTGAAAATGTACCAAAGGATTGACAATGTAACCGTTTGGCGGACAACGGTCAATCCGATATCTTTCTTATATTATAAAGTCACCGTGTTACCCGAACATGAGTTTCTTATGTCGATAAATTTCACATCGCCAGTAATTTGATAACCCTAGTGACCGGTGGTCAGTGTTCAATATCCACCTGCGTTCCGATTATGGTCATTCGCGCCCCTATCTCTTTCACACATTACTAACAATAACAGGTGGGACGGGGATAGCGATAGCTCCTCTGATAGCAGGCCCTAAAGAATAAGAGGTGTATTGAATGTAGCGTGATAGGGTTGCGCGTGTAATTCGATAGTTTCATACGAGTTATATGCTCGTCGTGATCGCTCAATTACCGACGTTTGTCGTCGGTCAGGAAGTAATAAATATACGTGAGAGGGCTAGGGAAAATTTATCCGCTGAACCGCTGACCACCAGCATTTTGTAATAAATTACGAATTTCTACGTATTTTCTTCTTAAATTTCCGATCTGTGGTTGCCCAAGAATAAGGAAAACATTCGTATTGATTACGATTTATTTAGTTACATTCTTGATGTTTTTACTTTTGTCGTAGTGTCTACATAAGATGAAAGTTACCAAGTTAATTAAGAATGGAACAAATACAATCAACGACTTGCCAAAGTATTTTCTTGAATATATATTTATTTAATATACCCACTTACCACAAAGACCTAGGCACTGCAAAATTTGTCGCAACAAGGTTCTTTACATAGCTAAGCGCTTGTTGATGGACAATACTTATATAACTACTAGAGAGATGCATAATACTGCATTGTATTTAGAAGCTACTTCGGCGCGCACTCTGCCCTCGCTTTGCTTTTACAAAGCGAATATACGAAATTGCCCTGCAGATTTTCCTCATTATCTTTTTACCGTTAAAAAATCGTTTGATCTTTGTACAGAATCAACATTGTATTAAAGTTGTAATCCTAACACCGGCTACGTTTCCCACCACGAGTAAACGACAGTTACAGTCGAAACTAATAAGACCAAACAAGTGTTTCTTAGAAGCGATTCGGCGGCAGTAGGCACCGCTAATGTCAATACTACTAATTAAACATTCTTTGTCTTGGGAACTGTCAACGAAGAATACGTGGACGCAGACGATACATGGGACTACGCATGTCTTAGCTTTAAGCTTTAAAAATTATAACTTGATGATACATAAGCCAATTAAGAGAAATCCTCAACAACTAATGAAACATTTGGTAATAATTAGCACATTCTCGCGAGAACCTAAACTCTACCCGAGTTATAAGTAATCGTTGAAGTTACTCAGACACCCTTTCTGATTGCCGAGATTGATTTGGGTATAACATAAATTAGCAGAAAAAACCAACAGACTTGTTTAGTATTCTACCAGAAATAACTTACTTCAATATCTAGTTCATCATTATTAGCCCATATAACGTCTACTGCTGAACATGGGAATGGAGCTGTTGCCATAGTCACCACATTTGGCTGTCAGGTTGGTGTCCGCAGTATTATGTACAATATATACACAGATGAAAGCTGTTGCCCATTACTTGGTATACGATTGTCATAGACGATGTTATGACAGTCAGATAATGAATATCTAGTTACGTAAGCACCTAATTGCAATCTCACTATTTTACTTCCATCAGTTTGTTAACTAAAATAAGGTATAAGTGATCTACATTCATAATCTATGACAGGAACCAACCACGGCAGCTCAAAGACAAAACACTGTTTGGTGCGAACGGCGGCGCGAGCGCTGCCCAATGTTTGATCAGACAACACTGAAGCTGCAATCGATTTCCAACTTTATTGTTATCAAGATTAAGTTTTAAATATATAAGATGTATTTGGTAAATTGTCATTATGACAGTACAGTGTTACCTGGCGTAATATCGGTTCACTAGCGCGAGTAAACACGAGATGGAACGACGCTAATCAACGCGGCAAACTGATGAATGACCACGTATTATGAAATAATGATTGAATGGCTTTGGAGTTTGGAAGTAACTTGTCGTACTAGTGTGTATTCAATTACATTTGTTATTAAGAAATCCTATATTAGAATAGCTACTTAAATCAAATTGTTTTAAACTTTTGTTCTGCTTTCATTTTTAAAGTAGGTATAGTTCAATTCATTTGGTTCTGTGTAGTTAAGCAGGTAATCATAATGAGATGAAAGATACATATTTTTATTCTTTATTGTTAGTACTTAAAACGCGTTTGGTTATTTTTCATCATCTTTCTTCCCTTATGTCAAGAAGACGTGAGTGGATGAAGGTGATAAGTCACATAATTTAAATTTGGAGTAAATCGAAATTAAAGTTCCACTTTTATTTTTTGAGATAAGTCGCTACAAAACTTATGTTTGTATTAAACTATGATGCCAAGTTGTGTAAATAACCTGAAATATTAATGGTATGAAAGCAAGCAAACAAATTTATATTTTTTATTATTTAATTTGAAAAAAAATCTTGACATTAATCCTTTTTTCATAAACAAAAGTAAACTCTTCTGCAAGTTTAGATATTGAAAATGAGGTGCTAAGATTAATGTAGTTGTCTCGTAGAGCCTTAAATGGACGGTTTAAGATCTGTCGTCGTATTGTATTGACATATCACCTTCATCTATGCAAAAAAACACAATAACTCGAATATGCGACATATCACCTTCATCCACTCACGTCTTTAATTTATTATTATTACACGTTTATCTCTTCCTTTTCCTTCATGTCACTTCTCACACAACCCATCCATCTCTCCTTTGCCCTCTATCTTTCTTTTTTGTAACAGTCTTACTCACATTGATGACAAATCTAGGTTTATACAGAATACCTAATTACCGAATATACATAAAACGATATACTGTAGGTATAATGACTGAAATTGGCAACTATTAATTCTAAATACAGTACCATAGCGTGAAATCGGAACTTATATTTTTATTTCATTTCCTAATATCAAACACCTTGTATTTTAAAATCTGCTACACGAAACACGATTTAATGAGATTCAAACTACACAATCATTTTTTTTCAATAGTATGTTTCATAACGTCCATTCACAAAAGTTTTATTGTTAATTCATATCTAGAGGAGCATGTTTATAGCGCAGTGTCATAAGGGCCGGAGGTCACGTAGTAACACTGTCGACTCCTGTTGTTTTGTTCTGTACGCGCTGTTCTTAATCTGATCGTTTCTTACTTTTCAATCATAGTGTGTTGTGTTGTGTGGACATTACCCTTTGGGTTTATATTAATTGATTACTATAACTGATGATTGGTTTTTATAATTGATTATGATTGATCTAAGTGGCACAGTCACCGTAGTATCTAGAATTAATACTATACTAGAATTAGGCTACTAAAATTATCAAACAAATCAATTTTTGTTATGACCGAATTTCAATAATTAAATCTGTCAAAAATTAAATTTATTTCTCTGATAACTTTTATCTGAGGATTGCATAATTATATCTATGACTATATGTTTATTGACACATTTTAAGAAACACCCGGGACTCATCTGGCTTTGTCCAGGATTTTTTTTAACGGTGGTGAATAATAGATTATTTAACAGATTTCAAGCAATATAGCTTAGAGCCTTCAATAGATCAAGGTTCAGTTCAGTTCAGTTGAGAATAATTTCCATAAAAACTTTTGCCTATTTCTTGGCAAGAAGATTACTGATTTGCTTTTATAACTTATTGATCACTATTTTTGGATCTTCTTGGATAAAAAACAAAACTGATTACCTCATTCATAGTTTATTTATCTTATTTGTCACAGTCCCATCCACACTAAGTTCAACGTATTCAAGAGATTAACTCATGAAATCGGATAAAAGTAGAATGAGAAGTGGTCGGAGTTAACTTGATAAGAAATATTTATACATCCGTCCTTGTACCGCTGTATGTGTGTGTGACGACGTACCGAATTACGCGAGATATCATAAATTAACAACCGGTCAAGTAGGAGTAGGATGGGTTTCAATATAAAAATGACAAAAAAAAAAACGAAAAATCTATTTTTTTTGGACATTATCTCATTTTATTCTTTTTGATGTGGTGGTACAGTATTGAACTAGTGGTTCAATATCTATGGTACTTGCTGGTGAGACCCGGTGTTCTGTTTGATTCCTACCCAGTACAATAATTTGAGTGAACAACGAAAAAGTTTTCTGATTCTGGGTGTACTTTGTACTTGGTACTTGTCATCGTGAATTAAGTGTTTGTAAAGTCCCCGTGACAGGGATTCAATAACCTACCTTAATATGATAAGAGAAATAGTTATCCGATTACAGCTACTGCTGAACAGGGACCTCCTCTTTAACAGACTTTGGCAAGCCAGGATCGTTGAGGGATATTGCCATAATCACCACACTTGGCAGGCGGTTGGTGATGGCAGTAAGATGGGAGTGTCTTTGGCCTGAAGGTGACGCTGCTAATCCATCGGCTGTATGTCCCTAGTCGCGGTGGGATATTCTAACCACATGGCAACCGGTCGATATTATTCTATTCTTGAACAATATAAATAGCTTGCCAAGTTCTATTTAAACACATTTGGTGTAATTTTATAATAGTTAGATTGTGTTTATTAAACAAAATTTAATAACGTCTTACGTCCCCCTTAGAGACGTGTTATAAAAGAGATATATGATAAATTTCGATGACCGGTAGGGTTCCACCGTAGCCTAACTGGTAAAGGCATTAGGGGCTTAACCTAAGATGTGGGTTCGAGTCCCGCCGGTGGTCAAATTTTATTAATCTCAATTTCGAAATATAGTAAATGTTAAACTTTTCCGTAAAGTATTCACAAACATTTAAAAATTTAGTATTTTCCTTTTTCTAACAATTGAGATAGATTTCATCTTGATTCAGATCGGTTGCGCGTTGAAGTCTTTGATTCGTAATGTTAAAATACTAAACTGATAGCCGCCGCTACAGAAAGTAACGGTTGTATTGTTTGAGTTCAATCTTTGTGAGTAAAGACAGACATAGGAATAGAGAAATGTTTCTCTTGTTGTTAGGTAGGATTGTATAGTAACGGGTCGGTAACTTTTATTTATCATATTTTTATAGTCCGAGAGAGTCCAAATATCTATCCAAAAATTGGTACTAGCTCTCCTACTAATATGTCTATTTTTGTAATGACGTTTTGATGATAACATAAATAACAATTGTTTCTAGAAACAATAGGCAGTGAAACGTATGTTTTTAGATAACTATTAAAAATGTAGATTAATAAAGTTAAATCAATGAAACGGTATCAATTTATTAATCTCCGTTTTTTTTCGTAAATTGTTCTTAATTGTTTTTGTAAATATGTTTTTATTTAGAATTTCTTGATACAAGGTAATGCCGCTATCTTCATTTACTCAATAGTAATTCCCTCACAATATTTTCTTTAGAAGCCCTCACAAACAATATGAAAATAGCCGTGATATCTGCCAAATGGAATGTCCACTACACACAAGTACATATGGTAGTTAGTACTATTTGCTCCGACCTTGCGCACTCAGCTATTACCAATATTTGCGCACGCGCACATCCGTGTGGAGTTGTGGCCATTACGCGTCCACAAACACTAGGTGCAATGAACTAACATCCGACAAGATGTGCGTTCATTCAGCTTACTACGTATTATATGTGAATTAATTACATATTATTATGATGTATCACAGTTTAGATATAATAAAATAAAGATAAGCACACAGATTATTTCGCCGGGTGGTATACGATCTGGTTTACATCTCAGTGGTCGTGAGTTCGATTCTCGAGTCTTTGTGTAAAACTAACAATTTCACCTTATTTGTTCTGATAGACTTGGAGAAAATTGGTAGTGACAGACGGACAGACAGACAGACGCACGAGTGATACTATAAGGGTTTAGTATTTTCACGATTTTATTGAACCATAAAAAAGTGTAGGAAGTGCTCTAAAATGCCTTGACTTAATAATCATATACCAGAGAACGGACCGTAGGGTTTTTCATGGTGTTAAACAATTTTATTTTATATTTTATATAATTGCATGCAGCTGAGATGAGTATGCTGAGAGGGATGTGTGGTGTTACACGAATGGATAGAATTAGAAATAAGTATATAAGAGGAAGTCTGAAAGTGGCACCGGTAACTGAAAAGTTGTGTGAAAACCGGTTGTCATGGTATGGGCATGTGTTACGGAGAAATGAGGAAAATATCATGAGGAAAGTTTTGAGTATGAATGTCGATGGCTATAAGAGAAGGGGAAGACCAAAGAAACGATGGATGGACTGCGTAAAAGATGATATGGTTAGAAAGGGGGTGACTAGAATAGAGGAGTATGGAAAAAAAGCCATATTGCGCCGACCCCAAATAAATTGGAATAAGGGCAGGAGAATGATGAGTTAGTAATCTCCCAGTGAAAGTCTCGCAATTGGGCCGACACACAGATAGACTGACTTTTTTTTTAGTTTTATTTTTGTTATTAGTACCCTTTTTCATTTTTTATTACAAACAGACACTTCAGTTTATAGAAGTATCGAATATATAAATAAAATTGTTATCTATCGAAAATCGAAATTATTTAAATTCTGTTAAGATTTGTTCAATATGGGATATCAGCTATAATTATAGTCTCTCGTTAATTTAATATGCTATCAACAACACCAATCAGTAGATAAATCTTAGTTTTATTGTTCTTGTTTCTGTGTAGAAAATAAAATACACCATTTTAAAATTTGGCTTATTTATTTTTACTTTTTCTAATAATTTATTGAGTGTCACTGTATGTGAGTGTGGGTTGAAGTCTACTTTCATGTTAAGAGCTAAAGCTTACTAGGAAGAAATGGTATTATCATGTCTCTTGTACGTCAACGCCTACGTTTGGAAAGTAGGCAAAAGTATAAACAAAATTTGTTATGACCATATGAGCGACGCAGCTCTAGTTGCCGTAAAATCACTTTAGAAATTATCTATACTTATTTATGTTACGGCTAAAGGTAGGTGTGAACATAAAGTTAAGATTAGCCGGCTAAACCTAGTTATAGCCGACCACATGCGGTTAAACTTAGATCAACCTGAATAAGTCCCTGTTCAACTCCATTGGTTAAGGTTATTTTTTTTAACCACCCCAACATCTTTTTGTGCCGTGCATAGGTATTGTTTAATTTAATTAAAACCTAGAATATCACGACGCAAACTAACATATTATCGAACTTTAGCTGCTTCTCGAAGATAAACCTAAGTTTAGCCGGCTAATCTTAAGTTTATGTTCACACCTACCTTTAGCCGTAACATATATAAATCTAAAGAATTTGTATGTTCACTTTAATGCGCTAATCTCAGGAAATCCTAGTCCGATTTGAGAAATTCTTTCAGTGTTAGATAGACCATTTATCGCGAAAGGCTATAGGCTATATTTAATAGCGAAGTTCTTACGGTAAGCATGTACCTTATATGTGTACGACGTCTATGTAATAGTAAGTATTGAGAACAATAAATCTATGAAGGTACTTATTGTTTTCTAACGTTTATTTACAAGGTTAATATACCTAATCATCATCATCATCATCATCATCAACAGCCCGTTTACGTCCACTGTTGAACATGGGCCTCCTCTCAACCTAATACATAAATCTGAAAGTAGCTAATTATATAAAAAGAAACAAATAAAAAAAAGAATGAGGTAAAATGATATTTAGAATTTATTTTCGAATTTATTAAACGGATTCAGAACTTTAAACTACCTACAATATTGTTCTCAATTTTCAAAAACTACTCCGCACTGTTCCCTCACCATGGTGTCTCGCCAACAACTCGAGTTCACACAATATTTCACCTGTCGAGTTCGCGTGGGTGCGACTCACCGACACTTCGGCCATCATGGACGTAACACAAGCGTTTATGTTCCGCCACTCTATACACACAATATTGTTTATGGACGGACAGACCAAAATAAACTCACGACTTTTATTAGGTACAAAAAACGTTACATGGACTTGAACCTATTAGAATAAGTTGGCAATAAACTAGGAAAGATGTGACAAATAAAGGATATAGGTGTTAGTCATCATTTCATCAATGACAACATCATCATAGGAATGTAGTATTTCAATAAGAGTTATTGTTACGGCAGAATCATGATGGTTACTTTTATATCTCAAACAGCCAAATATAAGATAATAATTATAATCTTATCAACTATTTTTGAAATATTATTTAAAAAAAAAATTAAATCAAGGAAATTGTATAAAAACTTATACATAAAAACAAAAATTGATATATCATTATCTGTTAAGTTAATGAAAGACAATTGTGCATCTTTCAATATTTCCCTACTTCAAGTTTAAGTAAAATACTTGACAAATCAGCCATTTTCGTAGGCAATAAAATCTATTAATGTGTCGTAAACGAGCATTGGCTTTTAAAATGATCATCTTCAGTTGACGTAATCGATCTCTTACACTACAGAGGAATCTGAGGGTTAGGAGACATCGCCAAAAACCGGTTACATTAACCAATTAAATATTTACTATTAACGTCCAACAATTCCATTAGACCGGCAATAAAATAAATCATTTGATACTTAAAAATTGTTATAACCTCGAGACATAAAATTTTACGATTTTGTCTCTGGTATTTTGGCAAATTAATGAGCGTTAGACCATCGATAACGTATAATTAATTAGTTGTTTGGAGTTCGATTTCAGTTTGAAATTATGGAGCGAGTATACAAGGTTGGAGCGACCAAGTTACGAACAGAGCCAAGGGTACATGGGTGTCGGTGCTCGAAAAAAAGCAAACTGAACGTTGACGATAGAGTAAACATGGTTTAACAAAACGATGCGCACACAATCGTTGTTTGCTCGCTCATCGACCAGCTGGTAGCCTGTTCCACTTCAAGATTGGGGATTGAGAAAATATTGGACAACGCTACCTCTATGATATACGATCCAATTACTAATACAGGTAAGATTTTAATAGCTTTTATATTACACATAACACAAATAACAGAACAAATGTTAACGATGAAAGTACATTTTGGTTTAATAGTATAATTCGTCTAATTTATTGAATTCTTGCAGGCATTGTTAAGTGACATGAATTCTTTTAAAATTCATTTACAAACGTAACGTTGTCAAAGTTATGGCACATACGTAGGCATTGGACGGGACTTTGATTTTTTCATCAATGTGATTTAAGAAAACTGTAATCTTTTAACACAATATGCAAGATAATATTTGTGAAGCAGTCAACCGACTCACCCAAAGTCTGTGGTGTCAAAAATAAAACTTATTTATTACATCTATACCAGTTTTAATATATTTATAATTATTACTAGTTTTAATGCAACAACGTGAGTACCTACTTTCTATGCTAAAACACTTATCTATTCGTTTATTATCATTATCAGTCTAGACTTTATTTAGCAATAATTTCTCTCCTTATCTTTATAAATTTAGAGCATTTTAAATTATTTTTATTTTCTCAATTACCTTGAGTAAGATCGAGTTTTGCAGTTTTATTGCTTTAGTTGAAAGTAACTTCCGCAGTAGTTGTTTGTGAAGTGTCCGGTGATAAGTGAAGTAATGGTAGAATCGATTTGTTGATTAATTGCATCGTAAATTTAAATGTCAATAAATGAGTGTTTGTGAAGTGTTTCGATTCGATTTTACGGTTAGCCAGTTTGGTCTATATTTATATTTTGTTGGTAATCTCGTCGGCATGCTTTTCTTTGACCTAATTAATCTAAGTGTAAATATTGTTTAAATGACTCAAAATTTGTAACTATTTTAAAAGTGATCATCAAAATCGAGGCAGAATATGCTCCTCACTAAAATATGTTAAAATGTATGAGACATAATGAAATATGAATATCATAATTGGAATATTGCAGTACATCAATGGCTCAGTTGCTACGAAAGTGTTTTCGGAGATCTGGAATTCAGGGTGCGATTTTCAATCGGGACAATGATTTGTGTGAAACACGGATAGCTTAAGTTAATTAATTGTTTGAAAAGTCCCTCGCGACTCCGGGATTAATTTTCCTAGTGTAGGTTGTGTTTCCTAGTTGTCTCTAAAACATAAAAAAAGCCATTTGTTTTGATTAACCTGTTTATTCGTTAAGAATTCGTTGTTTGATTATTTAATTCTGTATTTACTTTGATAATGTTTGTCGATATGACAACTTACCGAGCAGTCGCCTCGTCGTCGCGTCACTCTGGTACCGTGGGCGTCACTTGGCCTCATACGAAAAACATTTCTACATTCACCATTATTTGGCAGATATATTATATCTATATTAGATATATACAAAAAAATCTTTCCTGCATATCCATTTTTACGACTTATTTCAATTCAAAACAAGTGATAGAATTGATTTTACTATATTTATCGTGGTTTTGTAATTATTTCAATCTTATAATAAAAGCTTGTAGCAGCTCCCACTGCTTTGTTTTACGAGCACTTTGAAATTAACAACTATATATTTATATTTATTTATGTACTTGCAATAAAAATATCCAGTGTATAGTTCAATGATTGTTTGTTTCATTAATAACTGTAATAAATATTTTAGGTCACACGAC
Organism: Nycteola revayana; assembly: GCA_947037095.2. Lineage (NCBI taxonomy): Eukaryota > Metazoa > Arthropoda > Insecta > Lepidoptera > Nolidae > Nycteola > Nycteola revayana. The sequence goes on from OX344840.2 coordinate 10,385,314, forward strand.
ATTTGAGTGAAAAAAATGCCGATTGTATAGTCAAAAAAAAAGTCTAGTTGGTCCAATAAGGTCATCATCATCATCGATCTGTATAATGCCCACTAGTGAACATGGGGTGAACTTCGAAGGGCTAGCCATAGTCATCACGGACTAAAGGTAGGTATGTCTATCGGAATCCAGTTCTAGCTATCCTACGCAAGTTTTGGCTGTGTTGTGTCCGACTTAGAACAGACCACCCTATATCTTCCTATAGGTGTCATAAGATGCGACTTAGTGATATACCTACAGCTGATGGACACACAAACAGCATCTATTAGATCAAGGATCACCATCTGATCCGCCTGCCAAGTGGTGGTTATGGCAATATCCTTAAAAGACGCTGGCTTACCAAGGTCCATGTTCAGCAGTGGACGTAAACGGGCGGATACAGTGCGCAAGTTAGACAGGGTATGGGCAGCAGTATTGAGGATCATACTCAAAAGAACATATCAAATATTTTTTTAGGTCTATACATATATGTAGGTCAAAACAATCTTGTATGCCACCAGCATTGAACAAGAATAAGTTAGTAAATAATTAAAACCGATACCAAAGGGACTCAAGGAATGTGGAATGAATTGATTGCGTTAATCGTCGGTTCAGCAACGTGCGACACGTGTTTGCTTGTCTTTACGTCAACTGCTAATGTATTAACATAACTTACATATCACGTGTATATTCCCGCTGGTTCATTACTGAGCAATGCGGTCTGCGCTTGCGCTGGTGTGGGTTGTGACGAAACACTCGCCTACGACGTCTACAATACACCCGATTAAGTTGACACGCCAAAATCAGACAAACAAGGGAATAGGGAGAAAAACAGTCATATTATTATAATTGTTGTAAAAAAAGTTCTCAAAAGTAATTAAAAAGTCAGTTTGTAACAGTTTGAAAATTTTGATTGAAATATATTTATTTTGGAGGAACACGAAATACATTTTGTGAGGACACGGTAGGTCGTACTGATTAGATGAGGCTTGTGGTTATGACTGGTGAAGTAGCAAAAGCCTCGTGGATGCTTACATAAATGTCCGTCATATAAAAGAAAAACATTTCAAAGACTTCGTTTCTCTGTAAATAATATTTTTTATGGGGTTTCTTAATTGTTTCACAGTTGTGTTTTGTGCATTTGAGTTTTATCAATTAGAACGTACCAATTAATTTTAAATATGCTTAAAACTGCAATACCCAACAACAGTAAGATAACTTACAACGGAAACGCGTGTCGCAGTACCGCAAGTAAACCTTTCATAAACGCGGTATCAAACAAAATTAAGTTGGCTATTTTAAGATTGCAATTAACAAGGCGAGTTGTTAAAAAGTTGAGTCTCGTTAGTGGAGTCGGACAAGAACTGACATGTCTCGAGCTTATCGATGGCGATAGCGATCGGGAGATAGACTCGCGCCGCCATCTGCACCGCGCTCGTCGTACCGGGAATCATTTTTGACATGTATATGTCTATCTAAATATCAATATAAATAACAATCAATTGTTGTTCGTCAGCCTCGAATGCGCGAAAATTGCAAGGCCGATAAAAGTTTATTTTTTCTATTTCGCCTCAATAGTGGACTGGTTTTAAGACGATAATACAAAAAATCTATAAACAGCTACAATAATGTATATATCACTAATTCAGTGTACAAAATATTCTAACTAGAACCATGAACTGCGAAAAACTTTAATACGCATTATATTAATAATGGTTATTACAGTTTTTCGTAGTTCATAATTATTAAAAGATCACATCTTATCACTGCAACATTTGTGGTGTACGATAACGTAAGCTCTTCTTCTATCTGCAATCATTGCGGTTCCAGCCTACTGGCTATCACTGCCATTCATTGTTTTTCAGTGACACATTGAATTCACTTAAGCTATTAGTATTTCTTCATAACGATCGTTAGTTGCCATACTGTCGGTTTAGCTAATTATCTGGCTATAATGGGTCTATTTGACTGATTTATACGACCATTGAAGAATGCCTTTACAGGCAGTTTACCATTAGTTATAATTGTTTTAATGGAGTACGGTATATTTTTATTACAAGACGTCACGGTGGAGGGGTAACCTTTTTGTTAACGGTACACTGTTTTTATCTAAAATTGTTCGTTATAAAATATATACTTTATGACTTTTATTAAATTACTAGCAGTCCCGCGTGGGTTCACCCCATCGCGTGAAAACCTTGACACTCACAAATAATGTGGGTTTTTATTGATAAAATAATTTGCGAAAATCTTTTCAGTAGATTCAGAGATTAAATTCACAAACATAAACTCCTTATAATGTTAGTATAAATGAAGAGTTTTCTATTGTTTTATTATCGAAAAATATGATAATATACAGCCGACAGATTTTTTTGAATGTAGAAATAAGTATTCCTCTACCGGAATTAAAAAGCATTAATGTGTTTTACCATCGTCTTGATGTTTCGCGGTCATGATTTTGTTACTAAGCGGTTAAGTCATCTCAATGAATGAAATGGCAAGAACCAGATAGATTTTATCTGTAAACCGTAGCGCGGTGTTACGATCCAAGCAGCTAAGACGCGAGTGAAACCGCAGGACGCATTTAGAACATACAAATAGACAAATAAACGCGTGTCACACTGTTTGAGTTCTTCCAAAAGTATGCCCTTTCGAGTGTCATCGAGATTCGGGCCGAGTGGAGTGAAATCGTAGCGACATGTCGGGCGCTGCGTCGGGGTCGGCGGCCGCAGATGTGAGCCGTTAATTACAATTTCGCCTGTCACGCCTGCTGCCTTGCTTAATGTTCGGATTAACTTTATTAAAATAAAATCACAACTTAGAGGCGGTTGGATAGAACTTTCTTTTGAATTCCTTATTTGGGCCTTTTAATTGTTAGCAACTTTGTAATTGTTCTGTTTTGTATTTGGGCAACGGTGTAATGCATTCACACACAGATAAAAATTGAAAACTAGATAATCGAAATTTAAATAACCTATATTTTTTAAAGAAAATTTTACTAAATTAAATGTTGGTAGTGACAGTTATGAATTACTTTGATTTACTCACAGAACGGGTAACAGATACTATTATAATTAAATCAAACAAGATTATAACAAAACTGTATCTAGTTATGATAATAAATAACTACCTACTGGTTGCAGAAACAATTAAACCGATCAATATATATCATCGACAACAGTCAATATCTTCCTTCATTTACTGCAGGAAGCAGGTGTAAAGAAAACGAGTCGGCAAAATTACATCGCAGCTCACCTATGTGTTATAATTATTGTTTTGTTAGCCATAATCGTTGGGAATTAATCTAATTATCAACGAAGCTATGAATGCTGATGCTTATTAACTTTGCTGGGGATATCTGCGGAATCATTGGGACGATAGGTGAAAGAAACAGTTTAAGTTAACTTTATTATGTTTTTGCTTATATTTATGAAAGTAAATAAGTCCAAATATATTCTTAATAAAGTTTCCAATTGTATAAGAAATACCATAATGTATATAGTAAAATATCAAGGTACATATTCTAGAATAATAGATACTAAAATCATAACATTTATTTTTTGGTTTCGACATAGCTCGTCGGTAAAACCGAGTGATAGCAATTAAGTATATCAAAACAGGGCTATTAAAGTATAGCGTGCTCTTGAATTGCTACAGCTCGAGCAATATATTACACGGGTTCGCGCAAATCTAGTAACCAGTAGCCTTTGGTAGCGCAATTGATATGATGCTGCTCCGCCTAAGGCTAAATTAATTCGAGCCATCACGCGATAGCCCATAACATGCATCATACATTGACGCGATGAAATTATGATGACTAGAGCTGCTGGTGGCCAACACGCAATGGATAACCTCATGTTAAATAGCAATAGATTAAAGTTATGTAACACGTACGCCTAATTGTTGTAATTAAGATGCGATGTTTAGAAATCTCAAAACGTTTATGTAAGACGAACAGCACATTCAGGTTGTACTGTAACTGTAGACATGTATAATCCGTGCAATCATAACGCTACTAAGCCTGAGGTGGTAGGAATAACAATAAAATTTCTAAAACGATATAATTAACAAGATATGTTTTACTGCTGTTATCTTTAATAATCTTGGTGCGCTAGCCGCAGCACCTAGTACATTCATCACATCACAGCTCCAATTAGAGAACAACAGCGTCAATCGCAAGAGAAAATGCCATTGGGCAGCGCGTGGAAGCCGCAATATAAATGTGGCAGTAGTTACTCGGTCAGAATTAATTGACCGTCGCTTCCCACTGGCTATAAACTCTCTAAACCGTATCGAGTCTCCCAAACACAACTCCACTACATCCTGAAAACGACGCGTGCACACAGCGCTCTGCCGTGTCGTTTCTATAGTCTATTCGTACTTACTTGAACAACTTGGATGCTAAATTAAAGTTTATTGACGTCAATGAGTATTGAGAGAATATTTTGTTACGTAATGTAACACAGCATCACTTAATAGGCACACACTACCTAGGTAGATCCAACCTTGTAAAATAATAATAATATAAGTGTTATTTTTGGGAAGAATTTTCAATGTCATTTTGCAAAATATGCAAAAAACAAAGGACTAAAAAAATTAAGAAACTTACTAACACATTGTAGTTTTGGTTAAGTTTATCAAATTGCTTGAGGGGTTAGTTTAATGACTAATTTGGGTATTTATACAATACATAAACATGGATAATTGATAAAGAAGGTAAAAAGAATAAACATCTGTTTGTTAAATTTTATATTTCTCTGGATAGTATAAAATAAAAAATAAAATAAAAAAAGTTTTTATTCACGTAAACCTATTACAGGCATTTGTAAATAGTCAAAACATATTTGGCTTATTTTCGATTTAATTAATCAATTTTATTTGTTTATTGATACGTATAATAATAGTTTATATAACTTTAGCCTAAAAGCTGTCAGGTATGAAAGTACAATATTATTTTATTATTTTATATCTATGATTAAATCTAAGTTCTGTCCTTTGAGTATGTTATTATTTAGACGGACCATAAGTATCTCGACGAACGCGCTTTAGTGCTACCACCGGATCCAATACGCCCCAACTGAGAAGATCCGGCGAAACAAACTCAGTGGGGTTACAAACTCAGTGGGGTTATAGTTTAAGTCAATATGTTTTATATTAGCTTTATATTAAATCTTGTGACATACATTTGAGCTCTAAATCATAATATTGTAATTTTAAAAATACTTATTGATAAAAAATTGAATTCAGAAAACATGTATTGTCTCTTTAGTATTTATTAAGTTGGAAAATTCCTAAGCGTCATCTATAACGCGGCTGTGCACTGTGTCTCATTGAGTGTAGCTGGAAAGCACTCCGAGAAGTTTTGACTTTGAGAAATTAATTGGCGTAACGGCTATATTTTTAATTACCGGATTTTGGAGCATTACGCTTGAACCACTCGTTGCTGGCTCTAATGTGTACCCTGCTTAGTTTCGATCTAATTGAGTCTCATGGTTTACCCGTTTGCGATAAAAAAAAACTTTTTTTTTAATCCAACGAATATACGTTCTTACATTTATTTTATTTTCCTTATTACTTTTGTAGATTCAAAGTTATCAAAGCAATATCAGTGATATTAAATCGAGATAGGTTACATGAGCAAACACGACTCATAGGAACGTAGAAGCTGTTGCGCACGCGCATCTCAAGGAGATCTGGCTCAGCCACACCCACTAGGAAGCTCACGTGGCACCTACTGATCAACCTGTTAGTTTGCTCGAACATCTTGATTCATTTATATCTTTATCATAATATTTGCCCATATACTCAGTACCTACATTTAAAGGTGTTTCTTCATGGACATCTAAAAATGGAAAGTATATCATTATAGTGCACAAATGTGTACGCAAACATAGGTATATTCCTATGTATCTGGTGGGACGGTTCTACTTATAAGTATTGGTGAGAGATCAGGTGCAGATCTTACAGCTTAACGTGGTCTCCGAGACACGGGTGAAACACCACCAACTTTCTGACTAAAAAAAATTGGTAATACAATTTTAAAAGTTATTTTTTCCAGCCCGGGGAACGAACCCGAGCTCTCGGTAGTAATAGTGGAATATAATACCGCTACACCAACTATTTATATGTCAAAAGCAATCGTTATTGCTGTTGGGTAACTAGTTAAGTTATTGTATCTACGAAAGACATTTATCAAGCAATTAAAGACCTTAAAAACAAATAGGCTTAATTTTTAGCGATTTATAGGTATATGATGTTGACGTGAAGCAAAAATAAATAATGTATTTAACTGTTTACTTGCGCAAGACGTCACGCACCGCCATTAAAGTCTTAAAATACTACTGATTTATGGGAACCTCTTAAAACGATCATTAAAGTTTTCCACAAAAAAAATTTCAAAATATAGTTCCTTATGCTATAGTGATTTGTCAAATTAATGTGAAAGATAAAAATAAGCGTCTTTTCGACAACATTTTTTTTTATTTGCACGCCATGGCATATATAAGTTGATGTAAAGTCATCAGCTGTTTGCTGTGACGTAAACTTATTACATTTAAAATTACTAACTAGTAACCTAGTTAGTAATTTTAAGGTTAGGGCCTATAAATCCTATTTTATATTTATTATTTAGAACGCCTATAGTTTCCCAGAGCGATAAATTAAGTTATTATAGGTATATAAAAATAAAAATGAATCACCAAAATTTATTTACGCGCATAATAATATGGTAAAATCGTTCTCAAATAGAACGATTTTACCAATTTGGTTAAATCTTTTTTAATCGTAAGTATGGAGACAAGGTTTGAATAATAGTTTTTTTTTTAATTCACGGCAAATGTGAATAAGACGGCACGGGCACGACGCTGGGCATAAACAGCTAGTTATTCATAAATAAATTGGTTTCTTAGGCAATCATTCCAATTTCATAAAGTTGTTCAATTTCGATGTTGAGTACTTTTCCTGATGACAACAGAACTAAAAAAAACTAGGTATGTAAACTATAGTCCAACTAGAACATTGTAGACTGTATAATCCGATGCAATGGATAGTCTTTATTTCCAAGTGTAATTGATAGACCATTCCAAAACGAGATCACCAAATACCTACTCATATATTATCCAATCTCATATACATTCGAGTCCAAGCCCTAGGAGGTGTAATTTGTTTGATAATATTGAAATTCACTCATAAATCTCAATTTGATTCGAACAACAAATAAGAACGATCGTAAAACAATTTAATGTATTACTTAGCGTATAAAATTGATTCATTGTTTTAATATGATAATCTCGTTTGGACAATCATTTGATCATTTGAATATTATAATGATCAATCATCGTTCGTGATGCACATGCCAAGACGAGGCTCTTTCTTCCGTGATGCATTTGTACCAAAACTATTAACAACTTTGTTTATTTCGTAAACTATTGTTATTTTTTATTAATAGTAAACAAAGTAATACGGTTACTTTCGTCAACACGATCAGATAAAATGTCTCCAAACGCATAAATTCCACTGCTGAATATGGGCCTCCTCCCGAACGAAGATTCTGCCATATTCACCACGGTTGTCAGGCGGGTTGGTGACAGCAGTACTATGATGTAACACACAAGTAAACCCTGCTACCCGTTCCCTGGTATACGCTTGTTATAGGCAGATGCTGTTATAAAAATCGGGACCAACGCAAAGACTTAACGTGTTTTCAGATGCACGGTGAATAATCACTCAACCTACCAGACCTAAAAAGAAATTTACAACTTCACAATAATCATGGGTACTTGCAATTATTTTAATGAAGCTACTTAAAATCTTTATGTTATAAAAAGTATTGTAACAATACCAAAAGATAGATTCATATACTTAGTTGTGACTGGTTGTTTCTAATACGACAAGCACAAAAAAGACCTTGTTTTTATACATCATAAAATGATTCACTGTTTTATAATGTTAATAAGAAACGATTTAAATATTTAGAGTGTCATCTTTGGCCGCACGTGCCGACAACACAAAGCTTTCGTATGAAGTTTATTTTTTCAATACAACTCCGTACATATTAAATATTGTAATGTATGCAAATGTTTGCTAAAGATCTGACCGGAGTTTATTCTCTCGACTTAATACTAGGGCACCTTACGAATTGCAGTCAAATTATCATAATTGAGAAAAAGTTAAATAATATTCATGACATGTTAATTTGTTGGTTTATAAGTGTTAAAGTTGTATAATTGAATGTTGTCAGCTCAAACGGGCTCGTGGCTTTGTGCTTGCGTTTTTACGAGTCTGTTTGTTTACGTTTTAGTTTTACACGTGTTTAATTCTGTGGTTTGCGACTTATTGGTTCTACATCCAGAGAAGTTTCTGCGCTTGTTTTCTTTTTCTATTAGCCTATGAGATGATTGAATTATAGAAAAAAAAAAATATCTCTAAGGTGCCGTACAAAGATGAGATCTACAATGCCAAAAATAAAACTGAAACAGCATACATTTATATGCATACATATATATTTCTAATTTAAAATATGTGTATAATAATACACTAAAAATAAAGTAATATTAGACAATCCAACTCAAAAGGCATTTCTGGGAATCCAAAGTAACCTTAAAAACAGTCGCACCTGCTAGTAAATCAAAACAAAGTTGATAACTAAAACATAACACTATAAAACACCAATTTCATCATTATCTTCTCGAAAGACTATAACTATAAAATAAAAATTCACCAACACATTTTCTACATATGGTAAATTTATTATATAAAAATACCGAAGCTACCGTTACTAACATCTTTGAGAAATCTAACAAGGTCGTGGACTACGAAATATATTAACTAGTAGGAGGTGGTCTCGCGCCATTTTATGAGAATATAACATCATAAAATCTTTTAAAATACGGTGCTGCTCACAAAACGTTCGATTTCATCAGTGTTCCTACTAATAATATTGTCATATATTTCGAATTCGCTGATAGTATCTTTTTTCTGTTTAAAATATGTTTAAATTTATCATAATTGCTTTACCAATTTTGAATAGAATACTTTATTATGATTTAATAATAATATTAAAGCTATCTGTAATAAATACTTTGAGGACTACAGAAGAAATAAAGACAACTAAATAATATCATGCTAATTTATTTGCCATCTGCCAGCATGTACAAAAGTAAGACTTAGGTATAGGTATACAAAAATATAAATATTTACTATTAATTAAATATAGGTATTGTGTTATCATACACATACGATATTTAATGGCTAAATTCAAACGAGAGCGACACTACTTATGCAATGCATAAATCTCCAGCTCTCTTCAATTTTGAAGACGAAATTGGCTGTTGCGTTGTGATTTAATTATAGTCAATGCATGGTTAGCAAGGTGTCAGCAGGATCTATGATCGATAGAAATATTTATTATCTAGACTTAATCGAACAAATACTACTACCATTGGTTTTCGCATACAACACTTAACATTTCTGTCTAAATTAATCGGTATTTACCGTTGTGGTTTCTCTTACAACAACTTATATCTTTACTTTTGACATTTATTGCGAGATTCCCAAGGTAGTTAATTAACGTGGTTATCTTTTTTATTTTTAGTATAAATTAGAAATAAAACAAGTTTTATACATATTTTTACAATAAATACGTTATTTACTATTAAATCCATTTTGTTGTTTGGAACTCAAAAATTCTGTGCTTAAAATGTTTTCCTCTATTTTATATGAAGTGATATAGTAGTTAGTTTATGTGCTGCAAAATTTTCTTATTGGGATTATTAATGTCATAAATTTGCCAAAAAAAAATTAATTTATTCCGAGACGCTAAATTGTGACATTCCAAATTCCTTTAAACATGATAACTCAAACAATAAAAAAAAACATCTTCGATTATAACTTGTCCTTCTAAGGATCTGTAAGTATCAAGTCAAAACTACACCGATACATCATTCAAATTAAAGCAGTTAAGAATAGTACTCGAATCGAATTCACTTCATTTCCAAAGCTTCTAACCCGTTCGTAGTAGTGCAAGTGTGCTCCGGGCCTATGCTAATACACTCGCAGCATGCACCCGTGTTACGTGCGGTAATGGGACCACTTCTAGCAATTTCCAGTTCGTTCCAGAGCATTTTATTTATATCAGCAGTAAAGTGAAGCTGGTTTGATTGACCCACAGTTAAAGGGAGCTGACAACCAAACAACTTTTAGACTACAAGCGTATTTTCGTGGGTAAATTGAATTGTAATTGGAGGAATTTGTAGGCAATGGTCTGTAACGGCTACTGGGTTTGGTCTTAGAGTCCATAAATGTCAAATTTAAACTCATGAGTTTAGAATAGTACTCAAAGATAAATGTACGTAGTTGGGTACTGACTGATATATTTATGTATGACAATTCCTTTAATCTCAGTCAGTGATAAGTTGCTTGATTATAGAATACGTATCTAAGTATCAACTAAATAAAATATATAATGACAGAACTAAAGGGGTTTTACATACTTTAATATGGCAAAGGAAATTTTTAATGCCATACACTTCTGCCTCAAAATAATAAATTCTTCATATTTATAGTGTAGTTCTTCGTGGTAAGCTATAACTCTGTCTTGATGATAATGTTTTTTTTTTCTAAAAAGTACTCAGCAAGGTTACTATTACGTTACCGTTACTATTTTTACGTTTTATATGAAATAGAATAGAATATTTATTAGCATTATAATATAGTATCTAACCACGTGACAGTTTGTGAATATAATTAAAACAGGTTTGCCACTATTACTACGAAACTAATGACCTTTTTCTAAAATGTCAAAAATACGGATACATTTACAACTAAAACTAATAATCACTTTACGACAATGTTTAGTTATTCTAATTAGTTGCAAATCATCTGTTTTATGTTTCGATCAACCTTGAAAAATATTTGTTTAGAAGACATTTATTTTTTCTGCTTCTATTAATTGGATAAAAATAGACCAGCTATAAGAGGTTTTGCTTCTAATTAAGTAAGTGACATAAATAATTATAATAAAGTTATTGATAGAATGGATAATGAAATAGTGCGGCTGACATTGTGCGTAGAAGGTGAACAAGAACGAACTGTATATGGGTTTCAAACCAATGTGGTACATGTACCTAAAATGTAAATTTGGAAAAAAAGTGGCAGGACATAGTTTTGGCACATGACTTTGTTGTGAGATACTCGTAGATTGCATTTCTTAAATTTGTGACTTGTGTCACTTTGATCCGCAACTATAGGTAATAGTACGATGAATGTAGGTACGAAGTTCTTTATTCGAATGTCAGTGCTAGTACTAAATAGCAGCATACATGGAATTTAAGCACTAGGACTAAAACTTGAAAGGAAGTATGACATAGTAACGACATGTCATGCTCCTACCAAAAATATGTTTTTTAATATTTATTATCATGAGAATAAATACAGTGGAGTGTCCTCGATATATATTGCCTAAGTCAAGGCAGGGAAGATGGGTCAACTTATCTCAAGTCATGGCTGCGACCACTGACTTAACTTATGAATAGGATCGAAGGTGAACGCGTGTTACGCAAATGAGTGGAACAAATGTTCACGGCCGCGGAATTTTATACAGTTATGCATCGATCGCAGAAAAAAGGTCCGATGTAAAATCCAGTAAGCAGCAGTTATCTAAGGCGCAATTACCTTCGATAATAACAGTCGGTGGAGACGCGCCGCTGTGAGGAGCTGACATCCGTCGCGCATGCGCCTCGGGGCTGCCTAAACGTAACCGGTCACTATAATAATTGTTCGCCGTTTTCATTTAACAACTTTTTTTTTCATCCACCATTAACACGCCGCGCGTCTCGACCGATGCGAGACCGCAGCTCCAGGCGCAATAATTTATTGCCGATTTGAAGGAAAATTGGTATTTTGTTGTAAAATATAATACGCCGCCGTCGCAGTTTAATTCCCATCGTCCTCAGAAATTTCTGCTTCGATTCCTTCGATACCATTTATAGAACACACACGGCTCGTTTACGACTGCGCTGGTTGCATGTACGCGGAATGAATCGGGAGGTCTTTCGATAGGCCTGCTGAGGATTAAAAGTAATTATATGACGGCTTATCGTAGCGAGTCATAATATACGCATATGTAATCGGACCTCGTTAGCGGCGAAACCTCTCTGCGGAGACCAGATAATAGAAATGTTGAAAATAAAAACTGGTATTTATGTTCAGCGGAGTCTCCGGAGCTGTGAGTTCACGCCAACTTATTATTTTGAAGACCAGCCAACGTAAACGGGCGTTGGCTCGCCGCCAGCCTTATATGGCCGTAAAAAATACCGATAGGTTTAATAAAAAACAACTAATTACATATCTTCATTTGACCGTGATGCGGTGTTGGTTTTTGCGATGTGTCGCGGATGGCTGGGCTCTACAGCGGGCTGGGAAATGCTGCGAAAATATTGCCAACGTACCAGCATTGTAATTACACCCTGCACCGCCTTATATGGAGGACCAGCGGTCAAAGACCGCCGGAGACAACGAGGTTCACACCTTACCTTCCTTCTTTTCAACACTTTGTTGGTATGAATCATTGTTCATATGTCAGCTGACACATTCGAACTAATGTACCCAATATTGTTCACAATACTATAGCAACAAATAAAAACAAAATCCTTATTAACAATCTTATACTTGGGCTACTATTGATTGATTACACTTAAATTTAAAAAAATCAAAAATTATGTGTTTATAGCCAAATAACTTTGTTTCAATTCTTAATTGATTGTTAATTTATTTAAAGCGAAACTATTTCTGATAAAAAGCCATAAATGGGAATTATCTTTGATAGATAAAAATGACTATTGGCATCATCCTGTGCAAGTAGCGAGTAGCTGAAACGCTACACGCTGTAAGCGGCGAGATTCTGCACACACTCGATAAATGAATATCGATCGATTCAGGTAATTGTGCACGCAAAAACGATGTCGACTGCGACTGTGGTTTCACAAGATATGAGCGATGAGCGGTAGCAATAGCGATAACATCTTGAGTCGATGCTATAAGGTGCCTTTGCGTGTATTACTTATTTAGTTTCGAAACAACTTTGTTCAACTGTTACTGGATATTTTTTATGGACAAATAAAAGGAATCTCGCTTTAGTATAAACGATATTTAAATTTCATATATCGATCGACTCCAGCTTGATTTGAAGCTTTTAATGCTAGATTATAGTGGTTCTTGTTTTCAAACTATGAGGACTAAACGTTAAATGTTTAAATCAATTTATAACTATGCCATTCTTACAAGTGAGTGTTTCATCTGAACTGAAGCTTATAGGCAATTAGTCATTTTTTCATATAACTAGTGTTGTCCATCAATCTTGGCTACCGTCATAACTTTGACATTTCCCATCTAGCCGACTGGACTGTCAATGTCCGTCACAGTCTAGCGGTGACGGACTATCGCAATTAAAGTTAAAACAGTTCTCTCCAAATCTCGTTCGTGTTCATACAGTCTTACCGCTGTCACGGTCCACACGCCGGCCGAGGCTCTTCAACGAATTGTTTATTTTAACTGTTATTTTCCTTTAGTACTACACCTACTTGCTTAATGGTGCGCACATGAAACTCTTCTATATTTGAATAGGATTTTATTTTAATTATTATAATATTGCGTTTCCCTTATTTAAATTTTGATTAAATTAATTCCGACTACTTGGATAAGATGAAATATCTAATTTGGTTTCTGTATTTTTTTCCGATGTACGAAGGGACAATATTTATGTACTCAGCCACGAAGCTTACCATAACCCATAACTGCATTTATTAGTAATATTATGGTGGTGACCAATTGCTTAGTTTCTTTAGAATAAGATAATTTTATTTTATACTATTTAGTTGCTCTAAAATTCAACTTAAACTTCCTTAACGGTCACTGCCTTATAAAATATATATCATTCGTAATTAAAAGAACCTTGTTACCTTGTTTAAGAGGCTATATTTCATTTTTGTTATCTTTTTAAATATTTAATTAAGTTCATTAAGTTTTAACTTTAACTGTTATTCTGACAAGTACATATAACACTCAGTTAAATTAATTTCACTAGAAATTATACTTTTATAGTACCTACCTAGCATTTACTGCGTCTTTCCTTCTTTGAGTTAAAGTTCCACTTGTACAGCTTGGCAAAAAAGTCTAGAAACGAAACTAATTTTTTGTCTGGCAACATTCCCAAAATAATGTCATTTCTTAATAAACAAAATTATAATCAATAAGTAGAATTACTTATTGATTTGAAAAAATAATACATAAATAAAATAGGAATAAATATATATCTAAAAAAAACCAGGTAAGTATCAAGATTAGGTTTATATGCTATTCGGTTGCAACGGGTTGCCACACAAACAACACAGTGGCGCCCCCATTATTTTCTACTCTTTTTTGCCAAGCTGTATGTACCTACTGTAGTTGTAATTGTTAGGTATTAGATAAGTTTAAGCTTAATCGTTTTTTTTGTTTTTGTCCGCTTTTCTTCTACGTCTCGTACCAAATATTTATGCATTAGATCTCACGCATTGCCCGATTTCGTTATATTTATCCGAGTTCCTCACAAAAAGAGCCTACTGCGTCTGCGCAGGTATGACGTAGTCATATAAATTATCTAACACGCGATAAATGAATATTTAACACGATAATAATGTAACCACTTACATGTTAGACGCCTCTTTAATATGATTCCTACATATTAAATTATCGCAGACCAATAATTCCACACATCTGAAATTGGAACCAATATATTCTCTTATATATTGTTTCCGATTTCAGATGTGTTTGGAAATAATTGTTTTAATACAAACTGGTACATGGTTATTATGTTTGAAATTATTGGAATAGTTTTCTTCAATTTGGTAAAACTATATTATACCAGATGATATACATTTATTATTTATTGGTTTTTTGTTACGAAATTCATGTAAATATTTGTTTTAGGTTTTAAAATATGCTAAATGTAAAAATTGTTGATGTATTGGGATATCTACTAGTTAAGCTAGAATTAAAATTGTTACGATTTTTGCAGCATATATATAACACAGTCAGGATGTTTTGTAGTTATAATTACAAGTCTGTGAGTGTTAATGATGCGGAGTAATTTCATATTTGGACGTTCGTATCAATAATGTAGCATGTTTGTGTGTCTGCAGACGATGGTTTTTCAGCATGTAACATGCTAATCATTGTTGTGTTAGTTATGGTGGGTGCGTTTGTAGTCTGGCTCTAATCCTGGAATTATTTTTACAGGATGTTTTTTTTTTAATTTTTAAATTAAATATTTTGGACGTTTAATTGTAACCACTTTTGTGATTAACGCAAAATTGCAGTTTGATACGATTGAATTAATTAATTAATTAAATTAATAATTTCACGTTTCAGAATTCCGCAGCCAATTTTTTGATGATTGATGTTGTGTACACAGGTACACGGGGGGTGGGTAAAGAGTTACAAGATAAGGATGGCTAGTGTTTAATACATACTGTATTAGATTAGCTATCATTGTATTTAAACCTCTAAGCCACTAGACATCAGGTGGATAGGGATCATTTGCCTGTTAACAAAAAAGATTGAAGAACCAGTTAGATTTTGCCGTTGGGCCGCAGCCTGCTAGGGCGTCGGACTTGCGATCATGTGGTCGCCGGTTCGATCCCGACCTATTGCACTACCGACGTGAGCCCACTCGTAACACAAACATTATAGCTTAGCACGAGAGGTTAACAGGAATACTAGTAGAGTGCAAAAACTTAGATTACTATGTTATATGTTCTACTACATTCATTATCAACATCATCAGCCCGTATAACGACTACTGCTGAACATGGGCCTTCTCTCAATGGAGGATTTTGGCCATAGTCACCACGCTTAGCAGGCGGGTCGGTGACCGCAGTATTTTGTTGTAACACACATGGAATCGCTAATGCCCGTTCCCTGGTATACGATTGTTATAGATGAGGTTATAACAATCGGAAATAACGGCTTAACGTGCTTTCCGAGGCACGGAGGGTAGTCCCTTAACCATCCAGACCCGGAAAGAATCATGGGGATCGAACCCACGACCTCCGAGATTTAAAGCGAGCTAAATACCGCTACGCTACGAAGGTTGTCTCTCTCTACTACATTAACATCTTAAAATACATATTTTTCTTTCCTACAATGTTAAAGTAGATAACTTTATATGTCAGCTGTACACGAATATGTTAGCGTTACTGTCGAAGATGATATTCAAAGTGAAGTTCTCCCATTGACAAGACTACGCCAATCTCTAAAGGTTGTATAAGATCATCACGATAATGAAGGCACCGCACAGCCCACCAGCCCATAAATACTTCGAGCTCAATGGTTCTCAATAGTCGGGCTAGTTTCACAATTTTTATAAAGGAAGCGGTGTACGACCAATAAACACGACGCAGTATCGCGGTCGATCCTACGCACTAGATACAGCCTGAATAGCCGGAGTGTGCAGACGAGATGGTGTTGAACGATGCTGCGGCGGCACATCTCGACTTACACTTACAAGACTTTTAGTTGACTAACATTATTGAGTGATGTGCATCACTGATAAAACACAGAATCTATACTATTAATATTATAAGGCTAAATAGTTTGTTTGTTTCTTTTATTTGAACGCGCTAATATCAAAATCCGTGATTCCGTTAAAAGAAAAGAAAACACAAATAGAAAGATACGTAGATTTCTAATCGTGAAAGATTTTTTTTAAAATTAGGAGTGACATAGGCTTTATTGCGGGTGAAACCGCACGCGAAACTTGATAGTTGAATCATATCAATCATAAGATTCCAAATTGTAAATTTGTATTTCTGCATTATAGTGGAGCTATATCGCAAGTTACAATTTTTTTTGAAGTATGTTGTTAATCATTAAAATAGTATTGACAGTTTCATTGAATCGACTTTAAACCTCTCCGAGAATACACAGTATTACAATCATAATTGAGTCAAAACAACGATAATAATATCTTCAATAGCTTGTTCGCAAAAAAAATCAAACTAGTTATATGCAACCGCTGAACTGCGCAAAACATGTGTAGTGGCGAAAACCGCTGCGTCTCGTAAACATGTCACATTTACGAAGAGAAAACGCCCGTACACTCGCCCCGTACATAATTACTGCCGTATCGTACTCCAATGAAAACCACATCTTTATGTACTTGTTACGCCGATAAACCTCAAATGTTGATGGCTGAACTCACGACTATTGCCTACCAGATAAAAAACATCTTTAAAAAACTAGTTAATAACGGAGGCATTTCAATTATTTTACTCTCAATGGTTATTTTGTGTTATATATAAAGATCAGTGAACATATGTTTTGCTGACAGCATGCTCGTTATATAAAAAAGTAGCGACCTGCCCCGTGTGGGTGTAATGCTGATGTTTTATACATATAAAACTTCCACTTGAATAGCTCTATCTATTAAAAAAACCGTATCAAAATCCGTTGCGTATTTTTTAAGATCTTAGCATACAAAGGGACAGACAGACAGCAGAAAGAGACTTTGTTTTATACTATGTAGTGAAGATGACACTAAGAGGCCAATTAAGATAGATACCTACTTAGCTTAATAAGATTACTTACCCAATTATATATTTTATTAAGAACTTAAACCTGAGTCTATTAGAATATTCTAGTAATATTTAAGTCGTCACTTAACTTATTTTAAAGTGCAACACTCTTCTACAAAATCAATATTTTTTATGAGCACTTGAGATTTAATATTAAAGAGAATGTAAGTTTGCAATGAAAAGACAATAAAGATAATACCAGCGAGAACTGTGCCTTTAGACTATTTGTGATTGCGAAATCACCATACACTAGTATCTTAGTCTTTAGTACATAATAACATAACAGGTTATCAATATTTTCCCCTATCAGTACATATAGTTAAACTCTTTATTGAATACTTTCACAAAGAAAAAAATACAGAAATGGACTTAAAACTAAACTTAAAATTAGATACAATTGGCGACCTTATCACAAAATGTGATCTCTTCCAGGCAACCGAGGAAGGAACCATACAAAGGAGTTTAAAAGAGGGGTAGTTAAGTGTACTGGATTATATTAATTATAGTGCCCATGGGTACTTGGGAGAAGTTATAAAATTTCTATATATAAATATAAAGTAGATAAATAAAATAATACCTTACATAAATACATATTATAATAGACTAAGAAATATATCTAGTGACATAATTGACAAAAAAAATTGTACCTTCCTACATTAATTGGCGTAGTCTATACTTTATATTATCAAGCGGAAATGTTTGTTTCTTTGTGCCGAATAGGCTTCGAAACTACTGGACCGATATGAAAAAAAAAACCGTTGGGAAGCTACACTATAATATTAAAATAGCATTTTCCAATAATTTATGAAACAGTACGTTTTTTGGAAATGTTTAACCAAAAATCATGAATCATAATTACTGATGATATATTAAAGTTTTTGCCAAAGACTTGGTTAATTGTAATAACGCAATAGTAATCAATGTGAAGAGGCGTTTTGTCAATACTCCTCTAATAGTATTTTCCCACGAGTAGGTGATTTGTAGCAACCAAGCACCAACGTAGAAACTACTCGCGAGTAGTAATTATGTTAAGTAAATATAAAGATTCAGACTCACTAATTATTAGTATTTGAATTGATTGGAATCCCAAGGCAGTCTTCTACGTCCATGAAAGTTTTTAATGACTCAATCTGCTATTTCAGGATCCCGAGATGAGATATGGGCTACCATACGTTTACAAACAGTTGTCTCCTGTACAGCATAATTTGTTTGTTCAACTCTTAGAATATTATGTTTATCTCCTTTAATTGTAACCGTTGTTTTGTGTCAAATAAATTACTTCTTTTTAACAAGACAAAATTGTACTAGGTTTTGTATATAGTTAACATTTTGAAGTTCAACCGAATCGATTATTTTACGACGCCAGTAGCTAAATAACTGGTATTTGTGTTCCCACAACTCAGTACGTATCAACTGTGTTATCAGTGTTTTTGCGCGTCGCTTACCTTCCCCTCCCCCCCTCGCCCCCCACCTGCAGGGGAAGCATGTCGGACTTGTTTTAATTGGCTCAAGGAAGCACGCTTCAACGAGTACCTCTCTATCTCGGTATTTACTGTTCGAATTCGCTACCCGTCTTAGTAGGCTTTATTCGTTGCTAGCTGCCCAAGGTCCCACGCGAGTTGAGTTGCTGCTATACCTATATGTTCTATGCTATTGGTCATAGCGTCATGTTTAATTTTCTATATGTTCAGGTAACGACATAAGCATATTGCCCATTTATTAATTTTACTTACACAAAATTGACGTGTGAGAATGAATTTTTAACAAGCAGTCTTACATTTCTATTTCTTAGTCCGTTTAACTCATACGATTCATTTATTTAAAAATGAGTTGTATAAAGTAGTAGGTACCTACTTTATACAACTGGAACTGCGTAAATGAATATTATCTCCATATGCTGTACCAGAGACTATATAAACTGTATATAGTTAGGATTTCCTGATTCTACGGTAGCGAATTTATTCGTACCTACCGAGTTAAATATAAATGTAACATAGCTGTTATCATACGTTCGTAATCATATCATTCTAAACATAGTATTTAAGGTATCTATATCTAAAAAAAATACAAAATATAAGTAAATAAAAAACCGGCCAAGTGCGAGTCGGATTCGCGCACGAAGGGTTCCGTACCAATGTCAAGAGTCTACCTGGTGCCGTTATTGATATCGAGCAAAAATCACGTTTGTTGTTTGGGAGCCCCCCTTAAATATTTATAGGTATTTAATAGAAATACAGCATCTGTATTTATTCCGTACCCGAAGGGTAAAACCGGGACCCTATTACTAAGACTTCGCTGTCTGTCTGTCTGTCACCAGGCTGTATCTCAAGCACCGCGATAGTTAGGCTGTTGAAATATTCACGGATGAAAAGCAATACTATCGTAGGTACGATAAAATTGCTTCTTTTCACATAATACACCTTTAGGATATAGCTTTTCTAAATATCTGAGTAAAAAATGATACTTAACATTTTACTACCACCTGTTACGAAGGCTTGACTGCATATAAGCCATGTTTATAATATCAGTCCGCAATATTCCGCGTAAGTGTTTATAGCATTATGAAGAAAGTAGAAATCACTACGATTTGAATGTGAATATATAAAAATGAAGAAGATATCCTGTTTCCTTGACCTTTACCCTCGACATGCATTATAGGTACTGTAGTGAGATTAAGGTTTTAATCGCTCACTACATTGATTGACCGATATGACGTACTGGCCGTATTGGAATAAAGAACTATTTTTATATTTAAATAAATAAAGAAATGAATCGGGACTTCAATCTTGATGTTGTTGAAAGTCAGACGAATAAAAGATTATTAATATTATAAAAACGAAATAATATTTATATTACACAGAGAGATTTGAGCTGTCAAGAAGTTAAGACGTGAGCCCGTTATTAATTTATTGTGATTGTAAAATGTGTTGTGTGTTTATGTGTTAATTCTAATATAAAGTTATAAAGTCTTCCTTCTTTCATTTATAAAAGAGTGATAGTGTATAGTGTTCGTACCCCTCACACACCCTCTTCGAGGACCAGCAGCAGCGAGCCCTGCTGAGCTACGACCCGTAGGCGTTACATGGTGGAGGCGCCAAAACCGGCGCAAACGGTAATTGAATATACCGAAGGAGAAGGAAAGAGTGTTGTTATTTTAACTACAAACGCATCAAAATGGAAATGTTTAAACTTTATAAGTTCAATGGGTTACGACAAGACGTCAAAGAATTTTTTAAAGATTTTAATAGATTTTGCATATTGAAACGATACACGGCAGCAGAAAAGGTATTCGTTTTGCCATATTATTTAGAAGGATCCGCTCTGATATTTTATAGAAGCCTTGAAAGTGAAACATTGGATTTCACTGCGATCGAATCTTTATTTCGAGAAGAGTTTCCTTTCAATACGGACTATGCGGAAATATTTTACCAGGCGAGACAGGAAGAAAATGAATATATATTAAATTACTATTATAGACTATATGAACTTGCTGCCAAAGCCAACATACCGGACGACATATTTATAAGAAAGTTCATAAAGTCGGTGGTACCTTTTTTAAGTTCAAGTTAGTATTGTGTTTAATTGAAAACAAGGTCCAATTGAAGAAAATATTATATCAATTGATCGACATATATGAGGTATCGGAACCTCAGAAAAATGCTGTTCAAATGTCAGTATCCGATTCTCAACAAGATGATCTTGGTGCTGATAAAAAAATTGACGTATTACCACAGCAGCAAGCTATCGGTTCAAACGAAATGGCACATGGAGAGGGCAAGCGGCTTTGTAATATTATGGTAGCTGATATCGTGACCCCTAAGAAATCCTACAGAAAAACAGAGAAATCGGAGGGGAGTATCAATAGTGTTAATGAAGGACCAAATATTTTTATTAATATTAATAATTATTGTTTTCCAGCGCTCATTGACACAGGTGCATCTGTCTCTTGCATTTCAGAGACAATAGCGCGTCGTATTAATTTGAAATATTCTCCTACTAAGAGAATTTTGAAGAATGTGGAAGGCGAACGAGTTTGTGTGAAAGGCATAGGTCACTTAATTTTTTTTATAGCTAAACAAGTATTTATTGTCGATGTCCATGTAATTGCAGGCTTAGACGGAAATTTTATTTTAGGACAAGATTTTTTAATTAACCATCGGATAAGGCCATCATTGATTTTAATAATCTTAAAATAGTTTTGAATGATTTTGAAGTTTATTTTTGTAATGATAAAAAGCTTTCCAAATCATATTTCTGTTCCATAAATAAAGACGTATCAGAGTCAAAGAAAAATAAAAATTCTGAAATTGTCACTAATGACAAATTGTCAGACATTTTTTCTAATTTGGCCAAATTTGATTATGTTTATAATAAAAATATTAACGATACCAATGAATCATTGAATGGAAATGTTATTATTAAATCTCGTCAAAAATTGCAGAAAGATAATTTTCAAAAAAGTTTCAGAATTAAGAAGGATACAAAACAAATAAAGCTTGTTATGATTAATAAGCAGTCTTCACTACATTCAAGGCTGCACGCGAGGAGGACCACGAGACGAGGGTTCCAAGCGGAGGTGACGAAATTACCTCAAAAACTTGGACCTAAACCAGGTAAAACATTCCATGTTTTTAGGGAATCTCATATGGATACTGTAATGAAAGTGTCTAATGGTTGTGTTAATCCAAATCGTAAAAAATACGATTATTTTTATACGACTGGTAAAAAGAAAACTACATTATTACCTGTGTCGATGGGAGGTTAAAATATATTTTAATGTTAAATAGTAGAATTAGAAATTTTTAAATTAATATTTGTCTTGTATTTAGATTAATTATTTAGATTTAAATATTCTATATTTATATTAATTGTCCTATATTATTCCCTTAATTTTAATTAATGAGTTAGATTATAAATTTGACTTTTCTTTGAATTTATGCAAATCGGTCCAGCCGGATGATGAACTTTAAACAGGCGAAAGAAATAATTAATAAAAAAATTATAATTATTATTTATTTAGTTATAAATTAGCATGAATTAATTTAAAAAAAAATGTATAAGTAGTTGTAATAATTTTTATTTGGTGATAAACTAATGTTTTTTATTATATTTTTCATGAAATGCTGCGATGTACGAGTGGAGCTTGGCCGGAGATTGGTGTTTCAATATAGAAAAAAGAAGACGATCCCCATAAATTAAGAAATGCCATGGATTAATTTAAGGTTTAAATTTATTTAATTTTAAGTAACGGGGGAGCATAGAAGTTTGGTTTTCGTCGAGGTAGGACAAAATGGTTTTTGGATCATAGTTTGCTTTCGTCATACATCTAGCACATAGTAGCTCTTGATGTAGGAATATCCTTATGATTTCCATGGCGTAAAGAGTCTATTTTCTAGCAGTCATTTTTGTTTTCTTGTCTGGGGATCTAGGTAATTTTAAGGAAAGAGATATTTTTGATTCTTCAAGACAATTTCCATTAAATAAAATTGGAACACCACTCTCTACCGATGCATTAGTATCTTTTAAGACCTTGAGAGATAGTTTTGGATCTTAGTGGATATGTTCATTTGTGGAATTGTGAATTTGTTTGATGTTATTAATATCTTTTTATTTTAATATAAGGGGCGTTGCTTTATTTGTTTTAGGTTCGATTTTCACACATCTAATGCAAATTTTCAATTCATTTAGGCCTCTTATTCTGATTCTAAATTTTTTTTAAACATTAATATTATTTTTCTTGTTTTGATTAAAAGATTAAGAGAGCTAGCTTTAATTGAGATTTGATTATTTTATTTGAAAATTTAATATTTTGAAAGATAATGCTCGAGTGTGATGAAAGATTGTTGTATTCGTTAGCTAGGATTAAAATAGTTAGGCAGGATCTTAGCTAGTATTAGGAACGGTAGTGTTGAGGCCCTGTGGAAGTACTTTTTGTGTGGTTTTTTTGCTTCTGGAGCATGTCGGACTCTGTCCCACCTGCTAGACCTTAGCTAGGTCCTTGGTCCAATGCTATTATTTTATATAAATACAATGTATTTGATAATTTTTCCACACGAGGCAGGTAGTCATTAAGTTAGATAGGTATGGAAGGATTTTGGAACAAGCCTTCGCAGGTTGTCCAAAATTTTTCTTGGGGGGGGAGTAATGTAGTGAGATTAAGGTTTTAATCGCTCACTACATTGATTGACCGATATGACGTACTGGCCGTATTGGAATAAAGAACTATTTTTATATTTAAATAAATAAAGAAATGAATCGGGACTTCAATCTTGATGTTGTTGAAAGTCAGACGAATAAAAGATTATTAATATTATAAAAACGAAATAATATTTATATTACACAGAGAGATTTGAGCTGTCAAGAAGTTAAGACGTGAGCCCGTTATTAATTTATTGTGATTGTAAAATGTGTTGTGTGTTTATGTGTTAATTCTAATATAAAGTTATAAAGTCTTCCTTCTTTCATTTATAAAAGAGTGATAGTGTATAGTGTTCGTACCCCTCACACACCCTCTTCGAGGACCAGCAGCAGCGAGCCCTGCTGAGCTACGACCCGTAGGCGTTACAGTACCTAACTATTTATACTTTTTTCCAAAGGAGAACTAAACCAGTCTTGATAGAAATACGATAGCGCTAAAAGATACATTTATCTCAGTCTGCGATGGAATTCACGTTAGAAATCAGTCCAAAATGATTTTCATTCTCAAATTCCTCCATAATTTATATAACGACGTAATACCTACTACATACATTTACAAACCCCATAAAAACTCAACGTTATGCGATTAAGACTTCAATAAAAATCAATTATTTCAATTAGGTAGGTATTACATTCGTGGTATACCTACTTTAACGAAGACTTCAGTACTAAGTAATTTTAATAACTCACTACAAACAAAATTTATGTGGTAACACAAACCTGTGTGTGTTAAATGAGCAAATTATGTCCATTTGACGAATTCATTAAACTAAATTAGCTCAGTGCACGCTTTACACGTACCGACGCGGGCACGCGACACCAGCACGGAGATTACTGAGAAATTTATAAGTAACACCTCAAATGTTATGTAATAAATAATAAAAATAAAGGCATATTTATTGAAACTATTGGTCTCCCACTGGTTGAAATTCGAACATAATTAACAAAAATATTCAATGTAAAAGAATGTGTGCGAAATATCATACTCATCCGCGCAATTGTCGTAAAAAGCAGTACAAATTTTTTGTTTATCTTCAAGTATAATATAGAGATATAGTAAAATTGTAAGAAAAAAGCACTTAACATAGGACATAAAATGTAAAACTTTGCATAGATGGCAACACCAGCAGAGTCTGTAATGCTTTCTATAAAAAAAAGAGAACGTAATTTTTGTAGAAGATTTAATATCACGAGAAAACGCAAGAATCGCTTCATTCGAACAGTGAAATACAAAACCTGAAAACCAATTGATGCAATGATTAACGTTATAAAAAATAAAACAATTTCAGTACATGACCTACAAATATATCATACGTATTGTGGTAGTGGGCCTCAACGCCACAATACGTATATTACATATTGCATTTTATACTTCCAAGTAGGAGTATTTAATAGTACCTTTAAGTATTAAAACGTTAAAATAATTCGGAGGAAAAAAAATGGCACCATAATAATTTAAACAGAGATTTTAAATCATCTATACACAACTATAATAACTCAGCTTAATATACATTCTACTTGTCATTCTATCCAAATAAAATTTCGATAAAAAAATAGCATATTACTACTTAATTTAAATATTTGTATTTAAATGAAGAACTAATTGAGAATTCATTCCTATATAATGACAATGTATAAATTACAGCTAACCCCATCAAATCACAACATAATAAGTCAACAACCGCTCATCAAACAACCCATAAATATGAATACTAATCCACCAAAAAAACATGACCTACCATAAACGATTATGTAAAATAATGGAAACAAAATTCGGTCCACAACTAACTGTGCAGCAACAATTAATAACGACAACAATATTCGACGCGTGCGCATACTAATTGATCTCCAGTTATTCAAATAAGCGAGAGGAAAAAAATCTCGCACGTTACAATTATGACAGCTACTTGCCGCGGGAATAATGCTAAGAATTTATTTGAATTACAAATTGAACATACTGTTACACCAGACGGTTTTAGCGCGGCGCGAATAAATAATTTGATATTATGCAAAGTGATGATACCGTAGTTAAACGCCGCAAACGACCTTGACATTCACCCATAAATAAGAATATCTTAACCACTCATACATATGGACGCCGGTTCGCACACTCAAATATGGTAAGTGCTGGCTTATGAATAAATTTTATTATTTAAAAGTCGGTATGTTCATTACTAAAACAAATACTCGTAAGCGTAGTAATACAGGCTGTTGCTCTTCGGACGTTGCACTTTGCTGATGATGAATGGTACTGCATCAATGAAATTACCTCTGTCAATCATACATTGAACTGTTAAGTATAGCTGTCCATTACACTAATCTCATTATATCATTTGATTTTAATAGAGAGTTTCTATAATTTCGTAAATTAGTGACTAGACGCTTCTAAAAATGTTAAGTTATGGTATTGTATTTAGTAACAAAAAAATCATTATCAAATATTTTTTAAGATTAAAATTCTCCATTTTACTAAATTCCTTTTACTTAACATTTAAGTCGTTAAAAGTCTCAGAACCTAATATTAAACTACTTATCGTCGGTGATATTGCAATACGGCGTAAGTGACAATAGCTTATAAGGTTGAAATCAAATATAGCAAATTATATTTTTTGCCCTAAAAGATAAAGAAAAAACATATTTCTTGACATATTAAATTACACCTTAGTAGCAACTGTCACATACGCGGTATTGCAATATCACCGACGTTATAAGGTATGAGTTTCTCTCGGTCTGTCTGATAATCAGATATATTAATATCTGAACTCGTACCGGCTGGATTGTATGTGTTTGTCATTAGTTTGTCATTTGGTTAGATGCGCAGTTAATATTTTTACACGTAGCACAGTAGATTTAGCGTTAAAACGTTCAAGGTGAGCGGGGTTGTGTTGGTTGATCGCGGGCTGGCTGCGCCCACGCGTGGCCCGACTCGTAGGGCTGTCAAAACTGTCATTAATAATTTTAACATTACATGTCAAGTATTCATTGAACAGAAATTAAACAGACCTGTCGAACGCCAAAACTGTTACACTGTGATAGAATCATCCGTGTTGCCACGTGTCGTAATGTGGTACTAAACAGCTCTGATTCTGTCACATCGTAATAAGACAATAATTGTATCGTTACTTTAAGCAAGTATCGTTGACACGTTTAAGCGAGTATATTTGACATCAAACCTTTTAATATGTGTAGAAAAAACAAATCAGCCGATAAACCGACAGATGAAAACTATAATTCTGATTTTTAAATCAAATGATAAAGTAAATTGCCCTTTTAAAATCAATAATCAATACGAAAAATAAAACCACTTATACGAATATTTCATTGACATAAGACTATAGTGGCAACATTAAGTATATATTTTATTACCAATGAATGAATAATTTATTTTAAATAAAAACATCCTTAATTTACATTTTGAATTCTAATGTATCATCAGCTTGAATAAAACGTCACAATGTTTTACATAATTTCAAAAAGATACATCTGAAATAGAATAAATATTTTGATTTAGCTTAACTGGTTACGCAAATTAGTCGTTTGAAGTAATAAGTCAACATACATAAGTAATTACATTTTTCTTTTTTAGATTCATCAGTTCCGCGTATTTCGAATGCCTTCTCTTTCTCTCTTTGTGTATTTAATCTGAAAGAGATATTCAATACATTTTGGAATAAACGATTAACTGTAGTAGACTACAGTAAATCGGTAACCCTGCGCCCATGATTACGTCACTTACAATGGCACTCTATCTGGGATAAGAACAATGGTTGCTATCTACCTATCGAAGTTATTACGTAACTAACATCTCTATCGACTGCACACACAACATTTTCCTTGGCTATCGGCAATGACATTTCGAAAGTCACTAATGACATGGTTGGACTCCTCGGTCACAGTAGCCGACCTTGAGTGACAATTTGGATTTTCTATTAAATATTTATCAAAGTTTTCAATGAGCCAATATTATGTTTAGGTCGAATGTCAATTGATTTGTCAGCAACTTTTACTTTTCAAGGAGCCAATTTAGTTATAATTTTAATTAGACTTCAGAATAAATATGTAACCTTATAATTTGATGTTCTTTATTTCAATAGCAGTTCGATAAAGAGCCTAGCAATGTTTGATGTAGGCAAACGTATTTATTATGTAATGTCATATCCTTACTATATTATGGTAATATGATTTAGTTTATATGGTGATCAAAAACAAAATTTAACTTTCTACAAGTTTATTCAAGTGACTGCATAATTTTATAAAAATAAAGGCATATTTATACTTTTCGAATAAATTTAAATTTTGACAGAATTTCAATACAACCCCTATTAAATTTATCTGAGTCTTGCAGAATTTGTCCAAAAATATTAAAAAAATTAAAGTCTTACATATAAATTCAAATTTAGAGCACTCTGTAAATGATATCCGTAGACAAGATTACACACACATTCTCCGCACAATAAAAAGACAATCGCTTCCATTAAACAAATTCGTGAATACGTAATATGCAATATTAATATTTATAGAAACACGCCATTTGAATAGATCGCTGATACCACTTGTTAGCTATATAAGTGTTCATTCATGGAGTGCTTCCACTTACAGAAGATTATCGCTCTTAGTTTGTGTTGCTGATATAGTGTGACATACTATTAACGCTGACAGACCAGAATTTAGCAAAGATCGTAATTGTTTCTTCTTTCATTAGCATACTTGCTTGTGTTGATTTGTAGAAGATATCGATTTTTTTGGTTCTATCACCGATATTTTTCCACCATTGCAAATAGCATAAATGTTATTTTACTAATTACAAAAAAAATTCTCCACATACATAAATAAATATATGGGAATTGGTTGGAAAAATATCAGAACAGGTAGATCTATCCGTCTTGCAGAATTCTTGCAGAAAACGAACGAATACGATGGGCACCGTATTCGTTCGTTTCGATAATGAATTGCAAAGTTATTAATACAATGCTAGTTGAACAAAATTTTAATGATGTACTATAATATATATACCTATTATATAATAGTTATCATTAATGCATTGACTTTCTCGAGTGAATAGTTCTGTAGCCACTTATTGATCATGTCAGATTTGTTGATGGTTGTTGTTAGTAATTACCTTATCAACGTCATATATACATACCATTTTATTTTTTTATGAACCTATTCGTTTCATTTCTATTTATTTTGAGCGATCGTTAGATCTTGACAGAGGCTCTTGACAGTTCAGAATAAGTTAAGTATTCGAACTTTGTTTAAATACTCATGATACTGCGTCGGTGGTTCAGTGGTTACGAGTGGTTGCTTCTAAGATATGGTATTCTGGGTTCGATTTCCACCCAGGACAATTATTTTTGAGAATCACAGATAGTTGTTCTGAGTCTGAGTTAATTTATCCGTAAATTATGTGTTTGTGTAGTCGCCCACTACATGGGCATTCATTAACTAGTGTGTGAGCTGTCCTTGTAGGATAAGAAAAATGATAAAACCAAATTATTTATTTCAATACTGTAAATATTAAAAATTGAATACAAAGATGAAATAGTCACAAACATTGCTAAAAGATTCAAATTCGAAAATTGCTGTAATGACAAACTGTTGAGTAAATAAAGTTCATAAATACCTATGTTTTATACAATTAATGAAGAGACAAAAAACAAATTCTATTACACTGGAAAGTAGAGAGATGTAGCGTTTTTATCTGAAGTGATGCTGCTAAACTTGGGAAATAACTTACAGAATATAATGTTGTGCTCCTGAGCGTGAGTCATGTAAAAGCTCATGGAGGAAAGTGGAACGGGCTGGCAGCATAAGAGAGGTAGTGCTGTACATATCTACTGTACTGACACTACAGCTGTCCTTACATTTGGATCCCTTTGCAACTTTACATAATTTTGCCTGGTCACTGATAAAAAAGTGATTCGCATAACTATACTATACAACCCATAAAGTTCTATATCAATTGGCAGATGCAGTAGTCGGAAAGGCAACAGTTAAGTGGAATTCGATTTCTAAGAATCTTCACACTTAGACCACGTAGGACTGTCTATCCAATCCACAGTTGACAACAGTAAAACTAACTCTGAATATTAATTTACAGTAGGACATCTTGCATCTATCAGGAACTGCCATTAACGACCATTAGTATTCAAGACCAACTCAAATGACACGGTCTTTGTATATCAACTATAGCTTTAATATTAAACTATTGTTTATGTTCGTAAATTTCTACCTAACTTCACATACAGTACTTAGAAATAAAAATCTAGAAGAACCGTTTAAAATGTTTGGAAGCATGTATTTTTAAGTTAATAATCCGTAGATTGTACAACATACATATAAAAAGCTTTATTTCCTTGGTCGCTAAAAAAGAAGTTCTTTAGCATACAATGCTATCTATACAACAATTTAAAATCATGGCGCCATGTTTAATGAATTTGTTTAATTCCGTGATTCATCTTGATAGTGACTGCTGTGTCAGCTCCATGCTAGATTTAATTAAATTTTCGTTTGAATAGGTCTGTATGTGTGTGTATGTGAATGGCTCCCGTGACGTCACTGGGGACTTGCGCTGGCGCACATTCATAAAAACGCAGCATTCATTGACGATGTGATGTGTATCTCGATGCGATGTAGTAAACGTTTAAATGTCACATGTTTATAGTGCTATTTTATTTTTATATGAATGTACATTTAACGATTTATATTGAGGAACAAGCTTATTTTACCAATTAGTCAGATATTTCAAAATTTGCACGGGTACCGCATTACTTCGGTTTTTAATAGTTACATAACAACAGTATTGTTTTTGGAACCACTGAACACCATCATCCAAAATTAGGAAGTTATTAAAATCTGGTGTGGTTATCAATTCATGATTAACTTATTTTTAATGTGTATGTTCCTCGAACCGGAAAACTGAAGAATAAGATAAATTCCTAATTGGAAATACTAACCGTAGCCAAATATATGTTCTGTTAAGTAGGTAACTTAACAAAACTCATATTTGACTCACACCTTTAAAGCACATCAATCAACAAAACAACTAACGGGTACACAACCCGTCATTTTTTTATCCTTTAAATTAATATTCGCTGCGTATACTATGATCCTCTCCTGTAACGACAAAAGGAAGGACGTAGCGAACGTGCTCGACAAAGCACTCCTCGATATTATCCTAAGGTTTTTGTGCGTTCTGCCGTATTGGGAGCGACGCCACAGTCAACGAGTGTAGACGCGGTGTAAAAAATCGACGTTTGTGTATTAGTGTTATCTATATGAGGTAAAATGAGTAAGCAATGGAATTGAGTGATAATATCTATCTATATATATAAAGTAACATGTCCTGACCGACTGACTCATCAACGCCGAGGCAAAACTAAGTTAGAAACGTGATATTTGGACCGTGGCTTCTTTTAGTGACGGAGCGGTCCACTCCTTAGTAGTAGGGTAAAATGTAACCCCTAAGAGTGTGAAAAAGGGGGGCAAAGTTTGTATGGGACACCTTGATTCCTTGGCCGGAAAAAAAACCTAAGTTGCCATCATAGA
This sequence comes from Nycteola revayana, assembly GCA_947037095.2. Classification (NCBI taxonomy): domain Eukaryota; kingdom Metazoa; phylum Arthropoda; class Insecta; order Lepidoptera; family Nolidae; genus Nycteola; species Nycteola revayana. The sequence goes on from OX344840.2 coordinate 10,416,687, forward strand.
CTTAAATTGTTGGTGAATGAACGGTATTGGCATTTAAATGCAGTAGTTAAGTATCTAATTCTAAATTTACTGAACAGAAAAGTATTAAGGTTTTAGTTATTGAACCAAATTCCTTAGTTCCAGTCTTTCTTTTTATTTACATTTTGAAAACATAATTAATCTGATTCTTTTCATTTCTTTTCTTGGCATTATAGTTTGACTCACCTGATTACAATAGCCAGTTAAAATAAACCAATGCCTTTTTAATTTAATTTAAAGATTTCCTTCTTACTTTTCGTAACCTACATAAATCTTAATAGTCCAACATAAACATGGCGTAAGTTCTCACCGACACTCAATCAGCCCGCGGCTGTCATTGACAGCCAAAAGCAACATTATCCTTAAAATATAACGACAGGAACGATTAAAAATAAGTATTTTACATTTAATACGCGATCTTCATCTGACAGAGTCATTTGGTAAACAAATTGTAGAATGATCCTCTGTACTTAAGATAGCGACCATAAAATATCTCACTTGATAAACATCTTCCTTAAACATTTTGCTGTATAGTGTGCAACTTATGGACGCATTTAAAATCGAGGAATTGCTTGAATATTGTAAAACACTATTAAAATGTTAGACTTCTGATGTCTTGACAACAGCAGAGGTTTCGAGAATATTGGAAAGGAGGATATTTAGGTTGAGTATTAGTTTAAATTATTATTTTCATAGATAGATTTATTATACAATTTTAGATTTCCTAAGATGGAACTCTTATCTGACAAGAATCAAAACAGTTATTGTCTATATTGTTAGAATTCAATCGCACAAGTAAATAAAAGCGTACAGCGCGCGTAATCCCAAACATGACAACACACAAAACTAAAGCCGTCAACTTACATAACGCAATCAACGTATCGTTTATTTCTAAATGCTGCAGACAAATCCTTTTGTCACACACGGCAAACTTAACTAACTTACACGTCCAGAATGATCCCCAACTGCGAACGTTTAAGGTACAAAATTCTTTGAACGAGATGGAGGCAGATATTGTGTAGGTACTAAGACCCGATTAGGCGAGATAGGATAATTCTCGATCCGTCGTCAATGCTGTATCTGATCGGGCGTGTGTTCAACAATGTACCTTAAATGCAGGAGTTTATTGTGACGTTGATCGAAACTCACGCGATACCGAGTGACATGATTTTCGGATACAAACTATTCTCAGAACGATGGTGAGATTGTGACACGTAGATTTGACGCCATTAAACACCGACTTGGATTTGTATGATTCCGATGGCGCACGCTCTATCTGCTATTCGTATCTTTGAATTAAAACCATGGCTATTTTATAGCTTTTAGGTAAATTTTCAATTCCACATTTAAATTTATGATTAGATTCATAGCATGTAACGAGCCACTTACAAATAATGTACGAATTTAATGGATTTATAGCACCTGACCAACCCGTCTGTCCAATGTGGAGTCTGACCTAAAGATTTCAATCAAGGAACTAGGTTAAGGAGTGGTATCGTGAAGGTATCTGAGTCGAATTTGAGCGTGCGTCGAGTATTCCATTTCAAAGGGCCGAGGCATAATGCTGTCTCAGAATCAAGGACTCCGAAACGCACTTGTATATTGCATTCACCATTGTTTTCGTTACATAACGTTGCGGAAAACAACTTATTTCTACGGAAGTATCAATAACATAGGTGATTCGGAAGTCAGATAGGTTGAATATATTGTGAGAAAAGCCGAAAAGGTCACGCCCGACGCAAGGTCAAGAGCTGACGGAAGATAAGGATCAGACGATGGGTACGTGTCCCAAACCGTGGGAGTGGTGGTACAATGCTCTTTGTAACGCCACCAAATAAATTCTCTTACATAATTGTGGCAATTAAAAGTTTAATGTGACGCGGCTCCGCGCATGCTGCTCAGCGCTTTCCATACAGAGAAACACCGGATCGTCCGAAGGTGTCCGAACGGACCTGACATTCTGATCATTCGATAACGTGTTAACCGTTTTCTATTTAGATAAATAGGCCAACGGTATTCCGAAAAGTATTTAAGATAAAATCGTTATGTTTCAATAATTTTAACAAATGTGTAATAAAAAATCTTTTATGCACAGAATAAAGTAATTCAATTATTTTAATCTATTCTCATAAATATGTAGCTGACGAGTTTGTTTGCTTGAACGCGCCAATCTAACGAATAAATGGTCCGATTTAAAAACATCTTTTATATAGCCTATTTAGTCCAATATAAAAGTAAAAACATATGACCATGTGTAGATTCTCGTCTATTTACAAACGGACGTGTATATATATATATATATATTATGTTTTAGTCATTTACATCAAAACGTAGTAAAACGTACTACTTACGTTTGTAAGTAGTACGTTTTGACCACTGTAGTTGTTTAACTACAGTGGTCAATAAAAGCACGAAGCAAGTGCGAGCCCGCAGCACTACGAGTATCATAGCATAACTGGTCGTTATCTGCTCATATATCTATCCATTGTTTTGAATGTATAATTTCCCACGTGCCCTTGTTCCGTAGTAATGACCTCAGATCAGCTGATACACGCTGATCAAGATTGATAAGTTCACTTGATGATTTGTGCCATAATACATAGAGTTTATTTTTAATTAAATTATGGCATGTTATAAAATATTTTGGCGGATGATATAAGTTAGATTACAGAGATATTGTTTAAACTGCGGCTTTGTTGGTATTCTGGGTTTTAAACGTACATTAAATGCGTATTATTGAATAGGTACTCATAGTGGTTAAGATCAAGTTTTACAATTCTTTTGAAAATGTATTGTTCTTCATATAAATAAACGAAAGAATCCTACTAAACGTAAAATAATATAAACGCGAAAGTTTGTAAGAATGTATGGATGTTTGTTTGTTTGTTACTCTTTTACACAAAAACTACTAAACGGATATGGCTGAAAGTAAGCACGTGGATAGTTTATAAGCTGGATTAACATATAAGGTAATTACTATCACGTTCCGACCCACTGGACCTGAGCTACGCGGATAAAACCGCGAGGCGCAGCTAGTAATTAATTATGAGGAATACGAAACTGGCAAATGCTTCAAGCAATCGCGCTGGTTGATACCTGTGGAGCAACAGTTGTACTTACATAACTCCCCTAAAAATCTAAAAGCCTCAAACTAGCGACTCCCTTGAATGGAGGTCCATACTCTCATGCACACAGCAACCTGCATAAGAAGGCTCTTATGCAGGTTACTGAGTTTCTAGTTTATTAAGGTTGGAGCAGTGCTCACTTTTTATGCCAGGTGAAGTATGAAAGTGGCATAGTTCACCGGGCTTTTGTGAAAAACAAAAACAAATAGCTCGTTGCTGCCAATACTACTTATCATTACGTATGAAATTATGATGTCTGTGCTAAACCTAAAGCTGGAGCTCTGCTCGCCTTTATGCCCGGTGAAGTAGCAAAAGCCTCTTGGCTAACTACGTGTGTCGGTCCGAAAAAATAGATGTGCTAAACCTGACAATGATTTTTTTTAAACGTTTGTACGTTTTCCACATAAATAATTGTATAGGCTATAATAATACTATTAGCGGCATAGCTTCAGTTCTAAAAACACCTTGCTACCTTTGATTTACGCTATTTCCGGTTCCTGTGTTGGTTGAGCGAAGTATATTTTGTTGCTAATAAAAATGATAACACTGCATATAAAGAAGCAAGTTCTAGCTCCTTACAAGTTTCCTTCACTCAAATAGGAAAAATACCAAACAAATAAAAATAGTTTATACGGAAGCGTGTCGGTCGTGGCGTATCCTTTGTTGCGTGCGCGCATGTAAGGAAACACCTTGAGCGACGTCACATGGAGGACGCGGGCTATCAAAAAGTAGTAAGAAATTGTTTTATTTGTTTAAATAATGAAGAGTTCACAGACAATGATGATAAAGCCGAAGTACAAAGATATATACCTAGTACTTGTATCTGTAGATATTCGTTTTAATTGACACGGTGTTGTAATTATTGGCTTGTTCTTCTTGTTGGACCTGTTTTTGTAAAAAAAATATTACGTTTTTATAATTAGAGTACTAAAAATGGGCGATAATATGAACTAAAAAATCTTTTTTTTCTAAAAATGTAATGTAATTGTACGCGAACTAACAAAGAAAATGATAATATTCGAGTGTTTTGTATATCATACATAGATTCTATTACAGTATTGGTGATTACTGCGAACTAGAAAAGGAACAGAAGGCAATACAAAAAATTTAACTATTAACGGAACTCTAAAAACATTGGTCAATATAACATTTGAGATAAATAAGTTTCACTGGCTAGACCATAATGTTCACCAATAACTTAAGTGAGCGTGTAATGACTAATGAAATATTACTCAAACAGCTAAAGTTCGTCGGCACTTTTGATAATCCCAAACCTCTCCAAACGACATTCCATCATTCAAGCAGCACGAGCCATCAAAAATAATAATTGTACTAAAACGCGTATCAAAACAAACATTCAACATATTCAAGACTTTCTAAAACGAAACTGAGATACAGACGTTATTAAGGCTATTAACCAATCAAGCAACCTTCGACCTCGGGTCACAATTAGCCAAAACCGAATGCCATTCCAACAATCTTCATTTACTCGGTTTATTGGAATTTATTTCTTCGGCACGATGCGTTTAACTGCAATTATAACTTGTTTTGCTTACAATTCACTCGGAACAAATGAGTGTACAAGTATTTTTTAATTTTAAACATAGAATACTAAAATTGAATGATTTGCCATTTGAAAATAACATTTAAAAAAGTTTTATTCACGTAAACCTACAACCTACAGGTTATGGTTTATCAATTTACTATGTTAAATTAATTTAGTTTATTTGATTATTGTTGATTATAATAATAGTTTATATCGGTTTAGCCTAAAAGCTGTCAGATATGAAAATACAATATTAGGTATATTATTATTTTTATATCTATAATTAATAGTATGTTATTATTTAGACGCACTATAAGTATATCGAGAAACTCGCTTTAGTGCTACCACCGGACCCAATACGCCCCAACTGAAAAAACCCTGCGAAACCAATTCAGTGGGGTATTCTACTGCCGCATGCCGGTGTCAGCGCGGCCTCGTTGAGACGATCAGGCGAAACATACTCAGATGGAATACTCATTGAAAACTTGACTACATCTATTGACTGTGTTCATATATGGGAACAATGCTTTTTTGAGATGGTCCTTAATATTGGCTAACTGAGTTAAAATACGATAGATATTTAAAAAAATAAAAATTAGTCATTTATATGCCCAATGGGATAAAATATAATGACCACCAAAAATATATACTTGACACCAGAAAAATAAAGTCTAAAATTATAATAGTACTAGCTATTTTAGTCACGACTGCACTTCAAATTGTATTCGAACACCAAATGTAGTTAATGATCACCAAATCTTAGCGAGCAAATTATTGAGCTATTTCTACCTTAATAAAATCAATGAAAAATGACAATCGGTTAGGCTAGGTTAGAGCTGCGGCCATACAACGCACGAGCCGAGCGAGCGAAGCGAGCGGTGCCGCGGCAGCGGCCGGCGAGTGCCAGAACCGAATAGTAAATTAGTAAAACATTTAGGTACTTTTGGTGATCATTTACTACTTTTGGGTTAACAATGATTTATTTGGAGTCATTTTGCTTAAATACGATAGCGAAATGTTAAAACTTTGGTTACAATTTTACATTAAAATGCGGGTTTAATTTTGGTGATCATTTTTACTATATCTGATGGTAACTTAAACATAAGCCATTTCCAATAGACCTACGGAGCCCTCAGCGCAAGACCGCGTCAGACTTGATCGTATTTAAAATTTCGTTATTAAGAACCACATTTTTCCACTTACGGCTTTCTTGCTTTGTGTGTTTTAATAACTCAGTAATATGAGGATTTTTTATGTTTCCGGTGTTCGTTTTAATGTTGTTTTTGTGCACATCGGATGTTTAATTGCGGCCTTCAGTTTTAGATGGCAGAAAAAACAATCTTCAGTATTCTAACTCTCTTATCTAATCGTATAATTAAGTACATAAATAAAGCAATTACTTTTTTGTTTTCCGTGAACGCTGGAGATTATTTTAACTTGGTTTTAGATTTAATGATGAAGATTTGCACCTACATTTCTTTATAAAATTTAATTTAATTACGATTTGTAGCAAATCGTCTAATTATCAAGCTTACCATAGATTGTTATTAAAACATATAGATAACACAAATTAAAAGCTTTATATTAGTTTGTGTGTCCACCTCAGGCAAACTTTCTTATTATTTTTGATATAGGTATATATTTCTTTGACCCTTTTATCCAGCGTTATCACTGATCCGGCCATCAATCGTGTTTCGATCTCACAACAAAAGCATTACCCCTCTTTTATAAATTTACCCTACTGCACAATACTTGGTACCAGGAGGGTAGAAAGTCTTGGATGTGACATTGTGGCTTGACTCAATATGAATTACTGTATTTATAGTAAAATAAGACGACTAGAAAAGGTGTGACCGCTGACGAAACTATCACCAATCGTCAGATAATTGATTCCAAACATATTAATCTTTAACTTTGATTTACGGTTATAACATCAAAACATGTTTAACATCTTAACTGTGCCGACATTGTATTTTTTTAAAATTACTAGCAGAGTTTTTGCTCACTACTGGATTTTTTTAACCCCTCGTGCTAAGCTTAAATGCCTGTGCTAAGAGTGGGTTCACGTTGGTTGTTCAATGGGTGGGGATCGAAGCGACGACCATATGATCGCAAGTCCGCCCTAGCCATTGTGCTACGGCCAATAGTACATTATAATACTAATTTTAATCTAATACTATACTGACAAACTATGACATTGATTCTGTAAGAACTTAAGTTATTTTCTGAACTTCGATTTAAAAAAATATAAATAAAGATAGGTTAAGTGAGATGACAGAAAGTTTTACTAAAAATAAAAATGTTAAGATAGAAATTTTATGTGCCACACATTAAATCTGTGAAAATTTCGTATGCTAACAGTTATAGATAAAAAGTTATGGATTGAGCCTCATAAAATTAGTAAAACTGGATGTATTAAATTTGAATACAGTTATGAAAGTACAAAATTAAAAAAGAAAGTGAACTTGAAAACATGCTTTTTTGAAATTTGGTAAAGAGAAATTGATAATTATGTAAGTAATAGAGACTATGAAAATTTATTTAAAAATGAAGATACGGAAACCCAATTATCAGTTAACGTTGCGATAATATTCGAGTATATATTACGTTTCCATTCATATTCTTGCAAATTGTTCTATAGCTTGTACATTTCACATAAATACTGTTAATTTCGACTTTAGTAAGTGTACTAGAAGGAAGTATTTAATGTTTTATCAGGTAATAAATCTATTTTGTTTTATTTTACAGCGCGCTGCAGGCCATCGAAGATAGCAGTTCAACAATTAATTCAGCACAATACATCATGAAACGGCCATAATGCAACATGTTAAGAAATCCTCTCATAATTAATATGATAGTAAAGCGTCTTCTTAAACAAATGAATCGTTTTCCTCTGGGCTATGAATCATCGTTTGCACTCCTGACCTTTGACTCCTGATCTCGTAACGTACTGCCTGTACCATTACCTCGTGTTTATTGAGCACTACAGGAGTTTATTTACTATTAAAATGTTGATGTGTTTTTAAATGGCGGGTATTACCGGAGATTCATGGCAGTTGTAATGCTACTGTTGTTTTTGAGGTAAGTGAGAGTATGTTTGTAGATGATTCAAAGACTTGTTTTTGCATTGTAAGTTCAGGAGAGGCAGATCATTGAATGTTTATATTCATTGAGTATCCATTCGCTCGATTTATGAAAAACACTGTTATTAAGATTACCGCAGTCAACCCGCAACACATGCTATTGTAATAAAAGTCTTTGATGGGTGTGATAAAGTCATAACGCATATCCTTAATCCCTATATGCACATAGGGTTGGTGGTCGACCTATTTCATAAGTTAATTAGAACATCATAGATAATTTCAATTATTTATATGTACACAATAATTGAAATGATCTATGATGTAATCCATTTGAATTTTTATTAACATTTTTCACACAGGTTTTGAAGAGGAAAGATATTAAATGCAGAATTTTACACCATTTTATCGCAATGTAGGTAATACTGAAGAGGATAGTTATTAATTAATAATTTATAATTAAATTTGAATAAGTATATTTGAAATACTTTATAAACCTATTTGCCTTGATGATCATTATGTAATTATAAGCAATTTCCTAGAAGAGAAAATTAAATATTAAATCCGTTCGTATTAGTTATTCACAAGTATGTTCAATATAATTTATGCAACGGTATTAAAGTACTTAATGATATCGATAACGTAATGTTTACTTGTGACTGACCAGTAAAGTGATCAAGCGGCGGATGAATCTAATTATATTAATTATTATAAAACATAATCACACCTATGACCTCTTTGTTTTTATTATCGTGTATCGTGCGCCTCTTAAGAGTGCATATTGCTTAGTCAGAATTGGACACGCAATATCTTTATATGGTATACCTATAATATCTTTTTATCTTTTGATGGTACATAACCATGTGTTTGTGCATCGGCTACTTAGGATTCTCAACAAATTGTAGTCTTTCTAAATGGAGGCCATCACTTGAGAATCTATCCTTTCCTTATCGGTATCACAGATGGTGTTTTTAAATATACCTACATACAGGTAGGAGCTGCCCTGCTACCTATAGGTACTAACGTTTAGATGATGTTATTAAAACCGATATCAATGACCTTAGTTGTCCAAGGTACGGAAAACAGTGCTTTGTTAAAAGGACCCGGTAAAAAAAATCGGTCATAGTCATCATAATTTTGGTTTATGCCATTCCTCTCCTACGGAGAAGCCTTTGTTCAGCAAATGTCCATTGCTTATACTAATATAAATTAAGTCATCATGTTATATTTTGACGTATCCATCCTACCTTCATCCCAGTGGCAATACTTCTATGAGCGTTATATCGGTCCTTTATAAACCTGCAACAATGCGTCGCGCTGTCATAACATGATCGATTAGTTGATGAATTGGACACCCTCACACTGCCACGCGCTGGTGTGATATCAGCTGTGTGATTGCCTTCGGTTGCTAGAAGTAACCAACTTTCATGAGTTTAAAAAGGATGGTATTTAAAAGTACTTCAATTTATTCCCATTTCATTTACCTAATTTTGCCTGTGTTCCACCAAATATACTGAATGTGCACCAAAATATGTTAATTAAAATATGTCATAACGAGCATCTATTTAACAACTGTTTTGCCTATTCGGTTCTGGCGTTGTATGGCCGCAGCTCTAACCTAACCTAACCGATTGTCATTTTTCATTGATTTTATAAAGGTAGAAATAGCGCAATAATTTGCTCGCTAAGATTTGGTGATCATTAACTACATTTGGTGTTCGAATACAATTTGAAGTGCAGTCGTGAGTACAATAGACTACAATAGACTATTATAATTTGTGAGTACAATAGACTATTATAATTTTAGACTTTATTTTTCTGGTGTCAAGTATATATTTATGGTGGTCATTATATTTTATCCCATATAAAAAAGTGTTATATCTTGGTGTTAATTTGGAATTTGTTTGATGTAACATATTTTTTTGGCCGAGTAGTTTAATTATAGTAAAACAATTAAACGGGTTTAAGATCAATATTTTAGAAATGCATACATAGATGTACCTTAAGATTTTTGGTGAACACAAAAATATTATCCGTTTAAAAACATTCAACTTTCATGAGGTTTAAACATATAATATATTCTTGTAGAAGTCTGAAGAGTTACTAAATCCACATGACGAAATGTAGGAAGAAAAGAATAAAAACTAGCTTGATTCAAGTCGGCGTGATATTATTTACTCTTTTACAAGATATTTAAACACTATAAAATTGGCAGAATCACCGCTGCTTGAGGTGGCAGGCCGTTAATTGAAGGAGAAGAAGAAGAAATGTAAGATGATGGACGAGTAATGACCAAATGAAATTAGGCAGTGCTAGCAGTAATGCAAAAGATACACAACATAAATTATTCTTAATGTAACGACCCAAAAATCTAATCGTGGCACTAAAGAAAATTTCGTAATTTGCAGACGGTTTTGCCATTCCGACGTGTGCACTCTTGGATTTATTTATTTCCTTCGTAAGTCTCGTTTTTTATTAGACTCTCAGTTCTTATCATCAAAAAAGTACTTCAAGTAAGTACTTTAACATTACAAAGTAACTTTATTATTAAAAAAAATCGGACTCGGATTCTTCTTTTGTCAAGAATTATTTATATTTTTATTAAATTCAGGGTCCGTTACCATGAACATGGCATCCTGCACAAGCTTTGTATCGAAAACCCACAAAATCACACATTATAATTACAGTGTAATAACGCGAAGTCCATTGTTGCCTTTATCCCGTGATGCGGTTCAGTTGACGCGTGGCTTTATAAGATTGATGGTGCTGATGATTGGTCAGAGGGAGTAGATAAATATGACTGATTGACTTAAATTACTAAGTATTTAACTCAGGATATTTGAAACGAAATGAAGATGTATTGAATGCGTTTCGTTTATTGAATTCCGCAGATTTCATTTATTCAATTACTTTTATTTTGTTTCGTTAAGATAGATTTGAATTGGGTTTAATTTAAAATAAGCTTAACCTTGAGCTTGATAAGTCAGGCGATTGAGTCACATTATCTGATAAGTTACTATTTTTTTTATTGAAATGTTTTTTAGCGATTTCCTTCTTTGCACAACTCACTGAGGGGTTATTTCCCTATATGGTAATTAATACTTCTATGGAAAACGATAAGGAAACTACCTGTTTTCGGACCGACATATGTACTACTGCTTCTTCACCGGTCATGCAAAGATACGAGCAGAGACCTTTATTTCAAATAAAATATTGAAGTGTGATCTAGCAAAAGATGATAATGTTAATGAGTGATTGGACCCAAAACATATTTTTGAATGAAATTCGGAATTAACTGTCAACCAGTCTAGGTTACCGGTTGAAAGTTAATTTCGACTTTCAAGTAACGTAAATTCTGTTGCCGAATACGACTCGACCACGCAGTTCCTTAACCATACTACTAAACAAAAAGAGTCAACCACACGTAACCCAACGTTTAATGTTTCTAGTATTTACTCAATGCCGTTCCATACGAAATAATTCGAAGCTGTTCATTTGATAAATGGTCGGTGGTCAAGTTAAGCTCATAATTGGGTTACATGTCAGTAGGGTCGAGTCTGCAGGTGCACTCGACAGCTATGTGGCTTGCGACTGCGATGAATTTATCGCTATTATTGTTATCGATGGATCAACTGTTCTGTGTTTCATGTCGTACGAATGTTAGGATATTATTATCGTTGAAATCTGAAACGGTGGTAGCTTAGATCTATTGGGGAAATCAGAAGCGTGTCAGATAAAGTGGCAATGGTTGATTAATATTGTTTGTACTGGTAATTATGGTTTTGTTATTAATTGACTTTGATATGGTACGAGAGCTGGAGCAGAAATTTACATAATTAAATGCCACAGTATTGCTACATGCTGCGGTATTAACTTACCAAATATCAATGATTGATCTATGAAACAAACATTTAAAAAAAGTTATTCCTACCTATGTAAATGCTATGTATTGAATAATTTTAAGGAATTTTAAATATTGTATGTATCCCTAAGAGGATGAAAGGGGGTGGCATAGTTTGTAAAGATACATCAAAATCTACGCAAACGAAGATACGGGAAATTGGATTGAACTCATTATCAACCTACAATTTGGTTTTAGTTTCTTTGCTTTGGTTGCAATAGCTTCAGCAAATCTGTTAAACTCCTTAAATTGTGTTTATTAAAAGAGAAAAGAAATAAGCTTGTGTGTTCTTTTACATTAAATAACACCACACGTAATAGGTGTTAGTAAGCGGTGCTCTTCTTACATACAATTTATCTCTAAGAAAACTTAATTTCTTTTGTAACAAACTTTTGCTAATTATACATGTACTCAATTGAATCATAATAGCGATGTCATTAAAAATGACGTTTTGATATACTAATACAATCTTAAATGTTGACCCGAAGTAAGGTAAAAATACTTTACTTCTGACAACCTCCGTAGCGTAGCGGTATTTGGCTCGATTTAAATCTCGGAGGTCGTGGGTTCGATCCCTACGCCGGGCAGTAAATCTTAGTGTAAATGCTAAGATTTCATTCCGGGTCTGGTTGGTTGAGGGTCTACCCTCAGCCAGCAGCGGCGTTTCCATGTGGTGGTACAACGTTATACTGCGGTCACCAACCCGCCTGCTAAGCGTAGTGACTATGGCAAATACCCTCCCTAGGGAGAAGGCCCACGTTCAGCAGTGGACGTTATACGGGCTGATGATGATGATAATGACGACTTTACTTCTATAAAAATATGATACGATCATCATCATCATCATCATCATCAACAGCCCGTTTACGTCCACTGCTGAACATGGGCCTCCTCTTAACAGACCTTGGCAAGCCAGGATCGTAGAGGGATATTGCCATAATAACCACGCTTGGCAGATGGATTGGTGATCGCAGTAAGATGTAAACCTTGAGCAAATAGATGCTGCTGCCCATCCATCAGCCATATATCCCTTAGTCGCCTTTTAAGACACCCATAGGATTACATGGGGTGGTCTATTCTAAGCCGGAAACCACACAGCAACCCGATCAGAAGAACGAAACTCGAACTACTGCGAAAAATGCATCTCATGTTGTTCACTGATTATAAAAACTGAATAATTATTATTTAGTAATCATTGCTATTCTTCATCAAATACCAGCAATTATTAAATCACTGAGTTATAAACAAAATAAACAATAGTTTAAACTTACATAAGTGAACCGATCGCCTTTCTAAAGTGCGACCTTGCAGTCATCGCGGGCCAGATTAATGTCCAAGCGACAGATAGTGAGATAGCACGGCCCCATTCCGAGTGGACCAGTCGACTGGAGGCTTAGCCTGCCCATTAACAACTTGTTCTATCCAGTTTTAGATATCGTTGATGTGACATAAAATCGGACAACTAATAAAAACCCACGCGTTATACTTATATTTTCTAGTGCAAGAATAGAAATTATTCTTATTTGCTTTTTGGGTTTTTGGTGTCGACACCTATCCTGATGTCATAGCTGTTGGAACTATCCAATTGTTCTTTTATAAGTCTTAACTTTAGTTAATAAAATAAAAACATCATATTTTATGCTGTTTAATAAGCACCGGTGCCACAAGGTGATAAAGCAAAATCCATTCGTCCTCATTTATCTATAGTAAATCTTCGATAAAACTGAGGGTGTATGCCCGGTGATGTAGCAAAAGCCTCCTGGCTAACTACATAATATGAAAAAAGTAACTGAGGTTAACAAGTCAAATTAACTAATGGATGGCTTAAAGTAGAACTTTCTGAGATACTAAAACTAAACTATAATTTGCTTCAAATGGTTATGAACGTCTTAAGCTGACTGAAATGACGTCAATTAATATTTAATTATGTTATTATTGCTATGGCTGCAATGTAATTACATATAAGTCGATAATAGCAATTCGCTAGTTGAGGCGCTGTTTATAATCAGTGATAAACTGTAGTTGCAAAATATTGAGATACAGAAATAAGATGTATAGTATGAATGACATAGACTTTTTAATGAAGATAATTACCACGCTGCATCGCAAATTGTTGTCCCGGGTGGGATCCTGAAGATCATGTCTCAGAAGTATTGACTGTAATCACTGAGCTACCAATTCATTCAAATAATTTATAAGTCAACTAGCTGTTACCCGCGACTTGTCTTCAGACAAACTTAGCTATCTTTTTTCATCCATTTAGGGAATGAATTTTAATAAAACTTTTCTTAACGGTTGCCTACGCCGTAGAACATAAATATCCTCTAAGTTTTAGGTCTCTGTAATCAACGGCTTAGGCTGAGCTTTGATCTACCAGTCATTAAGGACAAAGCGTTGTATTAATATAGATTGATATATATTAGAAGGGAGAGATTCAGAGAGTGAGATTCAAAATTTATCCTGTTGCATTTCCATAGAAAACTAAATAGATACCTTTACCTTTTTACCTTTGATTTTTTATGAGTCGTGCATATTTTTGACGACATTTCGTAGAGTCTTCATCCTTTATTTATTGGCATCCAACTCACTTTCACTAAACATATCTGTGCTAGACTATTTAGATAAGAAATGTCTAGCAAAATGTTGTTTGTCTTTAAGTAGCTATCTGCAAATCTTTGACATTAAGACACCGGCCAATGGCCAACCTTACGTCACAATGGCATGTCATAACTATGGTGACACTTCAAGGTGTATGTGTGCACTTGTTATCAGCTAAGTAGAACAACTGGTCTGGGTTTGATTCTTGCGTCAGGCAGAGATTTGTGTCATGTGATTTTTGACGTGTAGCTTTTTAACGGCATTTGATGTCTGGCCGTGGTATTTTAGGATTTTTGTTGTCAAACTACTAGTTTGTCAAACTACTGTAAGAGAAAGAATAATAGTTGATTTGGATTGTAAAGAAAATTCACTGTTTTTTGTGTGTCTCTACGGTTTTGTAATCTACGCAATAGACTTTAATATAGGGATTATTTTTACAAACCACCCGAAATGTCATTGTCGTCATCATCATCAGCCCGTATAAAGTGCTTACAGTGACACAGTTAGTATGCAAGCGGGTTGGTGCTGCTATCCGTTTCCTGCTATGCTATCGACAGATGGTGTTATATCGATCAGAATCAACGGTGTATCTTACTCCCCGAGGTATCCTTAACTATAATCAGACCCGGAATAAAGTCGTAGATTGTGTGAACAAAGATATCTTGCCTGGTGAGGAGATCGAACCCACGGCCTAGAAGATTTAAAGTCGAGCCTTTACCGCTACGCCGCGGAGCTTAAGTTATCCATAAAGCATTTGATTCTAAACATAACAGTAGACCATATTTTTTAAATGTGTAACTATAAAGCAACGACTTTGTTTTTACGTTCTTACTTCGCAAAAACTACAGACATAGATTGTTCCTTAAGCGTGTATGGTATGTCACTTATGTTATCTGCCTATATGTTGTAAAGTTCAGTTTTGGTTCTAATTCCAACACGTATATATTTATGTTCTAATTATTAGCGAATACTTGTAATATATGTACGCAATTAGAAACTATAAAATTTTACACTCTTAAAATATTTTATTAAGTCGCGAACTTTATGAGCGAAGTGTGATTATTACAATTTACTGAGATGTGACGTAATTAAATAGTTTAAAGGTCCCATTCCGTGGTCTTCAAAGAAAAATAGATTTTAAGGTCTCCTAATAACAATTAAAGGCATAATCTCTCAATTTTCCCGCCAGCGACTGCCCTGAGCCGAGAGCTACAGAAAACGCCCTTCTGTGCAGGTTGCTTAATTTGTAGTTTCAATACCATTTAGTAAGGCTGGAGCTCTGCTCACCTTCATCCCCAGTGAAGAAGCAAAAGCCTCGTGGCTAACTACATAAATAACCGTCCAAAAAATCTCCTAATATTTTTGAATTAATCAAATTATTCTTGTTGAATTTAAGAATCTTTTCTTGTAGTTTATCTAGAAAATCCTGATATGATCCTGATCCAATAAAACGCATCAATTTAATTAATTCAAAGATTGAACGAAAAAGGAACATTATATGAATATTTGACGCCCTTTAGCTTACATCATTGGCGTTGACTGCGGAAGAGGCGACGCAATTAAACCATACTTGTCTAAGAACTATTAGCTAGTATAAATAACATATATGAGTAATAGTCTAGTCTTCTCTAAGCTTACATCGTTGTACCAGATACAGGATTTTCTTCAACAGTGGCAGTGGACCCACTCCACTGCTTAACATGGCCCTTGCAAGCCAAGTTTGTTTATGGATATTGCCGCAATCAACAAGCTTGGCAGACGGATTAGTGATCGCAGTAAGATAGGAGTATATTTGAACTGATCCTGCTGCCATTTCCATGCATCACCTCGTACAACACCGGAAGATATGGGGATATATAGAATAGACCATTCTAGATAAAATTGTGACGTTTTATAGTTGTTCTAGAAGCAAGGCGTTTAGTCTATGTTGTATTGATAGGGTAAACAACGATACTTCCTTAGATTTATATAAACAAGCTGGCAAGGTAGACCGTCAGATATAAAATATGACGGTGACGTCACGTGTCGCGACTCACGACACCCGCAGGAAAATATATAAATCTATTATTTATTGCGGCTGCGCACACGTAGGTATAAGCTGATTTTATTGTTTGCCACAGATATGAGTAGCGATAGATAGCGCTAGTACATAGCCGTAACCCAATGGCTTGGGCGTCGGACTTGCGATCATGTTGTCGCCGGTTCGATCCCCACAAATTGCACTACCCGAGTGAACCCACTCGTAACAAAAGCATTGTAGCTTAGCACAAGGGATTACCATGAATACTAGTAATAAGCAAATACTCTGCCAGTAAGTAGTAGGAAAGTTAAACTGTGGCTTTGAACTGTCATATATTCGGCAAAACGTTCGTTTTCATTATATTATAAAGTAAATTAATACATACGTCATACATATACATATGAACATTTCTAATGAAACAGCTTAATTTAATACGATTTGATAACATCCCGATATTTTTTTAAACTAGCTTCATAATTAGTTATAGCCTATGTCATCCGGGGATAGTGTAGCTTCCCAACGGTGAAATTTTTTTTCGATTCGGTCAAGTAATTTCGTATCCTATTCAATAGAAACAAACAATCAATCACATCTTCCTCTTTATAATATTAGTATAGATATCAATTTTAGTTTAAATAGACATAGATTTATAATTAAGTAACTTAGCAATTAGTAAATACCATCACTAAAAATGTGTCTTCCCAAAAAGTAAGTAAGTAGGAAAAACAAACCAAAAAATTATATGATATGAGGGTAGTCTATCTGTCTGTACATCTGTAGCAATCACTCTCAAGAGTAGCTGGTACCGGCGCCGTGGTATTTAGTTTATAATCGCATAATACCTAAATGTACCTCACGCGGCTGTAGGTACTCACTGTACCTGCTCGCAGAGTTTATCTGATGCGGAATTGAGAGGGAAATCTTTAGCCTACTACTACTTGTCAATGTCTATGTCTAGAAGAGTAGTAGAAATCTATAAACTAGGTATATAGTAGATATGTTGGTATTTTTGGAAAAAAAAGAAAAGTTTTTTTTTGTGACTGACGTTTATACTATTTTATGGCTTTATAGACACGAGGGTTTGTACTTCACCTGTTATAAAGACGAGTAGGGCTCCAGCCTTATTAGTAAATTCATTTTAAAACTACAAACTAAGCAACTTGCGCAAGAGAGCGGCCCCGTGGGGCTTGGACCTCGGCCCGCGGCGGTCGATGGGGAGGATGATTGAGGAGTATTTTGCAACGTATTTTACAGTTTGCAGAGTTCAAAATGCCCAAATGCCCAAATAAGTAATCGGAAAGTTATACGGAAACAAATTGTAAGGCGATAGCTAGTTATCACTTTCACTTGGGACCCTGGAAGATCGTCAGGGATTGCGTAGTCAGAAAACAGTTTTATTTGCTCCATGATTCCATGAAAATTGTCTACATTATACCTATAGAATAGTACAAAAAGAACAGACAGTTTTCCTATAAGTAAATACGGTTTATCCACCACTTACCATTGCCCGGTGCTAATATAAGCCTATCATGGAGCTACATCCTAGTATTGTATATAGTGTGACCTAGTATTCAGTAGATGCCGATTAATATGAATGTATATGTCACCTGTACTGTATGGTCCATACTATAAAATATAATTATATGTTAGACAAATATTTTTAAGTCATCTGTTATTTTATATATATTTTCTGTTTATATAAACAGATATTATTAAGATAATCGTCTGCTAACAAGTAGGTAGAAACAATACTACTCCTTAAATCAGATGTTATAACAAGCAATAATTGATCACCTGCCATACTAGGGGATTATAATCACCGTCTAATCACTGAATATTTTGTGATACAACACCAAACATTCTTCAACCCTATTACTATCTCATTAAGGTTTAAAACTGAATGTTATTTTATAGGTGACAGGTTGAGATACCGTAGTCCTGAGATAGAAAACTCAATCGAAGCCAGTCGATAGATTTGCAAGTGTTTATGTGAGTGCGGTCCTCCTTGGCGACGCGCCTGCGCACCTCGCTGCGAGGAATGTCGATCTAAGGCTTTAGGAATTCGACGAATAAGTTTTAACCATTTGGACTGACTGTTTAATGTTTAGATATAGATAAAATAGCGAGTGATCTTAAAACTGGCACGACATACCATTCAAATAACACATCTAATATACTACATTATTTATATGTACCTACATATAAGTTAATATATAAAATTAAATAAGAAAGAAGTATAACTATGATATGTTTCTTTTCAATAGTCAGTAAAAGCTGACTATTGGTCAGCTTTTACCTATTTAATTAACAAAAGGTTAGCGATAAACTTAAATAAAAGTTGTTAGCCAAGTATTCATATGGCGAATTTTGTTATATTTACCACAATGATTCAGGACTCAAACACAGAAAATACGAATCATACTGAGTCGCGGAGAGAACAAAACTTGTTTGTATATAAAAAAACAAACATAATAGATACTAAAACTACGTGAAACATTATTAATAAAAATAGACATAATAATATTTTATTTTCACGTTATAGGCAGCCATAACTTTCAATTATTACAAAGTTGCGTTATGTTGTTCTATACCGTTTTATTATTTTAAAAGTCACTTCCTATTTATTTTATTTCTATACAATAAACAGTAGCAATGTACAGTATTTTATTAACTTCATAAAATTTAGATAACAATCAAACAAGAGATCATTTCCAATCAAAATTGTGTATCTACTCGTACTTTGATTTTACTGTTATAGTGAGCCGATCACAGAACAGAGAGCCGATAATAGTAAAACCAAACATGTAAAGTTTAATAGTAATTAAGTTTAGAAAGCACAATCAAACTATTTTTATATACAGCCACCAACCTTTTTGTCTATTTAATGTATTTCCTTACGTAAATATGCGACCGGTTATTTTTGCACAATAATCGCAAAAGGTAAAAAAATGTCGCATTGTAAAGTAACGTGAAAATATTGTACATTGCCATAACAACCAACAACACAAATTGGTACTATAGTTGACAACTAGAAACCATTGTTATGGCAACGCCTATTTTTTGATGCTCCTCCTAAAGCCACTGATGGGGACACCAGGAACTGCAATGGCAATAACACGCACAGAATATTTATTTTGCAGATTAATTGCATCTTATAACGTCACATAATCATAGCAACGGGACATTATGTAATGTATAGCAACCAACAACATTCAATTTATGTCGTTGGTGTTTGTTACATTACTGAACGTATAATGATTAGTAAGTAGTAATTCTTATATTTTGCCAAATAATACCAACGACATTATGTGAGTATGACGTTAGGTTGTACGTGTAACAAACACGTCTCCTAAATTTTGGAATTTATTTTGATGAGTGTTTTCCATTAGTATCTAGTTTATCATGAAGGTATGAAAAAAGGATAATTATTTGTTCCATTTGATAGTATGTTTAAAGAAGCTAAGATAACTCACAGTGACCATGAACCCAGTGGAAAAATAAATCCAGTCTAATCACGGTTAATTAAATAATTTGCCTAAAATAATCCTGCTTGAATAATAATAAACTGAAATATCCGATTACCATCATTACATAATGTAGAATAAGTAATTATAACTGCGAGATAATTACCTAATAATTGAATAATTATGAGTTTTAAGTATTATTGACACGCTATTTTGATAATAGTAATTATTGTGTGCAAAGCTTGCGTTCTGTCTGTTCGTCGAAGTATTAATTCGATCTCACTGTTCGATAAAAACGATAAGATGGTGTTTGTTCTCAATTAGTTGAAACAACATTAAGTGAATATTACTATTTTAATACCTCAATAGCTCATATTATTTATGTCCACTGCTGAACATGGGCCTCGACATGCAGCTAGGGCCTGCTTGAGTCGTTGATGGATTTTGCCATAATCACCATGCTTGGGATCGCAGTAAGATGGTAAATAACCTTGAGCTGATATATACTACTGCTCATACATAAGCTGTGTGTTTCTTAGTCGCCTCTTAAGACATCCACGGCAAAGAACATCCCGTCTACTCTAAGCCGACTATCATTATTGATGTATGTTGTGTTCCTGTGCGTTTGCTAGAGCTGCTAGAGCTTAAGAAGAAAAGGGAAAAGAGCCGGCAGGATGTCCTTGTCGTGTCCTTGTATTTGGACCCCTATGCTTATTAAAATTAGGTGGATAAGTAAAATTACTCAGGAAGTCAAGTCAGGAATAATAAAAAAGTATTCCTATGAGTTTCTTGCCATTTGTTTTTAGAATGTCACACCCAAAACTGGTAGTAATAAAAAGACGCATCTTAAGAACATGGCTTAAAAATAATAATGTAAACAACATTTGTATGAATTGATTGTACACAAAGTTTATTCCTAGCGTTAAAATAAAACCGTGATAATTTTTTATTATATAGTAGGGGAGCGAGGGGCTTGTTGTAACAGTTTTCATTAAAACTCATATATCTTAAGATCTATTGATTCAATTTCTACTAAATAAAAATAGATGGATACTGTAACTCTTCCTCTACCAAATCATGTAAAAATAATACCATAACTATTGTTCATTATTTTACAATCAATTATTTTCTAAAAGAAGTGCGGTGTTACAACTTACCTCGTGCTTGGGGCAAGTTGTAACGTCTACCGGGGCAAGTAGTAACGACAAAAAAACGACAATAATACCTCTTATCATTTATTCTTTGTTTATTTTTAACAAAATTTACATCTTTCTAAAGTAAATATTATGTAATTCTTATAAAAAATAAACTCAAATACACTTTTTTAGTAATCAACACCTATAAATTAAGTCATTAACAGTTTTATTTAGTGAAACACTACTTACAATCATCATGGCTCTTTTAAATCACAGTAAGTAATAAAATTATTTATATTTAAGGTATGCTCCGTAATTATCTCCTCTTAATATCTAGCTAACAAAGTATTATAATTATGTAAAAATTAACATTTGGTGGGATTCATTATAATTAAATTCAGTCTTCATCTGAGCTACAATTAATACAAATAAAAGACATAGTGTCTCCTGTAACACATTCTACATGTGCCCACATCACTCTATCCAATCTTCTTTATTTGAATCTGTGTAAGCTTCACCACATATTAGAGAATACCACTTTTCTGATTTTGATTCTGAATCTGAACATAAAACCTTTTTTTAGCTCTGCCCACTCTAGTTTCATTATTTGTTGATTTACCTTTGCATTTCCCCTTTCCGTTCTGTTTTCCATTAATTTGTCATCTTTTTTCTGTTTTCTCTTCATCTCTTCCTCATATTCCTTTTGTAAAGCTTTCTTTTCAGGAGTGTCCGTCAATACTGTAGACTTTATTTTGCGTCTGCTATTTGTATTAGTTTTTCTTGGTGGCACCAAAGTAGGCCATTGGTCGTTTGTTTTGTCCAGCTCGTCCCGCCATCTTCTACGGGGTCTGCCGCGACGCCTTCTTAGGTACTTAAATATTTTGATAGTATCGTGCGCAACTACCATACCACTATGGTTAATACATATCTTATATATACACTCCACGACCGATTTTCGGCCACGGCGACCACTTCAACTCCGTTTAAGTTGGCGTTGGTGTGCTCGCGTATGGCTAACATAGCCGATCTTATTTATTAAAGTTCGCGCACAAGCGGGCAGGTGAGCACACCATTGCAAAAATTGTATGTGATTGCACAACATGAAAGCTGAAGAGTTTGTTTGTTTGCTTGGACGCGCTAAACTCAGGAAATTCCGGTTCGATTTGAAAAACTCTTTCAGTGTTAGATATCCCATTTATCAAGGAAGGCTATAGGCAATATTTAACCATGAAGTTG
This sequence comes from Nycteola revayana, assembly GCA_947037095.2. Taxonomy (NCBI): domain Eukaryota; kingdom Metazoa; phylum Arthropoda; class Insecta; order Lepidoptera; family Nolidae; genus Nycteola; species Nycteola revayana. The sequence continues at coordinate 10,438,811 of OX344840.2, forward strand.
CTACGGGAACGGGAGTTACACGGTCGAAACCTCGGAAGCTAGTTGTGCTTTAAGCCAACTCGTTTCTGAAATAATGTTCAATGTGGAAAATGGAAAATTTGGATTTAGTGTTGAAAAAAATTAAAGCTGGTTTATGCAACACTTTTGATTGTAATTTAAGTGAAATGATCGTTTGTAATTATATTCAATAATACATAGTATGATACTGTATATTAAAAGAATATAATAATTATCAATAGTGGCACCCTGGGTCGTGATCCTAAACCCCATAAGGGTGCCCTCAGGTGTGAGTCACTTAGATATAGTGTGACCACTTGCAATTTTGATGCGTTTTTAATTTCTTCTTATAATAATATAACAGAAATAATTGTCACAGGACAGACGGATCATGACGGACTATGTAGTCTATAGATTTGTTATTGCCTAGTTCTGTTAGTTACCTAGTGGGATATTTTATAGAGTAAGAATTATCTGTTAGTTATATCGAGGGGTGAAAGGCTATTTGTTTGAAGCGACATTTTACGAACTTTACAGGAGAGCCATTTAAAGATTCAAAATTTGGAAAAAAAATCGTTATGAAAAAACTAGTGCTCTTTCTATAATGGGGATCGCAAATTTTTATTGAAAAAAAATCCCTGAATGTTTTGGTATAATTTTCAATTAAAAAACAGTTATGAGTATAAGATAAATTGTCGCTTAATACAAAATGATCTGTATCGCCTTATTTTTAGAGTAAAGAAAAATGATTCAACTTCCAACATTGTCACTAATCAGCAGCAGGCAAAATGGTTTAAGTGACTTTACAGTACTTATGCAGGAGAAAGCAAAATGATTGAATCGACGTTACTCAATAATAATAGGAATAGGCTATTTTGTTTTACTACCAATTTGGGTTTGGGTTTTGGGTTTTGTTAACGGTTCAGGAGAGTTGGCTTAAGCAACAATGAACATTCTTAAAGAGTTGTTTGATGTCTCAGATTTTGAAAGGAGTTATATAACTTGGTTGTTCTAAACAGAGTGAAAAACAGTTGTAGCGAAAGGGTTGAACCGACGACATGTCTTAATGAATTTGGCTGACGGCAAATTGGTTGAAGCGACATTGCACAGAGTAAGTAGTCGTAAGCAAAATGTTTGAAGGGACTTTTCATCTAAAGATAGCTACATCGAAAAACGATTTATCTGCCATCGAACTAAATTTTTAGGAAGGGAATAACGGTTTATGATCCGATTCTCTGTTTTTGTATACAGCTTAAATGATATACTGAAAAAAATATGGCAAATTTGAAGTCTGATCATACATCATGTTTGAGAATTATGCACTAAAATGGCATTGTTTTAAGCGCCATAAAAGTGCTCAGAATTGTACGAAACCCGGCTCAGACGACGCAGAAAAATTCGCTGAATCCGAATATGTATATAACTCCATATCGTCCAAAATGTCGCTTCAAACAAATAGCCTTTCACCCCTCGATATATTTTTATTTTTTATTATCTTATAACTTTGTAATTCTGACAAGTACAAGTGTATGTGAATACCTAAGTGCTGAATAAAATTCATTATTTCATTAATAATGTTATTTATACATTGATGTACATTATATACATTGATGGACTTATGTTCGTCTTCGTGTAGACTGTATTTTAATTATGTCATGTAACCTCAGCTAGGTAACATAATACAACTAAAAAACAGTCTATACGTTTTAATATAAAATTAATTACCATAAAATTTATTTTAACAATATACCTAACATTAACTTTTGTATTATAATTAATGTATAATGAATGACACGTATGCACCTACTTTAGTTGGTAAGCCTTCGCTAAATAAATAATATAAACTCATTTTTGCAATCCTCATCATCAGTCCGTATAACGTCCACTGCTGAACATGGGCTGCCTCCCGGGAGAGAGTATTTACCATAGTCACCACGCTTGGCAGGCGGATTGTTGACCGCAGTATTAAGTTGTACCACACATGAAAACATTGCCGCCCGTTCCTTGATATACGATTACAATAGATGTTGTTATTACAATCAGGACCAACGGCTTAACGTGATTTTCGAGGCACGGAGGGTAGTTCCTCAACCAACCAGACCCGGAAAGAAATCTTAGAATTGATCATATTTATTTTTGCAATCGAAATTATAGACCTCAATGTTAGATAATAGGTACTTAACACTCCTGTATTAATGGAGCAAAGTACCATAAATAGAGAAGTGTTATCTGAACACTACAATGGACATATTTATCAGATTTATGTCATTAACAGAATGGTATCACTTCAGTTTTACTAAGTAACTGTTTGGGCGGCTCTTATTTATATCTTGACTAAATTTAATTGATTTTTGATCACGACTGCAGCTCAAAATCAAGTACCTATAGAACATTTAATAGTAGTCGTGGTTCACTTTGACCATATAAATCAAAGTGTCCGTTAATTAACGACCTGATTTCTTGATGTTTACATCGGAAACTGTAAGTGGATTGTCGCACGAAGCATTGTTTCAATGTCGTTTATTGTATTGCTAAAGTAACCTATTTAATCGTAGGGGATCACAGCCTTCTAGAGAAGTCACAAGCCAGTACTGGAATACCTACAAGGTTCACCATAGTATTTTGGCTTTTTGAATATAATATCTACTTTCAATTTCACCAAGTCTATGTCAACAGTAAAATTGAGCCACTTAATAAGTATAAATGAATAGCTGCCCCCGCGGTTTTATCCGCAGTACTCTGCTCCAGTTGGTCGGAGCGTGATGTTTAGTAACTATCCATGTGCACACTTTTTTTGTGTGAAAGAGTTATACCTACATCTGTACATTCTTTCGCATTTATAATATTAGTAGGAGTAGCTCCAATGTGCACATCAAAATATTTGTCAAAACCTCAATTCGTCAATCGCAAACTACCAAAGAAAATAATAATCAATGGAAATAAATAAATTCTTAACAGCAATTATATAACGCAATTAAAGGAATCGAACGCATACACAATGAGCCCGCTGAATAAACACCGAGATTATCTCTCATCTATCGCTAATGCACCTCTTACATTGCACGCTAACCGTGACTTACAATATCTTATACGCTTCAACAGCCAGCAATGCAAACCGAATGCAGGTAATGAAATGTGGTTGTTCTCATTTATATTCATTATGTACAACGAGTTGTAATTATCGTATTAAACATTACGCAAACGTGTTGAGTGTTGCCCGCTTATGTTTTTACATGAATTAAAAGTAATCAAATCGTTTGTTTGTTTATTTGACACAACGTATATTTGATCGAGCGGTTTGAAAAATGTACAGCGAAAGAAAATTGTATGGAATGTGTATTATGGTACATTATTTGAAGTTTCAAGTGAGTCTAATGATAGCCCGGTAGCTATCGATGTGGAACTGAGACAGACACGTTAACAATGCACTACATCCACTTTCCACACGGAGGATTATATATTTTTTATTTTTTTCTTGGCCACATTCTCGCTTTTTGCTCGCTATCTGTAATTTACCATTAGACTACAATTAGAACTGTAAAACTATGGTTTGCCGTTACGAACCGAAAAGAGAACGCTTAGAGTAATTAAAATGGTCAGTGTATGTACAAGACGCGTAAAAACTTGTGAATGTCTGGTACACCGGTCCACCATTCGAGAAATTCAACTTATATTTTCTTAATTATGTTACAATAGTAAGTAATGCCTGAGGCCGATAGAGGTTCGTACTAATTAAATCGTTATAAAGCTAAAGTTTTTTTTATTGTGCGTATAATTAGTATAATTATACCAGAACGATTTTTTTTCTGAACTATCAGATTCAAATTATATGAAAAATATTTATTTCTCCGCATGTAACTGTACGTACGCACATATGTTCTGCGCATGGGCATCGGGGTCATCATTCCTAGTCGTATCTTAACCATCTAAGTACACTTCCAAATATATGAATATGTTCCGCTGAATTATTTGTTTTTAAATTGTATTGTAATTGTTCTAAATGTTTGCACTCAACGTAAAATCTCTATACATAAGTGCATAGTACAGTCAACAATGAAAGTAAAATACGTGAAGATTAATGTGGAATTTATATTAATTATTATAATTAAGTCATTTTTAACGTAATCTATGCGCGGGAATTAAGATAAAATCGTAAGTGAAGGTGTGAGTACGGCGGTTTTATGGTCTGTTAGCCCCTTATGGGCAAATATTTTAATTGACTTATAATTATTACTAGCTTATTCCTGCGGCATCACCTCGCAAATTTATTTTTATACATAATATTCTATGGTACTTTAAATTGTTCTTCAATATTTTTAATACTCCATATTATGACAATTCCGTTATCCAATTCTTCACAAAGATTTAAACAGACAGACATAATAGAAGTTTCCTTGTTTTAATCACAGACGTACACTTAAATTACACCTATATATTACTTTTAATTTTAAAGATTGAGATCTTAACGATTGTAACTGTTCGGGTAATTAATTCTTAATACATTTAATTTTAACTAGATTATAGTTGGAAGTGATGAACACAAACACTCTCTTGCATATAAAAAAATGACAAAAGAAAAGCACTTGCAAGTATACAAAATTAAACGGTTTTTATAAACAGAGCATGAAGAAGAATCTTACAGACAGACCAGATTAAGGGCTTACCCTTCTATTACAATGAATATATTATAATGATTATTATATAAACACTTTTATAAATTTATACAGGTGAATGGAGACAGTTTGCAGCATTACCATGCATCATTATAATTATGTACGTAGGTACTGAGCTTACTTATATCAAACATATAATAATATATAATACAACAAATAACAAATATATATAGAGGTAATAGACTACATTGCCTCGTAAAACGTAAGACACATTAGGTGCTTTACTTTGGTTAGTTATTCTTCGGGATAAATGGTAGGTATCCCAAATGTTTAGTCTATCTCTGTGCCAAATTTCATCAATATCGGATCCGTGGTTTTTCTTTCTTTCGCATTTATAACATTCATCATTTCAGCGTAGGAAATACGCTGCAGGGCATAGGCCCCCCTAATAGGCTTGCATACACCGTGATCCCGCGGCCTTTGGGGTCAGCCGACCATATAATTGGAAGAAGTCCTATGCTACGCACGCTGATCCGCGGTCTCCATTTGAGAACAGAGAGAAAGGCCCCAACGGCCATCTGTTCTCCGTGCTATATGGCCTGCCCATTGCCACTTCGACGAACTAATCCGTTGGGCTATGTCGGTAACCCGCGTTCCTCTACGTATCCCCTCATTTGTGATTCGATCTCTTAGGAAATCCCCGAGCATAGCCCTCTTCGTAGCTCGTGAGTGTGTGCATACGTCCTATAGTGGATTTATTTTACTATCTACCAATAGCCAATATAAGGCGTCACATCACCGTAACCGTCCCACAGAACTAATTCGAACAATTTTCTCAGCATTCTCTGTGGCACGAAGCCGCAGTGACAAGCACTTAGAAAGTGCATCAAACTGGTCGGTGTCGATAACAATTATCGCGCTGTGCCGATAATTACAACCATTACTGCGTCAATCAACGGAATTGCGGACTTGTGAAATGCTTTGCCGTGTTTTTCCTTGTACCCTGTGAAATCGCAGCAGTGTCTGATGACGTATCACTGACTAATCGAGGCAATAAAAATATATTATAGTTTTATCAAAATCATGCAATACTTTTGGGTAACAGCCTAGAAATAGCTATCGTATTTAGTCGTTTGGCAAAATCTCTGAATTGCGAAATTATTGTAAAATTAACTAGGAATATGATAATTTAGGATCATGTTAACAATAAACATACATGTTTGAACTATTCAATAAGAATACAGGGTTTTCTACCCCTGTGTTGGTGTCAAATGTCTTATGAAAACTAACACACTCCATACCCGATAGGTCTATAAGACTTAATACACAAAAATCGTCGCACTACCATTCGAACAAAATGTTTTTGCTAATCACTTCAGCCAATCCTTTGTCTTGGCGCCATATAAGTGCAGTTATTGAACACTCGGTTTGGTACCAATGACGTCACGGCCCTGGCATTGTTGCCAGTTGCCAGGACACTGAGGTCATTCACCATGGCAATGATTGATGGCCACTACGTGCAGTTAGGCTCACGTCCTATACATCACATTTGGCAACACTGGATAAGGACATTCGGTGACAATGCGTTGTCGCTTTCAATTGTTTTGAAATTTATTGGCATTGCGCAACTTTGTGGTGTAATATTTCCATGGTGAATGATTAGATCATCGGTTTCTGTGGAGTTTCCATTAAAATGTTCTATTGGTAACTCAAGTGATTATGCCGTACATATATTCGGTTGTCAATATAATAAATGCCACAGTCAATAGAAATAAAAAAGTAACTGCAAATAGTAGTACAACATTTGCTACATAATCTCAAAAACTAATGGACCGATTTGAGAAATTTCTTTCAGTGTTAGATAGTCCATTTAATTTTACTTAATTATGAAGTTCCCACGGGAACGGGATTTACGCGTGTGAAACCACACGTGAAGATAGTTATAATAGTGGTGTAACTTTCATCCTTAAATTTGTCAGCTGTTTACTTCAAAACAGTGGCTGTAATTTAAATTTATTTGATTTATCACTGGTATTTATATTTTGTTTGGGCCAAATATTTAAACAATCCTTCAATACATTGTATTGAAAGTTAGCGTGTTATGTGTCTATAACATGTTCCTGATATTTAAGAAAAAGAAAATAACTTTATTAATTTCAAACCTCATTTTATGCTACAATATCTAAGCTATAACTCGATATCATAAGTCCGTTCAGTAGCTATTATCTAGGCAATTTTCTCGAGTTATAATTGCACCCAACAGGTCAGACAATAGCATCGAAAGCGTACAAAAAGCGGGGATCAGTCACCGTGACGCACTTTTTGTACATAATGGCGTATATTGCAGTTATACTTGATAACACCAATAGCTGTTCGACTCCTGAGGCATTTATGTCCAAATATGGTATTGTGTCGAACGAACTCACTAACTTTGTTTCACAGAAGAGTGCTACTTGAGGTCGTCCTCAATTTGTAGGATTGCTAACAACAGAAGCTATTTTTGTAAAGGCATATTGTTTAAACTCAGTATTTGTGACACTGATACTACTATCCTCGTGAATACTCTGTACTAATATGTAAAGCTTAAGAGTTTATTTGATTGCTTGAACTCGTCCGATTTGAAACTAAAACCTTTAATTGGTAGGTAGCCCATTTAGCGAGGACCGCTATAATAATATGCTATATCGTCGGTGATACTGCAATACCGCGTATGTGACAATAGCTAACAAGGTTGAAAATCAAATGTAGTAAGGTGTTTTTTCCCTTTTAAAACAAATATAACAGAAATATATCTGACAGATGAAATAACACCTTATTATTATCAACTGTCATTTTCGCGGTATTGCAGTATCATCAGCCCGTACAACGTCCACTGCTGAATATGGGCCTTCTCCCGAGGGAGGGATTTGCCATAGTCACCACGATTGGCAGGCAGATTGGTGACCGCACTTTTATGTTGTAATATACAGGGAAACGCTACTGCCCGTTCCCTGGTAAACGCTTGTTATAGATGATGTTATAACAATTGGGACCAACGGCTTAACGTGCTTTCCGAGGCACGGAGGGTAGTCAGTTGGCTCCGATTACGATAATCACGCAAAATATAATGAAGGATGTAGTGGAAAAGAGAGTAGATAGTTTGAAATGTACATTAATATATAGGCTATAAAATATAACGCTACAACCCACTGGAGCAGAGTAACCAGTGCAGATAACGCCGCGGGGTGCAACTACTAAAACTATGAAATACACGTATCTATTTAAACAGCAATTAGCACTACAACTACAAATCCTTACTAATATTATACATGTAAAAGTAACTCTGTCTGTCGCCCTTTCACTTCAAAACTACTTAACCGATTTAAATTGAATTTGGTAAATAGATAGTGTAGAGCCCGAAAAAAGGACATAGGCTACTTTTAATAGCGAATAAAGGGTTGTAGATGATTAAAAGAGGGAGGGTGGGATTTAAATTGGCCTCCTTCTATGGGCAAGTCATCTCCCAGAAGGAGTCTGAAACCCGCCGCCTACCACGGAGGAGGCCGACCCATGGGGAGTAGGGACGCCACACATTCCGGGCGTCCCTATAATTTGGGCAAATGGGCCAGTAGTGTGGCTCAGGAGAGCCCGCGGTGCCAATTTAACCGCGGGTGCCGCCGGAGGGCTGGATTGCTTTTACGTACCCGGCCCTCACCAACGGCGCACGGAGGAGTGTCCCGGAGTTTTTAGTGGTGAAGGGCCTTCCCTTCGTGATAGCATACCACTGCTATGGAGAGGGCGAGTCCCACATATCCCATCGCCATCGCGGTAACGCTGTAGCGGTGGTGGGAATGCTTAAATGCATGTCCCCCCGGACAACAAAATAAAAGGGGTGTTGAAGATTGTCAAAGTCACTATTCCACGCGGACGAAACCACGGGCACAACTAGTTTAATAATAATTGGATACGTTACTACATGTTCGCTACTTTAATACTTTAGTTTTTTATGTCGGTCTCCAATAAAATCTCCACTAACGAAATAAAAACCAACATTCGGTCATTAAACTAGCGTCCACACTCGGAACAGCTCTAAATTGAGTCGTGGCTTCTTAATTAAGTAAATTTAGCTAATTACCACGATTACTCATTAAAATTAGTTTGTTTTCTTGTTGGATAACTTTGTGCTGGTGGTACGATGATGATGCTTCGAGATTTTTTTTTTTGCATACTTAATCCATTCTTTGTCTCACTTCTAAGTGTTGGTATAACTAATATAATGAATCATATGGCTGAACCCTATCTCTTAAGACACAGGTCTAACCTAGTTTTAGGGATAGTAGTCCACTAAACTGTGCCTCTAACTTATAGTCATGAATAATTTTAAGGATTTGCTGTAAACGTATTCTGTGCACAATGTAAATTATTTACGAAAATAAACATTATTATTATTATTATATACGTCCTTAACTGATTTTGGTTCAGCGCCTAAACGGTATGTTTGTACTTGAAGCCAGGAAGTTGGTGGTGTGTCATCCGTGCCTTGGCTAGCCCGTTCAACGGTCTTGTGTCTCTAACCCGTCGTATCGTTTAAAACTGTCCCATCACCCATCTATCGTTAAATTATTTCGTATTCTTTGGAATTTAGCAGTTACATCGTCTTTGTAAGTTCTTAAAAAGATTCTGAAAAATGTACAAATTGTAAACCATACAAAGTTTACCAATACAAAATGCTCAGTACTGTACGCTAAGATATAAATATCTTATATGTTATACGCTGGATTAACATATAGGATACAAAACATCACACTCCGACCCACTGGAGCAAAGTAACGCGAGTAAAACCGCGGGGCACCGCTATTAAGTACTACAAGTATATAAGACAATCATTTATTTACACGTAATTTTGTGATTAATGATGATTGTGATTTTCGCGTATATGCCATTCCTGATTTCACCACCTACTGATGCAGGAGTAGCTGGTTTTATTGGGCAAATTCTCCTCGTGGTATGATTAGGTTACCATGGCTACGTAAAGATGAGTCACATCGGTGCACAGACGTAGCGCAGATATAATAATATTATGTCCTTTCAAAACGTTTTCATACAAAAAGTACGTAGGCGACGCACGTATCGTGAATTACACGTGGCAACGTGGCATGGCACAGGCGTCCATATGTCTGAACCATGTCTTTGCCTTACATCGTTCCTGTATAACTCACGCCTTACATAGATATTTATTACAAATACATATTTATATAATATGTCTATTAGGTATTATTATCGCTGCTTATGATAATATACTTTTTATTACTTCACAACTTCAGTTTTCCAATTCCCAGCTCGTAAAAGTGAACGTTGATAAATATTTCAAAGAAAGACAATTGATATTAAATCATGCGTTAAAACCAGTAAGATAGTACAAAAACTTCGCTATAAATACCTCGACACCACCACGCAATGCCGTTTACGTGTGAGAGGGGATGTTTACTACTGCTATTACAAAAAATACTTACTTGATATAGTATATTTTACGCTAGTTTTCAAGAAAAAGGATAAAACTAAGTATTCTTCCAACAAGAGTATATGTATTTGATGAATAATCTATATCTTATATCTATACTAATATATAAAGCTGAAGAGTTTGTTTGATTGAACGCAATAATCTCAGAAACTACTGGTCCGATTTGATCCCCCCTTGCCCTCCCGACCCTTAGTTTGCAAAGAACGTCCCGATGCCCTCGTAGACCCGAAGTCCGAGGAGCTCGCGAACTGTAAAGTAGAGCAACAGTTAAACAAAACTCCCCTAAACTAACAGCCATAATCCCTCAATCTTCCCGTCAGCGACCGGCCTGAGCTGAGGTCCAAGTCCGCCAGGGGACGCCCTCTTGCGCAGGTTGCTTAGTTTGTAGTGTTTAAACCATTTATCTAGGCTGGAGCTCTTCTCGCCTTTATGCCCGGTGAAGTAGCAAAAGCCTCGGGGCTAACTAAATATGTCCGTCCGAAAAAAAGGTCCGATTAGAAAAATTATTTTAGTGATAGATAGCTTATTTATCGAGGAAGGTTATAAGTTACAATTAAATACAAAAATCCTTACGGGAAAGGGAGTTCTGCGGGTGAAGCTGCTCGCGGGAATCTATTCAGGCATAAGTCCCTTTGTCGCCTCCTACGACACCCATGGATGAATTGGCATTGTCTAATGTAAGCCGAAAGCCTACTAGCAGTGATTTTAGTTTTCAAAGAAAAAGCATTTAAAACAAAAGCAACTTTACTCGATTTAGTAAAACGAGTGTGGATATTTTTTGTGTTTTTATATAACAGTTAAGTAGATGGTGTCCCATGGAGCGAGTCTAATTGACACCGGTAATTAGAGGTTGCTCGCTGTACCGTTGGCTTTCCAGAAGGGTTAATTTGCGCTGTGCCGTGCTTTTACGATATTTTTTTTTGTGTCTGTGAGTACTCTGTGTCCGTGGATTACCCGTATGTGTATGTAAAATACCTCGCGACTCAGAAATTTATTTTCTTAACTTGTGAGTGAGTTTATCTACATATGGGGACCGCGAGCCAAATCAATTTATAAATACCTGGCAGCGGCCCTCTTTAGTGCGGCACGTTCTCCGAGTGCTGGTTTTTACTTTGCTCAGCAGGTAAGCAATGCCATTCAACGGGGTGATGCTGCCAGCATTCTGGGAACCTTGCCAAGTAGAATAAATTTAGAATAGTAGCAGGTATCTTATAAGTTAGTTTTAGTTTAAATTAGCTACTTTTAGTTGTATGGTATGTATTTTATTCATGTAATAAACCTGTAATAGACTATATTTCTTAAATTTAACCTACCTAAGTATAAAATGTAAAATTATAGCTTAAATGATGTTATACTTTGGTAATTTTGCATCATCTGCCAGTATAACGTGCACTGCTGAACGTGGGCCTGATACTAAGGCTTGCCTCTTGACGTGTTGGTGACCATAGTATAATGACTGTGATAGTGTACAGTTGCTATAGATGATGTTATAATTATCGGGACTAAAGGCTTAACGTGCTTTATTATGCACGGATAGTAGTAGTCCCTCAACCAACCAGTTCCGTAACAAATGTTAGATAAAAAATGTTAGATACACAAAGATTTCTTTTTGTTAGTATTCGTGCAGAAATGTTATGGCTATTTGTATAATAACGAAATAGACTTCTGTTGCCGTAAGGTTTGGTTACCACCCATATAACTGATGGTTTTGGTTATTATCTATGCCATAAGACACAAAACTGTAATAAACAACATGGGCATTATAAGAGCTGTATTGAGTATGTAGTTTAAGTACCTAAAACCTAATTAAATGTCATATTAAGCTAATATGGAATTATCTATGTATTTTTTAGAACACTTTATAGGTACCTATATTTTAACAAAATTATTACGTAAGTAGATACACTTGTTATTTTTTAACCAAATCAAACACACGACCTATGAACCTGCGTAACAGACAATTATTCACCAAATCGGAATCATTTGTCTCTTTAATCACTTTATTAAACGATAGCTTCACGCAACATTGAACTTAAAACCACCTCTGTCCCCTTACGTTAAGGTTAACTTTGCCTTGTACGTTGTTATAGAAATCATCGCGTTTAAGAATCAGATCCGTCTTCTTATAAATCGATGGCCAGGTCAACCGTGACACGCCATTATATATTCGTATGTAACAAACATTTGTTTTTAAATAGTTGATCTTCCCGCGGTTTCACACAACCGCCTGTCCCCATGGGAACTTTATCATAAAACATAGGTACTTCATCATCATCAGTCCGTATAACGTCCACTGCTGAACATGGGCCTCCTCCTGAGAGGGAGGGTATTTGCCATAGTCACCACGCTTGGCAGGCGGGTTGGTGACCGCAGTATAATGTTGTACCACACAAGGGAACGCTGCTGCCCGTTCCTTGACATTCGATTATTATAGATGATGTTATAACAATCGGGACCAACGGCTTAACGTGCTTTCCGAGGCACGGAGGGTAGTCACTCAACCAACCAGACCCGGAAAGAAATTTTAGAATTTACACGAAGATGTCCGGTGTAGGGATCGAATCCACGACCTCCGAGATTCAAGGCGAGCCAAATACCGCTACGCTACGGAGGTTGTCAAAAAACATACTTAGCCTCAGTTATCCATATATACAATGCTGTCCCTCTTTATCCTCTTATTTAAAAATTTTATACCTACTCATGTAAAATTTCGTTAGAATATTATGAATGTGTATTCAGTATATTTTAATACTCAAACTACTTGTACTAAATCAAAGATCAAGAATTACTCGACTCGCGTATTCCAACGCTAGCAAATCCCTAATCATATTATAAATGCGAAAGTATGTCCATCCATCCATCCAATTTTATAGACTGGAACTGGACCTTAGGAATGGACATCACGAAAGTTACCCGAAGTAATTATTAATTTTAAATTTTAAGTAGAAAAAAATAATATTTGTTTACACGTGCAGACATATAGAAAAACCAGTTATACCCAAGGGTCAGGTCAGGCAATAGTACGGTTCTCCCAAAATATAAGCCATCCCTTTAACCGATGTAATACTGTTATCTATCATGAGTAGTATTTTTGTTAGTGAAGAAATTTCAGAAAAATAAAAAATTGTAACGTCCACTGCTGAACATGAGGTAGGGTTTTTGCCATAGTTACCACGCTAGGCATGCGGATTGGTGACCGCAGTATTATGATATAACGCACAAGAAAATGCAGCTGTCCGTTCCCTGGTGTACGCTTGTTATATACGATGTTATAACAATCGGGACCAACGGCTTAACGTATTTTCCGAGACACAGACAGTAGTCCCTCAACTAACCAGACCCGGAAAGAAATCTTAAAATTTATAGAAAGGTTTCTTGTCCGTCGAGGAGATCACTTAACGTAAAATTTTTTTACCAAAAAGTTGAGGCCCATTCACTCCATGATACACTGGGAAGTGCGACCAGCATAGACTATTAGAGAATTATTTAAAGGACAGATGTAATTTATTCGTTTTGTAAATAAAAGTGTTGAAACAATTCAAATTAGAATTTTACAAAATAAAAATATTCACTTATGTTATCACTATATGGTTAAAGGGATGGCTGATACTTTGGAAGCACCTTGTATTATATTCCTAGAACTTTTTCGCGAAAGTTGGAGAGAGTCAATTCCAACGCTATAAATTCAATTTAGAAGTTGCTAAGAACATAATGTACGACTTGTTTTATATTACTGATGGATTTAAATAACAAGATAAGAGGTTACGATGTTAATTAATGGATGTATCTAATACATTGACGAGGTTTTTGAAAGTTTATTTTTTTTATTGGGTTCGAACCGCGTATTCTTTCGCGTACATTTTTTAATGTTTGTATTTACTGTATTCCTCCAATAGAGGATATAGTGTCACACATACAAATGATGATTGTAAAATATATGATCAGGTTCGTTTTAATTATGACTGAGCGACCCGCTCCGGTATTATACATATAAACCTACCTACCTCTTGAATCACTTTATCTATTGAAAAGGCCACATCAAATTCCGTTGCGTATTTTTAAAGATTTAAGCATACATAGGGACAGAAAGGGAAACGACTTTGCTTTATAGTATGTAGTGATTAAGTTGTCGCTTACCTTATTATTTATAATTAGGTACCTATACCTACAAAATTAATAATCTTTATTACAAAAAAGTTTGCGCAATGGTGACCCTAATTACCCATTAAAACTTGAGGTATATTTACGTTTTTTTTTACGTCACTTTATTTTGAGAATAAATTTTAGTACCAGCATTTATAATAGAACTAAGTGTCACCGACCTCAAGTACTTTGTCCCAAACAACTGCGATTAACTTAACAACTCCTGTACCTTCGTATGCCTCACTCTTTCAAACCAACCACACTTGACATTTTATGAACGCTTTGTATCACACATCCAACATAACACGACCCGCCTCCCTTCCCTTTAGTCCCACAATAACAGATGCTACAGGGGTATTGGAGTTAGTCGTGAGGGGTCGAGTTAGTCCGGTCGGTTTCTAAGGTGGGCACAATATGGTATGAGACAATAAGCTGATGAATATGTATGGTGGCATCGTTGCAATTTGGCCGGAACACTGGTGTAATGACAATGTGACAAAAATAACACGTACGTAGGTACTTCGTACATTGAGCGACGTTATTAGACGGCCTACATTACAAGCTGGTTTTTAAAAACATATTATTTCTGTATTTGATTTTGGTAAGAGTTTAGTAAACACTGATTATCATATAACTATTCTATGCTGTTGTTTATTAAAATTAAGATTAACTTCATTACTGACTTATTTTTTTTATTCTATGGCTTTGTAGCCATAGGTACAATAAAAAAATCTTTGTAGGTAAGTCTAAAAGGTACTTGCAAAAAAACCAACGGCTCGAAATCTATCAATCTCTTTTATAACACGTCTCTCAGTTACTTAGGTTCGAATCCTGCGGGTGGTCTGAATTTATTCATCTCAATTTTGAAATTTATTTATAATAAACTTTTCCGTAAAGTATTAAAAAAAATATGAAAATATCTGAAGAATTGATTTAATTTATATCATAATAAAATGAATATCGTTTTGAAACAAATGGTTAAGTAGATAATATTGGTAATTAATTAAATAAAAAAACTAAACTATATTTTAGAAATAAAATAAATCAAAAAAGTCATTTACCTATATACAATGAAATGCAAAGAGAATTTAGATAACACTTAGTGCGATAATTATGCAGAAATTTTAAGTAAGTATTTAGTTCACAATGGCCAGACATCAGAATCACATTTGTAGATAAAAAAAATGTTAAAGGGTGAACGTTTTGTTATTTTAAATTAATTCAATTATTTAAATGTATGTATATTTAATACATTAATCAGGTACATCTCGTGCAAGTGTAAGCATAAAAACAGGTATATTTTTCACTTGTTTAGTTATTGCATAGATTAGCGATTTTTTTGTTAAACTGTTAGGTCGTTTTTTTATCATTCATTATACCTATACTTTATTAATAATACAAGTTGGGAGATGATTAGTTTTATAAATAAAATGCGAAGGTAAAATGCGCACACACAGCAATGGGTGTAACCACGTAGGTGTAATGGGTGTGACCACATAATGATGAACTTAATCAGGTTTATGTAATGCATACCTATGACTACTGTGGATTCTGGAACGCTTATTTTAGTACCTAAACATATATTTGTTATTTTTTATTTTATTTCTGTGACAATACAAGTAGTATTTTCCATACCATCTTAACTCTACGAAATAGGAAGGTACACCATTTTTTTATTTTACTAATGAAATAAAATATAATTTATGTATAATAATATGATTTAGTGTTATTTTAATAACATTTTATTACTGTCGTTATTATTCTTTTAATATTTTATTACCCAATTATTTTCATTATCCTATTGCACGTTTTATGATAGGTAGGTACCTTTATTATTTTTATTTGGTTGCAATTAATATTAAGATTTATAATTATTATTATTAATTTGCTGTCATTTAATTAAATGATTTTTTAACACTACAAACTATAATAAAATTGTCTCAAATTTTATTTTTCTCGTTACATTAGTTCTCGAGTGGAGACCATGAACTGGCAAATGCAGCGTAGGACGACCGACTGCACGATCGACGGCGACGCGACGACGACCTAACATTTACTTTTTTTAGGATTGACGCTAACAAATAACGCCACGAAATATTTTACATTTTTTGTTTATATTTTTTTTTATTATACCTTTTGCGTACAAATTTTTTCTTTTGGCTTTCTCCTACATGCCGCTATAACACCCATGGTATTTCCATTTATCCAAATGAACAGGAGATAATTAAATATATAATTGCAGTAATTTTCAGCGATTACTCGTAAATCCACTATTTAATATAATGTGTGTTGATAAACGTAATTAATGATTATACCCACTGGTGAGTGGTGACGCGTTGGTTATGGCAGTTGCTTCGTAGACCTGGTGTTCTGTTCTGGGTTCGACTTTAACCCGGGACACCTATCAGTGTGAATCACATGTAATTCGTGAGTCCTGGTATGCTTGAGTGTGTGCGTGAATAGTGTGTTTGTGAATTCCCATACAAGGTTTTCCCTAGTGTAGGATTTATTTTTATAATTAACTAAAAATAAGCACATGTTATTAAAATACCAAATTTTTTTAAACATTATGCTATTAAATTAAATATTTAGCTTGTGTCAAACAATATACTTAAATTTAGTAAAATTTCACCTGCTTCATAATTAGATATGAAAATTTGTGCGTAGTAACTCTTTCTTTACTGCATATCTTTACTCCATTGACAGAAAAATAAAGATGCAGCAAAAAACATTCTTTTTATATTCTCTTAGAAGTTCTACAAAAAATATAGATTAACAATTATTAATTAGATATAGTTTTTCGCCGATTCTCATTTGTAGAAATTCCTAGAATAAGGCTTGCTTTTTTTCCGACTAAATAATCTACATAATAACGTAAATATTTAGAACTTCAAGTACCTAAAATATGTATATATTTTATTAATGTGCATGTATATAATTAAGATGAATTAAAATGTAGTTTAGGTAAACAATATCTGATTAATATCTAATTAATGTTCCATTAATAAATTACAACATAAAAATATTGCTGCAAAACAAACAATCAAGATGGTTATACACATCGGCATATTAAGTGTTAAACTCGAACTAGGCATTCTCAAAGACATAGATATACTGCAAGCACTATGTATATAGGTATCATTATGTGCAGTTACAAAGTAGTCTAATTAATTAGCAGGCATGTCGGTACCTCTTAACGAGGTAATTGGAATAAAAGCTCAATTTTATTACTTTACACCTCTACATTGTAAAACCTTAAAAAAATAAGTGTAATGTATTTCGCACGCGCTTGGAAATAGTTTAACAATAATATTGATTACTTGTAATTAACTTGTAGTGCGTTAAGTATGAGATAAGCTGAATATTTTATGTAAAATACGTGTGGCTTCGATATTTTCTTTTTGAGCATTATTTATTCTTGTTGTACAGTTTCTAATAATAATTTCAAACTTTATAAAATAAATATATTATTATGTAAGTACACTAAAGGAAGTGTCGATTGGCTTTGGTTGAAATGCTAGACATAATAATTTATAGTGAAATGTCCGCTAATTAGTATTTAATTTATGGTAATGAATATTTAATTTTACCATTTACAACCTGCAAATGGTTAAATTAAATAAATATTTTAAGATGTAGGCACCTACCAATGATTATCGCAAACTTTTAATACCTACCATTGTTAACCCATTCAATTTGCGACAGCTCCAACATACATTCTAATTATGTTGGAGCTGTCGCAAATTGAATGGATTATATATATTTATATTACCTTATTCGTTTATTTTTAGTTAATAAATAAAAATAGAAATGAATACCTCAATGTAGTGTTATATTATAACTGTCTGGTTAGACAGTCCAGAAAAAAAACAGAAATCAGCACCCAATCATTTATTGTACATTGACAACGATATAAAAATACTATCACATACCTATATTTAAAATCTAAAAAAGTATGAATAAAAGTGCTATACAATAATATATATTGATATAAAAAAGTTCGATCGATGAGCTACAAGTAGCGCCATCTAGCGGCGCCACCAATCACTACTGGCCATCTGCCGTTACAACGCAAAATAACAAAAAGTACGTCACTTAATCATCGATTGTCAATAGCGGGGCGAACGGAAATCACTGTTTAGCAATGCAAATCAGTTTGTTCCTTCAATGTCACCAATAAGTGGTCGCAGCACTGTAACCCCTGCGACAGGGTTACATACCATTTACATATAAATAACAAACGGTTCTCAAATATAGATTCGTTTAATGTTACCTTTTTGTTAGTTAAATTATGTAGATGCCGTATGGCAGGTAAAAAAAATGAGAGCCACCAGCCAGAAGTGTAATTTTTAACAGTTTTAATCTAGGTACAAATAAGTAGGAACATTTTTATAAAAAAGTAAAAATACAAAAAAAAAATGTTTATTTTAAACTAAGATACTATTGAAATATTATAATAAAATTTATCCGATATCTATATTTAATACTGAGTACATATACTTAGATAATAAGTTATTATAATATTATAAGTACCATTTTTCATATTTAACGTATAAAATTAGGAAGCCGGAATATCAAATATGGAAGTGTCTTCATTCGCACTCGATTTCCGTTTAGGTAGGTATATGTATAGGGACATAGGTAACACAAAATTACGATAATTGTTAACATTCAGCTGCAATATCTACGGGTTATAATATAATAATTAAAATGCGTTTTATATATTATTATATCCTTATACGGCTTTATTTCATACCATTAACACTTGTCAGTACTTACAGAGGACGAAACGACATGGAGAAAACAAGCTTATGATACTTAAAGTACCTAATTTTATTAAATACAACTTTATATAAATTAATATAATATTCTATACACATAGTAAGTAGGAACTAATTTAAGTGAAGCCAATAATTAAACATTTATAGTCTAAAATATTAACTTAAAAATAACAACATTTTATAAAGACTCTTAATTTTGAAAAGGTCTGTAAAAATAACAAAGGATCAATTTTATGAAACCAAACATGTTTAAAGACATAAAGCAACACGACTATTAAAATTTGTAAATAATATTAACATTTGTTTATTTCGATAGACTTTAAGTTAATTACTACATAGTATAAAACAAAGTCGCTTTCTCTGTCTCTATATCCCTATGTATGCTTAAATCTTTAAAACTACGCAACGGATTTTGATGCGTTTTTTTTAAATAGATAGAGTGATTCAAGAGGAAGGTTTATATGTATAATACATCAGCATTGCGCCCGTGCGGAGCCGGGGCGGGTCGCTAGTATCAAATATATGTCATAGACTGCAGTGGTGGCTCAGTCGTTACGGTACTTGCTGTGAGACCTGGTGTTCTGGGTTCGATGCCCATTCGGAAAAAATATTAATTTGTGCAAACCACGGCTAGGTATTCTCAGCCTGGGTGTAACTTTGTGTTCGTCGATTAAGTATTTGGAAGGTCCTCGACACAGGGATTCATTTCCCTAATGAAGGACTTTACAAAGACAAGAAATAATATCGCAACATTTTGTAATACATTTATTTTCTGTTTAGTAAAGAAGATTCTCTATATATTTTTTCACCTACACAACTGCTGTCATAAAGTAGGTAGGAGTCGGGTTTTCCGTACGACATGCGCAAGGCACTAAATCAAACGATGTAATTATAGCAATTACTTCAACCCGACGTAATAATCGATAAAGTCCGCAAAATTATTATTAATTAAAAATGATAACATCAACACATATATATAATAATGAAGTACAAAGCAATATTCTTGCGAGTACTTATTAATAAAGTATTTTTATACAAGTCAATTAAAAATTTCAAGACGATTTGTGTCTTTTTGAATTGTGTGTTTGTTAAATCCTGCGACACACAAATTAATTTCCATAGTGCGGGTGTTGTCTTAAAATAAAACGACCTACTGTAGATAGACAGATAACTCTTTATTGTACACATAATAAATTATTCAGAAAACAAGAAAGGAGGAACACAACATATAATAGTACCGGTACAACTGGCATTATAAGTAGATATAAAAATCAAAAACGCTCTGAATTCATATTAGTTTTAGCATCTATAGTACTAATAATATGCATAATCATACATATCTACACATTATCGACAGCTGCCTCTAAATGCGTACCGATAGGTAATATATCAAATATTAGCAGTATTTATTTATGCAACACCTTTACTATTCTCATGCTAATCTGCCGAGTTTGGACAAAAACACATTGATTGCTATCAATGAGCACAAATTTGAATAATTTATATATAAATCATCGCAGCTCAATCATGCTAATTTTACTATCAAACATGATACGAATTGATTTCCATACACTGATCGCCATTTTTTATTCCGCTACGTTACGGAAGGTAATGGTTCAAATATTAGTTACTAAAATGGATCGTATTTGCATTTTTATTTGATTTATCACTCGAACGATAATTGTTTAGCAAGTCATAATAAATTAGATTAGGACGCTTTGAAATGTGATCTTATTTATATTATATTTAACATTTGTTATAATTTATTATTCTAAATCACTTAAATATTAATTGTTTGTATCACAGTCGTCACCGTTTACGCGTACCGTTAGGTTAGTCAATGTGTATAATAGCGACATTTGTTATCTGCAATCAAAATTCCTAATTTATATTTAACAAAAACGGTGGGTACTGTTAGAAATGTTGTAAACACGTATAATCTCACATCATCAAATTGGAAAATAACAAAACTGTCAGCGTAACGTGAAATTAGGCAATTTTATGAAAGCCTCCGTGAGCCGGCATCCGTGTACAAATTGCTGCTTAAACGATAAACATCGATGTGATCGCCTACCGTTCGTTACAAAAACAATGGCCGCGACTCGAAACTATAAATTCGCTAAATAATAGTTATCGAAAAATAAGTCCAAAACATTACCGTCATCCGGAAAGCATAAAAATATTTCAAATCGCCAAGACAATAGAGTGGAGACAATGGGCCGGGCGCAAAAAGGGACCAACTCAAAAAGGGACGATTTTTTTATTAAAAAAACTATATTTTTTGCAAAAGCGTTCCTTCGACAACAATCAGTGCACCGCCCTTCAGAAGCTTTTTTTGATAACGGACCCGAGGTTTGTTTATTTTGTCGGCTCACATTATTGATAATGGGGTTTTATTATAACAATCAAATATGACCATTACAATAAATAACAGTAAAATTTGTTAACAGTGATAATAGAAAAATATCCTAATAGCTCTAATAGATAAATAGTGAGCCACTTAATTATTTTCAAATCCAATTAATATCTGTGATGAACGGAGTAGATTATTATTAGCTACGCCAAAGGTTGACACAAGTTGTGTAAGTAGATAGTTATTTTAAGTTAAAGGAAGTATTGTATTAACGTAGTATATCATTATCGTAAACAATTACCATATCCAATACAAGAAGGCGACTAATGCTGATTAGCATACAAAAAACTTTGATAACAAAAGCGATGCACTGGCGACCCTCACGTTCCGCGGTAAAGGTGGCAACACTAAATAACGGCCCCAAACAACCGTTTCCGAAAACCGTAAAGGAAGTAATTACATATTCTAATCCAAATCCAGGGTCCCGCTTCATATGTCACTCCTAACACAATAAAAAAGGTAACACGCATACGACCTCCTTATAACGGTAGACTCTTTACCCACCGGTCCTGAGAAAAAAAATCATCAAGAACCGCATTTCTAAACAGAAGAAGTAACGAAAAAAATCGCATACTTACTATAATCTTAAAAGGCAATGAGATGCAAACACTCAAATATGTGCCTTATATTCAATATCTTACGAACCCTTATCCAAAAGCAGCCCCACGTGTGTAACATTAAAATTTATGCGCGCATTTGCATAATGTGCATAGCCCCTAAATTTTATTCAATAAAAAAATAGGATGGGTAAAAACTTTTTTGCATAAATTCTTACAAAGGAAACGGGTTAAACCATTCAGGAAGTGAAATGTCGTAGATCCGCTAACTTTCAAAATCACAGCGATTTAAAAATCAAAGTTCAAAGGTGCGGCCCTATAAAACTATACTTTATGATGTGGATCTAAAAAACAGAATCGCACAACGAAAAAATACGCGGTACAACATTTTGCTCGCGACCCCCTTTCGCGATGCACAATAGAGCAAAATGTACCTGACTATAATTTATGCGAGAATATTAAGAGAAATGTACCTGCCCTTTTTGAATATTAAGTGCAACCTAACCCCTGACATTACTGAATAGGGTTAAGATACTGTTTGAAAAGAAATAATACAAAAAAAATGCAAATAAACTGTCCCCACATCTATGCGAGGGTTACAGGTATGCGCTGCATAGAAAAAAAACTGCAAGCGCTCCGCGCGCGCATGAAGTTCCGCATTTATTTTGGCACAAAGGGCTCGGGGGTATTGTGATACTTGGTGGGTCCCAGCACTTGTCACCGTGCCGTATAATTTGGAAGTACACGGTTCTTTTCTTATGCATATTCGGTAGGGAGCGTCTCATAGATAGTTCGTTTTTTAATAGCGTTTTTTTATTAAGGGTTTGTATGCAAAGATTTATTATGGAGCCGCGGGATGTGCGTGAGAATACTATGAGATAATCGAATTTGCCTATAGACGCATCACCCTAGGCAACCCTTTGGTTCGATTGAATTCGTTCATGGGAAATATGTGAATATTCAAACAAGATGTCATCTCCTTGAATATCGATTGCCGTTGAGATCTTTTATAAGGCCTGGGAATTGATACATTGAATAGGAAGACCCTGTAGGGTTTTGCATAATCTATCGGTGGCCATGACGATCGCATTGTTTGGTCATAACGGAAATTTTTCGATAAAGGGTTCTGAAAACGATCGTTAAAAAATGAGTCCGTTACAGTTTTTTCTTCGACTACTGTCCACGCATTGTTTAAAGTAACTGTTAGTGTCTCTTTTATAAGGTTTTTTAATACGTTTTTTTATGAAAGAAGATAGCTGTTTTATTTGTACTACCAGCATGACTTTATTGTTCTATAAACAAAAATTATGAGTGAATAAAAAAATAACACACATTCAAATTAAGAATATAAATTTTATTCGACAAAACTTGTAACTTTTTATTAATATAATAGAGTATGCCATAAAGTGTTTATGATAATTTTTATTGACATTAAAATTTTAAAGCTAGAAGCATAACTATAGCTATTATTTATTTTTTAAACTTAGAACATCAAATAAAAATGTAGTAAAAGAAAGCAATAACAATAACATAACTACAGTTAAATTGTTTTGCCTATGCAAACATGTCAAAATGTTAACCCTTTTTTGTCAATGTCCGTCTGAACGACCATTGCGTTTTTACGGAAAAGTATTTTGCTCTAGTTTTTGCTGGCACAAAACAAATAGTGTTATGGATGTCGATATTGGAGCTATTGTCGGCGTGACGCAACTAGTCGGACGGACGGACAAAGGGGAAGAGTTGGCAAAAACTTGTGTCGTAAAGTTTAATTACCTCAGAGTGTTGCGGTTTGTACAGGATGTTACTAGTCAGGTACGCACTGTAATTTTGTGCACCTTGTACAATTGTGCAACTATCATAACTGCTTGTTCGAAACGTTTAAAACTTAGTCATTACATATACCATTTATTCAATTAGCGCAACATAAGTATATTCATTTTCGTGGTTCTAATTTTAGACATATTTATATCATTAATTCGGGACAAATAAAGAAGATGTATTTCAATAGCTTCCGTTATAATATTATGTAAATAAACATACAACTTTTACCCATAATTCATAATTAGAAAAAACTTGCCATGTGACATTTTATTAAATTTAATTAAATATTCGTGTAATTTCTCTTTTAATATTTTCTTAATTTCTCTACCTGAGGCCACATGGTCATAAATTTAAGTGTGACACATCATTACATCTGTCAAATTAATTATTAATATTTAAATACATTGTTATGACTTAGTAAGTTTGTTAAATTTATATTTATAACACTTTTATTAGGTTAAACCTTCGTCTTTGCTTTTCTATGTCAATATTAATTTTTCATTGGACATACAGTTATAATCCAAACATAAATTTAATGGAATCTAGCAATAATTTTCAACCCATTATCAACTTAGTAGACACATTTTAGGATGCTTCAAAACAGAGATTTATGGAAAACTTAAACTATTTAGTATATATAATAGACGGAAATAAAAGTGAAATCAAAGTTTTATATTAACAACACAAAATGTCTCATATTAATTCCGAAAAAAAAGGTGTGCAAATGTACTATTTACACTGTCCTCCCACCAAGTTTGACTCGTCAACACCAAATTAAATAAATTAGCATTAAGTATTTACATACACTGTACTTTTCAGAATTACAATGTTTAAAGATAAATTTCATAAAAACAATAACTAACACATAATTCTTACTCTATGACATAGCCGACTAGGAAACTAATAGTAGCAGGCAATAGCAAATCTGAAAAATCTACAGACTACATAGTCTGTCTGTCTGTCCTGTGACATTAATTCCACCACCACTCTGATGATGTATCGAGGAAGGGCAAAACAAATGTCGGTTCGTCGGCTGATGATTGCATTTTTGCGTAATATTATTTTCCTTTCTGCATAATAAATGCAGTCGCGAGGTGCGTTGTGAATAGTGCATATCAGCATTTGGCAAATTTTTGGGATACATTCTATAAATAATATCAAATCGTTTTAGTTTTCAGTCATATCTTTATTATTTCGTAACAACATGAAATGTCTTTACTAAATTGATAATGTCCCCACAACTAAACCCCCTGTATTCCAAGCTCATAGCACTGCCTTTCACCAACTCTAAAGAAATCGTCAGTCAACATTTGGACACGCCATGTTTTGTTTTGCCCCAATAAACATTGCCATAGTCCGTCACTACCATCCAAGGGTTAAAATTATGCAAATTGCCACAACCAATTGCTCAGACGATCGAGCGTACCTATTATAAGTCGGTACTTTCCAAAATAAGCTTTTTTTATTTGTCAAAAGTTTTGTTGTTAATTTGAACAAATGTTGGATTCCAGGAAATTATGTCTGGCAGAAATTGGTATCGGTGTTGGCCTGAGTGCTTTCGAGATAGCGAGTTCGTTTCTATGAAGGTATAAGGTAATTCAATCGATTTATAAAATTATTATTTACAGCACATGTTTTATGTCCTCCTACCATCAAAATTGGTGAATAAATTAATTCCTGTTTCGTTTATAGTTTTATACCTGGTGATACAAATATAATATTTTGAAATTACAGGATAATGTGTATGATTTCTTCTTTTTCTTACTCTTGTTTGCAATCGTTGTGGCATTACTGATTTTCACTGAAATGGTTTTTGAAACTGTTAGTATTGCACCTCTTCCTGTTCCTCTTCCCTAAAGTCCTATATACTCTACAAAAACTAATAGAGTACCTCTTTAAACAACGATTGACATCTCTGAATGCTGAGCAAAAATACCAAGCTCATTAATAAAGGTAGAAGTAGCTGGGTCTTTCTTAGTGCATACTTACGATTCCGACACGACAGCGTCACGTCGCGGTGGCATGATGATAGGTGGAGGATGTATCGCGTTAACTGACGCTGATTTTTTTACTTTTTTACTGCCTCGCTTCTGTTGCAATTTATCTAGCACAAGTTTTTTAGATTAGTTTAATCTGGAGATGGATGTCCACAGATTAAAGTAATCGACTATTGCAGAAACCAAGCGTTAAATTAAATAGTTGTTTGTCGTTATAAGACAAGAAACGAGCCGGCTGGGCGGCTTAAACAAATTTATGATTGTCGTTTTAATAGAATCACAGTTTGTTATGGATAGAGAGATAGAAAGCTAGTTAATATTAACAATCTGAAACAAATTGTAAGAAGATAAGCAATGCTAGCTCATAACAAAATTCCTTTCAATCTTTGAAGTGTTGAACTCTGTCAAAATTGTTCATTAGCATTGGAGTACAAAACTGTAAAAGTAGCTGAAAGTTTGGAAATAAAAATAAATAAATATAATGCAAAAACCTTTGATAATATGAAAGACTTGTCAAAAGTAACTACTGAATCGAAAAAGAAAATATATAATAACAGCGATATAAATAAACTTAGACAATTTAGTTTTTAAATAATGGTAGCAGTACTGTGCACTCGGTTTCCCAAGCCACTGGTAATCCCACACATAACGTACCTAATTTATATGTTATACCACAGTTATGCCTCATTCATGTCAAATTTTAATTGAATGTTACGTTAAATATGTTCTTAACGCCATCTGTTGAAGTAAGGTATCGAAGAGCGGACTTTTTAATCTTTATTCTTATAGGATAAGGATAAACGAAATGTAAGAACTTATTGGGTAATGGGTTATTTGATGGGGTTAATTGTCGATTTTTTGGGACTTGGTACAGTAAAGGTAAAGTTTTCATTAAGTTGATACCTAATATTATGTAATTAAATTACTTTGATCATGAAAAACTCCGCAGCTTTACGCGTTTGATCTGTCTGGTATATATGCCTGGGTGGTCGCGAGTTCAAATATCGCGCCAAAAATGTATTATTCTAAATCACATAATATTTCTAGGCAGTTGACATGCTTTCATGTAACAATATTATATCGTATTAGGAAACATGAAAATATGGTCACCAAGCCACCTGCCGAGCGTGGTAACTATAGAAAAACACTATGTGCCACATTCCTCGTATACTTCTGACAATGATTACGATAATGGCTCGTAACATTCATAACTCTGTCCGCAAATACTTAATACATAATTTAGAAAATACTAAACCTCACAAATTTACGAAAAGTGATTCACTATATAAATCTGTGAATGACGTATTGATATATAGATATGCACAGTACTTCCACAGTTTCTTATTGGAATGCCACTACTTACCAGTTACAATTACAGGCCAATATATTTATTCACAAAAATAAAGCATACCTTTATAAAGAAACCATTATTAATTACTTATCGAACAAAATTGTTATTTAGAGAACATGTATCGTCTTGAGCGGAGGTAAAAAACGCGCCAAATGACCGTGAACGCATCGTATCAAGGGATCGATACATATAATCGGTACTTATAAATCGAGACGGTTATGAGACGATAAAATCGGCCAACAACCGCCGGCGGCTACTGGGCGTCGAACTAAGCGACGATTACTCTGCGCTCCTCTTATTTTGTTGCTGGCTCGATGCGAGATTATCGATAAAATAATTAAATGGTTACTCTCGAAATCGATTCCCGAGTGTTGTTATCGAGACACTGTTATTTGTTTCGTTTTTCTTATTGCGAAATAGAAGCCCGTGAGCGACTTGAAAAGTTTTTACCTTTTGAGCTAAACTCTAAGTCTGAATCAACGTAATAACATATAATTTAAATACCCTAATAAAAAAGTTAATTTTGTAACATAAAAAATTATGCAATGGTTTAAAATTACAACACGCCTTCGTTGAACCTTTTCTACTAATCGTATTTATACATTATATATTAGAGATTAAAAAAATGGATCCCAAGGAAATGTATGTGTCTTTAAATTTTCCAACTAGAATTTAATATGTTTGTTGTTATTAACAAACATATAATATTCAACAAATACCCGCATTCGGGCCTAGTAAATTGAAAGAACGTTTCCTATTACACTAAAGAAAGAAGAACAGAACGTAGCAAATGACTCTCTGTTCCTTTCCTCTTTCTGTTTTACAAGACAACTCACACACTACAAAAATAGCATTGGAAACATATACTCACATTCATCAAAGTTATCTGGAGTAGCGATCGAACCTATAACACCAGGTCTCAAAAGCAACTACCATTACTGCTGCAACAAAATCTTAGTTACCTTTGTGAATCACTATATAACATGTATCCTACATACCAACACATGATTGCCAATGGTTACAACTGGTACCGACCTTGGCTCTTGATTAGGGTTGAGCGAGTTCTAAAAATGCGTATTTAGGCTAGAGGCTCCAATTCACTTTTAAACAGCTAACGTAAAAAAAATTAATAAGGGATTTTTGTGCCAATTACTTTCTCGCCAACAGCGTGGATTGAGAAGAAAGTTGATGGTTTTTAAACCTTTGTCTTAGAAAGCACGTTGGAATTACAGTTGATTTCACCCTGGATGTGCCAGACCGTTCTATCTGAATATGAGTAAAACATATGAAAATATAGCCCAGATATCCACCGAGGACAAAATCGGTCACAAAATAAATATAAAAACACTATACATGTACGTATTCTATTAGAACATTTATTCAATTATTATTGGTATATTTCTATAAATGAAATAGAAGTCTGATAATTAATAGCACGCAGCTTTCCTAGTAGCAATAACCGTTACGAAGATTTTAAACTCCGGTAAGTCTTCCAAATCTTATTGGGAATGTTAAATTTAATCCGATTACTAAGTTTTGTGCCATGTTAACCGATTTTACGACTTTTTGTTAATGGTGTGGCTACTATACTTTTATATATCATTTTATTTCAATTTTCCAATTCGGGAGTAAAAAGCGAATGAGAATTTACAGTTTTAAGAAAAATATATATTAAAAATACACCAATTATCGGCATCTTTGGCCAGTATAAGATTCCAAGCTGGACCTAATTGTCCTCAGAAATGAGTTTTGAGATAGTCACCATGCTGAGCAATAGAGTTGGTTATCGGCCTTTAGGGGCAGCATTAAATCTGTTTTGGGCCAAATGAATGAAAATCCTGTAAAAACAGCAGAATATTCCGATTTAACTAGCAGATACTTCTACTATGCACCTCGACAGCGTACTCTAGTAAGACATATTTTTTCATTGAAATTGATAAACAAATAGTAAAGAAATAATACAGAAATGAAAGAAGATTAAGTAACGAACAATGCGTTACGTAATCTACTTTATGCTCTCACAACTAAGTATTCCATCACAAAAGCAATATTTCCTCATCCATTGCCGTGATACCTATGATATAATTCATAGGTTTCATAGAAACTACGCAATGAATATCGAATCACAAACTTCCAGCATCGTTGACCCCGTGCGTGCCTTTCGGCCGATCTCTCAGATGGCCGACATCTTAATTGTCGGCGGGTGATAACTTCGGCTCACTGATTTATAGTGCCTTCTAAACGTATTAGCTCCTTTGTCGGCTCTCACTTATCGCCGCCTTAGTAGCGGCTTCCTGCCACCGACTTTTTGTCCCCTTTACAATAAAACGACAACTGTCACAAACAAAAGTGTAAGAAGTCTTATAAGAAACTTTTTCAACTTAAAAAAAATCAGAACTTAGCCACTGTCAAAACAACTCAACTACATTTTCTGAGCTATAACCACAGTAGTAAAAGATAAACAACGGACCAGAATTATCAAATAGATAGTAAACTCATAATAAAAAGATAGTTAAACACGCAGAGTAAAAGCTAAAAGATTTTTACAGTTCCGTTTATTTACTTAGCATAAGTTCGCGAATCTTTTTATGAGCGAATAAACTTATGCCAACACCTTTTTACAGCGTCGTTTGTTTCACTAAACACATGATAATTTACATATTATTATCTGAACACATAAAAATCGGACGTTTGTCGTCGGCGGTGTCAACGGGGTATCAGAGTCGTGACCGTGGAAAAAAAACGCGATGGATGAAAAAAGGTAGATTTAGAAAAGAGTGGGACATACGTGTGATGAATTGACATGTTCTGGGGGCCATTAAAGGCGAGATAAGGAGGCATTTAACTCAATCGGCGTACGCGCAGCCTTCCCGCGCAAGCCGCCGACTTTACGCACACAGGGTGATTCCTATTACAGGGCCTAGTTATTTTATATTATAAAAAAGATTAGGTGGAGTCTTCTTTTTATCTTCTTCTTCTTCTTAAACCCGTATATTATATGCGACTATTTACGCATATATTTACTTATAGAAGAATGATTGTCAGTTTCAATAACTTAGGTATATGTACAAGGATGACTACGCCGGTGGCGCAGCGGTGAAGGTAGTTGCTTCTGAGATCTGGTATTCTGAGTTAAATTGTCTCCCAGAACAAATTTTTGTGTGACCCACTTATAATTAATTTTGGTCTACGCGTTTTTTGTGTTCATGAATGATATGTTCGTAAAGTACCTAAGTAAGTAAGAAAGTTGTTTTTAAAACATTTTTTACATTCTAACCTTGTATATTAGTAGATTATATTTTAGTACAGTAAAATAGTTGGGTTTCTGAAGTAAAACTCGTTTCGACGCTAAGTATTATTCTCATTACATTATACCATTCTATGAAATGTAATAGTAGCAGTTTCTTATAGATATGAGTTGAAGCTTAAGATAATCATATAAGTTGGTACATTATAGAAGAAAATTAACCTTGCAATCAAGCCTCCGTTAGGTTTCATTGCAAGTTTTATTTTTTTTCTGGCATATTTGTAGCAATGTAGTTCTACGCTTCTATCAGCATTAAAAAACAAATAATCTTATAAAAACATATTCATTCAATAAAGAACCAAACAAATTCAATAAAAACTTGATTTTTTATCGAAACTGGGCACTTAAGTCCAATATTCTATACTAATACAGCAATATAGGTAGTATAAATGCAATAAGCAAGCAATCATAAATAATTGATAGGACCTGTGTCCATTCCACTGACAAACATTATTTGGACTTTTAAATAGGTACACCAAAAATATGGCAATAGATTGTTGATTTAGTAGCAAATGACTTTAAATCTGACTAAAATGGTTAAAAGAAAGCCATACTCTTTTCGAATTAGAAGATGATATCTGCCTGAATAATTTTCAATTCAATTTTGTGTGAATGTTTGACTATTTACAAGTGCCTGTAATTGCTTTACGTAAATAAAAATGTTTTTTTTTTAATTTTTTTTTTATTTGTACTAGAAAAAACGAAGTCTACCTTTTATTTTATTGGTATACCGCCAGGTGGAATATACCGCTTCTTCTTAGTAGGTAAAACAGTATATTACATTTATCATAATTCTCTATAATTATTCAACCTCAGGCATTGAAAATCTAATTATCTTCGAAAATTATTAAACGAATGCATTCATAATTATTAATAACACCCTGTGTTCCCAACTCGTACTGGCCGCGATAGGCGGTGTTTATGTGCGCGGCTCCCGGTCTCTTAATGAGTTCCAGCTTCCGTCAATAAAATAATTTCGAAGGTCCGACCTACCGTGAAATTTTCATCGCCTTTAGGAAGCTATATATTGTTAGATACTTATCTAATTATAACCTGGACTAGTTTGGAAGTATTAACATTCTTATTGGAAGATGCGTTACATGTAGGATCAGTTCGGGAGAAAGTTTGTTGATTCCGATCTTTATTTATGGGTTTTCAATCAGTTTAGTGGAAAGATTTTAATCTAACATAGTCCATAAAACAGAATCAAATGTTAGAAAAAAACGTTCAAGTATTTTCTCATTTGGTTTAAAGCATCAGAGTGGCCTATCTTGAAATATTTTATTGCTATAAATTCCAGTAGTGTGAGCGTTCTTTAGATAGTCAATAACACCTTAGATTACTGTTTGTATCTCAACGTGAACATTACCAGCTCCATATCCAAGCACTAACAGTCCATTCTTAGTAAAAGGCTCTCGGATTGTTTCAATATCAATGTTATAAGCAGCATTTCCATACGTTGGCTCGTGATACTGCTATCTGTAGATAAGCGTGCCACGACCGACGACTTATGTTCCCAGCCCTAATTAAACTCTTCATTAGCACTTGCGTGTAACGCTGAAAACTTTGTAAGTGTTGCTGATTTATTGAGAAGCTGTTTAGATTATGTTTTAGAATGCTTTATAAATTCTGTGAATCCAAAATAACTTTATTTAACTTTTATGTTTGTTAACTAATTGTGTTTACTTTCATAATTATCTGAACTTGAAGTAGAACACTTACATAAATATTCTAATACTCTCTATTATAATCAATAATTCAGCGGCTGCAATTCTAATAATTCAATATAATTAAATAACCATTCTTTAATTACAATTCCATGTTCTATATTCACAACAGCTCAATCTTCTCGTAAGACGTCATCGTCATTTATTAGTTTGAAATCTCCATCAGTCCCAGCGTCGGAATCAGTACAAATCACTTGGAGAGCGCCACTTTGATCTGGCCCCAGCGTATCACCCTGCGAAACAACATATTTCCATTAAAATTCATCACCCGGGAGCTCTTAGTCTCCGATAAGTATATTCATCGTTTTTTTGTTCGGTTCAATCCTCAGGTTACTCTTACATACACGCGACACCGCATATATTAAGCTACCGGACTTTGATATTCTCGTTCGGTAGTTGATGTCATTATATTTATTTATCCTTTTGTCTGTATCACATCTCATTAATTTATTTGTTTTGGAAAGTTTTTAAATTTAAATGTCGTTGTGGGAATCTTTTATTTTTGGAGGTTGGGTATTTAAATTGGGTTGGATGTTTTTAGTGATAGATGTTTAGGGTGATATAATTTTGGGTGTTGACACTAAATTGGTTTCAATATAACATTATAATAAACCGGTGTGCATAATAAATAAATAAAAGCTCCTTTATTGATTAGGTATATCTGAAAAAAGAATCTTAAAATTGCTTAAAAAGAGTATTTATGTTTTTTAATAATATTATGATAAATTTAGGGTTATTGGTTATTAAGTCGTTTTATTGTGTTCAATTAGAATATTAACGGCTTATGCTAAAATGTATACTAGCATTAACTTTGCATTTAGTCTCACTATAGAACCGTATTGGTTTATCTATTTACGTAATCTATATAGTACCAATGTCTTGTGGTATTTTGCAAATCGTTCTCGTACATACTGTCTTCATATAGACACTTACGTAAAATTGCTTACGATACATTATCTTATGGCTTATGTTTAACTTACCATCAGATATAGTAAAAATGATCACCAAAATTAAACCCGCATTTTAATGTAAAATTGTAACCAAAGTTTTAACATTTCGCTATCGTATTTAAGCAAAATGACTCCAAATAAATCATTGTTAACCCAAAAGTAGTAAATGATCACCAAAAGTACCTAAATGTTTTACTAATTTACTATTCGGTTCTGGCACTCGCCGGCCGCTGCCGCGGCGCCGCTCGCTTCGCTCGCTCGGCTTGTGCGTTGTATGGCCGCAGCTCTAACCTAACCTAACCGATTGTCATTTTTCATTGATTTTATTAAGGTAGAAATAGCGCAATAATTTGCTCGCTAAGATTTGGTGATCATTTACTACATTTGGTGTTCGAATACAATTTGAAGTGCAGTCGTGACTAAAATAGCTAGTACTATTATAATTTTAGACTTCATTTTTCTGGTGTCTAGTATATATTTTTGGTGGTCATTATATTTTATCCCTTATCTTATCAGTAAGTAACCTAAATCGTATTACAAACTTATTAGCTATCTATGAAGTTTAATATTTTAGTCTAATTGTGTAACAATTCCAGTAGCGACTTCAGGTTTGTACTAAAATTGCGGAAAAAATAACTTAACGTACAAAATGTGTAATCACGTGATCCGCAGATGAATCACGGCGCAAGATTTATGTGGGTAATTACTTGCGCTCGCGCCGCCACCGCCCGCGCTAATAAAACATCCCGGAATCTTAAGGGTTTTAGTAATAAGTACTTTTGTGCGATTAATTTTTATGTTTCAATTGGTTTCGTGTTTATAAATCATTGTACTTTTTTAAATATTGGCTTTTTTATAATAAATCGTTACAAAAAATGTCAAGTTATAATAAGTTCCTTTTACCAATACAAAACTAGACTACAAGATGCCCTTCGATTTCACCTCGGTTCGGCTTTGCTCTGCTACGAAGTCTTGCAGCGTGATGTTTAAAACTTAATATTAATCCATATTTAGGACTGTTTAACTTCATCTTTATCCATCTTTGCTTGGTTGGGTATCCAAAATTGATTTGATTAGATTGTGATTCAATTTTCATATTAAAATTGCTGGAATAGTCATTATTATAATATGCCACATATTATAATAATGACTATTCTAGCAATTTTTTTCTTCTGTATTGAGACAACTCCCCCAAATTATTCCTGTGCCGCAGGGGACTTTAAATACACTTAATTCACGGCAAAAAATCGGGTGGGAATGCCGTAACCTCTAAGCTATTGGTACAGAACAATAAAAAAGTAAAAAAATATAGTTTATTTCTCTCTTCAAAGTTCGTACATAAAATTGCGATGTTAAGAACAAACATAGATGTCGAAATAGAACTTTGGAGAGATCTGAAGTCTGTACTAGGCTCTAAACCAGTATGACGGATCTCCAGGCATTCTCCAATCTTGCAAATCGCGCAAGAAGAAATACAGATGACATTAAATCTAAAAAATTCATCATCATAACATTCCTCTTATTTTAGCTTTTTATTTTCTTTCAAGATACATGCCACAAACTATTTTTAACTAACTTAAAAAAATTATAAGAAAAAAATATTAGAAAGGAACTTAAGTTAAATTATACAATAATAAATAATTATAATCATAATTAGGCTATATGATATGCATTGGGCGTCGAAGTATTCCTCCACACCGATATCATTGGGCAGCGTTCCCAGAAGGCTGGCCGCGTTTCCCCGTTGGATTGCCAGGCTTACCCGGTTTTTACATTCCTCTTAAGTAATGTAGAAAAATCAAGCCGCTAATTACCAGACAGTTTGAATCCAATATTTTACAGCTCAGCCACGATAGATGGCGCTGTTTATGACACAAATGATGTGTGAGAATTAATTACGATAGTCATATAACTCCGGAGTGGATTCCAATACGAATTAACGGACCAATCGGTTCTCAGGTCGCTGGGGTTAGCTTCACTATTAGATTTTTCTTAAAATTTATGAGAGGAATCATTATACCTGTCGTAAAAAATCGGTTGGTAAAGATTTATACTAAGCGTTGATTAGGTATTTGAACGTGCAGGTTCGATTTCTGCGCACAACAGATTTTTGCGTAAAATCTAAGATTCTTTTCAGTTCTGCTTGATTGAGGGATTACTCTCCTTTAACGATAGCACATTAAACTGTTGGTCCTGAGAGTTATAACATAATCTATAATAATCGCATACCAGGGAACGCGTTTCTTTGTATATAACAATATAATACTGCGGTCACCAAACCCGCCTACCAAGCACGGTGGCAATCGCAAAAGACATAGTCCAGACAGATATTGTTCAGCAGTGGACGTTAAATGGGATGAAAATGGAGATGTCCTCAGAGTCACAAAGGATGATTCGTTTTTTGTAATCCTTTGAAATAATATGTGAGAAGCGCATATGTAGGTAATGCGTATGCGACCATAGTTGGCATAATAGGTACTGTAAATGTCGCCTATGGAATCTCTCAGATCTCCTATAAATTGTCGTAATGTCTGTACATATAATAAAACAATAGAGCCAATAAAGGAACTCTTGACTAATTTTTTTTGTTTAATCATGTTGAAATTACTAAATAGACATTTTGCAGGTAAAATTGATGATTGTTACATATTGTAAAACAAAGTCTTCCGCCGCGTTTGTCTGTCTGTTTGCGATTCATTCAAAAGCTACTGTACGTATTTTCATACAGTTTACAATAATAGATAGAGTGATTCTTGAGGAAGGTTTAACTATGAGTATTATTTACTTTACTACTCGTGCAAAGCAGGAGACGGGCACTTAGTCAAAACAATAATTTAGTATTAATCTATGTATTATTTTAACATTGTATAAATTAGCATATTAATCAGGTATTTTAGTTATTTTGCCGTGTAGTTTCCGGCTTAGAATAGACCACCCCATGTCCTCCCATGGGTGTCGTAAAAGGCGACTAAGGGACATATGGCTGATGGATGGGCAGCAGCATCTATTAGCTCAAGGTTGACATCTTTCTGCGATCACCAATCCGTCTGCCAAGCGTGGTGATTATGGTAATATCCCTCTACGATCTTGGCTTGCCAAGGTCTGTTAAGAGGAGGCCCATGTTCAGCAGTGGACGTAAACGGGCTGTTGATGATGATGATGATGATTTTAGTTATTATTTTTAATAATGTTTTAGTATTTACCTTATTATTCAACTATACTCTGAATACATATACCAAAATATCATTTTTGTTAAAAAAATATAGATCAATATAGCAAAAAAAGTGATATTCATAATGTTAACACGAGAAATAAACATAAAATTGCCATACCCGGTTTTAGAGTTAGTAGAACCAATAAATCATTTATGGGAAATTGCATTAGGTTTTATAACAAACTCCCTAGTCATGTAACTGATTTGCCTGATCCAACTTTTAAAGTATATATTAAACGGGTCCTCATATCTAAAGGCTATTATAGCATTAAGGACTATATTGAGGATAAAGACGTTTGGCTTCATAAACCTACTTGCGTAACACTTCCTAGAGACCCTGTACCCAAATAAAATAGTAGTACGCATAATAGTGTGATGTTCTGTGAACTATCTGTAATTGACCTACTTACATAATAATATATTATATTCATAGACCGCTAGTTCTGTCTCAAATTCTTTTATTTTTCTATTAGTATAAAAACACAATAAACAAATATTTCAAAGACAACCGTTTGGGCAAAAAATGTGTATGCCAATAAATAGTTAAAGTAACTGGACCAAAACCTACGTTCTGCCCATTTGAGTATGTTTCGCCGGACCGTCTCATGTGGGTCGTGTTAAAACCGGCAGTAGAATAACCCACTGAGTTTGTTTCGCCGGATCTTCTCAGTTGGGGCGTATTGGATCCGGTGGTAGCATTAAAGCGCGTCCGTCGTTATATACTCATGGTCCACCTAAATAATGACAATTGTTCTAACCTACTATAGACAGAACAAGCTATTTGACACAATATAGTTAAATAATAAACTAAGACGTTAAGATTAAAATAATAACTTAAATACTTGTTTAATTTGAAAATTTATAAAATATGATAATTAATAATAATAATATTATAAAATATGATATTATCTAAATAATACTTAATACTAAATTATTGTTTTGACTATTTGCAAGTGCCTGTAATAGGTTTACGTAAATAAAAATGATTTTTATTTTATTTTATTATTTATATATTTATTTTAAAATATATAATAATATTAAAAATCGAATATGGTGGACTCGTTTAATTTTCTTGGGATTTTTTTTACAGATCTTATTTCGGAACTCCGTCTCTAACCGTTTTTTAATAACTTCAGTGTCCATTAAAAATAGCAGTAGCTTAATATTTTTGATGTACAATTAAGCAACTAACTAAAGGAAACTATTGATTGATTGACTGACCTGGCCTTTAACATCAATTATAATTATTTTTACTACGCGTACTTAGAAACGGCGCCACCTGGTGCGCGGTGACAATATATCAAGTTCTCATTGAAGAAGGCAGGTTGCACACAGGCTTAATTACCACTTCTATCAAGTGACAACTTAAGGCAGATAAGGGGCTGACAATATATTTTTAATTCCAACTAAGATAAATGTCCCACTGTTGCAGAACACACGACCACCGGGTATCTGCTAGTGAGTAATGAACCCTATCATTTTTGTTTACACTTTTTTTACATAGTTACCACTTGATGTGATGCATGTATCGAAAATAAGTACCTTTATTGGATAAAGATTCTTTAGTTGCCTTTTGGAATATAGAACTGCAAAGCTGCAAATTTTACTTCTCAAGATCATGATCTTCAATAGAGGTAAAGCATAGCATTAGTAGGTTGGAATAGTGCTTGGCTGGAAAAGTACCACCCCACAAGGAACCTTTGTATAAAATTATCAAGTATATATTTTTTTACCTTTGAGACTGACTGATTTAATGGTTGATTAATTATTGATAGGTAGTAATTGTTCTTTTTTTTAAGATTACTAGCAGAGTTTTTGCACTATAATAATCTATTAGGGTACTCGTACCACAACAATACTCTTGTGTTAAGAGTGGGTTTACGTTAGTAGTGCGATGGGCTTGGGTCGAACCGGCGACCACATGTTCGCAAGTCTGACGGCTTAGTCATTGTACTACGGCCGCTTCAAGATTATCCACCCCCACCCAGAGTAATCACAGAAAACATACATACATACATACAAAAGCTCACGCCTGTTTCCCAGCGGGGTAGGCAGAGACAATGGACCTCCACTTGCTACGATCCCTACACACATCTTTCGCTTCATTCACTCTCATAACATTCTTCATACAAGCACGTCGGTTTAGGGTAGATCTTATTTGACCTTTTGCGAGGATGTCTCCGATTTGGTCAGAGAACGTTCTTCGAGGTCTTCCCCTTGTGCCACTCACCCTTGCCATGTATACCTGTTTTGTCAATCTTTCTTCATCCATTCTTACCACGTGACCAAACCATCTCAACATTCCCTTCTCTATCTTGGTAATCACGTCCTCTTTCACTCCACACCGTTCTCTTATCACGCTATTCCTTCACACGCACAGAAAACCATGGAGTTAATTTATTGCATGCTTTAGAAAAATGTGCATACCTGATACCATCTTATTATCTTATAAGATATCATATTATATTTACAATCGTAACGAGTGCGACTTACAAACATAATTTAAAGTAGGCACTGATTGTGCACGCTCATTACCGCACGATTACTTCTTGTTAGCTGTTCATTACGTTTTATGGTCCACCGTTATGCATTGATACAGTTGATGAGCCTTGATGGACTATTTGTTTACTATTCAATCGTAATTATCGGAAATAAACTTTTTATATTGTATGCAGTGGTACAGCCGCGGCTACTTAGGTATGCCTTATTTAATCTGGATGAGAGGTGTGATACTGGATTTTTCTATGCTTTTTGCGTTTGGGCGTTTTTCGATGCCCTCATGAACCCGAAGTCTGAGAGGCCGAACTGTAAAGAAGAGTGACAGTATCACAAAAATCCTTAACTAAAAGTCATGATTCCTCGATCAATCTCTTCTCCAGCGATCGCCCTGAGTCGAGGTCCAAGTCCCACAGGGACATCTTCTAGTTTTCAAACTATTTAATACGCCATGAGTCCTGCTCAGTATTCGTCTATTTGCCCGGTGGCATGGTAAAAGCCTTGTATTTCCGGAGTATAAATAAACCCAATTGAGGTTATTAATTCTAATAAGTGATCCGATACACGATGAATAAAAAGCAAAATAAAAATTCAGTCTAGTTTTTTAATAAGAAATTTTGGAGACTACGCCTAAGCACATCTTTAATTCGCATTACTATATCAGCAAGCGTAGCGTAGGACGTCAACCAACTGGATGGACGGATGGAAAATCTATGAGGGAGGCTTTGTCTAGCAACGTTCAACGGCTGAAATGATGATATCAGCAACTCACATACCACCACACACTTCCCACGCCGCATCCCATACTGCAGGGTGCACATCCCCATTGATAAGCTCTCTCTATAAACCACAATAAGCTCCAAATACGCGCGACACCAAAAATCGTGCATCTAAAATCTAAAGGTGCGGGCACAATCGAGTGGCGATCAGGTCACGAATATAGACGTTACTCACGTGTAATTAGCAAGTGGCGCGGGCGCCGCCGCGATCACCCAGATAATGAACGAGCTATTTGCTTGGACACTACAGTATGCCTCCTTATTTTTATTGAGGAAGAATATTTTAAGTGAACTTTGTGTTAATTATAAATTCGAAGAAACGTGAGATACCTCTTCTAACTTTTATGTCTGTTATAAATTATGATCCGAAGAAAACGGCAAGAAGAACCAGTAAAAGGACTATAAGAACCGAAACCGAAGTGATTGGCGAAAATTTACAAAGATTGCCGAGCTCAAAGGAGATGGAAAACTTAAAGGTAGTGGAGATAGACACGATATCAGAATTTAGAAATCCCTCAAATCATGTCTCTCTCTCTCTCTTTCAATTACGTAAGCTAGAACCCAGGAAACTCAGTATGCCATAAAAAATGATGAAAGATGTAGTTTACTAAAACACCAAGTATAACAATCATATACGAGGGAAGAAGAAGAACTTGCTTTAACAACATGACAAAGACACTATACTATGACAAAGCTTTCTTCATCATTGGCACCTCTAGATTATGGTCCTAACCCCATAAGGGTGCCCCTAGATGTGTGTCACTAAATTGTATGCTTTTATACATTTTCAATATATATCTATAATAATTAATTTAAATATGAACTTATTATGAGTAGAGGAATTAATGACACACGGACAGACGGAGTACATTGTCTGTAATGTCCTACAATTAGCAGCACTCACAGGATGCACTTGCTAGTTATAGTTACCTAAATAGTTTAATTCATAGAATAAGAATAAAAACCTATTAATTACAGTTCTTTTTCATTGTGATTTTGACAAGTACAAGTGTATGTAAAATACCTAAATGCTGAATAAATTCATTATTATTCATTTGGCCCATGTACAGGCGTGGACCTTATACCTAAAGACAGATGATGATGATCTGCTGCACTAAGTAGAACTAACCGATTTCAAATATAAACTCGATTGCCACTTGATATCGTATCAATAAACTGCTGGTATACCTAGAGGTATAGAATAAATAAAATGTCGTGTGTGGAACAGACAGGCCCTAGCACTTAACAGCACATACGATCTTATACTTTAAAAACGAATCTATCATTAAGACATTGCAAAAAACACGTTATTGATAAATTAAAATGCTCTGTTAATCGCCATTAACTCACATTTTATGTTGCACGTGAACATTAACGTCAATTGATTATGTTACAGTTAAGTAAATTACAGTAAACATTACTTTTGTCTAACTTTATGATATATTTTAAACCTAGGGTTTTCCGTAAGCACGTTAAGCCTTTGGTCCGTACCATCATCATGGCAATAGGAATCGTAACATCATCATGGCAATGGTATACCAGGGAATGTGCAGCAGTGTTACCCTGTGTGTGTCTACGGTCACTAACCAATGCCAAAAAATCTCCCTCGAAACGCCATAACGTCCACTGTTGAACATAGGCCCATGTTATAACATAGGCCCATGTTCAACAGTGGACTTTATGCCTGATGATGTGCCCGAATATAAAGTCACGTAGGTGACAGTCGATAAAAACAGTTCATTAAATTTTAAGTTTGTCTTTTGCCCCCTAAACTGAACCGCAATTACTGGTGATTTTGCTAATATTAGACTGAGTAAAAATATAAAAATTAAATTCTTACTAGAAAATTGTTAAGGCAGTTAAAAAATTCTCCAAATCTCATAACGTATATTTTTTGTTCTTTTTACAACACAATATTAATTAGTTTTTTTTATTAACATATAAAAGGTATTTAATACAATTTACGTTTTGCATCATTAGAACAGTGATAACTGTTGACTAGTCAAAAGTTTTTATGACCGGAAACCTATTTAACTGCAACATTAATAATTATAATGTAGAGATGATGTTTACCTACATATTACCGTATCAATTTAAATGTATATTTGTTCAAGATGAGTCCATTAACAAGTCAATTAAGTGATTTCTTAATATTAAATAAATTTATGTTAGTTGTCAACATGTTTATTGCTCTGATCAGTTTTTAATGGTTATAAAGCATTTTTGTTATTTTTTTAGTATTATTGTAAGCTAGCAAGCTTAAAGTTAAAAACAGAAAAAATAAACCTAATTGATTTAATTTTTATTTAAATTATTCTGTTACCTGGGCAAAGGTCTCACTACATTCCGTCCACGGTTCTCGATTCTGCGCTTCTACAAAAGTAGTAGACATTTTTAATTATACAGTTACAAAAAATAAACAAGATTTTGTTATACTTCGAACAGTTTGTTTCTAACGATAATAAATGATTATAAACATTAGTCATCGGACCGTTGGATGCGTTCATTTTCAAAGATCATTAAAACGTAAAATTAATTAGTGATCATAGCGTTAGATAAACTGATAATGACTTTAAAATATTGTGTATGCTACTGCGCAACGTTATTGACGTATCTTAAAACAACCGGAACGGATTACGCTGAAATTTCGTACGCAGATATTTATAACGACGTGGGTATCTTTTAGGGATTTAAAGCATTTTCCAAAATTCACCCCTAAATTGATGAATCGGGGGTCAACATGTACAAAGTTTCTATGGAAAAATATATTATGATGCGTGTGGTAGAACTGTTTATATTTCAGTTTTATGTCTGTAAAGAGTGAATTTTTATTTTCAAATCATTATTTACTGTTATGGTTTTAGTACAATACAATCGTTGGATAGACTATAATATTTTAAGGTTAAGTTATTTTAGGTTTGTTTCAACACACCTTGATCACTTTTACAATGTAAAATATAAACGGTAAGTATCTAAAAGTTTGCTTTTAGATACTTATCGTTACCTTCCCTGTACAGTAATAGAACATATGGCCAGTCTAAGAAGTAGGGGAAAGTCGGGTAATTGGGAACGGCGGGTAATTGGGAACAGCTAGGTAATTATACTTCCCCCCACACTACTTCGCTAAAAACCTGTGCAACGGACGCAAGCAGCGCCCCTCAGTGCCTGCGCAGCATTAAGTGTGAAAGGATGCGCGCACGTTGTCACGGTGAGTCAAAAGATTTTTTTTGCATTTTTGATCTAATTTTTGCCAAGCTTAATTTATGGTGTAGCTATCAAACTATTGAGTTTTGAAACACCATATTTCGTTTGAATCTTGCATGTATTATTATTTTTTAATCCTCGCATTATTTGAAGAAAATAAAAACCCCTTTTGAGAGTTACGGCCATCTTGATAAACATTGACTATTTCGGGCAATTGGGAACGGTGTCGTGCGGGTAATTAGGAACGGTCCCAATGACCCCTAGTGATACAGTTTGATTTTTATTGTTTGTGTAATGTTTCAGAAATTGTTGTCAAATTGTTTAATGTTTAAGATGCCTCGAAATTACATTCGTAAGGCTGAACAAAATTACCAAGTTGAACAACTATGCCAAGCAATCGAAGAATTTCAAAATAAAAAACTCACATTGGGCCAAACTGCTACCAAAAAAAAACTATATAAAAAGAAGTCAGTTAAAGGTAAAGCAGTTAGAAATTTGAAGAAAGCTTAACAAGAAAATGAAGACAAAGATCATAATATGCAACGAAAAATATGAGACCCCACTGACAGAAGATTGGATCATGTGTAGCATTTGTCAACTCTGAGCACATGATAAATGTACTGCTGGCGAGACCAGTCAAG
Organism: Nycteola revayana; assembly: GCA_947037095.2. Taxonomy (NCBI): domain Eukaryota; kingdom Metazoa; phylum Arthropoda; class Insecta; order Lepidoptera; family Nolidae; genus Nycteola; species Nycteola revayana. The sequence goes on from OX344840.2 coordinate 10,482,302, forward strand.
GTTACGTGTGTGATATGTGCCACTCTAAAAAGTAGTGGGTTTATTTATTAACTGTTATAAGACTTATTTGTTTCGTTCCTTATTACCCCACATCGTTCGCATTTACCCCGCAGGATGGTCTCAATTACCCCTTACGGTATGGGGTAAAAGGGAACGGCAGTGTTTTTTATTTTCGTTCATATTTCTAATAACACGTTGATTTTTAAGATTATTTTTGTCATTTATAAGTACATTAATAAGTAAACTTTGAATTACAATAAAATATGATTATATTTATTTTGTTTTTATATTATTTATGAGCGTTAGAAGTTAAGTGTTCCCAATTCCCCCACTTTCCCCTATATTTGCTATTAAATATAACTTGCAAATCAAACTAGCAACTAATTTACTAAAATTATAAACCACTTCAGTTCCACTAGCCATAAAACTTCACTCTACAAATTTACAGCCGTGATAAATTCCTCCAATAATCTTAATTGAACACTAAGCTAATAAGATAAGCTGGAAGCCCAATAGGGCACGGTTACGACATCACTTACCTACGCAATACTTTCCCACACAATAAATTGTACAAGAATTCAAAGATTCGGAGACTTTGGAGTAACTTCAAGGCCGTTAGAAGACTAACAAGAGAAATGCATTTGAGCACGGTGGCCGCGATTGTACTGTTATCGCCCACTCGATGACGAGATAAGCAGGTGCGAGTGGGAAGACTGCGCACTTGTGGCAACGACTGTACCTTGTGGACAGTGACCACTAGGGCGCCGATTTATACAATTGTGAAACAAATGGATTAATATTATAGAATATAGAAAAGTAAATTATATTATACTAGCGACCCGCCCCGGCTCGGTATGGGTAAAATGCTGATGTATTATACATATAAACCTTCCTCTTGAATCTCTCTATCTATTAAAAAAATCGCATCAAAATCCGTTGCGTAGTTTAAAGATTTAAGCATACATAGGGATATAGTAAGTAAGATAAAGTACAAACAATAAGACGGCTTTCATATTCTGCCGAAAAAAGTTATATACTAAACTATTAAGAATGAAATAAATATCTTGTGGTCGCCGGTTCGATCCCCACCCATTGCACCATTATGTGTTGATTTTACCGATAGCTGAATCATCATAAAGGCTTTAAAACAGTTTAACGCGGGTAAAACCACAGGGTGCAGCTAGTGAAGTATAAAACAAAGTTGCTGTTTCTTCTCCCTATAAAAAAACGATATGTTAAACAATTAAAATAATTCCCACAAAACACGCCATGACCTACCTAACAATTGACAGTTTAGCCTCCGTGCGCCATTAAGGCTTAAGCCCCGCAAAACAGTTAATAAAACTGCCATTTAAGTATCTAGTATCTACTTACCGACGTACACCGGAACATTTACTAGAATATAAAATATAATAACCCGCTGTAGTGGCTAGAAACCAACTCTATATATAAACGGCGCGTGATCTTCCTTGTACGTCAAGAGCTGAGGAAATGTACTGTCTTAATGCTCGGAATGTTATGGCGCCGTTGTCTGTGTTTTTTAATGTATGGTTTTATTATATAAATCAAAACGTAATAGAAACTAAACTTACTTATATGTATAAGCTATATCCAATAAGTTACTACACTCTAAGTCAAAAATCTTAAACAAATTCCATCCCAATCTCAGATCCCAATGATCCTCAATGAAATGAAACACTTCAGCTCTCAATATACTTACGAATTTACAATACAATTTCTGGTCTGGCAAGTAAATAAATATATATAAACAACTGACTATCAAAATCTGTGGAATGCACATTAAAAAAAAACATTTCAAATTTAGAATAAAACCTCTTTACCTACGGCATTTGTACAAACCTAACAAATCTTCAATTCACAAGTAAATTTTTGCTCAAACCCAAGATAATTAAACCATGAACATCACTAATGCTGTCCCTTACAGTAGTGATTATAATATACCATTAATTGGGTGGAACCACATTGTTTTTAAAAGTTATTGCTCCCATATTTTCTGTAAATATCATTATCTGGTTTGCTTACCTTTGAGCTATGTGTTTTTTTGCTAGTCATCACTAACTATATCAGTAATTTCAGGATAAAGCAGTTTCCTAATATTAAAATCATAAAAAAATATATCTAATTTATTACAAAGAACTATATAGATTCCCGTTTATAAATGTTAATGCTTCGTATAATGGTTGCGATAGTCAAACATGCGACACATGACTGTTACACCGACAGTACGACATGTCGGCTATCAGTGGTACGACATTAGCTCGACGAACGTTAGTGCGACATACAAAGTATATAAAAGCTAAAGCTTGCATATAGCTCTGCGTTACTTTGTAGGACCACACCTAGGACTTTAGGACTTTAAGTAATGGAGTAGTGGTCTGCCAACTAAAGGGCACGGTATCCTTACGTTTAGAAGTAACCTTTACAAAACTAGACCAATTATAGCAATCACTCTGAGTTGTTATGTTGTCAACTAAAACTATTTCCTGTCAACTTTTACCAAACAAATTGATTCCCACAAATTTGTTTATTATTGTTGAAGACCTTCTTAATCCTACTATTTACAAAAAATATCAAATAAGAATTCATTATACTTCTGTTTTGTCTTGTCCTGAATAAATTCGTGTAAATATTTTACCAATGTATATACATATGGTAAATATTTACGTGGTAAATTTATAACAATTTTAATTATTTACTTTTCTATTTACATTACACAATAAAATGCCATGAGTTTACGCGTTACAGAAATATTAATAAGTACACTTATTAATATTTCTGTAACGCGTAAACATAGACGTAGGACGGGTAAGAGAATAGATAATTAAACAAACTGTAACACTCCCGACATTGGAATGGCTATTCAAATCATCTACTGTATCAAAAACGCAATATAAACGCCAAACATTGAGTAATATAATACATAAACCCATTAATACCTACGCAACAACCTTACAAGGCATCTAGTTGACACGAACATTGTAATAAACAAACTAGTCTATATAAATTTGTATTAACCCAAATTCACAACGAGAAATAAAACTTATTCGAACCAAACTGAGCTTATAAGACTACATAACTGTGTCTCACTCGCAATTTTATTACACTAGTACACTGTTAACAGATCTTAAAAGGCAAGTTTCAACTTTTCAACAGGTGGATTCCTCCATGCAAAAAGTATTGAGAATCCTCATAGATGTAGCAAAAAGCATTTAAGACGTTTTGTAACCGAGCAGTACAGTTATCTATGATCATAGGTAGAGGCTAGATAAGCTATGAGTACTAGGAGAACAGAAGTCGTAAAGAGCTCTACTGTCATCTGATGGAAAAACTCAGATGTACTAAGTACAGTCTTAATGAGAGTCGACAAACTGGATGGTAAAGGGCTTGGCTGTTCGATTTGTGTGGACATTCTTTACTTAAGTGGCACTTGCACCTCAATAGCTTTAAAGCATATTTGTAGGCAGTTTTAAGGACATTGAAGAAAAAAATTAGTTTAAAAAGCTATAGCTAACAAAAGTCAGACCGCATATTTTACAGCAACTGATTGGATTTTGCTTGGAAACAATAATATTTCTATCGTTGGTCTAGCAAATAAATTACAACCCATATTATTTATAGAAGTATATTTCCCAAAACTTTTTCAATATTATATGCTGTAAATGGCACAGTACATTGCTTTAATAATAAGAGTTTTGTTATTTACAGTTACTAGCATGTCGTATCCATACTTCGCCGTGGGCCATCATAACACGCGCCATAAAAGGCAGTGGTATCATTACACGACCGGTCTGCTACCGGCCACCGCCGAGCTCGCCTGCGCTCCTGGTAGCCGAGCACCCAACCTCCAGTGTTGTTTTTATGCACATCTATGTTTGTGTTGCTTTTGAGATGGTATGTTACCTAGCCCATCTGTCAATTACACCTGCCAATACAATATGTACCTTCACCGCATTTCTTTATGTATCAAATTACTTTTAAACGACACCACTTGAATTGTGGAAGCATCGTTCATTCAGGTTTCTTTGTGTTCAGTATTTGGAATATGACGTAAAGGGTCTTTTATTATTTTTTGTTGAGATTATTTACGATGAAGGTGCGGCAGTTTTATTGAACTGCAATTTTCTTGATATCCAGTAGCTGAGCAATTTCACATAGTTTATTCGGTAGCTCTGTCGTGGTCTGGGCGCCTGGTACCGCCTCTGGCCGAAAGCGACCATTGCTAATAATAAAGGTTGAAACTCAGAAGCATTTATTACCGTTTATTACCGCTGTTGGAACATTGTGGTTTGCAGCGAGATTAATCTGTTCAATAAGGATTATACTATTTACGCCGCTTCGTGGAATTGTGTTGAGTTATAAAATTCTTGCCTATTAATATTGTTGCTATATTGTTACTATTAACTATAAACTTTAGTGTTTATTGCTACCGTCTCTGTGTCGAATGATGCTTTCATTAAATCTTTGGTAATACCAGTTTACCATATTTAGTAGTCTGTGATAAATTAACCAGACGTTTAATTTATTGATCAGATATTAACAGTCTGATATTATAAATGTTTAATAGTATAACATTTTCGTACTATATGACGTGCAGATGTTTAAAGTTCTATAATTAGCAGTAATATAGGTTCTGATTCATGTGCAATAGTAGATGAATCCAAAAAAGATTCAATGCTAAAATGTATCAAAGTCAAACGAAATTAATTTAATATTACCGCTTGGTTATTACTTATAATCAGTAACATTAAAAAGAATCATCATTTTTAAAATTTTTACCTACGCATTAGGTAATACGAAATTATTATACTATGTGAGTATATAACTAAGACTGAATAATTTTTCCCTTGAATTATCAAGATGCCAATGATGTCACTAAATTAGTATCTCGAAGCCATTCTTTTGTGCAGTAACGCTACTCGCCAAATTGGCTACAAAACAACCTGTCAAAAGTGTCACGAATCCATTAGGTTAGTATCTCGACGCCTCTAGTTTTGCATCACGACGCCACTAAGTTAGTGTCTCGGTGACACTAAGTTAACATATAATTACAATGCTGTACTGGGATAAAAAAATGTTTATATTAAATAAGTATTCAAATGGAGTCAATCATAAATATTATGTATGTGTCGCAAAAAAAGTAATGTATATTATCATAAAACCGTTACACTATCCAAGGCCACCATGATCAATTAACCCTCTAAATACCGTGCTGTCCATCCAATCCAGGTTATTATCGTAATTTGCAATTATGGATACCCTTTAATCACCAATATACGACGCTTGAAGGAAATGTGTAATCTTAAATAATTGAGTTACGGGGATTTTCCTGGTCGGCGGTGAATGAAAAGCTCGATCAACGTTTAAGCCAGATTTCATGACTTAAAGTGTCGTCTTTTAAAATTATTTTAATGTATACACTTACTTGAAGCTTAGTATTTAATGTCATCATCATCATCATCAACAGCCCGTTTACGTCCACTGCTGAACATGGGTCTCCTCTTAACAGACCTTGGCAAGCCAGGATCGTTGAGGGTTATTGCCATAATCACCACGCTTGGCAGACGGATTGGTGATCGCAGTAAGATGTAAACCTTGAGCTAATAGATGCTGCTGCCCATCCATCAGCCATATGTCCCTTAGTCGCCTTTTACGACACCCATGGGAGGTCATAGGGTGGTCTATTCAAAGCCGGAAACCACACGGCTAAGTATTTAATGTAGTGAATTACTTTTTGTATCTGATTTAACATAACATAAAATCTATCGCCACCGATATATATGACTCTAACGTATCTATCCCTCGCCAATACGAGCCAAGCAAAGCGCAAGTACCTTTATTTTTCGAAGCGTTTCGGCGTTTTTTAACACATAACTTGGGTTTGGGAAAAAATATTTGGGATACATTTTTAATAGCATAGCTCTTTCGTTACTATAAGAAATATAGTATAGATAACAGAAAAGTAATGAACATAGAATGTTTGCCTTACGATCATGGGAATTTAGCAAATTTAATTTGAACATCACAGTAGCAAATACCGGACCATACTTACTTACTAGTTTAAATAACTAAGAAAACCCCATAAACGGGTCTCTCACAAACAAATATAAAACACATTATGTTAATATTTCCCAGTTTTTGCTACAAATCAGATGTTTACGATACAGTTAATGATCGAAATTAAATGAAGGTTCGAGTGAAAGTGACATATGTTGTCTTTCTCTTTTCCCACATTCCAGAATTCTAGTTGATGATATGGAATTTCACGTCATCAATATCATAGTTAACTTTTCTTCTTGTTATATTTGAATAATAAGTAGGTGTGGTAAATGATTCATATCAAAAATATTCGTAAATTTGAATCCGATGTCCAATTTTTTTTGTCTGACTGGATGTTGGTAGTGATTAGCCATGATAGAAAGCTGTTCTTCACCTGATATGTGAACTATGCTGTCTGTAGGTCGAGTGTTTTTCACAGCACAGAAATAATGAAATAATAGGAGGATTATTCCCATAAAAATGAAAAAGGAGATAAATAATAAGTGCATCACGTAACGTATGAGAAATCACTTCTGCAATATAAGTGAAGAATATATAGTGTTATTCTAAACCCTAATGCGGAGATATTAAAGGTTAGGATGGCAGCTAGACGTAACAATATCTGAATTTAGTCTCGAGTCGACATAAAATGATCTCGAGTGACCTATTGCTCTCTTCTTCTTTGAATGATTACCTTTGTATCGATATTATGACTATTGTGACACTTCACCACTACATTCGTATTTGTATTCATATAATCTGTAGACACAGATCATCGTATGTAAAGCAGTCAACGTGTGGTCTGGTATAGATTTTAACAAATTGTAGGGTGTGTTTATTGCCATTTATATAAATGTATCTAACAAAACTAACTGGAGTGCGTTTTAACTATACAACAATAATAATTTGTGCATTGATTGCATTGAGTACGTAATCTACAAAAATCTTTCAGTAAATTTTAATATTTTTTGGGTCTGGTTGGCTGAGGGACTACCCTCCATGGCATCACGAAAATCCAGTGGTCCCGAATGCTATTAGTATAAAACAAAGTCGCTGTCTCTGTCCCTATATCCCCATGTATGCTTAAATCTTTAAAACTACGCAACAGATTTTGATGCGTTTTTTTATATTATGTATGATACATCAGCATTGCACCCGTGCGGAGCCGGGGCGGGTTGCTAGTAATCTATAATAAGAGTATACGAAGGAACGGGCAGCAGCGTTTCCTCAATTATTACAACATATTACTGGGGTCACCAACCCGCCTGCTATGCACGATGACTATGGCCCTACCCTACCTTGGGAGGAAGTCCATGTTCAGTAGTGGACGTTATACGGGCTGATAATGATAATAATAAAATACTGCTAAATACATAAGTAGATTTTTTTTACACCGCCCTTTGTGACACCGTTAATACTTTCAAACTATATTTTACTTCATAATTAAAAAAAAGGCGGGAATTGTGCGACCTGGTATTATTTTATTTTGATGGCCCGGTACCGGGTCGCTATACGTTTATAAATATTTACAGCTCATACTATTATACCTCATATAATAGCCAAAATATTAATGAATTTTAAAGTGACTGTCATATTAGGATTTATCTCATGTCTTTATTATTGATAAATGAATAAGATTATACATATTTGCAAATCGTGTGATTGTTATAGATCTATAATGATTTTTGTTAATAATATTGATGCTGAGTTGATTAAGTATTATGAAAATGTTATTTATAAATATTAATATTTTGTGCTAAGTTTTGTTCGGTTTTGTTGTTAAATGTATACGGTTATTAAACTCACATAGTGAAGAATACATGCTTTTTTTAGACAGACATTATAAACCAAGCGGCTTTTGCTACTTCACTGGGTATAAAGGCGAGCAGAAAACTACAAACTAAGCAACCTACGCAAGAGGGCGTCCGGCGTGTTCCTGGGAGACTTGGACTTTGGCTCAGAGCGGTCACTGGCGGTGGGGTTTGAGGAATTAGACTTTTAGGGGAATGTTGTTCAACTGTCGCTCTACTTTACAGTACGCGAACCTTTCGGACTACGGGTCTACGAGAGGATCTTAAATCATCATCCTATGTGTACACACGTCTCTACAAAATTACTTGTATATATTTAACTTATTTTCTTTGAGTTTAACGGCAATGTTAGAAATCGACTATACTTATATTGTAACATAAATTAGTTAAAACTTGATCGATGAGAGATGTAGTGACACTCGAGTCGGCCGTCAAAGTGACTGGTACATCCCTACGTAGATATCGTAGTGATGTGACTGTGTCAGTGACATGAGTGACATTAGTGGTATCTATTTTACTAAGACTATCGATCATCGTCTCGGGATTGACTTTAACACTTATCAGTATTGTAGCATTATAAGTTGATAAAAGTAGTCTGGTTTTGTTTATACATACCATAACTATCCGAGGTTGACATAGTCAATAAGGTTTTATTTTAATTATTTACGCTAGGCCTTTTTACATGTTAATAATAATAATAATATCATTTATTTGCATGAAATACGGTAGTCATAAGGTGTTATACAGTTGTAAGTACATGACATATTTCACCCTCAATGAGGGTATGCAAAGATTATGTTTAAAACATGAAGTTACAGATCACTGTAACATGATAAACATCAGTTTATTATGATGCATTACAATTACAAATCTAAATTATTTAAATATAAATAGAATCAATAATTCGAGTATAATCACATAATAATATGTTCTTTTTAGACATGTGTAAGATTATTTATATTAACCGCGGGTTTGTGTTTTATCGGTGATCTTAATTTCATTATCAACATATAATGTCCACAGCTAAACATGGGCATCCCTCAAAGGGGATTTTGCTGTAGTAATCCCGCTTTTTCACATTAACTATTTATAAGATTTTGATGAATAAACCATTACGATTAACAACTTAAGGAGTCAAATTTACTTTTGTGATACAAGATCATGATTTCAACCAATTCATATATTATTTATTTTTTATTTATTTATTTTTTTGTTAAAGATGTTGTTTTTTTTTCATTATGTATTTTACTTGATTGACTACTTAGCCACCCATCAGAAAGTTACAAGATTAAGTTTTAAACTGTATCGTAATCGTTAATTCAAACCCTGAAACTAACAAAATATAGGTATACTATTGAAACACCCAAGAAAGCTGTTTTTCAATCCGATGCTTTGCAAATAGTCACCGCTGTCGACGATCTCCATAACGAAATAAAAGTAAAATACCTACGCCATTGATATTAATACGATGCATTCAAAGCAATTGGCGCCGTAAACGCTGGCTATAAATCGTAAGCTCACTAAATAAAATAACATATCGAGAGTCGAACGGCAACCCGGTAGCCACGAGCTGTCTCTCACACACTCGCTACACCGCTTATCCTGACATAAAGAACAAAAAAAACAATTCGAGATTTATTGTATATCGATCTTAAATCGAATGGCGCGGACCGGAGTAATCTTATCCCGGTCCTTTTTACTCTTGAGGGAATTGGTTTTTTGTCCTGCTCTATTTCATTCAATAATCGAAGCTTATTCTGTATCGATCTTATTTTCGATTAAAGTATGATGAATGAATGATTTACAATGTTATAATGTAACGTATCGTGGCCTGTGATCTAATCCTGAGTTCAACGTGTTGTTGTTTACTTACTCGTTTTTGTTTTGTTTTGGAAAGCTCCTGTTTAGAAACTTATAAATTACTAGCTTCCCGCGCACGGTTTAACTCACGTAACTCCCGTTCCCGTAGCAACTTCATAAATTAATATAAATTATAGCCATCCTCTATAAATGCGCTATCTGACATTGTAAAAATTTTCCGAATCGGGCCAGTAGTTCCTGAGATTTGTGCTTTCAAGCAAACAAACTCACTATATGTTAGTAAGTTAAAAAGGCATACAAACGCGTATTTAAAGTCTAACAGATCTAACTATGTAAAGTAGGTACTTATTATTCTGGTCTCGATTTATGGTACATTTTTAATCATTAATTTACAAATCAGTAAGTAGTCAATCAAGTCTGTTTTTGGAATAATTGAGAGAAAAACTTGGTTTAATTATTATTATTAGTGTAAACACTGATTATAACAAACTATAAATCAGCAATTCATTTCAAATGCATAGATAATTAATTATAATTAGTATTTTAATAGTCACCATACATTTTGTGTGATGGCGGAATGTAATCGTTGCTATTAGAAGTAACAAAAAATATAACGTGCTACATTGAAGTAGCTGAGTCGGTAATCTAATTAATCGACCAGTTAGTTTCCTTATAAAGACTGGTAGATACCTGTACGTTACGGTTAATGTAAGGAAATACACTGTTATCGAAAATAACCAGTCGGTTAGTAGTATTAAAGCGGCCGTAGCCGAATGGCTAAGGCCTCGGACTTGTGATCTTGAGGTCGCCGGTTCGAACCTCACCTATTGCACTACCGACGTAAACCGTAACTTAGTAGACTGCAAAAAAGGCCAAGATGGTTATCATTTTGGCCTTTTTTGCAGTCTACTAGTATTCTTCTTAACCCCTCGTGCTAAGCTAAAATGCTTGTGTTACGGGTGGTATCCACAAAAAAAATATCAGTCAGGATAAGTCCACTGCTGGACATAGTCCTTTTCCAAGATCGAAAGATAGACAACATAATTCTCATCCGGTAAAGAAGCAAAAGCCATGTGGCTAATTAAACATATTGACAAAAAAAATATCCTTATTTAAAATATAGGTGTATATATTTATTTTGTACATCTCTATATAGGTTGAAATGATGTAAAATACATTTACATGATTTGCTCCAGTAGATTCGGAGCAAATGGGCAAACATGTTGTTAGCCACGAGGCTTTTGCTACTTTACCGTGAATAAAGGCGAGCAGAATCCAGCCTTAAGAGTAGACTAGATGTGGAAGGCGTACCGAGAGCCTATGTCTTGCTGTGGAGTTCGACAAGCTGAAGAAGGATTCCTCTGAGATTCTTGCCAGTTCTTCTCAGAGTTGCCACGTCTTGAACTGGTGGTAGGAAAAGTGACGCATCAAAATATTATTTTTATATTTTTTATTGTGTCTATATGAATTAAGAAATTTTTGACTTTGACTTTAATAGATATAGGTATATTGACTAACCCAGAAATCGATAGTTACAAAATATAAGTTAAAGCGTTGGCCATAAAACTAAACTATTTTACCCCGCGGCGTCGCTCTAGACCTTGTTGTTTAGAACTTGACTTACTTTTACCACTTCTTGGTCAATGATTGGTAATCGCTAAAAATAACCTTCTTATATATATTATTATTAGATAAATTACTTGGTTATAGGTTATAATTATGGTTTTGCTTCAAATTAATTATGCGTTTTGAGTTTTCTTATTTGGTTACGAATGTTTTTCTATGTGATTATGATAATAATGGAGCTACAATTGCTTATGCAATTTAATCGAATAAATAAATAATTGAAATGACATATCTAATATCCATTCAAGACTTTTTAGTCTTTCAGTGCTGGTATTTACTTTACAGCAGGTAAGCACTGCTATTCAACGGGGCAAAGCTTTCAGCATTCTGGGAACCTTGCCACGGATAATAGATTTAGAATAGCAGCCTTAACAAATGGTTTAAAAACTACAAACTAAGCAACTTGTGCAAGAGGGTACAGGGGGCCCTGTGGGGCTTGGAGTTCGGCTCCGGGCTGTCGCTGGCGATGAGATTGAGTGATTATGACTTTTAGTATTTTATTGGGTTTTGTTCAACTGTCGCTGTATTTTACAGTCCGCAGGCCTCTCGGATTTCGGATCTACGAGGGCATCGGATGGTTCTTTGCAAAGTAAGAGTCGGAAGGACGAGGGGGGACGCGTCGCGTTTGCGCACTTATCTCCGACGGGTCGGATAGAGTGGTCTCTGTGTAGTGGTGCTAGTTTCTTGCTGTCTTTTTAATGCTAGTTGGTAGAATGCTATCTCTATCGTCTATCTGTTGTCCGGTTCATCTAGGGCCATGTACTCCACCATCGCCCGTCGCCGCGACGACATGTCAGAACCATGCTGCCGCGCTGGCTTAGGAGTAGCATATTTACACCTAACAAAAAGGATATAGTCCTTAGAGTTACACCGTGTATGTATTACCAAGACTATATTTTTTAAATTCTGTGTTACTGAAATCTATTCCTAAATTGTTGCGTGATTGAATAACAAACAACCAAACTCGCTTACCTTCACATTTATTATATTGATAAGAAATAAAGAATAATGGATGACCCCATTTAAATCTAGGAACTTTTTAAGTCAAATAACTTGTGATACAAAACAATGTTTGTTATGAATCTGCGAGTCGTTTCCGCTGTCGCCAGTCCGTACTACACAATACTACACATAGTTATGCTCTGCGACGTTACCTGTTCGTTGAACATTCCTGGGCCGGCGACGTACTTAGCTGTTGAAATCAACGCGAACCAGATTGTTTACGTTTTAGATAGAGATAGCCGACCACGTGAGATACAACGACGTTGTATTAGTATGGATATACCAGTGGTGTTGTTTTTGTACTTGACTATTATAGGGCTGATTAAACATATCAACTCATCACTCCCAAATAAAACACAATATATCAAAAGTTCAATCCGTACAAACAAAAAGAAGTGAAATTAACACAAGATTTAGATTAGTATATGGATTTCCGCAAAGTATTACACATAATTTATCAGTTATAAATAAATAAGACGGTAGAGAATACATCATAATTGTACTGTTTTAATAAAAAAAAAATATGTCCTTTGTCACAGATGTGATGACAATCAAGAGCAACGGTTTAATTTACGCTTCGAGTATAGATGCATAAATGTTTAAAAACTAAGATTATTCAAAAAAAATATATAATATCCTCACATGTTTACCGAGAGGAATCGTATCCATGTCGTCGAAGGCTTATTATTATTATTAATGATTTATTTCAAGTTTGCACTCATACATTACGTTTATAATGGTTAGTAACAATATTTACTTAAAATTATGTTAGTATATAAATTATCAACATCAAATAAAATCAAATCCAATAAAAAATTAACAACATGAATAAATTAACATTAACTAATTATGCATTATTAAACTGCGCATCCAATGATTTTGGAATTTTGGCAGAGAAGCAGCTTTCTTTCTCATCATCGGAAATATTACAAGATAGCGCAACATTATAATATATCTAAACCTAGCATATCCATACTAATCCAACGTGGTAGTTTCGATAAGTTGCCTTACTGGTCAGGCATCAGTACCGGGCGGCCTTCCTTGGCGACAGGTCACTCGAATGGCGACTAATAGAGCGGCTTGATGCCAGCTTGCGAAATAAACAACCTGTGTACTGCCATCCCGGTGCCACAACAAAGAACTACAACATAATCTTCTGAATATATTGGCGCCGGGTTAATAAGAAGCTTCAATAGCTTAGATAAATGAGGCTGTATGATGTTCTACCTTTATTTTAGATGGCTACGAGGCTTTTCGTACTCCACCAAGCAATCAATCTGGGCAAGAGGGATTCAACTGTGGTACGTGCTTATTGCGATCCCTGGTGGCGGAATTGAGGAATTATGAAATTTACATTTTTGGGGAGTTCTCAATAACTGTCGCTGTAATTTACAGTTCGCATGACTCATGGACTTCGGGTCTACGAGGGCATCAATAGGTTATTTGCAAACTAAAGATCGGGAGAGAAACTTGTACAGAACATTATCAGGTATTCGACAAATTAGGGCCATCTTTATCCTTGATCCAGATGAAATCAGATTACTTTTTGAAAAAAAAATTGAGCTCATCTTCAGTATCAAGCTCTCCGGCTATTTAAACCAACCCACTATTGCATAACATGCAACTATTTTTTTAATAACATTTACCTGCGCGGTGGCGATTGGTTATATATTACAATTTACAATCCTCGTAGATTTTCCCATTAATTATTATTAATTAAACCTTGTCTTGATAAACGAACACAAATAAATTAGTTTTACCGTTTGCAAATTACAACTGTGTACAAATTCAGAAATTAATTATATGGATATAGATTCTAGACGATCCTACTATGGTCTAAAATAGTAAAATAAATCTTGTCCATTTCATCCAAAAAATATATTAAAGTTGGATTCCGAATTGTTTTACATTTTAACATAAAAATGTTAATCGCATTTTAAAATGTATAAAACAAAAAATAGAAAGTGTCTCATTTCGAAGAAAGATTTGGGAGACAGTGGAATTTCAATAGTGAAAGCGGATTGGAGACACATGCATTGATATAGATTTGGGAAATATGATGCTTATGTAAATCTTTTAGTTGTTTCGTTATAACGGATAATGTAGTCAAAAGTAGTCAACTTTATTTTTAGACTGAAGAATATAGAACTACATATTAAACTATACTACTGGTCGCCCAGAGGTCAAAATTGGTCCAAAATTAAATAAAAATGTTAGCTTTTTTTCTTTGTCAGCTCCAGCACTAGGGAAATTAATCCCTGTGTCGCGGGGGACTTTACAGACACTCAATACAAGGACACAAAGTACATCCAGACTCAGAATAACTACCTGTGGTTCACACATATAATTGTCCCGGCCGGGAATCAAATCCAGAATACCAGGTCTCAGAAGCACTGCCGTGACCACTGAGTAACCGGTGCAGTCAAATCAAAAACATTCTTCACGCCTTATTTATATTATTTATAAGTGTGCAAAATTTCACATTCAATTTAATTTGTGATCACTGATCAATTTATCAAAATAAAATAGGTATATAATTTTAAAATGGTTTCGTTTAGGAATTTCATGCGTAAAGCTTATAATTTTTATTGTGTTCGAAATGTATCAAATAATTAATCTTGTATATGTTTAGAATCAATACTATTTTAAAAACAAATAGAAAGTGTTTATAATACAAATAAAATGATTAATATATTGTAGGCGTGTAGCGAAATATGTTCAAGCGGCTAACTGTCTTCACAAACGAATACAATAAAATGAGCATCGAATTTAACTAGCCTGGTATCTAATAATATAAACAATCATTATTACGATCCTGGGCCTCCGCATTGAGGACAAGCAAACCTGTTCGGCTACCGACAGCCTGCGTCCTCGGGACTAAAGTATACTTAAACTTAACGTTAAACTAAAGTCAACTATAGTAATATTAAATTTACCAGGTAAGAAGGCTTAGAAACTATAAGTAGTTCCCCTAAATTTATAATCCTAATCGATTGAATTAATAGTTGAAAATGGCTTAAACGGTTATGCACAATTCGTGCGAATTAACATGACACCTGTTTAAAATCTACCGACCTCCCGCTACCCCACACTCCCCCGCTCTCGTCCTGCAGTAGCGTTAGCATGATGACAAAAATCAGACAACAGTCACAAATTAATCTAATGGCGTGCAGCCATTAGATTAATTTGTGACTGTTGTCTGATTTTTTTTCAATTTTAGCTATTATTATTATTACGTTTGATATTAGATTTGATTATTATGTTTAACTTTTACGATATTTAAATAGCCTACAATTATGTTATTTCGTATGCAGACAAAATTTCACACTATTTTGCACTCAGTACTTTGAACCAGGTGTAATGTTAATTCGCACGAGTTATACTTAATTTATTTGGTTATTATCAGATTTCTAACCATTATGAGCTTACTTAAAGTTAAATGATATGTATTGTTCTTATTATAGTGTAAAATGAAAGGAGAAGAATCAATCCTGGTTTCTCGGTTAACAGGAATTATAAAGTTGGATAGAAATCTGGAAATCTTTTTGGCTACAATTATTAAGGTATTCAAAAATCTTTCTTCTAAAGACAAGCAATTGATATGAGCTAGTACACGTTTTGGCGCTGGTTTAACCAATTAACGATTAAATAAACGAGCGTCAAGAAGTGTACTTGTCTTGAGTTCGAGGTAATTTACACCAGTTAGAGGCACAACTAAGTTCCACACAAACAGCTCAACTAGTAAACTCAAATGGATTGAAAGATAACATAAAGAATAGCTCATTACCATGATTGAATTATAAAGGCCGGCGCTCACGTGTGGCATTCGGCTTGTAAATCAATATAATTAGGCACGTTAAGTTCCTGTTAACACCTCCTGATGATTACGACGTCGATCGTAAAAGCACCCACTTTGTACATTTCTGCATTCATATACATAAATTACATTGCCGTTTTTATTCTACCATCTCGACGAACATCCGCTACGTGTGCCTCGATGGAATTAAAAATAGATTTTATTGTATCGCGTGTTGTTGTCGATTTATAGAGCGGTTGCGATGCTCATTTGTTCGGAGTTGTATGAAGATTCATAATTTAGTTTTTTAATTATTGTTGTCGTATTGCGATTGCATTTTTGCTCGTAAAAATGGTTAAATATACTGATTGGATCTCTTCTTAACAATGTAACCAGTTTGATTATAATATGGCTCGAGATTCTTAAACAGATCTTCACAACTCGGTTGATATTATGGGGATACAAATTTTATTTTTATTAAAGTTGCCTACTTGTAGGTATCTAATATATAACGGTAATTTACTTTTCTTAAAAACCGCTGTCGACTAATCTACCCAGATAAATTTTATACTAATATATAAATCGGAAGAGTTTGTTTACTTGAACGAGCTAATGTCAGAAACTACTGGTCCGATTTATTGAGAAAGGCTATAAGCTATGTTTTACTATCGAGTTTCGACGGGAACAAGAGCTATGCGGGCGCGGGAAACTAGTCTTTGTAAAAAACAAAAAAAAATATTAGATCTGTTAATTAGACGGACCTCTACTTCTTCTGGCTAGGCAAGCACGTCAATGCTTTGGTGTTTTAACTACAGATATTGCGATGAGTACAACGCATTAAATCAGTCTCGTTATTGTTAGCAAAGTTCACCTTCAGCATTCAAACGAAGTGTATAAGTTGTGGTCCCAGTTAAAAAAAATCGTTTAATACACGGCACTCCCTCGTTCCCATCCTCTCACCGGACAAGAAAACATTTAAAATTTCCTTTCAGATCTGGTAGGTTCAGGGACTGCCCTCATTGCCTCGGAAAGTACAATATGCTAACGTATATCATATAACAATCGGGACCAACTCCCGATCCTTATAATATCATCTATAAGAAGCGTATCCGAGGGAAAAAGCAACAATCTTTTCTTATGTGTCCCAAGATCAAAGTTCATCAACCTGCCTGGTAAGCGTGGTGACTATGGCAAAACCCTCCCTCGGGAGGAGGCCCATGTTCAGCAGTGGACGTGATATGGACTGATGATAATGGTGTTCCCGTGCCTCGCGTTTGCGATTGCGACCTGGTAACTTTATATTTTAAATTTTTATCTAGTACTATCAAGGATTTCCAATACTCAGGATACAAGACTAATGCAGCATCACTTATCCAAAGAGAAATCTAATATTTTCCCTCTTACCATAACGCAAGCTCGTCCTACTTGTAATACTTGCGCAGGGCACTTTATCTTTACTGCCACTTAATGGACACTAATACTAAACTTTCCCCTTTTCATTTTCAATTGTAACCCATGTATCCATTAGATAGCTAGCGTCTTAGGATTTATAAATATCGTAGCCAGTTTTACCGGTAATGACTGGCTTTTAATAATAATTATGTTTTTCTGCGGGTACCGTAACATGGCGACGCGATATAACCTTTACAGTTGTCTAGTACCATTAATTAAGGCTGGAGCTCTGCTTGCCTTTATGCCCGGTGAAGTAGCAAAAGGATCGTGCCATACTACGAATGTCCTTCCGAAAAAAAAGTTGTTTATTAATTGTATGGTCCATACTTGCTAACAGTTTAAGTGTGGCTGCAGAGGTCCTACATTCTATTCTCAAAAAACGATGCTTGCTAGGAATGTATAAAAGATTCAAGAAATATTTGCCGCAGACGATATTACGTCACACAATACCGCATTTTAGGAAAGTGCGTAAGAAGCAAAGACTAGTGATCTGAATTTTACTATCAGAATAAATAAATATTTCCAAACAGTGGCTTTCATGACCAATCTTAGGCAAGCATTTTGGGATTACGAGCCTAAATATGTTATTATAAATACGGTTGAAGAGCCTATAAACTCCTTCTGAAAGAGTCAAACATAATATGTGGATGAAGTTCATACTTCAGCTAACAGTCCAGTCAAAGAATGGGTGTACATTTAGGTGTATAAAAACATAATATCAATCTGTCTATATTGCGTTATGCCAATCGTCATTATTTGAGCGGACCATGAGTATATAATGATAGCCGAGTTTTGAATTCTACCACCGGATCCAATATCCATAATCTATATGAGAATCACTCATATACACTCGTAAATTCCATCCATTTCTTGGCATACGGGCTCGTCTAGGTCTGTGGGTGGTCATAGACTAAGGACTTGTTCTATGAAAATATAAAATATGAATCCTACATCCTGTTACTGGAAACTTTCAAACGATCATGGTCGAAGAACGCACTTAGTTGCAACTGGATGCTCTGTTATAGGGCTCATATAATCTAGAGGCTATCTATTTTCAGTGTTGTTTTTCCAGTCTCTATATTATGTGTTGAGAAATTGATTACAAATTTATTTCGGTTGTGATTAAGCCAAGAAGTAATCAGTCACAAAAATTCCATAAAAAGCTGTACGTAATCTTCAAAAAACCAGACCTTAATACCGACTAATCAAGAGCACATAAATTATATTATTATTTCCTAAACCTCGTCACAGAGCCACGTGCTAATTAAATTTATCTTTTTTATTATTATTACTACATCGATTTATAGATACACGACGTTGTTAGCAAACCTGTGTTATTGATATGTAAATTCCTTAATAGTACAATAAACTGGGCGAGTTTTACGATGACAATCATTACTAAAACATTAGGCCCTTGATATATGAGAATTATATTATACCAGCTTGGCTTTATGTTTAACGGGTTGGGTGTTACCGTCGACGGTATTTTACTCTCTTCTAGGAATTCGTAAAAGAGCTGTGCAAAATTTCATACAAATACACGTGTGTTTGTGTTTTATCCATAAATCGCTGGTTCCATCCGGCTCGACCGACCGAATTTTTCGGGTGTTACACGACAAATTAAAATCCATATAATTATAACTGGTAATTGCCACTCTGAAACTACCACGTCAACTAATATTTCCAATTTTATAATAATAATAAAAAAATAGTTCAAACTTAGTTCGCCGCTTTCAGTCCAAAGTGCATGTACGAGTACAGACATTCATTAATTTACACCAATTTTCGTTATATAAGTCGGGTTAGATATTAAAATTATTATAATTTTAGCTTGTGTTAATATTAATGTAGTATTTTATGATGATTCATTTAGATTTAGTAATAAGTTTTCCAATTGAACACTTAAAATTATTAGTTTATGTTTCATAAGCAATCAGCAGAGTCGAGACCAAGTTGAATTATATTGTTTACAATACATAAAATACATTCCTAATATTCAGTTCAATTATGATGTTCGCAATAAAATCTACTTGTCATATTTTTATTGCAACGTATAATATTGAATAATTATACAATATACATTGATGATTACTTTAACTATTACCATAAATAATACAATTCTTTGAAGTAATATAAACACAAGCGTAGTTCGTATTTTGTACCAGTAGTCGTTATCATCAACCCTTCGTTCCCTATAAAATTTTAAATTCAAAGGAAGCGCAGTTAAAAAAAAAGATTATTAGCAGAGTTTTTGCAGTCTACTAGTACTCTTGTTTACCCCTCGTGCTAAGCTAAAATGCTTGTGTTACGAGTGGGTTCACGTCGGTAGTGCGGTAGGTGTGCACATGATTGTAAGTCCGACATCATAGCCATTTAGCAACGGCCTCTTAGGATACTTTGATTGTAGTTATTAAAACATTTTATAACTTTGGAGCTTTGCTTGCCTTGATACCCTTTAAGAGTAGCAAAAACCTAGTGGCAAACTAAATATCGACTTCCTTCCAAAAAACCTTGCATCATAATAAGGAGATTTCCAATTAGTTAATAGTTCAAAATAATCATAAACATTTAATGAAAACGTCTACTATACATCTTGTTTAAGGGCGACTGAATTAAAAATGAATAAGTAATTGAATTTTTATTTTATTTATTATCAGTCCGTTTACATCCACTGCTGAACATGGGCCTCTAGTTAACAGAACTTGGCTAGCCAGGGTCGTTGACAGACAGATTAGTGATCGCAGTTAGATGGTTAGTAACCTTAATCTGATAGACGTTGCTGCCGATCCATCAGCTGTATGGCCTTTAGTCGCCTCTTACGACAACCATAGAAATAAGGATAGTATATTCTAAGCTTTTACTTCACCAACGTATTCATTAGGAATACAAATTTACCTAATGGATTCGTGTGTGAAGAAATTCAGTATTCATTTTAACAGGAAATAGTCAACACTATCTCCAGTTAAAGGAATGGCGTATATTTTCGATGCACTTTCATCATCATCATCCAGCCCGTATCGTTATACGGGCTGGTTCCACGTAACGTTTTTGCCATAGTCACCACGCTTGGCAGGCGGGTTGGTGACCACAGTATTATGTTGTACCACACAAGGAAACGCTGCTACCCGTTCCTTGATATAACAATCGGGACCAACGGCTTAACTTGCTTTCCGAGGCACGGAGGGCAGTCCCTCAACCATCTAGACCCGGAAAGAAATCTTAGAATTTACACAAAGATTTCTTGTCCGGTGTGGTAATCGAACCCACGATCTCCGAAATTTAAAGCGAGCCAAATACCGCTACGCTACGGAGGTTGTGATGCACTTTAAAATCGTGAATAATAAAATATAGAAACTGTTTTGGACATTCATTAATAAATTTTAATGAATGTCCAAAACTATTTAACCTAATTCGTGGTAGTAAATATGTATTATTGAATTCATTAATATCCACGGCTGACATATTTATGGTTAAGTTGACATCATTATATTAAGCTTGTGGAAAAATACAATTTATGTGATCATAAATGAATGGCTGATTCGATACAGTTATGATTTAATTTGGCAATAATTTAAATTATCATTTGGTAGCAAATGGACATTATTAGATATAAATAATATAACTTCTACCTTATGTAATTAATAGAATCAGGCGTTACTTTGCGGAAATCCATATTAATCTAATTTAAAAAGACAAAATATCTAGTGTTAATTCCGCTAAAAATGTGTCTATATGCTGTAATGCAATTTTTGCACCGCCCTCCCTCCCGCAAAAATTATGCACATGCAGGAAGGAAAAATAAAACGTGCAAAAATACAATCACCAGCCAAAGACCCGACACGTGTTTCGCTCCTCCACGGAGCATCATCAGGGTGATGTTAACTACTCGAACGCTAGTGCGCTAAATTTTTGCGGGCGGGAGGGCGGTGCAAAAATTGCATTGAGGAATATAGACACATTTTTAGCGGAATTAACACTAGATATTTTGTCTTTTTAAATTAGATTCTACCTTATGTTCTATTTATAATTTTTAATAGTAGTAATAATTATCTATACCTACTTTTGTACAAATAAGTAAAATTGAAGTATGTTAGTTATAAAATAGGGTAATAACAGAAACACAATAAAAAAATTGCCTGTATGTATGTGTGTATGGTTGTTCCGGTTAATCTCAGTAACGGCAAGATCGAATGTTGCGGAATTTCACTGAACAGACAATGTAATCTATCCGTCCGTATTAATTTCGCTAATCACATACATAGTTGTAAATTGTATGTGATTAGCGAAATGTGATTAGTTAGTATTAAGCACCGAATAGACTGAAAGTTTCGTAAAATTATACATAATCAATCATAATACCTAGGTGTCATTGACATAAAAGTTAGATTCATGAAAATAAGAGGTAATAAATAAAAATAAATTAATAAAAATCATTTTTATTTACGTAAACCAATTACAGGCACTTGTAAATCGTCAAACATTATTTGAAAATTAATTATTATTTATCTTAAATTACATTTGTTGTTTATTTATAAACCTATTCAAATTACTTATTTATAATTAAATTAATTATTATAATTAATGTATATTGTCACTAGGAGGCAAAATGCTTGTTCTGTCTATGTTATGCCAAAAAATTGTCATTATTTGGGTGGACCATGAGCATATAACGACGGACGCGCTTTAATGCTACCACCGGATCCAATGCGCCCCAACTGAGAAGATCCGGCGAAACAAACTCAGTGGGTTACTCTACCACCGGTTTCAACACGGCCCACATGAGGCGGTCCGGCGAAACATACTCAAATGGGCAATTACGCGGGGTTTAGGTCCAGTTATTTTAATTTATATTTTAGTAGGCACACACATTTATTGCCCTAACGGTTGTCTTGTTATTATTTGTTTATTTTTGCTCAATAAGATTGAATGATATTGAGACAGAACTAGCGGTATTAATAGTCAAGGTATGTAAAGAAGTCAATTACAGACAGTTCACAGGATAAGACACAGTTCTACTCACAACTATTGTACTTGGCTATATTATTATGGTCTTCAGTGAGGTAGGTGCAAAGATGGTACCGAAACCCAAACGTCTTTATCTTCAATATAGTCCTGAATACTATAGTAACCTTTTGACATGACAGTTTTATCATGTGATTTAAATCTTGTATCAGGCAAGTCTACACTAATATTATAAAGAGGAAAGATTTGTACCTATTTTTGTATGTTTGTAATGAATAGGCTCAAAAAGTACTGGGCCGATTTAAAAAATTCTTTCACCAATAGAATGCTACATTTTTCCAATTTGACATTGGCTACATTTCATTTTGAAAAAAATTAGGGATCCTTGGTAAAATTTGAACAATGTAACCGAAGGTGTAGAAAAATGAGTCTTAAAATGTCTTTCGTCGAATGCGCTGCCGAAACTATTAGCGATAGAACAAAATAATGTATAACAATATTGAAGAACATCATAATGTCTGCAAAAAACTCCGCGGTAGCATATGTCCAACTATTGTAGTTATGTCACTACAACAACTTTTTTCATTTTAAACATTAATGAAAATGCTAACCAAATTCAAACCATGCTATTTATGTGTTTATATTAATCCTTATCCAAATAAATTATTTTATGGTCAAGACCATTTAACTACCTATAAAATAGTTTTTAATCTATCTATATATATAAAACAAAGACGGGTTTGTTACAACACTTATAACTCGAGATCGGCTGGATCAATTTTCATGGTTTTTGTTTCGTTGGATTTGTCTACGCCCTGAATAGCAGAATACATTTTAAAAACAAAAGAAAGTCGTGTTAGTTACACTATTTATAACTCAAGAACGGCTGAACCGATTTGGCTGAAAATTGTCATTAAGACAAGTATGAAATATTAATAAGTTACTTGAAAAATCTCTCTCAATCTCCCAATTAGCATTATCAGTAGTAAAAAGGCCACAGTTATTGCAATAAATGTTAACGTGTGAAATATTAGGAGAGTGAGTTATACGATGATAACTTTTTACCGCCCTCGCGGTACAATCTCAGTGTAATAACGAAACAACCTTGAATTTATTGTCCTCTTTACGAAATGTGTGAGGTACCGACAGCAAAACTGGGTTTTGAATAGAAGGTTGAGTGTAGATATTAAATATGTTTTATTTGATAATATAGTGCATATACCTAGCTAGAGGATCGGATAAGAGTGGAAGACCATAACGAAAAAATAAACACAACTCTTAAAGTATTAATTGTAATACTGTATTCTTTATTATGACTTCAGGGTTTGTATAGTAGCTGAGGTAAAAAGCTCGATTCTCGGTCAAAGAAAGAAAAAATATAGTGTTTTTGGCATTTGAAACATACGTAATGATAGCTCAAGGTATTGCTAGTTAAAAGCTCCCATTATCACTGCCTGCCATAAATGGCTAGTGAAAGTCTGCGGAAAAGTCATATCGGAGTAATTTAAATAAGTAACTATAATAAAAAATACATATACGTTTTTTTTTGATAAATAAAACATTGAGTTATTAGTAAGGTGATTAAATTCAATTACGATTTATTTCAATGATCACTTTGACATTTATAGGTCCTAGACCAAAACGCTCATAAAAATCATTTAAAATCGTCATGCCACACACGATTCTACCGCCCTTACTAAAAACATCCAAATTAAATAATAATTAGTTACATAAATACATTAACTACCAAAAAAAACATAGATTACAAACATTCACAATATAATCTCACTAATTGCTTTCACCTTAATATATAATCGTCTATAAATTTGGTCAGAAAAATGTTCAACTTCTGAGGTTAAAATTTATGGTCGAAAATTGGTAGATTCAAACATGTTTTTCACACGTTCCAGTATTGGTAGAGAGGTGCACATAAAGTGTGTAATTAATCGGTTGGTATCGGTACCGCACCGCGGGGACACGGGCCCACAGTTTTATTGTGCTATAAACTAGCCGGTATCCGGTATCTAGCAGGTTACCCGTTACTTTAGATACCGAATTTATTTCATCAAACGCGCATCTCTACGCGTGCTCCCGTTAGGATGGGATTCCAATGGGGAGCTTTAAATATAATTTCGGTTTTGTTTTGATTGATGTTGTAAGTCAAGTGGCAATGCCATACGTGGCCTGCTAGCAAGAGTTCTGTTCCAGAGAGAATTTTGCTATTGTCACTAAGTGAATGCAGCAAAGTGTTTGCTAATGTTGTTGGGTCTTAAAATAAGGTGAAAGCTACTTATTTTTAAATCCTACTATCTTTGGTCAGTGTTTAGAGAAGTGTATATAAGTGCAGTGGTATAAACCGATTGAACGTTGAGTCAACATAGTTAGTCACCTCTTACTGCACTGGTCACTGAGCCCTATTTGAGCTTAAATAAAGATGTTATAGCAGAGTGATATATATTTTTTTGTATTAAAATATATTACTATTTTAAAATGTTAATATTACGTTTTAATAGAAATGCTAATGGGAAATCTTCCTGCCAATTATATGCCATTTTCTGTTTTGGCACTAACAGTTTATGCATATAGTTGGGATATAATAAATTTTTCGCAAAAAGCGGCCGTAGCCCAATAGTTAGGGGCGTCAGACTTGCGATCTTGTGGTCGCCGGTTCGACCCCACCCATTGCACTACTGACGTGAACCCACTCGTAACAAGCGTTTTAGCTTAGCACGAGAGATTAACAAGAATATTAGTTGACTGCAAAACTCTGCTAGTAATATTTTAAACAGAAAAAAAACCATGATAAATAATAAATTTAACTTTCAGTTGGAAATCAATCGAGTGCTTAGCTCATAGTCTGTTAATCAAATCTACGAGAGTTTACTTGAGCAAGCTAAATCTTCGCTTTTCTCACAGTGGTGGCTCAACCTAACGGTAAAACTATTATTGTGGCACAGGTAAGTAGATTTGGACATTACTTGAAACTCATCGCTATAAAACGGAGCTAAGTGGTGAAATTCCTATTAAAATGACAGCTTTTATGAATAGACATTGCTTTTTAGCACTTATTCCGGGTAATGCTGATGCTTGCTCATTAAATATAAAAAAATGGCTTTTAATTAACTGCCAAATTTTTGTTAAATATATTATTATATCTTTCAGTTTATATAAAAACTAAAGTTTCGAAACTTAAAAAAAACCTTTGAGCGAAAATATACTGATCCTGTATTGAAGAAGAAATATTTCGTCACCCAACTACAGTAACATAAAACAATAGAAACAAAACGTTTCACACCTCAGGTGGAACATATGGCCTACGTTTAGTTGTGCAATGTTCGTCAAACAATAAACGATGCGAAAACTGTGCCATTGACAAACTATTATGAAACAGGGCTTTATGAGGATAATACTATTTGTTGGAAAATAAAACAAAAGTTAACAGAATTTTTGATAGTTTTTTATGTTATTTCTCAATTGTTGTAACATCATCTATATCTACAATCGAATATATGATTGGAAAATATATTTGCTTGCGTCTGGCAATGTTAAAATCTTGACTAAAGCTTTGGCTTATATTTTTTTTAATTCCTTTAACATTAAACTACAACATATAAAAAAATCATATTGCCTCAAATATATTTATTATATTTTTAAATAGCTTAAAAAAATTAGAGGTCTCCCGCTACTCTCTAGCCATGTTGGGGTATAATAGGAGAGTTATGTGACAAGTTTTCAGCTTGCCTCAATATCTACCCAAAAGTACTAGCTCTCGGACTACTACACACTACATTGAACTTAATTTTCAACCTCAATGTATGTATAACTATGTTGGTACCTTACAATGCTTTCGCTCCTAGAACTGTTGGTTTACCATCTAAAATACAACCAAAACCATTTAGATGAACATAAAACTCAAAATTACCTGTTAAATGTTGTTTATAATTGAACACAATACTTCTGTCTATTATACTATTAAATTCGTATACAATACTAATGTTTATATTTTTTATAACGTTTCCGACACGTATGTTTGAAAATAATCACCCATAAAATGAATTTACATTGCTAAATCTATTGTATTGTGACAAAAAGCTTCTGAGATTAAAATGTCGCTTTCCTATACCTTCCGATGCCCTGCAAGACCTGAATTCCGAAAGGATGCAAACTGCTACAGCTACAGTTGCACTAAACTCTCCTTAAACACTTAAACGGCAAGCCATGAACCAAGCTCGAAACCATACAGGATGCACCTTCTTGCGCAGGTTGCTTAATTTTCAGTTTTAACACCTGCTTGGCTTGCTTTGCTTCGTGGATAGCTGGAGAAATAAAAATACGGTAAAACTTTAATGTTCGGTATGGGACTTGATCTATAAGTTGGTTGTTAATTATATATTATCATGTAATATGGATTTTACTAAACTTAGGTTCAAGGCATAGTTCAAAAAGTTAACACAAACATACTGCAACCAGTTACAACATCTAAATTGGTATCATTTAAAAATTGAAACGCATTGTACACGTTATAACAATGTAATACCGTTTCATACAAATTATACATAAATGGCAGTTTCCGTTTAAGTTTTTGCAGAATATTGATAGCTGTTAGCCCAACAATAAACATTAAGGATACTTTTAGTTTTTTAAGGAATATAGGTAATACTAATTAATACTGTCAGACAGCATAGTTATTGACTTTTTCAAGTAATGTGGATAAAAAGTGGTGGTTTCCTTTTCGATTCATCAATATTCGAAATGTACTAGAAGAACTTGTTATTTTTAGTCTGTGTATTGCTATGTAATGGATTTTAAATTCAAATGAACACTTTAAATCACGTAGGTCCACGATTACTACGACCCACGTTGGGCGTCATACTTTTTATAGGTATATAGAGTATGGCGCCCAACATGGTCCTTCCGAAGGCTTCTTGGTTTCGAAGTCCGAGAGGCCCGTCAACTGTAAAGTCCCGTAAAAAACTAAAAATCTGAATCCATTAGCGATGGCTCAGAACCGAGGTCCAAGTCCCACAGAAGCCGCATTCTTGCGCAGGTTGGTTAGTTTGTAGTTTTCAAACCACTAAATAAGTCTGGTGCTCTGCTCACCTTTGAGTCCAGTGAAGTAGCAAAAGCCTTGTGGCTACACGTGGTCCGTTGGAAAAAACTAAATAACTAATATAAATTATTCAGCTAAATACCGATCCTTAACAATTACACAACTTAACAACCAATAATTATATATTTTTATTTTGTTTTCAGTTCCCAATATGAGGTATAGCAGGCGGCATCTCACACACTACACCAATAAACAGTGTAATTTCTCAAGAAATCTAATGTTATATTGCCTTATGAAATGTGCAGCACAATTAATTAGTCAGATTCTCCGACCTTCAGAAAGTTGTTTACCTCTCTCACTAAATATAGAGACTATGAGGTTTAGAGAAATCTACAAATTCACATCTGACTTTTATTGCCAGTTTACGCCTAGCATTATTTGGTATTAAAGCTTCAAGAATTTTATTTCATTTTGAAAAGCCTTTTAATCATAGAACTGGGATTGGAACTTATTAAAGTTTTGACTGCGGTGACAACATTTTTTCCGTCAATATGCTATTAAAATATATTTTTCGAAGAATCATCATCATATTTGTAAGAGTTTCCGTATTTAAAATATTTACTTTTCTTTACTTTATTAGCCCGTTTACGTCCACTGCTGCACATAGACCTCCTTTTAACCGAACGTGGCAAGCCAGCAGTTTGAAGGATACTGTCATAATTACTAAGCATGACAGGCGGATTGATGATCGCTGTTATATGGTAACCTTGAACTGCTTTCACTTTTGCTGACTGCTGTTGCCCATCCAACAGGTGTATGTCCCTAATTCACCTCTAACGACCCTCACAGGAAGACTAAGGTTGGCCTAATCTAAGCCAAAAACCACACGGCCAATTACAAATATATTTTTTTGAAAACAGTATGACAGCCAAGCGTTAAAATTCATTAACTCGAATAAGATACACCTAATATGCTTGACCAACGCCAAGAATTCTCTGTATTTAATGTCACCTATGCTCTGACGCCTATAAAACATGATTTCATAAGTGCAATCGTTCTAAGCATAAACTCCGGAGTCCACATGACGTCTTTTGATTTACCGACGATGTCGCGGCCTTGGGCGCACTGATGACCATTAGTTTTGGTACACGGCCCGTTATGAACATCAACACGCGGCTTTTACAACTGGATTCTTGCATTTATTTACAAAATTTTATTTTGTACCTGATGGTTTCAAAAGCGAATTTAAAGCTCTGTAGCAAACAAAGCGACTCATGTGACAAAAAATCATGCATTCGCAACCGCAATTTTTTTTTTTGAAATCTTTGTTTATCTTCTGACAAATAAACGAGTCTTAGGCAGTCTACCTCTTTATGACACCTCAACAATGTTGCCGCAGTTTCATTTGTACTCTATATACGAGTAAACCGAGATATTTATCGCATACTGCCAAGTTTTTGTCCTCACGCGGCCAGGAATGCAACAATTCTCGAGTATTAGCGCGATCAGAACTAGTCGCAATTAAAACAAACTGCTAAATAAATAATACAACGGCGACACCTCAAGATCAGCCGGTGCGAGATCGTGGGGCTGAGAGAAGGGAATCTGAGGAAAAAATGCACTATGCGTTTAATTGTTGAAACTAATAAAATGTAGTTTACAATAGTACATATTTTTTTCTACTTGTATGCTGCTAACTTAGTAGATTTATATCTAATATAGCCGTGTAGTTTCTAACTTAGAATATACCATCCCATTTATTCCCACGGGTGTCGATAATCACCACGCTTGGCAGGTGGGTTGGTGACCGCAGTATTATGTTGTAGCTCACAAGGAAACGTTGCTGCCCGTGCCTTTATATACGATTATTATAGATGATGTTTTAACAATCAGGACCAACGGCTTAACGTGCTTTTCGAGGCACGGAGGGTAGTCCCTCAACCAACCAGACCCGAAAAGAAAACTTAGAAAATACACAAAGATTTCCTGTCCAGCGTCGGGATCGAACCCACGACCTACGAGATTAAAAGCGAGCCAAATACCGCCTCGTTACGGAGGTTGTCTAATGACACCCTCATTAGACAACCTCCGTAACGAGGCGGTATACAGCAGATAGATGGACAGCAGCTTAAGGTTAGTTACCATTCTACTGCCATCACCAATCCGCCTGCCAAGCGTGGTCACAAACGTCTGTTAAAAGGAGGCCCATGTTCAGCAGTGGACATAAACGGGTTAGTGAAATGACATAGTGAGACGACAAACGGGACAGCACAATTCTATGTAATATAGATAATTTATAGAAAAATAATGTTAATATAGATAATTTATATTGGCATTTTAGTCCCACAAAATAGAAAATCAAATAAATTTACCAGACGTTATGAACAACTACTACAATTTTGTTGTATAGTTCACATTCCATGGGCATTTTCCATCACAACAGGAAACTTATAGTGTATTACTGACTTATAGCAACAGTGTCGATCACAATGGTTCGCGTCTACGCGTCCGGTAGCGGCGCAGGCGCAGTCACGTCGCGCGTGATCCGCCGTGATTAATGACACGCCGATCGCTATCTCTTCCGCGTCTCACGACAGGGTTACCAACACGCCTGGCCCTGAACTTAGTGATAACGGGCAATTTTCATAAATCGCTATGTTAGAGATGTGGCACACAGAACGACTAACAGTTTTCAAAACTATGTCTATACATCAACTGTGAGATTTGCACGAGGTTTTTGCTAGTTCATCAGGCAAGAAGACTATCGACGCTTCTAGACTTATTAAATGGTTTAAAAATTACTTACTCCAGTAACCTGTTCAAGAAAGCTTCCCATGTTGGGCTTGGACCTTGCCTCTACATCATCACTAGACTATAAAACTATAAAGTTTCCTTACTAATAAAATAAATGCGGAAATAACTCTGTCTTTCTGTCGGTCTCTCTGTCACCCTTTTACGTCAAAACTACTGGACCAATTTAAATGAAATTTAGTACACAGATAGTGTAGAACCTGAGAAAGGACATAGGCATAGCGAAAAAGGGTTGTAGGTCGTTGAAAGGGGGGAAGATGTTTGTTAAAGTCACTTTTCCACGCGGACGAAATCGCAGGCACCTAGTAACTTATGTATGTGATAGCCCTACATATTTTACATATTAGCTTTTAACTATATTATAATAATATATTCGAACCTTAAGTATAGGTATATAAACTGATTGGCAAACTGATTGTAATCTTAAACGCGATATCTGATCGAAGTTTTGTGCATTGACACAAATTCTTCCAAGATTTTCGTGCATAATTTAATAATTAACTTAAATAGTGGTAATGAATAATACTTTCGTTTCAGATTTATTAACTTAAGTATACCAGACGACGTTAATTGCTGCTTTTAGAGAATATTATTGCGGTATTTGGAGAATGCATATTAATAAGATATTATTAATATGCATTTCACAAAACTTAATATTGTACCTTCTTCATATATATTCAAATTTGTGGTTGAAACCTGCAAAAGAATAGGCACGTAAGAAAACGAGACTTCATTATTAAAATGGCATAGCGTACAATTTATCCCACCAAAATCATTAACATGTAAATGTTGCTAAAATGTGACCCTTATAGCTTGCACTAGCAAAAAGTTAGGAAATCTCATGTTCAACCAACTATTTCTACATGCACTAAACTCTATAACTTGTTCAAAATATGTGGATTCGCCGTTTACGGCGATAAATTTCTCACTCATGGGAATTTAGCCGTCTGTGATCTACCTTCGATTATTTTAATATACACGCCACCTACTTCCTGAGAAGGGCTATTAGCTCAACGAGAAAATCAGACAAATCCATAAAGATCCTCAATACAACACGAATTCTTTGAAATCCCTTTAAAAAAAACATAATGGGACGAATACCTCAGTTATCGTAATTCCGTCGCTATTCGCTATAACATGCGCACGCGACTCATTTGAGTTAACTCAATGTTTGCATGTCTCGCCTCAGGACTGTGTCTTACATGACGATTATATTTGTGTTATTCGCTTCACTCAGTTGTTAAACCACAAAATGATCGCCTTTGGTTACAATTTCGGAAAACACAGGTGTGCTGAATTTGGGTTTGGGCAGGAATTGGAAGATTATGTGTCGAGGGTACAATATTATGCCCACAAGACTTTTGATGCTGGCGTTAAGTAATAAGCTTTAAATTTACATTTTGTTTTTTTATAAAAGTAAGATATTATTACAACCTTTTATGGTTGTGTTCTTTTATATGTAGTTCTGACTAGTTCTGGCACTGGCTGAACGATTTATTTAGTAGATACAGTTAAGACTAGTATAGCTTCTGATGCATTTTAAATTCCAGCTTAATACCTATGATGTTATCTTTGGTTTATTTATTTATAGGGTATAAAACCCTTAACAGCGTCTTATACTTAATGCTATACAACTGTATTTTTTGTAGTAAACAACGATGCTTTTGCTACTTTACCGGGCAAAAATGCAAGCAGAGTTCCATAGTAAAATTATTAACCGATTTTATACTGCATGACTGATAATCAGGATTATATACCATCAAATAGCGTGTTTGAAAAGGCAAGCCACCAAATAAGAATAAAAATGGAATCTATCATCCTTCCACCACCAACAGTGAACCCACATCATCTGCAAATTGTGACTAAAATACCATTGATACTAAGTTAATACTTAGCTCCAGAGTTCGCCCAAGGCGCGCGTTTTATTGGGAGGGATCACGCGAAGAGCGCACGCGCACCTTACGGCACTACTCGCTGGTAACCGGTGAATGATGTTCAGCATTCATTATTAGTATGTAACATATGAATTTAAACTGTCAGAGAATAAGTCAGAAAGAATTTGTTAAAGTGGGTTTTAAATTTTATTGAAAAATAGCGTAAATGAGTAACAAACACAATAATGTCTAAAATTGCTCAAAAATATTTAGTAGTGGGTAATCAGGTTTTCTTTTTACTTTTGCTACTTCACCGGGCGTAAAGGCGAGTAGTGCCTTAAAAGAAGTCATCAAAAGACTTAATTTGACATCATAAGAACATTATTTAAAGAATATTTTAAAATGTGTCTATGTGTATAAAGATTGTTATGACATACTTTTAAAATTAAATAGTACTAAGCGTTATTCGAATCACACCATATTTCTATATTTCCATAGCAGTTTATTCAACAAGCATCATCATAAAATAGTTAAATTATAACCATTACAACAAAATACAACATTAAACACACAAACCGTATAAAACACTATTAAGTTATTAAAATCATACGTAAAAATATGAATATATTAATAAATTATCACATGATTTGCTTCGCGGTCAAGCCGTTTTAATATTCATTTTTACAATTCAGGAGCACGTCTAAATGGTAATTCGACCGACAATTAATACTTGTATGTTGTAGCTGATTATTAAATTGGTATAACATTAATATTATTGTTGAGATGATCGTCTGTTTCCGAGTGATGTGACGTAGAGTCATGTAATACTCTGTGCCTGTTTGAAGTTAAATTGATAAGGAGTTTAATAAAATATAAAAAATATAGTAAAGAGGTGACGCGGCCTTTATAAGAAGGATCTGAATAACACAATTAATGTCTTTTAATCAATTCTTATCATCCAGATCAAATTTCAGCTCAAACTAGAATATTTAATATGATGCCACCCTTCACTCGGAATCAGTTGACCATCTCAACTTTTATAAAAATGTCATTAACATCAAGACCGGCTCCTGAATTTTGATATTTATAAAAATAATGTTTAGCCTTCAAACTTAAAAAAAAAATTCTTACCCTATATCTTAGCTAAGTTATCTCATCGCTCAAAGAACCATATTTTAGATCAGGTATTAGAACCAAGTAACAAAATTACTCAAGCGATCTCTATAAACTGTTCGACACGGGAACTATTATATAACAATCAGTCAATCAAATATTTATAGCAAATAATGAGTTAAACGAGGTCTAATAAATAAATAGTAATGTAAAATAACAATAAAAATCCCTAAATAATAATTAAATTCAGCATTAATTATGATCAAAAATAATATTAAAAACACAAAATAAATCACTAATACCGTGCTATTTAAATGTCAAAACACCGTTACCAGATTAATAAATCATAATTATTTAATTGTTAACTATGAATAAACAAATATAAAAACTAAAACAACTACGGCTACCTACTACAAGTTGATATTTATAATATGTAAAATTATTCATAATTATTAGTCAGTCAATATTACACGGGTTATTTATCAATTTATTGAAATGTTTTGTTACGCCAATCATTGTTATAAACATGAGTTTGAATTGAGTGATTTAATTGTTATTGTGTTCATTTAATTTAATTTAATTTTAGTTTAACAAAAGATTTAATGCGATTACTCAAAAAAATTTAATTTAATTGATAGAATAAATGTCGGTAGATTAGAAGTAGGTAACTATAGCATATGTGAGACTACTGCGCATAAGGTAGTGGAGGACACTTCCTATTCCTACTCACGTGTGCGAAAACAAAGCTATAAAACGAATAAATAACAGCACTAAAGGTCATTGTGGGAATGCTAAGTTCTTCTCTAAATAGTATAAAGTAATGTCGATGTTTTCGACTGTATTTTTCGGTTGTTCTAAACTATGCATTGAATATATCGAGGGGTGAAAGGCTATTTGTTTGAAGCGACATTTTACGAACTTTACAGGAAAGCCATTTAAAGATTCAAAATTTGGAAAAAAAAATCGTTATGAAAAAACTAGTGCTCTTTCTATAATGGGGATCGCAAATTTTTATTGAAAAAAAATCCCTGAATGTTTTGGTATAATTTTCAATTAAAAAACAGTTATGAGTATAAGATAAATTGTCGCTTAATACAAAATGATCTGTATCGCCTTATTTTTAGAGTAAAGAAAAATGATTCAACTTCCAACATTGTCACCAATCAGCAGCAGGCAAAATGGTTTGTGTGACTTTACAGTACTTATGCAGGAGAAAGCAAAATGATTGAATCGACGTTACTCAATAATAATAGGAATAGGCTATTTTGTTTTACTACCAATTTGGGTTTGGGTTTTGGGTTTTGTTAACGGTTCAGGAGAGTTGGCTTAAGCAACAATGAACATTCTTAAAGAGTTGTTTGATGTCTCAGATTTTGAAAGGAGTTATATAACTTGGTTGTTCTAAACAGAGTGAAAAACAGTTGTAGCGAAAGGGTTGAACCGACGACACTTCTTAATGAATTTGGCTGACGGCAAATTGGTTGAAGCGACATTGCACAGAGTAAGTAGTCGTAAGCAAAATGTTTGAAGGAACTTTTCATCTAAAGATAGCTACATCGAAAAACGATTTATCTGCCATCGAACTAAAATTTTAGGAAGGGAATAACGGCTTATGATCCGATTCTCTGTTTTTGTATACAGCTTAAATGATATGCTAAAAAAATATGGCAAATTTGAAGTCTGATCATACATCATGTTTGAGAATTATGCACTAAAATGGCATTGTTTTAAGCGCCATAAAAGTGCTCAGAATTGTACGAAACCCGGCTCAGACGACGCAGAAAAATTCGCTGAATCCGAATATGTATATAACTCCATATCGCCCAAAATGTCGCTTCAAACAAATAGCCTTTCACCCCTCGATATATAGTTTTTAAGTATCTTTTAGAAAGTTTATTCTACGTATTTATAATATACACTAATACACTTAGGTACATTCATTATAAAAATATAAAGTTTGTGAATTGTTTGTGAGTTTGTAGGGAGTAAACTCAGGAACTACTAGAACGATTTGAAAAATCTTTAAGTGTTAGGTAGCCTATTTATCGAGAAAGGCTATAGGCTATTTTACTATGAAATTCCCACCTTCGAATCCACGACCTCCGAGATTAAAGCGGGCCAAATACCGCTACGCTACGGAGGTTGTCCTGCAGGTTATCTGTGGGATGAGGTCAGATAAAGAAGAATGCTAGGGAATTGGAATAAGGCTAGGGGAAATATGACACCTTATAAAATCTTCATACATAAATTTTGTCCCACAGAAAAAAAAAAATTGTTCCGGTTCCTGAGCAAGTGATAAACAGAAATGTTTTAACAAAACAGCAGCATTTATAATAATGAGTGTGATAAACTAATGAAATGTTTCCTATTCCGTTATTTGGAAATAAGTTCCAGGAGGCTGAAACAAGCGTGTTGAGTTCCACTGCGAGGAAGCTGATTGCTGCCTTCGATCTGACATCGATCTGAATGACGCGAATAAGACATAGGCGGTAGCGATGAATTACACACTACAGAGAGTACCTAGTTAAACATTAGGAGAAATTGATTTATTAAAGAAGAAAAGCTCTTGGACAAATTAAAACAAATAACAAACCTTTTCATACCACTAGAAAGCAATGCTCATACTATCCACGATAATTCAAATTTCATCATAATCATCATCAGCCCGTAAAAAGTCGACTGTTGAACATAGACCTCTATCAGAAGGAATGTTGCCATAGTCACTACGCTTGGCAGCATCAGTGACCACAGTACTTACTAATATAATAATTATCTTACTAATATTATGAACGTAAAAGTTTGTAAGTAAAGGATGAATGGATGGATGTTTGTTACTCTTTTACGCCGAAACTTAAACGGAATTGGCTGAAATTTGCACCGGGATAAGTTATACGCTGGATTAACATATAAGCTACAAAACATTACGCTCCGACCCTCTGGAGCAAAGTTACGCGGGTAAAACCTCGGGTCGCAGCTAGTGCAGTATACACACAGGTTAACACTGCTGCGTACATGGTATATGATTGTCATAGATGTTATGACAGTCGGGGCCCCCAGTATTTAAACAAACAGACACGGAAAACGATCTACGAGTAGATATATACAAAAGTTGTTTCCAAAGGCGCGGAAATGGAGTGGTCAGTTGTGCGGTAACAATTTTGCGTTCAGCGTTTTCTTCTTCTCCTTGATCGTAACAGTCTGACGATTTATTATGCACAAACCCAAAGTCACATATTATATACCTCTTTAATAATATTAATGAGAGTAATTGAATATTTAGAAACTACCCTTATTAAGTGAGAAAATACGGGGTGCAAGTTTATGTGTAACTTCGTCAGTGATAGAGATTCCAAAATTACGGTGAAACCACGCGCGGGCAGCTAGTATTAATATAGATGTAACTTAAAATCAACAGAAAATTCTGGCTACTAGACTTGTACCAATGGAAGTGAAATCGAATGTGTGTGTGTATAACGTTATTTATTTTATTTTCTGTGTTCTGGTAGTGTAGGTGAATTCGCGACATCTCATAACTTTGTGCTATCACTTTGGTATCGCAGCGTAATGGGGTGAGCGATAGCGGGTCCTTACGCACCCGGAGCACGTAGCGCGCGGAGGAATTACCCGCCGATCCCGCACCAGGATTCGGTCAATCGATGCTCTCCGGGGACTCGAACCGGGAACATCCGATAAGATGTGTGTAGATAAATCGATGCTATTTTTAATTAAAGAGGGTTTTGGGAATTTGAAATGATCATGATGATGAAGGCTCTTATTAATATTTGCGATACAATCAACAAAAATATATTTTTTACTTGATTGTAAAAACTTCTCAAACTTATATGGTTCTAAAATCACATTATGATGAAGTTTTTTACTTAGAGTATTATTGAAATGCAACTAAAAGGTGAGTCAAATAATAAACTTAATGTCTACTAGTAAACTGCAAAACACAAAAATCCAATTATTGCTTTGAATAAGGAAGCCAATATAAAAGATTCGCCACACGCTGCCACCATGAAATCGATGCTAAATATAAAACACGATCTAGATTCACTAACAACCAATTCAGGAAGTTTTAACAAAACTTTAATTGCATTATATATATTGCATAAAGATATAATATAGTTTGTGCAATATGATTAAAATATTCCTCAAAATAAATAGCAAAATCCAAATTTTCTAAAATACTACTCATTAATTTAATTTAATTTATCATGGACTTGCTACTCTTCGCCAAATTGTCACATCAAGAACTGGACGATTCTGAGAAGAAATGATGTCCTAAATATTTATTATCCAGTGATGGTCACAACAAAGATAAGAAATAATGCTAGTTAGTATTTACGTAAGTTGTAAATAAATTGCCATATTGAACATTGAACTAGTAAAATCGTTTTGCTTAAAAATAAAAGTCTGCAAAATGGTCACATACCTATGTTTGTGAAATTACTTAAAATGTAATATTATATGAATGCGAATTCCTAAACTCATGAAAATGCATCTTAAAAAATCGGTCATAGCTGTCAAAGTCACTACCAAGGACCCAACAAAAAATATTATTTTGAAAAAACCCCTCCGTGCGTAAAACAGGGTGTAGGAGGGGGAGGCCCGTAATGCCGCTTTATGCAATGTGTACGTGCGTGACAATCACGCTTTATTGTAGCCCAGGCAAAATTGAATGGATCCAAGCCAGAGTTTTTTTTACTAACAGATTACTAACAATTTTGTTACGAATCAAATAACTCGTTGGCTTAATGAAACTTTTGGAAATGATTTAGTCTGGCGCCAAAATCGCCAACACTGAGGCAGATGTATAGTAAATACGGTTTTGTTGATAATTCAAACTTTAGTTTACAATATTGCGTCATATTTTCTGGCCACAAGCTCAATATCCAAAACCATTAAAACATTATTTAGAAATTAAGTTAACTAAAACGACAGTTTAACGTTATTTAAATAACTAGTAAAACCAAGGTAATTTTTAAAACTAAATGACATGTACTTGAATGACTACACTTCAACTTACTATTCTAAGAAAAAACAACAGACAGGAAATAACATAAGCGGGAGTAATCATAGATGTATCTTTTGCTGCAGTGTAAAATATTCTATTCTAAATCCCAAACATAACATTCTACAACCAGCCAAACAAAGGCCCATATACAACTATAGAAAAAATCAGCTTATAATATTTATACCGTAATGTTTTTAGCAATAAAATGCGACAAAACCGTGCGACGCGGGGGACGCGGCTGTCACAAAAATAACGCAACGCGTTTAAAAAGATATACAGTGGCGGTGCGTACGTGATCCGAGGGTACGGCAGGGTCTGATGGATGGAACCGTGTTTTGGTTACGGCTATAATAATATCCATACTTAGATATATCATTCATTGTAAAATTGTTAACTAGGTAATTCAATCAGTTTAAAGTGAGTTTAACCGGAAATTTGTTTTCATTAACCTCGAGAGCTATCTCGAAAATCGAAAGTTTTCAAAAATGCGTAAATCTTACGTTATATCAATAACTAGCTTCCCGCGCGCGGTTTCTCCCGCGTAGCTTGTTAACTTCATTATAAAATATAGCCTATAACTTTCTTCCAAAAATGGACTATCCAACACAGAAAGATGTTTTGAAATCGGACCAGTAGTTCCTGAGATTTGCGCGTTCAAAAAAACAAATTCTGCACCTTTATAATATTAGTATAGATTATAGATTCATTATGATAAACACTTCTTGCAATTATACGTTTAAATGTATTTAAAGCTTTAACTATTAATATTTACGTTGTAATTAACAATTTTAAAATTCACTGAAACTTACAACTAAAGGTAAAATTAATAATTGATCACATTATCTGATTTTAAAAACACCTTTTATTCAAAAGCGAAATTCTACAAAGATATAAGTTTTGCTCAGGCAATTAAAAATGCTGATAACTGTGACTCCTTGTTGAATGCCATCGTGATTGTGTTAAATGCAAAGGAATCTCGTCCGAAATCTTTAATATCTATAACTATCTTCCAAAGTATCAAAGTGTCTGTGAACCAGATTTAGATTAGATATAACCTCTTCCGTGTGTGCTACCGTTTATATGTATATAGGAGTTAAAGTGGTTGTTCTATGTGATATCGTTCTGTGAAAAATATTCTAATCATACTAATCTGAGCTATTTTTATAATTGCATTACACCAATAGCAATTTCATCAACTATCACAAGACGAGACACGTATCAGCTAACGGCCACAGATCTGCTCGGAACTAGACGCCCCCCCACTCAGTAATCCTGAATTATTGATGCGGAAAGTGTTGCGTTGCTACATCTATTTTTACGATCCCGATCTAGCCGCTTTTTACGACTATAATATATATCATGCGATGGAGAAAAAAATCTATTGGGTGTATTGAGTGGTGTCGATAACCTAGTGATTTCTGATGTGCGGACAACGCCGCGCATAGTAATGGAACTATTTGTGTTGGGAATTGTGAAGTCTGTTTGTTTGTAGACGTCATTGTTTTTTTGTAAAATTTGTAATATTGGTAATATTTTCTAAAGATCAACATAGCTTAATCACTAATCTCTAGACTCTTTTACACTTAGAAGAGTCTAGCGATTAGATTTTAGCGTTAATTCTGTTTAGAAATATTTATTGCAATATAATCTTATGGTCTTATTTATATTGCATCATTTTATATTCAGCCCATGTTGATCTACTAATTATAATGCGACTAGACGTGCTTTAAGTACGTTTTAAACATATGTTTTTAAGAAGCAATGAAACGCAATCACTCTACCAGGATCGAAAGCATACTCAAACTTATACAACTCTATGAATTGTAATAGTTGCCCGACCTGGGGTTCAAACCAGTGAGTTATTAGTAGTGACTACTAACTAAATAATTACTGAGGTGCAAAAACAATAATTAACATTTATATTATCTCATATCTTTCTATAGTTGGCGTAAGAGACTTAAGGACATATAGCCAATGGATGGGTAGCAGCTTTTATCCGCTCAAAGATACTCACATGTTACTGCGATCACCAATCCGTCTGCCAAGCGTGGTGATTACGGCAATATCCCTCAACGACCCTATCTTGCCAAGGTCTATTAAAGAGAAGGCCCATGTTCAGTTGACGAACGGTGGACAAGGTAGGTCATTAAAAAAAAAGGGGTTACTAGCATAGTTTTGCATTCTACTAATATAATTGTTATAACCCCTCTTGCTAAGCTAAAATGCTTGTGTTACGAGTGGGTTCAAGTCGGTAGTGCAATGGGTGGGGTTCGAACCGGCGATCACAAGTCCGACACCCTAGCCATTGGGCTACGGCGGCTAGAAAGTGTTGTACGAATTGATTTGTGGTATATCGCTAAATATATATTATAGGTAGGTATTTTACCTATCAAGTTAACATTTGTAGTCAAAATGAGTGAATCCACGGTCTCACCATAGTGTGATACATAACAATTCACCGTTATGGTGTGGGTATGACGTAGAATACTTTAACGAAATTGGGTCGTCCACATATTATAGTCCAAGTATATTATCTGTTACGAGTTGGCACAGATTAGCTTTATAGCTGTTGATCGTTTCTGTGAGAGAGAAAGCTGATATGTGGGTGATACCTTATAGCTAAGTCGCATAAAAAAAAAGTCGCATTTTGTGAGGACAGTATATTAATATGACTATAGGATTTTATTTGTTCGTAAGAATATTGATAGTTTTTAGCTAAAAAGCGACACTCATAATGTTAATACTATAACTAAGCATAATCTCGTTTTACATGCTACACGTCTTCACAAAATTAGCAATGATTTTATAGGGTAATATATACGCTTCTAAAACAGACTTCCTAATAATGTAAGAGGTATTTCTACAAACAAAGATAAACGAACAAAAAAATTTAAAAAGCTTTTGTAAAAAATATGGTTATGTTAATGACAAAACTGCTTGGGAGTGAGTTGCTCTGAAACAATACTGCTTTATTAATAACTAGTTTCCCGCGCGCAGTTTCACCCGCATAACTCCTGTTCCCGTGGGAACTTCACAATAAAATATGACAGCCATGGGAGGACATGAAGTGGACTATTTTATTCCGGAAACCACACGGTCACTATCGTGTCTAAATTTCGTTGGGTATTTTTTGCGTGATTGAGCTAAAATATATTTTTCACCTTCACGCTATGACTTATTGGAGTACTGTAGTATTCCAATGCAGACAAAACCACGGAAAGTTACTAATGAAAGATAAATCA
The DNA here is from genome assembly GCA_947037095.2 of Nycteola revayana. Lineage (NCBI taxonomy): Eukaryota > Metazoa > Arthropoda > Insecta > Lepidoptera > Nolidae > Nycteola > Nycteola revayana. The sequence goes on from OX344840.2 coordinate 10,523,936, forward strand.
AGTTTGTGTACATAATTTAAATGTAGTGTATTTACATTTCAAAAGATTTATTGTTTCTTTATTACCAACTATATAAAATAATTTTATTTTAATATATGCTAAATACTTCATTAATGTTCATGAATATTATCATAATCACCATAACACTTTATTAATAATTATTTGATTATGATTTATAATTAAAACATTAATATTGATTCGCAAATCGCAACAACTTGTCTGGTCCATTACGTCTATAGGTATCCCATAAAGGGTAGTTAGAAATGTTTGACGATTTTTTAACTATTTAATGTCAAAGTAATTTAACGTAAAATCATTAAAAACGCCGTGTGGTTTCCGTCTGTCGAATAGACAAACCCCATCTTCCCATGGACGTCGTAAGAGGCGACTAGGGGGATACACGTGAAGGATGGGCTGCAGCATCTACCAGCTCAAGATTTCCTATCATCTTAGATTGACTTGTCAATCGCAATAAACAATCTTACATAATATAATGTGTACTACTTGTGAGATACATTGTGATTTTTATGGGGTGGCCAAGTCATTCCGTTTATGTAAAACATACAAAAAAACAATTAATATGGTCACAAAAAATATTTCTTAGGTGAGCTAATTACGTAATAGCATAAGAGAAGGTTCCTTAAGAAGGGACTGAATAAATTAACCGACTTGGTATAAAATATATTCCACTACTTTATACGGTAAAAGAACTGTGATATGAGTCTTAGATTTTTTACAAGGTATGTTTTTGATGGCATTAGTTTTAAATACAAAAAAAAATTCTCAATAGATACTTCTAACTTTCATGACTTGTAACCACCCTTAGTTGCACATAACACCCTAAAGACCCTTAAATCATTGCTTAACAATATTTATGTGTGGTGCGATGTTTTATTGTTATTGCACGATGGTTAGACAATAATTTACGTGTTCAGATGCATAAAAGTGATTGCTACCATTTAATCAATGGCTAACAGTTACAAAGGTTTGAGGGTATTCACCACAAAATCACATATCTTTTTTTTTAAGATTACTAGCAGTTGCAGTACTGCAGTTACTAGTGTTCTTGTTAACCCTCCGTGCTAAGCCAAAATGCTTGTGTGTTACGAGTGGGTTCACGTCGCGTCGGTGATGTAATGGGTGGGGATCGAACCGGCGACCACACGATCACAAGTCCGACGCCCTAGCCATTTGCGATATGGTAACATTATTATAGATTATAGCGTAGCAGTATTTGGCTCGCTTTAAATCTCGGAGGTCGTGGGTTCGATCCCCACAGGCCGGACAGGAAATCTTTGTGTAGATTTTACTATTTATTACTCCGTGCCTCGGAAAGCACGTTGAGCCGTTTGTCCTGATTGTTATAACATCATCTATAACATTCGTATATTTGTAAGCGTGTAAGTAGGACTATTTTTAATAACAAATATAAACCAATAAGAGTAGCTAATTTAAGTTCAAACTAACTTATAAAATATTAACTATTCGAAATTTATATACTACTTTTCAAGATTCCCAGTATGCCGGTAGTATTGCCCCGTAAAATGTCAATGCTTCATTCAATGTTCTGCTGTGCAAAATAAATAACAAAACTCGCGAAAACGGAATACAATTATTATTTTTAAATTAAATAGGTTCTTGCAGTCTATTAAAGGTCATTTAATTAAATGAAATGACCTTTAATAGACTGCGGACTCAAGTCGGACGCAGCCGGGAGAACATGAACAGGTAGGGGTATAGCTCAGAGGTTGCGTGTCCGTGTGGTATCTCCCCCCAGACAATGGCGCACCTCCTATTCTGGACTGCGTGCCCCAACACCTGTACACGTGAGAATCTGTGCAACGCCACTGATAATGCTGTGTCAGTGGCCGAGTACTGATCTTCTCAAACTTGAACGCCAGGTCGACATGGAAAGAAGAAGATTAAATGAAATAATCAGCTTAAATTTTCAAATAACCTGTCTAAAAACGACTTTGAATAACACAAACGAGGTCCGTTAATTTAACAAGCCTTTTCTATATTTAGATCTCATCCAATTACAAGTATAAGATAATTACAAATTGCCGCACACCAGCATTAAGTTAACTTCAAGAGATCTTATCATGAGATTACAACAAATATAAGTTGTTACATAAGTAGAGCAGCCACATTCCCTTATACGACTTTATGTTATGTACTTTGGAATAAGGATGGCAGAGTACCCACTATATATTAGGTTTCTAGCTATAAACTGCGACATTAACCACTTTAGTCCAGAAAGAACTAATAACAATGTAATAAAACAACTTTATTTTAAATATCATCGTAATATTTATTTGCCTATCAGCATACGTTACTTACAACTTGGTAAAAGAACAGAATGGCGTTTTAATGTCCTGTTATTTTATAACATCAAATTAATGTGATATTGTTGCACACGAATAATCCCAATGCTCTTGTTGACCTGAAGTCCAACATGTTCCTTAGGCCCACGATCTGTATAGTACAGCGATAGTTTCACAAAATTCCCCTATAAATTTAAGTCCTCATTTCTCAATCCCCTCGCCAGCATTCGTCCTGAGCCGAGGTCCGAGTCTTGCCTAGTTTGTAGTTTTTTAACCTTTTATTGGCTGGTGAAAAAAAAAAAGCTTCGTACTACGTATGTCCGTCAGAAAAAAAGAGCGAATAAGCACAAACATATCTATATTTGTTTTAAGTGAAAGTTATGGCGGAAATTACTAAAGAATTTGCTAAACGAGTAAATGCCTTTCATGGCTAATAACTACATGGTATTTCATTATTGTTAAAATGGTATATAATTGAATAGAACTAGGCACCCCTGACTGATACAATGTTAATTAGTAACGTTGTGTTATCGCGAGATATGCGCCGCATCAATCACTCGGAACTCGAGCCCGAGCCATAGAGACCTGGCTAACAGAAAGGGAATAGGTTATAAAATTACGGAAAAAATCATAACAACGCTTAAATGTCCGTATAAATTAACAATTGATACAGTAGTTCAGTCAACGCATTTGACATGTTTATAATCATTTATCGATAGTCTTCCGAAAGTCTACATGAATCTTTATAAATTTCAATTTATGCTTGTCATAACTAAATTTAATTTATTCGTCAGTAAACATCATATTCTAATCCGAGATGAACTCCAGCTTTAAGTTTGAGAGGTGAGAGGAAAATGTTTGTAAAATAAAAATATAATATTTCAATATGGGTTTGGTTGGTTGGAATCCTGTACTTTTCATCTTTAACAATCGTATATTGGAACAAACTTACAATACCAGAGCGATATTCACCAGTAGACCTTAAAACTGCTGATAATGATAAGATACCAATGCAAAAACTTACTCACTTCAATAATGTTACACTTCTGTTTGTTATTTTGCTATGATTCAAGTAAATACGGTGTTTATTTCCACTGCGTCCTATTTATTGCGACATTCTTGGCGCAGACAGATTAACTGATTTAGTAGTAGACCAACGGGTTCTGCGTTTGTGCCATTTGCTAGTTTGTGCCGGGATGCCTGGTAATTAGGTACGCAGGCGTTTGTTGAGGACACTTCCTTGATCTTATATGTAAGAAATATGCATTCAAATAAAAAAAAATAAAAGCATAAAATAACATACATAACATACAGAGAATTGGTCAAAGTTTTTCAAAATTACAAATTTTGGGTCTACGGGCCTAACTCTGAAAGTAATTATTTTGTAGAAGGTACAATATGTTAAATTCGTCTTAATTCGAATAACGAAAAATATATAATTGAAAGAAATAAATATGTCAATTTAATATTAATTAGGCTTGTAAAAACGTTTGAGACCTATTCGCTTACAGGAAAAACTTTATGGTCTAGTGTAGGCAACAACACATATTTAAGTAGTTGAGATAGCCTTGCAATGGACTTTTAATCATAACCTTTCTTACACACCATAGTTAAGCATACTAACTTAAATCATTTTAAATTTTATGGTACTTTTTATAATATCTTCTCTTATTACAACCCCTAGTTCATCTGCAACTGGAAGGTTGCTGGTACTTTTGGCACTGGATATCCTATTTTAAGTACTAGCAGAAGATAATTATTAAGATTTTCTGTACCTATATTAAGTCATATACGACTCTCTTCCTTACTTCTATTTCCTTCCAATAAAAAAAAATATTATTATTAAAATTTTAAGGGCCAATAAAGGCCGTCACTACTTTAAAATATTGTCTAATATGTAAGTAACAAATAAGTAATATGTATGAACAAGTGATTAGCAGACCTCATCGCCCACAGCCGGTAACCAGTTGTGGTGACTCCGCGTAGGAAGATTGCTTGATGACTTGTAGATACTGTCTAAGCATTGCCTGTGCTAGCAACTTGGTCACTAACTATATTACGACTGCCTTTTGATTTATATAAATATATACATGGAAATAGCAACAACAAAAATTTATATATAATGATTCCCTTCATCTTTTCATCTACTATTTCAACCTTCTCAAGCCTTTTTTGCGATAAAACTATGTACTTTTTCAGGAGTTAGTCTATTTCTTGAGTAAATTTCAGGTATTTTTTTTTGGTTCGGGAAACGATGTCATATCTTCCAGGCGTGCGGCCGCCGCTAGCATCATTAGGCTGTGAGGGATGTCAATTCAAGTCAAGTTTTCTTTGATTACATTATTCTAATCACATGAACTATTAAAATCTCTTTTTCTGTCTTATTAATGAACGCATCAATAAAAATAATTAGCGTATACAACTATGGCAAATGTCTTGATTTCTTGTCAATTTAATTTGAAGGCTAGCGACCGGTCCCGTCTTCGCACGGGTGCAATGCTGATGTATCATACATATAAATCTTCCTCTTAAATCTATATATCCTCTATCTATTAAAAAAACCGCATCAAAATCTGTTGCGTAGTTTTAAAGATCTAAGCATACATTGGGACGGACAGACAGCGGCAAGCGACTTTGTTTTATACTATGTAGTGAAGAAGACGTTGTATCAATTTGAAAATTTTCAGTTATTGAGCTAGTTATCACCTGTTCACATTAACATTTTCTGATCTCGATAATAGTTAAATCGAACTGTCACAATGATTTAACAAACCTAACAAGCAAGAGAGCGGCGCTGGTGCAGGTGTCAATCATTCTCAATTACCTTCGTTTAATTAAATTATTGCGATCGGAGCATGGCGCCCGCGGCGCTACGTGCAACAAACTAATTAGTGAAGACGTGAGGTTAGGCATTTCATATCGAGAGGACTGTATATTGGGATACGAGTACAATTATTTTTTCTGACAGACACACGTATGTAAGTTAGCCACGAGGCTTTTGATTAGCAAGGCGAGCTGGGCTCCAGCCTTATTTTTGTTACAAACTACTAACTACTAAGCAACGTTTGCGAGACGACGCGGTAACACTGGCTTTTGGAGTTATGCTCAGTGCTGTCTCTGGCTGATGAATTGAGAAATGATGACTTTTAATGAGATACTTTTGTGGTTTATTGGGAAGATTTGATTTATGAAACGAAGCTTATAGTAGCCATACCACTTAATACTCCACCTTCTGCATGTATACTGCAGATATAGATATACCAAGGACTTGAAAATTTTAGTTGGTGTCTAACATTTCTTCACAAGTTCTTGGTCTATCTATATCTGCTTATTTTTCAATTCATGGTCGGCCACCGCAAGCGGTGATTTTGCCAATGTCAGTGATTAGAATGCTAGGCTTCATGTCTTAAGCAGTCTCAAGTTCTCAACACTAGGACGCGTGCTCTAATGGAGCGCGCGGCGCTGTAACCTATAGCAGATGTTAACATTTTATAGGTTGTTCTAAGTAATATGCATAATTATATGTATGCTTATGCATGTTAGTAAAAATAATACTTCCTTATAAGATAATGTCTGCGAAGCGTGGTGTGAACTATCTAGTTATGTTAAAACTATTTAAATACACAATGATAACCTATAAAATAATAAATAAGTAGTTTTTACGCGGATTATCACCCTAGTAACTCTGGTTCCTTTGAAAACCTGAACCTAAACAGTCTTATGTTTATAACAACTTATTAACTTAAACATAGCGGTAGTAAGCTCATTGAGCTGCCCGACAAGGAAAATACCTCCACCAAGTCAAATAACTTTATAGATTGATGATGTTGTGTTCCTGTGCGTGAGGCCAGAGCTCACGGGGGGGTAGAGGAAAGGGCTGGAAAGTTGGCTAGTGTTGTATATTTATATGCTTGCACACAAAGTTTTTTTTTATACGGCATTTACCGGATATCGTGCATTAGCCAGTGCCCGATGCCCTCGTTATTGACGTTTGGAGGAGCACCCGGGGGTTTTTAGTGGGTAAACCATATCCTCGTGGTATGATTAGTATATCATTGTTATGGAGAGGGGATCCTAAATACCATACAGCTGCGGTGGTGGGGATGCCCAATGCATTTTCGCTAGGCCATGGAGTGTAGCTATAATTAAGACTGTTTACGAATAACATTTAAGATGTGAACAAAAACAGTAGTTATGAATGTTGAGAGAACATAGTATGTCAGCAATTAGCTAATAGTCATGCGGCGAGTCGTGTCTGTCAATCACGTGTCTTATCTATTCAGCGGAGACTCAACTATCAATCTTGTAATAATGAGTTCCTCTCTTAGTTTCCAATAGTTACAATGTTAACTAGATTATTGAAGTAGTTTTATGAATACTAAAATATTAAAAAAAAAGGAACATGACGCTACCCTAAGTCTAGGATTGTACTGGTATGGCGATTGCGACGCGACGACTATTTCGTGACAGAAAGTCATATAAACATAATTATGTCGGTTACCGCAATGCAGGAACGACAAGCGATAAATATTTGTTTGTAGCGTATAGCTGTCGCATCACAGTCCCTGTACCAGTGCGGCCTCGGCCTAAGAGACCTCCCACAATAGCGTATTTCAAGCGTCGTCGTCGTCTCATCGTAGTCTCGGCGTCGACGTCACGCCAACGCTGCGCAAACGCTGGCACGGCGACGACGCTCGAAAGACGCTGGTGTGGGATTCTCTAAGACTGAATCGAGCAATAAGCAACCGTTCTGAAACAGTAATAAAGCATATTTGACGTTACCAAATTCAACAGCGTTTCATTCCAACAACATTCCATATTGAGCTTTAATATTTGGTTGATGACGATGATGCACGTATAACGCTGAAGATGCACCTCCCTGACGGGGGTTTTCAGCCAAAGTCATTATTTACCACACTTAACAGGCTGGTTGGTGACACACAGAGAAATGCTGCTGCCTGTTCCTTGGTGTACCATTATAATAACTTAACCCTTAACAACCAGACTGGAATGAAAACCTATATTAGTTCACACAAATATTTCTTGTCCGGCGATCTCCGATACTTGTACCGCTAGGCCATGGTGACATTGTGTATCATAAGTTGTAGAAGAATTAAATAAATCTTAAACTATATTTTTATAGAACTAAATTTTTAAAAAGAAGCAAATTACCGTCTATTATATTAACAGTGTTGTCATCTGCAACAATCGAAATAACTAAGCGCGAACCTCCAACCCCATACAAACCGTTTAATAACTCAACAAGACAATTTACTTTAATTTAAGTTAAAATACTGCAGACTGCAGTCGGTCTATAAGACGAAGCTCAATCTTAACCCTTCCGTAATGAGCGGCGAATGAACCCCTAAACAAAGACAATATACGAGCATAGAGAAATCTGCAAACAGAATCGCATTTCATAAAAAAATGAATCTGCGTAAAAGATACTCACGAATGTAATTCAATTTCCGTGTATATAGGATTTTACTTGATCTACGAGTAAACAATTGTGTTTAAAAAAATCAATAAGTAGCAACTTTGTGGACTCCGGACCAACATACTCTAGTGTGATTTTTTAGTCTTTAGTTTCAGGTAATCCAGGTTTTATTTTATCTATGGACAACATTTCATCTTTTGTACTTTTAGTACCTAACAAAAATCCAAACGGACTAATGGCATTTAAATATATTAAGCACCCGTAAAATGTATGAATCTAGATTGTAAACAACATTTTTGCGTATGCATATGTATATTGATGGTATTTTTTAAGTCTGTTTAATCTCTTCTCCTTTGCACTTACCACGTTGTCTCTGCACTACGCAATGGTTAACTGGAAGAAAATGCCTCTGGCATTAAGTCCGCCGCACGTCACTGATTTGTGCAGAAGTTTTTTAAAACAATAATTTTTTTTTTTTTTTTTTACTAAGTATGGGCGTTACGTTTCACCTTAATCTCGCTTGATGGAAGGCGATGATAAGGCCTAAGATGATACACGCTTGCCTAGAAAGTGTCTGTTCACTTTAGTTTTAAAGATGTCCAGATTAAAGCGTTCCGGAAAAACTGACCCCGGCAGAGAATTCCACTCCTTAGCCGTCCGCATTATGAAAGAAGAGGCAAATCGCTTCGTGCGTATTGAAGGAATGTCTGCAACAAAAGGGTAAAATCGCTCGCTGCGCCTAGTCGTCCGGTGATGGAAAAGTGAAGAATAGCAAACATAACATATTCCACAACCTACCATCACATTTACATTCATATATGTATGTAACATTTATTAGAAGGATTATCTATGAGCAAATTACGTACTTTAATTATTCTCTGTAACATTTCACTACCTATATTCGAATAAAGGGTGGTATCTGAAGGGCTTAGAGGATTTCCTTGATACCTTATATATTTTAGAAAAGTAATAAAGCTGATATAAATGACGTCATTCGCTTTAATGATGTAATGGATTAAAGGTTTTATAGGTGAAACTTTTGAAAAGTTCTTAATTATTGTTACATTTTTGAGAGTTGCTTGCAGAGGCACCTGTAACAGTTGCAAAATACTGAAACTTAATAAAAATACTCTTTATAATACATAAGGTAGTATAGGGCAGTGTTTTTCAATCTGTGGGTCGGTGCCGGTGGTCGAAGCCAAACTCGTCGGGTCGCCAGCTAAAAGCTTTGTTAACTTAGATCGTGCTAATTTTCAAAACTCTTTCAAAAAAGTTTTTTTTGCACAGTCAACCAAAGAGATAGGTTTACACCATCAATATCATATAATGTAAGTAAATATGTTTATGTCAGTACAACAGTCGCTAATTTTTTATGGAAAAAGAGTTCGCTGCTAGCTGTTTACAAATGTACATAATAGTAAACTCATAAACGTGTTCATTTAAATTTAAAATGCGTTTTACAATGTGTAAACTTATATCTTTTGTTGAGTGTACATGTAAGTTACAGTGTTGTAAATTATTTGTTTATAATTTATAACACACAGGTACTAGCGCGATTAAAATTACCTTTTTTCGTGGACCACGATCAATGAAAAGTCGGGTAATATAAAAAAGGTAATTTTAATCGCGTTAATACCTGTGTGTTATAAATTATAATTATGATCCGCGAAAGTTTAAAAATTACAAGGGGGTCGCCAGATATTTTTAAAGTAAAGGGAGTGGAATCAGAAGATTGAAAAACACTGGTTTATGGTAATAACTTGTTAATATAATTAACGTTGTCGTAAATACGTAAACTACAATTTATTTATAATAAGATTCTCATCTTATTATAAATAATTTGTTGTAGTAATCTTTAGACCCGAGACAGATTATTACGAAATGTTATTAATTTACTTATGTTAATTATTACTTAATAGTAATAGTTTAACAAGCAACTATTATTTTTTATTGCTAGTTATCTAGATACTGCATATTTGGATACCCACGTAACATTAATATCAAAAGAAATGCAGTAAATACCTCGCCTTGTCACTTGTATTTTACAATAAATAATGGTCGTAGGTATCTTATTTTAAGAACCATTTACACGTATAATATAGTATATTGTATACTCATTATAAATAGCAAATATATGAAAAAAGGCAAAATGACTTATATAAGCTTACTTTGGTATAATATAAAATAGTTTTCCTATAGGTAATGTTTTTGGTTTATTTTTATTCTAATATTTCTTATACTAATAATTCATTACATTTTTCAAAGTACGGAATACTTTGAAAATTATAATAAAATGTATATTTGCCAGAATTGTAGATTTTATATGTATAGGTATGTTAAAAATTAATAAGGTATTATACAATCCACTATAAAAAATTAATTTTAATAGGAATATATTAATTAATAAGTTTTTGTTAATAGTTTCAATGTTAACGATTACAAATATACAACACTCAATGTATCTAACGTTAGAAATCTCATTACCATACAACAGTTTATAACAAATTAATCAATTAATATCCTTCTTAGTTCGCTTCGTAACACACAATTACCGTATCAAAGTCCGCCTATCGCCTGCAATATACAGGTGCTATAAATCTGCAGGCCTACGGGTCGCAATAAACAAGGCGGCTTCACACCTGGCGGTTTGACGGACGAACGGCGCTGCGCCCCATCGCGGCTTGACGCATTGCCAGTGTGTAAACCCCCTAATCCACTCTTTACTGTCAGTTAGTACAAATATGTGGGTATGTAATAAAATAGTGAAACGTTTAGCGGATAGATTAATTGTTTGCAAAGCGCATTATATAAGTATGTAAGTATTAATCTTTATGTAAAACTACATAAAGTACGTTGCGATTATCGAAATGATTTATTTTGCGGTTCGCAGCTTTTATACGTATTTGTAAGGAAGAGTATTGAAGTATGAAGTTGCTTATAAATATAGGTAGTTTTTTTTTAAATAAAAAATATAGAAATGAATTATACCAAAACAAAAACCTTTTCACCGTTACTCTGTTTTTGTCATATGGAGAGATGTATTTGTTTGGCCTAAGACATAATTATTATCCGCTAATCATCATCATCAGCCCGTATAACGTCCTCAGTTGAACATGGTCAAGGGGGTATTGTGGAAGCCATAACACTTGACAGGCGAATTGATGAATACTACCCACTGAATCAGCTTCACATAGGATATAGGTACTCGTATGCAAGGAAACAATGCTAGTATGCGATTATCATAGAAGATGTTATGACAATCGGGACCAATAGCTGACCGAGACCAACGAGACCCAAAAAGAGATATTTAATTTATGTTTTTAAATATTTTTTCGTGAAACTATGTCGAATTATGAAGCAGTTTTTAACCATTTTCTCTAATTTTACAAAAAGCTTTTTATCTTATTAAAATTAAATATAAAATAGTTAGCTGTTGAACAGTTACAGTCATTTATAAACAATTTACATAAACATATGAGTTTAATAATAATAAGCTTATTTACAAACTCTAACACATAATATTATAATCTTTATACTACAGGTTGTGTAAATGTAGGTAAACTACAACATTATACTAACAGCCAGACATCCACGAAACCCGTAAACTGTACGATGGTGTACTATAAAAACACCCGTCACATGCCATTAAAATAATTGAAAAATACACCACCTCTATATAGATAAACAATAAAGCTGGCTTAACGAGACATGTCATAACCTACTGCCATAGAACTTCCCATTTAGTAGAAGTGGCAATCCATGAATTAACTTAGTAATCCAATTTTAAGCAAACACTTGTTGATAAGGTAGCGGCCTTCTCCGTGAACATAGAGATATAAAAAAAATACTGAAATGGCATGGTGACAACTTTATGTACAATGTGTATGTATGTCATCTTGTTTATACTGGATGACTTTTTTACCGTCTTGAAAATAATAGGGCGTGATATGTAAATATGCAATAGATGTATAAGGCATAGTTTTTTTTTTTGCTGGCATATTTTGAAAGTCATAACCGTAAAAAAGCGTACCTAAGTAGGTAAGTAATATAAAGACTGCAATTAAGTCCGCATTTCATTCCTGCAACAAATGTCTCAACGATTTTCTTCTCCTAACTTACTGAATACTTATATATTCATATAATTTCTTAATTAGTGATGGAGAGCGACTTATTTACTAAGTACGTTGGATCAAGTTTAGTCTTGGGCAAGGATTGATTACTACTGGAGTCAAGAATTATAAAAATAAAACTGCAATAGATATATAACACAAAAAGTCAGTATTAAATGTGGACTGATGTCATCATTAGCCCGTATAACGTCCACAGCTGAATCCCGAGGGAAAAATTTGCCATAATCACCACGCACAAGAAAACGCTGCTTTCCGTTCCGGTATACCTATAATTGTTGTAACAATCGGGACCAACGGCTTATCGTGCTTTCCGAGGAACGGAGGGTAGTCCCTCAACCAACTAAACTCGGAAAGAAATCTTAAATTTAACACAAACATTTCCTATCTGGTATACAGATCTAACCCACGACCTTCGAAACTTAAAGCGAGACTTATATAAATAAGAATTATTTTTATAAGTCGTGCGCGAGCATTTATATAGCGTTAAGCTAAGTCAGATACATAATAGCAGTTGCATTGAGCCAAGGTCCATAGGGCACCCTCTGGAGCAGGCTGCTTAGTTTGTAGTTTTTAAATCTTTGATTAAGGTCCTGCTCGACTATTTGTCAAATACAACTACATAAAATATATCCTTACAAAAAAATTTCGAAATTTATATTAGTATGTTATAAAAAGTAACTTATGTTATATTGTTCCATATATCATAAACCTCCTGATTTTCTGCTCTGCCACTTCTACACAGCGAGTGTTCCTATGGCCACACCCACAGGATGCCACACAAATCTTATTATGTTATTTGTAACCCGTCAGATGCGAATTGGTACCTGAAGTCTGTGCCGATACATTCAGACTGTTTGACTTATTACGGATGTGTATTTCAATTGTATTTACGTTGTGCAGAAAGCTTGTTTACAGCTCATTACAGCGCCAACATCCACGATGACGAAAAGCCCAATAAACAACAAGCATATAACGTGTCTGCTTCCTTTCACACTGCATTTTTACCTGTGAGAGAACTGAGCGCTTTAATTTGTTAGAAACCTTAATAAAACGTGAGGTATTTTAATAGAGGATATAGAATAGGAGTCATGCTGATATAGGAAATTGAAAAACTCGGCGTGTATCTATATGTAATTTTGTAGAAGCCACTTGTAAGTTTTGCTGTTAAGTACAAGGAATTTTAACGCGTTAATATCAAGTGCATCAGTTACTTATTGCAATCATTTATGCTTTCCAAACACCTGACTGGAATCATGCGATAAGGCAATCTTTAAGACGTCAACCATGGTTAAATGTGTTGCCTCTAATTCTTCCTATGCGTGCTTCTTTAAATTAGTTTACATGAATAATGATAACTTTCATAACCCTTTAAGCTGGTTACTCAGTAATAAATACACCTTGCTATCACAGATTAGCCAAGACATTAGACTTTAGTATTAATAGTGATCATTACAACCGACAATATTTCTCGTTTCCATAGAACTTGTCTCAGGAAATTTACTGGTGTTTACTCCAGCAACTATGTTAGTTGAACACGAGTTGTCGAACCAAATACGGAGTATATGAACAACAATAAAGTTGAATGATTTATCAACGATACATAAGTTGGTGGTATAGATAATGTGGGGCGCGTGTTGGTGCAGGCTGGCACCAACTCCCACTTCCTATACCACGTGTCAACTGTGGAATGTAGCCTTGTGGAATGTGTGATGCCAACGCCAATATTGGAGCCAACATATGCGTTTCGTTTAAAGTGACAGTTTATTCTTTAGTGCACGCTAATATTGAACTGAACATTTGAATCGAACGGTTAACTTTTGTTAACAAACATTTGTCGTATGCTTAGCCGAGTATTACATTACACGCGTATAGAGATAATGGTAGACAATTTATATGTTAATATGTAAATGCCCGCGAATTAAAGTCAATCTATCGGAAGTCGGTTAAGGTCGTTTTTGTACAATAGGTTGTTTTTTTTCAAATTGGTAGACTAATTTGGCCACATGTTCACGGAATGTTATTAAATGATTGGCATTTCAGAAATGGTGCATTGGAGGCTCAATGGTAACGATAGTTGCTTCTGAGACCTGGCGTTCTGAGTTCACTTCCCACCCGGGACAATTATTTGTGTGAACCACAGATAATTTTTCAGTATCGGCATGCGCATTCTGTTTTTTTTTTATTAAGTATAAGCTTACGTTTGACCATAATCTCGCTTGATGGAAGGCGAAGATAAGGCCTAAGATGATACACGGTTGCCTAGAAAGTGTCTGTTCACTTTAGTCTTAAAGATGTCCAAATTATAACGTTCCGGAAAAACTGACCTTGGCAGAGAATTCCACTCCTTAGCCGTCCGCATTATGAAAGAAGAAGCAAATCGCTTCGGGCGTATTGAAGGAATGTCTATAACAAAAAGGTGAAACCGCTCGCCGCGCCTAGTCGTCCGGTGATGGAAAGGTGAAGGGGGTATCAGGTTATGCAGAACCTCCGCACATGTAATTGTAAACCCCCAACAAACAAACAGGGGACAGAAATCAAAAACACAAAGTTTTTGTTGGCCGGAATGAGAATCAAACCCATGACAAGAATCAATCAAGTGATCATACATCACTTTATGAAGGAATTAGAATGATGTAACCTATTTATTACAATTTTGCACCAAGTTATTAATATTGACTTACCATGACCGCTTATATAAGAAATTGTTTAGTTACAGCTACGAAAACACGATAAACCTTAATTAATAGAAATGTAGAATGCGAACTAATCTTCACTAATACTACCATTTTTGTTTCTGAATATACATGCTTGTAAAAACAGTTCGACTTTTCCCATGCCGACACCAAAACCCATAATTTACAAATTCAATATCCCATAGCTAACGTTTGGTAAACGCACAAATCATATTTTCCATAAACACAAGTGACAAACACCGGTACAAAAGTATAAAACTATAAATAACTGCGACAGATATTTATTTTTATTGCTCAGATGTAAGATACTGAGGAAAGATGCGATGATATAGTTGCGGTGGTTTTAGTCTTAGGTGTCGCTTGAGAAAACTTTATAAACGATATTTATTCAGCACTTAGGTATTTACATACACTAGTACTTGTCAAGAAAATTCACAATGGATACAAAATCAATCATAAATACGTAACATTTACTATAAAATTATGTTTTAATTTATTTCAGGAGTCCTAGAAGTCTGCCAGTCTTTTTTGTTAATAAATAAATTCTCAATAATACATTTAGCAAGTCGTTACCTAATTACTTGTGAAATGTGTTTCAATCGAGCATTTTCTAGATTAAAAATAAATATACTTAGAGCCGATTTTTCAATCGTCAGTTAAAAGTTGTCAGAGGAATAAATTTCAATTTTGACATAACGTCAATACAAAATCTGTCAAAATTTTCAATTTATTCCTCTGACAACTTTTAATTGACGAGAGATAAATCGGGCCTTAGTGAAATTTTATAACAACGTGATTTTGAAGGATTCATTACCCAACGGAGATTACTAAGATTCTGTCCGTCCGTTTGTCTATCACCAGGCTATATCTCATGAACAGTTATAGATAGATTGGTGCATGCATCTCCTTTGCCTCTGTAAAACAAACGTGATTTTTGCCGTATTTTTTTATCATTGCTCTGCGAAGTGATATACTTGTATAATTGTATGACTTCAATCATGCATTAGATAGTTAGGTTGATAATCTAGGTCGTAGAACCTAAATTATCTTGTGGGCACTGAAGCTCATTTTTGTTAACAGCCAATGTATATTTTAAAAGTTTAATATTACGTTTGGACAGTCACTCTCATGGGAAATCGTCCTGTAATTTATTTACAATTTTTTTTTATTTATTTGAATTACTTACATATTTTACTACTTTTGTTCCGGGACTTTGTCAGCAAACTTTAAGTAGGTATTTTTGTCGCAATAAAATATAGACTTTGTCACTTCCCTAGATTCAGTCTGTATCAATTGTAAAAGAGTGTGTAATAGACAGATTCTTACGCATTTATAGTAGGTATGAGTACAGATAATTGTCACTAAAAATATTATCATTTCGCTTCGATTACAAAATCATTCAAATCAAGATGAACTTTCATTGCGCTACAGCAGCCATCATATCATATGTCATCTAAGATTAAGTCCCGTTGTTCATAAACATATTAATTATGTTAATACGGCGCCATAACATATATAACTTGACTACGGACTTACCGATCTGCCATAGGAATGTTGATTAAAAAATATGTTTAGTGCCATCGTGATTTACTTGCGCGGACAACATTAAGGCCTATGGGAGCTTCTTTAACGGTCCTTATCAAGTTTGACCACACTATCTGTTACTTTGTGTAACAGATGATGTGGTCTTTGTAAAATCAAGCAAAATAGCCGAGTAGTGTAAATTATTATTGACATATGTATGTACTTTTTCAACATTTCCCTTAGAAACGTGTTGTAAAGAGATTGAATGAAATTTATCAATCCCTTTATACGACGGTCTACCGTGGCCAAATTGTCTTAGCATTAGAGACCATACCTAAGATGCAGGTTCGAATCCTGCTGGTAGGTCTATTTTATTAATCGTAATTTTTTATAGGAAATTCCTTAGAGACGGGGTAAAAGAGATGGAAAAATTTCGACGCACGGATCCCCCGTGGTTGAATGATCTAAGCATTAGATGCAGGTTTGAATCCCGCTGGTAGGTCTGAATTTATGCATTTCAAAATTAATCTTAATCTCTAATAATAGGGAACTGAGATAAAAGTTTCTACTTCTAAGCACAAACAACTCATTTTTGTTGAAAGAGACAATTTCATTGTTTAATGTATAAAATAATTAATAAATTAACATACCTCAATTTTATTCCGTTAGTCTTCGGAACCTTAAAAACACATGCAAATTTAAACTCTAAAATCATTGTATTACGAATAAAACTATCAATTGAATTATAAAAACTATAATGAACTCATTAGTACACCCACATACATAGTTATAAATAAATCTTAAATCGATTCTGTTTTGGAATTCTATTCATTAGCTAAATTTTAATTGCTGCTTTATTTTTAATTTGTGCAGACAAATGACAGTGACAAGTGCAAAATGCCAATTTTATTAAGATTTCCTGTCAATTTATTTTTATTTACGTTTTTAATATGCAAAAGTTATGTTCTTGCAATGTTATGGTCTCACTTTTCTTCCACTTCGTCATATCTTTGTTAGTAGCTATAGTTTACATTTTGTTTTTTCTTCTCTCTCTTTTTCTGTCTTTTTCCTTTTCCTATCATATTTCCTTTAACTTTACACACTTTTCTAGTTATCTTTTATTTCTATTCTTTTTCAACTCGCGGATGTGCGTTTGCTGCAAAAAAATTGTTGGTGATTTGCTGGACGACGGGCCGGGCTTAGATTTTTTTCTCATTATTTTAATACAAAATTGTCATGTTTTTGGATTATCAGTTTCATTGAGCTTTTACGTTACCATCATCTTTTAATTCCTTCACTCTTCAAGTACAGTCCACTTGCTCACTTACAAATTCTATGAATGATGATATATATTATATCAACTATTTATAGTAAGCACATTAAAATCACAGGAGAGCAGTTAAAAACTGAAGTATATCCCTAACCCAATCACAATAAAACATCTCGACAGAGACGCAACGACGCGAAACTTTACAATCAATAGTCTTTTTAAAATTGGCTTTAAATCTACGCTCCCTCATTCCGCTCGACTCGTCCGCTTATAATGGGGAAGCTAAAAAAATACCCGCTTCAGGCTCAGTTAGGCCACCTTGTAGGAAATTAAGTACACCTATTTAAACGAGAGAGATTAGGCAATTATACGAAAGAATTGGATCTATGTTGAGTCTTGAGGGTGAATGTTGGCTGATTGAAATATTGTAGTCGGTGATAGTTTAACCTCCGTAGCGCAGCGGTAATTGGCTCGCTTTAAATCTCGGAGGTCGTGGGTTCGATACCCATACTGGACAAGAAATTGTTGTGTAAATTCTAAGATTTCTTTCCGCGCCTGGTTGGTTTAGGAATTACCCTCCGTGCCTCTAAAAGCACGTTAAACCGTTGGTCCCGATTGTTATAACATCATCTACAATAATCGTATATCAAGGAACGGGCAGCAGCGTTTCCTTGTGTTCTACAATATAATACTGCGGTCACCTACCCGCCTGCCAAGCGTGGTGACTATGGCAATACCCTCCTTCGGGAGGAGGCCCATGTCCAGCAGGAGACGTTATACGGGCTGATAATGATGATGATAGTTTTATACTGTGCTGAAGGTATCGTTCTATTAAAGAAAAGTTTTCTTTTGTTTCACTATTTATAATTTCTATAGAAAACAAGCTTATACATTCTAGTTACAGAAACATCATATTTGTTACATCTACGTATAAGGCAAATCATTATACTTATATTATTCAATACTAGCTGCTCCCCGCGGCTTAACCCGCGTCACTCTGCTCCAGTGGGTCGGAGCGTGATATTTTGTAGCCTATATGTTAATCCAGATTATAAACTATCCGCGTGCAAACTTTTAGCCAAATAAATTCCGTCGTTTTTGCGTGAAAGATTAACAAACATCCATACATACAAACCTTCGCCTTTATAATATAACTAGCTACCCGCCCCGGCTTCGCACGGATGCAATACTGATGTATCATACATATGAACCTTCCTCTTCAATCACTCTATCTATTAAAAAAAACCGCATCGAAATCCGTTGCGTAGTTTTATAGATTTAAGCATACATAGGGATATAGGGACAGAGAAAGCGACTTTGTTTTATACTATGTAGTGATAGTAAGGATAAAAGATTATATACAAACATATATAAAAGACTAGTCGTCCTAAAATTTTATTTAAATATCTTTGTAATACTTTCATTGACAACCGCTATTAGTTCATCAATACATTTATCACACATATCTACCATAATTCTAACAATTAGTTTAATTACTGTAATTGTTATGTTTCTCAAATATCGTTGAGAAACAACAATTACAGCATATCAAAACATCGCAACCTACATTTTAAATCGTGTTAAAGGTCAAATTCAAATAAACTACTATAGGTGCATTCAACTTTGTTCGCATTTTGTCCCTGCTCCAAAGTTAACTGATATTTTAGACAAGTATATGTTATTATGATTTATCACGTGTTATGATCATTATGTCCAAAATGCCTCTAAATGTTTAAGTTTATCATCATCAGCCCGTATAACGTCCACTGCTGAACATGGGCCTCCATCCCGGGGAAGGATATTTGCCAAAGTCACCACGCTTGGCAGGCGGGCTGGTGACCGCCGTATTATTTTGTACCACACCAGGAAACGCGGCTGCCCGTACCTTAATATACGATTATTATAGTTGATGATATAACAATTGGGACTAACGGCTTAGCGTGCTTCCCGAGGCACGGAGGGTAGTCCCTCAACCAACAAGACCCGGAAAGAAATCTTAGAATTTACTCAAAGATTTCATATCCAGCGTGGGGATCGAACCCACGACCTCCAAGATTTAAAGCGAGCCAAATACCGCTACGCTGCGGAGGTTGAATGTTTAAGTTGCTAATAATTATATGCTGGAACTAACGAAAAGGTTCTAGAATCGATGCAAGTTTAAATTACAGAAATGCTCAAAAAAGATTTTTGTTCCTAAAAACTGTAATTTTAACATTACATACAGACATTCCAATGTTACTTATGTTACCAAAGCGACTAGTCCCATCCATCACAAGGTTTTAATAATAAATAAATCGGTAATAATCTTGAAGTGGGCCGGGAACAACCACCGGGTTATTTACAACCTACGAGATACGAACATAAAAATCTAATGTACGTGTGTGTACAATAAATCACTCAACGTACGAATGGCATTGCGAGTTGGTAGCGAATTCCAGCGTTACGACACGACGTTCCCACAGATGATGTCGGTAGGTATAAATATTGGGTGTCATAATATAAATATATTGGCGATGGTCAGGTTGGATATGTTTTTTTTAGCTTTGGCTTTAAAATTGGTAAAGATATTATAGAAGATCTATTACGAAGTACATATCATCAAATTCATCAATACAACTTAAAAACTTTCTAAGAACTTTTCTTGAAGGTCTTATAAACAATAACATAATATGATAAACAATTTACCAAATGCTACAGAAGGTAAAAGTTTATTTGTCATATTTTTATCAAATATACACAACAGCTAATGCCAGTACAGTAGATGTACAACAGTCTTATGGCCGCAAGGATAAATATTGTGTTCTTGTGTCTTGTGTGTATGTAATTATACACAATATTAATCAATGGTATTAATAAATGAAGTGGTATTATGTAAGGCCTGTGAGTACTTCCCATGTCATGCGTTTCATTCGAACGATTGAGTTAATTTTAGTTTATTGATACTATCTTCGACAAAATAGCTGCTTGGACTATAAAATATATTATTATGCACGTTTTAGTGACATTTATAGGAAAATTAAGTTGCTAAGAACCTTTCAGTCGCTTAAGAGATAGTCTATACCACTTATCTTAATCTTATAATTACGTTGTGAGCTTACATCGATACCTTAATCTGAACTTTAAAAGTTTCCCATTAACCAGGATAGTATCGCAGTCCCCGAAGACAAATCTATTCCAAACGAACACACGCCTTCATTTAATTTTATTTCTTCTACAAATTAATTTGTGGATAAATTTCCTTTATGGCACTTTTCTTTCGGGGGACGTTTTTTTTTGGCTTCCGAGGGGAGGTTAGTTTTTATCGGATGTATTTAAAGAGCATCCCTTGGTATCCGTGGGGTTAAGTTGTACGAGTTTAATACTTCCTTGAGGGATGCTAGAGGGTTGCTGATATATATTTTAGTTTCGCAATCCGAAAGGCAACGTGTATCGTTGTATCGATAACGATTACTGATACTTGCGTGGTGTATTTGACTTTGGGCTGTTTAAAGTTTTCGTAATCGGTAATATAACTGGAAACTTATAATAATTCTATGATACTCTATTAATATGAATGACTATATGTTGTTGTGTCCAATATTGATTGAAACAAAAACTGAAAAAATTGAAGTAGAGAAATACTGTGTTCAGAATAGAAGTTAAAGTTAAGTAATACCGAAAAAAAACTTCAAAAGAAAGTGTTCATAATAAACATATCCATTAAAAATATAACAAAAAATATATTTTAAAACATATAGTCTATCTCAGAAATAAAACCATGAAACGCACCTTTCTATAATGGCTGCTATGATCTCAATTAACTTTTTATCAACTCACGCTACCGCGCTTGATGGAGATATTAATAAAAAGATAATTGCCATGGATTAAGATTTGAGGTTATTAATAGATAACATGGGAATTAGTGGCCTTATAGCTTTCCGTTTGACCTATCAACTTATTGTCTTAATACAGATCATGATAGCTAGTACTTAAAGTTTTAATAACTTGCATTACAGAGGTAATGGTCTCTCCTAGACTATTAAATATTTTTATTTGGTAATTGAGTCATCTATCAATGTAATTATTGTTAAACCATCTTAAAGGTTAGTTAAGTCTTATCTTGATATGTTGATGCATTGCTGTATATGAACATTTTTAATTACGGTTTTTGTCATAATTGCCACTATTGACTTGCGGATTGGTAACGTCATTACGGTGCTGCCTATTCGTGACATATTGCGCTGACCTCAATAAATGGGAGCAGGGCAGGAAGATGATGATTTAGGGAATTTATTAATGTTAAGCTTTCAAATGGTAACTTAGTGATACAAACAATGTATCTCGTATGTAATTTTTCGAGAAATCATTAATTTATTTAAAGAAAAGTTTGCCTTATTTTTTGTTCCTACATAACTCATTGGTATTAATATAAATTTTGAATTCTCTATTTTATAATAAGACCATACGCAAGACTTGCAAATGCAATAAAGGATTACGCCTAGTGTCTTAGTACATTTCGAATTTAGTAATATACGATATTTTGACAAATTATAAAAATCAATGAGAACATGTAAGTGATTCTATGTATCAGTCGTAAACATTCCTCCATCCTCAGCAGTCATCAACAATCGGCGCACGTTCCACAGACAATATAAACTAACTGTAATTCTTATAGAGCGTTTCGATTAAAATCGTTCAACTTTTATGACCTTGTTCTTGAGGGAAGCTTGCATATTTTTCTTTTTTCTTATTACTAGTTGGATATAAGAATTCTTAGTTCCCCACGAGGGTCTTACCTAAATTGCCGTAACAATAAGGGTTCGACTTTAAGGGAGACTTCTTTTTTTATTTTACAGTAATTTCCTATTACATTTTACGTGAGTCAGACTCGTGGGGTGAGCTTTTTTACAAATACTTTTCTTAACCGATGTTCTGTGTTCTTTTTTACGACTGCCGTAAGTGGGTACCTGTAATAACAATCAAAATAATGATGATTAATTTTACAATCAATTGCACAATGTGAATCTAAACGTAGAGATTACATTTATTAAATAAATAATGACACATCAGAATAACATGGATGGTCGTTTCTATTTTGCGCAAAAATATTCACATTACAGTCAATGGGCGACCAAAATGGCACGGATTAGTATTTGTCGGGTGACGTTGAAAATGGAGCCTTTTTATGGCTCACCGCCCGCGGCTCACTAATCCTACGCCAAAAAACACAATAAGCCATATCGTGATGTCACAAGAAGAATACCACTAAAATTATTATCCTATGGAACCCCCGCGCGATCTCTGTAAAGCGTTTGATAAAGTGGATCACAAAACGCGACGCGCAACGTTGTAATATAAATAAAAACGGGCCTATAAGTGGCCCTTGCGGTAAGCCGTAGACTTGCGCCCCACGCGGCACCGCAAAAGTGGTTTCATAAGCTAACCGTGCGAAACGCCTTCTCAGTTGTTATTGTGAAATGTGAATTATGAAAATAATAAAAAATAAAGCGTTTGAGGGTTCGGGCACGCGACGGCACGTGCGTACCTCGCGAGTAACCAAAATATTGAAAAGTTTAACCGCAGCCGGAGTCAGTGTGCGCTCAGTGCTGACACGTGACTGTCTTAATTTCATCAATTAAAGTGAAAAATTGTAATCGAATTACCTATGGAACGATTGTGAAATGGCTGGTGAAACAATTTGCAGTGGGAACATATAGAATGATATCGTCAGGTCACAATAAAATCAATTACACAAAATTTAAAATTACATACATTCAATTCCTTTGAACATTTTTGATGCGTCATACCACTATTGGTAGGTATTTTTAACATTTAATTATGTATCAAGTTTAAAGGAAATAAAGTAATTAAGTATATCTTAACAATTACAGCATTAGTGCCACAACGGCTGCATTAACTTTACACACTTGCTGATGAACCCGTTATCTGTTAGGGATGTCCAACCTCTCCTAATAAGGATTATCTGTACAAGTCCCATTCATCCAATATTTACGCGACGCTAACGCCATTGTATTAATAGTAGAAAAATTTAATACTGTTTGTGTGCCGCGTCGGGCCCGCCGACGGATTATTGAGGGTAGTTTTTTAAATAGGGTTACGTTTTTTTCCACCCGCTCAAACGGGGGTTGTGATAAATGACACATGCACATTTTTCGAAATACCCAATTTCGGATTTAAGTCACCCTCAAAGTGGTCGGAGCCGGACAATGGGGCGACGCGATCCGACGCGATCCGGTGCGATTCATTTACACCATGCTTTGTTGCGAAAGGGTATTTTCCTCTGCGGGATATCGGTTATGTTTTAATAATACATTTCCTTCTTCGTGATGGCGTCTCATTACTTTGAGATAAACTGTCCGTAAAATTGGTATCGGAAAAACTTTACGAGTGTGTTTATTGGCGGATAATTATAGTTTCTGTTTGTTTGGTTTCTAGGTGACTGGTGTTACATTTTTTTTTTCGTTAAGACAATTGAACAAATTGCTTTTGTTAGATTAACAGTATGTTAATTACTAAAAAACATGGTTAACGAGTTGATAATAGCGATGCAGACTAGCGTGGATTCACCAAAACGATCAATTAAACTGCATGTCAAAGATACGGCGCGCACGCAGATGATTCAAGATGGTTCTTGATTAAGACTAGCAATTAAACAACGATTAGTTATCGCGTATAGTGATACTAAAGAGCAAATTGAATTTAATTATATTCTTCAGCGTAAGCTTGTTAATACGTATTCATTTGAAATTAATGTTGATAATTTGTTTATTACTCATGTAAGTAATATACCAAGGTACAGTTAAACTATGCCATTATGTATGTATTTATATTGAATACTGGAGTACTTTAAGTGTCCATGATGTTCCTATCTATGTTAATAATTAAGATAAGCAAGACTTTATTAAAAGCAGTGCTCTTCATTGCAGGTCTATACGAAGCTAATTTATTTATAAAAAATCTAACTAATTCAAGCTATATTTCATAAATAGAACAAATAGTTAGACAAAATATGTTCAGTTTATTACTAAGGAAGCTATTAAAAGTAGGGTGAACACAAATCAAAGTGCTATAAAAGAATTCTTAAACAGCTATTAAGCGGTCACGATAACTGATCATAGTGCAGAATACCTTTGTAGTATATAAGTATATTTTGTATTCAATATTTGTATTAGAGCTACTCCTCATCATTACATGCAAAATAACCATTGTGACCGAATACGTATACCTAGGTCAAATAATCCAACTAGGTAGGACCAACTTAGGGAAAGAGGTCAATCGTTGAATCCGTCTCGGCTGGGCAGCGTTTGGAAAGCTTCGGGAGATCTTTTCGTCTAAAATACCTCAGTACCTGAAAGCAAAAGTCTTCAATCAATGTGTGTTACCAGTGATGCCATATGGATCTGAGACGTGGCTTCTCACTGTGTGCCTCATAAGAAAGCTCAAAGTCACTCAGCGAGCTATGCTCGGCGTTTTCCTGGGCAATCGTATCAGAATTAAAGAGATCCGCAGAAGAACGAAGGTCGCTGACATAGCTCAACGGATTAATGCCCTCGTAGACCTGAAGTCCGAGAGGCCCGCGAACTGTAAAGTAGAGCGACAGTTGCACAATACTCCCTTAAAGAAACTAAAAATCATAATCCCTCAGGTCCAAGTCCCATAGGGGACGCCCTCTTGCGCAGGTTGATTAGTTTGTAGTGTTTAAACCATTTATCTAGGCTGGAGCTCTGCTCGCCTTTATACCCTCTGAAGTAGCAAAAGCCTCAGGGATAAGTAAATAAGTCCGTCGGAAAAAAAAAGTCAACGGATTAGCAATGGGCAGGACACATAGCTCGAAGAACTGACGGCCGATGGAGCAGAAAGGTTCTCGAGTAGAAACCATGAACTGGCAAGCGCAGCGTGGGTCGACCGCCTGCACGATGGACCGATGACTTCATAAAGGTCGCAGGGAGTCAGTTGTTGCAGGTCGCTAGCAATCGTTGGCGCTGGAAATCGATGGGGGAACATAGGTTCAGCAGTGAATGACAACTGGCTGATGATGATGACTTTACTCAAGCCGTCATAATGAAAAAGGAAACAACGAAATATTTTTTTATGGAATTGAGTTGTATGCCTAATTAGATTAAAAAAAAAGTATAATGTTACTATTGTTTTTTTCATTATGTGAGATTTATATCATGTATTAAATCAGACATGTACGTAGTTCTTGAGATTAATGCGTTCAAGCAAACAAACTCTTCAGCTTATAAAATATATAACTATAGGTTATCTATTTTAAATAGACTGGCAAAGATAGCTCTTACTGAGAGACTTAGCAGCTAATATGAAACAAATTCACTTATCTGTAAATAAACGTCAAGCAAATCTATACTAATATTATAAAGCTGCAGTTTGTTCGTTTGTTTGTTTGAACGCGCTAACCTCAGGAACTTCTGGTCCGATATCAAAAATTATTTCAGTGTTGGATAGTCCATTTTTCGAGGAAGGTTTATTTTATTTTAAATTAGGGGTCCGTAAGAAAATTGCGATTTCGTAACCCAAGGTGTAAAATCGAAAACCTATTTATACATGCGCTGCATAAACTATTGACAATAGAACAAAATGATGTACTACGGGTTTGTAGGTCTTAATAAGATCTACAAAAAGTGTGCGAGAGCACATATCTAACTATCATAGTTTAGTCACAATAACCGTTTTTATGTAAAAAAAAATATTAAATCGTCTGAAAAAAGAAACTACGTTAAATGTGTATCGTAATATTAATCCTTATCCAAATTAAGCATAATGTTATCAAGGGTATTTCTGTAGAAGTAAAATACTTTTTGTTTTATTCCAATCGGACATTTCGTTGAGAAATTATCACGAGTATAAAAACCGCAAAGACTTGGTACCTAATAATGAGTTATTTGCCATAATAGATAAAGCTGAAGAGTTTGTTTGCTTGAACGCGCTAATCTCAGCAACTTCTGGTCCGATTTGAAAAACTATTTCAGTGTTAGATAGCCCATTTATCAAGGAAGGCTATAAGCTATATTTTATTATAAAGTTTCTACGGTAACGGGAGTTACGCGAGTGAAACCGCGCGCGGGAAGCTAGTCGCTAAATATGACGAATCGTAAGTAAACACCTGGTTACTTAGCTCGTTTCTCAAGCACCTGATAGCAATACAGATTATTTTCAAATGTGGTGGCTTCAATAAGTAGATATTATTATAGTAATAATCAATAGCGTATTAACCGAAATATTTATACTTAACCCTGCTAAGCTAATAAGACAATATTTGGACGGGGATCCAGCTTTTTACTTACATAAAACGCAAGATATACCGTTAGGCAATACAGGTTTTTAGTTTAATACTAACTAATCATTTGAATATTAAAAACCGGAAGCTATTCAAGTATCAAAATACTGGATACATTTTAATTAAAAGTAATTTATAAAATGCTAACTATTTAAAATCTAAATTATTTGGCATGGTTCTCAAAATACTGACAACATTGCTCCGTTGAATGGCAATGCTTATCTGTCGTAAAAAGTAAAAACCAACACTCAGGGAACATGCTGCTCTAAAAAGATCTTTTGTTACTTCACCGGGCATAAAGGCGAGCAGAGCTCCAGCCTTAATAAATTATTTAAAACTACAAACTAAGATGAATAAGAACTGAGATTGAGGGATTATGACTGAGTAATTTAGGTGAGTTTTGTGCAACTGTCGCTCTACTTTACAGTTCGCGGGCCTCTCGGATTTCGGGTCTACGAGGGCATCGCAAATTTCCCGACCCTTAGCATGCAAAGAACCATCTTCTTGCAAGCTAAGGGTCGGTAAATCTCGATGCCAAAAGGCACAAATACTAACATAGCCAAGTATCAAAATATTTAATTTGCTTTAGATTCCCAATATTCAAATTAAGAATAATTACAACGATCAGACTGGAAGTGACATTTTATTGTTCTTAGAAAGCGTATCCATAAACCGTGACAATCAATGTATTTACAGTAAATGTAAGTACGTAGAACATAATCTACCGAACCTGATCTCAAAGACAGTCTATTTATAAACAAAAAACTTGCACAATTCTGACAACAACAAACACGCAAAAACTTTTGATTTTATTCGCGGTAAGGGTTCGATCATATACCAGTAAAAGACCCTCGATGGGAAAAAGAAAATGGCCTTTAGGAATTTCTTTTTAGCCAACCCTTCTAACCGTTAATAAATGTCAGGGCACCGTTGACATTTGGGGTGACCTCACGCCACGGACTGTCCTGCTAAACGTTGTCTCCACGGACCATTTCCGACGTTTATGGTCACCCTGTTTTATAGTGTAAATTGTGGACACTTCACTTGGGCTACTTAGGTAGGCTTAGTTTAGCAATTTTAAATGCGACAAAGTAACTGGATTAGATGTGTGCAATTTTAAAAGATTGAGATAAATTGCTTATAAGTGATGCCTGGTCAGATTTCTTGTATAGGGAGCAATAAAGATGTGAATTCATCATCATCATCAATCATCTGCTGAAAAGCCCAGTTGCGTTGCATAGACAATATTTTTTTCTAGCATTTATAAATCTCTACTGCAAATGTTTTTAAGACTCCTTGCTTTGATAAGTAATGTTTTTTTTCGAATAGTTCAAAATTGTCTCACTAGTTTATGTATTGTTAGTTAAAAACCGGTAGGTATTGATCTCCCGGTTTTAAAAAATACGCGCGCAAAACAGTGGACATAACC
This sequence comes from Nycteola revayana, assembly GCA_947037095.2. Taxonomy (NCBI): domain Eukaryota; kingdom Metazoa; phylum Arthropoda; class Insecta; order Lepidoptera; family Nolidae; genus Nycteola; species Nycteola revayana. The sequence continues at coordinate 10,552,041 of OX344840.2, forward strand.
CAATACTAAGCTAGGACAAATGGTTTGGTTTTTTATGTAATTGTTGTCCATTACGTTTGGTTTAAACACCAGCTGTCATTTGTGCGTTTTATTGTTATGGTCATGGACGGTCGTAATCATAACTTTGTTTATTAATGTATGGAAACTATTCGTAGTTTTTGCAATTTCATAGATCCAAATGTTAATGTGTTCGAACCACTTACTGTTTGTTTTTTGTGAGTTTTTTGTAGTTTATTTTATGGATGGTTGGCAATTCTGAAACGACTGTCTTTATGGAGAATCGGCATTTGACAACTAAATTAAACTTAAATACAAGTATGTACATATTTTACTTTCGAATGATGATGATGTACGTATTTTTTGTTGTGCTTATTTGCTCATAAAACTTAAAGTATCTATCAATATTGATTTACACTTAGCCGTTTCTTTAAGTATTCCTTAATTTTCTTTTTATGTTTAAAGTAATAACTAGCTGTTTGGGGACGGTGTCACCAGTCATAAAATTTTGATATTCGTCATTTTTTTTGAATTATTGTCTTTTATATGCGCGTAGGTACATACATATTTAGCTATTCATCTTAACTAATATTATAATTTTCAATATATACATATGCTCCGGCATTTTTAAGCCGTATTAATAAATTGCAGGAAGAATTTCAATTACTATCGAAACGTACCATTCTAATTTTAAAACAAACATTTTCAATAAAAGTTTCGCTCAAGAAAACACAATAATAAATGTAAATGGGGAAAAACGTCCAATTATTTGGCACTATATGCGAAATCGGTAAATTAAATATTGTTTGTGAAAATTATACACCTCTTTAAGAGAATAGAATAGTAAAGAGTAAAAATAATGTTGTTCGAAAACATTAATTATTATTATTGTACAAATAAAAAATAAAATTTATATATTTGGCCTAATATTGGCAGAGATAACTCTTGGTACCATTTCCATTGAAATATCACTTCAAGTGTTGCCTTTTTAAAAAGAATAGCACAAAATCCATAAGCCATAGTAAGATTTTGTAGGTAAAGTTAGAAGATGGTGGTGAGTTTTTGTTTTCTTACATTTAACGAGGCTGTGCCAATAATTGGTGGGGTGCCAAGGAAAGGCACTATTACCCTAGCAAATGTTGATCTAGTTCCTTGCAATACAAAATAATCTAGCTTGTACTAAAGGGTTCATATCACAGGTTCGTCGTCAGTTTTTCAATTTTTTTGTATTATTGATAATAAAATATATACAAAAATCGATTTTACTTTCCAGATTACACCATTTTGCTGAGGTTAAGTAGGTTATCATAAAAAAAACAGGTTGTTATAAAATAAATATTAGATAGATACCCAAAGTTTAAATACGTACGTCAAATAATTTAACATCATCAATTCGTCGATTTAATTGTAGGGAAAATTGTAAATTAAAAAAAACCAACAGGGCAACTGTAACAATAATGCCCAATAGTATTGTTAAATTATTTATTTTTTTGTACGGAACGCCAAATACAATTCGTGCCGCGTTCACCTGTACGCTCCATCAGCTCCACATTTTTCCACTTCATTAAAGAAACCATACATTTTGGAAATGACCAGAGAATATAAAAGCGGGAGCTCATTACGTTGCAATGGTTCGGTTGACAACTGCCTTTAATTGAATGTTCATACACTTTAATGACGCCGAAAGAATACTATGTTCCCTAAAAGTTGTACTTATTAAAATTGAAAGCGTTGGAGGCATGTGTGGATAGTGGTTTGCACCTTTTGAATGAAGCGGTCAGTTGAAAAATATCTAATTGGACCGTAGCGTGTAGTTATTGCAATAATCTGGTTTTCTGAAAAGTAAATAGTGTTACGTTCACTGTGGCCCTCTCTTGAAGGGGATTTTGCTAGTCACCACGCTTGGCAGACGGGTTGGTGGGCACAGTATTATGTACAGTTAACGCGTTACCAAATTTTCGGATAACATAATCGGGATAGAGGGATTTACGTGCTTTCCAAAGCACGGACTGCAGGATTAGATGACGGTCAAAAAAGCAATATCTCTCAATTAAAGCAGTTCAGTTAAAAAAAACAAAGTAAGTTATGTTGTAAACTCGTCTTGGATTATTTACACCGAGATTTTTGTATCGTTGAGTTAAACGCTCAGGAATTCATTAGCTTTGTTTTAAAAGTGGAAATAATTGTTCTGTCACCTCCTAAGCAGCGATAGTAATTCACATGACATTCTCTGAAACCGATGCGTACTGACATAGGTACTTGTACAATATAATTACATACATAGAAGTGCAGTTTGCGATCATTTGATACCAAGATGCTATCGTGAACCACTAATATGATAATTAGCACTTTATAATGGTTTGTGTGTGTGCGTTCATGCGTACTATTACTGTATTCTTCAGTTTTTTTAGAACAATGTTCGATACAGCGTACTAAATGATGAAAATGATCAGTTTATGACCTTGAAGCGTAACATTTGAATAATTATAAGCTATTCCAATTACCTAAATTAAGGTTTCTTTAAGTAATGGATACAGCAAAAGTAAGATCAATCGCAATTGTATTTATGTGTATATGTTACGGCTAATAGCCGAAGTGCGGCTACACCTAGGTTTAGCCGGCTACATGCGGTTAAACTTAGATCAACCTCAATAAGTCCCTGTTCAACTCCATTGGTTTAGGTTTAGGTTATTTTTTTTTTTTAACCGCCCCAACATCTTTTTGTGTCGTGCATAGGTATTGTTTATTTAATTAAAACCTAGTTCTAACCGAAGATAAGTAGGATAGGTACATCTAAGTTTAACCGCATGTGGTCGGCTGCACCTAGTTGTAGCCGGCTAAACTTAAGTGTAGCCGCACTTCGGCTATTAGCCGTAACATATATATGATGTGCCACTATTATTTACCGCTTATACACAAGTGAATGCTACTGCCCGTTACCTGGTATTTAAATTATTTTAATAGATGATGTTATGACAGCCGGTAACAGCGGCTTAACGTGCTTTCTAAGGCACCTACCAACCAACTAGACTGCGGAAGAGATCTGTAAAATTTTACACAGTTTTTTTTTTGTCCAGCGTGGGGATTGAATTCACGACCTCTGTGGTTTAATGCGAGAATTATACCGCTACGCCACGGACGATTGCTTTTAATACCTATCTGTAGCGTTCTTAATTCTGTCTACTTTTATGTGCGCACACTTCTGTCTAAACAATTATCATAATAGGTTTAGCGATAAAACATAAAAACCTATTGACTTCCTGATCATTTGTAGTAGTAAAGACTAGACAAGATATTGCTATACAAATAAGAAACTGATAGATTTATATCACTGGTATATTAATTACGTTAATGGGATACTTATGATAATTGTGGAGCGATCGCCTCGACCATGGTTCATTACTTGCATGCATCATACTATTATTAGATCCGGTACATATTAAGGGTTGAAAGAAGACATAATGACAAAGACTGAGAATCATTCCCTGCGATGGTTTGGGCTTTAAAAAAGGATGGATGAAAGTTTTGAAAGAAGGATATCGAATAATTGTGAACAGAGACGCTGGTAGAGGCGCAAATATTTCGCTCAAATTGGCGACGTGTTAAAAATGGCCCAATCAAAAGTGCCTATAACCGGCGAGCATGCATAAAGAGACTGGTAAATGTGGAAGATAAGAAAAGAGGTGTGCCAGGATCGAGACAAGTGGCGTTCCTTTATCTCTGCCTACCCCTATGGGAGAAGGCCGTGGCGATATGATGACTCATTTAGCATCTAGCCTCACTGTTTGTTGGATCGGTGGCCGTGTCGGGCCATTAGTGCAAAATCAATATACTTCCGGATATGGTAGGTGGAAATCATGTACTGGAACTTATAAAACTAACTGCTGAATACTTTACAGTTGCGTCTCGGACGCGTCTCGGACGTTGGGTCTACGATGGCATCGGAAGGTTCTTTGTAAGGGTCGGGATGGCGAGGGTAGACGCGTCGCGTTCCTGGGCGCACTTTTCTCCGCCGGGTCGGATAAAGCAGTTTCCATGGTGTTAGTAAGCAGTATCTATATTGCGGTAGTGGTGTTAATTTCTGGCAGTCTCGGTATTACTGATGAGAAGGAAAAGTAAACGTTAGTCAACATTTATTATATCACTTCTATACTTCTCTATTTCAAAATTGTATATGTGACTACTATACGTTTGCTAACTGTTATGTCTTATAATAAGTCCAATTTAATATCGTAAATTAGTAAGACACACCTTACTACACCAAGTCTCGGCTACAGGGCAGCGCATTCCACCGACGCCTAACCCTCAACCATCGCGTCAACTTTTTGTCCCAACTAGTTCAACTTCGTTACCTACACTAATACTTGTTAGTTACAATAATGGCACAATTCGGAATGTTGCGTCAGTGCGTAACGCAAAGCAGCTTCTTGCTAAACACGCATGTTACGCTGTCACTGCGTTACGCATCATTTGGCCCAAGATTTTGTATCGACAGGCTAATGAGGGTTACGGATAACGTTGTTGTTAGGTTATTTGTTCAAATGTACGATTTGTTGGATAGTATTGTAATTACGTGCAAGTGATGTTGTAATTATAGGCGTATAAGGTAAGTAATTGGGTTTATTTACATGATTACTTTCGTTGCGCTGTATTTTTTTTATTTCAAAACTTATTCTTGGGTTATTATAAAACTGGAGGCCTTACAGCCTTTATTCCCAGTAAAGTAGATAAAGCACAACGCTAACTACGTATGTCCATCCGAAAAAAAAAGTTCAGCCGTGTCATACGGGCTGATGATTATTATGTTGATGACGATAACATTCCTATAGATGTTGACAAAGGCCTTAGGTATTAACAAAATGATCAACACACAAACCAACATCCCACTGTATTACATTGTACGATTGTTATTAAAAAATATATATTCATCAATCAGTGCTTCTACTCTTGTATGTTTAACCACAGGTTGAAATCCAATTGGCATCTGTCTGACCTCATGTAACCCGATAATAACATCACAGTTATTTAATAATCGTATATCGCTAATTAACTGCCACCATCTGCTCCCAACCCGTCAATAGAACAATAGAAAAACCAACACCGTGACGCGTAAATAAACCAATTTGACCATTCTCGACCTCGCTGACCCCTGCGGCACTAGAGGGTTATCTTCCATCTCAACCGATTTTAGACAACAAAATTAGAATACAACTAATTTCACTAGACAGCCGTATCCACTAATATAAGGTAGTAAAAAACGCTTTATATTTAGCTAAAGAACCTTAATCTTAATATAGGGTGGTTACATCTTTCCGCCTTCACCCTTACCTATTCAACTCAATCGAAAACCGGCCATAACTCTTTTACGATAAAGTTTAAAATGAAATGTCGTTGTGATGTGAGTTAAGCTGTTCCACGTTGTAAACTAATTGATATCGTGTTGTATCTGGACACAGTACGTTATACAAGACGCAAGGTGGTCGGGCGCAAGGTGTACCGCGACCGTTGACGCACCTTCTCGCCGGTAATAATAGTAAGTGCCATAACACAGCCGTAACAACTGATTAGTGGAACTGAACGGTGACAGTTTCCATTGCCTGCTGCCTGAGGGTAGATTTGAAGATAGTTCTCAATGACTCACTTCCGCTCACCAATGGAGTGATAATTCAATTTGGATGACAAAAAGTTAAAGAGCTTTGTATTAGGTAGGTAATCATATATCGTATTATTTGTAATCAGTCATGCGTGGCTTTTTGTTAGTAATTTACTTTAACTAGAAGTCGAATATCGTCATAATTTTAATAAATTGTTCATTTTTATTAACTAAGAGTTTTGCACCAAATTTTCGTGTTAGTAACATGGTAGTAACAGTCAGATGTTTCTACAAATCCTTGCTAAAGTAGAGGATAGAGAAATATTTATAGATCGTAATTTCTAGGGTCCTCTTTTAATGTAGGTACAAACCTTTTTATTTAAATACAATATTGATCGATATACTCGAACTCCTTGAGCGGAGATAATCATAGAAGGAGCTATGACTATGAGCTCAGAGAGTTCGAGTGTATCCGAGAGAAATGATAAGCAAGTAAGATACCCAAACCTTATCGCTTGCTACTCTTGGTAGTACATTAATTGTAGGACTGGCAGTGACTATAATAATACTAGACTGACAGACAGATGAATAGCTAAACCGCAATTAATTTTAGTTATTTTGTATTTAATTATTTTAATATTATTTCATTGTACATAATTGACAGAATACAAGTGTATGCAAGTACCTAAGTGCTGAATAAATATCGTTTAATTTGTTGTAATTCGTGTGTTTTGATTCAATCTGATCTCCTTTCTCCTCCATACAAAACACCCTGGGAGAGTAAAATGATGGAGTTTTGGCTTTAATTAGACACACGATATTGTGGAAATTATGATGAATGAAATGATGAGTGTTAAACGGCATGCGTGAACAGCAACGTTAATTTAATGGAGGGAGACATGATAACAAAACATAATATGAAACGTAATCACAGTAACAATTGCTTATAACGTGCTAAACTATAATTTGTTTTGTTAATCAAATTCGTATTCCAACGAAATCGTTTAACACAAATCCATTCAGCTTAGTACCACACCAAATATAGTAAACAATTACTTCAAGTGTTTCTACGAATAACTCAATAAATTCTCATCAAATTGAGCGTGTTATTAGTATTACTCGCATGTTGCGTGTACGCATGTTGGTGCGCACCTGGTTTACTGTAATTTGAACTTTTTCGATCAAAAAGTGCTATTAAAAATTGTGCTAAAGATATATGGAGTCAGTTGATGTCTTAATATTTTTAACATCAATATATAAAAGCGAAATCACTCATCACGAAATCTTACACACAACAAGTGCTAACAGTCTCAACGAATAAATATTTTAGTGTTAAATGTCAGTGTTATTATTTCTGACAATCTCCGTGGCGTGGTCTCGTAGTTCGTGGGATCGGGAATTGATCCCAAGAACTCTTTAAGTAAAATATAAAGTATTTTTTTTATTTTTAAAGTCAACTCCCGCTCTAGGCAAATAAATCCCTGTGTCGCGGGGGACTTTACAAACATACATTTCACGGACACAAAGTACACCCAGACTCAGAACAACTATTTGTGGTTCACACAAATAATGTTCCCGGGTGGGAATCGAACCCAGAACACCAGGTCTCAGAAGCAACTTCCGTAACCAATGAGCCACCGGTGCAGTTGGTTGAGGAACTCCCCTCCGTGGCTAGGAGAGCAAGCCGTTGGTCCCGATTGTATTAAATAATCTAAAGTAATTGTTTAACAGGGAATGGGCAGGAGCGTAAACTTGTGTGTGCTATTACGTAATACTGCGTTCACCAACCCATCTACCAAGCGTGCCGACTACGGCAAAAGTTCTTCCGTAGTAGGAGTGCCATGTACAGCCGTGGACGTGAAATATGATAATACATTTTTACATTTTATTTACCGCTTTACATTTTTGTAATACAGTATAGTTTTTTAAGTTCATCGTAACATTTCAGTGTAAGAAACGTACTTAGACCGGTAAGTTAGATCCTTCTAAGGAACAAGCTAGATGGGCAGATGACAACGGATTTCTTGTTGCAACGATCCTCTTAAAGAAATTATAAAGTTTATTATATATTATGCTACAAGCTATGGCCGGCGACTTCATCCATACAAACTTTAGTACCTACCCCTTTTTAACCTCTTATGTGTACGACATTTAGAATATACGGTGTTCCTCTTGTGTCACCAAAAATAGTATTACCAATTCTTATATCACTGAAGCTAATCGTCTTATATCACCTTTATCTATTTCATCATATCCTCATCATCATCAGCACGTATAACGTCCACTGCTGAACATGCGCCTCCTCCCAAAGGAAGGGTTTTTGCCATAGTCACCACGCTTGGCAGACGGATTGGGGACCGCAGTGTTATGTTGTAATACACAGGGGAAACGCTGCTGCCCGTTCCCTGGTTCGTTTGTTATAGATGATGTTATAACAATCGGGACCAACGGCTTAACGTGCTTTCCGAGGCACAGAGGGTAGTCCCTCAACCAACCAGACCCGGAAAGAAATCTTAGAAGTTACACAAAGATTTCTTGCCCGGTGTAGGGATCGAACCCACGACCTCCGAGATTTAAAGCGAGCCAATAACCGGTTGTCATCTTACTGGAGGATTACATTTTCCTCATGTGTCACATAAGGGATGCCTTAGTTGTTTTGAATTAAGTCAGTAAATAAAACACATCGATAAAATTCAAATGATGTAGTTTTTATTTCAGTTTGTATTAAGAAACCAAGAAAATAGGCATTGATGATATAAGAATTATAACACTAATTCTTATATCATCAATGCCTAGTAAAGTAAAGTATTCCTCTTATATCACCTAAACAAGTCTTTTGGTGATACAAGACAAATACTTTGAAAATTCCCTTCAAATGTCAAGGTCTTCGATCAGGGGATTTAGGCTAGGTTGATTTGTCAATCAGTCATATAGGAAAAAGCGTTTTAATTAATATAGATAATAAAAAGGCGTTTTATTCTACCACTACAAGGAACTATTGAAGCGTGATAATCCGCGGTGTGCCAACTGTACATGTAACGTTCTAGTTACAGAAACAGTTGTGCGATGTGGCTACACAACTCATTCGTTTTTGTACAATCATAGAAAAAAACTAGATAATGGCGTCGACAAATATGTAGGCGACAGCTACAGTCGATTTCACAAAAATAAAAACTACTGTAGGTAGTAGTGTTTATTTTTGTTTTTAATTGAAAAGATTTAATATTGAATTAAATTCTACTAATATTATAAGACAACCTCGTAAAAACCGTAGCGGTATTCGGCTCGCTTTGAATCTCGGAGGTCGTGGGTTCGATCCCCACGCCGGACAGGAAATATTTGTGTAAATTCTGAGATTTCTTTTCGGGTCTGGTTGGTTGAGGGACTACCCTCCGTGCCTCGGAAAGCACTTAAGCCGTTGGTCCCGATTGTTATAACATCATCTATGTATAATAATCGTATATCAAGGGACGGGCACCAGCGTTTCCTTGTGTGGTACAACACAATACTGCGGACACCAATCCGCCTGCTAAGCGTGGTGACAATGACGGATACCCTCCCCCGGGAGGAGGCCCATGTTCAGCAGTGGAGGTTATACGGGCTGATGATGATGATGAATATTATAAACGTGAATGTAACTGTATGTCAGTCTATCACTGATATGCTTTAACGCCTGAACCGCTGAATCTATTTTAATAAAATTTGGGTAAGAGATTGTCTATCTATATACAGGGTGTCCCAAAAGATTACGTAGCTGGGAAGGGGGGTGATAGGGATGGTCACAAGGGTCACCAGAAAAATATAAAAAATTCCCTCTGGGTGTTTAAAAAAATAAATGGCATTTTTTAAAAGACTAAAAATTTTACACCTTGTGCTAATTGTACCTACAAATATGGCTGTATTTAAAAAAAATGCTGTTATGTAATCTTCAATAACAACAAGGTCATCAACATCAAAATCAAAAATAACAAGGTGTTAAATTTTAAGTTTTTAAAAAAATGCCATTTTTTTTTTAACTACCCAGAGCGGATTTATTTTTTATTTTTCTAGTGACCATTGTGTCCACCCCTGTCACCCCCTTTCCCAGCTACTTAACCTTTTGGGACACCCTGTATATAAAAGAAAGTCGTGTTTGTTACAACACTTATAACTCGAGAACGGCTGGACCGATTGCCATGGTTTATGATTTGTTGGATTTGTTTCCGTCCCGAATAGCAGAATACATTTTCAAAACAAAAGAATGTCGTGTTAGTTACACTATTTATAACTCAAGAACGGCTGAACCGATTTGGCTGAAAATTGGTAGGGAGGTAGCTAAGAACTGGGAGAAGGACATAGGATACTTTTGGGTAGGGTTAGGGTAGGGTAGGGTAGGGTAGGGGTAGGGTAGGGGTAGGGTAGGGGTATGGTAGGGGTAGGGTAGGGGTAGGGTAGGGGTAGGGTAGGGGTAGGGTAGGGGTAGGGTAGGGGTAGGGTAGGGGTAGGGTAGGGGTAGGGTAGGGTAGGGGTAGTGTAGGGTAGGGGTAGGGTAGGGTAGGGTAGGGGTAGGGTAGGAGTAGGGTAGGGTTAGGGTAGGGGTAGGGTAGGGCAGGGGTAGGGTAGGGCAGGGGTAGGGTATAAAAGTCCACCCGTGCGAAGCCGGGGCGGGCCGCTAGTACTAAAATAAATAAAGCCGCTAAATCTGAGATTTCTTTCTGAATCTGGTAGGTTGACGGCTTACTTTCTGTGCTACGGTAATCACACAACATCATCTATAACAATCGTATATCTGGGAACGGGCAGCTGTGTATTACAACAAAATAGTGCGATCACCAACCCGCCTGCTAATCGTGGTGACTATGGCAAATACTGACAAAGTAAAGTAATAAATAAATTGTTAGGGTGATGGTACTTTCCCAGTCGAGAACCTCATTAAGCGAACGCCAAGCTCTACGTTTCCATTTAATATGTTATTCATTTAAAATTAGTGTTACTAATTATCTCTACTAATATTATAAATATGAATTTAAGTTTGTTAGTTACGCTTTATCGCGAAAACTACTTAACCGATCATCATGAAACTTTGTACACACATATTATTGAAGTAAGATAGGGACATTGGCTTCAATTCGAGCTAGGCCGCGGGAAAATCAAGTACTTAATTAATAGAATTTAGGGTTAAACCTATATTTAATAATAATCGTTATTTGTACCTATATCATGTCCCTTCGCTACTATTTTTCAGTATCGCCTGAACCTTTCCTCCCAATAAACAGTTCCCCTCTAACAGCTGATAACCTCGTACAGGGTGCGTGGGTCATCAGATACGAACTGGCAGTAAGAGGGCCCGGGGGCCAAGTGTCGCGGCTTCGCACTTACTTCTATACGCATTTTTTTCAGAAAAGATAGTTTGGTGTTACATTTATATAGAGAGGATGATACCACGCATTTTAACAACACATGTTTAAATAAGGAACGTTTAAAATATATCCCTTCTATTTCAAAGTCTACTAACGTAACTTATACGTCTAATGAATTCATCATATATACTTAATATTCAAGCTGAAAAGTTCGTTTATTTGCTTGAACGCGCTTATCTTAGGAACTACAGGTCCGATTTAACAAATGTATTTCTGTGATAGACAGCCCATTTAATGAAATAATGAATTTATTCAACACTTAGGTATTTACATACACTTGTACTTGTCAAAATCGCAATGATAAAGAACTGTAATTAATAGGTTATTATTCTTATTCTATGAATTAAACTACTTAGGTTAAACTAGATTGTGGGAAGTATTATTTATAGGTAGGTAGGTAATCTTATTCATCCATTTACTTTCTATAAGATTTACAAAATTTCTACTAATTTCCAAGAAATCAGCACGTATATTATACGATAAAAAAACACCTTGTATACTGGCTTCATTACCCTCTCAAGCCTTAGTTTGTTAAGAATATGCCGATGTCCTCGTATACTCTAAGCTCACGTATTCTAACGTAGAGCGACATTGCACGAAACTGCCCTCTTCATTGCGTCATTTTCGTATTCGTATCGAGACCAACCAAAACTGCCCCAATTCTTTAAAAAATCCCTATGTATTCCCGAACCGCACGGAACCGAGGAAGTAGCAAAAGTCTCGTGACTGACTATATAAATGTCAGTCATTGCATATCAAACAGCAACCAAATGAATTCCTTTCCTTCATTTTATAATTTTAGCGATGGCTTAGTCTAAAATTCACCATTTTAATTCCTGTCCCAGCAATAAACCTTTAAAGTGATTTGAGTGTTTAACTTTGCAACGTAGTGAACCAATACGGTATCAACTACAGCGAAGCCACTACAGCCCGGTTAAAAAAACTGACATCGTTATCACAGCTCTATAGCATGTACCGTAAACGCATCTTTCCCTGTCGCATACCAGCAAAAGAGTTGTCCGGTACATCATTACGCTCCCTCGTCTCTCCCTCCGATATTACCATGCTGTCGGACCGATTTACTTCCACTATTTTTCTTTAATATGGAAATTTTCAAAATAACGCACAAACTTATATGTTTGTTTATATAAAATTAATAGAAGAAATATAAATTCTTCATAGACATTGATTTATAAATTAGATCACTTGGTTTGATTTGAATACGCTATAAAATAATATGGTCTAAGTCTGAGTACCTATTTGACATCTCTTAATGTATTATACTAGCTTATGCCCGCGATGTTGACTGCGTGGAATAGTAACTTTAGGCTATCCCCTATTTTAAAACATTCTTCATGTATGTTATGTTATGTTCCGGACTTTTTAGTATAAGCATGATGATATACAGCCTATAAGCCTTCCTCAATACGTCCGCATTGTTTTTAATCGGTCCCGTAATTCCTGAGCTTAACGCGTTTGTTAAAATAAAAAAATATATATATCTTATTTAATTATATTTATTTAATACATATATGTATACAAGTATCTATAAATCAACCATTTCTAATTCAAAACGTTGTATATAAAACTATTTCTAATATAAATCATATCATTATATTATATATATATATATATATATATATATATATATATACATATATATATTCCATATCTATTTCTATTGGGTTTATATTAATATATTTATTTAAGAAATTATATTTCATTTTGATGGTATAACTTTATTCATATTTAATTATTTTCTATTTAATTTTCCATACAAAGACAAGTAAGAGAAATATCAAATATAACACATCACTTCATTTAATATTTTAAAATAAGTCATAAATAGTTAATGGCTAAACAGTAATTACAATATAACATTGACTTAGCTTTATAGTATTCTCGGAGCTCCGTTCTGTTCAACAACCGACGAAGAAGTGTCCCAATCCACCAGACACCTTTATTCCAATATTACGGAGCTCTGCTCGATACAACGGTCGGACACAGAATGAATCACATCTTCCGATTCCATCGCCTTTTATACTGTGTAACAAACAACGCTAAAAGAACATGTGTTGACAATTCAATGATTTTATGATGTACGATTAATAACATAGGTTATCAAAAATTCTAGAAAGATTTATTTAATTCATAAATAGAATATTCTTGCTATAAAAAGAGCACGTGGTTCCTTAACGAAGTAAAACAAACATAACCTATAATCGTACTTGACGTAAACAACAGATGTTCTCTATAACTTGTTTGACTAAGATGATTTATTGAATTATTTGTATTCAATAAATACATTTAATGAAATTAATTATAATTGCATAAAATATCACAATCAACAATCAAATTATTATTTTCATAACAATCAGTAAATCAAATTAGTACTATTTTATAACACGTTCAAGCAAACACTAATCTCAGAAACAACTAGTCTGATTTTTTTTTCATTGTTACATAGCCTATTTATTGAGTCTATTGGCGAAAGTTAGTTACACGGGTGGAAAGCTAGTTAATTACCTATATTCTTCAAATTTGATCTTAAGCTGGCAATTTTGTCAAACAATATTCTGTATTACAAAATATAGTTAATCACTGACATAAAAATCCTTTCCGCTATATATTTGTTGAACTTGAAAATTAGTTATGCAATTAATGTCAACTGCTTGATTAATATAAACAAGGATTTCTGGAACACTTCAGTTACCTTAGTTCTGAAAGCTCATACGTAAACTGAGATAAAAAAATATGTCTAAAAATAAGTACCTACTTCTTACTAGTGTCTCAACTATACGCTATATTCTCCACTCTTCCTTGCTTCTTATGTATTATCTCTTTCTTATTATCTTAACCACTTTCCGAGGTATTTTTATTCGCTTTATACTAAAGACATACACAAATCGAAGTGCAAGACGATGGGTTGAATAAATTTGTCCGCTGATTGCGGACTACGTCAATAACGCAGAGAGTAATGCAAACAGAAACATTTGTTTATCCATTGTTTTGCAACTTGGGGAGAAAGATTTGAGAAAATATTGTGAATTTTGTTTGAGTTTCAAATGGTGAATATTAATGTTAAACTTTACAAATTGACAACCTTTTTAAAAGGTATCAGCAACAAATATGTGTATATAATCTATGTGGTGTCTGGCTTGGAATAGAATAGGCCCAAGGGCCCAAGGTAAGAGGCAACAAAGAGACATACACCTGATGGATGGCCAGCAGCACCGATAACCTCAAGGATACTCAACATCTTGCTGCGATCACAATCAGTTTGCCAAGCGTGCTGGTAACGGCAATATAACAACCCTGGCTTCCCAAGGTTAAGAAGATGCTCGTGTTCAGCTATAGACGTAAATCGGCTGACAACTTAAGGAGGCAGGAACTATTTAGTAATATAAGCATTCTTTATTAAAATTTGAGAACAAAATGGACAAAAAAATACTTTGACGACATAATGGTCAAACTACACCTGAGTAATTTTTTTTTTCATGCTTCACATTAAATGATCAGGCTAGTCATTTCTCCAATAACTTTTCTAGATTCATATAATAACCACCGTAATAAAATCAAACTCTGAATTAAGCCATACACACACAAGAACATTATAATATAAAAAAACTTCATTTTGAATGAAGCGGTTAGGATAAAATGCAAATTGAATTATTTGACAAGTAATCAAATAAACTTACACCGGTCTTTGAATTTTCTATTCTTAATTACAACTGAAAACCCCTTTGTTTATGTAAATCCTAAGAAGAAAGGGAGTTGCAGTAACACAAAGGATAATACTGAACTATTCGAGGCGGGACAGGACAACGTAAATTGGCTCGCACTGACCCTTGCTTGTTGGCCAGAGGATTGACGTCTAAGACGTGAATGGTTTAAGGCACAAGCGTTAGAGTAGACTGTGAGCATTAGCTTTCCAATGGTGAAAGAATTTTTTAAATCGGTCCAGTAGTTTCGGAGCCTATTCAATACAAACAAACAAACAATCATTTTTTTCCTCTTTACAATATTAGTAAAGATAATTTTGCAACATAAGTTATGACGAAAGGAAATGTTCTAAATCCACAAAGGTTTATTATCATCACACTAACACCACTCTGTGAATTCATTAAACCTTGTTTTAATCGGCCAAGGATGGAATCACTGAAGGAAGAAGGTGAGAATGACTCAAGGTTAGGCCTTGGACGATTTTATACTTCGAGATGTTATTGTCAATCAATTTTAACATAAGCATTACTTAACTTTAAACAGTAGGGATGTAAAGTAATTCTAAATGTTTGCATCCGTTCCCAAAGGAAACATTCATATGTGAAATTGTATTATTACAATATTATATATAGTTGTTGCTAATAAGTACTCAGTCAAATGATTTAGTTTTGCAAGTACAAACGATTTACGTTCCTATCTTTTTAATAACAGTAAAAATTACAGATAATGACATCGAATCTGCAAATCCGAGGGAAATTTGTAAGAAAAAATTTATGTACCTACTAGGTAGGTTTTTTATGTTTTTTTTTACTGTTTACTGATTGTATGATTATAATGTTTAAAAAATAATTAAAATATGAGTTAATTATTTTGAATAGGTACTAAAGCAATAATATCGCTATTCACTCATTGTATAGTCCTCACACTAATAAGCATGATCTTCGTCTCGTCAATAATCCTGGGATTAGGACGGACAAGCTTACGCAAATACGATCCGGTCCTCAGACATGCTACCTGTACTGAGCCGATTTTAAAAGTGTCACTTAGTTCATAGATTTTAAGTGAAAATACACGATCGTTTATAACAAGATAATCTTATTCATACATTTAAATACGTTGTTTTAATAAAAAGGCTTATTGTGACAACAATGACCTCTCTCCACAAAGACCACACCAGAAGAACTGAAGCTTCTTCTTCTTCTTCTTTGTCCTAGCCATTTCCCATTATTTGGGGTCGGTTCTCCTCGTTCTGCGGCGCCAGGATGGTCTGTCCTGGGTTGTCGAAATATTTGTTTGAGCACGCTCTAAGTCCTTGGCCACTGTGGTGGCTAGTGGGCGTCCTCTACCTTTTCTCTTTTCTGGCAGTGCTAGGGCCTGTTTCACGACATGGTTTTCGGGGCGTCTCATGACATGGCCGAACCATCGTAGGCGGCTTACGGTGAATTTTTTTGCTATGGGCGCGACCTTGTAACTTCCTCTGATGTGAACCAGAAGAACTGAAGCAAAATGACAAAAAAATATACATATAACAATTGCTTGAATTAAATATGCAAATATATACCTATGTTAGTAATGGTCTTTTAAAGTCAGTACCAAGTTTTGAAATTTAACATACGGCCATAAAGCTACTGTAACTGAACAATATGATACATTTTAATCATCATCATCATCATCAGCCCGTACAACGTCCACTGCTGAACATGGGCCTCCTGGCCACCTGGCCTGGAACATGGGAGGGTTTTGCTATAGTCACCACGCTTAGCAGGCGGATTGGTGACCGCAGTATTATGGTGTAATAAACAGGGAAACGCTGCTGCCCGTTCCTTGATATACGCTTGTTATAGATGATGTTATAACAATCGGGACCAACGGCTTAACGTTCTTTCCGAGACACGGAGGGTAGTCCCTCAACCAACCAGACCCGGAAAGAAATCTTAGAATTTACACAAAGATTTTTTGTCCGGTGAGGGGATCGAACCCACGACCTCCGTGACTTATAACGAACTAAATACCGCTACGCTACGGAGGCTGCATTTTAATAATCAAATCGAATTAGGTTGGAATATATAAAGGTACTTTGCTTATATTGTTGTAAATACAAGTTATCAAGTTTCTTCAACAAATAACAACAAGCAACAGTGACAAACATGTAAATTATGCACATCGCTACAATTAGTTCTTCCCTTATGTTCTTCTCTAAAAACCCCCATGAGCTCTGTGTGTTGTTGATGTTGATAAAACGGGAGCATTACACGCCGTACTTGTCGACCGCAAGTCCCGACCCTACAAATGTGCTACAAATGATCGCGGTTACGAACCACCAGTGTTTTCCGTAAAGAACATCGTCGTCTATACTTATATTATATAGAAGTAAAGTTTGTGAGGTAGTACTAAGCAATCTCTGAATTTATTATGATTCTTAAAAATAATATTTTACTGAAAGCCAGATATCAAAATAAATATAGGTAATAAAATAAATAACAATAATGTTTGTCTTTTTCGTATATTATTTTTCATTATAGATGGATTTCATTAAAGGCAACTCTCGCACTATGGAGCCTTTACAGACACTAAATTCCTGGACACAAAGCACACCTAGACTCAGAACAGTTATCTGTGGTCCACACAAATAATCGTCACCCGGAATTTCTCCCGCGACACAGGGTTTAATTTCCCTTGTGCGGTCTTTAAAAATATAATTATATTTCTAATAGAATGCAAAATAATATACAAAAAAGACAAAGAGACATTGACGATTAAGATTCAAGAAAAAGCTCTATTGACAAGAGCAAAGCTAGCTCATAAATTGCTGTAAACATAAGCATTATGCACATACTTTGAACGGGATACAAAATACTGCATTTTATATTCATTAAAATGCCGTGCCTACGTTAATAATACTCTATTACTCTATTCTCTACGTACAAAATCTTTCATTCTTTCCCGTATTTATAAACACATCGTTATGTGTCAAATAATTCCTACTCATTATTTAACTAGGCAAATCTATAAGCGGGTACATTTTTTATTTGCTTAGCCTAGGTTACAAAGCGGCTGTCACCGGCGTAATGTCTTTAATTGGGACTTCCTGTTGCGGTCAGCCATTGCACATTGTGTTCGGCTGACTAGAAGAATGTGCGGGTAATACTTTTACATGAGTTATTGATGGGTTTTAAAGCTAGTTATGCGTGGGGCAAATGCCTTTTCATTATTTCTACCTCAGCACCAATTGGCGTCACTCCCATACAGCTTTTTATTTCTGAATGCCTAGTAACCATGTAAAATTCCAATTAAATGTTTCTAAATGTCAATTACTACTGCTATGAGGTTTATTTCGGTCAAATATTATACCTATAATAATAAAACAGCTATCAGTGTTTTAGTTACTCAAATATTATTCTCCTATTTTATAACATGATATAAATTGTAACAAAGGATATTAGGTTTCAGAGTGAACGTGGAATTTCAAGGAACATCATTCGCGTTAAAAACAGCTCTCTTGCAAGCAACACATTTATAGTCCCTGTATAAAATAATTAAAAAATTACAATGACAAAATATTTCCACACCTGAATACAATATCAGTATTCAAATATCTTTACTCGAATTTCATTACTTTTATTATTGTCAACACTTATTCTAACACATTTCGTTATTATTTTACACTCTTTATAGAAAAAATATTGGACAAAAACATGTTACATTTTGTCAGAATTTCCGCACTAAATCGTCAAGTTCAAACGTACTCTGATAATCTTTATCTGCCGATAGAATACCCTTGGACACAAAACATCAGCCACAAAAGCATTGATCATAACGGCTAAACCACTAGTAGTAAGCAATCTTCTACGTGATTGTTACAATAAAAAACTTTTAAACCATAATTTTATATTTTGTAAAAAGACAACGCTTAAAATAAAAAATATTGAAAAAACATTAAAGCATCTAACAAAAATCTCTTACACCGAAATTTGAATACACCTTTACTAACCCTACTTCCCAAATCGAACACCAAACAATTCTTCTGTCGGACGTCAATACATCCAAGTTTAATCTCACGACATTGGTAGTAGGTGTAACCCTTCACATTCTCGGACAAGGGGAGAGACATTCCTAAGATGTTCCTCCAAATTTTTGCAAGACAAATAGCGGATGCTTGACCAAAATGACATATGGTAGAACCTCATACACTGCGGACGAGGAAAACTGTTCCTGGGGGTGTGTGTGTATGATTTATGCGCGAAACTTTCAGGTCTAGTTCGGCTTTACGATCCACTGTATTTATGGCACTGTTTAAAGTTGGACTGGCCTCGTATTTATTGTGTTCTGAATTCACGTTGTTTGGTGTTGCTTCCAGTTTTCCTGTTTGGCTTTGCTTTGTATGAATGGATAGTTTTATATAATTATAGTTATTTAGAAATACATTTCCTTTAGCTTTATCATTACATGTACTTTCTCAGTACTAAGTATATTATTATTGACCAAGTAACACGTGGAAATGCAGAATTATATGACATTGGTTGAATGTGAAGCATCCGCGAAATGTTGTTGAAAATTGAACATGCGGTCGACGATTCCAAATTATGGAAATGTATTTCTGTTTTGTACCTAGTTATTAATCGTACACGAGTTTGCTAGTACGATGTGTAAGATAGGATACTATAATACTTATAGCATAATATACCTAGTAATGTTACCAGTGCCGGATTAAGCCGGAGGCCCCTCTTAATGACTCGGAGTCGCTCAACGAGCTTTTTTTTAGGCCTCAACCTATTGTGAATCACCATGATTCGGATCCATAGGATTATTTATTGGATCCAATTTCTTGCTTGCGCACGTTCTTGCTGTGCGGGGCCCCCCAAATCAACGCGGGGCCCGTAGCATTTGCTACTCTTACTATATGGCTAATCCAGCACTGAATGTTACTCGCAAAGCATAAAATCTGTTGTGAAGCTAAGTGTAATCAAATTTAAGTAAATACCTAAAACATACTCAATTCAATATCTGTTATATTTTATGTATCATATGTATCAATCGTATGTATCAAGTTAAAAAATAAAGAAACTTAAACCGCAATACTTATTCAATTTAAACAAATATTGACACACCATGTCCTAAAAGAAACCACAAAACCAATAAACTTATTTATTACCAACAATATTATTTTCAATAATTCACTTACCTTAACATAAAAAGGTCCATCAAATAAATGGTCACCACAAAAAGGTCTAACCACAACCACAAGCGCATTGAAGAGCGATAAAAAAGCGTGGTGACCACAAAACCGATGGTGAATGTTCCAAATGAGCGGAATTAGGTGCACATTAGTGGCCGGGTGAAATGGGCCGCGTTTTTGCTGGCCCCACGATAATTGATTCATTTGTTTCTTGTGTCGCTTGTACCTCGTGTGGTTTGTGTATGAGGTTTTAGATTGTTAGTAGTAACGTATAAATATTTGCGGTTAGGTTTTAAAAAATAGAAGCGGGAAGATAATGCCATTTGAATTTTATATAAGAATTAATTTACTGACACATACCAAAAATATAAAAACTGAAGCTTTTTTTTAAATGAAAGATATTGTACAAAGTTACTGCTTATTTCAATTTTTTTTCAGCAGATCTTCAACGCGCTGTTTTTTGAGTAGCTCTAAAATAGACTTAGAGATATATAATATGTCTACTTGTCTTTACTTGTATACATAGCTACATACATAATATACATAATTAGTTACTGTGTAATATAATACTTTATTTATGTAAACTTGCTCCTTTTTAAATCAAATAGGTAATGGGGTTGCAACTCTTCAGTCCGGTTGGTAGTGCGGGAATAGAACATTTCCAGAGTCGTTCCGCCATAGACCATAATCACCGCGCTTGGCAGGTGACTTGGTGAGTGCAGTAAGATGGTAAGTAACCTGAAGCAGATGGATGCTAATCCATCAGGTGTATTTTTATTATCCCTTATTTGCCTCTTACGACACCAATAGGATGAAATAAGGTGGTCTATTTTATAAATCACATAGGTAAACGTAAGAAAGTAGTTTTTATTGAAATCAATTTATTTGGTACTAGCTGCGCCCCGCGGTTTTAACCGCGTTACTCTGCTCCAGTGGGGTGGAGCGTGATGTTTTGCCTATATATTAATCCAGCGTATAACCCATCCTGGTGCAAAATTTCAGCCAATTCCGTTCAGTAGTTTTGGCGTGAAAGAGTAACCAACATCTATCCATCTATACTTACAAACTTTCGCGTTTATAATATTAGGAATATACACGTTATATCTAATTGATTATCAAACAAATCAAACATATATTATTATAAAATATGTTTGATTTGTTGGTTAGGCAGTTAATAATTAATTGCCGTTAAATTATGTAAAATATAATGTTGTATAATTTATTAAATGGCAAATGTCCCTCCCTCGGGAGGAGGCCCTTTTTCAGCAACGGACGATATACGAGCATATGATAGCAAGTTAAATGCACGATGACAATGATAGCAAGTTTTTAAATGGTCATACAAACGTTTAAACTCGTGATCCATTATCCCAATGGACTTATCATTATCACGCAACTATCGCTCACTCAAGCCCTCACATATTAATCTACTGAACATTCAACAAGTGTCCAAATCCTTAAGAAAAACTATCGTCACTAAGAAAATCCGCAAACACCGATGTTAGATATAAAATCCCCATACAATCCCGTGAGGGTCGTATTCAATAAATGTTGGCAAAAACCGGCAATCAGCCACATTCGGCCGCCCAGGAGATTTGACCGCAGTTAGCGATAACCTTGTGATTATCGCTATTATTTTATATACCTACATCAGCGATATTATTGAAGGTATTACTGACAAATATGTGATATGAGTATTTGTTATATGCGCTTTTATAATCATCATGAGTGCCACGATCTGTAATAAATTGTGAGTAGCAAATTAAATTTAAAAATTGCACCAGTGTGAATAAATTTATTTCAAACTTTAATGTGTTTACATTTCTATCATCCTTCTCCTTAAAAAATAATTGTATTCGCAAACCGAAACCCACTAATATTATAAAATTTGAATGAATGGTTATGATGATGTTTGTAACTCTTGAGCAAAAACGAATAGGTACTCAAATTCGTAAAAAGATTGACTTCATAACCTGGATTAACACATAGACCATTGACCATTGCGAACCATTGAACCGGAGAAAAAATCCAGCGCTGGTTAAACCGAGGGCCGCTGTCAATGGTCATATGGCTGTCAGTAATATGACCATCATCATCATCATCATCAACAGCCCGTTGACGTCCACTGTTGAACATGGGCCTCCTCCTCCAAGGCCTCCTCTTAACAGACCTTGGCAAGCCGGGGTGGTAGAGGGATATTGCCATAATCACCACGCTTGGCAGACGGATTGGTGATCGCAGTTAGATGTAAACCTTGAGCTATAGATGCTGCTGCCCATCCATCAGCCATCATAAGGGACCTCCCTTAGTCGCCTTTTACGACACCCATGGGAAGACATGGGGTGGTCTATTCTAAGCCGGAAACCACACAGCAATAATTTGACCATTTGTCATACTTCACATTTTTATATTCAAAAACTGTGTACAATATCAATATAATGAAGCATCGATGGTATTGCCATGCCATTGCCATTGTCTACAGAGGCAATAAATCTTCATTATCATCATCAAGGACCTCCTTTCGAAGGATTGTTCTTACCATAGTAGTAACCACGCTTGGTTTATAACAGTAGCATTATGTAATAACACACACAAGGATACACTATTGCCCGCATATCTAACCCTTGTACACTATTGCTATATCGGCTTTACGTGCTTTCCGAGGCACGGAGGATAGTTCCTCAACCAACCAGACCCGGAAAATCCTAGATTTTTCACAAAGATTTTTTGTCCAGCGTGGATATCGAACTAATAATAAATCTTACTATAAATATACTCAAAAGTCAGAAAGTCCTCACAACTTTAGACATGTTCTATTGGCGCCTATCAAAGTGGCATCCATCTTGTAGTACCCACATCTTGTAATGGCCGTCCGCCCACTGTCCGTCCGACGCCGGTGTCCGCCCGCCTCAGTACTGCCCAAGTGACAGATCATTCAGGCCATGAAAACCGCGGTGACGGTTTATTCAAATAGTTTATATTGCTATTAAGAAATATCTAATCTAATCATTATAAAAACCTAAACTCCTAAATAAACCATTACCACTACCGTAATATAAGTAATGCAAGTTCAATAAAAAATAATAATAGTTTTTGTTTAAGGTCATTTAATAACAATAGTCTTCAGAACGCGAGTGAACTTACGATTTTTAATGTTTTATAATACAGTTTAAATAAAAGGTAAATTTAACTTTATGCAAATCCCTAACAATAAATTAGTCCTAGCAATTTTAATTTCAATATCTACTTGTTTCTAAATGGAACGAATCCCTAACGTCAAGTAAAGTTTTGAGAATACATTTTTATAAACTACTTACATTTTATTAACAAAAAAATAACAATTTTAGTAAGCGACAACGGATTTTAAAAAAGATTTCTTTTGAGTTTGTTGCCAGTTTATCTCAGAGTCTAGAACGGTAGTTAAAAATAGGCACTGATCAAAAGAACATGATATAAAATATTTGAAACGTGTCTATATGAATAAAGGAATATTTTTGAGTTGATTGAACGTTTCTAGTGGCCACACGTCTCGCCGCCCTGTCCATTCAGTCTTGGCCACAGTTTTATTCGTGTTATCTGATTTCCCTGTGATTTATCCCGCCACCGCCCGGGAAACAATTACCTCTCAAGTAGTTCCATTTCCCGATCATTCTTCATTGAGGATACAATAACTGTTTATTTGTGGTATATTTGAGACAGTGACTGTTCTAGGTAAATTTATAAAATTTATTTTTATTAGTTTAATTTAATTGAAAGTTATCATCATCATCATCTCGTATAACTCCACTGATGAATATGGATGTCCTACCGAGGTGGGTTTTTACCATAGGCACCACACTTGGCAGGCGGGTGGCTTGGTCATCGCAGTATTATTCAGCAGCTTTTTTTTTGGACAGACTTATGTTGTCGGCCCCGAGGTTTTTGCTACTTTACTGGGCATAAAGGCGAGCATAGCTCCAGCCTAGATAAATGGCTTAAACTCTACAAACTAAGCAACCTGCGCAAGAGGGCGTCCCCTGTGGGACTTGGACCTCGGCTCAGGGCGGTCGCTGACGGGTAGATTGAGGGATTATTGGCTTTTAGTTTATTTTATTATATTCCATTCTATTCAATTCCATTTTATTCTATAATAATCCGGTGATTGATCAGGTAAGAGCTCTGAAGCACGGGTGACAAATCACCAACTTCTTGACTTCATGCTTGACTTGTTCCTTGACAGAAAATTTGTAGTTACTTACACATTTTATTAGGAGATGAAGGCCTGTTTGATGTCGATCAAATCACCATTACTAAAGTGGCCACTACTACTACTATTTATTAATTAGCTAACACCCCCGACTTAATGCGTGAAAAATAAGAATTTTATAACCTATATCTATACAATGCAAGTTCCGTCTTAATCGGTACTACCGGTTTAGAGATAAGGAGGACAAAAAAAATCTACAGGCAAAATAAGGTATACCTTGTAAAGTTGCCTATCTACTATTGAAAGTTTATTCAAAATCGGTCCACCTGGTACTGAGATCAACCGGAATAAACAGACAGACAAATATTGTGTTAATTATGTTTGGAAATATTTTATTGTTTTTTTGTTTCTTTGCATTGAATATGTTCCGGCACTACTGGACTCCTCCTGTGGGGCTTGGACCACGGCTCAGGGTGGTCGCTAACGATGAGATTGAGGGATTATGACTTTTAGTATTTTAGGGGAGTTTTGTGCAACTGTCGCTCTACTTTACAGGGCCTCTCGGACTTCGGGTCTACGAGGGCATCGGATGGTTTTTTGCAAACTAAGGGTCAGGAGGACGAGGTGGGACGCGTCGCGTTCGCGGGCGCACTCTTCACCGGCGGGTTGGATAGAGTGGTCTCTGTGTAGTGGTGCTAGTTTCTTGCAGTCTTTTTACTGCTAGTTGGTAAGTTGTTAGTCGTCCGGGTCATCTAGGACGCCCCGAGGCCGACGGTATTTACGACGCTTTGTAGTTAAAGGCCTATAGTCGGATGCTGCGACAACCAACGGGTTTTTATCCGGGACGCCTCTTTCATCCACAGCTTGATGGAAGGCAGTTTGAGATCAGAAAAGAAGTTCCCACAGGAATGGGAGCAACTCAGGTGAAACCACGCGCCGGAATTTATACCCTTTCTACATGCATATGTATTTAGTAAAAACCAGTAATTTTTCTTTTACAAACCAACACTTAATATTCATTTATTTGTTTACTAATAGTCTCACCAACAAAAACAAAGAATCTTGACCTTACAGATCCTATACCAATTATAATTCTAGCCCTCAGGAACATAAAGACGGATGTATTATTATACTTCAGAAGCATTTGGTCGTAAGTGCCAGTTTACGATAAAGGCACATACGACGAATGTTTCCGACTTATATTGGCACATACGACCTTATACTTCTGAGCTCTGCAATTGCGAATATTTTTTTATCGGAATCAATATCTACCATTCAATGTTTGTAAGAAGTAAATATCAGGAGATCAGTAATAACTGTTTTTGTCCAGTAGCCAACTGGTTTCAGACAATAGCCGCATGGCTACCGACTGGAACGTCAACAAAAAATGTATAGTAAGTACTAATAAATAGCTCCCAAAGTATATGCCTTCGTTTTAACAGTAGATGTTGTCATGTTTGTGTAGTGATTACGTTCAATAATTTTCTGTTAAGCAATGAATATTGTTTTTCCATGGCCTGAACATGGGTCTCCTGTCGAGAGAGGGTTTTGCCATAGTCGGGTTTGTATCTGCAGTATTATGTTGTAACACACAGAGAAACGGTGCTGTCCGTTCCCTGGGATACAATTGTTATAGATGATGTCATTTAGAGTCGGGACCAAAGGCTAAACATGCATTCCGAGGCACGGAGGGTATGCTCACAACTAATCAGATCCGGAAAATCTGGATTTTTTTAGATTTTGCACAAAGATTCTTGGCCGACGTGGAGTTCGAACCCACTACCTCAGACACTTCAAGTGAGACGTAAATCGGAAATATACGGTAAATATACGGAAGCAATATTGTGTAATTCAATGTACATAATTTCATACTAAATAAAAAAAAATCTCAGAATTCAAAATTTCTTACTAAAATTATCACTACACACAGTCATGTAGATTTATACAGTTAAAGAGATGGCATATACTTTCAAAGCACCTCTTAAAGTTGCATGTCTTTATGGTGAGCGATGACTTTGCACATATTTGTAAACAAAATATTAAAACATTTACAAAATAGTAGCCGGTAGTTAGTAGCGATGGTAGATAGCCACGAAGCTATTGCTACTTCACTAGGCTTAAAGACGGGCAGGATTCTCGCTTTATAAAATGGTTTAAAACCTATAAAGCAAGCCACTTGTGTATATAAAAATTGTAAACAAGGTAATGTTAAGCAATGTTTCCCTGTATTTTATAACTTAAAACCGCTGTCACCATCCCACTTGCTAAGCAAGGTGACTATGGCAAAACCCACTTTTGTGGAAAGCCCTTGTTCTACAGTGGACGTTATACTGGCGGATAATGGCGGTGATGGTTTTATAACATCTTCATATCATATTTATAAGGTATTAGTTTATAATTATGATATTAAGTAAAGTGTGCTACGTTTATGATTGATAATTAATCATGTATTTATTCATCCCTGAGCAGCATGAGTGTTTATTATACAACTAGCATTTCGGAATAGTAATAGTATATAAGCTAAATTAAAATTTGCTACTTTTGTATAGGTATGTATTTTAGTCATTAATGTAAAATGTTGAGAATAAATAAAAAAATATATCTATTTTTTGTAAACCAAATTTGTTAATATATAGTATTTTGTGAATACCAGTGTTAGCTATGTTTGAGGCTCTATATTATGTCGCAGCCATCTAGTTAAATAAGCCACATGGGACGGCTAGCCCGTTAATTGAACGCCGACATTCAATGAAATAGCTAAAGGTCAACTACGTAGTGAACCGCGGAATATAACTTTCAAAAATTTGGATGAACGTCTTTGGCC
Organism: Nycteola revayana; assembly: GCA_947037095.2. NCBI lineage: Eukaryota > Metazoa > Arthropoda > Insecta > Lepidoptera > Nolidae > Nycteola > Nycteola revayana. Next base: position 10,578,939 of record OX344840.2, read on the forward strand.
GTTTTATTGAATGATATATAGGTTAGGTTGAAGGTAAATTTAAATTGTGGTTGTGGTTTAAGGTAAATTTAAATCACCTGCCTAATTTCACTGCTAGCTATAAGCCAATCTAGTTAAAAGTTAAGTGATGTTAGTTCAATCAACGGTTAGCATTCAATTAAATGTCGGCGTTTAGTTAACAAGGTAGCATTTCAATTAAATGGCTGATTTAACTTGATTTTTGTGACATATACACTAAATTGAGCGAATGAAAATAAACTATTTCCTTTGGAAATTTCCTTGGAATTCCTATGGAATTTCCATAAAAAATAAACAAATATAACCTTTATAAGCACCTTATAAAAGCAGAAGCTAAATTAGCAACATTGTTAGTTTATGAAGAGGCTATGAAAGATATAAATGGGTATTTTGATCAGGTGGTCGATCTACAACTGAACAATAAGTGATCGACTGACCATTAGTTTTAACTATGTGATGAGCACTGTTCACTTTCTTAAGCACCGTATATATTAGATCTGTGAAGAGAATATTGAGACGAATGGTATGTAAAAAAAAAACAGTTTTGAACTTTGTTATTTCTTTAAACTTCATAATTCATTTTATTTTTATTGAATTGTTTTACTATAATATAATTATTTATTATTATATTAGCACTAATTAACCAAAAACTGAATAACAAAAATAATGTGTTTATCCGTCAAACAGTGTTAATTAATATGTTTGTATTTCATCGCTTTCATCATTTAAAATATAACAGTAGGTACACTCCCACAAAAAAAAATTGACGAAGGATTCAGAAGTTTGGCACTTTTGTGACTTTCTTTGAATATCGGTGTGAAAATTAAAAAATACAATATCTGACACATTCGATTGTAATTTCAATTAGCAGGCATATACATTCTAATAAATGACAACGTTGTATCTAGATGTTATTGTTTTAACAACATCACTACAAATTATAATAAAAGTCGCTTCCCGCTGTCCATCTTTCCCTATATATACGCAACGGAATGTGCTGCGTTTTTTTTAAATAGATAAAGTCATTCAAGACAAAGGGTTTATATGTATCATACATTGAACCCGTGCGAAGCCGATGCGAGTCACTAGTTTTTACCAATAAATGTACTGTAAGCTGTAGTTGATCTAAACAATGCACAAACAAGATAATATTTCAGCTAAAATATTAAAGCTCAAAGTTCATTCACTCACCACCGGACAGTGTAAAATACATCTAACAAATTCATTCGATCTACGATAAGATCTCGGCGTGTCGAATAATTACTACTTTATATTGTACACTCATTGATAGATGTTTGCTACTGGGCCTCTTGTTATTATAATATAGATGATCGATTATTATTTATTATTACATTTTATCGTTGATTGAAATTGGAGGAAGGTAGGCAGGTTTGAGTGGGGCGTCAATAATTGTGTATAAGTTAATCGAGTACTGCAGGTAATAGCGCTTTTTATGCTTGTAAAGATATTAGTTTTTGTTTGTTTGCTTTTTTATGACTACTTGCCGTGTGGTTTCCGCCATAGAATAGAACAGCCCATGTCTTGTCATGGGTGCCGAAGGAGGCTGCTAAGGGACATAGGTGCAGTTGATGGATGGGCAGGAACATCTATCAGGACAATATCACGGACCTCGGCATGCTAGGGTTGCTAAGGGCAACAACCCTTGCTTGCCAAGGTTCATGTTCAGCAGTGGATGTAAACTTGCTGTTGGAGAAATGTGTACCTAGTCACAAACACTACCATGAATATTACCAATTATACTGTGAATAGAATGTTCACGGGTATTAACTATCCTACTATGTACCTAAATGCGAAAGTTTGTATTTGTGTGTTTGTTACTCTTTCATGCAAAAACAACGAAATGGATTTGGCTGAAATTTTGCACGTGGATAGTTTATAGGCTGGATTAACACATAGGCACATTACGCTCCGACCCACTGAAGAAGAGTGACGCGGGTAAAACCGCGGGGCGCAGCTAGTAAGTAATAATTATATTTATTACTAGCTTCCCGCGCGCAGTTTTACCCACGTAACTCCAGTTCCCGTGGGAACTTCATGATCAAATATAGTCACTCAGCGTGATTGTAGCTTTCGCATGGTGACATAATTTTTGAAATCGGCTCAGTAATTTATGAGTTTATTCATTACAAACAAACACACAACAACACAAATCTTTCCTCTTTATAATATTAGTATAGAAGTATAGATAATTAAAGTGGTATTAATTCGTCAAACTAATTACCACATAAATATCGTCGTATCACATGTGTATGAATGTACAATTGTTCATAATCTACAGTAATCGCTTATCATGTCTATGTGTTTGCCTTATCTATCTAAAGCTTACCGTTATTACATAATTATAAATTTTATGTCGTGTCAAAGCATTAGAGTTAAGGGCTGGTTAGTAGGTTAGTAAATATACCAAGCATTAGAGTTAAGGACTGGCTGAAGCTTAACCTATATATTTTACTATAATATATATTTACTATAAACTAAATACTTTATTAAATGAAATAGAATTATAATTTTAAAAGTATAAAGTTTATAGAAAAAATTCACGATATCGAATCTCAGACAGTCGCCAGCAATACAAATAAATAAACTAGAATAGTTTGATTTTCTCTCGTGGCAATCCTTCAATAATCTGGTCAACCCTTTTTTTTTACTTTTTTTGTTGTCCGGGGGAAAATACGTTTACGCATTCCCACCGCCGCTGCAGCGAATTCGCGCGCTGGCGGTGGGATATGTGGGACTCGCCCTCTCCATAGCGTGGTATGTTAACTCATACCACGAGGAGAGGACCCTATACCACTGAAAACCCCAGGACACTCCTTCGATCCGCCGTTAATCTGTTCAACCCTACAATACATATCATCTTCCAATACATCAGCTGCCATATTCTCGTACCCCATAACAAATCCCACGCGTGGACCTTTATGACTCAACAACAAACACAATGGACATCCAAGTCATTGTTTTACGCTTTCTCTAACCTTTACTACTGGAAAAAAAACACTGTCATATGTCACTGCTCCTTGCGTGATGCGTGGGCGCAGGAAATGAATTGACAATTAATGATACTGTGTATAAAAGTGCTGATCTTTTTTGTAATAATGTAACTTCTAAATGATGATATACCTAAAAGACAATAAACTGCGCAATTTAAAAGAGTTTTCCCAATACTGTACCTAATATTTTTTTTATCAGGCGCGTTATAACGCTTTTATATGGCTATGATAAAAAATTGCTCTGTATTCTACAGAGCTGGGTTTATAGTAATAACTTTTAGTAATAACTGAATGTCTTAGAACATTTCCAAAAATTATTGTAAGCAAGATGAAAAGTCACTAAGACAGTAGTCAGGGACCAGGACTTACTTATACATGAACATTTACCTTTTATGTAAGACTTAATTGTAAGCATTTTTAACACAACATAGCACATTCAAATTATTCTTAGCACTGGAATAAAATTCCATACTAACACACATGGCAACCGCCGCGCCGTAGCGTAGGGTATTTGGCTCGCTTTATGTGTCGAAGATCGTGGGTTCCATCTCCACGCCGGACAAGAAATCTTTATTTAGATTCTCTGATTTCTTTCCGGGTCTGGTTGGTTGAGGGACTAACCTCCGTCGGCAAGCACGTAAAGCCGTTGGTCCCGATTGTTATAACATCATCTATAACAATCGTATACCAGAGAAAGGTCAGCATCGTTTCTTTGTATGTTACAACATAATACTGCGGTCACCAACCCGCCTGGAAGGGACTATGGCAAAAACCCTCCCCCTGAAGGAGGCATTTGTTGATCAGTGGACGTTGTACGGGCTGATGATGATGATCATGATACATCGCTTTCATAATTTTTAGACGACAAATGGCCAACGAGAATCTAGACATCAGATCAAGGCAATCTGTAGATACTTAGTCATTCTTTTTTATAGTAAATAGTTTTCATAAATTAGCAAATATATTAATACAACACTAAATATCTATTGAGGATAAGCCAGCGATTCAAATACAGTATTAAAATAAATTGTAAAACAATATTATCATCATCATTTATAATTATCCAATGTATCGATAGTTGGAATCGAGTTCTGAGTAATTATGGTGTTTAGTTTCAAGATATTAGTTACAATTTATGTACTAGTCTGTACTTAGTACATAGTAATCAGTTGTTGGTAACAACCTTCACTTACTTAGGTGTTGACAGCCTCGCAGACCAACTGGTTGTGATTGTACATCTTATACTTGAGGTTCGATTCCTAAATGAAAATCTTTATTTCTATTTATTTATTTCATTTCTTTTTTTTTTTGTGTGTAATTAGCTACTTTTTTTTTGTATATAAATATGTTTAAATTTTTCCTTGTTTGTAAATACCAAGGTGATGAATCCTACTAATATTATAAACGTGAAAGTTTGTAAGTATGGATGGGTGGATGTTTGTTACTCTTTCACGCCAAAACTACTGAACAGAATTGTCTGAAATTGCACCGGGATAGGTTATGTACGGTGGATTAACTTATAGGTTACAAAACATCACGCTGCGACTCACTGGAGCAGAGTTACGCGGGTAAAACCGCAGGGCGCAGCTAGTATTGTATATTTATTTAATATAATTACAATTTAATTTAAAATACAACCATAAATGTCGCTGAAAGCATTACAGATTATTTTATTTAAATAACAATGTGTTGCATAAACCAGCATTAATTTTTCTCAATACTTGGAATCCTTAATCGATACCCATATTGTAACTTATTTGTGTACCAAGTGTCATCTATATATTGTTCTTGTTCTAGTTCTGCCAAGTGTTATGACTATGGCAAATACCCTCCTCCGGGTGGAGGCCCATGTTCAGCAGTGGACGTTAAATGGGCTGATGATGTGATAATAATTGTCTCATTCTCTTTAAAAATATACTTAAGCATATCTGTAAAGAGAATGAGACAATAATAATTATTATTAAGATTATGAGATTTATCTCAGACCAAATATAGAGTATATACCTACGGAGTGCTGCGTGTACATTAATAACTTATATACACATGTGTACCAAATCTATGCCTTACCTTGTCAGTCGATCTGTCGCATCGTCAGGTACTTGATGTCATAACAAACTTCTTTATTTGTTAACAAAAAATGGCAAATTATGCCATGAAAGGGTGTACAAAATAGTACAAATCAATGCTCAACGTTATTTTTTTAATATTGGCGTACTGTGAAAAATCATAGCAACCATGTTAATACACAAAAAAACCTGCTTCAGTGCATTGCCTTTACTTTTTCAATATTTATTTTATGTTTAATTTTAAAATAAAATAAAATCCAGCCAAGTGCGAATCCGACTCGCGCACGAAGGGTTCCGTACCATTTTCAAGTGCCTACCTGTTGGTGTCCTGCCTGTTGTTGACACTGTACAAAAAAGGGCAAAATAAAAAAGTGTGTTGCATGGGAGCCCCCTTTCATTTTTTTTTTACTATTTGTTGTTATGGCGGCAATAGAAATACATCATCTGTGAAAATTTCAACTGTCTAGCTATTGCGGTTCTTGAGGTAAAGCCTGGTGACGGATAGACAGCGAAGTCTTAGTAATAGGGTCTTGTTGTTACCCTTTGGGTACGAAACCCTATAAATGATAAAAACTTCAAGTCTTTGAGGCTACTTCTAGAATAGAGTACTTCAATTCGCTCAAGAGTATCTTAATGCGGGGGAGTTCTTAAGTCGTCCTTTATCTGAGAGGCGATATCGTAGCGAGATCGTGACGGCCTTCAACACGACTCTTGTTCCTTGTTCCAGTGTCAAGCGGTGATGTATGGCATCACGATTAAAACAGATCCATTATAAGATTGCAATAATTATAACGTTCTAAATAATACTAAGTAAATATGTTTGTAATTGGCCAGAGTTTTTCTAATCTACGATAAAAGTTGACAACCTCCGTAGCGCAGCGGTATTTGGCTCGCTTTAAATCTCGGATGTCGTGGGTTCGATCCCCACGACGGACAGGAAATCTTTGTGTAAATTCTAAGATTTCTTTCCGGGTCTGGTTGGTTGAGGGACTACCCTCCGTGCCTCGGAAAGCACGTTAAGCCATTGGTCCCGATTGTTGTAGCATCATCTTTAATAATCGTATATCAAGGAATGGGCAGCAGCGTTTCCTTGTGAGGTACAACATAATACTGCGGTCACCAACCCGCCTGCCAAGCGTGGTTACTATGGCAAATACCCTCCCTCGGGAGGAGGCCCATGTTTAGCAGTGGACGTTATACGGGCTACTGATGATGATGAATAAAAGTTGTAAAGCAGCCGTAGCCGGCCTCGGCCTTGTGATCTTGTGGTGGTTTGATAACCACCCATTGCACTATCAATGTGAACCCACTCGTAACACAAGCATTTTAGTTTATCACGAGGGGTTAACAAGAATACTAGTAGACTGTAAAACTCTGCTAGTAATCTGTAAATAAAAAAAAACAATTGGGCCTGTCGTTAACATACGTTGTCATGCCAGCGATCACCAATCTGCCTTTGGTGGCAATTGCAGTTAGATGCTAAATAACAATAATCTATTCTAAGCCAGAAGCCACATGACAAAATGAACGCCATTGCAATTTAACCATAGTATTACAAAGTTCAATATAGATTATCAATTTTAAAATACCAAATTCTTCGCTAAAAAAAATTAAAATATTCTCTTTTTTCAATTCCAATATCTATGTTATGATCCAACTCACATTTATACCAGCGATGTTATCAACTCATAGAAAGCAACAAGCAAACGTATTTGACACTTAACCCTCCAAAGGTTAACGGGAACGTTAAAACCCGCAAAGATATGGAATGTAGGTAAACTGGCGCTTTTAGTTGTAGAAATGGCGTGTACCGTTTGACTCGAGTGATTACGACCCACACGCGAAGAGTATTAAAATTTGCTACTGATTAGGTTTATGTTTGCCGTTAATATTAACACAGATTATACAAGTTAAGTACCTCATAAGTCTAGCTGCTGGAATTATGTTATAATATAAATTAAGGGTTAATATTTAATTATAAATGTTAATATATGACTGCTTGGGTGGTTCAGCTGTTATGGTACGGTGATACGTCTGTGTTAAAGTGCTGTAGATTCATAACAGCCATACATCTAAAAATTAATTATACAATCCGCTTAAGCAATTATCTTTGCCAACATATTTTTTTTTATTATTAATGTCATTGTGATTTTACGTAAATGCTTGTTCTAAAATTAAACGTCAAAAAACACAGATACACACTTTTGACGTTTAATTTCAGAAATCAATTTGAAGTTATAAATTACGTTTTAATTTTGAAATTATTTTTTTAGCTGGCTGAATATATTATACCATTTATAACGACGTCATGTACCGTACCAATATGCATTTTTGGTGAATAAATGCATTCAAAATATTCTTCAAAAATATCATACATACGGAATTATTCATTTCATTTATCCACCACACATTAGGAATCTGCATTTCCTAAAATGGCGCACTTTAGCTATCTGATCAGCATTGAACGTCAGAATCCATTTTGCAAATGACGATGTTTTATGTATTTATGTAAATAAACGACCAATCAGAACAAAAACCATTATCGAATGTCATTGCGTGTCAATTGCTCAAATATCCGCAGTTCATATCGAATCGGACGGTGTCCGAAACGCAGACGGTGGGAAATACGAGCTAGAGATGGAAAAACGAAATAACCGCGTAAATCCAAAAGCCATGCTGATATTAACAATTCCAATGAAGCTTTCAGATCCGAGTGTGTAATTTTAGATATTTTGATGGGCACTTATAAATAAAACATAGGTAGTGATGGGTTAAACTAAAGTTCGCTCTAATTTCGATGCGCGACTATTTGCTTGTATTATATAGACCTGTCAATATTAATTGGTTTCTAAAATAGTTCCAATAAAATTTATATAATTTTATTCGCAATTAGGGGCTCAGAGCCCGCAGGACAGGAACATCTGCTAACGATTATTTAAAAATAAATGCTCAATTGTATCGTGTAAGTGCACTTAGGGTCTTTAACTCATAGTTGTAGGTATTTGTAAACCTATAGACAATATTTGTAGTACATGTTTCTATAATATATGAAATAGTAGCTAGTAGTCCGTAGGAACTTCGTAATTAATCATATCCTATAGTCGTCCTCGATAAATGGGCTAACTAAAACACTGAGATATTTTTTTCAAATTGGTCTATTAGTTCTTGAAATTAGCGCGTTGAAGCAAACAAACAAACTCTTCAGCTTTATATATTAGTATAAAGTGTAGATTTTTACTGGGAGCCAACAGCTTCGGAGCATTTACAAACTCGTCCATTGAAAAATGATATATGAAAATTCGTTACTTTTTTAGTTGACCGCATGCTAAAACAGAAGCAGTCGCGGCTTTGATAGAGTACCTACTTTAATTAATAATACTACTCTTTGAAGAAATAACAGGGAATAGATCAAAAATACCCAAAATATTAGTTATTCATCCAAAACTTATAAAGTATGCTACTTCAGAAACAATTGCTCCAATGAATAATCCAATCATCAAAACATATTTAAACGCTTTTTCCGATGTACAGTTCTTGCTGTGAATTCTACTCTATATACTTAACGGGTGTTATGAAGTTGTAATTTGAATGTAGCAAAAAGGAAAAAGTCGGTTGGAGCTGTATCTAGAGAACAAGGTGGTTGCTCGATGGTATTTGTAAAATTATTGTTCAAAAATTCGTCTACAATTATGGCATTGTGCGAAGGTCCATTATTGTGGTGCAAAATTCAAAAATGTCGTTTCTCCTTTTTCGTCAAATGTGTTCTCTTAAACACCGCATAGCGTCTAAATTTTTTGTTTTTATTTACCATTTACTTTAATAAATATTCTATGTGTCTTAGTTATATTCCTTTAATGTATTGAATAATTTGGTTGACCAACGTTTCCTTAGACTAGGACATACTAGTATCTGCTTATGTGTAAAAAATACTTATAAGTAACCTTAAACAACATCCCACCATCATCATCATTTCTGCCGTAGGATGTTCACTGCTGGACACAGGCCTCCCTCATAGATCTTCAGTTACTTTACCAGGTCATCCGTCCATCTAGTTGTTACACGTCTTACCCTACGCTGCGCTTGCCGATTCGCGGTCTCCATCCAAGAACTTTTCGGCCCCAACAGTCATCTGTTCTCCATCCTTCACATCTCACATCCCATCATATCGAGGGGTGAAAGGCTATTTGTTTGAAGCGACATTTTGGACGATATGGAGTTATATACATATTCGGATTCAGCGAATTTTTCTGCGTCGTCTGAGCCGGGTTTCGTACAATTCTGAGCACTTTTATGGCGCTTAAAACAATGCCATTTTAGTGCTTAATTCTCAAACATGATGTATGATCAGACTTCAAATTTGCCATATTTTTTTAGTATATCATTTAAGCTGTATACAAAAACAGAGAATCGGATCATAAGCCGTTATTCCCTTCCTAAAATTTTAGTTCGATGGCAGATAAATCGTTTTTCGATGTAGCTATCTTTAGATGAAAAGTCCCTTCAAACATTTTGCTTACGACTACTTACTCTGTGCAATGTCGCTTCAACCAATTTGCCGTCAGCCAAATTCATTAAGACATGTCGTCGGTTCAACCCTTTCGCTACAACTGTTTTTCACTCTGTTTAGAACAACCAAGTTATATAACTCCTTTCAAAATCTGAGACATCAAACAACTCTTTAAGAATGTTCATCGTTGCTTAAGCCAACTCTCCTGAACCGTTAACAAAATCCAAAACCCAAACCCAAATTGGTAGTAAAACAAAATAGCCTATTCCTATTATTATTGAGTAACGTCGATTCAATCATTTTGCTTTCTCCTGCATAAGTACTGTAAAGTCACTTAAACCATTTTGCCTGCTGCTGATTAGTGACAATGTTGGAAGTTGAATCATTTTTCTTTACTCTAAAAATAAGGCGATACAGATCATTTTGTATTAAGCGACAATTTATCTTATACTCATAACTGTTTTTTAATTGAAAATTATACCAAAACATTCAGGGATTTTTTTTCAATAAAAATTTGCGATCCCCATTATAGAAAGAGCACTAGTTTTTTCATAACGATTTTTTTTCCAAATTTTGAATCTTTAAATGGCTCTCCTGTAAAGTTCGTAAAATGTCGCTTCAAACAAATAGCCTTTCACCCCTCGATATGTTCTAACATAAAGTAATTTAATATATGTATCTACTTATATAATAATAACTTCTTCATCAATTACATTTCTAAATCTTTGTCTCAATATATGATTAGTGATATCTAGTACTTCATTAAAATATCGTGTAAAAAAACAAATAAAATATTTGAATGGCGCGAGTTAATAACACTTTCACATAATGGAAATGAAAACAAATAAAAGCATTCATTAAATGGATAGTTACGGTACAAGCTATAACGTGGACAAATTACTGCAGCACTGGTATATTAGTAGGCGCATTTGACTGTAGCACGCGTGGAATTAAATTACTATATTTAACTTAAAATAAAATATATATATATACTGTTATTAACTGTTATCCTTGACTTTGGTTTTAGAACATCAATTGAAATTAATAAATAAAATGTTATATACAAGAATAACAAACGTACTTTTCCAGGCCATAAGACTGATGGTCGTAAGGGCGTGATATTTTGCAGACCTAAATGGTTACCTAAAGACCTAAAGACCTAAAGGTTTAATCCAGCTTATAAACTATCTGCGTGCAAACTTCCAGCCAAATCCATTCAGTAGATTTTGCGTGAAAGATTAACAAACATACATCCACACATACCTACAAACTTTCGCCTTTATAATATAAGTAGGAAAATGTTCGGCAAACTAGCATATAGTAGTCACGATGGAACCGATTCCCTGAGCTTAATCAAGCACATAAATACAACATTAGTAATCAATATTATTCGAATGTGGTACTCTATACGTAATATGGATGAACTTACTCAGTCGAGCAGCTCATTGCTCTCAAAATAATGCACAATATATACACAAGAGTCTTTTTCATAAATGAAAAGTTGTGTATGGTAAATTCGCAACTTTTCATTTATGAAAAAGACTCTTGTGTATATATTGTGCATTATTCGTAATTACTACATTTGCAAGAAGTTGTTAGATATATATGTCTCACAAATATTATAAACGCGACAATTTGTTTGTATGGATGTTTGTCCTATCCAGCTTGCTGATGTTTTAGCTAGGTATCGTTTATAAGCTGCTGAACATGGGCCTCCCCTCCAGGAAGGGTTTCGCATAGTCACCATCTCACCACGCTAGCAGCGGGTACCATAACCGCAGTATTATCATTACATAGAATAAAGCAAAGTCACTTCTCGCTGTCTGTCTGTACCTATGTATGTTTAGATCGTTACCTACGATCTGCCCGTACGATTGCTATAGATCATGTTATAACAATAGAGATCAACGGTTTAACGTGCTTTCCTAGACACGGAGAGTTGTCTTTCAACCAACCAGAACCGAAAAGATATCTTCTATTTTACAAATTAACATATAGGCTATTTGCGAACAAAACCGTAAGGTGTAGAGTGCACGATTTAATTAAATAGCTAGTACATATATTTAATTGAAATAGTTACACAATTAGCAGTAACAATTAATTTAAGTGCTGAAATAAAAACTATCAAGTGGCTCATTTTTTTTTCTGTAATAGGCCTCTATATCTTTATTAACGGTTGAAGGGTTAACAGAGCTATGCGCAATAAACGGAATGGAATAGTTAACCCTGCAGCGGTCTTCACACTCAGTTTAATTTAGTTAACTGTTTCGTTGCGCCCCGAGCGATGCAACGGTGACTGGGGAAAGGGTTAAATAGTGTTGTTTAATTAAAATATCGATATTTTTAATTGATGCACTATTAGGTATATACCGTACTAGCTACCGCGCGCGGTTTCACCAGCGTATTATACAAAGTTTGTTTACTGATTTTGTGGGTTAGATCTCCAAATAGATGACAGAGAGATAATTTGTGAGGTCCATGGATAATGGTTTGAAATAATAATAAGGATATGTATAGTGTCCGGGATTTTCACAATTCACGGACACATACATTGCTATTTTTTTTATGAACACCAAATGTTCTGTGCAGGTTACCTACTTCGTTTGTCATTTAATAATTCTGGAGCTTTTGCATAAAGGGAAGACCTTCATGGAGTAAAGTAGAAAAAGTGTCATGGCGGACATAAATGTCTGTCGGTAATTTAAATTATGACACTGCCTGTATCTTTCAATATGAATTAAAGGTGATAAATAAATATTTGTGAATTTTACAAAAGATTGATAACTCGTGTATACTATTCGATAAATCATCAGTGTCCCATCCCTATCATCTCTCGTTTTCATCGCAAGCTAATATATATAGGGCGCACCCCCGCCTATATTTAAAAGCTTATAATCGCGCGATGAAGTGTTGCCAGCGTTGATTAATCACGACAGAATTCCGCGACTCGGAGCAAATTATTGAGGCTAGCAACACCAGTTTGTTAGGAGCTCAACGGATCAAATTAAGAAATTAACAGGTTTGTTTTGTTCAGTTGTGTTTATTTGGTTTCAGGAATATTTATTTTTATGTTTAATAAATATGTGACAAACAGATGAAAAGACAATTGTTTACTTTTCTAGATGTACTTGGATGCACTTTAGTTTTTTTGTTTTCGTGCTGTAGGTACGAGTCGTTGAATTTCGTAGAACAATGGGTCTTAATCCTTTAAATTAGTATACAAATGACATACCTAATTACCTACTAGTATTTTAACAGCCTCCGTAGGTAAGCAGTACCTGTCTCGCTTTAATTCTGGGAGGTTTTGGGTTCGATCCCCATGCTGGACAAGAAAATCTTTGTGTCCAAGACTCTTTCCGGGTCTGGTTGGTTAAGGAACTACCCTCCTTGCCTCGGAAGAAACGTTAAGCTGTTGTTCCCGATTGTTATAACATCATGTATAAGAAGCGTCATACTAGGGAATGGACAGCAGCGTTGGCAAGGCGAGACTGATGCCGCTACGCTACGGAGGTTGTCAATATGCGTGATCGAATCAGAAATGAAGAGATCCTCAGGAGTACGAAGGTCGCTGACATAGCTCAACGGATTAGCAAGCTGAAGAGGCAATGGGCAGGCACGTAGCTTGAATAACATGACGGCCGATGGAGCAGAACGGTTCTCGATTGAATACCACGAAATAGCAAACGCAGCATGGTAGACCGCCTGCACGATGGACCGATGACCTCATAAAGACCGCTAGCAACCGTTCCCTCTGGAAATCGAAGGGGGAGGCCTATGTTCAGCAGTGGATGACAACAGGCTGCTGATGATGATATTTGTAACCATCCAGACTCTTGTCCGCTAAGCCGCTTAGCTTTTTATCGAAGATATTTTATCTACCATCCACTTAAGGGAATAGAAACTTACGTGTGGTAAATGTTAATCGAACAACCACACAAAAAAAAATGCAAAAAAAATATTAATCCAAAAAAATGTATATCATAAGCCAGTCACTTCCTTCCACTAAATCATATGAAAATAACAACTGCATTTTTTTGCGATTAACCACGCACGAATACCTTCTTCACTCATGCAAAGACAAAACAAAACATTTTTTTTTTTCAATCAATTATTACTTGAACTCTCGTGAACTTGTTATTTCTTGTGTCCCTTTCGTACCTAAAAATAGAACCCAATACATTTCACAAATCGAAAATTTAATTAACTTAACGATAGGTATTAACCTCCGTTCAATTACCTAACAATAATGAAACAGGTATCGAACCTTGCACCTGCCTGCAAGTTACTATATAAAGGAACGTTTGATAAAATCAATCGGGCTGTCACATCGAGCGGGCGGCCATTAAACCTGTTGGCTCTTGTAGCTACCGAATTGATTATGAATAGAGATGATCCAGCAAACTCACAGTGTATTCTCACTGGCTTCTCACTGCAAACTGACAGGCTAGCTAAGGGGTTAGGACCACGGCTCTAGTATAACATTCCTTTGTTTCTGCCCGTCCCTAAAAGTGAGAAAGGCATGACATTTTATATGTGTTATGTACTCGTATGTATGGTTATTCATACTGTAGTAAATTGATATAAATTACAATTTTATATCACGATTTTCCAATAGTTGGTTCTATATATTATCTCACAGCCGTGCTTTGCTTACCAATTTAGGGATTACTGCTGTAGTATCCATGTTAAACAATTATGTAATAGTATTGTTATTTACTATCGAATTATTCTGATACAATAGTAAATAGCGATACTATTGTATCACAATAATTCGGTCTGTTTACAATCGTATACCTCTAGGTACTAATAAAGTTTTTTTTTTTTTTAATGAGATAACACTACAGTGATCCATTTTGTTAGTATCATGAACTTACGCACTATATTAGTACACAATTTAAATAATACATTAAAATACACACAAATAATAAATCATACAATAGCTCAGTCATGGACATTTGGTCATTTGTTTGTTTCACATGAATCATGGAGCAATGATTCACATACCCACAGTCAAACCTATTTGCAAACACATTCAGGATGATGTTGGGACCAGCCCGGACCCTGCGCGGCAGAGAAGTAGGTACACAGTTTCCTCATGGTTGTGTAATAACAATTAACAATCAATCATTTTTACCACACCATATACGGACTAACAACCGTTTACCAGGGAACGGGCAGCAGCGTTTCCCTGTGTGTTACAACATAATACTGCGGTCGCTAATCCGCCTCCCAAGACTGGTGGCAAAATGGCAAATACCCTCCCTCGGGAAGAGGCCAATGTTCAGCAGTGGACGTTATGCAAGCTGATGATGATGTTGACGCTTATGTAGATTAACTCTATTTTGCAAAAACTAATAAGTCACATGATAATAATATATGACACAGAAAAACCGGTAGATAATGCCAGAAATAATATAAATCAATCATAGAGCAATTATAACAAGATATTTCCATATCGACAAATACGTTAAACAACGCATTAATTCACAAACAAGTTTGCAGATTTCCTCATTAAACTTTACTGTTTGATATTCGATAGATATCCTGTGGATATTTTCCAATAAATTGCTTTAACCAAGTTTTATGGTAGTTATCTTGTTGATGTAATGATATTTTCCTTCAATGATAATTTGTTTAACTTTGTTGTGACATGAGACCTTATTAAGACATCATAGTTTATAATTATGTTGTTTTAAGAAAGTATTCCTTTAATATTTACGGAAGTCTAGCGGTAGAAGTCTTGTTTAAGTGATGGAGGTAATGGGTTTGTTAAGATGAAGCATTATCCTACACGCATGGAAAATCCATGATATTTGTTAACAGTAACGCGCAATTTCACTTATGTAGTTCCAATGGGAACTGGATAATTAAATATAGTCTAAGTTACTCCTAGATAATGTAGATTTCCACTTATGAAATACTAGCTGTGCCCCGCGGTTTTACCCGCGTTACTCTGCTCCAGTGGGTCGGAGCGTGGAGTTTTTGAGCCTATATGTTAATCCAGCGTATAATCTATCCCGGTGCAAAATTTCAGCTAATTCCGTTCAGTCGTTTTGGCGTGAAAGAGTAACAAACATCCATCCATCCATACTTACAAACTTTCGCGTTTATAAACTAATAATAGTAGGATTTTTTTTAAATCGGTCTCGTAGTTTCGGAGTCCAACAATCAAGCCCTTCTTCTTAATATTATAATTATTTTATGAAATAAAAATTGAAAAAATAAAAAATGTGGTTATTAAAAAAAATAAACCTATGATATAAACTACAGAGCAGTTAGTTGGCAGATAATAGTATATATTAAGTGGCCGTAGCCCAAGACCCTTAGAGCGTCGGACTCGTGATCTTGTGGTCACCGATTCGATCCCCACCCATTGCACTACTGACGTGAACCCACTCGTAACAAAAGCATTTTAGCTTAGCACGGGGGGTTAACAATATTACTAGAAGACTGCTTAACTCTGCTAGTAATCTTTAAGAAAAAAAACAAGGTTGATCAAACGAAAATTAAACCAATTAATTCCTTCTGTGGATCAACAAATTCCTAAAACCGTGAAACTGCACATTATACCCAAAAATGGGTTCTCCTTTCGGCCAACCGTCCGCCGAAGGGCAGAAGATGTCCGAGGTAACGTAATGGCTGCCGATAATATCAACTAACGTATCGATAAATTTACCGGACTAACTACCGAGTAATTCTTTAAAGCAATTTGTATTATTATTTTAGTGACCACCTGCAAAGGTTGAACAAAGAAATTGCGCTAAAGGATGGAGTTAGGTAGCTATACTTCCTTCGTTGCCGAAGCTTATAGGATGTGAGTCTTTTATTATTTATGGTTTACTATTACAAGTAGGGCATTGATAATAATCTATACTAACACACTCCGTAGCGTAGAGGTATTTGGCTGGCTTTAAATCGTAGTAATCGAGGTCGTGGGTTCGATCCCCACGCCGGATAGGAAATCTTTGTGTAAATTTTAAGATTTTATTCCGGGTCTGGTTCGTTGAGGGACTACCCTCCGTGCCTCGAAAATCACGTTAAGCCGTTGATCCCGATTGTCGTAACATCATAAGATAGGATACGATTATTAAATCGTATATCAAAGAATGACTAGCAGCGTTTCATACTACGGTCACTAACTCGCCTGACAAGCGAGGTGACTATGTAAATACACTCCCCGGGAGGAGGATTTTTACGCAAATACATATGCACTTTCTATTCCTTTACTCTCACAATCCGGTGGAACGGTTCTACTGACACGAACGGTGAAAGATCTGGTGCAGACTCAGGTGAAACTCCGCCAACTTTTAGACCTCGGTCTGGTACTTAGATATAAAATAGAAGATCGAACCCCGAACCTCTTTAATTACGGTCGAACATGTACCGAGACAATAAGAGCAACACAAATGATTCATTTGGTACCTACATTTTTCTCCATTAAAAATTGTAAAATATACTTATATAAAAAAATTGCATATCAATAAAATGAAGAGAACTCAGTACACGAGTGCACCTCGCTTGGTAAACTAGTGCATTGTTTCGCTTCGGTATCGTCGCGTCCAAAGTCAACAGGGTGCCATACAAAGGCATTTATTGTACGAATTTTACGCTTCCACGTGGGGTCTAGTGTAAAAGGTATTGGGGGTTTTGATACTTGGTCAGGAATAAAAAAGCTAGTAGAGGTACAATAATATTACAGATTCGATTTGTAAACAATTTTTTAAATATAATATGTAGTAATTGTTTCATTGCATGTGGTGCAAATTATATCGTACAAAGGTCGAGAAATCTAAGAATTTTCTTAAATAAAAAAAGCTTGAAATATTTTTAAATTACCGATAAAATTTTATCGATCTATTAACTTTCTATCATATCCAAAATTACAGATAACTTCCATTTTAATTTATTTTAATGTACAATCTAAACTCATTTGATTACTTTAAAATTAAAATTAAATTTGTAAAAATGATAGTTAAAATATGAAGTATCAAACCGTCCCAAATCCACTACCCACCATCCCTTTACAGCCACAGACCGCGGAGCGAAACTGAAGGGTTGCATCACCACATTCCCCACGCACAATTTTGACACGCTTGTCTCCGCAACCCCCCCAAATCTATATGCCACAGACTAAAAATATTCCTTGCAACATCTGAACCTACTGTGAAAATCATCTCCTTTTTTAATGACAGTCAACAAACTGTGGCACAAAAAACTCGATTTAAAATTTCACCCTTTATATCGAAGGGTGAAATATATTTTTTTAAATCAACAATAGAGACGGATAACTAGTTTGTAGTGTAAACAAATTGGTATTATTGTAACTTTTGCGAAGTCAGTGGTTTTGTATGAGATCAGTCAATATTTATGCCGCATTAAAATATTTTGAATATATATGCATCCTTTTTTATTATAATGTAGTGACTCCTCAATTACGGTATGTTTTGTCATATGAGATCAACGTCATCATTTTGATATCTTCATCTACATATACAAAAGGCAACTTTTATTCATCATCATCAGTACAGTATTATGTTGTACCACACAAGGAAACGCTGCTACCCGTTCCTAGATATACGATTATTATAGATGATGTTATAACAATCGGGACTAACGGTTTTTCGTGCTTTCCACCCCGGAACGAAATCTAAGGAATTCACAAAAAGATTTCCTGCGAAAATATTTCCTTCAATTATACTGTAACAATTTAATAGGAAATGCGTTACACTACAATATAATAATGAAGGTGACAAAGATGACAAGAGTGACAACCTCCGTAGCGTAGCGGCATAATTCTCGCTTTGAGTCTCGGAGGTCGTGGGTTCGATCCCCATACTGGACAAGAGATCTTTGTGTTAATTCTAAGATTTCTTTCCGGGTCTGGTTGGTTGAGGGACTACCCTCCGTGCCTCGGAAAGCATGTTAAGCCGTTGTTCCCGATTGTTATAACATCATCTATAACAGTCGTATACCCTAGAACGGGCAGCAGTGTTTTCTTGTGTGTTACTACGTAATACTGCGGTGACCAAACCGCCTTTTTTTTTCGGACGGACATATGTATTTAGCCCTGAGGCTTTTGCTACTTCACCGGGCATAGACCAACCTGTCTGTCAAGCGTGGTGACTATGGCAAAAACCCACCCTCGGGAGGTGATGATGAGAGGATGATGACAGTATTAAATTTTTTTTTATCGAAGTTATAGTCATTTAGTTACGTGATAGCCTCCTGATCTATCAACATACAGCTTTAATCACTGTAGGTGCAAACTGCCATTAATTTTGACACGCAGATAGTTGTTATAACATGGCCAGCCACTAAGAAAGGATTTTCTGAAATTCTCTTGATGAAACGTGTCTTCCATTTGTATGGAAATCGAAATACAAGCCGTCGAATTCGAGGGAAATAGTTAATCATTACATTAAATATACTGCTGATTTTATATTAGGGACATTAAGAAGAACACGTTCATTTTTTTATCGTTACTTTTAAGATGTTATCCATAAGTACATCTGCTACAGTATAGAAAAGTATCGTTGTTAGGGTTCCGTTCTCGAAGGCTAAAAACGGAACCCTATTACCAAGACTTCGGTGTCTGTCTGTCTATATCTCAAGAACCGCGATAGCAAAACAGTTGAAATTTACACAAATTATGTATTTATGTTGCCGTTATACTAACAAATACTAAAAATAAAATAAATATTAAAGGGGACATACAACAAACCCTTTTTTTGTGCATTTTTCTCTCGACATCAATAACGTCAACAGCAACTTGAAAATGGTATGGAACACTTCGTGCGTAAGTCCGACACGCACTTGACCGGTTTTTATACACTAACATTACCCATTATTTTCTACAAATCTACCCGATGTGACCAATCACCATTGATTTATTTCCCATACAGCGAGAGATTAATAATTAATCCACCAATAATATCGGCTAGGGCGAAATAGTACGCCATATGGGTTCAATATCGTACCGCGTTAAAGTCGACGCGCTGAATTAACCCTAATCCTAGCCATAATGCGAACATTTTCAACCGTTAGCCAAAGAGGACCTTGGGTGGGGAGGTGATTTGGAAGAACTGAAATTAGCCGAACGAAATTAAGCTCTTATTTTGATCGTTTACTGTTAGAAAAACTATACCAGTGACAAATACAAGAAATGTGATCCTAATAAATGCAAAACACCTGCGACCTTGCCAATTATTTCCAGAATTTTTGGCACTTCGTTTTCTTCGCAAACCGTCATTTAAAGGTTGCATACGGAAGTGCCTCTTCTTCATCTTTCTTATCATAATTGTACAATTACATATAATATTTGATATCTATGCTGATATTATAAAGATAAATACCTAGTTTGTATTTTTGTTTCGAGTAAACTCAAAAACCTACTCCGTGAATTTCAATAATTCTTTCGCCATTATAATGCTATATTATCCCTGAGTAACATAATAATAATAATATCTAATAATATCTAGGGACAATGTCACACAGATCATCCTAGCCCCATAGACTATAAAAGGCCACCCATGCGAAGGCCCCGGCTTCCAGCCGCTAGTATTATAAATATTTGTAGGCTCCGTCTAATAAATGACTTCCAGAAAAAAATACAAGTACCCAATGAATAATTTAAAAAGTAAACTCTGCATTTTGGAACTGTAATCATTTGAAATCGGATAAAAAGAGCATCAGATACCTATTTACAAAATTAAAAGTATGGATTAAAAGCGCATATTAACACACAATATTTTCAAGTACATTTCGGAAAATCCAGCATTGCAAATACATTGAATGACTGAATTATTTCCATCACCCAATTAGATATGCCATCTTCACAATACCATCTTACACAACTTCGACAACCCGCAAACGAGGTCCCAACTCATAATAACCCAACAAGATAATAATATATCAATAGGTTCACTAGTTAACCAACAAATATAAATATAGTAGGTATAATATACCAATAGCATATAATAGCGTGTCCTCAAAGTTACATAACCGTTCATAACGCAATATTCCCGTGCAGGCCCGTCTAATTTCATCCCGTTGACAATAAGGGTTGGAGGTATTGACACAAATGCCGCGGCCCTCTGTTTGTGGTTATTGTTTCCTTGATTCGACCCCGTAACTAATTAATTTAGGAACCCTTGATTGTGGACCGAAGAATAGCTGTTACGAACTTGGTAGATAGTTGAGTTATAAAACGAACTTTACATCTTTGAAATTTTATACTTTACAACTCTGATTATATTTATGTAACGCTAGCAGTTGTTACCCTTGGGTTAGAAAATAAGTTAACAAACCGACAATATTGATTAAAACTGCTCTGAAACAATACTACTTTATTAATAAACTAGTGACCCGGCACGGGCGCAATGCTAATGTATTAAACATATAAACCTTCTTCTTGAATCACTCTATCTATTAAAAAAACCGCATCAAAATCCGTTTCGTAGTTTTAAGACAGAGAAAGCGACTTTGTTTTATACTATGGTGATAGCGTACTCGCGACAACCTCCGTAGCGAAGCGGTATTTGGCTCGCTTTATGTCTCGGAAGTCGTGGGTTCGATCCCCACACAGGACAAGAAATCTTTGTGTAACTTCTAAGACTTCTTTACAGGTCTGGTTAGTTGAGAGATTACCCTTCGTGCCTCGGAAAGCACGCTAAGCCGTTGGTCCCGTTTGGTATAACATCATCTATAACGAGCGTATATCAGGGAACGGGTAGCAGCATTACCGTGTGTATTACAACATAATACTGCGGTCACTAATCCGCCTGCCAAGCGTGGTGACTATGGCAAAACCCACCCTCAGGAGGAGGCCCATGTTCAGCAGTAGATGTGCACGGGCTGATGATGAATAACTAGCGACCCACCCTGGCCTCGTACGGGTGCAATTTAGATACGTAAGTATGAATAAAACCTCTTGAATCACTCTATCTATGAATACCGCATCAAAATCCGTTGCGTAGTTTTAAAGATGTAAGCATACATAGGTAGACACAGAGAGCGGGAAGGGAGCTTGTAATAAAGTGATATAATAATATGTAAAGATTTGAAAATCAATATCCATTTAAAAAGAGATTCTCTCTTAGTTTCTTGCTAGTTCTGCTTAGAGTCGTTCAAAAATCGTGATAATAAAATAATGCGTATCATAAGAACATGATTCTATAACTTTAGTTTAACTTTATTTTCTTATTTTGGATAATTTTGTGTTTTTATAAATATTATTAAATGAGTATAATTAATATGTAATTTATAACGATTTGATCTCTGACATGAAAAACAATTCAAAAATAATTATTACTTGAAAATAGTATGGTACTAGACGAAAAAACCAGCAAGAATCGCAACTTTAATCAAAATTAGGAGACACTAACTCTCGATATATTAACTAAGAGTAAGTACTAGAATTGTATGTATCCACCCTTAAATATAGTTTTATGACATGAACAATATTTTACATACCCATAATCTTAATCATGTTAATAACTAAAACGTGTCCTTTAATTATAATTTATAATACACAAACTAGAATTTATGAACGAGGAATAATATCTAGAACAGCATTCATAAACTGCGTATTGCATAATATAGTGTTGATTGAACACAAATCACAATATGACGCAAAGTATAAGAATATTGCGATATCATTGATAAGGATATAAATGGTTTCTTAGTTTGTATCGCAAAAAATATCAGAAAAAATATATGATGTATCTATACCTACTTACATTAAAAAGAGGAAAGATGTGATGGTTTGCTTGTTTGTATTGAATAAACTCCGAAACTAATGGACCGATTTGAAAAAATCGTCCACCGTTAAAAAGGTACACTATCCCCGGGTGACATAGGCTATATTTAATTATGAAGTTCCCACGGGAACGGGAGTTACGTGGGTGGAACCGCGCGCGAGAAGCTATTATTAATAATTGTAATATTTTAATTATTTAAGTGTAAACTTGAAAGTCCTTTGCAAAACAATATTATGTTACTTTGATATAACGTATTTTTAATTAAACTATTATGTTCCACGCCTGAGCAAAGATCTCCCTCCATTTCTTCCACGTTTCATTTTATTATTGTTTTATAGAAATATAATGAAAACAACATTAATAGAAAGAAATGCCATCTTTTGTACTAAACTCGGGTAAACAAAAGACCCTTAAATTGTTGAAAGCTCCATAAAAGTTAAATAAAAAATGTGCCACAAAAAGCGCCAACCACAACAAGAACCTCATCAAACCTCAAAACTTGCAAATACCTATTCCAAAACCAAAATCAAATTTGATTAAAATTAAAGAGCACACAAAAGGCACCGCGACGCGACAGCTTGTTGAAATCAAATTATAAATAAAGGGAGGGGACAATAGGGCTCCGATGATCCTCGTGATGGATGGAGAAACTACGTGGTTGATATGAACAGAGGGAAGTGTGGACGAATGTGGAAAATGCACCCGGAGCAATGCCAACCATTTTCAGTTCGCATTTCTGTTTGTGGAATGCAAATTGCATTGTGAGGCTAATGGGTAGTGAGAATAATAGGTATAGTAGATGTTTGAATGAAAAAAGTTAACTATGAGAACGATTGCTATACGAGTGACGGGTATGAAGCTACTACAAACAATAAGAATGATAAAAGCTGTGTCGATGTTATAAAATAATGCAAAACATAATCTAATAAATTTGTTTTTAATTTGATTGTCTAAAAAAATGGTAACATTTGTTTTGAACCATAAATATTTTTGAATATATCTCCCATAATACGTTTATTATATAAACATAATTAATACATGTTAAAAAATTAATGCATATATATTGACATAATATAAAATTTTAGATTGTACCTATAACAAGTATTTCAAACGCAGCAATTTTATATGTTGTATAACGTAGCAATTGTGTTTCACAAAGTTGAACAACATTCATTACAGCACTCGGTGTTTCTGCTAATTGTCGTCAGTGGTCGCTTTGCCGTGTTCGTGGTCGTCAAGTTTCCCCATTGTTGCTACCACAAGCTCTGGGGTGTGGTGTGTAACACACGTTACGAGAGTTCTCTGTTTTTTGATGGCTACAACTCCAAATTTGAATGTCGAATTGCAGTTTTTGTTTTTTTTTAATGAGGGTTTGCCTTTTGAAATTGTTTTGTTTTGGCTTAGCTGTAGTAAGGATCATAATAATGATGAATTTATGTGTTCTAGTTCGAGAACTAGCAGTTTATGTTTAATATACCTTTTAACGTATAATTTATTGATGTGTTTGTATTTTACTGTAAAGTTAATAAACTTTACTGTGAATATACTGTAAATTGGACCTCTATATCTTCAGATAGATTAAAAAAAAAGATGAAAGTAATCATAATCCAAACTGAACCGTGAACATTTTTCTAGGACGCCCAGAGAAAGATTCGTTTCCAAAATTTGGTGAAACCACAAACTCATTTCAATACAAATGTTATTGGCTCAGATTTAAGTAAAACGAGGTCACACAAAGATATTTTCTAAAATCTGCCCGAAAATATCACAACCAATTTGATAACGAAACCCGAAGGTCAAGCCCGGAAAAGCTCGGCAAAAACTCAGAACATATCACACACACGTTATTGGGAATAGTAAAAAGAGCTCCGCGGCGTTGTATAAATCAAAAAGCGTGTCGGACGGAATGTGACGTGACGTCAATATGAACGGACGTCAGTTGGCACTGACAGCTCGATATGAACGAACCGCGATATTGTGGCATGTAGGCTGGAATGAACACGTGAATACTAGGGTAGTTCTGTAGACAATATTGGTTTGCGGTTTAGGTGTTATTTATAGCAACAATACGTACGTTAGCATTTTGATGCATTCATAAATAGGCTTTACATAATTGTGGAAAGCAACAACAGCGTTTCAAAAAACAGCTACGTGCTTATTTGCGAAATTACTGCAAGGAAATAACAGAACTGCCAGTTGGGAATTAGAAGTTAAATCTATTCCCGGGCTCAGTATCAGTCCACGTTCCTCGGCAAGCCCACAATCGTCACGAAGTGATTTTATCGAGTGTGACGAGCAGATTGGTGCTCTCAAAAAAGCACAGTTTAATTTTGGCTTCGATGGCGGCACGGGTGCGGTCGTGCGATGCCACCACCTATTTATTTTATTACCTATAAAAAGTTTTCCCAGGTTTCTTTGGAGGGTTTTGATTCAAGCCTTCCTTTGCGGTCTGGCTTCAATTTTGGAATCTTTAATTTTATAAGACAGTTACTATTAATAATTGGTAATAATTTCAACTGCATTTACGATAAATAAATAATGATGTATAGCAGCCAAATCAAAACTACAAACATCTTTTTTAAATTTTACATTTTATTAATTGTAAAAATGTTCCTAGCGTATTTCCACTTGATGTTAACTGTGTACATACATTATCATATAACACAATCACTTTCATAGAAATTTTACTTTTCATTTAAGTTTTAAAAAATATATAATTTTTCAATTTACGAAAACACTTCGTTGTTTATGATTGGTGAGTTTCAGGTTTAACTAACATTTGTCTTAAGTTATTTTCTTTTTAAATCACTTACATGAATTCAATTACAGTTTAAATTTCAATTTTCAAATGGAATGTTCAATACGTACCAAAAAATAGTATATATACATCAATCTTGTTAGAAACAAATGTGTTCCGAGTAGAGGCTCGCTAGGGTTGGCCCTTGACTAATCGCTGAGCCATCGATACCCAAGTTTTTTCCTGCCCTCAAGCGCCAGACAAATTGTCTTGCGAGAAGAAATTAATTTGACAAGTCACCGAGTGTTCCCAAGACGCCTGTATTAATTTATTTGGACAAGAAAAAATGTGGTTGAACTCAATTGACAAGAGTAACGACTGACGGAAGCTGTCAGAAGAAACAAACTGTGACCGATAGATGTTTGCGCAGTTAATGGTCGCACCTCGATAAGTTTTAGAATATCAGGATATTTAGTGATCTCTAATAATGTATATGTAGGCAGTTGGCTAGCTAGTTGCGTTTTCGTTACAGTTTGGCCGCGCGCAATATTTTGATAAGTACATCGTTATCATTAAGCATCATCACTTCTCTGGTACAGTTTACACCAAACAAACATTAGTTCATTAAATTTATTTTAATGCTGAAGAACGTTACTTATTTAATTAGTTTATGTTTATATAATAAAATTATCTTCAAATTATAACATTAATACGAAAGCAAATCCCATCAAAACTTCTAATTCGAACATCCACAACTCCCTACACAAACTAACTCCGACCCACTAAACACTAACAGAGCACATCAAACAACAGAAATCCTCAATACTTCCTTAATACGGATTCAGTTATCACCTCTACATGGACATAATGACATCAGGAAAACACTCGTATCGGAAGATATATCCAAGTACGAAACGGAGGGGACGACGGGAGCCGATTTATGACATTCTGATGATACAATCGAATCAAATAAAGCATCTATATAAATCAATGTCCGATTGGCGTGCGAGGTGAAAATGATATATATGGCAGTATTTCTTTTTTGTGGTTCTTGTAGTTTGACGTTTGCAACTTACGAGGGTAGGTTGGCGGGTAGGTTGATATTGTGAGAGTTAATTTCAGACTGTGACTGTACAACAAGACAGCTATTTTCAAATAAAATATTGTTTTTATGGCACACAAATCTGACAATGTAAATTATTTATAATAGAGTCTAATTATTTGCGACAGCTAAAAATGTTAGTGTCTGCTTGCAAAGTCAAAAAAACGGTATTCATATAATTAAGCTGAGGAACAAACTATACTTCATATGCATTGTGTCCCTAAATTGAGTGTATCTAAAGTCTCCCGTGATTAACGTAGTGCCGTAGTGCCCTTTAGAATAAAATAATAATATTAATATCGCATCGAAACCACAAACCCTGCCAGTCCGAGACGTGCAATAAAAAAGCAAAAGTTTCAATTAACAACGTTTCGATAGTCATATAATGAGAGGTTGTGGGATTTATCGTCACACAACCGACAATTAAACGTCTTTGTTGAGACGCGACAACAGAGCCACGCCTGCGCACAAACCACAAGCATTCAGTTAAGAAGTGCACGAACGTACCAGAGGTTTAATTTTGATTTTCAATAAAGTTATTGAGATATTGCTAAGAAGAAAACATTAATAGTCTTTAATCATAGAAGTGAATGTCTCAGATATAAGCTTTACACTAATTCCAAACTTGATTAAAAATATAATTTATACCCAAACAAAATAATTAAAAAATTATTATACAATTGCAAAGTCATACTGTCAAATTTCAAGCCATCATTAGTTGACTGTGTAATTTCTACCAAAACCCTAAAATAACAAATGTTATTCTTTGCAATGGCTTAATAGGCCTTGTCATTCTTTGCAATGGCTTACCTTTACGAATTAAAACATTAACCTATGACCATACATCCATGGTTTCGTGCTTCGTGGCGTGCGGATGAGACAAAGGCAAAAAGTGCAGGCCGCACAAGACGTCGCATTGTTTCTGTGTACTTACAGGAACAAAGATCTGTCGACGAATTGCGGATAACATAATAGCCCTTAAATTTAACTAATAAACGCCTGCGATCGATAAACAATGAAGGTAAGGGCGACGCGAGACGAAATCTTTTTATTGTCGGCACGAGGTCAAATTTGGTGAAGACTGTATCATTTATGATCGAGCAGATAATTTTAAGAATTAAAATTATGCTTAAGAATTTTGAAGAATGGACGGATAATTTCACAGCTTCGAAATGTTTTGAAAGTATGATGTTATAAAAGATTTGAGAAACGAAAGATCATACAGAACAGGCATCATTTTGTAAACATTATTAAGTAAATGAATAAGAAATATTATGTAAGTAGAAAATAATGTATACTTCAAAACTATAAACAGAATCTTAAATTTGAAGCACATAAGTTGAAATTAAAAAAAGCTTATTCATATCTCATACACGCAACAACAAATATTGTAAATCATCCCACGAGATGTTATTAACCACACATAATTTATTACCTACCAAATCTTGGGCTTGACTAGATTCTATCAAATCCTTACACTTCGACGGCTTAAGACTATAATAATTCCAATATTTCAATCGATACAATCCTATAACACTTCCTTTAATCAGAAGATCTCAAATTGATTACCAACGACCATTGTAACCGTTGTATCTCAGTATCGAACATCATCTTCATCACCCAGTACATGTTTTGATGACTTGACATATTTGACATCTACAAATCATGTATGTCTTCCATTGAAAACCACTTCTATAGCTTTTACATTACGGTTCATTTTCCAGTGCTCTTATCGTATTAGCATCTACTTTATAAGCGTGAACAACTTTAAAGAACGCTATGAAAGATATAAGACTTGTGTTTTATTATCTAGGTGCTAAAATATAAATTAGAATGGCAGTTATATTATGAGGTGGATACAAAATTTGTAAGTGCATTACAGCGCATGATGCATACATCAATAGTCTTTCATGTGCTCCATTCACAAATGTTAACCATTCATGCTTTTGATACTGATTTGATGTTTGAATGAGATTCAGTGTATGAGTGCCCATTCATAACTTAAAAGTACAGACGATCATAAAGTCTTAGTGTCGTCATAGTGCCTTTTATATAAATAATATTGATCGCTGCCCATATGAAGCGTAACAGACAAATGTATTATAAATAAGGCACTAAAGAAGTTAGTAGACTACCCTCATGGACGTTTGTCATTACATAACGATTAAACAGAGCATATTCCTTCAAGGAAATGCAATGATACATGTATATACACAGGTTTATATCATTTGTAATTTTTCAAATCAAATCTGTAATTTTTGATATTATTGAAAAATTCTATACATAGATTAATGAGACTACAAGAAATAAATCAGAGAATTATCAACGACTTAATAATCATGGTGCAAAGAATATCAAAACTCAATAATAGCTAGTCACTAAAACTAATTTAGCTAGCGTACTACCTATTATTAGAAATAGTCTATAAAAAATTATTGAAGCATTTTTTTTTTAGTAAAACATATATTACAAGTTATTATAGTAATTCTTTAGGCTTAAGTGACATCAATAAAAAGACAAAAATATATTTTAACTACACGTCGATGACTAGTAAACAATAACATTCATGATGGAAGAATAATAAATAAAAACCATATTTTAACCTTTGCACCGATCAAAACTCTAAACCCAATGTCTTCAACCTCCTAACCAAACTTCCTCAGTAATTCATCGCTCGGCACGAGCCAGATTAATACAACCACGCCCCCTACCCGTGCGGTATGCTAATGCGCTTTGTCTTGCGCGCGCGCATCCTGTGGGCTGAAAAAATTGTCATTGTGACATCGAAGGTAGGTGTCACGTGGGCTGATTGAGGAGTGGGCTTGCATGATATGTAGGACTAGGATAAATGGGTTGCTATACCGAGTAAAATCCTTCAGCGACGCATGGCCGTTGATTTAGTTGAGTCATTGGTGAGATATCACTACAGTAGTGTAAAACAAAGTAGCATCCCGCTGTCTATCTGTCACTATGTATTATAGAGTGATTCAATAGAAAGGTTATACTAATATATCAGCATTGGCGGTTTCTAGTGTTATATAAATTATTCGGTTTGGCGCAAAAGGCCTAATGTCCAAAATGGCAAAAGAGGTTAAAGGACTAGGTCTCAACAGAGCCAATTCTATAAAAATTAACATATACTCGTATTATGGAAACTATTAATTAAAAGGATATTTCTGATTGTAAAAAAAATACTAGCCATTAAGAGTCTTTTAAGTGTCATTCGTTAATCTGATTAAGCTTTTAGATAATTGGCTATTCTGAGAATTAGTATCTTAGAAATTTGGGCATTTTGATAAATATGTAAGTAGTTCTTCGCAACTTTGTTGCCAAGTTGAGTATTCGTTTGAATACAAAAAAAATAGCAAAGCAGCAATCGTTTAACACGTAAACGTATTCCTGTCAAATAGAAAATACTGGTTTACAGGACAGATAATTGGGTAATAACTGGTTTGCTTGAGTTAGAAGTGTAACTTATTCAAATTCATGGACATTGCATTTATTTTTTTATTTAACCTTTTGCACAATGACAGTACATGGCGGACTTAATGCCATAGGCATTTTCTACCAGTCAACCACAGGGTGGTGCAGAGAAAAAGTGATAGGTGCGCAGAAGTAGTAGATAGGTAATTAATTGACTACCGTACTGGTAGGAAAAATAATAATTACGTAATATCTATGACTACATTCTAATAATACACATATAATATAAATACTAAAACGTGATACTATATTTATTATAGGTATATAATAATACTATACTATAATCATGGGAGAACTCATCGCTGAAACGACTTTGAAAGTTGTCTACTGATATATAAGCATACTTTACGCTTAAATGAAAAACGATTCTTAGCCATCCTCACTTCAACAGGTAACTCATTCCATAAAAGTAGGTATAGACAAAGAAAGAGGAATGAATAAAATCGGAACGCATTTCTATGTCATTGTTATTTATTAATAATGTTAGTGCTATTGAAAAAGAATTCATCATTTAAGTATTCTTAACTGTATCAATATTCCAGGCCAAACCTCTTACGTATTTTCCAATAAATTGGTGTACCTATTTGTAGGCTTACAAAAAAGTTTCTCGTTTCATTTTAAATTTAACGAATTATTTTCTACTATTAGTCTATTATTGTATTGTGCTTAAATAGCAAAAATATTTTGAATGCGTCACAAACTGTCTGATAATGGAATCAGGAGTAACAAGTTAAACTAAATACAAAATGTCTTGTATATCACAATCTTATTAATTCTTCACAACATCAAAAGCTCCTTTTCCATCCCACTACATCTGAGACAACTGCCTTATATTGTCAACACAAACGCGGCACATTTGCTCTAATTACCCCTGCCTACCCCACAATCCCGCGTATTAGCCGCCTTGCCATTCAACACTGGCCTAACTGCACGCCTCAGGCGAGCCAATATGCCAACCACAATATAAAGCATATTCGCAATACACTGAACGCATAGTTCTTGCTAAGGTTTGTATAACAGATTCTTTAGAAGCAATGAATTACGTGTAAAAGCTTCTATCCTAGTTTCGATATAGGGGAAAGGTCTTGGGGTGTCAAACCTATGATTAGAGCATTATTAGAAGGGGAACAATTGTGGCGAAAAAACGGCGTGGCTACATGTTCAAATATATAGTGTCGTTCAGCCAATATTTAATGGCATTACTTGAGTGACATCGTGCTAAATAGCAATTTTTGTGCACATGTGGCTTTGTCAACAAATATGATATTACGATTTAAATGGGTGCACTTGTCAAATGTAGCTTTCAAATGATAAGATAAGATTATACTTAAGTATTTCAATGTGATAAGACAATAAAGCCTGTATATATGATCAAAGAGTCTTTTTCATAGAATATCTAAATATGGGTCTGATAATGTAACGTAGGTATATATATAAAAGTTTCATAACAATATTTATTTAACAACTTTCAAAACAAAATACACGTCTCTTTATTTTAACTCGCCATCATTCTCCTTTCGTCCAGTTGTTGTTTCAATTAATCAAAGTTAACGAAGGCTTTAATTAAAATTAATAACGTTACGAACATTGTCGTGCACGCATCTTTCGCCGGCTGTACATTCGTCTTGTCGCATATTTTTTATTGAATATTATTTTAAAATGGCGCCATGGCATTTACAGTGTACTTTGATTTATTCGTAGCTGTTAAATTTTAAACTGTACAGTTTATAATGTTCATTTATCATACAATTTGAGTAAAGTTGATATTATTATATGTACTTCCGATATTGTATGAATGTAAAGAATGTATCCTAGATTACCTATTTAATGTTGTGTTTTAATCTTATTTTACCTGTTATATATCTTATCTTGATTGTACGAACCTGCTAACTCAACGTTGTTTACATAAAAGTAAGTATATTGTTGAACCTATTTATCTTAACTTCAAATCTACGAGAAATAGTTGTGAAACGTCAATGTAGATCAAATCAGAACATCATCGTCATGACACGATGTCTAAAATTCAATAATAGCCAATTTATAAACTGATAGAATCGCACCAAACTAGAGCCAAGTAACTCAAATAGTATTAAAATTGATCCCATTTAAAAAATGAAAAATTGTACCATGTTCTAGGAACTGGAGATTTCACGTGGCGATTGCTAGAAGTACTATTGTACCCAATAACACCGTCACTGATTGATGAAGTCAATTTTTTTCTACCAACTAGCACGTCCATTTAATCGATGTCGAAAAAAGTCTATCCTCTAAACACCTAACAATGGCAGCTTTTTTCATAACAATAAGAGAGCTCTATGCGATCATCGATTACTTTTTTATCGTCTACAATATCAATAATCTGTTTACGCCCACTGTTAATTTCGACGTTAGTAAAATTGAAACTTGACACGTGTTACGAAGCGAAAATAATTTTGTGGGTGCATGATGGTGCGCTTCTAACAATTCTGTTTGTTTCTTTTGGCCGACGCCTCGTGAGTCGTCCCGGCCAGGCATTTAGTGCGTGACTAGAGCTTTTTTATTGCCTTTGTATTAAAAAAATGGACGAATGTGGCGAGCCAAGTGCATCAACGACCGCGCACCTGACACTGCATTATCACTCCATCTGTGACTATCTTGAAACTCACTTCTATAATTGAATCCAATTTGGCGAAATGAGCGGCGGGCGTCCTCGCCTCTGTTATTAGCGCGATATCTAGTAATGGAGTTGTCGGTGCATCTCCAATAAGTTCCAACATTTTATTAGCAACCATAACAGTTTTTATCGTAATGCTTGGTATTTAGAATATGACAGCTCGTTCCGATGATATTTTTATTGCGCGCCACATTTCCCGACTTAAACGGTCCGTTGAACAAATACTTGAATACGGATTGGATGTCGATGTACGTTTACTTCCATAAGGAATTTATAGTGGCCATCGAGTATCGTAAAGACACTGATTAAATCGATACCGTTTCAATTTTCAAATAAAAAAGAAGATGCTGGACTTTCACGTGTTTCCTCAGAGCTCATTACTGCGAGGTGGGTTCACACGGCGCTTGCGCACATGCCCCCAAAACATTCAATAACATAACTTATAACTCGAAAACGAGCCTTCAAATTACACAAAACTGACAGCTTTAATATTTGCCCTCAGCCGTGTATCGCTGGGCAGAGCGCCTCATGCTGAGCTTTTAATTTGTTCCATACATCGTTTCTCGTGGTTTTTTCTGTGTTTTGTTTGAGAGAAGCGGTGATCGATCGTTTGCTCGCTTTTTTACCTTGTTTAATTTTGGAAGGAGTTGGACGGTTTCGCCAAGTCATTAGTAGAGAGCTGCGAGCGTGCCCGACGACGCCTGGCGACGTGTTTCTCGCTTTCAAATCTTATTGTTCTTATTTGACAGCCCTTGTTTAGTAAACTATGTTTTGTGTTACAAAAAGATCGTGTGTCAGCAAAAAAGAACCCGTTAAACTTGACAGACAAATCATAGTTTCGTATATTATATAATTATATTTGTATAATACTAGTGTAATAAATTTATTTAAAATGTTGCATAAGAATATTTTTATTGAAGACACTGTAATAGTATTGTGTCATCAATATATCCAAAATATAATTTCTGGATAACTTGTACGTTGCATAAATGGCCAGTAATAGTTAACATAACCGTAATATGAAATTGATAAAGTTTTTTTATTTACTACAGTTCACTGAACGTTTACGGACACATATAATTGTCACACACACACTACAAAGTGCATTTATCAATATCATCAGAACTGATGATACCATGCGTCAGTTCGTGCAACCGTTACCAAAACTCCACTGAAGGGCCAATTGAGCCGCATAAATCAAAACATTAATTTCAGTTTAACCTTTTCTCAATCTCTTGCAAAATTTCGGACGATTATCTGACATAAGTCATGCAGCTTTCTTATTGAGGCGAACACATAATTTGGTTGTTTTGAGAACGCGGTGTCTGGGGAAAATGTCAATGATTTTTGTTTAAACAATGATTGATTTTTGGTGAAAGAAAGTTGGCAGATATGCTTGTAGCTGCGGACACGGACAAATTGTCTCCGTCTGGACATGATTTAAGTGGAATTGGCTATAATTTAAGTGTTTCTGCGAAATTTAACATGGCGGCCCGTTTGTTACGCGGAATAGTTAGGAAACTAGGTTTAAATTTAAATTAAATAGGTAAATTTATTAAAAATCCTTTATATTAGTAATTCTTTGGTTAATTTTTGGTTTAGCAAAACTGTATACTTGACCTCTTGACATTAATAGACTGTTTTTATAGAAGCACAGTTTAAATGGTCAATGAACTTAAATATTCCAATATTCAATAAAAGTTAATAACTTGAGTTACTGTTTCAATACCGTTCTGTTGCCTTAATAGATGTAACTATGACTTTATGCCAAATACCACATGTTTTAATAATCAGTTCGCTTCTATTTGTTACTTTATGTTATTCTTTATTTCGGTTTCAAACATGTTTAGTCATAACGTATATATTTTCATTAATCACATTAATATTCTCAATGATATATGTTACCCAATCAAGTGGACAGTGGGAACAATCTTGTGGCTCTGTCACTGCATATCGACTGTAATCGAAACTTCTGTGATTGTGAGTCCGGTCTTAAAATTTTTTGGTAATTCGTTATTAATGTATGTATTCAAAACTTACGTGTACCTAGGTTCTTCTATTCGTATAAAAATCAACTATGTTATACTTGACATTGCATTTTGGGCACATATTTTTAACATAATATTTTAGTAGATACTACTTATTTAAATAAGTCAATGCCAAAAAACAGCAACAACATAGAAAACAACAATATTGTTTTATGATGATGGGCATAACGAATCGAAACTTTGTAAAACATTTTATTTTTTTATATAATTTTTACTGTCAAAAATATATAACTACAGTATGCCAAACCAGCGCCAAGGATAAAATATAAGGCTTTAATTAATAATTAATCTCTTATCCATCAAGTGTCGCCTCAAATGCAAAATATAAGTTATAACTCAATTCTTATCAGTAATTTTAAATACACTTATAACATTGTACTAGTCGAAAATTTATGATACAACTGCCATACCTAACTGTTATTTTTCAACTACATTCCATATTCCGTTACATTTTGTTATTGGATTAACCTCCATGGCATAAAAACATAAGTCATAAAAAAAATACGCAACGGTATTTTCCCTGGCCTGGAAGTACTTAGTGTATTAAAGTTTAACCAATGGCTGTCAGGTATGATGTAGTGTCAGTAATTACTGCCTACCCCACTTTAATAATATAAAACAATAATTTTACGGCTCACTAACCGCTCTTTGTATAATACACGTAATGATCGTGTAAAATGCATCGCAATGAGGCTATGTTAATGGTTATTAGGTTAATAAAGATGCGTGGTATTAATGTAACATAGTATGCTATATGTATAGAGAGGGAGAGGAAGGCCAAAGAAAAGATGGATGGATTGTGTAAAGAGTGATATGAAAGAAAAAGGAGTTAGTGATAGAGTGACGGGTGACAAGACAGAATGGAATAAACAAACGTGTTGCGCCGACCCCAAGTAATATGGGATAATGGCAGGAAAAAGAAGAAGAAGAGTATGCTATATATATATGTATATATAGTCTGCTATATATAATGTAGCTGTAGCCGTGTGGTTTCCGGCTTAGAATAGACCACCTCATGTCTTCCCATGGGTGTCGTAAAAGGCGACTAAGGGACATATGTCTGATGGATGGGCAGCAGCATCTATTAGCTCAAGGTTACTCAGCATCTTACTGCGATCACCAATCCACCTGCCAAACGTGGTGATTATGGCAATATCCTTCACCGAACATGGCTTTCCAAGGTGTGTTAAGAGGAGGCCTATGTTCAGAAGTGGACGTAAACGGGCTGTTAAAATAAGTAGGTACAATATAGAACATAACTTGAGGCTAGTTCTAAAGGCTTATTAGTTAATAACCTTGTTGCTGCTCTTGCCCTTGCTCCTTAATCGAATGTATTAACATAAAATTTCAATATTTAAGTTTTAAGTTTAGGTGACGATCATCTTAGGCCGCATTGCTTCTTGCGTACCCGACCCCCGCCAACGGCCGAACGAAGAAGTGTCCGGGGGGTTTTAGTAGTGTAGGGTCCTCTCCTCGTGGTATGAGTTAGCATACCACGATATGAAGAGGGCGTGTCTTACATATCCCACCGCCAGCTCGCGAATACGCTGCAGCGGCGGTGGAAATGCGTAAAGGCATTTCCCCCGGGACAACAAAAAAGTTGACGATCATCTTGGTCGAAGTCTCGCACGACCCCGACGACCCCGGGCTCTATGACTTGAATGTTGCGAATTTGATTCCCATACCAGAAATATTCATTTTCTTATTGTACTTATGTTGGCCCTAACAAACGAATATAATATATACTTAGATAGGAATAGGCTTGTATGTAAGTGATTTCTTATTAAAAGGATGTCCATAGCTCGAACTTAAAGGTTGCAATTATTTTTTTAGGTTAATGACATTTACAACGATAATAATAACAAAAATATTATATTAGATATATTAGAGTTCTCTATAGTATTAAACTTTCGAAGTATCATCGGAATCTCGACTAGTGCAAGAGCCAGTGTCATGTTTATGGGTCGAGACACACGGTGCGTAAACGGTATAGTCACGGAGCTGGGATAGTGTACACTACATCATGTGACGCGAATGCTGACAGTTATAGTGCATTCCTAATATCGATATATTTTTTCAAATATAAAATAATAGTAATATATATGAAAAATATTTTTTTTCTCGTAAAGTACCTACTTGATGTATAAAACTTTTGCAAACACGTGGTGAAGAAAGTTACACGGAAGCTGACAATTGTTGACTGCAATTAAAAATACGTGAATTACCCGTATTTAACTGCAGTTAAAACTGGAAAGAAAATTATAATCTTCACAAAAAGAATAATAAAAAAAATTGTATAAAGACAGCCGATTGGTAAATTGTTTAAGCCAATTAACTAAATAATGACAGTAATTGGACCTAAATAATATTGACATGCCCATTAGAGTATGTTTCGCCGGATCGGCTCAATGAGGCCGCGATGAAACCGGCAGTAGAATACCCCACTGAGTTTGTTTCGCCGGGTCTTCTCAGTTGGGGCGTATTGGATCCGGTGGTAGCATAAAATCGCGTCCAACGATATACTTTTGGTCTATCTAAATGATAACATACTCAAAGGACAGAACGTTAGACTATTAAATTATAGATAAAAAAAAATCTATTTTCATACCTGACAGCTTTTACGCTAAAGCTATAAAAAATATCTAGTACAAACTATTTATTATTATTATAACTATAATAACTAAACTAAATTAATTAATTAAATATATTATATTAATGAGCCAAATATGTTTTGATTATTTGCAAATGCCTGTAATAGGTTTACGTAAATAAAATCTTTTTTTATTTTATTTTAATGATGACATGATTTCACAATTTAGCTTAACAATCTATACTAATGAATAAAGCTGAAGCGTTTTTTGTTTGTTTCTTTGCTTGAACACGCTAATCTCAGTAACAACTGGTTCCATTTCAAAAATTCTTTCAGTTTTAAATAGCCCATTTAAGGCCTTATTTTGTTATGAAGTTTCTATGGGAACGTGAGTAATGCAGTTAAACCACGCGTGGTTAGCAATTACTCAATAAATAAATATTGTACAGTTTCTTTAACAAAACCTACGATAAAAATTTATATTTCTCACGCACCTTTGTATCAATTCAAAAAACTCGCCAAGAATTAATTCCGAAACACCTTATTGCTAAAAAAAGCAAATAAAAGTTTTCACCGTTTTCAATTGACCGGCGCAATGGCCATCAATGATTTATCAATATCAAACAATTATAACAGGCCGTATTCTATTTATAAGTGCGTCTGTACACGCGAAGCTCCTACACTCGCGGTTATCGAGTGTCGACACAACAGCGCAGCACTAGGGGGGCTCACGCGTCGTGATACCAACCTTGTACCTCGTAATTTAAAATCTCTGATTTATAGTCCAACAGTAGCATTAAATTTGTAATCATATATTGATTTACAGCTGCGATAAGGGCGCGCCCGCTGTCTTCTGAGAATACTTGCAGTTCTATTGCAGGTCCCTTTGTACGC
This sequence comes from Nycteola revayana, assembly GCA_947037095.2. NCBI lineage: Eukaryota > Metazoa > Arthropoda > Insecta > Lepidoptera > Nolidae > Nycteola > Nycteola revayana. The sequence goes on from OX344840.2 coordinate 10,616,806, forward strand.
AATTCGTTTTGTGCTGAAATTGCTTCTCGAACATGTGGGCTGCAGTACTACAGCGCACGATGTGATCGCCATATTGGTCATATTGTATAATCGAATTTGTTTACGACTAGATATATTGTTCAGTTATTCCAGGACTTAATATGTATGAATTTCAACAGTTGGTTGGGATCTGAATTTGTGGATTATAGCCGTAAGGTGTGTTTTAAATGTATTAGATAAATGTTTCCTGGTTTGGAACCCAGGGACCTACCATTGGCATGCTATGGATCTGAATTGATGACTTCTAAGCTAAATAAGTGTTTATTTGCAGCCTGGCAACATGCGGTTGACATTTTTTGCCCAGAACAGTAATCTAGCTATTGCCTTTTTTTTTTGTTGTCCGGGGGGAAATGCATTGACGCATTCCCACCACCGTTGCAGCGTATTTGCGCGCTGGCGGTGGGATATGTGGGACTCGCCCTCTCCATAGCGTGGTATGCTAAAGTCATACCACGAGGAGAGGACCCTACACCACTAAAACCTCCCGGATACTCCTTCGATCCGCCGTTGGCGGGGGTCGGGTACGCATGAGCAATCCGGCCCCCCGACTGCACCCGCGGCCAATATGGTACCGCGGGATCTCCAAAATCTAGCTATTGCCTGCGATTTTGTCCACGTAAATTTCAAATTTCTGCATACAAACTTTGCCACTTCCTTTTATCCTCTTGGGGCAGAATTTCCAATATTTACGTCAAATAGCGATGTCTTTTTCTTTCTTTCTTTTCTTAAAAAGACAACTCCCGCACTAGGCAAATTAATCCATGTCGCGGGGGACTTTACAAACACTCAATTTACGGACAGAAATCACACCCAGAATCAGAATCACTGAATGATATCTGTGGTTCACACATATAATTCCAGGATGGAAATTGAACCCAGAAAACTAGGTCTCAGAAGCAACTGCCGCCACCACTGTACACAGTGGCACAGTGGTTCACTCTTCAAGTTTCAAATCTCTGCGATCCGTAGTTAGGCTATGCATTCATCTGCCAGTCTGTAATTTAGGACAAAGCGTTTGATTACTATAAAGTATGATGATGCTGAGTAACTGAGTACATTCTTATGAATAGATTGAAACTAATATAACATCTAACGCTAAACAATAAATGGTAGACATAATTATACAAACAATAGCCGAGTGAATATACATAAAATAGTAAGTAGTTATGTTCATGTCATTCGGTTTGGTCGACACTTCCTGTGGATTGTGTTTGACTCGTCCAATGCTGACTTGCGTTTACGAACATACCTACATTGATTCAATAAGAATAGATATGGCAAAAATTTTTAACTACTAACTATTTAACTTGGTCATTATTGTGACAGTGATAATTAAATCTTCACACCAACAGCCCGTTTAAGTCCACTGATGAACAAGGGCTTCTTCTTAGCAGACTTAGGCAAGCCTGGGTTGTTAAGGGATATTGCTATAATCACCTTGCTTAGTAGGCGGATTAATATAGTAAAAAAAGCGACACACATAGTGTAAATACTAGATATAAGCATGATCTTGTGGCTCATGCTAGTCGTCTCCGCAAAATAAGTATCTCTTTTATGGGGCAATGTATACGGGTCTACAACAAACTTCCTAATAGTATTAGAGAATTGTCTATAAATAAGTTTAAATTGACTATTAAAGCCAAATTGTGCAGCAGAGCTTATTATATAATTTCTGATTATCTTTGTTACAAAAATGCTTCATATTAAATCGTTCTAATATCAATGTAAACTAAAGTAATTAGTATTAGTAATTAGGTTAATAAAATATTGTGATATATTATAATTTTTTTGAAGAGGGTTTTTCTGTGTTTTTTTGCAGTGTTTCTCAGTAGTCGCCACGTCACCGCACTGCACGGTAGTGGAAAAAAACCGACGAGTCCAAACAAATGTAACCATTTTTACGGAATAAATGAATTTTGAATTTGAATATTCCCAGTGAGATGGTAAGTTACTTTGAACTGATAGAAGCTGCTGCTCATCCATCAGCTGTATGTCCCTTTTACGATACCCTTCACAAGATAAGTAGTAGTTTATTCTAAGCCGAATACGACACGACTATTTAGGATTAAATAATCAAATTAAATATAAACAGAATTATTAATTGAATTTAGAATTTACTCAAAATGTAACATTTGGTAACATGAGGAGGTTCTGCATAACCTGATACCCCCTTCACCTTTCCATCACCGGATGACAAGGCGCGGCGAGCGGTTTCACCCTTTTGTTGAAGACATTCCTTCAATACGCCCGAAGCGATTTGATTCTTCTTTCATAATGCGGACGGCTAAGGAGTGGAATTCTCTGCCGGGGTCAGTTTTTCCGTAACGTTATAATTTGGACATCTTTAAGACTAGGCTTATCTTCGCCTTCCATCAAGCGAGATTATGGTCAAACGTAAGCCAATATTTAAAAAAAAATTACATTAGTTACAGTTGTTACGAACTCGCATAATATTTAATCAAAATAAAACGTACCATATATTATGTGTGTTATAAGTACTATCTACATGCCAAATAGCATTTCAATATGTTCATCCTTAGTTGCGTACCTAATTGAGAAACTTACATTCATATCACGCTCAAAGAACCTTAGGCTTTCTCTCATCATTGCAGATATTAAAAACCCTTTACCTATTAATGCCAGTCATTCATTAATTCCTATTTCTTCTTATCTCAGATCTTCAGATTTCCTTGCTATACTTTTCTAGTAGTAAAAATTACGTTAAATGTTATTCGAATAATTTGTGTAACTATATTCAATTTGCTATTTAGCTATAAGAAGTTTGTTAAACAGTTTTTCAAAATAATTTTAGTAAAATATTACTGTTTCTATACTAATATAATAAAGAGGACAGATTTGACTGTATGTTTGTTTGTTTGTATTGAATAGGCTCCGAAACTTCTGGACCGATTAGAAAAATTCTTTCTTCTTTTCGTGAAATATTTTTTTTAATCGGTTACACCGTTTTGGAACCTATCGAATACAAACAAATTAACAATCTAACATTTCCTCTTAAAGTCATTTTATGTAAATTAAGCTGAAGAGTATTTTTGTTTCCTTGAACGCGCTAATCTCAGGAACTACTTGCTCCGATTTGAAAAGTTCTTTCAGTGGCTAGTGGCTAGATAGCTCATTTATCGAGGAAGACTAACGTCTATAAAATTCCGGCAGGAACGTGAATTACCCGGGCGAAATCGCGCGCAGAGCTAGTATTGGTATAAATTCATGTAAGTATTCAAAAATACTTATATAAATTAGAAAATATTTTTTATTTAATTTTTCGAGGCCATGTGTATTAATCGAACGAATCACTATTAAAATGGCATTCAATCTTCAATTCCACATTGTAACACTTTCCCACCAATATCCGCCGAGCACCAGCGTCAACGAAGGGATGTGGGTGTCAGCGTGACGCGCCAACACTATGATTTGCACCACGCTCCGCTTGCGCTCAACAAACGATCACCGCCAATGATTGATGCTAATCTTAACAAATTAAACTTTAAAAGTTATTTGGTGGAACTTTTGTCCTGTCGTTACAACCATTGTGAAGTAATTGTGTGGACTTTATACTTCATTATCGGCTTTTTGTGATGACAGCGTGACGTGGCGTGAATGTGTGTAATCAGTTTTGTTCGGGAGGTCACCTTTGTGCAACGTTGCTGTGGAATTAAAGATTGGATATAATAATGTCTGGTTCATTTTGTTTGAGTTCGAAAATCGTATATGATATTCCAATTAAGTGGTAGATGCAATCCAGTTCAGGAACATAAACTCAATGTTACGAAGAACTTAGAAGTCTATTACGCTGACGACATATGAAATACTAGATCCCCGCGCGTGGTTTTACCCGCCTAACTCCAGTTCCCGTAGGCCTTTCACCGCCTTAGAGATTTAAATTTACAAAATTCTTTCTTAGTGAAGCTTTCAAAATGAAGCTTCAGTAGTTTTGCTTAGGTGTTGATGAATCAGTCAATCAGAACATGTTATTTTATGTAGAATATAGATATAGAATCAAAGGCATCTCAGCAGAAATCAGAGGTTAATGTACTGATTCTACAAGAGAATTCCCATCTCTTGACAGATAATTAACACTTACAATAAGCTAAATAATAGCAGTTTCCAGGTTTTAACTAGTAATATTACATATCGTTTATCACCTATTGGACACACCGATAGCAAACCATTCTGCACCGTAACGCGACATGCTGGCGACTATTGCCATACAGCATTTATCGTCGTTGTATACAACAGCGTAGATAACTGCTTCGTGGAACAAATGTCAGTATTATCAGTCTCAGGACGCCGCTAAAGGCGTGAAGTCGTAACCTTCAATAATAAAACATTATATATTCGACACCACGTGCCACGAATAATGACAAAATGCCGCGCCAACGAAAACAAAAGTAGGTCTTTTTAGTTGCACTGTAGTCGTTTTATACTCGTATATTATCGGCACCTCTTGAACTGATTGTTTGAAGGTTTAATGTGTCTTGTCGTACTGAGACTTAGTACCAAACACATTGTGGTTCCACTGACAGCTTTGAACTATTGATTAGCTTGGAGTTCAGTATGATTTTGATTCTTTGATGTGATATCGTCGATGAAATACCAATAAAGCGGTCGTAGCCCAATGGCTAGGGCGTCGGACTTGTGATCTTTAGGTCGCAGGTTCGAACCCCATCCATTGCACTTCCGACGTGAACCCACTCGTAACACAAGCATTTTTAGCTTAGCACGAGGGGTTAACAAGAATACTAGTAGACATCAAAAATCTGCTAGTAATCTTTAAAAAAAAAATACCTCCTAACTGATAATGTATTCCCTCATTGCTTACTTGTATTGTAGTTGTACTAGTTGATTGTATTACCTTCTAACCAACATTTCTTTACTTACCCAAATAGGTTTTTAAATCTACGTGGAAATACCGACTAAGTAAAAGTATTAATGAGTTTGTTTATATTTTATGGATATGTCTCCTAAGTCCTAAAATTACGTTTTCCACTTAGTAGATATTGGTTCTTCATAGACGATATGTGATTCGGTGTACAAGATTAAACTTAAGGTAGTAGAATAACGTTCGCTGGTCTGCTGTATTGTTCAATCTACTAGCAGCTACCTACAAAAATTATCATCACCTTGTATTCGGTACACTACAGCATTTGAAACTGGAAGATTTTGCCATAGTCAGTCCACTTCGTGGGATTGTGACCACAGTATTATATTCTATACATTTAAACGGCCAACAACCCGTCAACTAGACCCGCAGTGTGGTTACATAAAACATGCTACAGCGATTATTAAGCAGATCAATTGCAAAACATAATAAAAATCAAGTTGTCATAATAGTCGGTGGCTAGTTGTCTACTAAAATTTCTTTTGTTGGTATCTTAGTTATTATTTTTTAGTTCATTACAATACTAACTATTAAATTTGTCCGGTTGTGTAAGTTGGTAGTAACTTTAATAACTGAGTACCTTCTATTATTAATACACATTCAAGAACCATAACTTATAATCATAAAGATTTAAATCTTAAAAACAAAAAGTCTTTTATACTTTGATTGCTTTAGTGGCTTTCAGGCAACAGTGGTTGAATCTGTGACTAAATATTCTGGGTTCGATACCCAAGTAGGATCATAAATTTTGTTTTGTTTTTCTGAGTATAGATGAGTCAAATCTATGTTTATAGAGTCCCCGCGACACATGGATTTATGTACTTAGGATTTGTATATGTTTTTTTTTGTTAAAAAAAACTATCCTCAATTACCACAGTTACTCGCAACATTAACACAGTTCAGCAGTCTTCAACAAATCCAATTATAAAACGACAATTACGACAATGGCCCACAAATTTAACACCAAAATTGGTCCAGTTGATATCAATCATCGCACTCACACTCAACAATGAGACATTACCACGATACGACTGGCTTCACACAAATTACTCATATTACGTAAACTAAATTAATTTAGAGGAAGTCATTTTGTTTTTTTGTCTATAAAACTGCCGAGGTGATTTAGGGTCCCAAACTTTTAAACTTGTTTTTAATTTGGTGGTGTTGGAGCGTAATTATACTGCATAAGCAATACAATTAATCTTATAAAAGCAATACGAAATTCATTATTGTGAATCTATAGGAGTTTATAGTCTCGATAAGTGGGCAAAAGTGATTGTTGTAGCTCTTTTATATCATTATCTACAATTTTACTCCAAGATTTTTACTTCAAGATAACGCCTAAAATCAAGTTACTATCAAAACATAGGGTCATACAAAGTCACGGAAAATCAACAGTGTCACTAAACACAATCCTCTCGATATAACCTTAAACCTCATCAAAAAGAGTCCCAATAGCAACTATCAGTTCTCGATCAGCGATCCCCTTACGTAAAGATGTTCATAAAACGTCTATCACACCGTGTGACTCGACTCATTCGAGTGATCTTACGCGTAACTTTTCTAGTGGCCATGGATCCCTCATTGCGAGAAACAGAACAATAGGTATCACTAGATGCGTTAAAGATATTTTTTACAAAATAAAAATGTTAAATACTTCCAATTAAATTGCCTTAATTTCCGGATTAGAATAGACCACCCCTTAGTTTACTTTGGGCTGTGTGGTAAGAGGCGACTAAGATAAATATATCTGATGGATGGTCAGCAGCATATATCAGTTCAAGGTTCCTAACCATATACTGCGATCACCAATCCGCCTGCTAAGCGTGGTGATGTCTTAGTTTTGGCCATATCCCTCAAGGACCCTGGCTTGCAAAGGATTGTAGACAGGTATATGTTTAGAAGTGGATTTATATGTGTATGATTTTGTTTCTTTCCTAGTTGAGTACCCTTGTTGGTCCTTTCTGTTATTTTCATGTAAAGAGCATTAAATCATCCATCCATAGGTACATGCATCTCATCATCTTCCAGTCCTGCTCCCATTATTTTAGGTTGGCGCAGTATGTCATCCATCCGCAAATATTTTCTCATTTATACCTGATATGAGTAGGATAAAGATGGTAGGTCTATCGGTACCCAGCATATTTTGTTTGCGTTCCTCTGATCCGTTCTCTTAAAAATGGACGTAAGTTAAGCTTTTCTAGCTAACCTTACCTCTCTGTAGAAAATGAGTTTCGTCCAAAAGTATCAAGGGCCTAAGTGTTTGCACTCAAACGGCAGTAAAGGATAAGAATGGGGGCGATGTGTCAACAGATACGTTCCATCCACTGCTAAATACACTAGTTTTGCTGATCTCTGCTCCCTGGATTATGTTTAGTACACATTTTATTTTCTTCAGGGTCTTAACGGTTTTTAGGACTGGCAGTTGTTTTTGGTACATTTAAATTCGAATTTTTGAACAGTTATATAAAGTGGAATAGCATTTATATATTTCTAAGAGCAAATGTTAATTTAATTGCGCGTTTCTAATTTATATTACAATAAACATTTTGGCTGACACACATTAAGTTAAAACTTATATTAAGGTTTTGTAAAATTGTAGGCCTTAGTAGTTCAAAGAAGTTTACGACTCCAAAATTTCGTGTTGTAAATTAATTGTAAATAAAGCCTAAATAACTAATTATTATATTTTATTCAAGTAGGTACTCTTATAATGATTAAATAACAGTGTACCGTAAACAAAAATTTATCGAGTGTAACAAATTGGCTACAAAAATATTATAATTAGGTATATAGTTAAGTTCTCAGTAATGTTATATTGTAGTCTAGTAACATGTCTAGCAGGAATATATGAGTTATACTATTACTATTTTATAAAATATTAGTTTAAATCGAAATATTAATCCGTGAAGCAAAAATACCGGTCAAGTGCGAGTCGGACTCGCGCACGAAGGGTTCCATTCCATTTTCAAGCTGTTGCCGTTATTGATATCGAAATAGAAAAATGGCAAAAAATCATCTGTTAAAATTCCAACTGTCAGGCTATCGTGGTTCTTGAGATACAGTTTGGTGACAGACAGACAGACAGCGAGGTCTTAGTAATAGGGTCGCGTTTTTACCCTTCGGGTACGAAACCCTAAAAAGTACCTACCTCTTTTTGAGAAAATTGAACAGACGGTCTAGTAGGAATTTTCGCACACAGTTTATATAGAGAAGGAGTCTAAAATGTTATTAGTTCGAATTTCGACCACCTCCTGTTGTTGTAACAGCCTCCGTAGCGTAGCTTAATCTTGGGGGTCATGGGTTCGATATCCGCGCCTAACAGGAAATCTTTGTGTAAATTCAAAGATTTATTTCCGGGTCTGGTTACTAGGGACTATCCTCCGTGCCTAGAAAAGCACGTTAAGCCGTTAGTCCCGATTGTTATAATATCATCTATAATAATCGTATATCAAGGAACGGCCAGCAGCGTTTCCTTGTGTGGTACAACATTATACTGCAGTCACCAATCCGCCTGCCAAGCGTGGTGACTATGGCAAATACCCTCCCCCGGGAGGAGGCTCATGTTCAGCAGTGGACTTTATACGGGCTGATGACGATAATGATGATGACATCTATTGTTTAATAGGGTATTTTTTTTTTAATATACAAGATTGATGCTGTTTGATATCTTATTGAGTAAGAGAAGTCTTTTGATAGCTTCGGATACCACACGGCCAAATAAGGCCTAGTGCATTTATAAAGTCGCCCTTAAAATAATGACCAAACGGAAAATTTGAAAACAGTTTTTCGTTCATGTCCAACTCTTTTATTAAAGCCATTATGTCCAAATATGTGTTATCAAGATTGTCACACAAGGTTCTACGGAAGGGCATATGGGGGGAGGTCTTTGGGCGGGCCATATGAGTGTCCGGCGGAAGCCACCGGCCTCCCCTTCCTTCCCTAGCTGTTCTACCCTAATTTATGTACTTTAAGGGCAAAAACGAAACTATCCGATACAGATTGGATTTTAACTTGTATTTTTGAGAACGTTGTCGTAGGTTATGAAGTATAAGTTATTCGTTAATATGGTCATAGCCAAAAATATTAGTGAATTTATTCAGCACTTAGGTATTTACATACACTTGTACTTACTTGTTAACATCACAATGAAAAAGAATTGTAATTAATAGGTTATTATTCTTATTCTATAAATAAAACTGCTTGAGTGAGTGCTGCTAATTGTAGGACATTACAGACAATGTACTCCGTCTGTCCGTGTGTCATTAATTACTCTACTCATAATAAGTTCATATTTACATTAATTATTATAGGTATATATTGAAAATTTATAAAAACAAAATTAAGTGACACACACCTGGGGGCACCCTTACGGGCTTAGGCTCACAACCCAGAGGTGCCACTGATATCAAATTATTATTTAAGTGAAATTAATTGAGTGAACTTTACTATCAGCGCTTGAGGTTCTCAAATTTATTTAAACTTCTAAGAATATGAATATGTATGGTCAGTTTACCTGTAAACGGTATATATGTCACCTGAAAATAATACCAATCATAAGTAATTCAACTTCCGTGCAACTCATTTGTTAAATTTAGTTACCAGTGTCAGTGAACGCGCATACCTAATTATTATATCATAAGTATTTACATAATTGTTATGTACTAACAAGACTATGCTATTGTTGTAACAAAACAAAAAACTTTAACTTCAATAAGTCAGGTTGAACTATATATTGGTTTAGGTTTAGGTTATTTTTTCAACCACCCGGAACCTCGTTAGCTTATCAACTAACTAGAAATTTGATGAACTAATGATTCTAAGATATTCCGGTCTTCTTCTCAATTTATACAGTTAATTAATCATCACAAACTTATTATGAGTTACCTAATAACTATTACAAAACACTGTTACACTGATGACAACCTCCGTAGCGTAGCGGTATTTGGCTTGTTTTAAATTTAGACGTAAAATGATTCCTCATAATGATCATACCCTCGCTCGAAAGGAGGAGTTCAGCAGGGGACGTTATACGGGCTCATGATTATGATGAAGACAACATTAAATAAAACTTTTTTCAACGAAATATGCTAGAACAGAACGCCAATAATCAGGAGTACATAAACACGCGTCGAGTCGGTGAAACTAATTGAGTTTCAGTTCCAAGTTATTCTGTTTGAACGCTACCAACTTGAGATGACGATCAGACGACACGACACGATGTTACTGCACAATTATCGATACAACGATGTTTGTATTGATATCTTTAAATTTAAATAGTTTGTTTAAACAAATAAATCTAATTAAAACAGATAAAAAAAAATATGTCTGTTTGTACGTTTGTTACGGCTTATTGATTTGAATATGATTGAATTGAGATTTTTGTTATTACTTATCATATTATCATGTCATATTCCACTGGAACAAAACTATGATTACTCACACTTAGTAGTTTTACCAATTAACTCACAAAAACATGAAGTGTACTTAATTGAAAAATATGTACCTAATAGTAATTTGCAATAGTAACAGATCCAATAAATAATTATGGACATACATATTTTGTAATTAACATATGCGGTGCATGGACCAAAATGTCACAGAAATAGGAAAGCAGAAGTGTAGAAAGCATAAAAGCAGAAGTGTAGTAAGCATAATTTAGCGCTGACTTATTCGATTTTAAATGTGTACCGATCGTGAATTGTAAATACTGAGATACAACATTCGCGAAATATAAATGTCATAACTAAATTCTGGTGTAGGTATAATATATATATGTATAGAAGTATGAAGGGTAGAGCCGGAGTTCGCGGATCCAACACGGATTTGTACCTAAGACCTCCACAAGGTGTGGTAATCTTATAGAATTGTGCGACGACTTAATACTATATTACTTTGGAGACGTAAATTGTATCAATTTCATGTTTTAGAAAGGTAGAGCACAGTGGGACTCTGAGTCTGTTCATAAGAATTGTGAAGGATTGTGTCATCACTGGCAATACACACTAGTTAAAGACTTTCATCTTCAGGCACTGAGGTATTTTGGACGAAAAGATGTTGCAAAGTTTCCCGAACGCTATCCGAGCTGGATTCGGAAATCCAACTCGGATAGCGTTAAAATATAAAATTATGAACTGTGGAAAAAGCATGTTAAATTTATATATCATTTATAAGAAAAGTTCACTGTTTATTTGAACAAAGCTAGCAGCGAACTCTTCATTAATGAAGAATTACCGTACCGCTAAAGTACTAACATATACATCATCAGCCCATATAACATCCACTGCAGAACAAAGGCCTCCTCCCGGGAAAGGATTTTGCCATAGTCACCACACTTGGCAGGCGGGTTTGAGACCACAGTATTATATTGTAACTCATTTGGGAACACTGCTGCCCGTTCCCTGGTATATTACTGGTATAAGTTATGTTATAACAGTCGTGACCAACGGATTAGCGTGCTTTCCGAGACACAGAAAACTCAACCAAACAGACCCGGAAAAAAATCTTAGAATCAACACAAAGATTTCTTGTCCGGATATGGGGATCCAACCCACGTCCTAATACCGCTACGCCACGGATGTTCTCACTTATTATGTTTACATTAAAATTGACACAGAAGGTGTAAACCTATCTCCTTGATCAACTGCAGCTTCATCCTACAAGTTAGCCTCTAACAATACTGCAGTGGCAGGCCATGTTCCCAGCTTAATCTAAGCTGCAGTGATGTGTGTAGTGACATCGGCATTGTGTCGTCACGCCTGCCCGCCGCCTCGATAAAAAGATTACACATTTGCGTATATGATTCGTGCGTGATCGGAATAATAATCACCCTCCTCTACAATAAATAGATTTTAATCGGACACAGGCGATGCGATTTCATTAATTTTTACGTTTCGTGTTTTGTAGGTTTGTTGTTGTGGTTTTAATTAATTGATCTAGTAAAGACTTGACATATAGTAATAATTAATTAAGTAAGTAATAAAGTAACAGAGGTCGAGGTGCAACGGTACAAGTGTCGGTTTAAGTGTTGAAAGTCGTGAGTTCGATCCAAAAATCTTGTCAGGTGTAACCCTGACTTTTTTTTTTGTGTACCATTAAAGATTTCTTTCTGAGTCTGGTTGGATAAGGGACTACCTTTCGTGCCTCGATAACCACTTAAAGCCGTTGGTAGTAATTATTTTAACGTCATCTATAGATAGCAATTTTATACCAGGAACTGGAAAGCAGCGTTTCTATGCGTATGTGTTAAAAAGCTATAATATAATACTGGTCACCAAGCCACCTGCCGAACGCGGTGACTATGGCAAAAACTCTCCCTTAGGCAAAGGCTCTAGTTAAGCAGTGGACGTTATACGCGCTGAAATTATTTTAATTATTACACACTTAAATTTAAAACTATTAAGGTTTTATTTATACAAGGACTTTTTTGCGTGGCGGGAATCGAATCCATCACGGACAACTACAGACGACGTTCCGATATCATCATCAGCCCGTATATCGTCCACTGCTGAACATGGGCCTCCTCCCGAGAGAGGGTAGTTGCCATAGTCACCACACTTGGCAGGCGGGTTGGTGACCGCAGTATTATGTTGTACCACACAAAGAAACGCTGCTGCCCGTTCCTTGATATACGATTATTATAGATGATGTTATAACAATCGGGACCAACGGCTTAAAGTGTTTTCCGAGGCACGGAGGGTAGTCCCTCAACCAACCAGACCCGGAAAGAAATCTTAGAATTTACACAAATATTTTCTGTCCGGCGTGGGGATCGAACCCACGTCCTCCGAGATTTAAAGCGAACCAAATACCGCAACGCTACGGAGGTTGTCATTCTGATATAGATTACGCTAATGCTAAACATAACTGATAAAATGTAGATGCCAGCTTACCCTTGTGGGAAAAACACCGTAATGCTATGTAAATGAACGTTCAATATTAACTAACATCAACATTATTCTTATTTTCATTCTCACAAATCTCACACCACTTTTCCTAATCCTCTTCCCAGAGACTGAAGCTTAGCACATAAACTTGTTTTTATCTAGTTTATTTTTAAATATTAATGGTGTCTACATTAAGAGTATTATAGCCCTTGTTATTTCTGCGAATTTGCATGGCCGCTGTAGTTTGCATAGGGCGCCAAATGTATTCGGCAACACGTAAATAAATAATGATAAATAAGATTTTGTTGTGGGAATTGAATAAGTGGGTGATTAGTTAGTGAAGAAGGGTTAGTGTTGGCTGATAGCTCTCTAGAGAGTGGTGTGAAAAGGTGTAGATAAAATTCTTTAATGTTAGCAATATTGGCCGGATTGGTTAACAACGTTACGGAGGAAATAAAGAGAATATTTTTATGAGAATTATAAAGCACATTGCGTGACGTATTTTAGTGCGAGATGAATGTTTCATGTCAGCTTACCTAGGTTTTTTTTTCAACCTAGCAACATATTAAGTTCTTAATATACTATTAGTAAGACCTACCTGTTACTGTCTGACCGAAATACGGCGCAATTTATTGTATTTTCTATATTATTGTTTTCTTCGTGCGATTATAACTACGAGTATATAATGTGGTATTGATGGACAGCTAATATAAAAATAGTGTTTTTGACAGTACAATTAATGAAATGAAAATGAAATGCATTGTCCTGTAAAAATATATTAAGTATGTATTTGCAAATGCAAAGCATTGGTACTTGGTTGAAAAATGAAATAATGCGTAAAAAAAGTATGTATTGCATAGCACACAATTTCCGAACTTTAAAAAAAAGAACTTAACTTTAAAAAAATAAAAGTAAGTGAATATATAAACTGAAGCCAAATTATTACAGCAGCCAATAAATAAGCAACAGCGAGCCAATCAAACATATTTTAATAAAGCATAGTGCACACGGAACGGTTAAAAGATCAATAAACCGGCGATATGAGCTCCGAGATATCTGCGCTCACAACAATATATCTAGCGATAGTGAAGCGATGTCTGCCCATAATATTCTTTAGGGTGCATCTCATTTGGCTTAAGAACCAGCCTTTGTCAACAGAGTTGGGGGCGGACGAAAAATCGATAGTGGCCACGAACCCGGCCTCCGATCATCGTTGCTTGTCTCACGTAATTCGTAGCTCTATTTTACATTTTTGAATTTGAAATTTTCATTCATTTTTTTTAATATTTCTTTAACGCATGTTTTTTCAACCAGTTACTGCAGATATTGTAACTGAAAATAAAAAAGTTAGGCTAAAGAGAACGTCATTGTAATGTTTCAGTTAGATGATGTTGTTACTCTAGCAATAGATGTTACGAAACAACATTTCACACACGCACAGTTTGAACAAACATCTTATACTTAACAAAATAAAGGTTTGATGGAAAGATGCAAATTATGTGCATCTTTCACCTTCATGTACATTAAATAATAATTAACAAAAACAAATAGGTTTAAATGTCCAATTAGAAATATATAATTTCATGTAATTAATGGCTCAAAATGATTACCAAAAAATAATTATTGTTAATTTGCTTTAAACATGTTAAAGGGAGTGCTTACGGTTAATTGGTATGTTCAATACGTCTTAAAACATATTTTTTCCTTTCCCCGTTCTCAATGTTTTTCTGCATTCATTCATAATCTTAAAATAAATACTCCTAGTACCTCAAGTATAAATTTGATTTACCTTGCATCTTCACCAATAAACAACTCAAACAGCCTTAAGATATTCAGTTCGTAATACCCGTTTACATAACATCACATTAGCATACGATTGTCTGCTAATGAAGTAATGATTAATAATCAACGGATCGTATGCAAACTGAACGTAGCGCAGTAATTAGCGGTCATTACTGGCCTGCTTATAATTTTCATTTCATTTATTTACATAATATGTGACCGATTCATTTTAGTAGAACAACTATCAGCATAGTAGCAGAGTTTCTTAATACTACCTGCCATAATATAATTGACTACAGTATCTAAACGATAATGAATTGACATGTTTTTAAGTTACGTTCGTCAAATCAACTTTAATTAATAAAATCATCCAAAATAGTGTTCGTTATTCGATTTTGGACATATATATTAATTATAGATTAAATAACAATAATGCATATTTGGTTGTTGAAGAAAAAGATAATCAGGCTTTTGAAAACTTATTTGACTCTTTCAAGAGTTCTGACGCTGATTATAGGTACATACTGGATGTTAGTGAGCTTTACTTACTGAGTAATTGAAGCAGCCTTAACGATTTGCTTACCTTTAGAATTAAGTAAAGTGTAATAAAACACCAAACGTTTTTTTCGCAGTTTCAAGTATCATAATATATTATTACCTAGCATACTGAAATCTTGATTTAGCCTAACATGCTGAAATCTAGATTCAGACTGTAATGGATAACTTTTCATTTGATTATGTCAATAATACTTATGTTTACTTATGGAAATATCCGCAATAACAAATTACTCGTAAACCTATCCCAAACTTTAGTTTACCTACATCTACATTTCATCACCTTTAAAACTAGATACTGCTCTTTTCAAAGGAGTAAATCTTAAAGTTGATTAAACTCGTTCAGGAGTTACTAGAGATGATTAAAAGTTGTAGGTCTTCTATAATGTGTATGTTTATTCATGATACCTACCCTAGTTAGACCATATAACTTACCTACACTAAAGTCTTTGATTTATGTCGCTACACCCGTAAAAGATGGTAATGGCACACTGAATAATAATAATTTTATATTAATATTAATAGAAAACAAAACCATAATGAGTACTTTTCACCAAAAGGCAAATCATTTTTCATAGTCACACGTGTGAGACGGTGATTAAGATCGAGCGGCGCACGCGCAGACTGCAACTTGAGGTAAGCCGAGGTAGCGATGAGAGCGAGAAACTGTTATGAACTTTATTTTATAAACAGTAGGTTTATGTCAAAGTCAAAGTCAAAAGTCAAAAATTCTTTATTCATATAGACACATTTAAAATATTTTAAATCATGTTCTTATGATGCGTCCCATTCTTTTACTACCACCAGTTCTGGACGTGGCAACTCTGAGAAGAACTGGCAAGAAACTCAGAGGAATCCTTTTTTTTAAATAAATTATATTTTACAATTATTAATAAAGCAGTATTGTTTCAGAGCAACTCACTCCCAAGCAGTTTTGTCATTAACATAATCAGAAATTTTATAATAAGCCTTTTTACATAATTTATCTTTGACATAACGTTTAAACTTGTTTGTTGAAAGATCTCTTACATTATTAGGAAGTTTGTTGTAGAAGCGTATACATTGCCCCATAAAAGAATTGCTAATTTTGTGGAGACGTGTAGCATGTAAAACGAGATTATGCTTAGATCTAGTATTAACATTATGAGTGTCGCTTTTTTTCTTAAAACTATCTATATTCTTATGAACATATAAAAGGTTTTCATAGACATATTGTGATGCGACTGTAAGAATATTAGTCTCTTTGAATTTCTCCCGTAGGGAAACCCGCGGACCAAGTTTATATATAGACCTTACAGCTCGTTTCTGTAGTACAAAAATGGTGTCAATGTCCGCACAGTTTCCCCACAGAAGAATTCCATAAGACATTACGCTATGAAAATAACTAAAGTAAACCATTCTAGCAGTATCCAAATCAGTGAGTCGTCTCATAGTTTTAACAGCATAGGCCGCAGAGCTAAGTTTTCCTGATAGTTTCGCAATATGTGGGCCCCATTGCAATTTGGAGTCAATAGTTATTCCCAAAAAGACAGTTGACTCCACTGGCTCCAACCGAATACCATTTATTTGCACATTCGTATCAATTTGTTTCACATTAGGTGTAGAAAATTTAATGACTTTGGTTTTGTTTTCGTTTAAAAGTAGATTATTAACATTAAACCAATGGACTACCTTCGAGATTGCATTGTTTACTTCGTCATAGCTGCGCAGCTGTCTACTTATTTTAAATGTCAAGGATGTATCGTCAGCAAACAATACTATCTCATGATTATTTCCTACATAGTAAGGTAAGTCGTTTATATACACCAAAAACAAAAACGGTCCCAGGATTGAGCCTTGCGGGACGCCCATGGATACAACAGAGCCTGGTGATATTTTGCCGTTTATATCAACCTTCTGAATTCTATTGCCCATGTAAGAAATCAGAAGATTGAGAGCCTGGTTCCTAATGCCATACCGGTGTAATTTCCTGACAAGAGTGTCATGGTGAACGCAATCAAATGCCTTAGACAGATCACAGAAAATACCTAAGGATTCCTGCGAATCTTCCCAGGCCGCGAATATAGTTTTTAACAATTCAGTTCCCGCATCTATGGTTGAGCAACCCCTCGTAAACCCAAACTGTTTTTTGTGTAATAAGTTAAATTTATTAAAATGTCTGAGCAACTGGCTAAGAATTAATTTTTCAAAAATTTTACTCAGAGTGGGCAATATAGAAACAGGTCGGAAATTAGAGGGATCAGTGCTATCACCGGATTTAAATAATGGTATAACCTTACTATGCTTCATCAAGTCAGGAAATACACCAGAATCAACACAACTATTAAATATGTATGCTAGGTAAGGCGCTATTATTTCAATAATATTAGATACAAATTTCACAGAATGACCCCATAGGTCTAATGTGAGGAGTAAGACAATTTAAACATAGAAAATTCATGTGAGAACCGATTACTTTCGTTTTGTGCAGTGTTTAATTTTTCTTGGGAACCTATCTATACTATATTAATATTATAAAGAGGAAAGATTTTTATGTATGTAACGAATTGGCTCAAAAAGTACTGGACCGATTTTAAAAATTCTTTCACCATTTGTTTGCTACATTATCACTGATTAATATAGGCTATATTTAAGTATGAAGTTCCCACGGAAACGGGAGCAACGCGGGTGATGCCGCGCGCGGGAATCTCGTATATCAATTAACCAAACGAAAAATAAATTAACTAAGCGCTTCTTTTTTCAATCATCTGGACCGATTTTAAAAATTCTTTCACCATTTGAATGCTACCTTATCGCTGATTAATATAGGCTATATTTAAGTATGCAGTTCCCACGGAAACGGGAGTAACGCGGGTGAAGCCGCGCGCGGGAATCTAGTATAACAATTAACCAAACGAAAAATAAATTAACTAAGCGCTTCTTTTTTCAATCATCAGATAAAAAACATTTTGCTGGGCCGATAAAAATCCAATTTTGACAGAATGACCAAAAATATGTGTCACAATAAAAAAAATATTATTATTCGTGTGATAAAATAATTATATCTATGGATTGTAAATAAGCCCTCAATCAACTATCATTATAGTGGCTATTATTATAGTCAAGTCCAAGACATGTAAAAGTACACCTTGTTGTTTTCAAGTTAATTGACTGATAAGCATACGCAGGAACTAATACAACAAACTTAAGCCCAAGCTAGCTAAAGGACTCATTTTCATATATTATTTAAGTTTAAATCAATGGTGATAATAAAGCAAACTTGATACCCGAGAAACACAATTCTGGACGACAGAAGTATTTGGTCGGATGTGCCATATAAGCAATACATGAGATATGACCGAATGATTCCGTCTTCGAGAATTATACACACGCACTTCTTATTGAAGGATGAAATAACACATTACATTCAAGGTTGCAGACTCTTATGAAATCCCCGCTTCACGCTTGCAGTATGACTGAGTTACACCGCGTAATAAGCAGCAAAATGCTAATCTGAAGCATACATGTATGGGTAATGAGCTACTTGTTGGTTAAATAAATATTGAGTGACCATTCAACAGGTACACTTAATCAATCTCTTCTGATACTTAGTTAAATATATCGCTGAGGATCGTAACGGGCAAGGATGTAATTTAGCGAGCAACGTATTTTATTGGCACGTAGGTACGTATTTATCATTCAATTCATATTAGATTCTCATTTAATCATGTTTTGATGTATATAGGATTATATTTTACATTCATATGATTGTGAAATAAAAGGTAGCCCTCATGATATCGGACACAAAAATGTCAAAATATTGTTTACAAATATAAGCAGAGTTAAAAAACTTTTACAAAACAACAAAAAGTAATTTAAACCACGTTCCGAATTCAAATCAGACACCCGCTTGGTTTATTACGTCGATATGTAAATTTTGTACAGCGTCACTACCCTTATAAAGACCCTGTTTGAATTGAAAATTTAGTTGAACGAGCGAGAGTAAGCCGACGTTCAGCCAGTGCCGCCACGTCTTTCAGCGAACTCGCTGCTTCTGTAACGTCACACGCTGAACAAAACCTGTAAAATACTTTCATTTTATATTTAGACTCCTTTGTTTTTAATATGAACTGTGGATTGGACTGTGATGACACTGTGTATTATAATATATGTGTAATTCGTATTAATCTGAACACACCTGTCAAAAATGCGCGCGTATGTTCAGGACCGCGATTGGTTGGTTTCTGCCGAATGTTATGACGGTAAACGGTAAGCGATGACAAGTGACGTGTCACGTGGTACGTTCGATCTGTCAAGCCAGATAGAGATAGATGGTGTGGGAACGAGATAGCAAGATCGCGTGCACGTTGCGTTTTACTCTGTAAGTAAACAGTGTATTGACTCGAGCTCTGAATTAGTTTATGTCTCGCGATTTTTGTAGATAGTTTGGTGAAGACTTTCGTATAGTATATTATTTTAAACTTATCTATAAATTAGACGTAACATATGTTTATGAGGTATCAATTATCATACTTTGTACACTAATGTTTTTCGTAGGTCGTCGTATCAGAACTTTCTCTTTTGCGACGGTTATATTATTTTTTATCATTTAGTTCGGTATTTTAATAAAGCTGAGGTATGTGTGTTTAGAGGAGGCGATAACTCATGGAGTATGATCTCATCATCGGTGGAATGGCATTCGGTATGCGTCATAGAGTACGTGACATACCGCGCCGGCTCTGTCCCAGTTTGTGTTTCCTTATCTTTATTATATCCTAATATCGTATTTATTGATAATTCAGTTAACAGTTTTTTTTAGAATATTTGCAGTTTTTATCACTATTCGCAGCGTCTGTATTGATAAGATAATCCGTTATTTGTTATTTATGTACGTACTTAATGGCCGTGTTAAGACAGACTGTAGTTATGTTTATAATTCATTGATTTTGAACTTTATTATAAGCACATAGAGTGCATAATATAGTGGCCTCTATGAGATCACTGTCTGGCTTAGAATTAAACAGCAATAAATAGTGGGTACTTTACGTTATAAAAGTAAAGAATACTGTACTATTCAATTAAAAATCAATTAGTATCGACGGATGTTTTATTGACGAAGAAGAAAAACGTAAATAAATAAATATGATTTCTTATGACAAACAGGATTACAAACTTATTAATTCACATTAAGCGCCAAGATTCGAATTAAGCTGAATCTATACTAATGTTATAAAGAGGAAAAGTTAGTATATTTATATTTTTGTATGTATTTTTCGAATAAACGCAAAAACTTTTAAACGGATTTCGATAATGCTTTCACCATTAGAATGCTACATTATCCCTGAGCAGCATAGGCTATAAAACCCGTGCGAAGCCGGGGCGGGCCGCTAGTATTTAATAAAATGATTAAAAATGAATTAGATAACATGGTTTCATTCTACATATTATTATCTATTAACATGACTATTTAAGAAAATTACAAAAACTCAATGTAATTATCACTATTGACGTAAGTCAGTGTTATGTTATCTGATTGAGGCAAATAGGTAATTTAGTTATAAACCGATAAACGTTTTCCCAGTTAGCTAATCGGTTTAACGTCACAAGTAGGTATATGAAGGGCAATAAAACAGAACTGACTGCTGATTAAACGACTATCTGCTGGAAATATAATTTGAGTCATTAGGGGCAAACAACCCTTTCACCATAGAAGGGGATCTACGGATATTGAAATTAAGTGTATTCTTAATTATTTTGACAGTATCGTCAAAAAAGGGTACTAATGTATGTATTTGAAGATATTTTAATAACATTGAACGCGTTTTAACAATAAAGTATTAAAATAAATCTAGGTACCTCATTTTTAAATATGCATTTGAATTGTAACGTGATAATATTATTATCACAGAGTACAAAAAATACTGTATTTTTATAAAGCTGAATTAAACTATCTAAGTACTTACCAAAAAAAATCATCAAGAAACATTTTATTAAAATATCCACATTCACTCTCATCAATGACTTTATTGCATTTACACATATGAGCCCTTGATACTATTGTACAAAATGTTGCCCAATTTCCAAGTGTTCGTTAGTCCTCACCAATCGATGACCACTCCAATATTGAATCTTGCAGTACCCTCAGTGCTACTCAGCCTGGGGTAGCGATTACCATAACAAGAACCCCATTACACACCTCCAGCTATACAGATACCATCATAACTTTGCCGTTGCCAAACCAAATTGCACTGCCAATTATTTGGAACATTTATTTTTGTAACTGCCGCCATAAGTTTGCAAAGTCTTTTGTTACTACGAAAACTAGAATTTGACAGGCGAACGCTTCGTTTGTCAATTGCTATTGATTATTTACGGTATAGCAGACAGCCGCCGGCTAATTTGGGGGCCTGTAGTTAGGTATTTTTCGTCACTAACTGGATAACAAGTGGTTTTAAATTGGAATTTACATAATAATGCGACGGAAGGGTAGTGTAATGAAGTTGCGAGGGTGCGAGAGACGTGTCAGTCATCTCGTCTCGCGGTGATGTCATGTGCATGTATTTATTACATATTGCACTTATATACAAGCCTTTACGAACCCCCTTGAAACACAGATAACATCATTAAGTTAGGAGATATACATTTTCTTTCATATCTTTATATTTTGTTAGGAAGGTATATCTTTTCATTTCACTTTTTGAATCTAAGTCGATAAAAGTCGGTTCTTTCAATGAATAAAATGAATTTTGCTTATTTTTAAGAAGCAAATTAAAAAATATCAAAAAAAATATTAAATACAAAATTTTTTTTCGTTCTGAATAGAATATACTATTTATCATTGTATCTATGTATTTAAGTATATGTGTAGTTATTTACCTACACACTATTGTTTATTTCTTTATTTTCATATCTTCTTTCACAGGTCTACTGGAAGAGATTTCGTTAGAAATAAGTAGTACCTTTGTACAATGCCTTTTCTTTGCATTTTATTTACTATATTTCTTGTGCGTATATAAATAAATAAATTTAAAAAAATACATTAAATTCCTCTCTATATTGAAATTAAAATAAATTATACTAAACATAACTAAACACGTAAAATAAAATTAACTGAGCTATTAAAAAACATAAATTATACTAAACTTATCAAATGGTACTAGAAGTAAAAAACGTCCCTCAGGTCAATTCAATGTATATAAATTAAAAAATCTAAGTATATGTTTAATTCTTATTTTTTATTTTATTAAACTACTTAAATTAACACGAAAGTTACAAGGTTAACAACTAATTTCATTTCACATCCATAGATGACGCTGTACGCAACTGTTTTCGGTACAAAAATAAAAGATACACTTCCACTAACTGCCGAAAACTATGTTATTTACGTTGTTTTTTAAAAAATATAAAGGGCAACAGAATGGTTGCCGCGGGCGGACGATTAAAAAAACATTCGTACACCGAATGGAGGAGCACGTGCTATAAATTATCAATATCCCATGATAAAACAAACGCAGTCGCTTCGTGTTTGTATTTGTCCCTTTGTTTTCAAACAAAACTTTGCGAAGTTGCCGCTTCACAACACCTTTAAAATAGCTGTAAAAGCAATGTAGCTGCCGAAAACGGTACTAAAATAACAAAAAGTAACAAGAAAATAGTAAATAAAATACAAAAAGATTTCTAGCAGAGCGTGGTTTCGATCCACGGACCTCTGGGTTATGGGCCCAGCACGCTTCCACTGCGCCACTCTGCTTATTGCAGTAAGTGGCGAAATTACGGTTTAGTAGATATAAGACGTCTGACATGTAACTGTCGATTGATCTAACAAGATTTTTGAAACTAATATTGGATAATTTGATATATTTTGTTACAACCAATGGAGAATGAGTATGAACAATCTACCTATCTATTTATTATATATAGATAGATAGGTATAGGTATATTTATTCCCTTTATTATAATACCTATTTTATTGACACATTGCAGTCACAACTTTTCTTAAATTTAAAAGTTTTATGCTCTTAATAGGGTTATTACACGTATTGGTAGTTATTATAATTTAAGCAATTAATTTATTGTTATCATTGTTTGTTACATAATAAAAATGTTTAAAATTTAGCATTTTTATATTAAAGACTAGAAAAATGATTTAAAAAAATGCTATAAGTATTAAAATCTGTTTAATAAGATATATCTAGATTACTTCGTTAATGTAAATCGAAATAATAAAAAAAAACTAACATTACAATTAATAATAGGTAAGTACAATATCCGCATTCGCGAATATTCGTTTTATTTATGATATTCGTATTCGCAAATATCTTTGAATATTTTGCGAGTATAAGCTTGAAAGAAAAATACAGAATGTGAAAACAATATTAGGAAAATTAAACAAAAAAGTATGCATTTCTTTCTTTTAATAATAATTACAAAACATACTTAAAACCAATATATACATAAGTAGTATAAAACAAAGTCGCTTCCCGCTGTCTGTCCGTGCCTATGTATGCTTAGATCTTTAAAACTACGCAATCGATTTTGATGCGGGTTTTTTTAATAGACAGAGTGATTCAAGAGGAAGGTATAATGTATGATACATCAGCATTGCACCCGTGCGAAGCTGGGGCTGGTCGCTAGTCTTTCTATAATCACCAAAGAGCGCGGCATATTTTGAATCATAAATGTAAGCGGCGCCAGATTTAAAAACTGAATATTCGTATTCGCATTCTTGAGTGCTCAAAAATAAATTGGCAATCGTTACATCACTAGATGTACTATTGCATTCCATAAAAAATATGAGCTCATGATTCTCAAAAAAACATATAATATATAAGTATACAGCCACTTAACCTTTTTTTTATACATCATAAACTCAAGTGTTTAAAAACCACTTGTAAAATATTTGAATTGAAACTTAATGCGCTCAGACCAATGGAGCGATGGGTGCCCGAGTGGTGTCGGTAGCCTGGAGGCATATTTATTTAGTTCCAGTGCAATAAACATGAATGCCGGTTAAATTCAACACATAATTTGAACATTTCGGAACACATCACCCGTATAAGCCAATTTAGAAAATTTTGCACTTGTAATAATAAAGTTTTTTTTTGTTGATTTTGTGCAGGTTTTCTGATAGAAAAAATTAGGTACCTATTTAGAATATGTACGTATATATATATATATATATATATATATTTGTTATTACTAGAAATACTTTGGTCATATAGGTATGAAGTTGGGTAGGTAAGTGTAAATATATGAGCCGGATTGCTTATGCGTACCCGGCCCCCGCCAACGGCGGATCGAAGGAGTGTCCGGGGGGTTTAAGTGGTGTAGGGTCCTCTCCTCGTGGTATGAGTTTAGCATACCACGCTATGGAGAGGGCAAGTCTGACATATCCCACCGCCATCGCAAATACGCTGCAACAGCGGTGGGAATGCGTAAATGCATTTCCCCCGTACAAGAAAAAAAATTGTATAAATAAAAAATATAATAATAATGTCCCTTGAAAATATTTCTTGAGCTCAGAAGCATAAGGTCAGATGTGCCATTATACGTCGGAAACATTCGTCGTATGTGCCTTTATCGTAAACTGGCACTTACCACCAAATGCTTCTATAGATAAAAGTACATCCGTCTATATGCTCTTGAGATCGAGATTTGTTATCTTAAATTTACCGTGTTTTTTTAATAACTAAATGAAACTACTTATTTTGGTAGTTAAATCGATCAATAGCATTTACATTTACCTACTGAGTTAAATTACTTCTTATATCTATATTTAGATCGCCCGTTTATACAACCTAGATTATATTGTATTACAAGGCACTAGAGCTCATTTTGGACTGTACATCTATCTTCTTTCTCCTTAGCGATTTTTTTTATATTTTAAAATTTGTATGTTATGTTACGATAGTAATAACTAATGACAAATTATCCTGTAAATTATTAACAACTCATGGTGTCATCATCATCATCAGCCCGTAAAACGTCCACTGCTAAACATGGGCCTCCTCCCGGGGAGGGTATTTGCCATAGTCACCGCGCTTGGCAGGCGGATTGGTGACCGCAGTATTATGTTGTACCACACAAGGAAACGCTGTCGCCCGTTCCTTGATATATAATGATGTTATAATAATCGGGACCAACGGCTTAACGTGCTTTCCGAGGCAAGGAAGGTGGTCCCTCAACCAGCCAGACCCGGAAAGAAATCTTGGAATTCTCACAAAGCTTTTTCTGTTCGTCGTAGGCATCGAACCCACGACCTCCGAGATTTAAAGCGAGCCAAATACCGCTACGCTACGGAGGTTGTCATCAATCATAATATGCGATCATGGAAATGAAACTAAGACCCACATTACCCTGCAATATTATTATAATAAACAGCCATTTTTCGCAAATATCCCAAAAGCTGTCATTACGACAAATAAGCTTAATGTGACGTCATGAAACGCGACACATCTAAGGGTAAACGTACTTATACCCGGCACACAAATTAACAAATATGGCATATCATTTCGAGTCATTTCCGAGCTAGGGTGAAGGTCCCAATAATCGGCCGCCACTAGCAACAATGAGCATTGAGCACCTCAGGGAGTCTGTGGACGCCAATAAAATGGTACAAAGACGCCCCGTGGTGCAGCTCATCCCTAACGTTCTTTATGGTATTAGAACAGTTAATCTCGTAGGCCAGGGTGTCGACTTTATTGCTTTTTACGACACTAGCGCTAATCTTGTAAGTGAACTGCTGTTTGATTAGTATTGTACGTTGCTTGCTAACTGTGTCTAAGATTGGATGATTTATTTTCTGTCTACATCGTATAAGTAAGGTTTATTCGATAGTTTTATAAATTCTGTTTGGAATGTTTATTAAGTATCAATGTTAATTAACTAACAATACTCCCAAAAGTATTCTATTTATTTATTTCAAGTAATTTACAACATTTTAACAGTTTCCGAAATGTATTAATGAATTTAGTCAAATACCTTTTGGCTATTTCTGTGAATTTGGATTAGCTGCAGTGATCCTATGTCTATTTGAGTAACAATTTAAGTATAATTCAAAATTTTGTAAGGAATTGTGCTAAATTGTAATATTGGAAGGTTGTATGACAGCAAATTTTTAGATTCACGTTTACCCAAATAATAGCACTTACATAGAATACGTCGCTGTAACCGGGGAGTTACTTCCTAAATGTTTTTATATCAACAAAACCATGAACACCTGTTAGTTTTGGTTTAAAAAAAAAAAACAAAAAAAAATATTAAAAATGTATGTACCATGCACTTAATAATTAAATGTACCAACTAGTGTTATATACGCGACAAGTAACAAATTGACCAGCGCTAACTATTCACTTCAAACCTCCACTACAAAGGGTTGCAACGCTAAAGAGGGTGCATTTCTTACGAATCATAAACCAAAATTAAAACTTCTCGATACATTACACTCGCACAATAAAACCATTCCGCTTCTGACTAAATACTCGGCATTAAGGTGTCGTTAGTCAAATGACATTGCTTTTCAACACTGTGACTTTATTCACATCTTACGGTATTGGAAAAACAACGTTGTAACTCAGTTATAAAGTATAATTTTAATTGTCATTGCATCTCATGTAGGCCCGTATGTGTGGTGCTAGAATGGATAAAAAAAAATATGAATGGGGTCGGCGTGCGACAGTGCTGCCCTACTTTAATAAATTATTTTAGTAATTCCGACAATTGTTTTATTTTTTTTCTTGCACATAATTCTAGTTACTGCTCCTATTACGAAGATATATTTTTTTTCTATACGTCACATTTGATTTTGATATATAACTAATTATGTGAAAAGCAATCGTTTCTTTCTAGTATTAAAGCGTTATTTCGATGGACTGTTGCATTTTACTAAAGTGGGTAAATAGGGCAAAAAAAATATGTCGATAATAATTATTTGATTTCTATAACTTATTAAAATGGTCCACTCCAAAATGATTTAGAAAAATATTCCAAAAAGGGTTACAAGCACCGTTTACTATGATATTAATTACCAATGAGCAGTATACAATTAAAACAAACACCAATACCAAAGATGGTCATTCATTCTTAGCTATTAAAATCTGAAAGTAATATTCATCATGACAAAATACTGTATTTACCTCCCCACATCCACCCCAGCATCATTCATAAAATAATAGTGTTCGTCATCAAAAGGGACGTTTAACAAATGATACAACGTACTTCTATTGTTAAATCTCTAGTTGTTTTGTTCGTATTTTCTTTTGTGAGGACATAAAACATCGTATCATTCAAATTCTGCTACTCAATTTAACACTCTAAATTGTTTGTCAAAGAGTTTAATTTTCTTTGGTTATCTTTTCATCTACATGGTGTTTTATTTTCACATGATTTGTAATACGTAGAGCTAATAAGTCACATGTGTATAATTATTATTTTATTGCTTGCGATTCGAATGCAAGTCATGATCGTTTATGTTTGGGTGCAGTCTCTTAGTTTTTGCTTTCATTTTTACTTTAGATCGGACTCTCATTGTTTTGTTGAGCGTAGGACGTATGGTATCATGAGTTGTGATTTGTACTGACATTTTTATGTTTGTGTTTTAGTTTGCACCTTAATACGAGTCACTTGAATATATTACATAGTATTATTTAGGTGTAGCTGTCTGCTGTAAACAGTGAATTAATCCTATACTATCAATGATAGGTGCATTTAATGTTAGTGTAATATAACTGACGAAATAGTTATATTTCAAAATCATAGTTAAAGGTGCCTAATAGCATTTTATGTATGGAAATTATAATAACATGTTACGCAATATCATATAGTAGGCATATCTTAATGTGGTGTATACTTCGCCTATTTTAATTTTTGTTTTGAAACTGATTAGGTACATAAAAAACAAAGGTATACTAACATTATTTTAAGATCTTTACCGCCTGTCCGGTTATTTAAAAAATAAAACTTTTTCAAAGAATAAATTTTCTTTATTTATAGGCAAGTAAGATACGTTAATTAATATACTAACAAATATATTTGAATCGAACAAACTAGTACAACCCACCAATTAAGAATCTCAATTAAACATTCACCAACTTCATTGCACTTGCATTGATCCAATTTTTTTCTCACACCCAAACTCATTTAGCCAATACGCCAACACAAACGTCATGTCAGCCCAACACTACTATAACTCATCCTAATGTTTTATTCGTCGTTTTGTTACTAGCTTTATTGATAGCAATCGACACGTGGCTATTGTGCCACCAGGCTCCAGTAGCCGGCAACCCCTGGTTCCCTAGCCTGGGTCCCCTGGCCACGTGTTCTTCATTATTTTCGCGCCAAAATGTTCCAACAACGCTTTGTTAAGAGATTAGGCGTGGGGAGGTGTGAGACCTTGTTTTCGTTTAGGTTAGAAGTATTGTTTAATTTAAGTTTTATTAATAGATGCTGGGTAGCTGTTTAATTAAATGAGTTTTTACTTGTTGTTTACTGCTATTCAACATTATTTATGCAGTTTTAACACTGTTAACAGAACTATTGAAAAAGATTACATTCTTTTATTTTAATTAAGCTTTATTTTATTTCATTCAGTATTGAGATTTTACAATGGAATTATTTGCAACTATTTATTTTTATTATGAAACTATCATACTGATTTACTCATACAGTTGCTGAATAAAAATGATGGCATCAAAAATTACACTAATTTGTTCAAATTATGAAATTTTCTTATCATATTCGAAATGCAACGAAGTTGAAACCTGAATTAGCAGAAGCTAAAATTCAAAATGGATTACGAAGTAAAATATTCGCGGGTTATCAGCCATACGTAAGTACTTACTGCTTTTATTTTATTTACCAGGTTTGAAAAGTGTTGTAACGGTCACTTTTTGCATATCATGCTTTAATACCACCCTGTCAGAGACAAAAACATAAACCATAAATAAATGGTACTGCATCCAATCTATCATTCATACAAAAGCAGAAATCGTAAAACACTAACACGGACGCGAATTGTAACAGTCACCCTACGCCGTATCAATAGCGGGTTAGTTTATTTCGCTTTTTCGGCCCCTTCATTAATAGCCCCAATACAAAAATATTGAAACACAGCACTAGCTATTGTACCAGTGGGCGGAACCAGCGCAATATTTATTATTTTTGTCACCATTGTACGATGTGGGATTAAAGGCAGTATTTAGATAAAATTGGGGATAAGGTCCGCTAATCTGGGCTTTCACCCTATTGTGGTGTAGTTTCATCGATTTTTATAGTGCTTGTTTTTAACATTAATGCAATAATTTTCTGACTACCACGCGTTACTGACCAGACTTTCTTTAATATATGTAGAAGAACTATATTCTCATTCATTAAATTTGTTACTTAACTAAGATTTTATTAGTAACATATTCCAGTTTACACTTAAATAGATCTTAAAGATCAAGAAAAAAATACATAAACAGATTCGCGCGCTCAAGCTAACCATCAAACAAACTCTTCAGCTTTATATATTAGTATAGATAGATATATATATATACTTTCGACCTCACTATACTACAGCCAACTGTTGTTTTTTTCACGTTAGAGTAAGGTTTAAAGAACCTATAGCTTACACTGTCTACGGTCAGAATCTAAGTCCTAGTATATCCTACTAATATCATAAACGCGAAAGTTCGTAAGGATGGATGGATGGATGGATGTTTGTTACTTTTTCACGAAAAAACTACTGAACAGAATTGGTTAAAACTTTGAACCGGGATAGGTTGTACGACCCACTGGATCAGAGTAACGCGGGGCACAGCTAGTGTGCATATAAAAAGTCTATCTATTTGTATTCGTGTCGACCGTAAAATTTTCATATACCTACAGGGCTGAAAATATAAAAAAACCTAATCTAATTTCTCAAACAAAGTTATTAATAGATACTACATTATGTGGTATTCCATCGTCATCCAGGAAGTATCTCCTCCACTAAACCTACTGACTGCCATACACACATATTTACACGACCAGACCGAAGCGAAGGTATGACAGCCACGACTTAGCGCGCCCTGAGGCATTTAAACGTACCTACATGAGTACAGTCAGAGTATGTTATCGTACACCATGTGCAACTATAAGCCGGGGGGCCGAGTCTGCTATTTTTTAAAGTATTGTGCCACCGTAGTGCCATCATGATATCATTATGCCAAAAAACGGTAAGCTACTAATCACACTATGGTGTCGGCGCTGGAATGGCAGTCGGTGTTGCTACCGCAGAAAAAGGCCGTCAACAGAAGTAGCTGGGGAGATGGTTAGGGAGATTGTAATGTTTATTTAGGCGATTTCAAAACTTATAAATGTATCATTAGTTATTATTTTCAAGGATGCTTATGTCATTGTGGCGTCATAGTGACACCATTATGACGTCATTTGGATTAGTAGATTACCAAATGGGGAAAAAACCGACCATTTAATTGTCTTTGACAGTTCATGGACACGCCATTACGATAGTAGACTCGGGGCCCGGATGTTAGTGTCAGTACACCATACGGGATTTTTATGAGAAACTAGCTGCACTCTGTGGTTTTACTCTGCTCCAGTGGGTCAGAGCGTGATATTTTTCAGCTTATACACTCTCTGCGTGCAAACTTTCGGCCAAATTCATTCAGTAGTTAACACATACAAACTTTCGCTTGTTATAATATTAGCAGGAAGTTCATTGTTAACTGTATGATTTTTTTTTTTAAAGATTACTAGCAGAGTTTTTCATTCTTCTAGTAGGTAATCGAGTTAACCCCACGTGATAAACTAAAATGCTTGTGTTACGTGTGACCACAAGATCAAAAGTCCGTAGCCATTGGTCATTAATACACACTACATGAAATACAACCTCCGTAGCGTAGCGGTATTTGGCTCGCTTTAAGTCTCGGAGGTCTTGGGTTCGATCCCCACACTGGACAAGAAATCTTTGTGTTAATTCTAAGATTTCTAAGAAATCGCCGTGCCTCGGAAAGCACATTCAGCCGATTGTTATAACATCTATGACGAGCGTATGTCAGGGAACGGGCAGCAGCGTTTCCCTGTGTATAACAATATAATACTGCAGTCACCAATCCGCCTGACAAGCGTGGTGACTATGGCAAATCCCTCCCTCGGGAGACGATGATGATGTTGATGACATGAAATAAGGTTATTTAATATCCATTATACACTCACGTCTACGTTCCGTCCCCCCCAGCCAGCGACCGCCCTGAGCCGAGGTCCAAGTCCCACATGGGGTGATCTCTTGCACAGGAAGATTAGTTTGTAGTACTTAAAACATTTATTGAGGCTGGAGCTCTGCTCTACTTTATTTCCGGTGAAGTAGCAAAAGCCTCTTGGCTTAACACATAAGGTCGGTCAAAGCAAAATAACAAAATCCGTGGAATATATTTTTTAATACTTCTTCATTCTCCAGTTAAACTTAATGTTCTACAATATAAAAAATAATCGCTGAATGTGTTGCTAAACGCAAAGCTCGACAATAGCTGAACCGATTTTGCTATTTATATATTGAATAAAAAAAAATAAAAAAAAAATTGTCGTAAAACTCTCCTAAAAAAACTAAAAGCCATAATCCCTCAATCTCACCGTCAGCGAACGCCCTGCGCCGAGGTCCAAGTCTCACAGGGGACGCCCTCTTGCGCAGGTTGCTTAGTTTGTAGTGTTTAAACCATTTATCTAGGCTGGAGATCTGCTCGCCTTTATGCCCGGTGAAGTAGTAATAGCCGACAAAAGTCCGTCCGAAAAAAAAAAGTCTTTCACTTGATTATTCAACGCATTAAATGCTGAAGAAGCTGAAGAGTTTTTTTGTTTGTTTGCTAGAATGCGCTAATCAGGAACTACCTACTGATCCTATTTAAAAAACTTTTTCAGAGTTAGATAGCTCATTTATCGAGGAAGGCTAAGGTTATATTTTATTATGAAGTTCCCACCGGAACGGGAGTTACGCGGGTGAAACCGCGCGCGGGAATCTAGTAGAATATATAGTAAGTCTTGAATAGTAAGTATTGAAACTGTATACATATATTTGCAGCTGTCTGTACCTACTACAGTCACCTATACACTTTGTCAGTACAATATAGGTGTCTCTAACATGCGTGGGCGCATGCCTTGCTGTTTTATAGCACACGTTTATTGCGGAGATAATCGTTGGCACAATATTATGATGTTGTTGTCAATTCAACGGTTTGTGTGGACGCAGTTAAATCTCAGTTGAGTCACTTGTTATGGGACTCATGGTTTATGTTGGGGAAGATTTATATCTACAGATTTGCTGGTGTAAACACAGACATATGATTATATGGATGTGTTTTTATTGGATTATGGAAATGCGCCCTCCTGTGTGCGTCGGAGTTTATAAACGTGCAATTAAAAAAATCGGTAAGCTCTGAAACAACCAACGTTATCTAGTAGTATAAGTCTTGCTTATATATCTTTGCCATCTCCTCCCTTTTATTTCCCATCTCCTCCCGTGGCAGCCGTAGGACCCAGCCAAGGGAAATACACCAGAAGATGGGCAACAGCGTCTTCTCCGATTATAACTCCTAATACTGCCAACCCGCCTGCCAAGCGTGGCGAGTATTGGCAAACCCTCCTTTGATGAAATTATGAATTATGATATCTTTGAAGTCGTGGATTTGAATCCCGTTTCGTACAATATTTTTTTTCGTATATAATCATAAATTCGGTTCCAGGTTGGTTAAGAGACTACCCTCCGTGCGTCGGAAAGCAAGTCGAGCTGTTGCTGCTGATTGGCTTAAGCATAATATAGGCAGCAGCGTGTGTATTATAGTATTGCAATACCTAACTAGCTCAGAAGTTACGGTAGTTGCTTCTGAGATCGGGTGTTCTGGGTTCGATTCCCACCCAAGACAGTTGTTTGTGTGAACCACTAATAGTTATTCACTAATGTTAAATGTTTATAACAACACTTACGACATACGGATTGATTTCCCTATTATGGGTTTTGTCTTTTCGATAATAAAGAAAAAAAATAAGTTTCTGAACCAACAAAATTTTCTAAAAACACATTTTAAAAATGGAGGTAACATCTGGTTATTGTTAATTGAATATTAGGCATTGTTCTGACGACTAAGTACTATTTTTATAATCTAAGTCACAACTCGCTACATATTTCATACACAAAACTTTATTAATTCAAAATGTAATAATAAACTTAAAGCCCGTAAGAAAAATGTATTAAGACTTTTTGTACAAAATAACCCGCGCTAATAATTTTCCAAATTAAATTGGAATCAGCAATTTTGGCCAATTTATGTCTGGATATAACCCTAAAATAGTGCTCCATTGGCGAAGTCCCGAGTCACGTAGTACATTAGCACTACACTATGCAGTGGTAACCCTTGAAATTCCGCCTCGGGTCAAAGAGACCCCTTCACTTCACAATATCAGATCAAGGAATGTCTTTGAGAAAATTTACAACGACGCTTTAGATGGCGTAACATTCAATAAGTTATTCTGTTCCCGTGTTACGTAGGTCCTGGGCTATTTCGTGGGCTTTTATTTAAAAAATATACAAAGCAAGGAAATAACAATTCATTTTTTATAGATATAAATTAATTGCTTAGCGAGTATTTCAGTGATAGCCATACTGCGTTCGCAAATCCTTATGAAATGGGTGGTTCCTTTCTCGGAAAAGCTACGCTATGCAGTTGGAAATATGGATGACATACCGCGTAAGTAACAGTTGCTGATAAGGTGTATATTCATCTGCCAAGAAATATTTTATTCACAGGTGATATCAAGGAAAGAAAATCAATATGCTACCTTTGATTTTCAACCTTATTAACTATTGTCACTCACGCGGTATTGCTTCAGGCTTAAAGTCCTGAATTAACTTCAATATTTTGAGGTATAATATAGGTTCGGTTTAGGATATGTATATATAGATTGTACTTTGACAAAGGACATAAACCACTCTTTTTCTCGGCTTAGAATGGAAGGGCGCAAATACTTTCAATACACAATTCCACTTATTTTCCGTTCCTCCTCCAACCTCTGCATTAGTAATACAACCACATTAGTGTTCTCCCTAATTACCGCAATATACATAAGAGACGTAAGCAACACAAATAACAATTACGTACCGTACCAGACCCATAAAGTTGGCCGACAATATTTCACAAGTACAGCGACCCCTAGCGTCGGGTCAGAACTAACAATTGAATTATCTGATATCTTATAGTACTCCTTATCCGTTGGGTATGAATATGAATTACTTGGACCGCAAGCTCCTTGGGTTTTTGGCTTAATTAACTGGGAAGTCATTTGTTACTATCATTACAATAAACAAGTAGGTATGTATTTAACTGCTTAATTTCTACAGTGTGAGATTTTGAAGGGTTATGTTATAGTGGCTGATCTAGGTAATTAGATGAAGCAATCTTCAGCTTTGAAGTGTAATAATTACGTTTGTGAGGCCGGACTATGGCTAAAATTCTTAAATAGTAACATATTTGACTGCACCGGTGGCTCAGTGGTTACGGAAGTTGCTTCTGAGACCTGGTGTTCTGGGTTCGATTCCCACTCGGGGCAATTATTTGTGTGAACCACAAATAGTTGTTTTGAGTTTGAGTGTTCTTTGTGTCCGTGAAATGAATGTTTGTAAAGTCCCCCGCGACACAGGGATTTATTTCCCTAGTGCGGGAGTTGTCTTTTAAAAAAAAAAAAAAAAAAGTTATGGAAACGTTTCAGAATGCTAGCCAGAGTAAATCGTCTATCATCCGCAGAAATAAACCTAGATATAACTACAAAGGATTTGTATTTTGATTTGTTAAAATAGGTACCTTATCTAATACAAAAATGATTAACATAACCCATAATTCCATTGTGTATTGATAATTTTATTTTCGACATGCATATCATTATAGTTTAATATAATTCATGTGTTTACGGTTTACGTAAATGTGAAATTCAAAGTAACCACGTAGAATGTGACCCTACATGAAATTGGTTACCATTTCTATTTTTTTACAAAATTCCCTGCACATTCAAAAGCAAACCCCGGATATAAACAACGTCCTTAGAATTAGGCTCGACCCAAAATTTCAACGACACACTTATCTAAACAGTTTCAGTTAAGCACGTCTTAAACATCAAAAACAGGAGTACCCACGGAAAAATCATTACTTGTTCGTATTGTTTTGAAAAAGGCCGCCCCACGGTGCCGGGGCAAGCGCAATCAATACCCGAGTTACCCCGGTGGAATACTAAACAGGTAACCACGTGTTCCGTATCGATATTCTGGGTTCGTGTTTTGGTACCTACTAATTTTTGGATAACGGTAAGCTGCAGTGTTATGTGGAGACGGAATTGAGATGGATGAAAGAATTGCGAGCTTTTAAATAAGAAACCGAGCACCAGTATCGGTACCTACAAGACCTTCTGTGAAAGTAAAGGTGCCGTCATATTTGTACTATAGGTATGGTCAAAATTCAGAACAATATTCCAACATTGTATTGGAATTTCATAAATTTTAAATAAAAATATTCCTTATGTATTGTTATAGACTACATAAATAGTAATTCTTTTAGAGTTTGCGTGACATAAACAGGGGTTCCATCATCGTTGAAGTGACTAATGATTTATCATGAACCTATATTCGTAAGTTAAGAAAATTGTTAAAAATATACCATTACGTTTATCTAATTTACTCATCTCAGATTTTTATTAATTTACTGAATGCAAAAGTAATGCTCTTTAAATATACAATTATTGTTTCAGTATTTTGCCCCTGAACCCATAACCAAATATAATAACGGCAGCCATTTTTCTTGTAGTATTGACACGTACATAATCCTTGCTATCAAAACATTAAGTAGTAGCTAGAGCGAACAAACAATGAGCCATTCGGCAATCCAATCACTCCGAGCGGTAACGTTTGAGATAGCAGCGCTGTTACAACCCTTGAGAATACGATCAAATCAACTTAGCCGCGCCCTTGTTGACTTTTGACGTTTCTATATTGCCAATGTTATCTTAGTTTACTTAATCAGCATTGTATGCAGAGATGAGGGAATGAGTAGAAGGGACAAGCGAGTCGTGTTGTAGGCATAATTGTGTAGACGGCTATATATAATTTCGTTTTTATATAAAAACGCGGTGAAACACATGTGTTATTATCAACTTAAACACAGGAAGTAGGAATATGACTGCTTTATAAACAAATGGTCAAAAAATTAACAAGAATTACACAAACTAATTTCAAATTGGTTACCACTTGATTGTATATCACATACTTAAAAGATTTCTAAATACTAGTCCTTCCATTACATATAACACTAGAAATCGAATTTTACAAATTATATTACAATAACAGTGAATCCAACTAAAATTTTAGTTCCCTTAACAATACGGAATTACATTATGATATCCTTTGCATATACATGAACCCCTAAATAGTCTGTAAATAAATACAAGTACACAACTGAACTTTTATTCCCGATTTTAGAAACTATTTGAAATAATAGCTTTAATAATACTTTGAATAGGTACAATTATAAAGTGTCTCATCTACAACATTTTGTCATCTATGTCCGAATGAATCGGTGTGTGGTCTCAAGGGTGCTTTAACCGGTTAACTGGTCCCTCTGTCCTAGAAGGG
Source organism: Nycteola revayana (assembly GCA_947037095.2). NCBI lineage: Eukaryota > Metazoa > Arthropoda > Insecta > Lepidoptera > Nolidae > Nycteola > Nycteola revayana. Next base: position 10,653,587 of record OX344840.2, read on the forward strand.
GTTTTTCCTCTATGAAAGGAAAATATTCCTTATCTTTTTAATTATGGCGCAGCGTTCCGCTAGATCATCTGTTTTAATTTTGCTTGTCCTCGGGGAGAATTATAATGTTGTATGGATTAATATTAATGTTCAGTTTGATATCTTATACTGTTGTGACATAAATAATATTACTAACTATAAATGGTTTAAACACAAAAATATTCTTGTGTTAAAATATACAAATTCTTATTTATAAACTTTAACATCACGATTTCAAAATTAAATTGCGTAATTTTAAAATTCCTTCCTACAAAATTAGGTGTGTTTAAATATTAGAACAAATGCGTAAGAAATATACCGTTAAGATATTAGAGTTATAAGTATTTACACACAAATAAAACTAGAAAATCGCTATAAATAATTGAAACTAGTTTTCTATATTTCAAATATTTACGTTATGTAGGTAGCCACGAGGCTTTTGCTACTACATCGGACATAATATTCACATGGGATATTTCAAAACTTATTGAGTACAGTGCAGTTATAGATCGATAAATCCTTACTAATCCTTACTAATATTATAAATGTGAAAGTAACTCTGTCTGTCTGTCTGTCTGTTACGCAATCACGCCATAACTACTGAAGCGATTTAAATGAAATTTGGTACAGATATAGTCTAAAGCCTGAGAAAGAACATAGGCTATATTTTATTATGAATTTCCCACGGGAATGGGAGTTACGCGGGTGAAACCGCGAGCGGGAAGCTAGTGTATCCTAAATTTATGATCGTAGCCGTACACTGTGTAGTACAGAGAACAAAAGAGATAGGTTAACACCGTCAGTATCAAATATTGTAAATAAATATGTTTTTATTACAACAACAGCCGGTAATTATTTAATGGCAAAGGGTTCGCTGCTAGCTGTTTTTAAATACACACAACAGTAAACTCTTCTCATAATTGTCGAAATATAATTTAAAAATGCGTTTCATTGTGTGTAAATGTATGTCTTTTGTTGACGTACATTTACCTCCTAAACAAATTATATATTTACAAACAAATCAAAAACGGACTATCCATTCGTCTTTATTAAATTGTACTTGTTGGTTCTCCAACATAATCACTCACAAACGCTACAGTAGACCGCTCAATAAAATTTACGACGTTTTAAATTGCAATATTAATTCTCGTCAGTCCTACTGTAGCAAGCAGCAGCTTCCCTCAAATCTGGTGTCAAACTACATCCCATCTGTCACTACTGGCCACCATAAAAACTTAATAAGCGATCCGTCACCATAAAATAACCATTAAAAAGCCGTCGGACGCTTTTAAAAATGCATCAAGAAATGAAATTGGTAGTTAATTACCAAGAGAATTCGCGGATCGGATTTCAGTAGGGTCTGGTTAGGGAGAGTGTTACTTATGACGCGGAAACCCTAGAAATATTATATTGGCTACCCCAAGCAACAGAGCACTTGTAAATTAAAAGCTCTGTCGAGTGACACATGTGGTAGAAAAGGTATTTTGGAACGTCCGGGTTTTAAATGTGAAATGTGAAAAATGTTGTGTAATCTTGTTTGAAACCAAAATTTTAACGAAATAATTTGGGCGTTGAGCCGTGTTTGTGTTCTGTCGAACTAATAAAAAATATACAAATGTTGGTGCCTTTTTTATTTTATGCTAACTTTGCATAATACTACTCATCAGGGTCCCTTAGCCTATATCCAAGCCCCACAAAGCATTTGATTATTCGAGGCCACAGTTATAGTTGATGCTAGAAAAATGTGTAGATTTGCCGGAGTTAGATCAGCACACTTATGTTTTACAAAAAGCTATTATTTTTGTTTTCTTTAGCACTCTTAAAGCAAAATTATTAACGTTAAGCGACTCGAAAAAAACACACTTAAAATCATCTTTCATGATGGTTTTACGCTTCACAAACACATGTTTCACTCTGATAACTGAAGTTTTTAGGATTTTGTGAAATGTTTGTATTTGAGTTTATTTCATAGACGTGAAATTGTAATCAAGTAACAACTTAAATCTATGGCACCAGATAAACTAACGACTACGTTTTAAGAGTCCCTTTTTCACCTTTCAACCATATATCCCTAAAATTCCCTTAATCAAAATCACGTCAACGTCAGCTCAAATGAAAAACTAAACGTCAACACAACTCATGTTTATACCCAACCCTAAGCACTTGACTATTGATATGCATGCAAATATTTACTATCAGAGCACATAACAGGTACGCATATACCCGACCCCGTTCACGAATGAACGCTTGACTGACTCCTAACGAATGACTCGCCCTCCGAGCGTAGGTACGGGAGGTAACAAGTATAGATATAGCTCAGACAGGGATGGCGAACCAATCACAGGATGATGGAACTAAATTATTTAGACATCGTAATTAAGGAAGCTGTTTTATGTAGGTATTGTTAATTTTAAGGATGTCACAAGACGCTTTCAATGCCAATGTATTGTGAATTCATATTCTTGTACCAACTAACAACTATTGAGTGCACCGGTGGCTCAGTGGTTACGGTAGTTCCTTCTGTGACCTAGTGTTCTGGGTTCGATTCCAACCCTAGACATTTATTTGTGTGAAAAACGGATAGTTGTTCTGAGTCTGGGTGTGCTTTGTGTCCGTGAAATGAGTGTTTGCAAAGTCCCCAGCGACACAGGGGTTAAATTCCCAAGTGCGAGTGTTGTCTTAAAAAAAAAAAGATTTTTGTCTTTTCGCATAACATCTGGATGATGTTATGTGAAAAGACAAAAATATTTTTTTTTTCAGCGTTTTACATAAACAATAGTAATATTAAAGCGGCATAAAAATAGACACATTACAATTATAAAGTTAGTAGTACAAAATGTCAAATCCTTCAGTAAAGGTTTACAATCCCTGGTATTGAAGATATGAACGGTTCTCGGTTCTCAATTTGAAATTTGCACGTCTGGGGTCTTTGGGGCCCGTGTGGCCAATCCGAGGGGGCCAGTGGCCCTCGCCTCCTAGTGTTAATTGCGTTTCTGACGGTTTATGATATACGTTACTTTTGTACTGTTAATTGATTTTTGTGGAGTAATTAGAAGAGTTTGTTTGTGGATTTGTGATGTTTGTTAATGCATAATTAATTGTGTGTGTCTAATTTGTTGGGGAACAGACGAAGTTTTGATAAACTTGGTGTAGATTGGTGTTTAGAACTGTAAATTTACTTGAACAGGTGATAAATATTCTGATGTACTTACAAGAAATTATTGTTATTTTACCATTCCGGAGCATTATGAAAATATTTGTTTGCATTTATAGATAAATCTAGTGATTGAATCTGAGGAATCCCCTTTCCTGTTAAATTCCTTTAATTATATAATAACCATTTTTATTCGATCTGTAAATGTAATTTGTTGTTTGATTTATCTTATATATTATTATCGTATTTCTATGTAAAATGTAGTTATCCCAATAATACTAATTGTAACTTATTTTCAATATGTACGTCACAGCCTTTAGTGGGTATTATGTGCTGTTTCTGTACTTTTGTAACAGCTTTTTTATTTAACTACATTATAATGTGATTAAACATTATACCAATATAACAACAACAAGAATAAGTAGAAAATATTCTGGATGGCTGAGTGGTACAAGTCTCACTTTAAGTTTCCGGAGGTCGTGGATCCAATATAAATTCTAGGATTTCTGTCCGGGTATAGTTTGTTATAGAACTACCCTCCGTGCCTCGGAAAGAATGTTTTGCCGCTGGTCCCAATTGTTAGAACATCATCTACAAGAAAAGCAGTTCACCTATCAGAGAACGGGCAGCAGCGTTTCGTTGTGTGTTACAACATAATACTGCGGTCATCAACCCGCCAGTCAAGCGTGACGACTATGCCAAAACCCTTGATTGGGAGTAGGCTCTGTTCATCACTGGATGTTATACTGATGATGATGATGAAATAAACATAGCATCTTACACTACTTTTATAGTATGAACAAAGTCATAAATAATATTGAAGCAAAACGAAAAGTAATCGAATACGCATCTCATTATCGGTCGTTTCAAATTAAAGGCAAAATTATCCCTTTACATTGACAAATAACAGACTGGTAAGTTCGTTGTTAGCGACGTGGGGACAGCTCACTCTTCCAACATCTGCAAACAAAAATGAACTTTATTTTTCGAAGTACAGAATATAATTTCAAGTGACGTCTAAAGTGTCACCATATCTTAAACAAGCGAAGCGATTATGAATGTTATACTTCTGAATTTAAAGTAGGTTCTGCATTGAGCGGAGTTCAACGGATAGTGGTGTACTATAAAATGTTTTGCGGTACGCCAATATAAGGCTAGCAAAGGCGTCAGCTTGTATGATAGGATTTGTGTATGGAAGTATGAACTAATCTCCCTCGCGATAACTCAATAACGAATAATGAGAGGACGGCCTTTGATGCAGCGGGGAAGTGTCGAAATCTTAATTGTAGATAAAAAGATAACTTTGACAGGGAATGCTGCGGAGCTTTTACTTCGCAAGGATTATTAGGAGGTGTTGTGGTGGAAAGCCTTTTTGGAGAGGTCGCAGATTATGTAAATTGAGATTGTACAACTATATCGTATTAATGCAAAATGAGAGATGCCTTACAGTGAATAAAGTGTAAGGATGCGTAGAGGGTTCCACGAAGATGCATTTTAAATAAATAATAATATTTCACTGTGATTTTTTTTTTGTATTTTTATAGAATTTTTTTTGTATATTTATAGGTAAAAAATATATGCTATACTGCGGTCACCTACCCGCCTGCCAGGCGTACCTAGTGACTATGGTAAAGGACCTTCGAGAGAGCCCCATTTTCAGCAGTGAACGTTATGCGAGCTATTTTTTTACTCTATTAACTATACCGCGCGAAAGAAGATCTATGGATATATATAGATCAATTAATTACTAGATAACATCACCTGCTTTTAATATTTTCTTATTGATATTTTTGTTGTTGCTAATGCTTGGCGAAATTTCAATGTAACGTGTCGATTGAAATAATGATATGGCATTTTGTTCCGTGTTATGTTAGTATCGATTAAGAAATCAAAGTGAAATAAATGTTTCACTTTTTATAAATTTATACTTTGTAAAAAAAAACAGTTTTAACTTTTCGCTCCCACATTTTGAACATTATAAGTCCTAAATATTTTTATCTCTCTTTTGAACATTATAAAATAAGCAAATCGTATTCCCTGTGCTCCTCTCCCAACACCTCAATTTCACACCCTTGCACAATGACAACTCAATCGGTATCTCTATATAAAATCTACATACGTCAGAACATCCATCTGTCCGTCCGTGGGGTCTGATCAGCTAACTGCAAAATTAAAAGTCCCTTGATAATATCGCGCTTGTGGGGTGTCGAGTTTGACAACCGTTACTTAAGCATGTGATTGGAGTGTAAAATGTATTAGGTTTAAATCACAATCATGTTTATAAGAAAATAAAATATGTAAAAAATATAATATAAAAATTGTCTCAGACTTTGATTTGTAAAGGACAGTGTAGTGCAGGTACAGTAGAAGGTAAAGAGTTACTAACCAGGAAGACAATTACGTGATACGGTTTTTTACAGTTAACCAATTAACCAAGTAAATTTGGCGTAAAATCTAATTCTGAACATGTTACGTAGGTAATCTGTATTAATAAAAGGCTTTGTTCTCTCTGACTGACCGATCAACGCACAGACTAAATTACTAATCATAGATACCTGAAACTTGGAGGATAGGCTCTTTAAGAGGTTGTCACCCGACAAGAAATGGTTTTGAAAAATTCTACATGTCGGAGCATAAAAATGGGTGACAAAGTTGGTTTGGTAAATTATTTGTGTGAACTACAGGTGTGCTTTGTGTCCATTAATCGAGTGTTTGTAAAGTCCCCCGCAAAACAGGGATTAATTTACCTAGTGTAGGAGTTGACTTTTTTTAAAAGAAAGAAAGAAATGCGGGCAACCGCTAGCCTACCTAAGTACCCACATAATATTTCAATTATTCTTTCCCACTTCTGCTGGCAACTGAAACAATAAAAAAGAGGAATATATTACAGAATCGTCCACACAAGCAAAGGAAAGTATATCCTAATCTGTAAAATCCTAGACAATTTGTAAAAAAAAGCCTGGAACCTTACACAAAGTACATACTGATGGCAGGCTCATTATAATTCTCCGCGAGTTTGCCGCTGATCTCCAAATACACAGGTTTAGTTACAGATCACTTTCATTAATCACAAAATGTTACACTTTGCTTAGGTATTTTGACACAAATTTTGCTCAAACAGCAACAAAATAAATAACTCTTAAAGGATTAAACAGCCAATAATAATTAAAATGAATTTTACGTAAACTAAATTATGTGTAGGAATATGTTTTCTATTTATACTGTTTTTTTTTTGTCTAATATCCACGAGTGTTTGAAAATTTCCGCAGATTACAGCAAAGTTAAAATAATCATAATTCACATAAAGTGAATTTATTTCTTTAAAATAACGTCATCAAAGTTATTTTACATAAATAAATTCACTTTTCTACATAGTAGGTATAAATCAAAGTCGCTTCCCGATGTCTGTCTGTCCCTATGTATGCTTAAATCTAAAAAACTACGCAACGGATGTTGATGTGGTATTTAGTATTAGTTTGAGACATAGTGATTTAAAAAGAGGGTTTATAAGTATAATACATCTGCATTGCATTTTTATCTCAAAATATGACTAGTTCATTTTTATTTATCAATATAAAAATATATTTGGTTCACCCCGTTTAAGAAATCAAAAAAGTATCAAAGATGAAGAACAACTAGAAGTGCTCTCGAGTCAAGAGCCGATTCCTTGCAGGCCCTTTTGCGATTCTCCTTGGTAATAAAACACACGCGCTGTGTAAAAAACTGATGAGTCTATGGTTCTCTGTGGCTGACGTCACTATTGTAACCATTTGTAGTAGTTTAAGTGTGGGGACTGATTATGCATAGTATGGGGTGTAGTACTCAGAACTGACAAAACATTTGAACACCGTATCTAATGTAAAGATGGTAAGACCATTGGCCAGTTTTAATGGCTGCTATTACTGCAACTAGTTTTGATACCAAGCAATGGACACTGTACAGGTTGATAATGTTGATCATACAAGTTTCCTTCAAAGGTGCTGATTGTCATTTATTTTGGAATGGACATATCGTATTACTACTTTACTGTATATGAAGGCGAATAAATCTCCAGCCTTAATATATAGTTTAAAGACATTAAGCAACCTGTGCATGAAGGAACTTGTGTGGTTTAGGCTTCGGCTCAGCGTGGTCGCTGGCGAGAGGATTGAGGATGATGATCGACCTTTAGATTAGAGGGTAATATTATTATTATTATTTATTATTTAGATTATCGAGGGAGTTCGCGGGCGTACAAACTCGTATACAGCATTAATATTCTATAACTATTATAAACGCGAAAGTTTGTAAGTATGGAGGGATGGATGGATGGATGTTTGTTATTCTTTCACGCCAAAGCTACTGAACGGAATTGGCTGAAATTATGTACCGGGATAGGTTATGCGCTAGATTAACATATAGGCTACAAAATATCACGCTCCAATCCAATGAAGCAGAGTAACGCGGGTAAAACCGCGGCTAGTATTCTATAAGATGCTCGACTAGGGACAAAACCTTACTGATTACCACAGCGAACACACGAGAACGTATTGTAAACATAAACTACTTACAATATCCACCAGGGCAAAATGTTGGAGTATTCCTCTTTCAGCACCAAGCTTTAACTATTGGTGCTGTATGAGGAATAACCCAATATGTTTACTTGGCGATCTTATGCCTTAATAAATAAAGCAAACCTTTAATAAATTAGTATTTTTTCAGCTTATTTAACAATCATAATAAAATCTAGCTACCAACTACAATTAACATAGCACAAACAATTAAAACATTTGCATACTAAACATTGTTGGCGTGTTTATAGGAACTGCCGAATTATTTAACAAATTATTCCTTTGTGTAAATAAAATATTACGATTTGTAACTCTTGTATAACTAATGTAGGTAACGCATGAAATATGTCGAAAATGTATTAGTTCAGTTGATGTTATCGGTGAAAGAATGAACTAGTTTTGTATGAAATACCTTTAGCCTAATTGTTTTAGATTTAATGGTGTTATTATTACGGTTATTAAGAGTGAGTTTAGTCCTTGGTATTACCGGTAGTACAAGGCCGATTGAAAGGCTTTTGTTTTTACCATCAGGTAAAATTATTTAATTTTTACTCACTGTTTTGGCGCATAGAATAGCCTACCTTTGGGTGACGTAAAAGGCAACTAAAGGACATACAGCTGGTGGATTTATATCAGCATCTATCAGCACTAGTATACTCACAATCTTACTGCGATCACCAATTATGGCAAGCGTGGTACGTCCACTGCTGAACGTGGGCCTTCTCCCGAGGGAGGGTTTTGCTATAGTCACCACGCTTGGCAGGCAGATTGGTGACCGCAGTATTATCTTCACAGGGAAACGCTACTGCCCATTCTCTGGTATACGCTTGTATTGTAATCAGGACCAACACAACGGCTTAACGTGCTTTGACAATAATCCTCATCAACACTGGCTTGTCCAGGTATGTTAAGATCAGGCCCATGTTCGGGCTGATAAAGTAAAGACTGACTTTTGATTAGTTGCTACCTTCATGAGAACGTTCATATTTTTACATTCCAAATTCAAATGGTCTTGGATTTAAATATCGGGCAGGGCCAAAAACCATGACAACCTTGTTAATCTGTGTTTATTGAACATGATGCTGCGATCACCAACCCACCTGCCAAGCGTAGTGACTATGGCAATACCATGGCCACCTTCAAGGAGGCTAAGTTTTAGCAATAGACGTTATACGGGCTGAAGATAAAACTCAATTGTTTCAAAAATAAATAGTGCATATCTTTATACATATCATTTTTCACGTTCAAAAATTCGTTCAAAATTCTTAAATCCAGTTTTAAAACATATTGTTTGTTTGACTACTAAATAATGAAGTGTAGTAGGTCAGGAGATGGCAGTAGCTGAGACACCAGCGGTATGAATAACGCATTAGATTGTAACCGCGACGTACGCCCGGGACTGTTTAGCGCATATGTTATGTGTTTGCAATGTTAACAATAATTGGTACAAGCGAAACTAGGTTGTTTTTTCGTAAAATTGTTGTGAAATGGAAAGTGTTGTATGGATGATATTATTTGTACCCGTAATGGAAAGATTTTCTCTTCATATATTCACATTTTTGGCCACTTTTGTAAAATATTTTCAAGTATTATATTATTTTATTATATATACATTTATATAACAAGTTATCTAATTTGCATTATTTAATAATTTACCATTTTATTTCATTGTTTTTTCATTGTTTAAATACATGCGACACATATTAACAAATAACTAATCTGGGATAAGTAAATTACTACAATGTTTTTATCTTGAAAACTAAGTGATATGACGCTATTTTCATACAGACTGTAATATTACAGAATTTGTATGGAAATACCGAAACTAATTATTTAATAATAAGAGGTAGGTGTAGTAGAGATAAAAAAAAATTTAGGCTCTGGGCGTTTCGTGCCTCGGAAAGCACGTTCATTTAAAAGCCTTAGTTCTAATTGTTTTAACGTCGGCGTTTTTCTGTGTGTTATAATTTAATACTGCGGACACCAACGCGACTGCCAAGCGTAGTGACTACGGCAAAAACTCTCAGAAGGCAGGAAGAAGTCCAAGTTCAACAGTTGACGTTATAAGGGCTTATGATGATTAGGTAAACTAGTCTTTATCCGTAGGTAATTAAGATATAAGCAACCGCACAACAAAACGTTATATCAAGAACCAGACTATTAAATGAAACCAAATGACGATATTCTTTCATAAAGACAACATACCTAGTACTCAAATAAACCGGGTAACTGTAGACACACTCAGCATACGCCTCGCCGCGCCGCGTCATCGCTCATTACAAAAGTCCATCCCACCGAATCAGGCGAACAATAACTGAAAAAAACGAATCTCCGCTAAAACGTTGGTTTTATTGCGGCGTGTTATCATACGTGTCCCGTCCGGGCCGCGAAAAAACACGCGGAACAACACGAATCGGGCTCATGTTAATATTTGAGGTATTTTTATTTGAAATTTCCATTTACACGGAGTTCCCCACCTCCGGCTGTTTCCCCCGGTCCCCTCATACATATTCATGGGATGCACCCCCTCGGTACACTTTCTCCGTGCACACTCGTTTACCAAGAGCGATATTTGTGCGATCTGTATACTGAAACCTCAGCTAGTCCGCTTCATAACCGCTTGATTTATGTATTAATATTTTAGTTTTCCGTGGACTTTCTGACCGCGGCGTGAGTAATGTTTTGTGGCGTAGGTTTAGGTTGTTATATGTGTAATCCTATTAGCTTTGTTCATAACAACTAGGTTTTATAATAATTAAGAATAGCAATTAGTTAGATTAAATTATTTGGCTGACTTGATAAGCAGTCATGCGTAGGTATACCTATGAGCCGGAGTTGAAAAACGTTCATGAAATATACTTTTTCACGTGATATTTTGTGTCGGCATGGTGATTTGTTTCGTTTAGATCATATAGAAGGGAAGATGATTGTTAAGTGCCTCAAATCATTATAATATCTTAACACATTTTTATACAACTTACAAAGTCAGAGTTAAGAAAGAATACATTTTACAGAAAAAAAAATTTTTTTTTTTGTTGATGAGACTTTTGTGTTTTATTTTCTATGTTATAAATACAAAAATTTGCTTCTGATTCTGGAGAGGAAGAGCATAGCGAGCGTTAGTACGCTCAATGAGCTGGTCGAGGGACGTACCTATACATTACAATAACTGCACTAGTGGCTCAGTGGTCACACACTTTTTTTTTCTTTGCAGTCTACTAGTATTCTTGTTAACTCCTCCAGCTAAGCTAAAATGCATGTGTTACGAGTGGGTTCACGTCGGTAGTGCAATGGGTAGGGATCGAACCGGCGACCACAAGATCACACCCCACCGACGCCTAAGCCATTGACTAAGGCGTCTGACTTGTGTCCACCATTATTTGTATGAACCACGGATAGATGTTCTGAGTCCGGGTGTACTATGTTTCCATGAATTGAGAATTTCTAAGACCCCCCCAACTTTGTTACAACTATAACAGTTGTATACCAAGGAGCAAGCCTGCGGTCCGGCAACCGGTCTGACAAGCGTGATGACTAGGCCGAAAACTTTACTTAAGAAGAAGAGGCCCATGTTCAACAGTGGACGTCATACGGGCTGATGATGATAATGATGATGATGAGTACACCATTACGAAGGATGCCATAACAATCTTACATTTGCTTGATCCATTGATTTCCCTAGAATCTTCTAAACTGAAACCGTCTGTTATTTACAGCGCCTTGCGGCGGAAGTGCGTAACACGCGCGCCGGCAGTGACGTCACGGCGGCCGAGGACACCGGAAGTGGACCGTGGCGCCGCACGCCGGAACCGGACGTCGCAGTGCACGATACCGCCTGCTAGAGGTAAATGACCGATGATATTATTGGTTAAATATTTTGAGATGTTAATTAACAATTAATACATTATTAAATTTGTTCCTTTAATAGTCCGTTTACGTCCACTGCTGAATTCCCGGGGGAGGGTATATGCCATAGTCACCACGCTTGGCAGACGGATTGGTGACCGCAGTATTATGTTGCACCACACAAGGAAACGCTGCTGTCCGTTCCTTGATTTACAATTATAATTAATGATGTTATAACAATCGGGACCAAGGGCTAAATGTGCTTTCTGAGGCACGGAGGGTAGTCCCCAGTCCCAACCAACCAGACCCGGAAAGAAATCTTAGAATATACAAAAAGATTTCCTGTCCGGCGTAGGGATCGATCCACGACCTCCGAGATTTTAAGCGGGCCAAATACCGCTACGCTACGGAGGTTGTCACAAAAAACAGTCACCTTTATAATTCATTGATGAATTTTAAATGTACTTATGTATCTCTTAAATGCATTATAAAGTATTATAAAGGTTCATATTTAATTTATGATGATGATAATAATTAATATCTGTGATTAACGCAATAAAATTACTTTTTTATATTTCCCGACGCATCGTATCAAGTTGCATAAAAAAAACCATTGATGGTGGTCGCGAGCAGACCGATTATAATTGTGACACGCGAAAGTTGAAAAGTTTAAACAGTCACCTTATTATAAATAAAACGTAGCTTACATATAATGTTCGCGAGTACAATAAAACACTGCTACTGCAAGGCATTACTGCAATTAGTTACCAACTCTAAACGTAGCCGCGACCACCTGTACAGCGACCTCAAGAATAGCTCTATAAATTATACCACCAGTACTAACTGTAACTTATAAACCCTTTGTAAGCTACTTATATGGACAAACCTCATATCTCCCGTTAATATAACTCGCACTAATTACCCCATAAACAACACTAATACATTCTATGTTAATTTATTTTACTACTTTATTACGACTGCATAAGAATCGTAGGTCGAAGTTCAACTAGATTTATCTGATCGTGGACAGCATACTCAACTCTTCGTTATGTTGCCTAAACAACGGCGCACTAATAAATAAGATATTCCCTTATGTATTACAGCAACAAAACGGCAATATATTGAAACATATCGAGCAAACAAACTCGATCACGTCGCAGCTATAAGATAACTTAATGTCTCAGTCAACAGACGTAAGCTTTAAGCATCCAACGTATATTTCATAGACGAAAAAAAACGAAAAATAAAGCGCAAACTTGTCATAAATATCCACCTCCAAAATCCCCTTTGTCGAGGATGTAATAAAAACCACCGATATCTCGACAAGACAAGGAAAATCCCCCGGACCTCTCACAATGGTACAAAATGAAAGCAAAACTTAGTGTAATTAATTTCGAGTACCTACTCAACGCTTTTGTAATAAATCGTTTCATCCGCGTATAAATTTTATCCGGAGACGCGTCTGTTCGGCTGAACTTCAGCGATACTCGTGTCTCGCTCGCACACGTATATAATTTGCATAATATCACGTCACCTGTCCCTTTCGGAAATTCACAAATGATTCCCAGTTTCCCGCTTTTCGTTAATCACGTGTCTCAAAAGCCATGGCGTGACGCAATTGGAATGGAACCCTAGAGTGATACGAATACAGTTGAATCTAGTTTGTTGTTTAGAATGGTCTTGACAGGGGTGTTCAACCGTTAGGTAAAGTTTGTCGAAATAATTTCGCTCTGATATCGGGTGTGATGCGGAGAGCGAATAGCCGACGAGTCGTCGACTCAGGACAGAGATAAGAGGTAATAATTCTTAATCTCACTGTAGAGGGAACTTGGGTCGCGGTTGGAAGAGACATTGTTTTAGAACAACGATAATTTTCATGCTCGAGAGTTGAAAGAAGTTAGAAACCTCGATCATAAATAAAGTAGGTTAAAGGAAACCTCGGTATAAACATGACCACGAAGTATATACTAAGTCATAACTTGATATTTTGGAACAAGTGAAAACTTTGAATATTTGTCATGAGTGGGTTATATTAGCCGTAACAAATGAAATGCCCTTTCGTTCGTGATTTTGGCTTACAACGCGTTTTCTCCCCAACGTAAAGAGAGCGCAAACAAATCTATAGAGTACCTCTTCGAGTGGCAGCTTCTCTGTAAGTGCTACTTGAACGATTGAACTTGAGAATCTGAGTAAAGTATGTATCTACACAACACGACAACCTCCGTAGCGTAGCAGTATTTGGTTCGCTTTAAATCTCGGAGGTCATGGATTCGATCCTCACGACGGACAAGAAATCTTTGTGTTGATTCTAAGATTTCTTTCCATGACTGGTTGACTACCGGACTACCGTCTGTGCCTCGCAATGCACGTTAAGCCGTTGGTCCCTATTGTTATGCCATTATCTATAACTATTGTATACCAGAGAACGGGCAGCAGCGTTTCCTTGTATTTTACAGCATAACACTGAGGTCACCAACCCGCCTGCCAAGCGTGGTGACTATGGCAAAAACCCTCCCTCGGAAGGAGGCCCATGTTTAGCAGTGGACGTTGTACGGGCTGATGATGATGATGTATCTATAGTCAGATATAGTCAATTGACTCATTCTATAAAGAAATAAAACAAAGAAAAAATTATAAAGGTGAGTATAAACTAGAGCATTTACTTGTAACAAAACCTCAAACAATATGCCCATTTTCAATGAAATGAAATAATGAAATAATGAAATAATGAAATAATGAATTTATTCAGCACTTAGGTATTTACATACACTTGTACTTGTCAGAATCACAATGTTACACAATTATTCTTATTCTATGAATTAAACTAGATACTTAATTAACCGGTAGCAAATTGTAGGATATTACAGACAAAGTAGACCGTCCGTCAGCTGGTCATTAATTTCTCTACTCATAATAAGTTTATGTTCATATTAATTATTTTAGACTTTAATGGTTCAATATAGAAAAATTTGGAAAAAAAAACAAACAATTAAGTGGCACACACCTGGGGGCACCCTTAAGGGGTTAGGACCACGACCCAGTGGTACCACTGATATATAAGTCAGATTTATGAACATAAAAGGAAGTGATCGGCCTACAGGCGCTGGATCACAGGGCAGGGGTAGGGGTGCAACGCGGTCCTCGCCGGCGAGAATCCTACCCTAGCTAACCTGCAACCTTTCACTAGCTACCTATGTGGACGACTCGGAGAAGAAAGGAAGAAAGAAACTCCGGGCTTTTTCTTTTTCGTCATCTTTTGTATCACAGTTTATGTACCTTTTTTTTTTTAATAACTTTTGTTTACAATATTTTATTTAATATACATTTCAAATAACAGTATGTGCGCTAATGCACGCTCTAGACGTTTTCACAAATATAGTTAAATAGTGATTTAAAATCCTCAAGCAGAAATATCAGAGCAGCAACCTCTTGCACTTTGAAAACGGAGGGAGCGTCAACGCACATTTCCAAGGAACTAGCTACATGAGAAGATTATCGCCGTTAAGGTCACAATAATGTACTTCTACCTCAAACACATCCATCATATGGTCGACCAGTCACCACAAGCAGCACCCGTTCACGAGTATAACGTGTGAGCACACAGCCATCGCCTCCCTCGCCATATTAGAGGGAAGGAGGCGACCCGACTCACATCGCCACCGCAAGCAATGACAAACAATGGGAGCATGACGAGTACACTGATAGTAGTATTTGAGGAATCGCATTTAAAATTTAAGAGAGACAGTTAAACTCAGCATAGCTTGTTCCGAAATACATCAGTGTATACAATAACAAATTTGATAAATGACAATAAAAAATTAAAAAGTCTAATGTTGGTATATCAGTTCGGTGAACAGGCACCTGGTGTGTAAGTTTTCTTGTGTTACACCGCTAGCACCATGCAGTTTTATCATTAATATATTCATTAATTGTGTAATAACCTTTTTTCATTAAGGTAGTCTTTACATGGGATTTAAATTTATTTAGGGGTAACTCTTGCACACATTCTGGTATTTTGTTGAACATACGCACACTAAGCCCTACAAACGAAGAATGGACTCTCTGCAGACGGTGGTAATCAGCACACAATTTATGTTTGTTTCTTGTATTTATTGTGTGCAAGGCGCTTCTCTTTTGATATAGATTTAGGTTTTGACTAATATGAATTAAATTTGCATAAATGTATTGAGAAGCAACCGTTAATATATTAATATTTTTAAACAAATCTCTTAAGGAAGAGCGGGCACTTAGTTGGTAAATTGATCTAATTGCCCGTTTCTGTAAAATAAATATGCTTTGGATATCAGCAGATTTGCCCCAAAGTAAAATTCCATATGATAAAATGCTGTGGAAATAACTAAAATAGACCATCCGTGCAGTTTCTACGTTGGTCAGTTGTCTTACTTTCCTTACAGCGTAAGCGGCAGAGGTCAACTTTTTAGCCAAGTTCGATACATGAGCATTCCATATTAAATTTTTATCCAGCGTTATTCCTAAGAACACTGTGGAGTTGACAGTATCCAGCACTTCATTATTAATCATTAAATTAGGCCCAATATTTTTCACATTGGGTGTAGTAAATTTAATACATTTGGTTTTATTCGCGTTTAGGACCAAATTATTTACAGTAAACCAATGGGTTATCTGTGTGAGTGCACAATTAATAAAGTCAAAATCGTCAATATTACGTTTCACTTTAAAAATAAGTGAAGTGTCATCAGCAAAGAGTACAACATCACACAAATTCTCCAAATAATACGGCAAATCATTGATGTATACCAGGAATAAAAAAGGACCCAGAATGGAACCTTGTGGCACACCTAACTTAACAGGCAAGGATCCCGAGACTACACCACCTACGTCAACGCATTGAACTCTCTGTGTAAGATATGAAAATAGCATATCCAGTGCACCATCATTTACACCATAGTGACGTAATTTTAATAAAAGCGTATCGTGCTGAACGCAATCAAATGCTTTTGAAAGATCGCAGAATACACCGATGGCATTTTGCGACTGCTCCCACGCATTGTATATAAGTTTTATAAGAGCGACACCAGCATCCAGAGTTGAGCGACCTTTAGTAAAACCAAACTGATTCGCGTGCAAGAGGTTATTTAAATTGAAATGCTTGAGGAGCTGATTGAGTATTATTTTTTCAAAGACTTTACTAAACACTGGTAAAATTGAAATTGGTCTATAATTGGCTGGGTCGTCTTTCGCACCTGATTTTAATAAAGGTATGATTTTACTGTACTTCATTTTATCAGGAAATGTGCCAGTGTCTACACATTCATTAAAAATAATCATTAAATATGGCGCTACTATTTCTATTATTTCTTTAAGGATTTTAACTGATAAACCCCACAAATCTCCCGTATTTTTTGATTCAAAAGCTTTGACAACGTTTATTACTTCCGTTACAGTAACATGCTTGAATTGGAATAACGAATTACATCCCGGCACGTTTCTGCGTAAAAGTAGCTCTGCGTCACTGGGTGAAGAATTTAGAGAACGCGTAGTGGATATTGGTATGTCAGAAAAAAAATTATTAAATACATGAGCCACTTCAGATTGATTGCTAATAGGTATACTATCGACTTTTAATTGTAACTGATTTTCTCGATTAAAAGTCTTGCCACTTTCTTTATTTATTATTCCCCAGGTGGTTTTTATTAAAATTCACACAATATTCAACGTTACGAATGTCACAAATTGAGAATGATCGATGTTTAGTTACAAGTAAATGTTCTAGTCTATACTCACCTTAAAACAAATAAAGTTTTTGTTTTTTTGGACGGACATAATAATATGTTGTTAGCCAGGAGGCTTTTGCTACTTCACCGGGCATAAAGGCGAGCAGAGCTCCAGCCTAGATAAAAGGTTTCAACACTACAAACTAAGCAACCTGCGCAAGAGGGCGTCCCCTGTGGGACTTAGACCTCGACTCAGGGCGGTCGTTGACGGGGAGATTGAGGGATTATGGCTTTTAGTTTCTTTAAGGGAGTTTTGTGCAACTGTCGCTCTAGTTTACAGTTCGCGGGCCTCTCAGACTTCGGGTCTACGAGGGCATCGGAAGGTTCTTAGCAAACTAAGGGTCGGGAGGGAAACAAATAAAGGAAAGACTTAATGTTATCGAGAAACTCATAGCTATATTAGGTGCTTCTTGGTTCCTCGCACTTATAGTTAATAACACAAATTTTCGTAGCACTTTAGACAATATGTATATATATCGGGTAAAACTATTTCTGTAACCGTGAAAAGAATTATAACTTGAAAAGTTGCTAAACCAGATAGTTATTATTTTAAAATAGCAATGTTTTCAGCTCGAAAATATATATTTAGCCAGCCCATAGATGTGTTCAAAGAGGCTAAAAACACAAACCCAGTGGCGCACATTGAGTAGTGGCGGCTAAAAACAACATTTGTGGTAAACGCACTAAACGTAGCTAACTGTAGCATAACAGATAATATTTGTTGAAGAAACATCACAATTTGTACAACTCCAGAGGTTCATCTTGTACATTACGAAAGGTTTAGTAACTGATGAATGTTGCTAGTTAATATTAAGCCGTAGAAGTTTGGCAGATAACCTCCGTAATTTCGCAGTATAAACTCATGGAGATCGTAGGTTCGATTCCTCATAGGTCCAGGTGAGCTCGCAGCAGCCAAAAAGGCATTTGACATTCTTATTATTGGTGTACCGTAAGGCCACTTCCAGCTCAGTTCGGCTTAGAAAAGACCACTCCATACGTATATCTTGGTTCTCTTAGTCGTTGGTCTCCCATGGTTGGCTTTTCTCCAATGGCTAATGTTCAAATTTTAAAACTCCAATCACAACTGGAATCACGGAGCAGTGATGCGACTCGGGATCTGTTCTCGGAGCTCATTGAGACAGTACCAAGTGATATTATTGCTCATTCTAGTTCATCTGCCTCTATGACCAGCCATAAAAAAATTAAAAAATATTTAAAATTAAGTAAGTTAATGAAAAAGCTAAAAAAGTCATATAATCATTGTAAAAGGTATAATTACAACTTCATTTTTAAACTCATTAGTGAGCGTAGGCAATTATTACTGGACTTAGATATCTGTAGCAATCAGCAATGTAAATCTCAGTTAAAATATGATATGAACTCTAAGAAAATGCAGTCAAAAATAGAAAACCTGAGTAACCTTGTATCCTCATTACAAAAGAAATATGAGGATTCACAGGAACAAATAAAAGAGCATATTCTAGCTGCAAATGAACTTATCAAGTTAGTTAGCAATGATGACTGTGAAAGGTGCATGACATTACAAAAACAAGCATCCACAAGTACATCAGTCTCTAGTTCACGGCTGTCAATAACTTGTAGCAAACAGGGCTTTCCACAATTAGTTCTAAATGATCCTAGCAATCCAACAAAAGCCAACCATATAAATAATTTAAGTACATCATTAGATAGTTACTGTGAAGTGGCCAGTATTAACAATGTCAATGTTAATGGATTAGGAATAAAAAGTTGCAGTCTCATTTCTGACAATCTAGGCCAAAATCTAGGTAGTTTAATTAATCCATACTCCCAACATGATATATTAAACCTATGTTCCCCCGGTGCCAGCTATAGCCAGTTAATCAACAAAATGAAGTTTATGTGTCAAGAAAAACCAATTGACACTATGATCTTATTGTATGGAGATAGTTTGTCAGTCAGGAAAAGGGACATATTTCAAGCAGTTAATTTAATGAATAAGTTACACTGTAAATATAATATGACATTTGTGATGTGTGCCCTGCCATACTCCCCAAACCTTACTAAGGAGCAAACTAAGTATGTATATGACCTTAACATAACAATGTACAATATTTGTCACCATAATGAGTTTGTGTCTTACTTTGACACTAATATTTTTATTGATAATTTTAAATTAAAATTGACAGATGGTACAGTGTACCTACCATACTTTTATAAAAAACAACTTGCTAAATTGTTAGCATTTAACTATTTAAATGATTGTAGTAAAAGTAGCCCTATTGCTACTCTTACTATGGACTCAGGTACTTGTTACCTACCTAAGAGTAACCTTGACTTGAATATTAGTAGCACTACTAATGTACCACATTTAAACTAGGTTTAAGGACAAAGGATAGACTGCATGGACTGAATGTGGTCCACCAGAACATGCAAGGTCTACCCGGCAAGGAATTAGAATTAAGTTTATTTATTGAACATTTTAATGTTCATGTTGTATGTTTAACAGAGCACTGGCTTAGAGATTTCCAGTTGCCTTATATTAATAATGATAAATACATTGTACAGAGTGCGTTTGTAAGAAAAGAATATATTCACGGTGGATCATTAATTATAGTTTCATCTAACATAAAAGCAAAAACTAGGCTTGACATTGTGAATCTCTCTATTGAACGCACCATTGAGTTGTCTTGTGTGGAGCTTGAGCACCAAGTAATAATATGTGTTTACCGCCCCCCACAAGGTAATTTCAACTTGTTTGAATCAGTTATGGAGGATGCACTCATGAAAATAAGTAGCGTCAGTAAAGGAATGGTAGTGTGTGGAGACTTCAATGTAAACATTCTTGAAGTAACACCTATTAGTGATCGACTTTTAAACCTTTTCAAGTCATTTAATTTAAAACATATATTTTATGAGCCAACTAGGATCACATCACACTCCTCCACGTGTCTTGATAATATTTTCACTAATTCTGATACTATAAGTTCAAAGATTATAAATAACTTAACATCGGATCACTGTGGACAGTTAGTAGTATTTAACGGCAACTATAAGAAAAAGTCTTGTAAGATTACATGCCGACCCGTAACTACTAGTCGGATACAAAGTTTTAAAGAAGGCATTGTTACTAAACTCACCCCCACAATGCTAGATGGTAATTGTCCGAATAGTAATTATAAATTATTTTTTAATGTAGTTAATAATGAATACCAACATAAGTTCAAAACTAAAACCTTTGATATTAATAATTGTAAATTCAATGAATGGGCAACTCCTGGTATTTATAAAAGCCGGGCGAAGCTATATGAATTATATGGTATGAAACAATATAGAACTGATAATAAATTCCTTCAGTATGTTAGAAAGTATTCCAGTATTTTCAAAAGTATATGCCATTTAGCTAGAGCTAATTTTATTAGTAATAAAATACAAAAATCAGATAATAAGATAAAAGCCACTTGGAATGCGATCAATAAAGAAAGTGGCAAACTTGTTACTTATGATAAAAATATAGAAATAAAAGTAAATAGTAAAATTATAAGTAAGGACCTAGACGTAGCTCAAGAATTTAATAGATTTTTTGCAAACATACCTGTAACTATTACTAGCTTGCTGAACTCCTCTGAATTCGATGCTCAGGTGCTACTAACTAATGGTGTCCCAAAGTGCAAAGTATTATTTGATTTTAAGCATGTTACTGTTAGTGATGTTATTCAAACTACCAAATCACTCGAGCCTAAAAACACAGGCGACCTATGGGGAATATCTGTCAAAATTATGATAAACGTAATTGACATTTTAGCTCCCTATTTAGTTGTTATTTACAATGAATGTATTGACACTGGTACTTTTCCAGATTTAATGAAATGTAGCAAGATAATACCTCTGTTCAAATCAGGCTCTAAGGATGATCCCACAAATTTTCGCCCTATATCAATCTTACCCGCTTTTAGTAAAATTTTTGAAAAACTTATACTCAAGCAGCTTCTTAGGCACTTCAATTTTAACAACCTCTTGCACAGTAACCAGTTTGGTTTTACGAAAGGGCGTTCTACAACTGACGCTGGGGTTTCATTAATAAAACATATATTTGATGCGTGGGAGCAATCGAAAAATGCTATTGGGGTATTCTGCGACCTTTCAAAAGCATTTGATTGTGTTCACCATGATACGCTTTTATTAAAACTACAGCACTATGGCATAGGGGGAGTAGCACTTGACGTATTGACCTCCTACCTTTATCAAAGAGTTCAATGTGTCGATGTAGGTGGAGTTAAGTCCCAGGACCTACCTGTTAAATTAGGCGTTCCGCAAGGGTCCATTCTGGGTCCCTTTTTGTTCTTAGTTTATATTAATGATTTGCCGTACTATTTGGAAAATATTTGTGATGTAGTTCTTTTTGCTGATGACACTTCTCTTATTTTTAAGGTGAATCGAAATAGAAATGACTTTCCCGAAATAAATAATGCTCTCGCTATGTTGACCAAATGGTTTACGGTTAATAATTTGGTGCTTAACACTAAGAAAACAAAATGTGTAAAATTTACCACTCCCAATGTCACAAATATTGGACCCGATCTTGTAATAAATAATGAGGTTTTAGAGACTGTAAAATCCACAGTGTTTCTGGGTGTAACATTAGATGAAAAATTGCAATGGAGTCCTCACATATCCTGCCTAGCTGGGAAATTAAGCTCCGCTGCTTATGCTATTAGAAAAATAAGACAATTAACTAATGTTGACACCGCTCGTCTGGTGTATTTCAGTTATTTTCATAGCATCATGTCTTATGGAATTTTGCTTTGGGGTAAGGCTACTGACATTCAAAGTATTTTTATATTACAAAAGCGAGCGGTGAGATCTATTTACCAGCTGGGCTCGAGGTTCTCCCTAAGAGATTTTTTCAAGAGTGTAGACATATTAACAGTTCCTTCTCAGTACATATATGCTAATATTCTTTATGTTCAACAGAATATAAATCTATTTAAAAAGAGAAGCGATATTCATAAATTAAATACTAGAAATAATCATAAGTTGTTTGCTGAAAATCATCGTTTACATAGAGTGCATTCTTCCTTTGTGGGGTTGGCGATCCGTATTTATAATAAAATTCCTAAGGAATTTCAGGAATTTTCTCAAATTAAATTCAAATTAGCAATAAAGAAATGCTTAATCAAAAAAGCTTATTATACAATAAATGATTATTTAAATGATAATGATGCCTGGTCGCTGGGCTAACCAAGATGACCGTACAATGTGTTATTGGGTCTCTTTGCTAGTGTTACTTACATACATACTTTATATTGTTTTTATGTATTTTTTTGACATATGTGTTTTTTTTTTTGTATCCTAACTTGTAACGTACTTGACATTGTAAACTGAAACGATATAACATAAAAACGTGCTAAATGAAGGTCAACCTGGCAATAAATTAATTGATACGTGCTCCTAGCTGTAAGATCGTCATGCTCCCAATGAATGTCATGGCTTGCGGTGGCGGTGTGGGGCGGGTCGTCTCCTTCCCTCTAATATGGCGAGGGAGGCGATGGCTGCGTCACACGTCATACTCGTGAACGGGTGCTGCTTGCGGTGGCTGGTCGGCTTGTTGCTGGAGTTATTTATTTTATTTGCTTTTGTTTAATTTTGTTTGCATTGTTGTGGTCTTGGTTGATCTCGTATAGCTTGTTTAATCTTGTAAATGTGGGTGGGTGCAATTGCCGTTGGTTTCTTATTTTAGTATGCAAGAGGTTTTCCTATTAGCTTGAGTAGAATAGATTATTATATTACAATTTAGTCAGTAACGGTTTTGAGCATGCACTAGCCCACATCCTTTTAAAAAGTAAATAATTAAATGTAATAAATAATGAATATAAAAAAAAAAGATTAATCAAGTAAAAGAAGACGGAAAAAAGAAAACCGGAGTTTCTTTCTGAGTTTCTTCTCCGGGCCGTCCACTTAGGTAGCTAGAGAAACCTGTAGGTTAGCTAGGCTAGGCTCCTCGCCGGACAGACCGAGGACCGCGTTGGCCCCCTGTCCCAATCCGATGATCCAGTGCCTGTAGTCCGTGCCAGTGATCACTCCCTCTTTTTTATATTATTATTGTTACAGTAATATTTCTCATAGCATTAGCGATGCCCTGAGCCGTGGTCCTAGCCCATTAAGGGTGCCCTCAGGCGTGTGTCGCTTAAACGTAAAAATATTGTTTAAAGACGAGCCTCTTTCTATAGAGCTAAATTATATTAAGATTTTGATTAAAGAGGTAATTATTGTTGTAACTATACATATGACGTGACGCTGGACTGACAGACAAGTCATTAGCTAATTATATTATTTTTGTATTTAATTATATTAATCATATTTAATTGTGTATAACTGACAAGTGCAAGTGTATGTAAATACCTAAGTGCTGAATAAATATCGTTTAATTCGTTCGTTTAATTCGTTTTAATTCGTTGTAGTCAGAAGCAACTAAGGGATATACACCTGATGGATGGGCAGGAGCATCTATCAGCCCAAATATACTCCCATTTTAGTGTGATTACTAATCCGCCTGGCCGTGTGGTTTCCGGCTTAGAATAGACCACCCCATGTCTTCCCATGGGTGTCGTAAAAGGCGACTAAGGGACATATGGCTGATGGATGGGCAGCAGCATCTATTAGCTCAACATTTGCATCTTACTGCGATCACCAATCCGTCTGCCAAGCGTGGTGATTATGGCAATATCCCTCTACGATCCTGACTTGCCTAGGTCTGTTAAGAGGAGGCCCATGTTCAGCAGTAGACGTCAACGGGCTGTTGATGATTACTAATCCGCCTGCCAAGCGTGGTGATTATGGCAAGATCCCTCAACGACTTTGGCTTGATCTGTTAACGAGATAGCCCATGTTCAACAGTGGACTTACGTCCACACACACGGCCTGATAAAGTAATAATGGACGGCAGACAACCTCTGTACCTTGGCGGTATAAGCTCTTGGAGACCGAGGTTCGAGTCCTCACTTGTGAGAGTCCAGACTGGCTAGCTGAAATGGCATCTGACACATTTACCGGACCGTAAGGCTTAGAATAGACAACCCCATGTCTTCCGATGGGTGTCGTAAGCAGCAGCATCTATCAGATCAAAGATACCACCATCTCACAGTGATTACCAATCCGTCTGCAGAGCTTGCTGATTGCGACAACAACCCTTAACGAACGGCTTGCCAAGCTCTGTTAACAGGAGGCCCATGTTCAGCAGTGGACATAAACAGGCTGTTGAAGAACTACCTTTCTCCTTTATCTAAAGTAAATTTAGATATTTTTAGTCATAACACTTTCTAGAAAATCTATACTAATATTATAAAGAGGAAAGATTTGATTGTTAGTATTGAATAAGCTCCGAAACTACTAAACCGAGTTGAATAATTCTTTCACCGTTGGAAAGCTACACTATCTCTGGACGACATAGGCTGTATTTAATTATGAAGTTCCCACGAGAACGGGAGTTACGCGGATAAAACCGCGCGCGGGAAGCTAGTAAATAATATGTATATAACATACTAGATGCTAGTGTGCGGTTTCACCCGAGTAGCTTCCGTTCCCATGCAAACTTCAAATATTCTTCGATAAATGGGATATTGTAAGATTTTTTCCAATCGGACCTGTAGTTCCTGAGATTAGCAGGTTCAAACAAACAAACACATCAGCTTTATATATTAGTACCTATATATTATTTTTGAATACATACATACCTAGAAACTCATAATATGTATATTTAATATTGCACCTCACACTCACACACACTTCATACAAACTTGTCGCGTTGTCCCCTCGTCACCTATCTCTACATAGAGACCATTAACTCTCATAGCGAGCATTGATTACCTGAAAATGTACGCTATATATATAGAGCTCGTATGTAGAGACACATTGAAATCTCCTGTCGGGATGATCAGATAGAGATGGATAAGTGCGAGAGGACGCTCTCTTGGGACCCACTCTACAACGGGGAGCAATGAGAAGTGTATAGAGCTGACGTATGTTTAAAATATTCTTATTTAAAAGGTGTTTAAAAAAGGAAAGATTCAATTGTTGGTTTGTTTGTATTGAATAGCCCCCGAAACTACTGGACCGGTTAAAAAATATATATTATCATTAGAAAGCTAAATCATCCAGGAGTAACAGGCTATATTTAATATAAAGTTCCCGCAGCATATTTATATTTGTATTCCAATTCGGTTATTTTAATGCCAGAAAATGCCTTATCCTTTCTTTCAAAGCCAAAAAATGCCTAATTTTTTTATACCACAGATTTACTAAGGCTTTGACGTATGACTTTAAATTGTTATATTTCACAATATTACACAAATAAATGTCTTTAAATAAGTACCTTTACGTATTATAAAATTTCGATTAAAAATTCAATATGATTTCCAGATTTTTTTAGTTCGCGTCTATATGGTTTTTTTTTTCGGAATGACTTACCTACTTGGTTATCCACATGGCTTTTGCTACTTCACCGGGCATAATAGCGAGCAGAGCTCCAAATTACCTTTACCAATCGTCAACTATCAAACCCGTCAAAAGAAAACATTTAAAATGTATTTTTTGTATGAAGTGGTGTCTCAAAAACGAAAAATAGAGTATTCTTCGACTCCACCCCACCACTGTTCCAAGAAACAACATCAAAGCCTTGCTACTAAATTAGACGTTTTGCAGATACTAAAAGATATTTAGCCGTCGTCCCTTCATCCGCCACCCCCACTGTCAACTATTTAAAGGGTTGTTTACACCTAAAGTTACTACATAACAGATACGCTTCAAGACTTAACGGGAGTTTTCTAATGTACGAAAAATCTAAAAATATGTTTCAATACACCAATATTGATCACATCATCAGTCCGTATAACGTCCACTGCTGAACATGGGCCTCTTCCCGAGAGAGGGTATTTGCCATTGCCACCACGCTTGGCAGGCGGATTGGTGACCAGACAAGTAAACGCTGCTGCCCGTTCCCTAATATACGATTGTTATAGATGTTATAATAATCGGGACCAACGGCTGAACGTGCTTTCCGAGGCACGGAGGGTAGTCTCTCAACCAACCAGACCCGAAAATAAATCTTAGTTTTACTCAAAGATTTCCTGTCCGGCGTGGGGATCGAACCCACGACCTCCGAGATTTAAAGCGGGCCTAATACCGCTACTTATTATAACTACATTACATTCATACAAATCTACTAACTTCCCCGCACGATTTTACTCGCGCAACTCCCGTTCGTAAGAACTTCATCATTATAGCCTCTTGCCTTTCTCAACAAATGGACTAGGTAACACTGAAAGTATTTCTAATCGGATTTCTGAGATTAGTTCGTTCAAGCAAACAAGCAAACTTTTCAGCTTTATATATTAGTATAGATTTATTAATCAGTACAATTTGTGTAGATATTAATATTATAGACTGTAGAATCTTGTAACTGATTCGTCATCTGTTTAATACGAACTTATTGAAACCTTTTTTTATTTTTTGTTAATATAACACATTCGGTATGTAATGTAATTAAAAGAGAGTAATTTTTTTTGTCTATCAGTCTGTGCTTTCTTTCAAACATCGTCATCATCATCAGCCCGTATCACGTCTACTGCCTATACTTAAACCTTCCTCAAAGGGAGTGTTGATAAAGACACCACATTTAGCAGGTGGGTTGGTGACCGCATAAACACAGGTAAACACTGCTGCCCGTTGCACAAAACCCCCTAAAAAACTAAAAGTGAGCCGAGGTCCAAGCCCCACAGGAGGCACCTTCTTGCGCAGGTTGCTTCGTTTGTAGTTTTCAAACCATTTATTAAGGCTGGAGCTCTGCTCGTCTTTATGCCCGGTGAAGTAGCAAAAGCCTCGTAAAGCGCTAAATACGTATGTCCGTCCGAAAAAAAAAGCTGCTGCCCGTTTCCTAGTATACTATTGTCATAGTTGAAGTTATGGCAATCGGGACGGCGTAACGTGTTTTCCGTGTTTCACGACAGACTGTCCCGCAACCTTCAACCTTGTACATAAAGATTTAATGTACGTGGAGTTTGACCTTCGAGACTTAAACCTCTACGCCACGGAGGTTTGTCTGTAAACGTAGTAAGACAAAACTTAATTTCTCCCTCAATATACATAACAACTTTTGTCATTATATCTAAGCCTATCAAATACTACATACTGCAATGTACATTTCCACTAAACAAGCTTGTCCCTTCCCCCATAGACCTACCAGTCCAAAGCAAATTGGTTCTCAACTGAGTGTTAGGGCCTACACGCCTTTGCGGAACGAATGCCGAAAGGTCATCGGGTAATTAGCAGTCCCTCAAGCAATCACAGAGCGAAGCGCCCTGATTGGTCGCTCCTCCACCGGGAGATCAAAGGCACTCGGTGTCACTTGTCAAATGGAATATTTTATGTATTGACGTTTGATGTTTGCTGACAGGATGTATTTTTAATTTTGATTTTTTTTTTTTGGCTAATGCATTATGTATGAGTCAGGGAATGGATGGTTGGTTGGAACCGTGCATGTTTCTGTAGTTGCTTCTGTATTTTTTTTGTATATTATGTTATTTCAATTTTTTTTATTTGTCCAAATAATTATTATTTGTCAATATACATTTATGGTTATCTAACTAGTTTGTTTATACATTTATGATTAACTAAATAGTTTGTTGTAATATCAGTAATTACTGATATATTCCATTTATCGAAGAAGGCTATATGCCATATTTAGTTATGAGGTACCCACGGGAACGGGAGTTATAGGGATAAAACCGGTAATTAGGATTTTTCAAAAATGTTGTGGGCAGCAGAGTTTATTATACACACCTACACTTAGGTTTACAGGATTTCAATAGTTTTTAAATCTTTGTTATAAAGTAAGCACAACGAACGAAAATTCAATCCTTTCATTCGTATTATAAAACAAAGTCCTCCACCGAGTCTGTCTGTCCGTTCGCGATAAACTCAAAAATTACTAAGTACACGCATTTTCATGTTTTCTTTATTGGTAGATACAGTCATTTATGGGAAAGGTGAAGTAATTTATCAATATTTTGTGTAAATTAAAGCCTACCCGTGAATAATTTTAGAAAAAATACACACTTTTGACTTCTCCTCGTGCGACTGGAAGAGATTTCTTTAGAAATAAGTAGTACCTTTGTACATAGTTGTCTTTTTGTTGTTTATTTTTTTTTGTATCTTGAAGTGTACATAAATAAATAAATAAAACTCATTTTTAAAGATATAGACAAAATATTATCCACGTCAATATATTAGTAATGCCTTTTTTTGTCCAGGCGGAAATGCCTTAAGCATCGTCTCCGCTGCCTATGGGGAATTTAAGTAATACCTAAACAATTTCCTTATCTTTATTAACCCACGTCCACGTAGAAACTGTCTAGTAGTTAGAACAACAAGATTAGTTAATTAAAGCTACGTATACAATTTATTTCCATACTTCCCAGATAAAAATATAAGCGAGTGCGATGCCTACTTTATTTATGTTTACGGCTTATCGGAGTACAACGAAAAGATATTTATTCTACCGCTAGTTCATTCTCTAATGAACTTAATAATGAAATATGTTATTTAAGTTGGTAATTGATTTGACAACAAAAACTATACGGAAAATCTTAATCAGTATTTGGTTATTTAGTTCCGCACAGAAGAAATTAATCTCTGTTTTGCGGTGGACAGTAGAAGCTCATATTTCATGACTTCGGACACAGGTCAACTATCCGTGGATAACACAAAAAGTATTCCCGGTGGGTCTCGAACCCAGAACACCAGCCAGCAGAGACTACCGTAACTACTGAGCCATTAATTCATAATCTTATAAGCTATTTAACAATTAAAGTCCCGTATAAATTGGTACTACTGTTTTGGAGATTAGGCGGAATACACGGACAATCTAACATACAGATAAAATATTGCCTGTATTATACCTTATGAAATTAGCTGACTACCAATAAAAGTCCCGTCATAATCGGTCTTGCCATTACTGAAGTAAGCGGGAACAAACAGTCAGACAAAAAAAGTGTTTTTGTTATTGGTAAACTATATAGAATCATATGAATTTAGTAAAATCCTGTTATTTTTCCATTACATATATAGTCAAAAGGTAGCCGAGATCTCCCATTTCAGAAGAAAAATGTCTCGTACGTCTTTAAGTATCCCTACGATATCCATTACCAGAGTACTACAAAAATCGAGCGAATTAATAGGAAACTAAACAGCAATTTCCTCGTGAGGGGCTGATTGCTCAGGGCGCCCGATTGCATTGACTTTGCTAAATATCGGCAATTGTCGTTAGGGACCGCCACGATAGCTTGCTGATACTAAATATAGTTACAACTTATTACATTTATATATTTGTTTTGTTATGAATTACTATTTACGTTATGAAACGATGCAATATGTGACTTTTTTCTATAAGGGTTAGAATAGAAAACGTATTTAATCAGATTTTAGCATTTTTCTTGAAGAGTACTGATTATTGAGTAACATTCTGTGGAAAACAACGGGAATTAAACTTGAATATTTAAACACCGTTGCAGTATTGAAAAAGTTGCCATAGCGCAATGGCTAGGGTGTCGGACTTGCGATCATGTGGTCGCCGGTTCTATCCCCACTCATTGCACTACCGACGTGAACCCACTCGTAACACAAGCAGTTTAGCTTAACACGAGGGGTCGGTAAGAATACTAGTAGTAAGCAAAACCTCTGTTCTAGTAATCATTAAAAAAACATCACCAAATTTCTAGACTTTGAATAAAAAAGGGCCCTAGTCTTTGAAAGCTAAGACAGGAAAGGCTAGTTTACTACCTCGTTTTGTGTATATCTATTGAATTTGTTTGTGCTGAATTACATATTATTTGTCTTTAGATGCACTGATATTCGGATTACACTCACCACCAAGTTTTACATATTAACATGTTCAATTTCCAAATCTTTTTGTGGACTAAGAAGTGTAATATTGTTTTATCAATATGTATATGGCGAAAATTTAAATGTTAACCTTTTCACATGTTTAAAGCCACCACAATTATACCATTACCCACTTAAGATAGTAGTAAATTTATCAATTTGGTAATAGTAGTGGCGTACAGTGGTATTATCTGAGAGCTCGGCGCAGACGGAGCGACAGGATGTGTTAGTTATGTTCCTCTGATACCATTAAGCTGACTGGCTCGCGTGATCCCGCAACACGCTATAGGATGCTCCGCTGAATAAACTGTTTATTATATTTAATCAAGTTTCAACACAAAATATTTAGTGTTAATTCCACTCCAAGTCGTGTATAAAACCCATCGCTCGTCCGCAAAAAAAAATGCGCAATATGCAGGAAGGACAATGAACTACATGACATGTAAAAAAACAATCACCAGCCAAAGACCCATTCATCTATTAAATATAAATAGGTGCTAGTTTCCCGCGCGTGGTTTCATGCGTATAGCTTCCGTGGGAACTCTAAAATCAAATATAGGGTACTTTATATCTGAATAACATAGCTTTCTGAACAACATGTATCAATGTTATATAAATCGTCACTATATTTAACATACATATTTTATACACTATGTAAATTAAATAAAGCTTACGTATTTTAAAAGAAAACAGACAAAATTAACAAATTCCTCGAATCTTGCCATTTGTTAAAAGCACATCATTGAAGAAAGGCAGAAATACCTTTAACTTTTAAAAGTAAATAGTGAGTAAATAATAGTTCAATATACGAAACTGTAAGCAAATAAAACATTTTTTTTTTCTTGGATATAGGTACTCAGAATTATCAATACACATTTTTCTATTATCTCGGTCGAAAAAAAACAACAAGTACCTATGATTGACGCAATCCGAGTTTCAGACGTCCTTCTACTACTCTATAAGGGTTTGTATTTACCTCCTAATTATAAAATAAAAAATGTTTCTATGAATCTTTACATGAAAGACATTTATTCAAAAAACGTAAGTGTCTCCGCCTGTATTCTGTCCGAGACGCGAGTGGAGACAGACAGCTGATGTCTAAGATCAATCCTGAGCTACCGGCGCGACGGGTTCGTGCTCCCTCCTACATATACCACGATACGTTCGCTTTTATTTATTTGCCATACGACTCAATAAATTCCTAACTCGAGACCGATTGTTCGATGCATGGAAAAAAAATACCATCATTCTCATGGCACGGCAGCCAACCGGCCAATTTTTTTCTTCTCCTCAAACTAAATTAGATTTAACTTTTTCGTGACAAACTCGACTGAATATAAATTGCAACTAATAGCGAATTCTACGTTCATATTGGCGTTTTTGGTATCAGATCCGCAGGTTTGTTGAAATGATGTTGATTTATTGAATGCTGTCCGTCTAATAAATCTTTGAGTTGTTGTTTTTAGTTGGGATTTTCATATTTATAGAACGTTACAATACAATGTTATCCGGTAAATCAGTTTTTGTTGCCGAGTGGAGGTGAGTTGAGTTACATTCAATACCAACGATTTCCGGAGAACTACTGCTCCCGTGTATACCGACTTAGCTTATCGTCTACTTCGGAGTTATAATACATTTTAGGAAACATAAATGGCTATGGCACATAAAATTATTCCACCACAAATAAACGCTATTAGTAAACAGTCCAACAAAAGCAATCGAACGCTCAAAGCCATATATTTTCAAAACTCATTAACGAAATAATATAATTAATTGAAATTCTTTAGATTACGCCAACATCTCACACTAAAAGCAACTCGGTGTTGCTGGAGGCGCGGGGGACGGGAGGGCGCTACTGCGCTGTGATTAACGCGCTGCGCGCGCGCATGTTTTGGTTAATTAGCCCAGAGACACGCTGTGTTCACACTCCCCCCTCCCTAAAAGGAGATCTCAGTTAGCCTTAAGTAGACGACAGTGTTAAGGTTTTGTTTCCACGTGTTGGTATTTTATGTGAGAGTATTGTTTACATGCGAACTAAATGTGTAATTAAACTTTATTTGGGTGGCGACACTTTCTTATATGGGCACTCGGGAGCAAATACCTGGTGCCGGTTGGGTGGTATGTTAAGTTGATGTGGAATTGTGAAAGACATTTTATAGTTTACCACTATCATAATACTAAAACCATCTCATAAAGAAATACGCTGTCACTATTTTATTTTACCTAATGCACCCACGTTCGCTGAATTGTTAAAAATATTTGAATGCACTTCATGAATAACTGCTTTTCGATTCATCACGGTTCTCTAACAACAAAATAATAAGGCCGTCATGTGTAGCAACCTATTTGAATAGCACGTACAGTGAACCTGTCAACGTCTCATCCAAGTTCATAATAGTATCTGCTCAAATCTTCATCGTGCCATCCATTGTTCAGTTAGAACGAATATGACAAATTACCACACATCCGCCGTTTCAATCATACCAACTCAAATTGGAACGCAGAAATAATTACGTTCACATTCAAGATCATATCATATGGCCACGTTACATAACATACATAGAATAAAACCTGCTGCAGCGCAAAAACTTGACGTGGCATTGAGGAAAATAAAAAAGGTACACAAATACACAATACCGAGGAGTCTTGGGTAGTATTACTCCATTCCGAGCGAAGCTTCTGTACGGCATCGGCAATGCGAACAAAAACTATAAGAAGGTTGCAATGCGGCCAACGGTAGCGAAATAATAAGATCGCACAACAAAATAAAGAAATGCCCTCGAAACAAAAGGAAGGCTAGTGAAATAAGGCGAAGAGGTTTAAGGAGTGACGCGGTGTGGGCCCGCGCTCATTGTCTTTCGAATACATGCACTCATGTCCTCTGGATGTGGTATTCGATTAGAGGAACTTGCTAACCTGTGTGATATTGAAATACCAGTCCCCTGCAGAAACGTCGTGCCTGGAGAAATATTTTTGTGCAGCTTAGCAAATCCAGTATTACAAGGATTTGTTTTATTTATATCATAAAAAATACTTTCGGAATATTTGCAAAAATCTGTTAGTCAACAAAACCCACTTAATTGTATCTATTTCTATTTAAAATGTTAATTTTAAATATTTGCAAACATAATGTTTATCAATACTTAAGAATCGAAGAGATCTGTTTCATAAAATGCATTTAATTGAAATAAACCACACATTTAACGAATATGTGTAGTCTATCAAACAAGTGTATCACACTTCTACTACTTCACTTTTAACATCAAAACCCGAAACAATGAACAAACAATATAAGAAACTATTCATAAAATTGCCAGTCAAATATTCCGCGACACTTATTCAGTACGCACATGAGTCATCAATGAACTTTT
The DNA here is from genome assembly GCA_947037095.2 of Nycteola revayana. NCBI lineage: Eukaryota > Metazoa > Arthropoda > Insecta > Lepidoptera > Nolidae > Nycteola > Nycteola revayana. The sequence goes on from OX344840.2 coordinate 10,687,197, forward strand.
AAAGATTACGGAAATCTCAATTCGGTTGAAACGTGTGACCGTGAAACATTCGTGGTTTGTACTTATTGTCCCTTTAAAGGTAATCCTGATATTTTGTGCGAAGTGTCACCATCCCAATGAGTCCTGCATATCGATGAGCTTGCAAATTTGGCAAGGTTGCTCCAAGTTGGATTCACCAACGAAGGTAGCTTGTACAGGCTTATAAGCGAGTGATTTATTGTTCTTTAAATTCAGATTAACGGACTGTAAGGCTATGGAGTGTACCTCTAAAAATAAATATTGCAATTGATGGTTACATGACATACCAACATTCATTTGACCAAAATTAATTGTCATATTACCTGTAAATTAACTGTTACAGCATTAATTCTAATCATCATCATCATCAACAGCTCGTTTACGTCCGCTGCTGAACATGGCCTCCTCTTTACAGTTTTTTGCAAGCCAGGGTCCTTGAGGGATAGCGTCATAATAACCAAGCTTGTCAGGCGGATTGGTGACCGCAGGAAGATGCTAGTGAAACTTGAGCTAATAGTAGCTGCTGTCCATTCATCAGCTGTATGCCCATTAGTCGCCTTTTAGGACACCCAAAGGAAGACATGAGGTGATATATTCGAAGTCGTAAACCACACGGCATTAAATCTAGTAGTCTTGATGAAATAATGAAATTTATTCAGCACTTAGGTATTTACATACACTTGTACTTGTCAAAATTACACTGTATAAGACTAAATCACTAAAGTATCACTTGATGAATTCAATCTGTACCTAAATTCTTTCATTTTTCAATTTATGGACGTAAAGCATTAGGTAAAAATCGTTTTCTCCGATACATCATCAATATTTATAGTGAACAGTTATCAAATTCATTAACTGTTCATTCATCTGTCTTAAACTAATTTATGAAGCTCTTTTCAAGTTTATTTACTATGTTGACTACTTGCCGTTATAATTCGTGAGATATTTTATTAAACATTTTCTCCACTTTCGAAATCAGACCTCCAGCGATGGGTAAAAGTGTCTCAGCTATTCAAACGTTGCTATAATTAAAAAAATACACAGATTTGCTTCATAGATATACATCCGGAACTAAGCGATTTATCAATTGCAAAATGTTGGGTATAAATTACACATAGATATATTTTTACATTAGAAGTCATACTTTTCATTATTATGATCACTTCAAGAAGAAATGAAAAAAAAATCTTTAAGCCACTCACTTTTTCGAACAGCGTTTTAAATTCGAACTAACGGTAATCATAACAATACAAGTAACAGGCAAAAACATTTCGTCAATTGCATACCTAATATAAAATTCTACAAGTCTTCTTTAATATTCACGTTATCTGATGACATTAACTCATCCATTTATATTCGTACGTCTCTAAACCCTCAGAGGATACTGGCTAAAAAAACCGCTGGCAATCGGACTGGTTGAGGTACATCATTGTTGGCTGCGATACCTGTCTCCCAAGCCCATGTACCGACACGACACTTACGTCCCGAGCTAATATAACCTCTATAACCATTGTTATAACAATTAATTTCCTATACACAAAACGGTCGTGATTGTTAAACGTACTAGCTAAAAGAATTGGTTCGTTATTTTTGTCGATTGATCGAATTTGTGGAAATGTAAAAATGGTACCGTATCTGAGATGGCGTAATATGTTGGCAGATTATTGGACATAGGATGTGCCAATATTGGAGTTCGGCCGATCGAGGCCTGCTATCCTAAGGGTTGGTAGACCTTCGTTACTTTATAGCATATTAGAAAGAAAGAACACATGAATATGCATACTCAAATCAGTATCAAGTCCTTTGTCTTTGAATTTTGTATATTACTCTGAATAACATCTGTCAGAAGTGTATTTAGATACAATATAAAATTTAAAAAGCTCATGCTCGAAGGTAGAAATCTTGTGTACAAATTTAAAAAGTTTTTAACGTTGTACACATTCCGAACGCATCGTGCGTATACATTTTTTTTTATTTTTTTTTATTACGGGACAGAGTTTTGCAGTCTACTAGTATTCTTCTTAACCCCTCGTGCTAAGCTAAAATGCTTGTTTTACGAGTGGGTTTACGTCCGTAGTGCAATGGGTGGGGTTCGAACTGGCGACCTCAAGATCACAAGTCCGACGCCCTATCCATTGGGCTACGGCCGCTTAAAAGGTTTCCAGTGAAAAGGTTAATGTTTCCTTTTTTTTATAAATTTTGCCAATTTGATCTTCTAATTACAAACTTCATAATATTAATAGGGTTATCAAAGTTAGCATATTTCAAATAATCACTTAAAAAGTTCTAGGCTTTTTGATTTGTTTGCCTAAGTGTTTAGAGCAGAGCATAGTGGCGCATTCGTTTGCAAAATCGTTTTACTACGTAATTTTTTTTTTAAATGTCCGGGAGGTTCTCTTGATTCTAAAAGTGTAAGTGGACACTTGGTATCTGTTGCAGTTATTGTTTAAACAACGAAAAATTAAAAATGCTGCAAAACAAGGTTTTTTGCAATATATTTTTTTTATATATATTTTTTAGACTATTTTGAATCAAAAAAGTCCTTACACTTAAACTCGTCGAAAATCTTGATTTTCTTGAATTAAATAGTGCACCTGAAAAAAAGATATATCGTGATTTATATTTTTTTATCAAATATTTAAACTATAATAAACAATATGGCGTAACCAGATATCGAATATTTTATTAATTATTATGTTTTTTATCCTTAACAACAATATGCTCTTTACGCGCATGCACTTTAAGGAGAGTAGTGTTGCCATCTCACCTGCACTAGTTTGCTATCGAATATATTTATAGAGTCCGAATATCAACTAACAGTTTTAACTACCTTTGACCTTTGGAAATAAATTCATGTACGATAAGATGGAATTTAGCTGTTATTTTTAATTATTCATACATTATCTTTTATATTAGTAAGGTCCAATCTAATTTTAATATAATCTATCGGTTCGATAAATTTTGACAAATAGTCTATACAAAAACTGTCAAAATTAAAACTAAGCACCGCAAGTAATTTTTAACTAGGGATTAAAAACATGGAACTAAGAATTTGAAATAAAAATTAATTGCAAGTTGAAATGGTTAATTTCCTATAGAATATTATACCATTACGATGACAAATATATAATTACAAGTATAGAACGATTTATTAAAAAAATTAAGCTCTAACGTGTTGTTTATTTTAGTTGTGAATACTTATTAAACAACTTTTTATTGCTTCTTATTTTAGTTTTCTTTTTATTTGCATCAGGGTTTGCCATATTCACCACGCTTTTGCAGGCGGATTGATGAACGCAGTTTTATTTATTTAGGGACAACAAACAGTTTTATGTATACTTATGATTTCTATAGATAATTTTATGACCATGGGGACTAACGGATTATCATGTTTTCCAAGACAATCAATGTCACATAACCTATGCATATGCTTACACTCACGTGGTATGGTCTGTACCGGTTTTTTCGTGTCTGTAACTAATAAATGGTATAGATACGTCATGTGACTACGTTTCATATGTGATGTCACAGTAACACGGAGTTAGTTCTAAATCCGGCCCCGGTTTTACATTACAATTGTCGCTCCAACCTGCACTGGAATATGATAAATCAGTCGATGTGCGGACTGGTGAGCGCACAAGTGTTGTTTTAAATTATTTTGAAAATAATACAGAGAAAATGTAATTTTTTGTTATAGTTGAAACAACACTCCTTTGTCTAAATTTTACGCACTTAGATTGTTCTCACGCGTTTGCAATACGTAATTTTCGATTCTACACACCGTATATACAGAAGAATCTTCCAATATTATGAAAAAGAAAAGAAAAAGAAAAAGAATTATGAAAATGCCTGTATTTTATGTGTGAAAATTGAAAACCTAAAATTACAAAACAAAATTAAAAAAATCGTGCACTCTATAAACAGAATTACACAACTGAAATCACGAAGGACAGCTACTTATCGATTTAATTCATAATTAAGATTTAAATTCATCACAAAACTAAGTAGAAATATCATAATAATTTGCTTTCCCCAAAGCACGGAAATCGCACAATATCATGATTAGTTAAAATTACAGTTTATTTTGTCACTCCACTCCATGTAATTCAGCCACTCGCAATTAGTCATATTATTAAAATATTGTAATTGTTGAAATCAAAACTGACGCCTCTCTTGCATTATTTAGGGAGTTTACAGTTTGATGTTAATTAATCATTAGCAACCATCCAACCATTATATCACAGCAATTATATGCGAATGCAGACAAAAATATAAAAGCGGCACTAATTAGTGTTATCAGATGCAGCAGTCTACTTAGATAGGATTTATTGGGTCAGTCCCTTTAACTGTTTTACTGGCGCACTACAAAATAGGCATTTTTCTCCTATCTTCATTTCGTACTATAAGTCAAAACCTATAATAATAATATGTCATAAACATACACGGCAATAAGCAGACTGTTTGTAATAACTACAAACTAAGAATCATTTGTACATGCTTAGTTTGTAGTTTTTAAACCACTTATTAAGGCGGGAGCTCTGCTCGCCTTTATGCGCCCGGTGAAGTATCAAAAAGCCTAGGGGCTAAATACGTACGTCCATCCCAAACAAAAAACCATGCCCTCTTGCGCAGTTTGCTTAGTTTGTTGGTTATAATTATAACATATTTAATAAGGCTGGAGCCCTACTCACCTTTATGTTCCGGTGTAGTAACAAAAGCCTTGTAGTAACATTAAAGTACATTAATTTCCCTCCGAAAAAAAGAAAGATAAATTAATTCAGGTTTAGGCGATTTTATTCACATATAGAATACATTCAAAATAATGATTAATTTAAGAAGATATTAACTCGTGGAGCAGCTTATTGAGCGCACCAAAGCTACCCTGTTTTCTGAAAAGATTCTGGAGGCTAATCATGTAAATATATTATTATTACTTTGATATAAAATGTGACAAGTTAATCTTCAATAATTCAGTAACAATAACATAAGAAATGCGTTACAATAAACCTTCAGTAACGAAGACATTTTTATCGAAGTAATATTAGTTTTCACAAGACATAGAATACAAATCAGAGTTAGCCGAACACTTGTCGTTTCAACTGTACAAGTTGGAGATTTACACAGGCGGCAGGTACGCTCATATCTGTAGGAATCCAGTAACTTTACACACCCTGTAGCTACGTACTATTGCTGCAGATATAGGATGTTCGCAGAAGTTGCTCTTCAATTTTATTTAGTAATGCATCTTAGACTTCCTCGCAGTGGTGACTGCGACTGCGGGAATTTAAGTTTAAGGTCCATTTCCATTTCGTAAAGATAATAGGTATACAATAGGTTCGTCTATATCATTGCCAAATACACTATTGCTATATAAGTGAAATTTAATTATTAAAGCAAATAATTTTATAAAAAGATAGTGGTCAAATAGACGCAGTTTTAAAGAAACTTTCTATTATAATAAAAGTCCAATTATTACCTATTCATATAATACATTTAGCACTATGACTGTGTTGGTATACTGCCTGAAGCACTTTCTCCCAGGCAACCATACGGTAAAGCAGAGACATCGTGGTTGGTGCACTAAGGTAGCGGAAATTCCATTATACTCCGATGGAAGTATCGTCAATGATGACAGTAACTTGTATTTTCTAATTTCTGTCTCTTGCCTATGGCAATCTGTTGGATTTAACAATAGACCACTGTTCTGACGTATATCTGCTTTAGATTTTCTGTATAGCCTGTAGATATTATCAAAATCTATCAAACAAGTGTCTCTTTATCCTTTAAATCTTTTAGTTCATTTTTGAACTCTTCAATATGGTAATTGCTTCATAGTATCGTTTTTTGTTTATTCTACCTACTAGCAGAGTTTTGCTGTCTACTAGAATTCTTGTTAACCCCCGTGCTAAGCTAAAATGCTTGTGTTACGAGTGGGCTCACGTCAGTAGTGCACTGGGTGGGGATCGAACCGGCGACCACAGGATCACAAGTCCGACGCCCTAGCCATTGGGCTACGGCCGCTTCCTACTATCCTACTATTTCAATTTCAATTTACTTAATGAACTATCATTTACTAAAATGAAATAGATTTATCGGTTTCAGTAGTTTTTCGCACGCGGTTTCACTTGCGTAACTCCTGTTCCTGTAGGAACTTTATAATCAAATATACCCGTCCTCGATAAATGGACTATCACTGAACTATTTTTTCAAATCAGATCGGTAGTTTGAGATTAACCCATTCAAACAAACAAACTCTTCGGCTTTATATTATTTCTGTCATAGATATATGATATTACTGATGTACAATTGCTATTATAGACGTGGCACTTGGTGACAGACGGTTGTGATACACCTGTGCACTGTCTGAGTAAAACCCATAACTATATGTATGTTATATATCCGAGGTACGAGACGTTTTCCTGTTTGAAACGTGCTACAATATGAATTTTGGACCATGGCATTCTGTATTTTTCCATAGTGTTCTGTATTTATTCTAATCAGACATTACTTTTCGGAAATCCATAGTAATCTGGATTAAAAAGACAATATTTCTTATATATAGCTAAAGAGTATGTTTGCTTGAACGCGCTTATAACAGGAACTACTGGTCGGATTTGAAAAAATCTTTCAGAATGATATAGCCCATTAATTGAGAAAGGCTATAAGCTATTTAATTATGAAATTCCTACGGGAACGAGAGTTACGCGGGTAAACCACGCGTGCAAGCTATTGTGTTATATTTATAATGTGCATATTTTTGCGGGCTGATACCAAACCGAGTAATATTTTTGCTCAGAGCAAAAATAACACTAGATATTTTGTCTCAAGATTCTTAATGTGTTTGTCGAAATTGTGATCGTCTTATATAATTGTCACAGGCCTTATGAATAAAAGGAACAAATAGTGTTATTAAAGTAACTTAAATTCTAAGCTCGCTAATCTATTGCTTTTATTGGGGCAACAAAACCACGTGCACACCGGCGGCGCGGCGCGCGCGCATTCGCGGAAGCCACCTAATGAAGATCTTAATTGGGTGCGCGCGTGTGTCCCGGCCCTTATCAACAGCTACAAACGTATTTATTTTGATTGGTAAAGGTTGCCATTTGTTCATATTGCAATTCTAGATTTATTTAACTTGTAACATAAGAGGTGAGGTCATTGTGGTATTGTCTGAAATAGGCTTCAGAAAATGTTAAAAATGGCAAAAAACTAAGAATATTGTTGACCTATAGTAATAACAACCTATGTGGCGTGCCGGTGTAAATATCTCTCGGATGTCGTGGGTTCTAAGATTTTTTCGAGTCTTGATAGTTGAGTTGATGGATGTCCACCCTCTGTGCCTCGGAAAGCATGTTAAGCCATTGGTCCCGATTGTTATAACATCATCTATAACAAGCGTATACCAAGAAACGAGCAGAAGCGTTTCCTTGTGCGTTACAATATAATACTGAGGTCAACAACTTGCCTGATAATGTGGTGACTATGGCAAAACCATCCCTCGGGAGGAAGCCAATGTGGACGATAAACGGGCTGGTGATAATGATGACAATAATCAGACGTAATTAAAAAAATCGAGCTAAACGTATTTTGCAGACATAAACTATCGTTATAACATTTAAATTCACGTCAGCAATATTATTTGAAATTTATTGAAATCAAATCTAGTAGAAGTTCTCGCAAAATACTCACGAAATATAATCTTATGAATGAAATTTTCGTGGAAAATTCTGTCCTGAGTTGAGTATACGTGTATGAGTTATTGTGAGTAACTATCATAAACAAGTCAACGATACTCACGGTGACATTCAACCCAAGATTTAATATATGACTTTAGAATCAAAACTTCGACTCGAAGGAAAAATCAACAAAACAAAATATAACTAACAAAAACGTCAAAAAAGCTCACGCGATACAACCATTACAAAATAACTCGGTCGTGTACAAGTGATTCGATTTAACTGAACGCAAATGTGAGATGCGACCGACATAAAATCAATCGGCAAGCACGCGAGGCTTAACACCGAAATAATGTAAATTATTGCTCGTAAAAGTGTCATTTTCGACGTACACGTGACGTCACCGGGCACTACGTAACGCCGCACGTACTCGCGCACTCTCACGCCAACACAGCTCTAAACACCGACGAGTAGGACATAAACTCCTGCGAACGACTATGGCCCGTCAGACTAAATGTATTTGAAAATTGTTTATGCTCCAACTGCCCCCGCTTTGTTATCTTTGTCATCAGTTAGTGAACATTTGCATGTCTGCCGTAGTCTACTACGACTCTGCACTGCCTCTGTTTACAATATCGAGCAGCTACGCACCAGCGGCAAAGAAAACTACACCGCTGTCACCGGATCTATGAAGGACGTCGTCAGGACGCATCGAATCCAAATTTCATATTTAAAATAGGACAAAAGCTGTCAGGGCAGTAAACCTCAAACAACGAGTATCGGTGTGTTGCCGTGCCGTGTTGTTATAGGCTTTCGCACACATAACCGATGAGACGTTCATTTACATACGGCGGGGGGAGGGCGCGGGGAGGGGGACGCCGCCCGGCCCAGGGGACCGCCGCGACGCCCTGGATACCCGCGCGCTAGACAGAGACCACTATATTATTATCCTGAGCTAAAAAAACGAAAAGTGGGCGGGGGATTACATTATAGTAGCGAAAGTAATCGATATTCTGTTTTAGTACGAGGTTGTTAGAGCTGCACCGCTGCAGCCTAAATACGTAAGGCTGGTTAGGTCACGGAGGACACTGGCAGGTGGAAAGCTTTATTTTTATGCGGGACGCTAAGAGGATTGCGGCCATGAAAGGGGTGGAAGCCGTAACGGCATCGGTTCTGGAACCTTCGAATATATCATAAACATGGATAGCTTTTATCATTTACGGACCGGAAGGCACGTCTTTCCTTTAATGGCTCGAGTCACTTCAGCGTTCAGATTTAAGGCACTGGTTTGATTTTGAGCGAATGCGAAAGTGTGCTCTTTACTCTAAAGAATATCCCCGCAAATATTCCCTACTGTATAGATTTGCATAATGTCTACTACGTTCATACTGAAAGCTTTATTTTGGTACATCTTCATATTGTCCGAGAATTTTATATTGTTGCGCTAGTTTTTACTGGTTAGTATTCGAAACCAACTTTGAAAGAATATTCTGAATAAAACGAGCAGAATTCATATAATCTAAGCTATAGGGCGTTCGCGCATAACTTTACCTTCCGAGTGCAAGGTCAAGATCAAAATTAGCATCTGCTTTAGATTTAGGTGAGATCTTTTACTTCCCAGCTGTAGTTAGGTAAACAAAACAATGCATATACATTTGTTTGCTTTTTATATATCGGCCATTTGTAATGATTTATAAAATATTTTTTCATTGGATCTATTTCTAATTCTTCTATTTCGGCTCTTGTAAAACTACAGTGACCGCTGATAATTACTTATCTGTGTCATTAAAGTATTTTAACGTATTATGCTAAGGGCTAATTTCTTTTATCATCGGATAAAATTTATCAGAAGAATACATATTCATTCGGACAGAGTTTAGGTACATACTAATTCTAAGAATTGATAGAATTATCCCGTAGCTACGTAATTAAGCTCAATTACATATTTAAATGTTGGTATTTTTTATAATAATGTTTATAATGTTAACCTATTTTAGTGCCTGTAAAATACATATCAGTAAAGTTTTAATATCGGTGGTGGTATCTTTTGTAGCTGACTGATCCTAAATCTCAAACACGATAACATTGATAGTTAAAATATGTCAAACTAATTAAAATGTAACTCTTTTGCAATAATTGACTTAGACAAATAGCTGCAAAGTGTACAACCATTACAATTAGTCAGGGTGGACATTTTCCCTTGGACATTCAACCCAAAGGAACACCCCGGAACCATAAAACCAAATCGGTTGATAATGATGGTCCGGCCGCCGAACCTTTCCGAGGTCAGGATACTGAATTATGCGCAAATGGGCTACGGCTCATTTGGTCTAAATGCTACATCTTTGATGTAGGGGACGCTGCTGAATTGCAGTAATACTATTATCTCCTTTACTTTATCAGTTCTTGGTCGAAACTTGTGATCATTTTCTTTAGGAGTTAGTTCAAAACTTACTATATAGACAACATGTTATGCAATATTTACTATACCTACTCTGTATAGTAAAAATGACAGCATGAATAAAGTCCATTCTAGTTTGTTTCAAAGAATAAAAATCTAAGAGGCAATATTCAAACATTAACCCAGTATCAAACTGTTTATTCAACCCTACCCCTACATAAAACTATATATCACGTAGTATCAACATTCTTATAGGAAAATCCAGGGTGACGTGACGTAGCTTAGCGTCGTAATGTAAAGATACGAGGATATTTATATAGTGATAAAATCCATTTACGAGGACGGAACAATGCGGGACGAACAAAGTTTATTTCCATTGCTTTCATATTTTCTAGGGATGGGACATTGTTTTACGGCGCATAAATTGTTATTGACAGGTAATGGGTATGATGGATATTTTATGTTAATGTTTAGTGTAATTAAAAATTCGAATACGTGACTACTAAAATTAAGTTGAAATTTTGATATTTTTTTTATATTTTAATGCAAATTCATGGATACTGAAAAATTATTAAAATAAAAACTGATCAAACACCACAAAAAAATCTAAAATACTATTTTTACAAATTCGAGACTTAAAGTTTGTTATGATAAAATCCCCAGCCATTGACGAATCGATAGCGCAACGTAACGAGTGGAGCACAGCTCTGCTTATCTAACGGAGGGATACGGTAATGGTAATGTTATGTAAATTACCCAAAGATTTAATTATTCACATTTCCCTTCGAAATCTAATCGACACCGTCCACCACTATGAAAGCCACCCTCAGTTTTTCCTCCAATTTTTCTTTTGCGATCTCCACTCACTTAATTGACGAAGAATTTTGATTGGTCCGTACCTAGCCTTCGCCATATTCTATGCATTCACCGTGGCGGGAAAAATCTTTTTTTTTAATTCTTCTTTCTTTTTTTTAATTTCAGCTACAGCTTCATTTATTATTCCACTCTTATTTTAATGGCTAGCTTCGTTATTGTCTGTCGAGTTCTCGATATTATTTTCGATTTTAATTGCTGACTGGTTCTGTTATGTTTTTGTGGAACGTTTGTTGATTGAAGTGTCGCGCTGTTTTTGTTACAATTGTGTTTTTAAGCGTTTGATTTCGGTGATGTGTCTCATTGTTCTTGTTTTTTAATATTATCTTTTGATTATATTACTTGAATTTAATGTCTTTATGGTAATTACTGGTATATTTATTTTATCGAGTATGGATACCGGAATAGCTTTAGGCAATAAAACTGGTCGTAATTTCCTTATCAATTTGTAATCTTTGCGTTTCTAGAAGTCTTAAGTTCACCATGTGCATGTCTTAGGTCCATCTTGCAACATGAATGATATAAAACTTAGTATATGTTTTTACTACGACACACGTCACTACGTAAACATAAATTCCAATGTATTTGCACAAAATGTTAAGTCAGTATTATGATGTCGCATTTACCATAAAGACTTGTCAAATAATGTTTTTTGGTGACTTGTGCATTTGTACTCATTAATTGAAAAAATTACAATATGAAATGGAAATGTTTTTTTTTTCTTTTAACATAGAACATTTTTGTGGCGACAACTGTTATTTTAAAATCCAAAAAAAAAACTTAAAATTAAAATGTTTTCGACTTTCCTTTTACTAAAGCTATCTGCATATACAAAAACATAAAAACTCTCGATACTCAATGAAATAACATTTCAATCGGCAGCAATTACTCGTCAAAGGCGGTACAGTTGAATGCAAACTGATTAAACGGTACAATTGCGGACAGTATTGACAAAACTGTGCTCGCGTCGATGCGCCCGCGTTGCGTACTGAACAAATTTCCAATATGGCGGCCTATTCAAACGTCAGTGACCAAGCATTGTACGCTCATCTTGCAGATAGTTGGTAGAATAGAATAATCGGTATTATTGGGATTTTTAAGCGTTTTTTAAGTCGACAACTAGCCTCGTTTGTTAATCGTTTTCGTTTTGCTGCTGTCACCTTGGAATTAGTGACAGAAACGATGCAGATCTATTTGGAGTATCACAGATATTCTTCAAACATATTGGTTGGATTTCACTTTTATCAGTAGAGCAACATTTTCAATGTTCTTTTGTTTTCACTCTGGGGAATATGACGGCGATTCGCACCATTATTTTCGACTACCAAGAAAGATTATTCTTTATCTTTTAATGGGGAATAACAATTAATAATGTTGTAGGATTATGCATTATTATATAAGTTTAAAAAAGTTGCTTAGTTTATGCTATTTAAACCATTAAAAAAGACCAATAGAAAGCTTATGTAAAAAAAATTACGTCCAAAAATAATGGCGCCTTTAAATTTACGCATGCCATCTCAACTTATCTATTTGTAATGGTTAAATACCAGATTTTTACTAAATCCATATTATGTGTATTTAGAAGATAATAATAACAAAAGCACAATTTTAAAAAATGCAGCTCGATCTGTGTGTGTAAAAAAAAGTTTCGGCTAAACTCGGCAATCGCATTCGACGGGATTTTCATTGTTAGATAGCTTATAAAATCCTTATTTTATGCTGACGAGGTCATCGGTAGCTAGTGTAAAAAGTTAAAACAGACTTAAGTACTACAAACGAATCTAACAGGCAAACAGTAGTCACTATTGGTAGGCTGACCTCGTTAGATCTGGAAGATAGCCAAAGTGAAACATGAATCTTTCTGCTACATGGAATAAAAACGGCATATTTACCGATTATGGTACCTGGCTATGGTAACGGTATATTAGTACAACCTCTAATAGATAAAAACTACCATCTTCGGGATCCTCATGTGTCCTCTCTCTGACTGTGGAACCCTTAGTTAGCAAACAGCCCTCCGGTGCTCTCGTAGACCTAAAGTCCGAGAGGCGCGCGAACTGTAAAATAGAGCGACAGTTACACAAAATTCTCCTCCAAATCTAAAGTCATCATTCCTCACTCCCCCCGCCAGGACCCACCATGAGCCGAGGTCTAAGTCCCTCTCCTGCGCAGGTTGCTTATTTTGTAGTTTTTAAACCATTCAATAAAGCTGGAGCCCTATTCACCTTTATTTCCGATGAAGTAGCAAAAGCCTCGTGCAACAGAGGTCGTCCTCTTGCTCAGGTTGCTTAGTTTGTAGTTTTTAAATCGTTAATTAAGACTAGAGGTAAGCTTGCCTTTATGCCCGGTGGCTAACTACACAACGTCCGACCAAAAAAAAAAGTCTCTCTCAAACTGATTATTGGGCAACATTGACTATTTAATTTCACCGACGGTTCAAGTTACACTAAAATAAATGTCGTCGCAGATAGCCAAACCTAATGGCAAATTTCATCAAGATGATCGAATATTCTTGACAATACATATTATTTTCAAGAATATTTGTCGATTTTGATGTATAGAAGACAAGAGAGCTTCCTCCAAAGACCAGCTCAGTCCTCCAGCGGGGCCTCGTAGCCTGCGTCGATTAGCGCCGGTTCCTCACAACGTCTGATTAATGAGCATTAAGATTCCGAACGCGCGCTCTCTGGCGCCGGCCGTGCTACCCGACACCCTGGTGGAAGAACCACAAATACTTAGAATGAGATTTTTTTTCTAATTAATCGTAAAATTTGTCTGCTTTTTATTTAAATTAAACCTACATGCTGTATTGTAAAATATTAAAACTATACATATCGTATTGTTTTCATATTTTTTACTTAACTTCCGCGAATCTGCGATGTGACATTAGTTTAGTAGCAAGCATCACCCTTCTATCACTTATTAAACTTTTTCTCATTATTTATTGTCATGTTTGCCAAATAAAAACTTACCATATTGCATACTCAAAACTAATAAAATAATGATACCTATCAACCATTGTTCAAAATTAATATAGAAGTTTCTATAGTAAAATAATACAGTAAATTGATACCTCCATTTTTTTATAAGTAAGTAAGTTACTGTTTCATCGAAACGAAAATACATTATACCTACAATAGAAAACATAAATATTTATTTAACAATTTATTTTTTGCGTAGAATTTAAGCTCGATGTTTTTTTATCCTCTTTCTTTTTTTAGTTTTAGTGTAAAAATTCTATTCATATACAATTGTTCCTGAATAATTAATGGGAATTGAAATTACTAGATTTTTTTTCTTAAGTACCTACTCCCTCTATTTGACGGCTTACATAGCGTTAAACTAATACCTACGTCGTTCCACAACTCGTGTGCCGCGTAATAAAACCACAGCGATTTTTCCTATTGGAGTTAGACACATTTATAGGCCATCCTGGAATTTAGGAGAGATTTTATTGACTCTGTTTTATGTTAATTGGTTTTCTTTAATACATAAATAAATTAAAAAAATCTTATTTATTTCAGTAGTAACCAATTCCATTTAATTATATAATATACGGGTATTACTAACACTTCAAATTATTTACACATTTTAAATGATTTATATATCGACTTAGTACCGTCAGCAAACCAATTACAACAAATGTTTGTGTAAAATCTAAGGTTTCAACCTATCCAACGACTTTTCTCCGTATCTCAGAAAGCACGTTAAGCCGTTGGTCATAATTGTTATAACATCATCTATAATAATCGTTTACCATAGAACAGGCCGCAGCGTTTCCTTGTCTGTTACAACATAATACTGCGGGCACTAACTCGACTGCCAAGCGTAGTGACTATTGCAAATACCCTCCCTCGGGTGGAAGTCCATATTCAGCAGTGGACGTTACACGTGCTGATGGTGATAAGGAAACAGGAAGCAACATAGACCTGTATTGAGGTAATATATTGCAATCACTAAAATCCCAGCAACGCGTGGTGACTGCCAAAATATTTTATTAAACTACTAATAAAAGTTAAATATATCTTATGTCATCCGGGGATAGTGTAGCTTGACAACGGTAAAAGAATTTGTCAAATCGGTCCAGTAGTTTCGGAGCCTATTTAATATAAACAAACAAACAAACAATCAAATCTCTCCTCTTTATAATATTATTATAGATCTAAAAACAAACAGCTGCTTTAAAACTTTCATAATATTTAAGCTTATTTCCAAACTATCTTGCACAACTCCAAAACCCAAACACAGTGGAATCTTCCCCAACCGTTCATTTCAGCGCTGAACTAATATTATTGCATTGTCCGTCGGTGCATCCCTGCGGGGTCATTGAACCCCCCACCCCTGCCTACCAACTAGAAGCACTAGCTTGTTAACAACTATACTTATGTATGAAATAAATAGTTAGAGTAATTAATAGGCAGTGTGGTTTCAGATTGTATTCCGCAAAGGACTTGTATTAGATATTAATGATGAAAACTGCTTGAGAGGGGTAAGTCACTATCTGAACATACGACACTGGACATGAGTGTGTCGAGTTGGTGAAACTTGGAATTAGGATCACTTATTATTTCGTCATCTGGACACGCCAATATTTATATGCATGTCCACTTAGTGAAACTTAAATTAAATCTTTTTGTTTTCGTCAACTGGACATACCTAGTTCTTATGCGAAAAAGATGTACAGACTAACCCCTTGGGAGAAGTGGCTCTGAAACAATACTGCTTTATCAATAACTAGCTTTTACCCGCGGCTTCCCTCACATTGAAACCAATGTTACTTTACTTATTATACCTCCAAGAATATGTGTACAAAGTTTCATGATGATCGGTTACGTAGTTTCCGCATGAAAGCGTAACAAACAAACACACATTCACATTTATAATATTCAGTATGATAGTAGGAAGTGTAATACAACCATTTATAAAAAAAAAGGATTCTTTGAGTTTCTTGCTAGTTCTTTTCAGTGTTGCTACGTTCAGAACGATTGGAAGTAAAAAAGGAACGCATCATAAGAACATTATTTAAAATATTTTAAACGTATCTATATGAATGAATGAATATTTTGAATTTTAAATAACATCACAATCGTACTACCTCTTGGACAAGACAAAACGTATTTTATAAACAATTCATGCACTAGGGAATTAAATCCATGTATAGCACAAAAAATACATGAGAACAAAAATGTCGTTACACTTTTTGCCCATAATTGTGTTAACAAAATAATGATAAATTCAAATAAAATAAAATAAAGTGGCCAATAAAGTGTAATTTCATGTGTCAGAAATATTTCCTTTATTTGTTTATCAATGAGCTACAGTTGATATTCAACCGTATCAACTGTTGTAACTTACGCGGAATTACATTATCCCCGACGACGTTATATATACATATAACATTTGGCTACACGAGTGGCTTAGTGGTTACAGAAGTTACTTCTGATAGGTACCTATTGTTCTGGGGTATATTACCATCTGGCACAATTACTTATGTGGGCCAGGGATAGTTGTCCCGAATCTGGCTATGCTTTGTATTTGTAAACACCATTACTACATTTATTTCCCTAGTGTGAAAGTTCTATTGTCATAAAAGTAAAAAAAAAAACAATTTTCAGAATCTAAAACTAATATCTATACTAATATATAAAGCCGAAGAGTTCATTTGGTTGTTCGCTTGATCGCGCTAATCTCAGGAACAACTCTGCCTATTTTAAAAATTCTACAGTTTTAGAAAACACATTTATCGAAGAAGGCTATATGCTAAATTTAATTGTGAAGTTCCTACGAGAAAGAAAGTTACACGCGTAACTAGTCTATAATAATTACCTAATAACCTAACTACATCACTGCTGTCCAGACTACATTTGTTAACGTTAGTATTAAACGTTGCACTTTCCCTCATCAATTCTGAGTCAATGAAACCTCCTCGTCTCCTGTGTCCCGCGTCCTGCACATTAACACAAAACGTCCGTATATCTGAACCGACACCAAACAAAAATATGCAAAGCAGCGCTTGACACCGGCCCTACTTCAAGACTTCATTATAGCTTTAAAACAATGCTCGTACAAGGGATGAGACACATTATACGTTACATTTGGCATAATCACAAAGTTTTGGCATAATTATCACGTTAAAATGCCATGTTGGATTCTCTACTTCATGGAATAGGATTAACTGTTGTTTTTATCCTCAGCATAATATAGCTTATAACTTACACTACTGAATGAAGAGTTATGCCAAAAAAGGTTATGTCAGCAGCACTACGCCGAGTACCGGGTTGGTGACCACAATCTCATGTTGATACACACAGGTGATAAGCACAACCAATGTGATTTAATAGGCTCTCTCGATGTCTCTTAACTGACACAGGAATCGAACCTATGACCTGCGAGATATGGTGCCACTAACTGTCAGTGGTAAATAACTAACCGCTGATCATCATAAGTAGATTCAATATTACAATATTTATTTTGCAGTCTACCCAATAGAAAAAGTATTATTTCTCACTTGCCTAATAAATTATCTTTTTCATAACTATTTATCACAAAACTTATAATAAAAATGAACCAATGTAAGCTGATACTATAACTAACATCCATACAATTTTCAATTTCTACAAAGTGATTCATTTATCGTCTGCTCTACACGACTGGTGTCTACATAGCGCTATACCAATGTGTACGACTGAAAGTCACCAATCTTAATTTCCTGTCTCTGGCAGTCCTCCAGATCGTTTGTCTCTATAAGTGACGCTCGGACAATGCTACTAGACTACATGTGTAATAAACAGTAAAAACATCGTACATAAAATGGTTCTGCAGCAAAAACAATAGAAAAATCTTTTTACTTACCCCAAGAAATATATCGTTCGATAAAATGACAACGCTGCTTATCATCGACGATCGTCCGTTGTCTTCCCGATCTAACTCTTTAGTTTACGCCTAGCATTACATAATTCATGGACGATACCTCACACGTACACCCACTCACACATAGAACAAGTGACATGTGTTTACAAACAACTAATTAGAACGACTGCATTGTTGTGTGCGTGTTTTTGTTTCGCTGACAATGGGTGTTTGAATGTGTGCGTGAGGCTTACATGTGGGTGGTTTGTCTGTGTGAAGGCTAAGGTAAGGGGCCTCATAGCTGGCTCGGCTCATGTAAAATGCATAAGATACGCTTTCATACAGGCTCGGGGCGCGTCTCGCGTTTGTCTCAGTACGCACAGATGTTCGGTGAAAGCCGCTTTTTGCGTGGCCGTGAAACTTTACTGAAAGCAACAAATATGTTTGTGACGATTACGGGTTGCTGTACCCTCGGGAACTGAGCTGGAATTTGTAATAGGGAAAAAAGTTTTTTTAATTTAAGACTACTTTCTGGAGGCTCTGAAACAAATGTAAACATGTAAGTGTTTTTTACTAACAAAAATGGACCTTGTTTTTGGTTGTAATCGACAACCTGAAAAGTTAAGATATCAGATCCAATTTTCAAAAGAAAATATTTTATTACACAATCACACGTATTAAAAACATCCTTAATTATTACATAGTAGATAATAAAAAATAAGAAATAAGTTTTTTTCAGTTTTCAATTTCTCTTACCACCTTTGATACTTTTTCTCATTCGTTGTTTTTTCCTTTCTTTCCATTTAAGAATGGGTACGTCACCGTAACATTCCATCCATCATCCCATCACATGTTTCCTTAACCCATATATTATCCAAAAGATACAATGAGCATGACCTTATTCAGGCTACGACAAAAGTATAGCGCGTGTTGCGCATTGCAATAGCAAGGTCGTCGTCCCCGCGGGAGAGGGGGGCAGGAAGGGTGAGGGGGGGGGTGATCATGAAGCCCCCTACTCCCCTATTGTTCGCACCTTCAGACACAACACTGAAATATAAGAATTAAAGTTCGAGGGATTCGTTTCAGTTGGGAAAGTCCATGATTTCTTGGAAGGAATTTCGAGATGTGTGATGTTTGTCAGGTGAATGTTCGAGGAATTTATTCATGTTACTTAGTGAATAAAAATATGTGAAGTATAGACATGAGGTGATAACTGCTGCAAAAATGTCGAAGATCATGCTATTATATACCTAACTATTCCTAAAAGCTGTGTGGTATCCAGCTCACTATAGGCCACCCCAAGACTTTCCGCGGGTGTCGTAAGTGGCGACTAAAAACCATATCTACAGCTGATGGATGGGCAGCAGCATCTACCAGCTCAAGTATACACACCATATTACTGCGATCACCAATCTGGCGTGGTGATTATAAAAATATCCCTCAATGATGAATTCATTGAGGGATATTTTCTGATCCAGGGTCTAATAAGAGGAGGCCCATGTTCAGCAGTGGACGTTGTATTCATTCACAAAGTACTAATAAAAGCATGAATAATGTTTTTAACTAACGAAACATAGTTATACAATACAATGCTCAGTTTCAGAGTGTAAAATACAATTTCTTTTTTTCAGAAATGTCCCAATCAAAACTTTTCAAGCTCAACCCATCTCAAGGGCTACAACTACCCAGCAGCCATCAAATGGCCGTCTCCTTGGCTGCACCGTTTTAATCCTCAGTAATGGTAGAGTAACGGGTGGCGGTTAAAAAGCCCATATCAGCAGATAGCATCGATGGCAGTTCGGCACGTAAGTAGGCTGCGAAAACGGCAGGCGTAATACTGTGTGCGTTCATACTAGGGCTGGAAGAATTTCGTATGTGTCGAAATTGAGATTCTTTTTATATCCTAATTTTGGTGTGCGTTAGAATAGACTAATAGTACGACTATTTGAGGCTACTAAGAGGCATACAATTAATTATAGACTGCAGAATTTATCAGCTTCAGGCTACTTGCCTTAGTGCAATCATCGATCTGCCAGCCTTCTTGTGATTATGACAAAATCTCGTAATAACTCAATGACGGGTTGCCAAGGTCTGTTAAGAGAAAGCCAATGTTGTTTTTAGGAGACTTTACTTTTCACGGACACAAGGCTTACCTAGGCCTAGATAAACTAGATATGGTTTGCACAAATAGTTTTTGATGTTGAGAATTGAACCCACAAAACTAGATATGAGAATTAACAATCGAGACAACTGAGTCAATATAGTTAATGCCTTAGTGAAGTAAAATATGAATTCAAGATTATTGTTTTGTTGTTGTAAATGCTAATTAATAGATAAGACTAAATTGACTAAAAAATATCCGTCGAACAACTTGCTAATTTTCAATTATTATTATTTCCTACTTAAATGGTATTTAAAGGTAAATCCTTTATTTAGAATTATTATTTTGATTCATAAAACAATTTAAATTTAAGTTACAAAACAAATTTGCAGAAAAATGTTTTCCACATAGTTTCTAAAATCAAACAAATGTGTCCCACAAGCCCACAATCGCCTGGATTCATACTCAAAGCATTTGCAACTCATAAAACTGTGAACCTCAACTCACTATAAAGGCATTTCCATCACAAAATGTCCAAGAAAATGAGTCATTATGTCGCACTTAAGCTGAAACCTTTGTCTTAACTTGTGTTGCGACACGCAAACAACTATTATGTGACGATTCATTCTACGACCGAGTTTCCTAGCAAACGCGACTTTGTTATTCCTGAGACAAATCAGCAATGATAAAACAAATGTTTCTTAGAAAATTTAATGAGGCTAGTTCCTGTTTTAAAGTTTCTAAAAGAGTTAAAAATATCTGTCAAGGTTGCTAGATTTTCTGTGTCACTTTGGTCTTAAAATGTTATCAACAGGACTTGAATAGGCCTGTACTTTGTATCACTATAATACTGTACATAATGTTTACCAATTTCTATAAGTATGGAAATCGTATTTTAGCCGAGTACTTCCAGTATTCGTAATTTTGCCTACTTTAACTATTTACTAGCCCAAGTACGCAATTATTACATCGCTCATAATTTTCACCATTACCGGCTCTGTTTAGTTTCCTCGGAAGCCATCGTCTGCAGCAGTCCCCGAGCTCGTACACTCACTAATGTTAGGACGGGTGTGTACAGGACATCTGCCTACATACACCGACTGAATAGTAATCGTCCTCTTGTGACAATCGCTCGACTTTCCATCGTCATTACGTATTCGACTGACGCCGCAGGATCTCACAATAACCCCTTTCGACGGACACGTCAATGTTCGCTTTTATTAAAAGATATATATTTTTGTTTGATTTCCAGGTGGTGGAAGGACGCAACTTTGCAGTCTAGCGGTAGAAGTAATGGAGTCAGTCGGAGTGCCTGACAGGACACCAGTTCTAATTTCGCCAAGAAATCGGACTTTGGTTTTCTTTGGATCCTACTGTGCCTGTCGGTGATGGTTGTCAAAGGCAGCAATAGCTACAGATATCAATATTAATTGTAGAAGATATATCTATTGTCCGCCTAATAAATATAATGATTATGATGAGAATCTTATCATGGAGGCCTATATTAGTTTAAGGTACTTAGACTACCTAATCGTTTTATGATCCCTGTTACTTTAACAAACTTTTAAATAAAAAATATCGATGCATTAAACTCGAAACGAACATTAAGAAATGTAATGAAAATATTCCAACTGTCTACTAAAAACTAAATTTCAATTTGAAAAATACCGAAATGGAAAAAGAAAAGTTGACGGTAGTGAACAAAGGCTATTGACCTCAGTACGCATAACTTTGTGTGGCGGTATTGTCTTGAGTTGCTTATGTCTTTTAGTTTCCTTGTAGCATAACTTAACATACTTACTTTGAAACAAATAACGGGTGTAAGGGTCGATTGAAACATATATTTTTATTTCAATCGGCATATTATATACCTACCGACAGATTTTTTTAATTCTTGTATTCTTTTAAAGTTTCATTCACTTGTACATATAGATTAAACTACAATTATCTAATTTCAGTGATGTTAAAATAATTGACTTTAACGTCACTTAAACTTTCATGTTATCACAAAGTGCCTCTACTACAGGAATCGATAGTTTTTCATTATTGCAAGTTTGAATTGTTCGAATCTTCTGAAATGTTCCATTAAAGAAACGTTCTATAAATATTGTAAGAATTAGTTTTATATTTCACGGGCAGCAAATTCTGAACTTAAATGAATAATGTCGATGCCACGCGACGATGTAACTAATTGTTAAGAAAAACGTAATCTCATTTAGGAAAATAAAGCCGGTTGTTTTTCGTTGAGAGAGAAAATATTTGGCAGGAACTTAATAATTTTGTAAATTTATAATTAAAATAATTTTGCTAATGTATTTTTTCCTGTATCCAATCCGAGATATCTGAATCTACCATTGCAAGGGTAAAAGGAGATGGACATATTTGACACAAACACTATCTGGATCAAAATTTAGATAAAATAAATACAAAATTAAATACCTTTTTTTTTTTTTTTTTTTTTGTTGTCCGGGGTGAAATGCATTGACGCATTCCCACCGCCGCTGCAGCGTATTCGCGCGCTGGCGGTGGGATATGTGGGACTCGCCCTCTCCATAGCGTGGTATGCTAAACTCATACCACGAGGAGAGGACCCTACCAACCACTAAAACCTCCCGGACACTCCTTCAATCCGCCGTTGGTGGGGGCCGGGTACGCATGAGCAATCCGGCCCCCCGACGGCACCCACGGCCAATATGGTACCGCGGGATCTCCAGGGCGACACATACAGTGGCCCATTTGCCCAATTATAGGGACGCCCGGAGTGTAGAGGCGTCCCTACTCCTCATGGGTCAGCCTCGAAGGGAGCGGGGCCCATGTCCCCCACTACCCGAGGCCGAGCCTAGGGTGGTAGGCGGCGGGTTTCAGCCCGCCGCCGACGGCCAACACGCCGTCTGCGAAGCGGGTGGGCGGAGGGATCTACTTCCCTCTCCCGCTTCGCGGCCTCCTTCTGTGACATTACTTGTCTACAGAAGGAGGCAACCCACGACCTCTCGCTTTGGACCATCTTCGAAATGATGGTCGGCAGCGAGAGGTCGTCTCCCACCACGCCAACGAGCTCCTCCCGCTCGTTGGCCCACGCCGGACACTCCACCACCGTGTGCTGTGCCGTATCGTCGGCACAGTCACAGTGGTGACAGCGAGTGTCCGGCTCTCTCTGCGCCACGTTGCACAGGTAGTGGCCGAAGCAGCCATGGCCTGTTACAACCTGTGCAACGTGGTAGGTGACGTCGCCGTGACGGCGACCGGCCCACTTTTTTAGATGGGGCCGAATCGCCTCCACCGTACGTAATCCGCTCCTGCCATTTCCGGAGGATTTCGCGACGGACCTCAGTCCGCCACCGTGCAACACCCTCCGGGAAGGGGTCGCGGCCAGAACGCGCCCCCTCACACCTCCGCCGGTACGCGGCGGCCAAAACCTCCGCCTCCAGGTCCCACGGAGGGACCCCGCAAGGAGGCAGGCCGCGTCCAACGCGACCGTGCGGTAGGCTCGGGACGCCCTGATGGCCATGACCCGCTGCGGACGTCTCGCAGCAGGGCCATGTTTCGCCTCTTCAGGGCGTCGACCCAAATGGGGGCACCGTAGAGCGCCATGGAGCGGATCACTCCGGCGTACAGTTTGCGGCAGGTGCTCCCGGGTCTTCCGAGATTCGGCAAAAGCCGGCCAAGAGCACCCGCCACCGCCACCAGCTTCGGGGCCAGCCGCTGAAAGTGGGCCCCGAAGCTCCATCTGCTGTCGAGGACTATGCCTAGATATCGCATATTGTCCCCGACAGCAATAGATTCGCCGCCCACTATGAGGTGGGTGCCTGCAGGTGGCGCTCGCCGAGGCCCATGAAAAGTAAGGGCCTCGGTTTTACCGAGCGCCACCTGCAGGCCCAAACAGCGAATACGGGCGACCATCTGTGCCACGGCTGCTGTGGCCAAGATGGTCGCACGCCGATGATCGGGCGCGCGGGCGGTCACCAGTGTGTCGTCAGACAAAATTAAATACCTAGTGCGTTTTTTTGTAAGTCTTGCACACAAAAGCGTTTGAAAAATAAACATGTTTTTAACATAAGCTTAAGAAATCTTTTTTTGGATAACTATTGTTATATATTAGTATGAAAGAATACACAATCACAATATTGCATAGACTTAAATTTACAGAATTAGAGCAAAACATAGTTATGAATTCATATGCTTCAGATTACAAATATACTCTTATAAATATGTATCTACGTATATTACAACACTTACGTTCGTTTTAGAGATACGTGGCCTTCAACATAATTAACGTACTGTGAAAATTGTTCAGCTGCGTACAGGATACTGACGCAAATAGTCTGTATTGAGGCAAAACATCAAAGACTTGCCACATTTTGATCAACATTTATGTTATATTCAATACTAACTTTACTCAAGAAAACATGAAATTTCAGATGCATACTGACCTATACCAACGCTGAAATTACCATACTTTTGCTAAACTCGACACTTGGAGACACAGCCGGTAATAATGCATAATTTGCTGGCTGCAACGTTATAGATGCGGGGTCAGGTGTTCGCTTCCAAAGAGCCACCTTTTCTCCAGATGTAGAACAACAAACCGACGTACTGCCGAAACAAAATCGGTAAAACTTAAGGGGCGACGACACCGCGGCTCTGCGCCGCTCCAAATGTATTCAAATATATGCGCGATTAATTCAGGCTGCATAGCCAACGGGACGGTGTTAGTAGTGGCAGCCAGTCTCACTTTCTACGTCGGATCGATGGGGCCATGACCTTCACTGCCTCTTATTTGGTTCCTGAATCGATTTTTTTGGAGAAATTTCGGAATTTCCGATATCGATTTTCTGAGAATCTCGACGAAACGGACCACTGCATTGTATGACGTCAAGCCACTTGCACTAACTTCAAACACCCACTAATACAATCAAAACTAACAACTGTGTGCCTTAAAATAATATCTGCATACATAAACCGCGCTGTAGCTCCAGCGCTGTCTCTTAGTTATACGAGTTTCCTTGTCAAAGTAAATCAGTGTTTCCTTCTGCTTTATCTATGCGATAATCTTCTAATTTGTTAACTTAGATTTGTGTAACGAAACAACTTGAGAGATTTGTTGACTGATCAATATCGGAATTTGGTTTTAGTGCTTGTGGTAGGTGTAACTGGCCCTATTTATTTACGGTTGAAATCTGGTGGACAACCTTCGCAAGTGCTTATTCGGATTAAACAAGTATTTCCACGCTTTAATTATGTTTAAATGGATTTGGTTAAATAGCGATTGTATTTGTTATATTCAACCAAGCAAATCATCGATAAATTCATCAACAGTGGTAGAATATGTTTATAGCCTATACATTTAACAGTAGTCCTGAATGTTTTGACTACAGTGAGATCATAGCATTGACACCACTTCTTGGTAATTTCCATAATAGACAGATAACAAGAGATAACTTGACTACCTTCTTTCAAAAGCAACCGAGAAAGACCGCCTAATGCATTGAAAAGTTGTTCCATATTGAATAATCTGACAAGATTTTCCGGATTCAAGACTGTGTCAAGGCAAGTGAGCAAAAATATTCCACAAAAAATCGCAGACACTTAAAATGAAGTAGGTGCTTAGTTTGTGTGTTGTATATCTTTTTTATTTTTACGGTTACGGGTTGTCTCGCGAGATAGAAACTACAAAGGACCCGCTAACTATCAATACATCCCTTTATAACGGCTAAGAACCCCCGTTTTACAGCCAAAGGTTCTTCAAAAGAAAAAGACGCCCTTGTAAAATTCCTTTTTAGGTCTCGAAGGAGTTTTCGAGTAGAAGTAAAGAGTGGAAATACAAATATAGTTGTAGTTATAGACATAGGTATTGTGGGGCGTAGAGTGCGCGCGGTGGTGTGCGTGAGACGTGACGCGCACACACACACAGCGGTGCGCATGTGTGCGCGCGCGGAATGCGGTACACAAGTACGGGTGATGCGTCGCGATAAAATGAAAAGCAGATGACGTCACAGGATGTTTACGACATATTTAAACTTTAATTTTTATGTTATACGCAGGTGCTTATTTGAAAAGCTGATAAAAGAAAAAGTATTATGTTGTGGATTGCATTTAATAAATGACATGAAAATAGAATGACTGTTTTATTTCTCCGAGTAAGAGTGAACAAGCTGGTATGCGTTTTAGTGTTAGTGTTCTAGTTCTACAGTTCTAAGGCCACCATGAACTGCCTTCTTTGGAACTATTTATAGAGTATCTACAACAAGGACCTATACTTTATTTTGGATTTTTATTTAGAACTATACAACTAGACATTGCACAAATTTAAATTAGAAGTTATTAAAATATTTGTATCACAAATGGTGTATAAATACTTATACTAGTCAGCCATACATAAATCGCAAATATAGAATTCCTACTTGTTTAGCTATTATTAAATACGTTCCATCGCCATCGCACACAGACGCGACGCACACAGCCACGCGTGCGCACACATGCACAGTGCTACGTGCCGTCGTCTTGGCAACGCGACGCATGCGCGACCCGCCCACCTCCCCCCACCTCAGACTTAGCACAACTAAGTGTATGGAAGTGAGTCTATCCTGTATGATTGGTCATCGAAGATATGGCGTTTTCATCAGTTTTTACTATAACTAAATTAACTATGGCTGCTAAATAAACGGGCATTTCGTTTCGAGTCTCAATAAACGTGCATTGAAACGCACTGTTTTTATTTTGGTCTTAATTGATATAATAAAACACACAGCTAATTGTTAAAGACTGATTAATAAATGAGCAATTATAAAATTATAGCATGTATAAATTATAATTTTGTGTTGTAAATGGAGGCGATTATTCGAACGATTAATTGTAGAAATGTATTGAAATAATAGAATTAAAATGCTTATCTCGGATTATATAAATAGCTGAAATGGAATGAATACATTTGTTTGATATTCAATGCGGTTGGTTTTTAAACCGTTTTGCAATATTGTATGAAGAGTATTCATAAATGTGATTGGAGTAAGAATGAGAAGTTATGAATACTCACTATACAGTTTTTTTAAAAGATTAATAGCAGTGTTTTGCTGTCTACTAGTATCCTTGTTAACCCCTTGTGCTAACCTAAAATGCTTGTGTTACGAGTGGGTTCACGTCGGTAGTGCAATGGGCGGGGTTCGAACCGGCGACCTCAAGATCACATGTCCGACGCCCTAGCCATTGGGCTACGGCCGCTTCAGACTTTACATATTACAATATATCTAAAATATTAGTCATTTAAAATCTATTGTAATAATATATAATGGAAGCAGACTTTACATCATTCGTATTAAGTTTTCTTCTAAGCCACTTTGTTTCTGGCTTTTACCCCATGTCTTCCCATCAGTGTAGTAAGAGGCGACTAAAAGACATAAACTTGATGGATTGATATCAGTATCTATATCAAGGTTACTTAAGATCTTACTGCGATCACCAATCCGCCAACCAAATATGGTGATAGTGGCAAAATCCCTAAACGACCCCCACTTGCTAAGGTTGTTTAAGCGAGGTGTGTATGTATGTATCGCTCTCTCACTCTCTCTTCAAAATTAAATACTTAAAATACTAATATTACAGGCTCATTTCCTAGTTTAAGTGCATCACAATAATTTTCAATTTGTTTTCCATTATTTCGATACCCAACAATCCAATAATGATTTATCATTAATTATACTGGCTATTAAGATAATGCATAACTCGCCTACTAATTAATCAAGTTTAACATTAATTAATTAACGAAATTGTGTGATAATTGCACTTCATAATTCACAGCTGATTGATTCACTGACAACTTTATGTGGATTCATAATTTTTGTACGAGTTTTAATTGATTAATAATAAATATTTTTACATAAATTGGTAGTTTAATTGTGTGTGAAGTAAATTATTGACGAACAAATATTTTTACACCTAAATAAACTGCAAACTGAATGTACTTTATAAAATAATTGAGACATTGTTACTAGTAAATCAGTAAGTTATCTATAGTAAAAGTAGTATTTTAGTGTTAGATAGCTTATATATCGAAGAAGACATATCATATAAAATATATGGTGAAAAAAATGATTATATATTTGCCATTATAATGTCTTGAAACGAAGCATATATCTATAAATTTATTTAAAATTTGTACATGCTACACTATAATTTCCTGAAACCATAACTTATGTATCAATTAGTAATAAAGATATTATTTAAAATAAGAACTTAAAAAATAATCTTAAATCCCCACAAATCACTAACAAGAAACAAAATATTTACAAAAACCATATCCTAACGTACAATAATGGACTCACCAACGTAACTACACCGTCTGGCGAGAGAGACGCACTACACACCAGAGAGGGACAGAAGATTACGCACACAGACTAAGCAAAATATAGTACGGATAGGAAATGGCATGTACGCTACGGAAAATGTGTATAAGGTATTTGTATGAATGTATCTATGGCATTCGTCATGACGCTACGATGGTAAGGGATGTTAAACGATTATTTTTAACAGGCTTTACGGATTTTAGGTTTACATGAAGTGTCGATTTTATTGTTGAACTGAAGACTTATGAATACTTTGGGAAGAAGAATCGTCTGTACTTACGTTGTGTCTAATATTCTTGGGCTGTAATTCTAATGCGATTGGTACATTTCTACATTTTATAAGACTAGTGGTCTGTCCTGGATTCAAACGGGTGCACATTTCTAGGAAAGAATATAGCCTACGTTACTCAGGAATAATGTAGCATTCAAAAGGTAAAAGAATTATCCAAATCCATCCAGTAGTTTTTGAGTTTATTTGAAACAAACATACAAAAATACTAACTTTTCCTCTTTATAATATTAGTATAGTTAGAAAGATACAGGACAACTATCCGTAGTTCACACAAATAATTGTACCGAATGGGAATCGAACCCAAAACACCAGGGATCGGAAGCAACTACCACGGAGACTACTAGTAACTATCTACGAAGTTAAGTATTCATATACAATAGTGATAGTAATAATTGTATACATAGTAGGTATATGATTAATGCCATACACACATATGATTGATACAATGATTATATTTATAATGACGGCTAAATTATTTAAACTGTTGACTGTTCTTTAGTTACAATTCATATTAAACATTATATGCAGTTTTACAACACTGTTAAAATATTAATAAATACGTAAATAATATAAGATCTTAATTGTATTAACAGACAGCAGTATTGTTCTTGCCCTTAGGACTAAGCCTTGGCAATAGATCTAAAATAAAATCTTGTGGTACAATTTCATTCATTCATATCCGTAAAACAAAGTAGGTACACATAGAAAAAAAAATACAGCGAATTAAACAATACAACATTTGAAAACTTAAAGCTTAAATATTATGAATTATCATTCAAAAAATAAATACTTATAACAAAACAAACGTTTTGATGCAAGATATGTTTCAAGATTGATATTAAATGAAGCAATCAAACCATAAACTCGTATTACTGACACGTATACATTAAAGAGTGATAAAAACGTTTTAAAACCATTCAATAAGTTTACAAGCGAATAATCGATCTAAACGTTCGCATACCCAAATAAACATAAACGGCAATCCACGTACCAATTCATTCACAAAAGAATTCATTATAATTATTTAAATTTAAAACTGTTGTAAGTCGGTCTCGTCTTCCCGCCAGACAAGCGCCGGCCTAAAATAAACAAGAAACAAAGTTTTATTAAAATCTCTACGAGTAGATTTACGTGGCTAGCGTAAAAACAACCTCGTGCCGTCCTAATTTAAATTCGGTACTACCAACGCCATCTATCATCGAGTAGCGGAACTCGTATGGTTCGCATTCAAGTCGAGTGCAATCGATAATGACAGTAAAACCGTAAAAAAAGGTAATTTTATTAAATGCAACACGTCACGATAATAACGTAATAGTGCCAGTGTGAAAGCGTACGTTTATATTAGCGAAGGAAATGAATTCAAATGACCTTGGTTCATTAATGCGGAGTGCCATAAATAAAACATGAAGCACATTATCATTGTTTGAGGTTTTAACAGCTTTTTCATTGGTAGTGTTCGTTTTCTCACAGTGTTGCATGCTTAGTCTTTCATTCATACAGCAATTATTCTAAATAGACGATTAGTATCATTTATCTTGATGATATACTGATATATTAACAAACCCGACGTAAATGGTATTTGTTTAAGTGTTATACATTTATTCAGAGTTAAGTGGCTCAATTGAATTGTTGATCAATTCTTTAGTATTATGACTTAATGTGTAGGTAGATTATTTGTATTATGTATATCAGCAATTATTATATTACTATACATATAGTTTGTGGTTTTAAACATAGAATAGACCACCCTATATCTTCCTATGGGTGTTGTAATAGGCGACTAAGCGAAAGCGGATGTATGGGCAGCAGCATCTATCAGCCAGAAGATACTCCTATTTTACTACGATCACCAATCCACCTGCCAAGCGTGGTGATCACGGCAATATTCTTGAACAACCCGGGCTAAAGTCTGTAAAAAAGGAGGCATCAATAAAATTTGCTCCTAAGAGACTAAACAGTGGTGGAAAAGTTTGTATGGAAAAGTCTAATTATAAGTATATCTTCTAAGCTGATATAGTATCCAAACATGTACTCGGATGTACATTCATCTACTGAGGTAGGTACATGTAAGCACAACGGTAAATTCTACTTAGCGGAGTGATCCGCGTGCTAAATTAAGCACAACTTACTTATATTTTACTTGAGAAACTTTACCTGCGCCACAACTTTTAAGAAATTATTTCTACTTGAGACGAGTGTAATGTAGAACTTAAGTTATGTTTAAGTTACATTTTATAATAGAGTGCTTATAAAATATATGCCTCACCTTAAAGAGGAGATAGTGTCCTGTACAGTGATCATTTTGAAATATAAATTACTTTGAAAAATGTTTTTTCAAAGCAATATTTATTATTTTATAATAACTATGAATTGTACTTTTTTTTATTAATCGTCGTTCACCAATAGCTATGCTGGCTGTACCTCGTGGTGTATTGTGGAATAAGAGGAACCTCCTTTTTCGTTTACATTTTAATATTATCGTCTATTTAACTAAAAAATGTTTGGCAGAAAAAAATGTATTATTACTTCAAATAATCTACAATTAAAATATTGACTTATATTTTATCCACACCTTATATTTATGTAATTTTTACGGTAGGATAATTTAATTTAAAAAAATTGCTGATATTGATATGCAAATCTCCGTTTAAAACGAAATGTCATCCAAATCCATTCAATATATTTTTCATATTCAGACCAAAAAAAACGAAACATGAATAATATTTTTATAGTAGGCTTAATCTCACGCGCTTCAAATAGATCAGCCCATTTCTTCCCATGGGTATCATCGACACATTCCTGATAGTTGGGCAGCAGCATCTATCAGTCCAAGGATACTCACTATACTACTGGCATCACAAACCCGCCTGCCACTCGTGGTGATTATGGCAATATCCCTCATCGACCCTGGCTGGCCAAGATCTAAAAGGAGTATCCCATGTTCAGCAGTGAACATAAACTGGTAACTGAAGGGAAGGAGTAATATCACCTCTGTTCCAAATAAACAATATGTGATTCATTCACAAACGATTGTGCTGTTTATTAGATTAACAGACTTGGGCTCCGGGGGTCGTGCGCCACTGCACTGATGTGAGTCAGAATGCTCGATCATAGAGCGTATAGTCATTGGTTTCGACTGCACTAGTGACTCAGTAGTCTATCGATAATATTTTTGACTGCAACTAGCAAGTCCGTCGTTCAAGTCCCAGGTAAGACACAAAATTGTTTGTGACTGCAGCAAAATGCAAGTCCAAATCCTGATTTTTGTTGTTCTAAATGTATTAATCATAATTATTGACATTAAATGTGGGCAAAGATTACTTTGTCGTGTGGTTTCCGGCTCAGAATATACCAATGTCATTCCATGGGTGTCGTAAGAGTTGACTAATGAACATACTGATCGTCAGGGTCAGCAACATCTCAAGCATACATACCGGCTTAAGGATACTCATCATCTTACTGCGATCTTCAATCAAGCGTGATGATTATAGCAATATCCTTCAACGACCCTGGCTAGCAAAGGTCTATTAAGGCTTAAGGCCTATTAAGGCTTAAGGTTTAGCAGTGGACGTAAACGGACTAATAATGTATGTAAACTAAAATTTGGCGTAAGGTGTTCTAAAATGTTACTGGGTACATACATACATAAACGTCCGTTTGAAAAAACATAATTCTACCGGTTAATAAAACAACATCATACACAGCCAACTAAACCGTTAATAATAAGCGAAATACCTACACTTATAAATGATTATACACATATATATTGTCTGCATTGTTCCTGTCGATTTGTGTGCGTCGCGATGCATGAAATGAACGAAAATAACCACCCGTACTCTGTGTATTTATGTACACACATACACAACAAACACACCTGTGGATAGGTATGTACCTATGTGTATGACACGCCATGTTTAGGGTTAATAGTGCCTCGTTTATTGTTTCAAATGATATGGATAGGTTTACTAGTAATTGTGGAACAGATATAAGTTATTGCGGCATTCTTTGTGTTTTCCTGTTATTGTTGCAGAGTTACTGATAAAGAGATGACAGTGTTAACCTACTATTTAATATAAAAAAACGCGAAAATTTGTAAGTATGGATGGATGGATGTTTTTTACTCTCTCACGCCAAAACTACTAAATGGATTTGCCTGAAACTTTGCACGAGGATAGTTGATAAGATCGATTAACATATTTTATAGGCTAGTAAAAATCACGCTCCGACCTACTGGAGTAGAGTAACGCGGGTAGAACCGCGGGGTGCAGCTAGTGATGAATAAGTTGTACTGTTGAATGTGTGGTTAACTAACTCCCAGTTTTTAATCGTCATCAATGTCAAATTAAACTAAGAGCTGTGCTGTATTAAGTGCCAAATTAGTATCTCAAATAATGATTAAATATTTTTATCTGATTTTAGTGTTAACTCATCTATACTAATATTATAAATAGGAAAAGTTTGTATTTTTATATGTTTGTTTCGAATAAACTCAAAAACTACTGAACGGATTTCGATAATTCTTTCACCATTATAATATGAATGCTACATTATCCCTGAGTAGCATAGGCTATAAAAGTCCCGTGCAAAGCCGGTTGTTTGATAGACCCAACCAGCTTTCCAAGGTAGTAGAGCGTTATCCGTACCAAATAGACTCGGAAAGACGTTCACTTTTATTCGGCACGAAACTTCTAATTTTTAGTGCTAACTAAACAAGTAAGTGCTAATAGAAGAAAAATATAGCTTCCCGCGCGCGGTACAACCCGCGTAACGCCCGTTATTCATAGGAACTTCATCAGTAAATTAGCGCGTTGAAGCGAACAAACAAACTCTTCAGCTTTATATATTAGTATATATGTTTAATGCCCATTGACAAAGAGAGACAGAGCGCCTGAGAATAAAGTTCTCTTTTAAATCATTTTGAAACTTAGCTATATAGCATCGTTGTTTTGAGTTTATTAATCACGAGTACGAAATATGAGTGCTGCGCCAGCGCCGGGTGCGGCAGACAACTCTTCATTTCACGCATCGAGTTACGAACAAACGACGTCGCGCGGTTCAGCATGAAGCACCGCAAATTGGTATATAGGTTATAACATTACCTTGGAGTATATACAAGCAAGCTATAGAACGCGCCTTATTGAGTCTAGTATAATCAATAAGGCACGGGTAACAACACAAGACACCATGTGTCTTGCTCAAAAAAACTAAGACTACCCATCATCATCATCTTCAGCCCGTTTAACGTCCACTGCTGAACATGGGCCTCCTCCCGTGGCCACGCCATAATCACCACGCTTGGCAGGTGGATTGGTGACCGCAGTATTATGTTGTACCAAACAAGGAAACCCTGCTGCCCATTCCTTGATATACGATTATTAAAGATGATGCTACAACAATCGGGACCAACGGCATGACGTGCTTTCCGAGGCACGGAGGGTAGTCCCTCAAACAACCAGACCCGGAAAGAAATCTTAGAATTTACACAAAGATTTTTTGCCACGACCTCCGAGATTTAAAGCGAACCAAATACTGCTACGCTACGGAGGTTGTCTACCCACTGACCAAAAATATTGTTTGTACTAAGTCGGCGAGCTTTATTTTATAAAAAAAATTGACTAAAAGAATAAAAAGTGCGCCTGTCTTCGAGCACATTTGTGGCCTATTTATATTTGCGCCTCCTTAGACATTGGCCACTGCCACCGAAAACGGTCGGGGGTCTTTACGAACGAATCATAGATATGGCTAGATCTCGGTTATCACTTAGGTAGAGTATGTGTCTTTCAGTGATTTTCAAAATAAAAGTTCTATTGTCTAATTATCTACTTTATAATGCTTAAGGCTATGGTTGCTAAAATCCTCCATAAACAAAGATAATTCTTTGTTTATGGAGGATTGTCCAGCAGTGAAGGTGTACAAATTAATCAACGACTTATTCGATTTCAATACGATTTAATAGTATTTACTGTAATTTAGTCGAGTATATTTACATATAGGAAAGCTACATTCCAGCCGTCCCTAATCCTTAACATAGCTATTCCACAAAACTTCCCCAAACAAACGTAGGCAACAAACTAAAAACCTTTCCCAAACAGTGATGCAAATCAATCCAGTTTTAAACCGTCAAATTTGCATTATTTCACCGTACACAATATAAGTATGAATGTAATAAATCCCGGTGTTTCACGAATACAATTAAAGCGATCCGACCAATCCTGCTGCATCGGCGGCGAAATTATAAATTCCGTGAGAAAGGCGACAGGTGGCGTCGTAATCGCATGAAGCCTCCCGAATCATAGCGAGCCGACCTGCGCAAACTATGCACAAAGAATAATTTACCATGCAGAAATGACATAGAAATAATTAACTAATTGTCCCGCGCGGTTTCGACGGCGTAGTTCCCGCTCCCGTGGAAACTTTTACTTAAAATAAAGCCTATGACACTCACAAATGACGTGGCTTTCAATTGGTAAAAGAATTTTCCCCCTACCACGTCACATACTCACAAACATAACCTATTTATAATATTAGTATAGATCAATATCTCAACGTGTTTTCCAAGGTAAAGACCGCAGTTTTTCAATCAACCAGACTAGGAAAGTGCACGAAACTGTAAGAATTTTTTTTTGGACACGGGCCGTAATCGAGCCTTTTTGAGATGACGCGTTATTTGAGTTCAGGAATTTGTCTGGAACTTTCAATGTAGGCTTTATAGGTAACCACGTTATTTTGCGTTTCTTGGATAAGAAGATAACGAGGCGAGGGATTCTTTTCTGCACTTCACTCTAAAATGAAAACATGGAAATTAATGATTAAAAAGCAAAGATGAAAACTATTCAGCCCGCATCCGTAGAATAACAAGACAATGTTTAACTAACAGTAGCAGTTAAAATAGTTATTACGAAACTCCGTATAGGTCACACTAATTAAGCGAATATTCATTTAATATCCAAAACTCCCAGATGTTTTTCAGAGTTAACAAGTGTATTTAAAACCTACCTATTTTATGTAATTGTAGAATATTTTGGACTTGATAACGAAGAATGTTAATGTAATGTACCGAATAGTTTAAACGATTATTTAAAATAAGTATAAAACTCTAAAAAAAAAAATGATTAATCAATACAGTGTGGTTCAGATTCTTGTAAAATTCCGGTTTGTGAATGTGGTCGTCAATGGCCATAATAATTATAACAATAAAAATACGTATTATGATGCATTTTTTATAGAATTAGCTGTTTAATTGAAATTACATTTTCCATAAATTACTGCATAACATTGGAAAGAAGAGCCGTTTTCCAGTTTTGTGGCCAGAGAGCATTAGTTATAGCAGAGACTATTATATAGTCTCTGGTTATAGACTGTCTGTTCTGCATAATTTGATTATCTTGTGAGTAGGTAGTACATATAATTGTGGTTGGTAGTATTTGTTCAGCGCACGCCGTGAAATAACACGGGGCTGATAAACGTCCCCTCCCGTACTATTGTTTCTGTCTAACTACCCTACCTTTTATATGACTACCGATCGCTCTGTTATTATATTATGAATTGAGTGATTTGGAAACATTTTGGTGAAAGCATAGTTCAAATTTGCATGTTAAGAACTAATATTTTAGTTGCTTGCAGACTACGGTTACGGTAGTGGCTTTGAGACCAGTCGTTCTGGGTTCGAGTCTCACCCAGGATATTAATTTGTATGAACTACATATATTTAATTTTATTCTGGCTTTTAATCTGGACCAATGTTTGAAAATATAAAAGTTTTGTCAAATGTTTTAAAGGTTAGGTTTATAGCAACAACACAGGACTGCACTGGTGGCTTAATGGTTACGGTAGTGGCTGCTAGGACCTGGTGGTTTGGGTTCTATTCCCAACCGGGACAATTATTTATGTTAACCACGAATAATTGTTGTGAGTCTGGGTGTGCTTTGTCTCCGTGAACTATGCCTTTGCATAGTTCCCCGCGACAAAGGCATTTCATTCCCTAGTGCGTAGTATTTTTGTTAAGAGTGGGAGAACAGAAGAAGAAGACGAAAGATCTCTTAAATAGATATAGACTATTGCCTCTTCAAAAAACGGGTCCTGCTGAGTGAAGAAATGCAAAACTGCACATAAAATATCTCAAATAGTGATTGAAAATATTCGCCCCAGATTGCAGCAGAGTCAACATAATCTAGAATCACATAAAGATGATATGAAACCAATGGCTTAACGTACTTTCCGAGGTACAGATGGTACTCCCTCAAACAAAAGTGGTACCACTGGGTCGTGGTCCTAACCCCTTAAGGTTGCCCCCAGGTGTGTGTCACTTTATTGTATGTTTTTACCAAACTTTTATATTGATCCACTAAAACCTATAATAATTAATGTGAACTTAAACTTATGAATAAAGGAATTAATGACAAGCTGACAAACGGACTATTTTGTCTGTAATAGCCTTCAATTTGGTACCTGTTAGTTAAGTATCTAGTTTAATTCATATAATAAGAATAATTGTATAACATTGTGATTCTGACAAGTACAAGTGTATGCAAATACCTAAGTGCTGAATAAATTCATTATTAAATAGGGTCTTTGTAATAATGAAATGTTGTGTAGCGGTATGAGCGTCACTTGAAGTTTCGGAGGTCGTGGTTTCGATTTAAACGCTGAACAATAAATTAAAAATACCCTTTTTAAAAATGAAATTAAATAACCAAACAAATAAATCTTAGCTTTTACACACATATTTCTTGTTCAGCCTTTAAATCGAAGCCACGACCTCCGAGACTTCAAGTGAAACTAATACCGCTACACCACGGAGAATATGTATGTATATCGTGTTACGTGTATGGGAATCTAATATTTCTACGCAACTTGTCCAGATAATATTTGAATGACCCTTCAAATTATCATTATTAATATTAATTAAAATAATATAACCTGTATCCTAATTGCCAAAATCACTAACCGACCGTAACCCCTCCACCCTTATTTGGGGTATCTACAATCAGATCGTAACACCACCCTGGTACGCCACTTCCGGTCGAGGGTGGCCGCTTATTGGCCGGCTTGGTGACGTTGCTTCCTGTCATATAACACATTCTTCACGATACGTTACGGTCACCATGTTGAACACAAAACATATACTGTACAGACATCGCGACCACAAGAAACTTGATTTCTAATAAGAATATATTTTCGTATTCGTGTATTTCACAGAATCACTACATAGTATAAACCAAAATCTTCTTCCCGCTGTCTATCTCTATATCTGCTTAGATCTTTTGAACTCCTCAACGGATTTTGATGCGCTTTTTTTTATAAGATAGAGTGATTCAAGATTAATGTTTATATTATGTGTGATACAACGGCATTATACCCGTGCGATGCCGGGGCGGGTAGCTAGTTAAGTATAAGAATAAATAAATATCAAGGACTTAATATATATTCATCATGCATATCATTTCATCATCATCATCATCATCATCATCATCATCAGCCAGTTGTCATTCACTGCTGAACATATACGATCGCTAGGAGCCTGCATCCATCGTGCAGGCGGTCGTCCTATCCTACGCTGCGCTTGCCAGTTCGTGGTCTCCACTCGAGAACCTTTTTACTCCATCGGCCGTCAGTTCTTCGAGCTATGTGTCCTGCCCATTGCCACTTCAGCTTGCTAATCCGTTGAGCTATGTCAGTGACCTTCGTTCTCCTGCGGATCTTTTCATTTCTGCTTCGATCACGATGATGCATTCACTTGTGTGTCAGTACTACAATGTAATAAGATAAATTAAAACAAAACTACCTATAACCAACAGATAACTCTTCCTCAATGAAACATTCGACTAGGTAACTATTAGTAGAGTAGCCAACAGTAATGCTTACAAATCTGCGGGCTTTATTGTCCGTCCGTCCGACCTGAAAATGTTGGTGGATCAAGCCTTAGCATCAAGAAGGTCACACGTTTGATTCCCTTTGCTTCCATTCCGCTATCAATAGTTGTAGGACCATTTACGAGTATTCAGAACAGAATATAATCCCACACCATTCATACTACCATTACCAATCCGCCTGCCAAACATAATGACTGTCTCAAAAACGATTAGCTTCATTTGGAAATTATTTTTATGTTTGAAAAAAATAAGGTTTTTGCACACTATGCTTGTTAACCCCTCGTGCTAAGCTAAAATGCTTGTGTAAAAAAAAGGTAGTGCAATGGGTGGGGACTAAACCGGCGACCACATGATCACAAGTCCGACGCCTTAGACATTTGGCTACGACTGCGTAACATTACCTACATGTTGCTTTGTGTTACACATTTTTTTCACATTGCAGCGAAGTGCCGTTCCACTTACTCAAACAATTAGCCTTTTAAGCCATATACGGCTTAGTTCTAAGCCCCCGAAAGAATAGCACGCAACCCTACTTACTAGTAATTTTACATACATTCAAATCTGTAACGCATGCTTCATTAAAATATCATGTGAATGTTAGAATACTGAAAAAATCTTTTAATGAAGCCATTTAACATATTATTATACCTTATTATTTTGTTCTTTAATTTCTAACTAAATTTTTCATCATCATCATCATCATCAGCCCGTATATAGTCCACTGCTCAACATAGGCCTCCTCCCGAGGGAGGGTATTGCCATAGTCACCACGCTTGGCAGGCGGATTGGTAACCGCAGTATTATGTTGTAACACACAAGGAAACGCTGCTGCCCGTTCCTTGATAAACGATTATTATAGATGATGTTATAACAATCGGGACCAACGGCTTAACGTGCTTTCCGAGGCACGGAGGGTAGTCTACCAACCAGACCCGGAAATAAATCTTAGAATTTACACAAAGATTTTTTGTCCGGTGTGGGGATCGAACCCACAACCTCCGACATTTAAAGCGAGCCAATTACCGCTAAGCTACGAAGCCATTTAACATAATTATACCTTATTATTTTGTTCTTTAATTTCTAACAAAATTTTTGTCTATATAGTAAAGTGTAAAAAAATTGATAGAAAGTTTTTTTTTTAAATTTTAAAAAAGATTACTAGCAGAATTTTGCTAACCCCTCGTGCTAAGCTAAAATGCTTGTGTTACGAGTGGGTTCACGTCGGTAGTGCAATGGGTGGGGTTCGAACCTGCGACCTCAAGATCACAAGTCCGACGCCCTAGCCATTGGGCTACGGCCGCTCAACAATGTCAACAATTCAAAATCAAATGATCTCAATGGGAGGTTTGGTAATTTATAAAGATTTTTAATGTCAAACAGTCATACTGGCTTGATATATGTATTTCACAACTTCAAATCAAAATAAGTTGACGGCACAGTATCATTTAAAGGTAACTTAGAGAGAACGCTTTTTATCAATTTCATTGGCAATTAAAGACCTTTCTAGAAAAGGTATCTAGTATTATGATTCTGAAAAAGACAAATTATTGTGATTATGATTCTAGACAATTTGTATTGATTTTCGTATTAAAAAACCAATTACAATGTCCAGGAATCATGATCTCAATATGCTGTTATTTCCTTACATCTTATTCAAGTTTTTTATCAGTTTTACTAGTAAGTGTAAGTGGCAAAAACAGTTGTTATGTGCGCATAATTAAAGCGATAACAACTGCACTTCTTATTCAATTATGGTTGACTACTTGCTCATCTTGATATGCTGGATGGTAACATTTTTTTATTGAATACAATAACATCATCTATGATCGTTACATTTCCCATAATATGTTTTCTGTTAAAACTAGTATGTTATCTGTACAGAGAATGGTAATACGCGACGTTCAAGGCTTTATTTATAACTATGCCCCTATGCATATTCCTCTAAAATTAGTTTTGCATTTATGTCTTAAACTTTTAGATGTATTACATATTGTAGAATACTTATCTCATATTGTCGAAAAATTGTGTAACTAGCAATATTATATTTAGACAAACCTAATTAGAAATCTGGAAATTGGTTGTGTGTCTCCCGTGCCTCAGAAAACATGTTAAGCTGTCGGTCCACCTGATATCCCACCGGTCGTATCCGTAGAACCGTCCCACTAGATTTTGAGAGTAAAAGAATGGAGAATGCACCTGTGTTCGCAAACAAAATTGTGTACTATAAATATGTTCTGCGTAGATGGCCAATATCCTTAGGGATTGATCGCCGTGGCCAAAAACGATCGGTAGGACTGTATATTGTCCCCTTTCGCATTTTAATTTTTGATACTTACCTATAACAGAAATACACAATTATATACCTACTTGCCTATAAATAGTAGAAGTAGGCAATATTCAAATGAATGCAAACAAATCGAGGTGTTAATTAATGTATTTTTCGACACAACGGTATGTTTCCATCAGTAATGAGACAGTTAATTGTAAAAGGTATCACGCGTGAAAACACACGCGGAGAAAACCTTAATTCCTGGAGTTAGCCAATGCTTACGCACATCGATTTGAATTGAAATGTACTTACTTAATATTTAATTTCCTTGCTTGTATGATTGGTTTCTACTGTTGGGTATTTGTTACCGACAACTCACTGCCATGTATGAATCCACTATGTTGATTATGTAGATCGTCAATACTTAT
The DNA here is from genome assembly GCA_947037095.2 of Nycteola revayana. Classification (NCBI taxonomy): domain Eukaryota; kingdom Metazoa; phylum Arthropoda; class Insecta; order Lepidoptera; family Nolidae; genus Nycteola; species Nycteola revayana. Next base: position 10,728,315 of record OX344840.2, read on the forward strand.
TGTTTTAACATTATAATTAAACTAGCTTCCGTGCGCGGTTTTACCCGTGTTTGCCTTAAAATATAGCCTATGACATAAATAATATTTGGCTTTCTATTGGTAAAAAACAATTCAAAATCGGTTCGGTAGATCCACCGCCTACAACCTCACAAACAATTCACAAACTTTACCTTTTTATAATATGGATAAGCAGATCAAATGTGTCTGTCATACATTGGCGAAGAAATTTGACGCAAGTTAAATTACAGCTCGTAATAAATCTATAGAAGTTAATATTTTATGCCTTTACATAATACCTGTATCTGCCATCCATCTTCAACTACAATGCAGGCGTCACCTCGCGTCGCGCTGCGCATACGCACGGAAGGAAGTGCGTCCGATGGCCCGATACATACATTAGCATACAATTTACATTAATACACATTTATAGTATTTTTAACCGCCTTCCAAACGGTTGCGTTTCGGTTAGTGTCGATAATTGGTAGCCTTAATTATGGAAAGAATGGCTAATAAACCATTGTGATTATTTTTATGATGTCAGTTATTAATGTGCTTTCGGTCATGTGACTTGACAATATTCATGTTTGTTACAAGGTAACAGAAATAATATACTTTAAATTTCTAAAGGAACTAGCTACAAGTATATGTATATATAAGTAGAGCCCATTTACCTATATCTACTGCTGAACATGGGCCCTCTTTTTAACAGCACCGGTGTCTGAAGGATATTGCCATAATCACCACGCTTGGCAGGCGGATTGGTGATCACAGTAAGATGTTGAGTTTCCTTGAGCTGATAGATGCTGCAGCCCTTCATCCACTGTATGTCCCTTAGTTGCTTCTTACGATAACCATGTGATGTCTTTTGGTAGTATAATTTAAGCCGGACACCATATAACTTACAACTTTGTATATATAATATTTTACTTATAATTAAACTTAATAAAAAAATACCTTTTCACTTTTTATAGTAACCTACTTGTACGATCGTCGCTTTAGACTCCCCCCGCCCCATCCCGACTGTTAGTTTGCAAAAAACCTTACGATGCTCGCGTAGACCCGAAGTCCGAAAGGCCCAGTAAACTGTAAAGTTGCACAAACTCCCCTAAAAGTTTAAGTCTTTGACCGCCCTGAGCTGAGGTCCAAGTCCCACAGGGGTCTTCTTGCGCAAGTTGCTTAGTTTGTAGTTTTTTAACCATTTAATTTGCCTGTTGAAGTAGTAAAAGACTTGTGGCTATCTACATTTGTCCGAAAAAAAAAACTGATCACAGGTTGACGTTCTACCTATTATTGAATTGTAGAAAAAATAATTCCTTTAAGTGCTTGTTACCGTCGTTTTACAAGTCACTTTAGTTGTGTTCATATTTATATAGTAAAAAAACGGTTTTTTTCTAAGAAATAAGGAATTTTCTTTTATGAAAAATTTTCTCATATTTTTCTCAATCAATTTATCAATATATCGTTCCCTTTTACAGTGAAAGACAAAAAAACAAAATGTTGAGCTTATCTATACTAATATTATAAAGAGGAAAGATTTGTATGTAAGTATGTTTGTAACGAATTGGCTCAAAAAGTACTAGACCGATTTTAAAAACCGGCCAAGTGCGAGTCGGACTCGCGCACGAAGGGTTCCGTTTCAGTTACAAGTACCTATTTTTGATATCAAGAATAAAATTAAATAAAAAAGCGTATGTTTATGATATGAAATGTTATTTTATATTTTTATATTCGAGTTGATTGAATGAAAGCTAAATTGCGGTTTACGATTTTTGACGTATTAAAAAAAAACTACTTACAAGATCTCGTTCAAACCAATTTTCGGTGGAAGTTTGCATGGTAATGTACATCATATATTTTTTTTAGATTTATCATTCTCTTATTTTAGAAGTTACAGGGGGGGGGACACACATTTTACCACTTTGGAAATGTCTCTCGCGCAAACTATTCAGTTTAGAAAAAAATTACATTAGAAACCTCAACATCATTTTTGAAGACCTATTCATAGATACCCCACACGTATGGGTTGGATGAAAAAAAATTTTTTGAGTTTCAGTTCTATGTATGGGGAACCCCAAAATTTATTGTTTTTTTTCTATTTTTGTGTGAAAATCTTAATGCGGTTCACGACATACATCTACTTGCCAAGTTTCAACATTATAGTTCTTATAGTTTCGGAAAAAAGTGGCTGTGACATACGGACGGACAGACAGACAGACAGACAGACAGACAGACATGACGAATCTATAAGGGTTCCGTTTTTTGCCATTTGGCTACGGAACCCTAAAAATTGTTTCACCATTTGAATGCTACATTATCACTGATTAATATAGGCTATATTTAATTATGAGGTTCCCACGGGAACGGAAGTTACGCGGGTGAAACCGCGCGCGGGAAGCTAGATCCAGATATTAATAGATACGTTTATATTATTGAACGATAAATATGTATCGTTCTTGTTATTTATACATCTACAGATTACTACGATTTTGGGCTCAAAATAAAACCGTCCAAGTAGGCAGACTTTCGCAAACGACACAAAGTGTCCCCTTTCCGATCTCTATCAGTCGCCATGTAACTTAATATACATGGAACTAATTATACAAAAGACACACCATAAAACTATATGTCTCCGATACACTGATAACGCGGGTATTAAACGTCGTTTGTTGAGTAATTGCAAAGAAAAAGTAGTCGACTCTCCATTGCTATAATAGCCATCACGCATCTGCAAAGATAAGCAAAAGTAACTGTGTCTTGTGTAATTTTGGACTTAAAGTAGGTAGGAATGACTAATTATTGCATATCTTTGGCGACAACAAAACATAAAACAATTTGTAGATATATAAAATTACTACAAATTGATGCACTACGATATAATTAATTAATTGATGATATGTAAAAACTCATCACTTAAGGCGCAACGTTCGCACTTTATGTATTTATCGATGAATATGGCATTTTTAATTGTTATGCTACAATAATTGTTTATTTTGCGAATATAAAAAATCATCAACGGGTCTATTGTTAATAAGCCTTAAAAGTAATAGTATCAGTAGACCAAAGAATTTCAACACAATGATAAAAGTATAAAATTTAGATTACAGATATTCACAAGGCTTTTTTATTGTTTTTGGCCTAATGATGAATTAACATAAGTCTGTTATTGCCACTTACTTTCGCAAATTAAATAATCTTTAACTATATCAGATAAAAAATGCAGGATGAATTATTTAGGTTTCAATTGAGTAATTATTGTCGTGGTCTCTATTGCTATCGTTATAGAAAAGATCAAAATGACACCACTTGAGAATATTCATTTACTTGGGTAAATGAATATTCTCAAGTGGTGTCTTTCCATACAGGAGTTATGTTCCTCAAAAAAGTAGGTATAAAAAAAGTAATTTCCAGTCTCCTGTTCCTAGCAGGGGACTGGAAAATACTGGAAAACTTTTTTTTAACTTTACTTTAATTTCCAACATTACAATCAGAGTTTAAATCATATAGTAAGGCTAGCTTCCCGTGCGTTACTCCCACTTCGTAAGAACTTCATAATTCAATATAACTTGCCTCGATAAATGGGTTATCTAACGCCGTAAGATTTTTTCAAATCGGATACGTAGTTATTGAGATTAGCACGTCGAAGCAAACAACCACTTCAGCTATATAAATCAAACTATTGTGCTTTAATTTCGCCAATAGTCTAGAATAAACTCTGAACGTAATAAAAAAGTGTGTTATATAACATTTTAAACAGGTTTACCACCAACAATCGTACAAACAAACATAATAAATCACTCTCATTAACAAAACAGCATTACTTGACTGTGTCACGAGACCCCGTCGTCCTGTATTAACTAAGTACTATGCAATTATAATATTAAAGGAATTCTAAGAACTACATAAGTTTTTAAGTTACCTTATTATGGGTTATATGACAGGCAATTTTTGCAATTACTTTGTTTGTTTGAGGTTATTGGAAATAAAATATATTTAGTTTCCATCATATTTTTGTTCACAGAAAAAATAGCTGGCGTTGTCTTCTGTCATATTCAAAGAGGTTGTTGTGAGACGGAAACCCGATGTTAAGAGAAGAGTTGTTGGGGTCCAGACAAGTGGCTTCTTAAATAGTTTCGATTGAATAGAATCGATTACTACTAAGTTTAATTTTGATTAAACGAATTAAACGATATTTATTCAGCACTTAGGTATTTAAATACACTTGCACACTTGTCAGTTATACACAATTAAATATGATTAATATAATTAAATACAAAATATCGGAACTGAAATCTATTGCGGATTAGCTAATGACCTGTCTGTCAGTCTAGTGTCACGTCATATGTATAGTAATAACAATAATTATTTCTATAATCAAAATCTTAATATAATTTAGCAATAATTTAATAAATTGGTTTTGAAAGTAGTCATTATTAAGTTAATATAATTATTTTTAGCTTATGTTCAAATAGAAGAAGCGATAATTTTGTATGAAATCATTTTGGCTAGCGTGTTGCCATATACCATATGGAATAATTCCATTAGAGTTAGACCACACAGTCGTTATTACTGCACCATGGTGTTGGTGGTTTGATTCCTATAGGTACCAGGCAGATGCCTGGTAACATAGTTAGTTTGTGTAAGAATACCCTGTGTTCGTCAAATGTCATCATTATATCAGCCTATAGACGTCCACTGCTGAACTTAGGCCTTCCTCATCGATTTTCAGCGGGTACGATTGCTAGCGGCCTTCAGCCACTTTATTAGGTCCATCTACGTTGCATAACGTTCCTGTACATCGGTATTTATTGTCCCACTAATGCTGACATTAAGCCGAATAATAGAAAAACATACATGCATATGGCAACTACAGTTATACAAATTTTTAATCATCCAATGTATTTGCCTGCCATAAGTGGTAAATTACCCCTCTAGAAACGAAAGGTGGTAATAAAACAGCGTGACGTTTTACCATGAAAGTATTGGTATGGTAATAGTATATAATAACCAGCATTTGTTAGTTTACGGGTCGCCACCTCACGACCATTATGTAAAACGTCAACTCGGCTTAGTGGGTCGCTTGTAATATGTGTGTTTTATGGTAGAAAATAACGTGGTTTGAACTATTAACTGTTAATAGTAATGAGAGGGTTTGTTCTCTATGAAAACTGAAGACATGGAAAAATAAAAGGAAGTTTTCGTAATAAATAATGTAGTATTTTAAAATGTGCTCGCTTCTTCGACCTCGTGGAATATAAGAATAAAGCTATTTAAGTTACTCCTTATTACATCAGCTATCTGCCGGTGAAAGTCGCGTCCGGTCCAGCCGTTCCAGAGAATAGCCGGGGCAAACAGACAAAAATTACTTTTGTACATGTACCGTTTGTACATTCCTATGCATGGAGTAGAAAGCAGTAACTTTAATATTGTAATATTAAAATAACAGACACTCCAAGGTTTATAGACGAGAAGTTTTGAAAATCTGTAGGCTGATCACCTAGGTACTATGACTTTGATAAAAAGTCTCCTCCTGACTTAATTTAAGACTTTTGATCATATTTTCAAGCACGGGATTTTTCTAGTCGTTTCTAATATACATAATTGGACGATTAGCCATCAGTATGACTATCGAAGTATAAGCTTATTGTTGTTTTGTTGTATCGACGGTATTCTGTATGGTGGAGGAACATCCCCAGCATATTGAGCGCACCAACGCTGCACATCGCTTAATAGCTTCCCGCGCGAGGTTTCGTCCGTGTAACTCCCATTCCCGTATCTCATAATTAAATATAGCCTTTAGCAAACAAACAAACTCTTCAACCTTATATAATAGTTTAGATATAAGTAGATTCATTTATTTTATTTTATCTTTAGCTCACCAAAAAAAATAACCGATGCCAAGGTGGACTTAGTACCATAGGCATAATTTGCCACTCCACCTTAAGTTGTGCAGAGATGATGTGGTAGATGCTTTACAACAAATATCTATTACTACCGCGCGCGGTTTTACCCGCGTAGCTCCAGCTCCCGTGGGAGATTCATAATAAAATATAGCCCTATAGCCTTCCTCGAAATAGGCTATCTAACACTAATAGGCTTATTGTAATCCGACCTACTTCCCGAAATTAGCGCATTCAAACAAACGAACTCTGCAGCTTCATATATTAGTATATATTGTATGTATATTTCATAGAAAACTAATAAAGGAAACGGAGTCGTAAGTACAACTGTCAACAAAGGTTTGACAATGACCTCACAGAGATCTGATACTAATCGTGTGCATGCGCAGATACGAAGATTCCTATTATATTCTTAGTGTATCACATGATCTCTTAGTGCAATTCTCTAGGCAATAACAATGCCTCAACAAACAAAACAAATCTTACTATATATTTCTTTATCTAAATCTATTTAGAATGTCAAATTTACAAAGAGTATGTTTAAAAAAACGATTCATCATTTAAATAAAGATTTAATGAAAAATAGCTTTTATACTAATGGAAGAAAGCCTTATATACTTTTTAGTTCCAGTTTATTTTTATGATAGTAACAATATAACTCTGAGGCACAGAAAAACACGAACTACAAAATTTTACATTTGAGTTCAAAATAAAGGCCCTTGAAGAGTGTTTATTCCTGACTAGGCACATGAGCCTTATCCACTTGTTTTAAGTGGCATAGGGGTCCAAATAGAAGGAAAGCTAGTGCCACAGTAGACATGCCACCGTTATCCTGATGACCCTTTCCCCTCCCCCCGTAAGCTCTGGCAACCTTAAATACACACAGGATCACAATAATGTTATTTTGCTGTGGTATTCTGAAAGTTAAAGGTACTTTCCCAGGCGAGCAGTTTATTAAGCGTAGTAACACCACGCCAGTCCACACGCCAATCACTCGTGCTAAGCTAAAATGCTTGTGTTACGGGTTCATGTCAGTGGTGCAATGGGTGGGGATCGAACCAGCGACCACATGATCACAAGTCCGACGCCCCAGCCATTGGGCAGCTCAATGACTCGGATACATCTCTCAATTGATGTCAAAACTATACTTTACCTTTTGAGCTACTGCAGACTACAAATGAAGAGTACTAATTAATAAATTCTATTGCTATAATATCAGTTACCTGTAAAAAGAGAAAAGATTGTTATTTTCCACAAGAGTCTCACGAATTGACCAATGAATAGAAGTTAACAAACACAGATTCACACTCGTTTCCATAAACCCTGCACATTTCCAGTGGATCTCTAACGGCTGCCTTGTCAGATCTCAATCAGAGTATCGATGACGTATCAACAAAAGCTAACGCTAGTTCATTTGTCCGTTCGTTACGAGGGGTCGCCACCGTCGCCGGCTCTCTATAAATATTCATGAGGAACGAAATGTCCATATGCCGTATGGGGACTGTGCATTTTTGTGGGGGTCGTCTTGCTAGATTCTTGTCAGTTTTATTACTATGAGTCAGGTCTTTTTTTCGTGCAAGCTGAGTCGGCGAATTATAGTTTGAAGTATTTTGATGACTTTTTTATGGTAAAATTATATTAGGTAACTATTTGTAAAGAATAGTAAAATCATTTATTATAATGTATCTATTTAATACAGAATTATAATAATAATATTTAATACCATTTAGTCATCTTAAACCTAATCAAAAACTATAATATATTTTATTTACCTAATATTTTGTTTAATTTTATATATTTATATTTTTATTAAAATCATCATCATCATCACCAGCCTGTTGTCGTACACTGCTGAACATGCTGAACATAGGCCTTCTCGTCCATTTCCAGCGGGAACGATCGCTAGCGGCCTGCATCCACTGATTCCCTGCGACCTTAATGAGGTCGTCGGTCCATCGTGTAGGCGGTCATCCCACGTTGCGCTTGCCAGTTCGTGGTCTCCACTCGAGAACCTTCCTGCTCCATCGGCCGTCAGGTTTTCGAGCTATGTGTCCTGCCCATAGCCACTTCAGCTTGCTAATCTGTTGAGCTTTGACAGCTACCTTCGTTCTCCTGCGGATCTCTTCATTTCTGATTCGATTACTCAGATTTCTTAAAATGAGTTTTTTATTTATTTTCATTTAAAAATTATTATAATGTTTTTGGGTTTTCATGAATCCCTTGTTCGTGTTCTTGGGTTTCCAACAAAAAACCAGCACTAGGTTTTCCCTAGCTAATACTGGTGCGGTGCCATTTTTTGGCAGAACATGCAAAGATAGTTGTTTGTTTTTCTTTGTATATTTATATATAATTAACATTATATATTGTGAGTTGTACTGAATTAAATGTACTTTCTTTAATTCAGCTTCGTAACTATCGTTGCTAAAGTTGATTTGCAATCTTCTCTTAATGTTTATTTAAATCATTAATTGTACAAGTGTAAGGTAAAATTTCACACATGAGAGGACTTTACACCATCTATTTATACCATACAATGTACAACAATGCCAAAATGTTTACAACACCAGATAGTTTATGTTCGATAAATTAAGTTTAATTCTTCCAGACCCTTTACATGGTTCTTCTAGGTACTTGAACAGATTTAATGCACCGAAAAAAAATATTTTTAAGTTTTCATAACATCAGCAATAAATGTCATCGCAAAAGTTTCATATGCAGTAGTTAACACAGATTATGTAGATTAGGAAGCACTAATAGAAACAAAACAATATCTATGCCTTTCGACTTTAAGGCAGTTACTTTGACAAATCCCAACACTCTTACAAATGGCGGAGGCATACCCACGCTTGAAAAATGCCGCCGGTTACGTCGGGGTACCGTGTGTAACAACCACAAGTAAACCAAAGCTCAACAATCGTATAAGAATTCTTGAAGATTAATTATTCATACATAGTGGCGAAGTATGACGAATAAATTTGCTTCCATAATCGTTGTGTTCAACATTGTGCTGAGTGATATTTGTTTAAATAAACACGATTGTTTGTTAATTGCCGTGTTACGTAACATCTGATTTAGATTGTATGGGAGTTTGTTGATTAATTGTGTTTGAGAATTGTTTCTGCTGGTCATCTGCAGCAGAAATACCAGAGTAACTTCGTAAATCAAAGTCAAAGTCAAAAATATTTTTATTCACGTAGACACATTTAAAAATAATGTTCTAATGATGCCTCCTCTTTGTTTTTTGTCCTACCACCAGTACTGAACGTGGCAACTCTGTGAAAGACTGGCAAGAATCTTAGAGGAATCCTTTTATTTAATATATTATGTTAGATATTACAATAACTTTAGCAGTATTTCATCACAAGCACGTCACTCCCAAGCAGTTTTGTCGTTGGCATAATCAGCGATTTTATAATAGGCTTTTTTACACAATTTGATATTTAATTTATTGGCTTTAAATTTATTTACATGCAGATTTCCTACATTAAAAGGGAGTTTGTTGTAAATACGTATACATTGCCCTATAAAAGAATTGCTTATTTTGTGGAAACTGATAGCATGTAAAACCAGATTATACTTATTTCTAGGGTTTATGCTGTAAGTATCACTTTTTTCTTAAAATTATCTATATTCTTATGGATAAGGATATAACATACCTTTATAAGGATACATAACATTTTCAAATACATAATGTGATGCAACTGTAAGAATATCTATCTCCTTGAACTTTTCTCGTAGGAAAACTCTCGGACCAAGTTTATATATGGCCCTTACGGATCGTTTCTGTAGTACAAATATGGTGTCAATATCCGCTACTTATTAACTTGATAACAATTTATTACTTTATAAATTGATTTATATTTATAATATTTTTTTCATGCATAGTAAAAACTCAGTAGCGAAGATATTTTTATCAAATTCATCATAGTAACTAATATCATTACTTACGTGATTAGCCTTCAGGCATAGGACCGACAGCTTATTGTACTCTCCAAGACACCATCGGGATGGAACTTAGATTTTCATAAATATACAATTACAAGTTTACCCAAATTAGGGATCGTACCCGGAACCTCGCTACTCGCTAGTTACATATTGCCGCTACACCAACGAGTCGTACTACTAAGTCACGAAGTGCAGTCTAAGTATGTGGTTGTAATAAAGTGTATTTAACATGTTTTTCAGGTTTAGTTTACGAAGAATTATTTTCTTGACATCATGGCGTCTAACTGGTCTATTTTTTTTTTGTTGTAATCGTAACTAACCAATAGGGTTATAATAGTTACTGGGGGAATGATTAAAATTCTGTGGATTGAAGAATACCAATAGTTACTAGATAATATATAAAGCTAAAGAGTTTGTTTGTTTGCTTGAACGCGCTAATCTCAGGAACTACTGGTCCAATTTGAAAAATTCTTTCAGTGTTAGATAGGTCATTTGTCGCGGTAGGATATAGGTTATTTAATTATGTAGTTCCTACGGAAACGTCAGGTACGTGGGTGGTAGTGTTTCATAATCTCATTAAGATATCTTTGTATTAAATCTAAGATTTCTTTCCGGGTCTGGGTGGTTGAGGGACTAGGTACCCTCCGAACCACGGTACGCACGTTAAGCCGTTAACAATCATTTACCTACCAGAAAACGGACAGCGGCGTTTCCATGTTTGTTACAACATAATCGCAACTGCTGTCACCAACAACGTCATTCTCTTATTTTCTTCATCTTCTTTGATACGCTTTATTTATTGTCCGTTCAAATATTACGCCAAAGGACAAAAACATTTTTTCTTTAAAAAAAAATTACTAGCAGTGTTTTGCAGTCTACTAGTACTCTAAGTACTCTAACCCCTCGTGCTAAGCTAAAATGCTTGTGTTACGAGTGGGTTCACCTCGGTAGTGCTATGGGTGGGGATCGAACCGGCAACCTCAAGATCACAAGTCGGACGGCCTAGCCATTGGGCTATGGCCGTATTTAGGTAAAATTCCTCTGATTTATAGGCAAAGATATTTTTATAATCTATACTCTTAAGTAAGTAGTACCTACTCTTAGAAAAGACCATACTAAAATTCCTCAGAAAACAAGAAGAATCAAAACTTTATATTTCATTAATAGCTAAATTCTTTGACAATAATTACTTCTCATGATTTTTGCACTAGGAAGAATAAGTTCTTTTTCATTTAATTTAATGTTTCTCATTAGCTTAATTTATTATAATTTAAATACACCTTAGCGCGCCATCTATTATCGAATAGCGACACCTCTTCCAACTGCAAGTGTCTCACAAACATATTTTAGAATAAATTAACATTAAGTATTCATCCAATATTTGTCTTATTTATTTAATAACTTAAATTAATATCTGAAAATGTCATATTTCTTATATGTAATCAACATTTGACGTGAAATTTATTATTATTTTTTGTCGTTTGTAGTACCCGATGCAGCGACCGTTGGAAAGCCAAACAGATAACAAAAAAAAAGTAAAACAACGGTTTTCAAAAGGCGGCCCATGTGCGTCTAATTTTATTCGCGTGTTCAGTGGTTATGAAATGATATGCAAATATATGCGGCCTGTGAGCCGTGCGGGCGTGTGGGACCGACCAGCCTGCGATTGACAATTGGATATTATTAAAAAATACTCCAAATTGTTATGATAGTTCGAAAACTATTATTAAACGTAGGTATATTAATAGCGAAACTGTCAAAATATTTATATTATAAGTAAGAATTAAAATTGTATCTTCTTTTATGAAAATAAACCTGGAGATTTATCAAGTAACGATATTAGTATCATCATCATCATCAGCCCGTACAACGTCCACTGCTGGACATGGGCCTCATCCCGAGTTAGGGTTTTGCCATAGTCACCACGCTTGGCAGGCGGGTTGGTGACCGCAGTATTAGCTGCCCGTTCCTTGATATATGATTATTATAGATGATGTGATAACAATCAGAACCAACGGCTAAACTTGCTTTCCGAGGGACGAAGGGTCGTCCCTCAACAAACCAGACCCGAAAATAAATTTTGGAATTCACACAAAGATTTCCTGTCCGGCGTGGGGATCGATCCCACGAGCTCCGAGATTCAAAATAACGCTAAGCTACGAAGATATTATTAGTATGACTTTGATAAAAACTCAGCGTGTACTATGCATGCTAAAAATATTTTAAATATGTCAATTTAAGTTTAACTATTTGTACAAATCACAGATAGTTATTTAGAGTGTGGATGTAGTAGATACGAGTAGTAGGTATGTATTAAAAAACTACCCCGCGACACAAGGACTTATTTCTACTAGCTGCGCCCCGCGGTTTTACCCGCATTACTCTGCTCCAGTGCGTCGGACCGTGATATTTAGCCTATATGTTAATCGAGCGTATAGCCTATCCCGGTGCAAAATTTCAGCCAATTCCGTTTAGTAGTTTTGGCATGAAAGAGTAACAAACATCTTTCCATCCAGTCATCCATACTTACAAACTTTCGCATTATTATATATATATATATATATATATATATATATATTAGTAGGATTGCGTTTGGGAATTGTATTATATAAACAATTTTTCTATATTTCATCGGAATTCTAATGCATCACTGACTCATGAATGAGTCAACCTCGCCTCAGTAGGTACAAATGATATTTCTGCACACTAATTCGTGTATTTTTTGTGCTTCTATGTACGCATAAATTAATCTACATTCATATTTACAGACAATTATGTACTTATTTTTTTTAAAGGCGGCTCATTCTCCGAGTGCTCGTTTTTACTTTGCATAGCAGGTAAGCATTGCTATTCATCGGGGTAATACTGCCAGCATTCTGGGAACGTTGCCAAATAGAATAGATGTAGAATAGTAGTATTTTTTAAGTTAGTTTTATTTTAAATTAGCTACTTTTAGTTGTATATTCAGGTAATAATGTGTTTTCGTAAAAAAAAGTATACCTACTTATTATGTACTCAATTTCTAAAATTAGACTAACATAAAAAAGGAGTACCAGATGTTCTCCGCGGCACTAAATATAGTAGCACTCTTTATCTTTTACCATTATCTTATGTAAAATAACAATTTAAACCCTATGTTTATACCTCGACTGCGCACAGAAGCTCCGGAGTAAATTACAGTAATTTTCGAGATTACACACCGTCTCAGTATCTTCATTATCGACGGATGCTTATTTCTAGAGATTTGAATAGCATCCTAACTAATTAGTAATAACTTTTATGCGATATTACAAGTGCTACTTGTATTAACATTTTGCTTTTTGAAGACAGATCAAATTTAATACCTAAGTATATAAAGATCATATCACATGTGATAATTATGTAGTACCTAGTCATATGGCGTATACAGATTGGGGAAGCAATCACTTGTTTTATTATATGCAAGAAGTAATAATTTATACCTACTTGCATCGTAATTGGTAAATAAATATTTAAAACACGGTTCTTGATTTTGAGTTCCGTCTTACCCGGCTTAGAAGGAACCACCCATGTCTTCTCATTAGTATCATATGAGGAGACTAAGCATAACCTGATGAATGGGTAGCAGTATCTACCAGCTCAACTTTACTTACCGACTTACTGCGATCCCCAATCCACCTGTCAAGAGTGGTGACCCTGAATACCCTGAATATCCCTCAAAGATCCAAGGTCTGTTATGTTCAGCAGTGGACGTCAACTGTTGAAGTGAAGAACAAGTCAATTATTATTTTTCTTGGAGCACGGGATCGTTTTTTTTTTTTTTTGTTACGACTAATCTCTCCCACACTCCCTTCATCGTAACGTCTGTTAGCCACGGTCTGCAACAGCGCACATGCAAGAGGCTCTAAGCTGATAGGTTAGGCTTCTAAATGTTTTCAATGCCTCATCAAATTCGCTAAAAGGATTTCAAAGGTAAATTCAACGTCGAGTTTAACTTCAATCTAACTGTAAATGTTATATTTAAGATTATTGATTTAGTTAACAATCTCCGTACGGTCGAAGATAACTTCATACACAGTGGTAACCCGTGGTAAAATAAGGCATTGCACAACTGCCCAAAACGAGCCAAAACGATCAGAGGCGAGACAACACAAACACAAGAATGTACCAACAAAGCGGTCGGTTGCACAGTGAACAGTTAAGTATTCTTAATCTACGGTTATGGGCATACTGTTTAGTGCTGATACTGGGTTTGAATGTTAAGTGACTATGTTATGTCACTGATGTGAGTAGATGAGTCGAGGTTTGTTGAGTTTGAACGGCAGCTTTGGATGTTGATATTGTAATATGTAAGAAATACTGATGTTTCAAGAAGTAAAAGAGTATATTTCTGGTATAGTCTACAAATTAAACTTCTAGCATTCTTCTAGCTATTTTTTTTTTCAAGTTTTAATTTACGGAGTTCTTAGGTAAAGCTAATAAATAACTAAGTAACAAAATCTAATAATTTCAAATCCTGTCGGTAATTTAAATTGATTTATCTCAGTTTTTGAAATGTTATATATTTTTTTAATTCTAGTTAGACCTTTGTTTATCCACAATCTTACCTGATGGTAAGCGACGATGCGGCTGACGATGGATCTCAAAGGTCTAGAAGACACTTATTCACTCTTGACTTTTAGACAATTATGTATGAGGATCTTTGCCGTAAAATTCAAAACAGATAATGTTAGAGTCATCAATAACGTTGGAAAGTTAACATTATTTTTACTTCTTTCTTTCACCACACTATTCACTAAATACCTAATTTTATCTAATTTAAAAAGTAAAAATCAATGTTCTCTCGAAAATAACAAAGTCACATTCAATTAAAGTGATCTATCTACACCAAACTCCTCGCCAAAATTGTTTAAAAGCTGAATCTTAAAGCAGGACGAGATTTTTTATACTTTTAATTATTTTTGCCATTATTCAAATCATAAGTACCTGTATCAATTCGCACCAACTTTTCAATTTGCGGCCGACGGAATATATTACAGAAGCGTCAAGATGAAAATTAATAAATGGAAAATTAAAAACGGACCAACCTAAGGGACGGACAAACAGAAAGTTTTAAAAAACATTTTAATATATTCGACAGAAAAATAGAAAAATGGACGCGTGCGGTGTACGGTGAGAAACGGAAGTTTCAGTTTCGTATTGAATTAATTAGTAAAATAAATTAGAATTTTGTTTCAACAATAATTAAACGACCCGTTGATATGATTTTGTGGTTTGTGTCTACAGCGGGTTTTAACTGACTTACTACTTAGTACGAACAACTTTATTAAGTAAATGTAGTTTAAATAATTATAAAATAGTGACATAGGAAATGCGTTATATGATACAGTACTGAAGGCATTTTTATCGAAGTCATAGTCATATCGTTACGTGATTTGCCTCCAGGTATCATTACTTAACAATGTGATTATCGTTTCAATGAAAATGTGTTTTATTTTAAACATTACTAGCAGAGTTTTTCAGTCTCCTAGTATTATTATTAACCCCTCGTGCTAAACTAAAATGCTTATGTTACGATTGGGTTGACGTCGGTAGTGCAATGGATGGGGTTCGAACCGGCGACCTCAAGATCACAAGTCAGACGCCCTAGCCATTACAGTAAGATTTATTAAAATACATTACCTATGTTATTGTAACTGTTTAATTAAACTAAATTAACTTAACAAAAATGGCATATTTAAAATATCTTTGGATGCATTAAAACCTCTCAATACCAAAGTCTTTTTTATAAAAGTCAGAGTCATATCGTTACGTAAGAAAGAAATTAATAAGTTTATCAGACTCATAGAAACGTATACAACAAAGATTAAACATAAAAACATTCAAGCGTTTATAACAAATAACTATATCTACCTATATATAAAAAAAATGTTATGCACAATTAAGGTTATTTAAATTAATTACCCTCGTAGCTTTCTAAATAAGCATAATCATAATAATATGGATAACTTTGAGTTGCTACTTCATATTATAACATGTATAGGTATTATAATTAACATAAAGTAACTTAAATAATGCATCATCATCATCAGCCCGTATAACGCCCACTGCTGAACATGGGCCTCCTCCCGGAGGCATGGCAGGCGAGTTGGTGACCGTAGTATAACCTATGTTGTACCGCACAAAGAAACGCTGCTGCCCGTTCCTTGATATACGATTATTATAGATGATGTTATAACAATCGGGCCCAACGGCTTAACGTTTACTATAACGGGTTTGAAAGAAATCTTAGAATTTACACAAAGATTTCCTGCCCGGCGTGGTACCGCTACGCTACGTAGGTTGTCGGCATATTAATCTAACCTATAAATATTTACGAATCTTCAGTCAATACTTCCCTTGTTACAAAGCAAAACAAATGATCAAAATAGCAATCCTTTTAATCTAAGCAGCAACAAATCAAAGTGCATTAGCAGTTAGTTCGCCTACCCACTACGAGAGGTCGCTGTAAATTAGCATACGCCCCGCAATTAGCTTCGGTTCCATTCATTCAATGTTACCTTTTTTGTGGAATCCTCTTAATTTGTTTATGGGTTGCCAAGTTTGGATTCTCATTTGCTTCTAAATGTTCCGGTTTCTATTTAAATATATTCTATAACAACACTAATATCACCTGAATATGTAGCAGATCAACAAAAAAACGTTTATATTTTAGTGTTTTGTTCGAAATCTTGAAGTATTCAAAGGAAACATGTATTTATGAATAGTGTTATATATTTCTAACTACCTACGTAAAAAATTTATTTTACTTTTATTACATCGTATTTTGTAGTACCTTCCTTCACTGTCACGTTGTAATTTCACTCGTAGGAAATCTAAGCAACACAAGAAAATAATGTCATGTCTAATGTTTTGATACAATAATTATAATACACACCTAAATCAAGTTTCCTGACAAAACATTACCAGTTCCTATTATACAGGGTTATTTTTAAAACACCAACAACCTTTTGGGGAATAGAAGTACTCATGATTATGAACAACTTTTACTATGGGACCAACTCTGAAATCGCGAAAAAAAATCAGCTGTTCCATACATTTATGTTTACTTACCTCGACAAAATGTATGGAACAGCTGATTTTATTTTCGCTATTTCAGGGTTGGTCCCATAGTAAAAGTTGTTTACAATCATCAGTAGGTACTATCACCCTCTAAAAGGTTATTGGTGTTTCAAAAATAACCCTGTATATATATTTTATACAGGGTTATTTTTACGCGAAAGTTTGTAAATATGGATGGATGTTTGTTACTCTTTCACGCCAAACTACTGAACAGAATTGGCTGAAGTTCTGCACCGGGATATGTTATACGCTGGATTAATATATAGGCCACAAAACATTACGCTCCGACCCATTGGAGTAGAGAAACGCGGGTTAAACCACAGGGTGAAGCTAGTTATCTATAAAGAGAAAACATTTGATTGTTTGTTTATTTGCATTGAATAGGCTCCAAAACTACTGGACCAATTTCAAAATTTCTTCAATCCTATACATTATACACATAAACCGCGGGCGGGAAGCCTAGTACTGTATAGTCCTAAAGGCAGCTCAAAAATGTTAACTTAATAAACTCCCGTGAACAACAAGCTATATATTCTTGCATTCTGGCAACACCGCCGAGCACCTAAAATTTCTTTAGCCTTTTGCAAGCAACGGAATGCAAATGCAAGACATTAGCGTGTAAAAGATAAGAAATAGGATTAGAGTACTTTGGTGGCGGCGGGCAGAGCAGGGGGTTGATAATTGGATCGTAATTAACTGGCTGTCACCACAAGCTGTGGTTTAACTTAACTGTCACTGTGCTTAACGGTGACAAGATATTATGATACAAAAGTTCACCATAGAAAATCAAAGCATTAACCGATTGCTAAAAATATAAATGTACAATTCTCAAATATCAATTCATGCCTAATGCCTATGACATGCGGAATTACCGTTTAGGCTTGAAATATATATAATATTTTTATTTGAAAATAAAATGGACTTCAAAAAGTCGAATACAATAAATCGGGCGGCGTGCAATTTTTAAAAGTTATAATAATTTAAGTCAAGTATTAATCATAAAAGTATTTAAATAGTAATTATCTTACATTTTGATCTAAATCTGATACTAAGTGAAGAATTTCTGATACTAAGAAAAAAGCCATGTATTAAGATTAAAAAAATATATAGAACAATATGTTTATAATAAACAAAGCCTTCTCTATACCTTTATTAAGTCACCATATTTTAATTTTAAACGTCAATACTACAAAACGTTTTTCATTTGACTCACTTAGCAAATCGAAGTCATAACAATATTTCAGTGAACCCACTCAACCACTCGAGTAATCCAAGTCCAAGAATACCAACCCTTCACTACAACAATAACTACCCCGGCGAGCACTATCAATAACCGGCCACAAGAAAATTGATAAAATAAAAAGAATAAGGTAATAACAATAAAATATAACGGTTCCTATAAATTTCTTTTTATTTCCATTGCCTGGACGTTGGCCAGGCTTGGGGTGCATACGTAACGGATCTGTCTCTAATTTGGAAATAAGATGAATTGGCTCCTCTCACTGTAATTTATCAAGTATTGACTGCTGTTGTTGCGGTTCTGTTTATTCTACCGATTGGGGTCCGAGTCGATACTAGCATATGTTCCTATGTGATGTTAGATGTGATTTGATTTAATTGAATTAAAAAAATTATTCAATTGAATCAAATCACACTTGTGTGTCGTAACTATAACTGAAATGCTTTAGGTCGGAAATGTACTGTTATTTACAGTTAAATTTTACAAAAATAAAAATATCTCATTATATTTCATCGGTCTGAAAATCAATTACGATATGACTATAACTTCAATATATGTATTCATTACTGTATTGTTGTATTAATATATTCCCTATGACATTCTGAACCCTGTAAACTCTGAGTAACACACGCAATATTTGTATGTGTATCAAATTATTATTGTAAGTATTATTATTAAATTATTTATCACGGAACATAAATAAGATTTCAAACGTAGACAAATCTATTTAACATCATTAAATAATTAAGGAGTTAAGATGCGAATCATCATCATCAGCCCGTACAACGTCCACTGCTGAACATGGGCCTCCTCCCTAGGAAGGGTATTTGCCATAGTCACCACGCTTGGCAGGTGGATTAGTGACCGAAGTATTATGTTCTACCACACAAGGAAATGCTGCTGCACGTTTCTTGATATAAAATGATTATAGATGATGTTATAA
This sequence comes from Nycteola revayana, assembly GCA_947037095.2. Lineage (NCBI taxonomy): Eukaryota > Metazoa > Arthropoda > Insecta > Lepidoptera > Nolidae > Nycteola > Nycteola revayana. The sequence continues at coordinate 10,747,441 of OX344840.2, forward strand.
CAATCGGGACCAACGGCTTAACGTGCTTTCCGAGGCACGGGGGTAGTCCTTCAACCAACCAGACCGAGGATTAGTTAAAAAAGAGACCAATAATGTACTCCATTTTTATGTGAAATAAATTATATTACTTAAATTTTATTTCATAAGATACTTCTTGTAGTCGGCTTTAACTACACCAATGCGAAGACATGGGGGGGTCTATTCTTATCCAAAAACCACACGAAGAAATAATATGTCAAATGCATAATTAAAATTATATCTAGTATCAGCTGCTCGACTAATTATATACCGCTACAATTGTATTAAGTACAAAACAAATACAAGTTTATTAATGTGTTTTAATAAATTATACACTAATTATTTCATGGTATTTAACGATTATTTTTATAGCACCTATATTAATGATTATACCATTACAAATATGGCGGGTATTTTTTATATTTTGGGCAGATGATAGGTGTTAATAATTATGTAGGTACGTTTAGTAAGTATAATGAGTCGACATACCTACATGTAAGATCTACGCCCAAGTTTTTGTAGAACTTCTTCTAGAAATATTGAAATGGAAATGATAAGTCCTTTGTGTTAAAAAGTAGGTATAACTAACTAACTGTTTGAAAAATAATGTGCAACCTCGATATAACAAATCGTAGGGGAACAAGAAAATATTCGTTATATCAATTAATAAGTATATAAAGGTTTTGGGTTGACAAAATTAGTTAATTAGAGGTATCTTAGGTTAATTAGGTTTATCTTACTAATATTATAAACGCGAAACTTTGTAAGTATGGATGGATGGATGCACTGGAGCAGAGTAACACTGGTAAATCCGCGGGGCGCAGCTAGTTTCGTTATATTTAACTCTGATTTTACAAATTGCTCAAAATAGTACGCTGCAAAACTTACTATAATAATATCAAATTAGTTGTGTTTTAACACATATGTACCTACTTTTACCTATTGCTGTCATGTTTTATTTTATCGTTAATTTAATTACATAACCTTCATTGAAGATATTACATCACTACATACCTAGTATAAAACAAAGTTGCTTTCTCTGTCCCTATATCCCTATGTATGCTTAAATCTTTAAAACTACGCAACGGATTTTGATGCGGTTTTTTTTAATAGATAGAGGGATTAACCACTCAAACGTCCGAGCGACTATAGTCGCCTACCCCTTGAACGTCCGAGCGCGAACCGCGAACCGAACCGCGTCGAGCGCTCGTGCCGTTACTGATTCAAAGTGTATTTACTAGCAAACTATTGCAGCTATAGCAAGGTAAAACCTACCAGTATCAAGCTGAATTATTAAGGAATCAAAATATGTACTAATTAAAGTTCAACAATTAATCTGCTATTCACAAAAAAATAATTAACTTAACAATACGGGTTAAATTTACGTAAAATATTTCTTTAAACAAGTTTTAACGAAACATTTTTTAATTATTCGCATTGTTTTTTAATAATAATTAAACTAGATTAAATAAGCTTTTTTTTGACACCAATATCTTATTACTTAAAATGAACAGTGTAGCCCATTAAACCAAAATAAAAAACGCGTTCCTGCAGTAATCTAGATCGACCTAGATTTCGTCTCCGATACCGAAATTACGGCAAGATGGCCGCCCGCCTAAGGATTTTACACACGACTTTAAGATTTGTTTTAAAATAAATTAGGTATTTTTATTCTAAATTTAGGTGATAGTCAATTATTTTAGGTATGTTTTATAATTCTTAAATATATTAATTTAAACTATCAATATAATCAAGGAAAAAGGCAATAATAATGTGCATGATGCATTAAAAATATCGGGGTCAGCAGCCAGTAACTTATAAAAAAACATTCACATTTTAATAGCAGCGTATCTTCAAGCAATACTAAGTATGCACATGGTATTAATATTACAATAATGACATCAATATTAAAAAAATAATATGCACGACACAAATAGGCGTAAAACCGTAAACCAAATTATTAGTGATTTTGATTAAATATGAGAATTAAATTGTTAAAACACCACAAGGGAAATAAAGTGAGGTGAAACCATCAAGCAAATTTAAAAATGATAGCAAAAGTCGACAATCATTAACAAACATAACATTATTATATCAAACAAACAAAGAATCACCACCACACAAAGCGAAAAAAAATATTGCAAACATATTTTGCCGTTTGTACACATCCTTATTTTGAACCATTTTAGTTCCGTCCGTGGATAGCAATCTATCCATGCCTAAACACCTGAGGAACACAATGACATTTTTAAGGAATCTTCCGTGAATATTGTATATTTCAGTTTTTAAAGTGTATTATTATGTTTATGACGAACTATTACTCTTTGTTTAAACAATATTTTACTGAAAAACTACGTAAAAATAACTAAAATTGGATCAACAACAAGAATGGCCGCTTATACGCCATTTTTTTCGAAACAGCTACACTTTGAATTCCAAATATGACTCGATTTTACTCTTAAAACAGTGATATGTATACTTAATTATAAAGCACAAATCATCTAGTTTATTTTTATGTATAATAATCTATGAACTAATAAATAAAACTAAAGTACTGACGACATAATCGCTGGAACTTAAAAAACACTTGTTCACTAAACACAAAGCGTAGAGTGGACTGCAGATAAACGTTTGTTTTTATTCGTTGAGGCTTCTTACACTGCCATCTCGTGATTTTTATTGTAAAGTAGTTCGTCAGCTATCGACTACACAACTTAAACACGCAAAAAGTAACGCATATTGTCGATAGATGACGGTTTTATAAAATATGTCGCTATGGATACTAAAGTATCCTTGGACGTACAACGCCCTTTTCTTTTTGGATACCAAAGTATCCCTGGACGTGTGAGTGGTTAAAGAGGATGGTTAATATGTATAATACATCAGCATTGTACCCGTGCGGAGCCGGGGCGGGTCGCTAGTTAAGAGATAAAATCTAGACTTCATTTAATTTCTTTCAACCAATTAAATATCCTCAATTATTTATTTAGTGATTTCTTACGATCCTTGCGTCAGTCATGTATTTTTTATTTAAAATCTAACATTTTAAAATACGGTAAGCCGTTGGTCCAGATTGTTATAACATCATCTATAACAATCGTATACCAGGGAACATATAATTTTCTTCTTCTATTGGTCCTTCAATATAATTAAAATTACGATCACCAACCCGCCCTCCAACCCGCCCTCCAAGCGTGATGACTATGGCAATAACTCCCATCGTGTGGTTCAGCAATGTACTTAATATGGGCTGATGATGATCACCAAATAAATTCTATTTAAAAGTGAAACGATTTTCTTTTCTATACAAGTTACACAAGATATCTTAATTTCCCTACACGTACTCAAGCAAATATCATCTCAAAGCGATCGCTATTGACGTGTAAATATTTTTGTTTTTTTATTGATGGCCACCCTATGTCCGGTGAATGTTTACTCTGGCAACCCTCGCAGTTTGTCAAAGAAACTGAAACGTTAACGCTTGAGTAGTAATGATGTTTTATTATTTACATTTTTATAGGTTGTTGGGGCGTTTACAGTGTATGAGATGTTTTCTTTGAAATAATTCACGCATGAGCAGCCACCGAATAACGGTAGGTTCGATTCTTGCGTTGAAAATCTCTGTGTAAAATACACTTGAGAGCAATAAAATCGCACACCCCTTGTAATTTGGTTTATAACTGATTGTTTTCTAAAATCTAAAGATATTGAGTAAAATCATTAGCTTAGCTTTACAAAAACATAAAATTAAAATCATTGACCTTTACGTAACTTACAAAAACCGACCGTACACCGAATTCCCCAAATTCACGCGTTTGCGTTGTCACTACTTGCACCCTTAGCCGCAGGTATAAAAAGGTCGGTTTATTGGAATTTTTAATCAGTTGCATACCGAAGGTCAACGTGATAACATCTCTACTGGAAGCATACGGATTTACTGGAAAAATATGGATACCACGCCCGCAGAAGCCGCTCAAGTTATTGCCTTGCTCGAAGCAGGCCATAACCAAAGTGAAGTTGCTCGACGGCTAAATTTGAGCCGCTACTCTGTTCGTCGTGTATACCAGAGGTTCCAAGAGACCGGTGGCTACATTCGGCGACCAGGATCTGGCCGGCGACGCACAACATCAGAGCGTGATGACCGCTTTCTTGTGACAAGGTCTTTGAGAAATCGGCAACTGAACGCGGTTCAACTGGGACAACAGCTTCGAGAAGTTCGCAATGTCAGTATAAGTCGGTGGACAGTTCGAAGAAGACTAGGTGAAGCAGGAATGACTTCACATCGCCCAGCAAATGGTCCCAAATTGACCACAGCTCACCGACAAGCCCGGCTACAATTTGCTAGGGAACATTTAAATTGGACGTATGACCAATGGCGGGCTGCTATGTTCTCTGATGAGTGCAGAATGACTTTACATGGTCATGATGGACGCTCTAAGGTCTACAGAAGGTCATCAGAGCGATTTTCACAATGCTGCATAAGCGAACGTGTGGCTTTTGGAGGTGGATCGTGTATGTTTTGGGGTGGCATAATGTTGGACACTAAAACTGACATTGTATTCATCACTACGGCGAATACCGGCCCGAGATCGAGAAGTTTGACGGCTGCACGATACGTCGAAGAAGTGCTCGAAGAACATGTGAGGCCGCTTGCGTGGCTTATGGGAGAAGATTTTCTCTTAATGCACGACAACGCCAGACCGCATGTCGCTAGAACAGTTTGCGACTACATGGAAGACGTTGGAATCACCGCGATGGAGTGGCCAGCTCGTAGTCCTGATCTCAATCCGATTGAGCATGTCTGGGATGAGCTAAAAAGAAGAGTTCGAGCAAGAAGCCCTGCTCCTACGCGCCTCCAAAAGCTTCAACTTGCCATTGAAGAGGAGTGGAACGCCATACCACAAGATTTCATGGTGAAATTAATACGGTCCATGAAAAACCGATTAAGAGCTGTAATCAAGGCTAGGGGAGGGAATACACCTTATTAAAAAACAATTTGATCAAGCATTTTGAGTTTTATTTTTATTCTTTCTTAAGCTAAATTGGGTAATTTTATCCGTATGTTGGGTTTTGTGCCCTAAAACTCCCTATGGGTACTTTTTTTACAATGTATTTGATATCATTAGAAAGGTACTGAAGTAAACATTCAAATAGTGTAAGTTTTATTTTAATATGTATTCACATTCATGAAAAAAACTGCTTTAACAACAAAAAGTCAACGTGTGCGATTTTATTGCTCTCAAGTGTATTTCGAGTTGCAGACTGACATATATAGTAGTTAGCCACGAGCCTTTTGCCACTTCACCGGGCATAGAGGTCGCCTAAATAAATGGTTGATAGAGCACATCTCGGTGAGGTAGAAAAAGCCGCTTATCTTACTACTTACTATGTCCGTCCAAAAAGAAACAATATTTATCTATGATTAATTGAATTTACTAATTTTATTATTTATTTGAAAAATATCTTATTGTACGACCAATGTATGTTCACATTTCCTAAGGCTTTATACAGTTAATGTCAGAGTGCCAAATGATTTTCGTAAATTAGATGCAGACCGAGCCATTTATTTCAATTTGAAACTTCCAAAACCTGGTCAGCCAGCCAACTGAATAAAAAAGCATCTCAGCATCTTAACTCCACAACCGCAGCCCAAATTAAAACGTAAAACTTAATCGACAAAACCATTTGGTGGCAAAACCTTCTTATCAAGCCATTCTTTCGTTTAATCTTAGAAACTCTGTTGCCAAATTTTCTTTAGGAAAACCTTTGGCATAATACTCTGCGCTCATTACGTCAGGTCATCAGTATGCATAATGAATGAGGAGAGTGCCATCTAACGGTGAACGGCGGAACTAAATAATGGTTGAGCGAATGTACGGAGATGGATGGTCTTGATTCTGTGACGAATGGCCGAGATTTGATATTGTTTCTTATTGTTATTTGATATTTGCTGAATGGATTATAATCAGTGGTTGTTTGTTTTGTGGGGGAAATATTTGAACTTTTGTGTGTAGGTACTATGTAGATGGACTTTTAAAGATTCAGATAACGGGGTTTTCAAGAAGAGTTAATTTTTGTAAATAGACTTTGGTAAATCAAAATAAAACAATAAATTTAAATGACAATGATTCTATTTTAAAAAATATATAAAATGTGATTATAATGAAGAAATATATCTGATAAACGTCCACGGTTACAGGTATTGGTTATTTCATCAGTTTGCGTTGATTTAAGTTAGTTTAATTCTGTTGTTGAGTGGCAGCTTCAGCTTCACAGATGGATATTTATCATTTTCATTGATAACGAAACCAAGCCTTACTATGTTTCAAATTTCATTGTATTATTTATATTCACCTAAATTTATAATTTTAGTTTTGAGAATCTTCAACCAATATTATTCAATTTACTAAACTTGCTCGCGCTGATTGTAAAATAAATATAATAACAGATACAAAGCAGTTCTTGTTTTCTAACGATTTGGTACATTATCTCTATTTCTCCCTATACTTTTCACTTACCTACCAAATAGGCAGCAACAAGGACAGTTAAGAAAATGTCACCATTAAAAGCAACAACTTCTGCTGTAAAACATCCCCGAACATAATTAAATACTGTGTTTATCATAAGGAAGACATAACCACCACCATTATTTCAGTTTCAGAAGACTGCCATCCCTAAGGTCACTCATCCAACATACTTGCGATTAGCTAATAACAACTCTAAACTAGTACAAATACAGTTTAAATTTGCCTGTGATATTTTGGGCACAGTGGATGTAACTTGGTATGTAATGTTCTTGGGGAACAATAAGTATCAGACGCGAGATGTCGCCACGGGCGCGTTGCTGTCCATTTATCACGGAGTTAGTTATGACAAGTGGCCCGTCGACGACAGACGCTGGGAAGATGCTTTTTACTTGCGTACCCGGCTTGATGGGGTGGCAACTATGTTTCCGATAGGGAATAAATTAGGAAGGAACATCGTTAGTTGCTGGCAAAGATTTGTTACACATAAACCAATCTTTACCAAATTTATTTAAAAAAAATACTAAACTATTTGGGAGAAGACATACGGAAACAAAATATAAATATTAAGAAACAATAAAAAGTAATTTAAAAACCAATAAGAATATACAACACACATTCCTATATAAAATTTATTTATGTGGTATTTGTAGCACAACATTCTCACAACGCCTTATTGAAAATCTCTCAAAAATTTTACATTAATATAGGACTTGTTACTACAGGTTAAAAGCTTCTAATAGGCAATGTAAAGCTCAAAAAATACGGCCAAGATCCAAAAATATAAAAACAAAAATAAAAAAACAATCTTTTCTTTTCCTTAAAAATGCTTTTCCAGCCTTGTATCCATCATCCAATACCAAGTTGTTGCAGACTATGGTAATTTTAGGGCTGGTTTTTCCTTTTACCTCCCGTGTAGAGCTGACGCAAAGAATACTTAGTGGGCTCACGAGAATGAAGGATTGATGGGATCAACTTTATACAACAGGAATTGGGTTAAAGGCAAAAACATTGTGATTTATTTTGTGGTGTATATTTATGTAACTTTACCCAATATTTGTGAGGCTGTATGTAACTAGAAAGAAGAAAAGAAAGATATATTTGATATTTGTATCTATATATAAGGTAGGGTAAGCGATATTGTATTCAAACAACGCGATTCTCAATTTTGCACATTCTTCTTTGTCTTATTACCACAATTATTATTATTTGTTATTACTTCCTAGACCTAAAACCCCTTACATACATACCTATTACATACACTACAAAATTCATAAACACACTAGCTACTCAACACACTATCAAATATTTTTATTTATATGACCTGTAATACAGGTTTTCCCAAACCTAAATCAGGCACTAGTCTCTCACAAATCTGGTTACATTTTAGACCACCAAACGTATACAATATGTGATAATTGCCTATTAGCAAATGTAAACTATTTTTGTGATGAGAGAAATAAATGCATATTCTATTCAATATCGAGAAGAAGAATTGAGTTTTGGTTTCCTTTCTTTTCCCATAAATACTGATATTTATAAAATACTACGATTTCATTTTAATAGACTATCTACAACTTTAAAATACTATAAAAAATCGCAACACATCACATTAATGTCTATAGATATTGCATACAAAAACCATGTAGGTAATTTCTTTATAAACACAATATATTAATTAGATTGTATAAGTATTTTAACTTAGAATAGAGCACCTAAACTGAATTGCTCCAAACTGACATTATTTAGATGACAAATACAAATACAAAATAAAATAAGTAGAGGTACAATCGGTGGTCTTATCATATTAAAGCATTAAATAACGTTAAAACCAATAACATTGACCGATATTATTTTCCTTTACATTTCGAAAAGTAGTTCAAGTAGCAATTAATTAACTGTCGTTCCTCAAGTCCAATATTCCGCCCCATCGCCCTCTAACATGCAATAAAACCTGTTTTTTTACAACCGTCACCACAACATTACCGAGATTAAACCGACTCATCTTTCAGCACCATTTAACCAAACATAAAATTAGTTGGACCTCGCATCGTGCAACCATTTGCAAGAGGGTCCTTGGCCACTTGGCCAACCAATTACATTAGCTGATGATATAAAAGTGGAATAATAAGGAGGAGTCTGCTTTCGAGAGGTCGCCGTATCGTAATGAGAGGGGACGGACGTGGTATCTGACAATGCGAAAGAATGACAGTTTTTGTGGACGACCAAGTGAGTAATTAAAAGATGCCTGGAGCACGCCATATGCGTCGCGGGGGGTATCGGATAGTTTTGTTAATTTTGTCGTAATAATGTTACTTGCTATGCCGTGTTAATTACGTTTCTAGATAATTGTGCTCTTCAATTAAACATTTGCCGTGCCCGACAGGGTCCATACTTTATACTGGTTTTGTCTTTGTAACAACTTATTATACATATAGTGTGCAATAAATGAATATGAATAAATGATTTGTTGTAGATTAATTTATTATAAAAAATATATCATTTTGAAGTTATATTTTTTTCTATTAAAGACTTCAATTTTGATTCCGATTAATCTCATAAAGTGTCACAGTAATGTAAAGTTTCCTTATTTTGTAGAGGAAGTATTAATCTATTTGTTTAAATTTCATTCAAGTATGACGCTAAATAAAGCTGAGTTTGTTTTCTTGAACGCGCTAATCTCAGGAACTACTGGGCCGATTTGAAAAATTATTTCAGTGTTGAATAGCCCATTTATCGAGGAAGACTACATTTTATTATGATGTTTCCATGAGAACGGGAGCAACGCGAGTGACACCGCTCGCAGGAAGCTAGTCTGACGATATCAAGAGGTCCATATCGACCCACATGAAATTTTTATTCCTATATGTTGTGCTACTACCAATTTATGCACCTACTCTTCATATCCTCGTACTTTTTTATTTATTCCTTTTTTTTACCAACGGAACTCATTATAGATACTTATATTTTTTTTTTGTCAATATTAAGAAAAACATTTTTTAGAACTATTTTCTTCGTAACAGCAAATTATCATAATTTTATTCTTTTTACTAACGGCCAATAAACCACATCCTGACTTTTTAAAATTTAATTCTAGTGTTCATAATTCATCTACCGCGTTCTACTCAAGTTGAATGGTCTACCAGCGAATATTCAGCGCGCTAGGTAAACCGGCCAGGGTCATGAATAGTAATGGAAAAACCGCGGCGCTTACCGCAGACCACGGACCTCAGGCCAACGTTTATTTTAACTTCGCAGAGCTTTTGGGAGCTTATACCTACTTGAGACCGTTGTTGGGTGAATTTTGTTTTTGTTTATTACAGAGTGTTGGGTATTTTGTTTTTTTTTTTATTATAAATAATATACCTACTAGCTTTTATTTATTAACCCGGCGTACCTACTTGAGTTAAATCTTCTTTGATAAAAATGTATTCGCTACTCAGCGTTCACTATTCATAATCATCAGCCCGTACAACGTCCACTACTGAACATGGGCCCTTCTCCCGAGGGAGGGTTTTGCCATAGTCAACACGCTTGGCAGGCCGATTGGTGACCGCAGTATTATGTTGTAATACACAGGGAATCGCTGGTGCCCGTTCCCTGGTATACGCTTGTTAAAGATGATGTTATAACAATCGGGACCAACGGCTTAACGTGCTTTCCGAGGCACGGAGGGTAGTCCCTCAACCAACCAGACCCGGAAAGAAATCTTATAATTTACACACAGATTTCTTGTCCGGTGTGGGGATCGAACGACGACCACAGCCAAATACCGCTACGCTACGGAGGTTGTCACTATTCAAGCAAGAAATATTTTAAATTTATCAATTTATTAGGTAAATGTACCTTTAATAATACAGTTAAAATAAAATAGAAAATGCGTTTCAATACAATTCTTCAGTAATGAAGAAGTTTTTATCGAAGTCATAGACTTATCGTTATGTGATAGCCTCCCGAGTTTTTTGTCACACATCTTGTAGTTCGTTTTTGGACAATCCCACTAGAATCCAACATTCACCGGAATGAGAATTTCCAAAGGAAATTTTAAATTAAAAAAAATTGTAGATTGCAACCATTATTAGTACTTCATAATTTAGGTTAAAACATTAAATTATTTAAAGTTTAATCATAATTAAAATAGGATTTCCAAAGAATAACTAACTTAATTTTCTACAGGTTAGACAGTCTTTTTAATTTCAAACGATGTTTAAAAAAACACAAGTAATTTAAGATAAAAACTATTTATAGATAATGAAAGTACATAAAAACACAATTTATTTCTTAAAAATAACATCGAACATATTTTGTAAAATGTTTTACCTCAAAAGTAAGGTTTTTAGCAAAGACCCAGGATCTTTGAAAGAGTTGAGAGAAATGCAAAACATTTTAGAAAAAAGGATACAGCGGTGTTTGACATAAACTAGGAGGGATAATGTTGTTTTTAAGAAATAAATTACTTTTTTGTATACTCTTCAGTAATCGCTAAGTAGAAGCTGAGGAGCTTGTAGTGTATAAGGTTATATAGTTGGATCGAATATAAACATATTCTTTGAGAACTTGGAGCCACAAACAATTTTGATGAAGATTGAAATGTATTCCAGCTTAAAAATCTCTCCAAGATATTTTTTAATTTCACATTTTTTTTTAGTTCTCTACTAAAATAAATCCCAGAAATGTATGTCATGGCCTTTAAGGGTTCTTTGCTGATTTCCGCCATATGTCATTAGCCTCGACGGTTCTAATCTTACAAAATAGTTGAAAATATTGTAGTATTTTCAACTATTTTGTAAGATTAGAAACTAAGCAACCAGCGCGAGATGGTGCTTGGACCACGGCTCAAGACGGTAATTGATGAGAGAAATAAGGAATTTTTTGGATATTAGATTTTTATAGGAGTTTTGTGCAACAATGCCGCTTTACTTTACAGTTCACAGGCCTCTCAGACTTCCAGTCTACGAGTCACAGTCACCGCGATTGGCAACCACAGCACCGATGGTGTTTTAATAAACGCTGCGGTCTATCTAAAAGTCATAATTTATTATTACCTCAGCGACCGCCCGGAGTCGAAGTCCCACAGGCCTTGTACTTCGACTCAGGGCGAGTTGTTTAGTTTGTTATTTTAAACCATTTTGATGAGGCTGGAGAAGGCTTTATACCCGGTAAAGTAGCATTAGCCTCGCGGCTACATGTGTCCGTCCGAAAAAAAACTGCCGTCTGTTCTTTGGTATGCGATTGGTAAAGATTAGTCGTAGTTGTCCTTCAACCAAATTTGGAAAACACTACTATTTTACTGTACATCGAGATTTTCATAGTACAGGGTTCACCACAAGACATATTATCGTTTACTACAGGTTATCAAATATTGTAAAAGGTATGACTAAAATCACTTTTATCTATTTTTTAAACCATTCTGCCATCGTTTTTTTATATATTTTTTATGCCATCTTAAAGTACCTACCCTTGAATTAGTATATAAATGAGTTACTTAATTCTCTATTTTTATGTCTGTATTCGACCTGCAAAGGCCAATGGTATCTTTACGCAATATGTAACAATATCTTAGAAAAACTATGAGTAGATAATATTAATTTCCAAAATACATCAGTTGATTGTAAGACGTTTTTGTAAATACCTACTACAAATAACAAAACAAATCTTTATTCTCATTTGATTTGTATCTTTCCATTATTTCGTTATTAAGAACTTCCTTTATTCATATTATAATATTCTTGAGCTGGAATCTTACGAACTTCCTTATTTACTCCAGCTCTATATAATATTAAGTATCTATGTAGTACACAGTCCGGGATCGTTAGTAAATAAGCCGAGCGCCCGTGTTCTTTGCTCCCCACCCACTCGTTTAAGACTTGGGCTAAAGGAGTGTTCTTATATTTGTACTTTACAGTTGTTTTTTTTTTCGTATGGAGACTTGATTTGTTTTACTTGGAATGTAATTTCAAAAATAAGTATATAAGATAAAATACGTTTTCATAGTATCTTAATTCAAATTCCTGTTTCTTTTAAGGAATACCTACTTGCAATTCGGAACTGAGAATAATTTAAACATATATTGAACTATAGGAATAACATGCATATCACGTGGTTTTAATTGTGTCAAATATTCAATTGATGTTATTTTTTATTATACGTACGAGTATATAGATTCAGAATATAAATATGTAGGTCATATATATAGGAATATCTGTAATTTTAATAGCATTTTTAATGTTATTAAAGGTTTTTTATAGCCTAGTTTTTAGTAATATTTATAGTGTTATCTTATTGTTATAATATTCATTGACTTAATAAATTTCAAGTTGTTATTTAATGTAACTTCTAGTCCAGGAGCCTAAATATCAACTGTCAAAACAATAATTCGACATATCAACCGCTAAAATAAAATAGGTGACCAACGTTCCTCAGATGTCCGCGCCTTAACCACGGGTGTCTCCTGCCCCATCTCCCGAAATGTTGTAAAAGAAGGAACACCGCCCTACCCCAACCCCCTCGACCCCCTCCTCTGGCCCTCTCAACCCAAGACCGCTCCAGATAGCGATTGTTCATGTATGAATTCAGCACATTAGAAGTCAAGTAGGATAAAAACAGAATGGCAAAGAAAGCTTTGAAAAATATACCGAGCATTGAGTGATATACTTTGGTCTTAAGTGGTCCTTTTTATTCGTGGTTGGGTTATGTGGGTAAAAATAAACGGACAGATGTTTTTCGATTGTGGCGATAAGGTTTCTGTGGAGGCTTAGTAAATGGCGACTGTATTGGTAATGTGTGGAAAAAAGAATCTTTATAAGACACATTGATAGATTTGCACAAAATAGGCTATTCTTCGGCGTACATCGAGTGCTTTGATTATTCTTTTTTTTTATCAATTACTAGCCGATACCTAGTGCTCGGTATCGCTAGTCAAACAATCTGTAATATCCTGAGGATTCTTTCAAATTTTGCTTGTAAACGAACCTTTCAACTTAAATACGAACACAGCAAAGAGTCTTTCTATTGTTATACAGAAAGTTTTGCGATTTATTTTTATTTATATATATTCGGTCTCGTTCAGCCATAAAACTATGGAATAGGAATTAAGGAACTTAAGTAAAGAATGATGAAATTCCAATCCAAAAACTGCCTGTACACATATTAAACTATGAAATACTTATTCTTCTAACTTGATGACTATTTACGTTAAAGTTTCGTGTTCTGAAGCGCAAATTATGAAAGGCCAACCTAGGACTGAAAAAGCTGACAGACAATTTTTATTAATAATAAGATTACTAGCAGACTTTTGCGCACTACTAGTATTCTTGTTAAAAAGCTATAATGCTTGTGTTACGAGTGGGTTCACGTCGGTAGTGCAATGGGTGGGGATCGAACCGGCGACCACAGGATCGCAAGTCGCGAATACAACCGCTTCGATTTCCGAAATTAAACGTAAAAGGTATACTGGATGCGGAAGGCAGAGGATTTTCTATTAGGGGGGAAATTATGGCAGGCCTATGAGCAAAAGTTGACTGAAATAAGCTGATGGATGGATGGGTAAAATATGTATCTTTATGCAGCTGACAGTATACGAGTACTTCAGTCTCTTCCTAATAAAAACATAAATAAAGCTAGGAAAGTTTCAATAAAGCCTCCATTATTCTCTCAGCTGTAATCAATTGAGCGCATTGCCTACGAATTGACACAAAGTGAATGGTAAATAGTATTAACTGTAGTAAACCGGCCGGTAACATTACCATTTATTTACCTCGTTGAGAGTACGCATGTAGTGCAACCACGAGTTGATAGTCGACTTTAAAAAGGGATATTTACTGAGATTACAGCAGTGATTCAGTAGATGCCACGTACTGCACGGTAAATAAATACAATAAAAAATAATACATATTTTTAATATAATAAACGCTACTGTTACTCTTTCATGCTAAAACGTCAGAACAAAATCGGTTGAAATGTAGTAAGAAAATAGTCTAGAAACTGGATTACCATATAGGCTATAAAACATCACGCTACCACCTACTAGAGCAGAGAAGCAGTCCAACGCGGATAAAATCGTGAGGTAAAGCATCATAAGAAAACCAAAAATTCTAAAATATTTGAAAGCACCCTTAAATTTGTTTTCTGTAGTCGTCCTTGTAAATTAAATAGTTCAAACGCTGAGTAATAATATTGGCATTAATTTTAACATAACTCCTGCTTCAATTTGAATATTAATAAAAATTTGGAAAATAAAACCAGACTTAGTTTATTCAGATTACAATTTCAGAATTTTTATACAATACCAAACAAGGCTTCACGCTTAGCGTTAACCACACATATGAAAGTCCTGGTAGTCGTACTGGTTACTCAAATTGTATTCAAAAGAGTGCAATAACAGTTTATGTGAGCCCACTGTATGTCTTTATAACTGAGTTATGGGACTTTTATGGCAAACGGACTTTATTGGAAAGATGAGAATATTGGTATTACTGAAAAATATTAATGTTTTATTGTAATACTAGCGGCCCGCCCCGGCTTCGCACGGGTGGACTTTTATACCCTACCCCTGCCCTACCCTAACCCTACTCTACCCCTACTCTACCCCTACCCTACCCCTACCCTACCCCTACCCTACCCCTACCCTACCCCTACCCTACCCCTACCCTACCCCTACCCCTACCCTACCCCTACCCTACCCCTACAGATCAGGGAAACAAATCCAACAAATCAAAAACCATGGCAATCGGTCCAGCCGTTCTCGAGTTATAAGTGTTGTAACAAACACGACTTTCTTTTATATATATAGATTTTAGGACTGGAGATCGCACTTGACCTGCAAAAAACTAGACGATTTTAGCCAAAATATGATTGACTGTAATCCATCTAAACTAATACCCGTCCGGAGCCCGCGCATGGTTTCACCCGGTCCCGTGGGAACTTCAAAATTAAATATAGTCTATAGCCTTCCTCGATAAATAGACTTTCTAACACTGAAATATTTTTTCAATTCGGACCAGCAGTTCCTGAAATTGGCGAGTTCAGGCAAACAAACAAACTCTTCACCTTTGTAAATTAGTATAGAAGTATAGATATTAAAAAAGGGGTAATATTTTGTTACTTAAAAAAAAACAAAGTTACAAATACAGACTTCATAAAAATATACACTAAACTTGTCAACTGATTTTGACGAAGTGTCTATGTTAGCAGAGTGTTTTTTTTTTTTTTGTATTGACATACTTCGCTAGCCACGAGGCTTTTGCTACTTCACCGGCCATGAGGGCGAGCAGAGCTCCTGGCTTAATTAATGTTATGATTTTTAGTATTTTAGGGGGGTTTTGTGCAACTGTCGTTCTTCTTTACAGTTCGCGGGCCTCTCGGACTTCGGGTCTACGAGGGCATCGGATGGAAGCAGTCTGAGAGTAGATATATTACGAGTACATAATTATACTTTCAAACAAAAAAAGGTAGTCACAGCAAACAAGCACACATAAAGCCAAACAAGCATCTCCTCTTTTTAAAAAACCACTTAGAAAGTAGTCTAGGATCACGACAAAGTTTTCTGCCGATATGCCTTTTTACCTACACAACTAAAACAAGTAAAATTTCTTGCTTAATCATATTCCTTAGTGATTAAACTTAAATAAATAGAACCGAACGCTGAGTGGTGCATGACAATGAGTTGACAGGAGTTGAGGTTAATAAGTAGAAGGTTTTTATCAAAACCCAGAGGTTATTGAGGACTGAAGGGTCGCTCAAGGTACGGTACAGATAGGGATTATGTGATAGAAACTTAAAAAAGGGCGTATTTCATTTATAGGAGACTGATAATATACCGTGAACGCGACGTGTCTTCCCTCGCCCTCCTGACCCTTAGTTTGCAAAGAACCTAGTAGACCCGAAGTTCGAGAGGCCCGCGAACTGTAAAGTAAAGCGACAGTTGCACAAAACTCCTCTTAAATACTAAAAGTCATAATCCGTCAATCTCATCGCCAGCGACCGCCCTGATCCGAGCCAAGCCCCAAAGTTTATTAAGGCTAGAGCTCTGCTCGTCTTTATGCCCGGTGAAGTGGCCTCGTGGCAAACAACATAAGACCGTCCGAAAAAAAACTGATATATAATATTCAGTCTAGTCGAAGCCGGAAAACACACGGCATATTATTTCCGTATGGTTTCCGGCTTACATAAGATCACGTCATATCTTTCCATGGGCATTAAGAGGCGAAAGCTAGCAGCATCTATCAATTCCATCTTACTGCATTCGCTTACCAAGCGTGGTTATTACGACAATAGACCTTCAAAGTCCCTGACTTTGCCAAGGTCTATAGAGGATACCCAAGTTCAGCAACGGATATAAACAGGCTTATAAAGTAAAGTAGATAAGATAATATAATTAATTAGCTGCGCCCCGCGGTTTTACCCGCGTTACTCTGCTCCAGTGGGTCGGAGCGTGATGTTTTATAGCCTATATGTTAATCCAGCGTATAACCTATCCCGGTGCAGAATTTTAGCCTATTCCGTTCAGTAGTTTTAGCGTGAACAAACATCCATCCATCCATACTTACTAACTATCGCGTTTATAATATTTGTTGGATAATTAATTCTAACAATAGAATTGTAACATCGTCATTCAACAAACTGAATAATGAAAACAGTTATTTAATTAATACATTTTAATTAGCTATGCAATTTTTATTTGTAAGGCTTGAAGTGACTATATATCTATATAACATTTAAAAAGTAAATATGACATCTGTCTAGAAGATTACACTTTTTTTTTTTCATAATAAACCGTTCTAAAAATCTAGAAAACCCTTTCAATTCTTTAATTGTTAAACTAAAGCAAACAATTTAAATCTTTATTGTCTTAGAAAATATAAATATGACATTTTATAAATAAATCTAAAATATAGCTTGAAATCCGTCCCTGGTAACTGAACGGCTCAGCCCCGTTTGTTTTGATTGTATTAATTAAAGGGAATCGTAAAGTTTTAAGATTAACACCTCTTTCTTTCATCACTCGTACATATTCATGTGCGGGTAACAAGCGGGCTCCCGGTCTATTTACATACCTTTACCGTTGGGGTATTTTTTATCTGTGGTAAGGAGTTTTGACGGCATTACTTTGTGTTCGAAATTTCATATTTACTACGGAAAAATCTCTTAAAAATATATTTTTTATCTGTCTATTTTAGTATTTAGTTTATATTGTTTTTAACATTTATCTACACCCGCGATTTTACCCGCGATGAACTACTACTCTTTTCCAGTATGAAGAGTAGTCAGGTGATGATTTGTAGCCTATAAGTTAATCTAGCTTTTAAACTATCCCCGTGCAACATTTCAGCAAAAATCATTTAATAGTTTTACATCAAGTTTTTATGTCATTAGAAGAGAGGCGATTGCCATAATATGGCCACAAATACCTATCAATAAAAAATCTAAAGGTAAGTTTTAAATCACCATAAGCCAGTAAAAATACACCAAGAATATGAAAACAAACTGCAAAATTTCCATATTTAATAATATTATTCATAAACAGCTAAACGAAATCCTCAAAGTTGACGATCCATTCACATGGATTAAGAAGATTAAAATAAACTCAGAAAAATATAAAGGAACCCTTTTAACCCAATATTAAAAATAAGAGCCGTCTATGAATAGCAAATTCGCAGACAGACAAACCTCCTGAAATATAGCAGCTCGTTGAACGACTCAAATTTACATGAAACATTTTAATATCGGCCCCACATCCCACCTGCCCCTCTTTCTCACGCCATAAAAGTACGAAAAAAGTTTTTATTTTACCCTTAAACCCGTTCCCTTCGCTTTAATAAGGAAAAAATAATGCAATATCTTTGATTTATATATTCGATGAATAGTAGGAATACTGCTTACTGGACGGAATGTGACAAACTTTTCTTTTTTGTCCGCGTTCCGAATTCAAACAAACGTCAATCAAGTTTGAGAGGAGCGTGTCGCGAAGGTTTTGTTGCGTTCCAGCCCGACTTGCGCTCCTAATTAATGTACGTTTTGAAAATGAAACCGAGAATTTTGTTGCAAAAAGAATTTGTTAATGTTTATTATACTCAGCACGTAAGATAGGTAAGAATTTAGATTTTTATGTAGTTTAATAAAAAAAAATATACGAGCCAGATTGGAATTTTACTTTTGTCACTGATCCCGAACTTAAAATTGTTCTCAGATATAAATCAGAATTTATTTCGAAACTTGGAATATTAAAAAGGCATCGATTTACTGCAATATCGTATCGTTGGAGGCCGTCGATAAAACATATTTAATATTATTGTTACAACTTAACTTAATACGTTTCCCCATAAACATTTCTTAGGAGTTTAATAAGCATTGTGAGCCCTGAGTAACAAAATTATTTTTATCGAAGTAATAGTCTAATCTTTACGTAATTACTCTGCTGTGTCTAGTCCGTACTAACAAGGAAACAAACATTTGACGTTCTATGTCAATAAATCTATATATATAAAAGAAAGTCGTGTTTGTTACAACACTTATAACTCGAGAACGGCTGGACCGATTGCCATGGTTTTTGATTTGTTAGATTTGTTTCCGTCCCGAATAGCAGAATACATTTTAAAAACAAAAGAAAGTCGTGTTAGTTACACTATTTATAACTCAAGAACGGCTGAACCGATTTGGCTGAAAATTGGTAGGGAGGTAGCTAAGAACTGGGAGAAGGACATAGGATACTTTTGGGTAGGGTAGGGTAGGGTAGGGGTAGGGTAGGGTAGGGTAGGGGTAGGGTAGGGGTAGGGTAGGGGTAGGGTAGGGGTAGGGTAGGGGTAGGGGTAGGGTAGGGGTAGGGGTAGGGTAGGGGTAGTGTAGGGGTAGGGTAGGGCAGGGGTAGGGTATAAAAGTCCACCCGTGCGAAGCCGGGGCGGGCCGCTAGTCTATATATATAAAAGAAAGTCGTGTTTGTTACAACACTTATAACTCGAGAACGGCTGGACCGATTGCCATGGTTTTTGATTTGTTGGATTTGTTTCCGTCCCGAATAGCAGAATACATTTTAAAAACAAAAGAAAGTCGTGTTAGTTACACTATTTATAACTCAAGAACGGCTGAACCGATTTGGCTGAAAATTGGTAGGGAGGTAGCTAAGAACTGGGAGAAGGACATAGGATACTTTTGGGTAGGGGTAGGGTAGGGTAGGGTAGGGTAGGGGTAGGGTAGGGTAGGGGTAGGGTAGGGGTAGGGTAGGGGTAGGGTAGGGGTAGGGTAGGGGTAGGGTAGGGTAGGGGTATGGTAGGGGTAGGGTAGGGGTAGAGTAGGATAGGGGTAGGGTAGGGGTAGGGTAGGTGTAGGGTAGGGGTAGGGTAGGGGTAGGGGTAGGGTAGGGTAGGGGTAGGGTAGGGGTAGGGTAGGGTAGGGCAGGGGTAGGGTATAAAAGTCCACCCGTGCGAAGCCGGGGCGGGCCGCTAGTACCAATTAAATTATTTCCAATAATTAGGTAAAGTACATGTTCATTTACATTAAATTTTAATCTAAAGTTGATCATGAATATGATCTATTTCGTCATAGGTACAACTAAATATCTATGTCCCTCATTGCCGCAAAACTCCTTGGAACTTAAATATGAAACTGTATATAATAAAATTTACTACCTACTAATCCGTATCTCTCTCAATCCATTCTTCACAACCATAACATAATAATATAAAAAGAAAATATAAAAGCAATAAATCGCATCTAGCAACACACACTCGAGTCCGTCAGACAAAAGCCCTCGACGTCACAAAGGTGGCGGGGTTGCCATGCCACAACTCTCGACCAAATTTATGCACATAGCTTACCCCACGATGACACTCCGTCACACGCGGACGGGATAATGTGGCAACACCGATACTGACGCAGTACAGAATAATACAATTATAATATTGACAATGATAAGTTACATCTGCCGTAACTACGTCGTATATTATTCCGGTTAAATATGGAAATGGTGGAAAGGAAACTTCTAGCGAATTGAAGGCTCAGGTAGCTCCTGCGCATGTGTTAAATAAATCTTTAGATAGTATGAGCATGGGTCGTACCAGCGATAAAAAAACTTCATAACGATTTATTATTTTTATTCAAACACATTTTGAATAAAACTAATTAAAAGTGATGTAGCTGTGAAAATGTAAAATTTATTATTAACCTCAAGTTACTACGAAATACTACTTACCTACTTGAACTTCTTCTTGGTTTTACCCAGATTTCACTGCTACTCTGCAAATTGACCAGCCAAATAAACCATTAAGTGGGACTGAACGTCTTAACTCTGCCACTTACTGAGTATTCCTCTTTCAGCACCAATATTTTAAGTATCAAAGCTATTACAGGAATAATTTTGGTAATTAAACCATTGGAGCTAAACAGAGGTGCTGAGAGAGTAAGTATGTCCCACTTACTAGTGCCAATGCAACAGATGTATCTACATCACTAACCACTCTCATCCTGCTGGGCTTTTATCGAGAGTACTGGTCGACTCCTCACTCAGAAGATCACAACATAAACCAGTTATTGAACTGCGGTAGGTATTCGGTAAGGAGGTACTTCGTCAGTCGACCAGTTCATTAAGACCATGAAACTCTATGCTATATATGTATACCATATAGTGCGATTTAAGTTCCAAATATTAGACGACGTCAGTGGTGTAGTGGTAAAAGGCTCGCTTGCAATCTGGGTTGGGTTCGATCCCAAACCGGACAAGAAATCTTTGTGTAGAATCTAAGCTTTTTCGGAAAACATGTAAAGCGTTGGTCCCGATTATTACAACTTCATCTATCATTACTATTGTATACCGGGAATAAAATTGTGGTCACCAACTCACCTGCCAAGCGTGGTGACTGTGGCGAAATCCACCTCGTTCAGCGTTATACGGGCTGATGATGAGATACGGACACTTATTTTAATGTCATATTTCCACTAAAACCATATACACTGTGGCAGCAGACGTTAAAGAAAGGAAACCATGTCACGAAGAAAAGCCTCAAGTGTAGACTTTGTACGTGCTATTTACTGCGAGTTACGAATACCGTCGAGTGACATCTCTACACAGTATAAAACAAAGTCACTTCCCGCTTTACAACTACGCAACGGATTTTGGTGCGGTTTTTTTTAATGTATACAATGATTCAATAAGATGGTTTTATGGATAAGTAAGTAGTAGTTTATGTGTAAGTAGTCGGTAAGGGTCACTAGCTAAATATAATAGATAAAACAAATTTTCCCATATTGCCCAATCGGGATCTTAAAAATACTGCAGCAAAAACATAAATTACTCAGCAGCAGTTAAAAATTATTGATATAAATTAAAATCTAAAATATATTTCCAGGTTCACTGTGTTGGTGGCACAGTCTGTTGTATAATCAAAGATTACTTTCAAGGTCCGGTTGGTTGATTTTGCCTAACCTGTAAATCGTTTACATTTAGCCATGAAACATTATCTATGTGTAAGTATGTGAACATTTGTAATTTATGGTACGACAGACGGACAGACTGATTATAAAATCCGTAAGATCCAATAATTTAGATTAACAATGCTTATAGCTACTTTAGGGATACTTTTTTTAGATTTAATTTTACACATTATAATTTTGACAAGTACAAGTGTATGTAAATTAGAGCTGTAGCAAACCGTATGTATTCGTTATTGAGTAACGGGTGCGCCGTCTAGTACCGAGTAACGAAACGTTACACACGAATGTATTTCGTTACTCGCATCTTTCGTATATTGGGTACAATGTAGGTACCCAATATACGAAAAATGCGAGTTCGCTCACGCAAGTACCGATGCGTTTATTGAAACGTTTGCTGGTTGATCGTATGTTTTACGTACGCGCGCACTTATTCGGTGTATTTAAAAACGTTCGTTATTAGGAACGATGTTTGTTTATTAAATAAAGTGTAATTTGAAAATTATTCGTACAAGTTTTTTTACTGTTTAATCAAAGGTGTATGTGAAGACAACGTTTGAAATTGTAACAGATACTAGGTAAGAAAGTATTTTTGACAAATTACTAATCCAAAAAAAAACACTTAAAAGTAAAAAAATGCACCTTACGTTGCTTGGTATGTAATTTATAAATATGTATGTTTTCTATAGAGTACAGTGTACGCGTACGCAACAAGGTTCGATACGTTGCCCTAACATAACATAGCATGTTGTGAGGTATCAGAAGTAACG
The DNA here is from genome assembly GCA_947037095.2 of Nycteola revayana. Classification (NCBI taxonomy): domain Eukaryota; kingdom Metazoa; phylum Arthropoda; class Insecta; order Lepidoptera; family Nolidae; genus Nycteola; species Nycteola revayana. The sequence continues at coordinate 10,770,173 of OX344840.2, forward strand.
AGTAACGTAACGATACGAAAGTAACGAGTACTTATTGTTATAGTAACGAACACATACGGGTACGCTTTTTTTCGTTACTTTTACACCTCTTATGTAAATACCTAAGTGCTGAATAAATTTCATTGTTTCATTATGAACATCGAATACTATGTAACAGACAACATTGTTATCGTGTCAGTATAACCGTCCAATCGGACTTTGAGAGTAAAGGAATAGAGAGAGTAGAGTAAATAACTCTCCTGCACATAATATGGCTAACCTTCTTAGATATTGGCCGCCGTGATCATTATGGGTAGGAATGGAGGATTATATGCATTATACTACGGTTACCAACCCGCCTGCTACATGTTGTAACACCGTTTTTTTTTGTGGGTTTGAGATTCTTACCGGCATCCGATACAACCTTGGTATTTGAGGTTGTTTCTGAAAGAAATTGGTATCATTCCGTTGGAGAGTGATCATTCCAATAACTTTTCTTTTCCTGACTTTAACGCTGTTCACACAATAGCTGTAATTACTTTAAATTAGGTTTTATTCGTATTTATTTTCTAATTGTAATCAAAACAATTACGATATTTGACGTTTATTTGTTGACATTGACTCATGAATGAAGTATGACAGTTCTGATTGTTTGTTTTTTATTTGTGAATTCGTATTGTATGGGTTTGAGGTGTGAGTACCTACGTTTTGCGTGGATTGGAACTGTGTCGAGTGGAGGCCTAGTCTATGGGGACGCGGTGAGGGCTTCTTCTCGGGTGGTCCGGACGCTGTCCGCGGCCACGAGCTGAGATGCTGTAGTCTGGTCTGTTGCTGTTCTTTGAGGAGTCTGTTGCTGTCTGGAAGCGTCTGAATCACGCTACGAGTAGCCTTGTGCAGCAAGTTTATCGCTGTTTCTACCTACGTTCGATGCTGTTAGCAAGTGTACTCAACACGTGTTATGTGTTGCATCTATTCTGTTGCCTGGAACAATTACCTCCTCTACCGGGGGTGTACCGTCCGGGTGAATGGTTCCGGAGAAAGATCTGGATGTACAATTAAGTGTATAGTCCGGGTGTACGATACGGCCGATATAAGGTCCAGAGGAAGGACCTTGGGCCTCGAAGATTGGAGTGGTCAGGCGTTGGCCTTAGAAGAAAATTGTTTAATTTAAAGTTTTTAAATGATATAAGACAAGTTCGGCCAAGCTAACCAGCCGTCCCCTTTATCTTTTCTCGAATTTTTGGTGTTTGTTGGTGAAATAAACTTTGTCTTAGACTAAATTAATGTTTTAACTTCAACTTTTTTTATTTAACTACATTATATTACTAAATTATATTAATTACAATGTCATGACAATGGCAAAGTCATATAGGTGTGTGATTATTAATATAAAATTCTAGGATTTCTAAGACACAACATAGTTATTTTGTGCCGTAGAACGCTTAAAAGCGCTTTATGTCGTTTCCGAAAAGTCTTAGATTTGACACAAAGATTTCATATCCGGCGCGGAGATCGAATCCACGACCCCCGAGATTTAATGCGAGCCTTTTACATCTTCACCATATAGGTTGTCTAATATCCGGAACTAGATTCACACTATATGGTATTAAGATCCATATAAAATGAAACCCAGCACCAATATTTAAAAAACGCTTTAAAACAGTTAACTTGTTAGAATACATAACCTATATAGATACAACCTTCAAGACCTCAACATAAAAAAACAAACACGACCGCAGGTGCGAGTTTATGAAAACACCCCTTTATAAAAGAATATTTTCCCGAATTAATAAGTAACCCTTCGCATAATAGATTCAAAGTGGGCCCTATTTTATTAACCTTCTGTTTATTTTTCAGTCTACTAAAAGCGATTTTCCTGCTCTTCTGAACCAAGAGTTTAAATGAGATTTAGATATTTATATAACATGAAATTTTTAATAAGCGTATTTTGTATTAGGTACATTATTAACATAAACATATTTTATCTATACTATCTATACTAATATTATAAAGAGGAAAACTTTGTTTGTTTGTTTGTTTGTTTGTTTGTTTGGTTGTAATGAATAGGCTCAAAAGTACTGGACCGATTCCAAAAATTCTTTCACTATTCGTAAGCTACATTATCCACGAGTAACATAGGCTAAATTTTATTTTGGAAAAAAATAGGGTTCCGTAAGATATTTGGCTTTTTCGGACACAAGGTGTAAAAAATCAACCAGAAAAGTTACTTATTTTGCGTACGCTGCCTAAACTATAAAAGATAGAACCATAAAATGTTCTAATTAATTGTACATCTTATAAATATCAACAAAAAAGTCCACGACACACTATACCTATCTATGTCGAGTGAGGCACAACAACCATTTTCTTATTTAGAAATCCTGAATTTTTTTTGGACTACATTTAAACGCGTTTATTTTACTCATGCTATTAATCCTTATCAAAATAAATTAGTTCATCACTAAGAACAGTTTATGTAGATAATATTTGGTCCTTGAATGATTAAAATTGGACGTTTGGTTTTAAAGATATGGCGAAATTAAAATATTACGATTTCTGATAAATCCATGGACACCGTCACTAACATCGAGGACGCAGTGCACTACCCCCAGAAATTTTTAAATTCTCTGAACCCCGCTGGGCTACCGCCTCATGAACTGTCGTTAAAAGTTGGCATGGCACGCCGATAATGCTTCTCAGAAATTTAAGCCCCCCCAACATAGCATGAGACTTCTTATAAAGAAGCTAGAAGATAATTTAATAGTAGCGAAGATTATCACCGGCCCTGCAGCTGGTGAATTAGCTCATATACCAAGAATACCCATGATCCCTACTGATTTGCCTATACCCTTCAAAAGGCTCCAATTTCCAGTAAAATTTCTTTCGCACTAACGATAAACAAATCCCAGGGCCAAACATTCAAATTAGTAGGAATTGATTTACGCAAAGAATATTTTACGCATGGGTAACTTTACGTTGCCATATCACGGGTCGGGGCTCCCGACCATCAGTACCTATATTTTGTTACCTGAAAATAATTTTACGTCAAATGTTGTTTATAGAGAAGCTCTACAATAATCGCTTTAGTTATCTATCCTAAAACAACGGGTTGCACTCCGGGACTGTCGGCAGAACTGAAAACTTAGTATTAATTACATTTAAATATTTTCATCATTAACAACTTTAACATCCACAGAAAGACAATCTGAGCAGCCTGCGGATAATGACTGCGTCGTCGATGTTTGTGTCGGTGTCTATGAATTGACCTGGGAATCATTTTGCTGACCGTGTCTTTCCTGGGTAGGCTTTTTGCAGCGGTAACCGACATCCGCACGGAGCCGCGGGCGACCGCTATCACTACATCACTACATATTATAAAACAAATTCCCCGGCCGCGTCTGTCTGGCTGTCTGTCTGTTCGCGATAAACTCAAAAACTACTACATGGATTTTCATGCGGTTGTTACCAATCTATAGAACTTTTCTTCCGGAAGGTTTACGTATATGATTTGTTTAGTTTATGTGTACATTTGACTAATATATATTGATTTGGGAGCTTTCATCGAAAACGCTGCCTAAACCCTATGAGATATAACAAAACAATGTATGGCGGAAATATTCTTCCCTTTTAGATCTACAAAAAAGTCTGCATAGCATATGTCTATCTTTCAAGGTGAACTTGCTATATCCATTTTATCTTTTAGAAAAATGATCATTTCTAATGCGGTAATTGTAAAGCTAATCAGACGGATTCAGTATTTATCCTTATCATTTTAAATGAGTTAATATTCTTAAGCATTTCATGCAGATTATTTTACCCCTACACAATATACTTTAAATGAATAACTTAGAAGTTATCGCAAAATAACAGCGAGTGTTTTTGCAGCGCAGCGAGTGAGGTAGGCCGAATGCGATTATGCGCGCTCGATCCTTAAGAATTATAAGGCAAATTTTTGGTTTGTGTTCGTTGTAACTATGAGGGATGTCTATCCATCATAGTTACAGTTGTTAGTCCTGAAGAGTATAGGTAGGTATTTCATACGATAAAAGTATACCCACCTACTTATTTCACAGAGTTTTAGTAGGTACCCATATTAAATTGTTTCTGTTTGTTTTGACCAAATTTCGCCCGTTTGTTAAAGGTTTAAAGACATTCCGTAGTATAAGTATCAGTATTGTACCTGTGCGAAGCCGGGGCGGGTCGCTAGTTAATAACATAAAGGTATTACATTAGTAACATGATAAGAAGCAAAACGTCGGATGTGCCATTATACGTCATAATCATTCGTCGTATGTGCCTTTATCGTAAATTGGCACTTACGACCAAGTACTTCTGAAGTATAATTGCACATCTCTTCTTACGCTTTTGTGTTCTAGAAATGTAATCGCATTAGTAAATTTATCAAGTACAACAGATCAAATCAATGTATATCTATCAAATAAAAATAATAACTAAATATGTTTCTAAATGAAAAACACACGAAATTTTTGGCTAGTTTGACGTAGTTTAAATATAATTTTGGCAGATTATTTTCTCGTGTATGAACTTAGTCTTCGTCACTTATTTTAACGGACATTACGTCTACTGCTGAACATAGGCCTCCTCTTAGCAGACCTTGGCAAGCCAGGGTAATTCGGAACACCACGCCTTTCAGACGAATTGCTGATCGCAATAACAGTCAGTACAGTAACAGACAGTAAGTATCCTTGAGCTGATAGATGTTGCTGCCCATCCATCAGTTGTATGTCCCTTAGTCGCCTCTTACGACACCCATGGGAAGACATGGGGTGGTCTATTCGAAGCCGGAAACCACACGGCGGTAGTGGTATTCTTTTGTATTTAGTAGGTATTACCTGAATTGTTACAACTATAAATAAAAAAATTAATATAAACCTGTTATAGAAAATACCTTTTGTAGAATTCACACAGAAAGATAGATTTTTATTTATTTTTGTACTCACAAGATACAAAAAAAAAAGAAACAACAAAAAGACAAGTATGTACAAAGGTACTAGTTATTTCTAAAGAAATCTCTTTCAGTAGACCTGCGGAGGAGAAGTCGAAAGATAGAAGAATTTAGAAGTGTGTAGGTAGATATCCATACATACATACAATAACTAAACATATACATAAATACATATATATAAAATAAGTTTAAACTACATACTAAATATAAATACATACTTACACGTACATTATGATGATAGATGTTGTTATTAACCTACCTATAATAGCATATTTTTACAACAAAATAACAGTAGGTACAACTAATACACTTCGGAACAACATAATTCTAACAAAACAATAAGTATATAAGTACGTAGAGTAGCCGCATTCATTTGAATAATTTCCCGCGTATTTTCTCCAGTAAATCCATCATTTCCGAAATGTTTTATCGCAGATGGCGCTGCTCCCTGTTGAGGTGGAATTTATGCTGAAATTCTCGTTTAGGAATTAAACAATGTTATATTTAAGTAAAAGAAGAGAGAAATATTTGCGAAATTTTAAGACTTGGCCGTTAAAGTAATGTTAATCAATGTACTTAATTGTCTGTAAGTAGTTTCTTGCGAATTTCTAAAAGTTGTATGACAGGGTACACAAACTTGCTTCATCGTCACAAAAAAAAAGCTAAGCGTTTACAAAAAGACAAAGAAAGGTTAACAAATCTTCTCTAGATTTTTCCATTAATTAAATCTCTTTTTTGGCATTTAATTTTTTTTATTCATTACTACATATTTTGATATACAAAATTGGTATCCCGTTTTTACGAGTTCATTTATCATTTAGTAATAGATCTTAATCTATCCTTTTCTAAAGGTCCTAGAATTATGTTTGGCCAGTTAAAAATTGTATTTGTAGATCCATGACCAATTTTTAAGAACATTTTAAAGATTTTTGAAACACACTGGAGTTGCTTATGTATCGCGAGAATTTTACCAATACTTGTAACAGACGCGTCAATTCAGAAAATATTGGTAATAATTCTAATAGTCACCATGATTTTAATAAATATCTACTCGTCATAAAATCGACCTATGTAATAAGTACTTTTTCAAAATCATTAAAAATTACAGATGAAAATTACTTCGAACCTTTGTGGATGCCCATTGTTCTAATGGGCACCCACACAGGTTTCCATCAAGGAGATGACAAAATGAGCCTTGCAATACGAGAGCCTTGCCTGATATGTACTATCAGGCAAGGCTCTCGTATTGTAAAAACTTTTTTTGGAAAAAACAAATATTTATTTTAAAAATTGCATATTACGTTTCGATGTTAATACCGATCCTACTTATCATTAGAAACGACTAAAAATCACGGTGAATAATAATCATTATAGCGGTAATCAGCGAAAAGTCAGATAGTGGCGTTATTCTTTTCTGTTAATTTCGACACAATATTTTCCTGGACCATCAATCACTTTCCCGCGAAACCGCCAGCTTGGAGGGATGTAATCAATTTCAGGGGAAAACTTGGTTATAAGTACACCTTATCTTGTGTTGAGGCCTCTTATCTTGAGGGTAAATAAGAATATTATTATGATATACAGGAGAATGCCTGTAAGTAGCTGTCCGTATAGTATATGGCGACGGAATTATCAATTTTCTCCTAAAGTCAGATAGGGTTCTGAGTTTGAATTTTGACGTAATATTTATGCAAGGCAAACGGAAACTATTTTACTATCTAAATATTCTTAGATGATCAAACTTACTAACTGTCTAAAAGTCGGTGAAAATACAGTCAACAAAAGAGACAGATTAACACTCTCAGTATCAAATAATGTAAATTAAAATGTTTATGTCACGTCAGCCGGTAATTCTTAAAGGGTGAAGAGCTTGCTGCTAGCTGTGTACAAAAACACATAATAGTAAACTCTTCACATAAACGTGTACATATACCTAAATTTAATGTATTAAGCTATCATTTTTATTGACTGTATGTACCTAATGTTGTCGGCCCTACGCCTAATCTGCCACCGGTTGTTATCAAAGTACAGCGCACATTAATCAAGAGAATTTTATTATTTTATTATAATTAAAATTCGCAGTTAATCAGCAAAGTTATGCAATATACCGATCTCAGTGCCGCTGAAAGGCAAATCGATTGAAGTTAAATCTTTTAATAATGACTGGCTCCCTAAGTATTCTCTACAACTAGTAGACCACAAAATATTAAGCACAGGTTTGTCGTAAAACAAAACGTCGGTAAGGGACCTCTTCCACAAGATCCAAAACATTAGCGACTCATTGTAACATCAGCGACATCTACAAACGTTACCAAAATACTCAGTTAGTCTCCCTATTAATTCACTTCCCCCCAGCATATATTAAATGCTATTTGTTTTTGCTACATTAACATTTTTATGACTAAACTGAGAGGAATCACTTACTCTAAGTGTACCAACTTAGTTGTACTCCTTGTTAAATTAAAATGACTCTTATTGGAGAAAGCTGAACGTTGTTTTTGCATTGGAAATGTTGATGGTGCTTAGTGTTCTTTGACGCTGCTGTTTGTAATGAGTGCTTGGAGAAGTCAAAATAATTGTGTCTCTGTTCAACGTTTGTTTTGATTGTAATGTCTGGTCTTACAACGTTAAGAATCACTTACAGAAGTTTTTATTCAATGACTTACAAAGTATACAATTCCTTGGTCCTTGACTTTTTAATTTAATAACTATTAGTTAGTCATTATTGGTGGTAGCATCTTAGGAAGGTCTACTACCAGCTGTATTGTATCGTGTGACTATCAAGCTATTTTGTTTCCTTTTAATATTAAATCTGTTCAACGTGTTAAAAAACTGATTTATTTTTAATTTACAAAAGTTATATTAGAGAAATATTGAACAATTTTTAAAACGAATTTACCACAATTTGAAAACCCTACAAAAATCATTGATCGCACAACAGTTTTCGAACATATTGAATTCAAATTCCGCTCCGGACAAAAAATCTTTGTTATAAATTTATTTCCGGATATGGTTGGTTGAGGGACTACAGTCCAAACTTCGTAAAGACGTTAAGTTGTGTATTGCTGTACACAATACTGCAGCCACCAACCCGCTTGCCAAGCGTGGTCACTATGGGCCTACTCTCTTCAGAAGAGGGGCATGTTGATGTTGACATGACAAAAGAATAAACCTTCAAACACTATCAACTGCAGGTTATCAGCAATTCTTTTTCCCATAAACGGCAAAAAATGTCAAATAACATTTTAATTTACCTCGCAATATAATGCAGTAATACCACTAAATCAAAGTCAGACTCAACTTTTCCCAACACAAACACCTTGAAGATTTACTCGAGTTATAAAATGTAGGTCTTAACGAACGGTTCAAAGCCCCAACTAAATTCAGCGAAGCATATTTGAGTCTGGGGGGGTCTTTCCAACTTAATTCAGCCCGTCGCGACCGCAAAGAAAACTTCGCTTCAAAATTAATATTTCTTTCATTAAAATGCTGTAATATTTTCGCTTGCTGCATGCATAAGTAATGTCCATGAATAAGTTACGTGTACGTAAAAATTCTGAGACGCCGCACTGATTGGGCGAGCTATCGGTCGTAGCAAGGTGTAAGAAAAGTGAAGCTTGCAAAGCTAATATGGAAAATGTACTTGTTATTTAGAAAAACGTTCATTTCGTTATTTAAATTTACTGAATTGCATTTGGTGTCAGTTTTAATTTGTAAAATAAGTTTTGAAATGTTCAAACAAGATTGGCATTTATAATAATGGTTTTATTCGTATTATCTTTTACGAATATAAAATGAATTTAATTTATTCATATTTTTCTCGACATTTTCTCTTGCCTTATACAAAACTTTAGTTTGAAAACTGAGAAAATAAATTAAGACCACCGACAGGTTTATAACTGCATCTTTGGTAGGTATAATTCAATAATTATTTGCTTTTTTTATATTACTGAGTGAAATAATATGAGAGTGAATAAATCTAAACATAAATTAAAACTATTACTAAGATTTTTTTCAGTGATATCTTTTTGCCAACGACTTTATTAAAACAAATCAGTCACTGATTTGTAAAATTAGCATAACCTCAAAACATCAATACTATCTGAATTCCATCTTTCAATAGCTTAAACTTTACAAAAGGCTTTGTTTGATTTAATTAACATTTCGTTATTTGTCTTTAAATCTTGAGTGGCAAGTTGGACAAAATAAATTAGATTTTTAGCATCGATGATTGTTTGCGCAGGGGGACCGATGTAAATGTAAGGTAATTTGATTTGCTATAACTTTTGATAACGAGTAAAGTAAGCACTCCTGGTATTCTGTTGCACAGATATTAGTTGCCAGCAACTAAGGGATACCTTATGATCACCATATGGGAACAGGTATCTCTATTTATGATGGTTATTCTATATGAAATTTTGTTTTTATTTTATGACAAGGAATTGGACACAAGAGCGACGATGAAGATGAATCAAAGATGCGAGCGAGATGGTAGACCACATACAGCCGCGAGTCCATTCTAGTTTTGGTAAATAATATTTAGTAACTAAAACGAAGTTACACTGGAAGTCATCAGAATAATACAAGTTTTTATATACTAATACGGCTATAAAGGTGACGGATTTGCTTATTTGACGAGACCAATTTTGACGAGACCTTCACTGATAGAGAGCTAATTTCGTAATGTTATAAAGGGTACTCTTTACTTTGTCTCTCTATCTGTTTGTCCGTGTATTCCGCCTAATCGTCAAAACGGCAGTACCGATTAACTTTTTATAGAAAGACAATATTATTAGGAGGCATTTTCTTAATTTACGCACACGAGGCCGCATGCAGCAGCTCGTTTAACATATATGTTGGTATTTTAGGTTAGTACTGATGGTATACCATACCTGTAAATTCGTCAAATATCGTACCTACAATAAGCGGATTTTCAATAAATTTTCCCCCACACGTGGCAAAGAAAAGCAAATGAAATAAGCTTTCCACTCACAAGTGCATAATAAATAATAAAATTTACGTTATCTGGTATCATTAAGCTATCTGTTGGGGGTTGAGCAGGGATGCTCGTTGTATAACATTTGCATACAGGAGGGGGGCGGCGAAAACAAAGCGCTTTTCCACCTTTCATTTAAAGAATTGGTTGTAGATATTACTGAGATCATCAAATAGAATAAAATTATATTCTCCTGTAGAGTAAACAATTAAGCATGTTATTTACCAAATTTATGATAACTTGTGTAAACGTGACGTGGCTCAATTGTATCGATCCCCGTGCCGCCGGCTAGAAATCTTTGTGTAAAATCTAACATTTCTTTCCAGATCTGATTGGTCCTCATTATTATAACATAATATATGATAATTGTATATCATGGGAACGAAGCAGCATTTTCCTGTATCTTACAACTTAATTACAATTACGATCACCAACTTGCCTGCTGAGCGTGGGGACTTGACAGGCTTGAAATCGCCATCCCAATCCCAGTGGAAGTTATATGAGCTGATGACTGCGTGTAAACGTTGATGACTTAAACTTATTGAATACAAAAATATATATTAAATGTGGGCTTACAAAGAAAATTTAAGTAAATAAATAAATATTTGTAACAAAAGTTAAATACAATAAAATCAAATTTAAATTCAACAAAATGCACATACCTTCTACTGTTTAAAATGAACTCTAATACAGTTCAACTACACAGCTTTGTACATATTTGAAAAATAAATGGTCCTTGTTACAAAAGATTCTTAACCAAAGGAAGCAAGTTCGAAAGCATCTGCGAAACTCAGTTTCAGTTCATTTAGCCAACAAAATGTATATAAAAAGTTAAGGCACTTCCCTCTTCAACTGTTCTTAAGACTTACTTTGAATAAAGATAGCTATTACAGCTGCGATTTTGCATTTTCAGTCAATTTTATGTAGGCACTTAGAAGATAGTGCAGAGTGGTTTTAAATATTCAAGGGGTAATGAGACCAAATACTAATAAAACTAATTAATTATTTGGTACGCGACGCATTTTTTGATACTATAATAATATGTCAAATTGTAACACATACTTAGGTGTCATTATATGAAAAATTTATATACACTTCTTCTCTTCAACAACCAGCTTTCGTCCACTGCTGAACAAAGGCCTCCACCATAAAGACTCTAGCAAGCCAGGGCCGTTGAGGGAAATTTTCTTAATAAGCATGCATGACTGGCAGATTGGTGATAGCTGTAAGTTAGTAAGTAGCTAGCCTTGGTATAAGTCATGTTGCCTAGCCTAGCTACTCAATTTTTAATCTTAGACAGCTAAGGGCTGATTTTTTGATCAAACGTTTATACAAAATCTACAAAATTTCAAACTATTTCATATTTTTTATCTTACGGTTGAATAACTACCCCTTACAATATTAACACATTTTTAATCGCAACGATTTTCTAGTCGTGCATGCGGAGCGAGCTTTAAAAACATTTTTTCTGAATAATGCGAGTGTTATGGCTCAAAATATGCTTCATTTGGCGCGAGGCAACTTTTGTAAAGTGCGTAAGGAAATCATATTCATATTTTTTACGCTTCAACTGTTGGCGACGCGGAATTTGAATAAAATATGGCGGTATTTTTTTTCTTTCGTTAGATTACTTTGGTGTAGTCTGAATGTTGAGAGCTCTCGTGTCGTTTGAGTCAAGACTGAGGGTAAAATAATACATTCAGAGAGCTCACAAGTATCGAAACAAAGTGTTTGTGAAATGAGACGGTTACATTAAAATTCAAATTTGAAAGTTGGGAAAATCGAGTCAAAATTTTCGATGGTGTTAGTCGTCTTGATTTTATTTTGTCAATTAAAATTTGGGGTTGATAATAATTTAAAAATGTATGTGCTCACGGGCATAATCACGCTTCTTTCCTTAAATTGCTATTTTTTTAAATATTTATTACAAACATTCATCCTCATCTCCACGTAATTATACGTTGGTCGATGTTCGGTGGAAGACTTTCCCCGAGGGGGTATTAGCTTACATAAGGAAGCGGAAAATTTTGTAAAACTAGCGATTTATATCTCAATACAGTCTTCTTTTAGCTCGATACACTTGATTCAGCGATGTTCCAACTTCTATAACCTTTCCGAAAAATACGTATTCTGGAGGTGTGCAAACAGCAAAAAGAATTCGCGATTCGGCGTCGAATTTTGTCTTGCCTAGTCTTTATAAAAAACTACTAAAATATTGTGAGTTATAGTTGTTGTTAGATTAGTTTTCCTTACTTCCTTCATTTACAGACATTGATCTTGTCAATGTGCACGCTGACTCACTTGAGAGTTTTGGAAATATTATGTATATAAACATGAAAGTAGGTGTTTAATTCAATCTTAATAAAAATTGAAAGCAACATTTTTGAGTAAAATGTGGCTTTCTAATGTTAAAAGAACTTTGCCAATTATGTAGATAAGTATAATAGGCTTTTTTTGGAAAAACAATATCGAAAGCAATTATTTCTATAAAATGGTTTGAAATTTAGCTAAGCATTATATAGCAAAACACCAACAATCCTTCCACACTTTGTAATTTAAACGCAATAAATTACACAAACTTTGTTCATAAAGGTTCTCGCATAAACAGATTTCCCAAAAAGCGTCCACGAAATTAAGTTTGGAAACCATTTAAGTCTGACCAAAAATCACGTTACGAAGTTGTGGCGGTTTTAAATCTTCGCATACATAATACGAGGCCCCGTTAGGTGTGAATAAGGACTAAAACAAATCATTATTCAAATCCCCTGAATAATGTTTTCAGGAATCGAGACAGAGTTCCGTGCGTCGTTTTTGAATTTTAATACGGACCTCTAACAAGTTTCCAGTCAAAGGAGATCGGCAGAACTCGAGGTGCTATGTACTGTGACGTAGAGCGGACATTTATGATATTCTTATAAGACTTACAGTAAAAGTTAAAATGAATTTGGAGGTAAAATAGAATAAAAATCCAACAATTCATTATTTTAGAAAGTAAATAATTATTCATTTCGTCATGAAATAAAACGTGCATTATTTCCGTAATTTCAAGTTTTGCGTTACATACAATAAGAAGACAATATTTTTGGCTTTGAGGCTTCAATTCTCATATTTTCTTCATTTTTATTATAATGTAACGAAAAATTTCAACAATCAGGTTTCTAGCAGAGAAGTTGAGAAGGACCCTTCATGCTCAGAAATCTTCGAAGGAAAATATCCTTTAAAATTATATTACACAGGAGCATACTATAGCTTTACATTTTTCTTTTAAACCTGAGCTGAATAAATTAACATTCTTTTTCTACTATCTAATGAAAATCACTCTCAATCTACATACAGTTAAATTTTTCGTCACAAATTTTCCCTTCCAATGTAATGTCCAAACGCCTCGCCAGTAATAGACCGCTGAGTGTCGCCGGCCGATCAAAGGCAGTGATCAAAGGACGCCAGTGTCCGACAGAGGAGGTAATTAGCACCTTCAGCACGCGCCGCAACCCGAGGATAAGGTTTAACATAAAGGTGGAGAGCTGATTACACTGATTTACTACTAGATCCTAATCAATCCATTACAGAGGGACATTCAAAGAAAACACTTTAAGCTGTTGATCCCACTTCTCATAAAATCTATGAATACTAGCTGCGCGAATGAGCTGGATTACTATTTTGTAGCCTATATAGTAGTCCAGCTCATAAACAATCCACATGCAAACTTTCAGCCGAATCCATTCAGCAGTTTTTACGTGAAACAATTAACAAACATACATCAATACATTACATTATAATATAATACATTCTTACAAACTTTATAATATTAGTAGGGGATATATACCAGGGAACAGTTAACACCCTATACCCTATACATCACCAGCCCATAAAGAAGGAAGGCTTTTGTGATAATCACCATGATTCTGACGGATTGGTATTGGTATAGTATTATGTAATAACATACTCAGGGAAACGCCGGCTCCGCCCGTTCCCTATTATTCGCTTGTATTAGATTATGTGTTTTCCGAGGCACGGAGGATAGTCCCTTAAACAACCAGACCCGGAAAGAAATCGGATGGAATCAAACCCATGAATTGAAGAGAAATTTATGCCGTCTAATCTATCTATATACATCTCTTTATTACTACACACTTAAAGGATACCACTGTATCCTTATAATTATTTCTGTCTATTGTAGATATATGAAGAAAACCATATTGTAGTTTTTGAGTTTGCCTCGTTCTGACACTGTGGAGAGTAAATACTAGATGTTCAGTAATATTGACGATATAAATCATTGATGGCATGTTGAAATGAGTATTAGCATAATTTAATTCGGTTTATTTGTGTTCCGAATTGGTTCAGTGTAGTTTCAGTTTTATGTCAAAGAATAATACCTATTCCTACGAAAGAAGTTGTGAGGATTCATAGACCCTCAACATGACAACTTATGCATTCATAATAATGGCATTATTTTTATGTTTAGGTTTGGAATTATATGACTATCAAATACTTAGGTACTTGACATTTTGCTGTATTTGAAGTCAAATGACGGTGTGCTAGTAATATTGACAAACAGTTTCATCATAACATTTTCATCAAACTGTACAACTTTTTCAAATAGATGAAACAGGAAGTGTGTACAGAAGCACTTTTCTGTACGCCGGAGAGAGATCAAAGGTTAATTTGAATAGTCCGGGATAAGCTCATTTGGTTTTCTAATACTTTGGTGTCTTTATGTCACGGAAGAGAAATTGTATACTTTTTCCTACTTTAGATTTATTACACAAAAATAAAACAGCATTGTCATCTAGTCAACATATGCATAAGCAGCATTATGTCTGTCATTGTGTAAATATAGGATAAATTTACACGTTTTATGAATAGTCGTGTCCCAATGTCCTGTCTTAGTAATAATATATATATTCGCAATAAGTCAACAACTTTTCATACGAATACACTCCCATTCACAACATTCGTATCTATTTGAATAGATGATCTCACTTAATTTGCGGCCACTGTAGCAAGACTTTGATGGTTTGATATAATAACACGTCGATTTAATGACTGGCCAATAGTCCAGGGGGATCTGATCCCGAGGGTTATTATGTGCAATCTAAGATGGCGCCTCGATCGCCGGTCACTCGGTCATTACTGCCCTCGCATCTATGAAATATTTATGACGACTGCCATAATAACGCGGGCGACGATATCATTATACTTTGTGATGGGGGTGTCGGGCGGGGCGGAATTTCTGAACGCTTCTTACCATTGCAAAGTTGGTAACGCGGGAGCTTCAGAACGCACCGTGATCCACCGAACAACTTTAAACATTTTCTACGGAGGTGAATTTAAATTTTCGCGTACTCCGAGTTCGGAAACGTCTGACTCTGAGCCGTTCGAATGTGGCTTCGGTTCGACATTCAAATTTGCACGTAAATATATCAGATCGCTATGCCAGCGGTGTGCGCAGACGCGGCGGCCCCGGATCGCCCATATTAACTTGTTAATTAGGTCCATAATACGACTTGCAGATGAGCTACAGAGTTGTGAAGTTGAATACATAAAAAGCCCTTTTTCAGCGATCGCATGCATTGTCGGTGGTGTGTGCCGCGGCGGTGGCCGGTCTCGCCGGGGGAGGCGAGCCTATAACATATTTCGTACGTCCCACCAGCCACCAGAAGTTTGCCTGTTCATAAATAAACGCGAACGGTATTCAACAGCCCTTGGTGCTGTATGCATAACGAATTTGAAGGAGGCAAACTTGGAGGCTCTGCTGACTGGGATGGAGTATAAAATTCAGTAACAACATGGTGGAGGTTTTCATTCGACGATCCGCTGTCGGGGAAGGCATAGCTCCGTCATCGTAATTAGTGGACTTGACAGTTAATTACATGTGTGAGATGACCTCTGTGGCGGTACAGGCGGCGGAGTGCCTCGCGGCAGTGCGTCGACAAAGTTGGACGAAGTGTTCTAAGTGTTATGCTAATTAGTAGTGAGGTGCGATGGATGTTGTTGCATTGTGGAGTGCACCGGCGCAACTTCCCGCGCTTTTCCCGTCCGCCATCTTGGAGATGCTGTCAGTCGTGTGAGTACTAAGCCACCGCCAGGCGGCGTACGTGTCGCATTGTGTATCAAAATAATATGGCTGCCTTGCCTCAATGCTTTGAATATTTTTGCATCGAGTCTACAAATTATATAGTATTCTTTATCGAATGTTTAGAATCGTTTTCTGGCAGTATTTGAGTTGGTGACTGATTACGATGATTATAAAGGATGATATGGATAGTTGGAACTAAGACATTTTATATATTTACCTTTATTATAGGTACCTACGTAAATAATTCTGAGTGTTTAAACACATTTTCTTGATGGTATGACTAGGTCGTTGTTACATATAACAAAAAAAATAAACATGAATTAAAACAAAGTAAAGAGATTTTAATTTTAGAATGACAGATTAAAAAGAAAGAAAGAGGTTAAATACATTTGCCGTTCTGTGCTGAATTTCTAATCGAGTTGGGATTCTATTTACGTATGTAATCGTGTAAATCGTCTTTACTTAGGTACCTATTAACTGCAGGTTATTAGGTACCTACGTATAAGACTAATGGTTATTGTTATTAACATTACAGAAGACATATTGTTTAGGTATAATAGTTATTTGTAATGATATCATCGTATTTATTGTTCATGTGGATAAATGTGGGTCGAATTTTTTTTTGTCTTAGAGTACACTAAGTTTAGCTTGCAACTTCGTTCGCGTAAATATCAATTCCTCCATACAAACTTTCGATCGGAAACTCCGTTTAGTAGTAGATGTACTGAGATTTTTAGATGGATTGCGCTGAAATTTGGCACGTAGATAGTTATTATGGCGTTTATAATTAGCTATTATTGCGTTTATAATTAACTTATTGATGTGATATGAATCAGCAACGGTTGCCTTTTTACTAGTACCTACTATCACGCCCGTCTTTCGCCTATTAGCGGTCCTGGGCACGTAATCCCTATGACCATAGCAAATTAGAATATTTTTTAGAAAGAACGCAGATATGAAAAGTTTAAGCTTTATTTTTACTTCTTTACGGTGACATTAGATATTATGAGTAGATAACATAACGTAATCCACACTAAGCATCTACGATTAGTCCTTAGAGTGGCTATCGGTTATCGTTTGGAGTAGGGACTAGGGGGCCCTAAACCATCGCGGGGCCCTGGGCTCGTGCCCAGTGTGCCCAGTGGGGCCTACCTACTATACTCAGTTTCCTAGCTAAGATATTTTGATTTCCTAATGACATGTGATACTTTTACTTGTCATATTTTATTTTCTTCCTACTAACGCATTTAATGGTTGCTGCAAATAACAGGCAACCTCTGCGGCGTAGCGGTATAAGTCTCGCTTTTAGCCGCGGAGATCGTGGGTTTAACCCCTGTGCCGGACAAAAAATCTTTTTGTAAATACTAAGATTTCAGAACAGAAAAAGTACAAATTATATGTAATACCTAGAATAAGCTTGTCAAGGAGGTTGTGAGGAAAAATAAAGAATTTATTTGTATTATTATTTATTTTCCTTGAGACTACCCTCCGTGCCTACTATACTACGTTAAGCCGTTGGTGTTTGGTGGAAACGAGCAGCAGCGTTTCCTTGTGTGTAAACAACACTGCGGTCACCTATCCGCTATCCACCAGTTAAGTGTGGTGACTATTCCCTCTGTCAGGAGGAGGCTACGAATGCTTAATATGCTGATAATGATGATGATAAAAAATAACAACTAAAATATACCTAATCATAAACCAATTCCATGTCCCAATGCATTAAAAAAAATCCATCCGCGAGTCCTAAAGCTAACACCTCTCGTGTCTGCGTCGAGGTGTTAACACAAATATGACGTCACAACGCTGACACGTCATTTTCCGCACTACTGCATCCACAGAATTTGGATATGTCACCCGCAAATACAGGGTTATGTTTCAACCAATTTATTTTGCCATCCTACTTTTGGTTATAAACTCTATAATAAGGTAATAAAGTTGGTTTTTGAATGGGTTTTCGTTTGTAAGGTGAATGAATAAGTTTGTTTAGCTAGATGTCAGGTCATGACATTGTCCAATCTGTGTGATGCACGCATGTTAGGTTTGTATTGAAAGCTTCATAATAGTTGTGCGGGAATATTATTTAAATCATGTTCCGCGTTCCATTTTTGGATGGAAGTTTTTCTGTTTGTCGAAGCTATGGACTTTATTCGTATTTCGAATGCTTGGTTTCTATTCGTAAATTTAAAACGGCAGTTGATAATTTAACTAAAACTTTATAATAGCTAGGTATGTGCCCCGAATCGGACTACTACTTTGCTCCAGTGAGCCGTAACTATTCCCGTGCTAAATTTAATCGAAATCGGTTTTGTAGTTTTTGCGTTAAAGAGTAACACACATCTATCCATACACACAAACACACATACACACATACTCACAAACGTTTACGTTTATAATATTCTTAAGCGAGGATATAATTCTGTATTTGGCGTTGCATGCTTACCTTAGGTTATTACTTAATAAATAGTGTAAATAAAAAATATATAAATTCATTACCTTAAATTATAACTTTTACTTCATTTTTTGTAATACCTAAAAAACATGTTCCCGCCGCGCCGCCACGTCACAATAGGTAATTAAAACGTTCTTTTTACGAAAAATATGCTACAAAATGTAATAATACTGCAAATATATTAATAATATGGCGAACTATTTTCCCCATAACTAGTTAGGAACTAACGAGTGACATAATAAGTCATTTCGCTTTTTACGAGCTCACAACGTGTTTGTAAAATGGCGTCGGTCACGGCAACTGCAATTTACGGAAAAATAAGTAACGTAATATTTTATTGCTGGTGAAATGAGTCGTTTTTTTATTATTATGATTAGCGGCACCATTCCTCATGTAGGTCTGGGGTTATTATGGGTTTCGTAGTTTGTTAGAAAAATAATTACAACACCTATTTATACACTGCAATTCTTCGGGTTCCGTACCCGAAGCGTAAAAATGGGACCCTATTACTCAGCCTTTACTGTTTGTCTATCTGTGACCAGGCTGTATGTCAAGAACCGCGATAGCTAGACAGTTGAAATTTTCACTAATTTTGTATTTCTGTTGCCGCTATAACAACAAATAAGTACTAAAAACAAAATAAAAATTTAAGGGGGGCTCCCATACAACAAACTTTTTTACCCCTTTTTGCTCGGTATCAAAAACGGCAACAGATAGGTAGGCGCTTGAAAATGGTACAGAACCCTTCGTGAGTAAGTCCGACTCGCACTTAGCCGGTTTCATTTATTTTGTTGTCACTAATTAGTACTCAGCGAAATGATTTAATCTATACTTACTAATATTATGAAGAGAAAAAGTTTGTATATTTGTATGTTTGTTTCGGATAAACTCAAAAACTACTGAACGTATTTTGATAATTCTTTCACCATTAGAAAGCTACGTTATTCCTGAGTTACATAGGCTATAACAGTCTACCCGTGCAAAGCCGGGCGGGCCGCTAGTATTAAATAATTTCGCTTTAGTTAGTTTAGTGTGTAGGTTCCTATACATTTTTTCCGTAAGAGGCGACTAAGTGACTTAAAGCTGATGGATGGACAGCATCTATCACCTTAATTGGATATTCACCATCTTACTGCGATCACCAATCCTTATGCATTTGGTAAAAAATCTGTCAGATTTCAATTGCAAACTGACACTTCATTTTTTGCATTTGTGCTACATTTTCTCACGCTATACGTAATACAATACAAATCTAAGATGTTCGAGACACGATACAAACTGCAAATCTTCACTATAAGAAATGACAGTTTTCTCACGAGGAAGCTGGAACATGAAACACATTTCACTCAGCAACTGGTAATCATCGATTAAGATCAACACTACTGGAAGCGCTCATCTTGCTGCCTGACCCCTGACCGGCGTAAGCGCACCCAATTTACGAGGTTCACGTAGCTCTGCAGTATTTGTTGAGGTAGGGCTGCTACCAACATGAGTAATGGGATTTATATTTGGTTAGATTGGAGATAAGGATTAACTATTAGTCTTTGCAAAGCTTGCCAGTATTAATAATTATTAACAAGTCATACACCGTGAAAAGGGTTATATATTTGAAAATAGAAAACATGAGAAATTTCTATTTACATCATTTCCATTTTTAAATGTATATGAAATGATGTTAATAGAAATTTCCCATGTTTTCTATTTTCAAATGTATAACCTTTGAAATACAATTAAAAGGTTTAACATTTGAAAATGGAAAACATGTGAAATCATGTTTATCTTACATGTTTTGTGTAAAGAAATTTTAGAGCAATGTTTCCAACTTTTATTAAAAGCCCCCGTGAACTCGTTTAGACACTCTCATTCAATAAATACCTATAATTAAGCTTTTTTAATATTATTGTCAGTGATATTCATAAGAAATGACATCATAATCGTTCAAGCAACGATGTTCATATTAATTGTAAGTGTACCTTACACACTAAAACAAAATTGAATATTTATCCTATATGTCAAATTATTAGTCCAAGAAGTATAATATGGCCAGTCTACCTAATGTAATATCTCAGACTTAACAAGCGAGTATACCTATATATGCCAAATTATCATATAAACTACGCCATTTTGAACAAATTCAACATCAATCTGATTTCATTAGTTAATTTTAATGTAGTTGTATACATATAACTACTCCTTTACCTTTGACCTCTGACTATTAAAGTTGCGGCCATCTCATCATATGTGAATTTTGAGACAAGGTTTTGGATGTTAAAATACAAGTTTATACGAATTTATAGCTGGGTAGATAAGTTGAATACTTACCGAGATACTTACCTTATCTTCACCAAGATGACTTAGTGCGGCACGTTCTCAGAGTACTGGTTTTATTCAACGGGGTAATACTGCCAGCATTCTGGAAACCTTGCCAAGTAAAATAGATTTAGAATATTAGTATTTTCTAAGTTAGTTTTATTTTAAACAAGCTACTTTTAGTTGTATAAATGACTGCTACAAATATTATTTAGTCGCGACACCACGGTGTTGTTAATACTCGTGCTTACATTACATACCCTCTACATCGCGATCTATAGCTTAAATAATCACTAAGAATATCACTGCAAATTATGCCCTTAAAATCGATAAAAAATAATTTCTCAAAATAGAACCATGAGATAAAGAAAACCCTCAATCAATACAGATATTTTCGTGAAAAAAACTTCTCATCTCTCCAAATCGAACCTTCACCTCCAACAATGTAATAACGCAGTAACCCTAACCACAAACCTATGCTCGTGAAGTGGTAATACCAGGTTGATGCCGTCAGCGCCCCAGGCGTCCGGCCGTCGCACGCGCACTCCATTATCCCACGATCATTTAGAGACGGTACAGACTGTTACACCACTGCTTGTATTGGACACGAATTACTAATCTTGATGCCGATTCCAGTCTGCGGATATCCACAAGACTTAAATTTACTATGTCCTGTGAACACGATTATAAAATAACAATTTAAGTAACAGTTCTAATCAAGTAATAAATATTGTAAAGATAGTACTTCTTCTTCTTCTTTTTTATTGAATGGCAATGTGCCGAATGACCACAGTTCTGCCAATGTCAGGCGTGAAATGAAGAAACGTGTCTTAAGTAAAAATGATAGTAGAATATCGCGAATAATATACTATTTGTATAAAGATAGTAATATTAAGCAAGTAATATTGACTAGAACTATTACAGTGAAAGAATTACCAAAGTGACAAGTAAGAATAATTTACGGTTGCAAGATTGTCATATTAACTCTTTATCAGCTCGTATAATGTCCAACATGGACGGCCCTTGAAGGGGATGTTGCACGAGTCACCACGCTTGGCAGATGGGTTGATGACCGCAGTATTATGTACAGCCTATACACAGACTTAACTTTGCTGCCCGTTACCTGGTATACCAATGTCATAGATAATGTTAAGACATTCGGTACCAAAATGGTAATGGAATCAACCAGTCCCTACAAAAAATGTCGAGATCACAGTAGGTAATATGGCAATTAACCTCGTGTTGATAGATGCTACTGCCCATCCATCAGCTGATGTATATCACAATATATCTTCAATATCAGTTTGGAATCAAACATCCTGTACACCAGAAGAAATTCCATTATTTAAAGCGGCCGTAGCCCAATGGCTAGAGCGTCGGACTGGCGATCATGTGGTTGGTTCGGTTTACTAATGTTTGACCAAAAAATTATGACAAATGGTCATTCGACAAACAACGTTTCACGAAATGGTCATTCGACAAACAACGTTTCACGAAATGGTCATTCGACAAACAACGTTTCACCATTTGGCAAACGAGACATTTGACAAAAGTATCATCTTACAAAAACTCGCTTAGCAAATGATCCATTAGCAAACACTACACTTGGTAAATGTAAGTATTTAATTTTCAAATGTCAATTGACCTTTTTTAATTTTACCAAATAATATGTTTCGCAAATTAAGCATTTGTCCAAATGTCATTTAACAAAATGCTATTTCATAAAAAGTACTTCTTTGATTCATCATCATCATGAATCGATCAATCAATAAGCACAGCGCAAAGCGACGCGACTTTAGGGCGTTTCTTCCATTAATAATTAATGGAAGAAACGCCCTAAAGTCGCGTCGCTTTGCGCTGTGCTTATATCAACTTAACCCACTCGTCGCTTCGCTTCTCGCCAACCTAAGCTGTATAGGTATGACCCTTTGCTAGAGATGGGTTGGATTAGTTAAAAATGATACCTAATCCACCTAATCCTAGTATTTTAAAAAAACCTGTTCCATTTACCTAATCCTAATATTTATTCAATATAGCTGGCCTGTTACCAATATTATGTAGGTATCGTATGTGGATTACATAGAAAATATTCAGCATGATCGTTCCTGTTAAGTAATCGGGAAGTTGGCATATGAAAAGTTTATAATATGTTTTCACTCGTACTAATCATAAATTATGGTTGAAATTGAAGTACTTTCGAAATTAACAATTATAACAATTAATATTCTACGTAGATTTTATTAATTATTCCATTCATGGTAGAATTGAGAATTAGTCGAATAGAATATTGTAATTCACTTTTATTTTACTAACTTTGATATCGATACTAAATTAGATATATGTCATATTAGTTACGCCTCTAGCAATGTCAGAGTATTAAAACAAAAAAATAAGGAATGTAAATTTTATTGTACTAGTAACGAATATTTTGTACCATACCTAATCCTCGACGCTTTTGATTAGGTACGGATTCGGATCGAAAAATTCCTAATACACTAACCTATTCTAATATTTATGCCACACGTCTACCCTTTGCCTTATTATTAATAAACGAAACACTTGTCACTTAATACATTTTATCAATATTAGACCAATAGTAGTTTTATCTGATAACTCAGTTGCCAAATGTTCATTGTGTAAAATAATTATTTATAAAATATAAATTTCATTGTTGATCATTTGGAAAAGTGAGTAATTTATATAATGATTAGTAGTAAAATGATCAATCGGCGAAACCAGTCGAAATAAACGAAAAAATGTAGGCATCAACAACAACCTGTACAGGTAGATTGTAGAAATTCGTGAAGTAAGTAGGTCTTGTTTGCTCAGTGCGCGATTACCGGCCGACCCGCCACCGGTCCACGTCACGAAGCGATGATCACGTGTTATTCAGGAAATCTATGTGTTGCTATCTAGTAACCGTCTATATATACTATGTTGTGCTTAAGAAGTAATACTTTATTATTATTGCATGTTCACGTTGGGAGCTTCAAGAATCAATGTAGAAGGATTTAAGAGCAATAATTGGCACTAAACATTAACCTCCGTAGTGTAGCGGTATTTGGCTCGCTTCAAATCTCGGAGGTAGTGGGTTCGATCCTGGATCTGCTGATCCGATGCTGGATGAGAAATATTTGTGTAATTTCTACCCTCCGCGCCTCGGAAAGCACGTTAAGCCCTGACATAGTTGTTATAACATTTTCTTTAACAATCGTATAAAAGGGAACGGGCAGCAACGTTTCCTTGTGTGTTAACATAACTCTGCGGTCACCAACCCGCCTGCTAAGCGTGGTGACTATGACAAAAACCCTCCCTCGGGAGGAGGCCCATGTTCAGCAGTGGACTTAGGAAACTTAGGAATTCAATGTGTTCTTAATGTCCTTTAAGTAGTTTAGTAACTTATTTTTTTAGTTAGGATAGACCTCATCAGACTATCGCATATTTACTGTTGCAAAATTCCGTTGTTTTGATTTGTTTTATGACTACATCAAAGTAGGTACCTAATTAATTAATTCTGACGACTATATTTTTTTTCATTAAAGCTTTTCTTTGGCTCCTATTCATCATCATCAGCCCGTATAACGTCCACAGCTGAACATGGGCCTCCTCCCGGGAGAGGAAATTTGCCATTTTCACCAAGCTTGGCAGGCGGGTTGGTGACTGCAGTATTATATTTATACCACATAAGGAAACGCTACCGCCCGTTCCCTAATATACGATTAATATAGATGATATTATAGCAATCGGGACCAACGGCTTACTTTCTAGCGTGGGGATCGAACCCATGACCTCCAAGATTTTAAAGGGAGCCAATTACCGCTACGCTACGAAAGTTATTCTTGAGGCTCCTATTATCAACTCAAGATTACATAATTATATTTTACTGCGATCACCAATTTGCCTGACTAGCGTGATGATTATGGCTATATCACTCAACGATCCTGGTTTACCAAGGTATGTTATATGAGGATACGCGTAGCAGTGGTATGCCTGTATGTAGTGGTGGCCTCGAGCTATTGTAGTTTTACTAAATTAATACTTTATAGTTCATTTTTAAAAAATGTATTTCACATAATATATATATCATACAAAGAAATACGTATAAGGTACAAACAAAACCCGTTTTGGGCTTCACTGTACTCCGCAGACATATTGTCAATCATATTTTTTATTAAGTGGGTATATTGCAATTGTTTTTGTTTCTCGACGCTCAGGTCGCACAAGCAAACAACGCCTTTTTACACACATTATATGTTTAAAGCGGTCGTAGCCCAATGACTAGGGCGTCGGACTTGTGATTTTGTGGTCGCTGTTTCGATCTCTACCCTTTGTACTACCGACGTGAACCCACTCGTAACACAAGCGTTTTAGCTTAGCACGAGGGATTAACAAGAATACTCAATGATGTTTTGATAATGCAAAATTTGTCCCTAAAGAGTAAAAAGGACAGCATGAAAATTAGCTTGTTTAAAATCGAGACAGACATACGTTCAAGTTTGCCAATTGGCCTAGTTTTGTGGTGCTATTTTTCAAGCCCGGGTGCCGTATCTACCTCTTATTTACTATAACATCATTGAAACTAGTAGACTGCAAAATTCTGCTAGTAATCTTAAAATAAAAAAGTGTATAATATCAGTGGTAATCATATATACAGGACGTTTAATTTTCTAATTGTCAAGTCTATTTATATGATCAGAATGTACATATATTTCGGAATTGTCCAAAAAGGCGGATATCCTAAACAAGGTGGTTTTAACAAAATTACTCGGTATAAAGGAGGAGAAAGGAAAAAAACAATAAATTAATGATCTCGCCAACTCCCCGGGACGGAGGGACCACACAAATGCTAATTTTTCAACAACTAAACATTTTTCGGTACGATTTCCTAAAAGAATTCAATACAAGTGGGGTGCGGATTATGTGTACAGTGGAATTTTATTTCGTTATTCTTCTGGTTGTTTGTTTATCTAATTGTAATACTTTACTACTTTAGCTTACAAAATATGTTAATTTCACAAAAACATGTTCTAGATCTAAAATAAAATTAATCAAAAAATAAAATAGTTCATTAGACTGATGATTTATATATGAATTATTACTTTTTATTGGCGTCAATATTTTTATACTCGTAAAACCGATGAAGAGTTTTTTTGATTGCTTAAACGCGCTAACCTCAGAAACGAGTGGTCAGATTTAAAAAATATTTCAGTGTATGGATATGGATCTATCTAAGATCCATTTATCGAAGAAAGTTATAATATAATTTTATTATCTAGTTCCCGGGAACAGGAGCTACGCGAATGAAACCACGAGCAGGAAGCTAGTATAAATATATTCTAAATTAAATGTAGTAAATAGAGCATTGATGTTCATTACAGACATTATAAGCTTTGTACCTATTTACCAACTTTGTACCTATATAAAACTTGGTTAGTAAAACCTTAATTAAAGAAAACTCGTGTCCACCTTAGTTTGTCCGCGAGCACACTCGACTTCCCGCATCTGGCGCCCACAATTTAAAAACAAAACAAAACAAAAGGTAACTTCAGAACCCAGGAACTTGGGAAGAGGACCATCTCCACCCAGATCCTGTTTTTTGTTTGTGGTACACACATATTTTGTGACTAAGTGCCTATTTTGAATAAAAATGCGACTCCCTTTAACCGTTAAATGTACTGCGCTTAGATTTATGTGTCGAGTAGACGAGATAACGCTCACTGTGTTTAATTCTAAGGGGACAAACAATTGTGGCAATCATTCTAGACCTCACAAGCAATAGGACGGATGTACAGACAGCAGCAGAGATAGGTTTACACATAGTGAAACACATTTTTAATTTATATTTGCACGTTTATGAGAAAAGTTCACAGTTTTGTGTAGTTGTACACAGCTAGCAGAGAATCAAGTTCTTCACCCATAAAGTATTACCCGCTGTCTGTGTGACATAAACATATTTATTTACATTATTTGATACTCACGGTGCAAACCTATCACTTTTTTTGACTTTACTATGATCTCCAGAAGCATTTGGTCAAAAGTGCTAGTTTCTGACGTATAATGGCACATCCGACATTATTCTTCTAAGCTCTAGAATTGCAACAAAGTATATCCAAATATACAGAATATTACTTGCCACAAAGATACATTTTCAGACATTGCTAAGACATTCACAAAATTAACGTATATTTAAAGTTTTAACGTGTGCTTATTTACCAAACTTGAAGGAAATGTCGGTAGAACAAGTATTCGGTATTCTACTTATTAATTAAAATAAGTGCCATTCCACTCAAGCACCATTATGGTGAGAATTAATAACACTTTGTTATTCTATTATTATTGTTTTATTTTTTATGGACATACTACTATTTATTCCAAATCACTACTAGTATGATACAAAGTCGCTTTCCGCTGTCTCTCTGTCCCTATGTATGCTTAGAATTTTAAAACTACGCAACGGATTTTGATGCTGGTTTTTCTGATAGATAGAATGATTCAAGAAGAAGGTTTATATGTATAATTACGGTGGCTACGCCGGTGACACCAGGCGTGAGGAACTAGTTTAGAATAAGATATACAATTAATTTTAGTAAAGTTATTCTCCTAATATCACAAATAATGAGGGGACTAATACAAATATCTATAACTTAAAATAGTCTGGAATATATTACAATCGTATAGAAGTGTATCTAGATACACACTATGTACATGATAGGTGTTCTAAAATCATGAGAATTATAATTTATTAATCGAGTATTCTCTTGTCACCCGCATGAGATAACCGAACTTTATAAAGTCTTTTCGATCGTTGAAAAGGATGCATAAATATATTATTTGATTTCAATATTGATCCACTAGGTACATCCTATAATAATTAATATGAATATATTTATTATGCTTAGAGCAATTAATGACGAACTGACGGACGGACTACTTTGTCTGCAATATCCAACAATTTGCTGCTACCTGTTAGTTACCTATTTTAATTCATAGAATAAGAAAAAATAATGTAACATTGTGATTCTGGCAAGTACAAGTGTAGGTATGTAAATACCTAAATGCTGAATAAATTTAATATCATTAAATTATTATTTCATTATTTCGTTATCTTATTAATTAAAGTGGAGTATTGGCTTTTTAAAGTTCTTTTACATTCTTTTACATTTTGAACAAGCAACGGTATTACTGAGTGACAAAAAATTTGATGAAAATGTTTCTATGGGAATTGGAGCTACGCGATTGATTCAGAGCAGAAGGGAAGGAGGGACATCATTCATTTTCTATAAGTAATTTGAAATTCAATACCTACCGCAAAATAAGTTAAATATCCTAATTTAAACGAAATTTATACCAAAAATATCCATGGAATGACATTCACAAAAAATGTTTTGATCGCATAGTAAATATAATGATTTGTTACAACACTTAGCTTACGTAGCCCAGCGTGAGAAG
This sequence comes from Nycteola revayana, assembly GCA_947037095.2. Classification (NCBI taxonomy): domain Eukaryota; kingdom Metazoa; phylum Arthropoda; class Insecta; order Lepidoptera; family Nolidae; genus Nycteola; species Nycteola revayana. The sequence continues at coordinate 10,798,404 of OX344840.2, forward strand.
TATCGGGTTTGATTACAGCGCCGGGTAAAATATGTGTGTCATGTATCAAAGATTTCTATGGGTACACCACCTAAAGGTTATTACTATATATACTAATATACAGGGTGTCCCAAAAGATTACGTAGCTGGGAAGGGGGGTGATAGGGATGGTCACAAGGGTCACCAGAAAAATATAAAAAATTCCCTCTGGGTGTTTAAAAAAATAAATGGCATTTTTTAAAAGACTAAAAATTTTACACCTTGTGCTAACTGTACCTACAAATATGGCTGTATTTAAAAAAAATGCTGTTATGTAATCTTCAATAACAACAAGGTCATCAACATCAACATCAAAAATAACAAGGTGTAAAATTTTAAGTTTTTAAAAAAATGCCATTTTTTTTTTTAAATACCCAGAGCGGTTTTTTTTTTATTTTTCTAGTGACCATTGTGTCCACCCCTGTCACCCCCTTTCCCAGCTACTTAACCTTTTGGGACACCCTGTATAAAGCTGAAGAGTTTGTTTGTTTGCTTCAACGGCTTACCTCAGGAACAACGGTTCAGATTTGAAAAATTATTTCAGTGTTAAATAGCCCATTTATAGAAGAAGCTATATAACATATGAAGTTTCCACGGTAATGGGAGTTACGCTAGTGAAACCGCGCGCGGAAGCTAGTGATAACTATACTAATGTTATAAAGCTCAAGAATTTGTTTGTTTGCTTGAACGCACAAATCTCAGGAGCTATTGGACCGATTTCAAAAAATCTTTCAGTATTAGATAGCTGATACCCGTTACCAGGTATACTATTGACACAGACAGATAAGGCAAACCACGAAACGTAACGTATTACTATGATTTTGACAAAAATGTTTTCACAACTCAGCGTCTACTATGCATGTAATTTTTTTAAATTGATTCAGTTTATTTAAGTTACTGCTTCTATAATACAGTAACATAGGAATGTTTATAACATACTAATGCTTCACAATAACTGTACAGTACTGAAACCGTTTTTATCGAAGTCATAGTCATATTGTTACGTGATTGGACTCCAGGTTATAATAATTGGGACTATTATCATATAGGCATGTCCGGTGAAATAGCAAAGGCCTCTTTTTAAAATACACGCATCCCTCTGAAAAAAAGGGACTATTATCATCACGCTAAAACCAATAGAAGCGGAGCACAATTGAAGAATACTTTAAAATCGACGTTAGCATAGGTAGTTAAGTAGGTATATTACATAGAAAATCATTCCCATGAAAAATGACCACCCTTCTGATCTGAAGATTATTAAAAAATACTTATTTTACTGATATGTTACTAAACCATTGGCATTGTCCTTATCTAATACTTGGTTCAATATACACTAACGCTGGTCCAACTTCTAAATAACAACCATTCGTACCCACATAACGTCGCTGGCATCTAAACAAACAAACCCATTCTAATACAATTTATTTTATCTTTTTACTTATTTACCTTCATTTAATAAACTACGCTCAAGATTTGGTCCTAGAAGCTCCGCCTTCGGGGCGTGCCGCATACCACGCCCTCTACGCCCAGAAAATCGTTTTTCCAAGAACTTATGTAACATTTCAAAGGGATGAGTATGGGGGTAGGTAAAGGGGGGGGTGGGTGAAACATTTGTCTTTCCAAAGGACTTCAGGATTATTAAATTTACCGAGCCAAAATGGCCGACGATTTATGTACTTTATATAGCTTCTATGTACCCTGATTTAGTGGTTTGGGCAAGGGTATATTTTATTACGAGAAATACGGCGTTAGTTTTATAGCGTGTGGGTAGTCACAGATAAAAGTATTTCGTGTCGTTTAATGACGTAGCTTTTTGTGAAAACATGGCTCATTATTTGTTCTTTAACTAAGATTAGACCATACACGCAAATACATAAAACCTAGTTACTTGTCGACAAGACGAATTGCTAGAACAAGAAAGAGAAAAAAAAACTAAGATTGGACCTCGCCAGTGAAATGAGGTTATCTTACAATCATAAAATAAATAGCAACCTACGTGGCGTAGCGGTATAAAAGTCTTCTTGATTATCAGAAGTCGTAGATTCGATTTCCACCCCAAACATAAATCTTTGTTTACAATCAAAGATTTTCGGGTCTGGTTAGATGAGACGTAAAGCCGTTGGTCCCTATTCTTACAACATCTTTTATCATAGACGATGTTAAAAGAATAGGGACTTTGTATACCAGGTAAAGGGCAGCAACTTATACCTGTATATACTGCATTGCTGCTACGAATACTGCAGTCACCAACTCGCCTGCAAAGCGTGGTGACTTCACAAAAACCTTCGTTCGGGAGGTGGTCTATGTTCATCAGAAGAAGTTATACGGGCTGATGATGAAATGGATTTAAAAAGTATCTACCTACATATATGAAACATATACTTGCTAAATACTTTAAAAAATAATTAATTCCAATTTAAAATCAAATTTTGGACTAAATTCATGTATATTATTGTAATTATTGTTAATCCAAGTCGCAATGTCTCAAACTTATAATTGCCAACAAGGTATTGTTGACTTGTAAATGTCTTAATTGTGATCAAATATTAAATATAAGATCTAATTTTACTATATAAATACTCAGAAATAAATGAATTATGAATACAATGACTGGAACTACAACAGTAGGGTACAGTTAAAACTAAAATATTCAATGAACCTCCAGTAACCTCCAGTCCAGTAACCTCCAAAATAGTAATGTTCATAAACAACAGCTGTTTTGTTTGCATCTTCTATTAAATATATAATAATACTCGTATTATAAAGAGATAGTTTTCGAAGTTATAGGAACTAATGGGCTTCATATATTGAACCGATTCTTTAAAAAAAATTTACCTAAAGAATGCCACATTATTTTTGAATGTCATATGCTTTAAAAAAAATGTTCTTACGGGAATGGGTAGTTGAATTAAAGAAGAAGAATTACTTATTATATAAATATATAATATAAATAGTTATTTGGTTGTTTTTTACGGATCAACGGAAACACCGCGAAGCTTTTTTTAAATATTCACCACTAGAAAGCTACCTTACACAAAATAACATACCTAAACTATATTTGATTAAGAACCTCCTATAGGAACTAAAATTATACAGTTGAAACCACTCGGGAAGGCTAGTTAGTAATTAAATTAGTATTTATAAACAGCAGAAGTGGGTATTTAATAAAATCTTGGAAAAACACCTGCTCAATATGTTTATTACAACCAAGAACGGTGACATTCACTATAATCAGAACTGCATAAATGATTTTGAATTTTCAACTTAATTACATTGTCTTATTATAGACAACAAAATAACTGAAGGTGTTTACCATGTTTTAATGGAGTATGTCCGGAATGAGGATGAAAGAAATAAATTTATTATAAAAGATTCTAATATGGTATGCTCTCACTTCCTTTGTCTGAGGAAGCAAGGTCGCTGTATAATTTAGTAAAATTAGCTATTGTATATTAAGAATCTACTGTATTTTGTATTAGGATTATTATGAGGTTGGTATCTTCACAAAAACAAAAAAACTAAAACCTAATTAATAAATAAGGATAAAAAAATAAAATTAGTTCATTAACAAATCATGAGCCTCCCTTCGAGGAAGGGTTATATCCTACTAATATTATAAAAGCGAAAGTTTGTAACTATGGATGGATGGATGGATGTTTGTTACTCTTTCACGCCAAAACTACTGAACGGAATTGAAATTTAGCACCGAGATAGTTATACGCTAAATTGACATATAGGCTACAAAACATCACGCTCCGACCCACTGGAGCAGGGTAACGCGGGTAAAACCGCGGGGCGCAGCTAGTATTATTATAATTAAATTCCTATCTCACCTCATACAATAAATAAATCAAACCAGTAACTGTGTGGACATTAACTTTCTAGCAACCTTTTTCACGTAGGTATGTTTAACTGAAATGCTTTTGTTTAAAAAATCTATAAATCAAATGTCATTGTGTCCCAACCTGTGTTGATGATATACATTTTGTATCAACATCAGTTACCAAGGAAGCAGTATTTAAGGTCTATACTTAGTTTAAGTACATAGACCTTCCCCTAACACTTACACATACACCGCAAGCTATCACGAGATATTACTTGATAAACCTGTGCATTTCAATGTGTGGAAATAATTATTGGTCAAAAAAATACAGTTGTCCAACAGTTACATCATAGTCGATATCAACTAGCGACTACTGCAATAAGTTAACATGGGTATGAAACTTGCAAGCCTATCAGTTACATTACTTGAATCCTAAAAGTAACTTGAAGCTAGTAGATTAGATAGTAACCCATATATTGCAAGTAATCCACTAAACCATTTGCCTCGTTACAAAAAAAAACTGTTATTTTTAGGCCTCTTTATTTTAAAATTTTATGACGTGCGTTATTTTCCCAAAATTTTTATTTATTTATTGACTCTACACTAGCCAGTTTAGTTTATTCATGTAAACCTATTACAGGTATTTGTAAATAGTCAAAACATATTTTGGTTTATTTATGATTTACTGTGTTAAATTAATAATTTTATTTGATTATTGCTACTTATAATAATAGTTTACTTTAGCCTAAAAGCTGTCAGGTATGAAAATACAATATTATTGTATATCTATGATTAAATTTAAGAAATAAAATATGTTTATTAGTAAAAATAATAAATCGATACAAACAGTTACCTCGTTCTTACTACACGCATCACATATCTGAGTATAAAAACGGTGGTGCGCCAGCGCACCGCGCATTCGGGTGTCGCAGCGGGACGTGAGTAATTAACATTGTCTAATTAATTCTATCATTCCATTCTTCTCGTGATGGCCGCCATTAAGCACACCTCTCACCACGTGGAGCATATTAATTTTACAGATTACTTTTAATTAAGTGATCAGATTTAATTAACTGTTTTTCTTTTGCAATGATTTTGATTTCTTTTTATTTTGTGTCAATTTAACTCTTTGATTTTTATTTTTTTAATGTGTTTTTATAATACTGTCCTTAAATGTGTCTCCATAGTTTATTATTGGAATTATTGGTAAATATGAGTTGTATGTAATAATAATTTTAAATGTATATATTTCTTTGTACAGTGAGCCAGGGTTCCCGCTCAATCCATAACCTGCGACAGAATGGTAAGCCAAAGTTGATATTTTTTTATTTATTCAAAATAACTAAATTAACAAAAATATATTGTTACGTTACGTAGGGACAAATTGTAGTATTTGCAGTGAATTATATTATAATGATTTGTTGCATAATTTATTTGAAACTACCCACAACTTTTTGAATGCTAAGATTTTTCATTACGAAAAGCATGTGATTGTATAAGTCTAATAATTTAAAGCTTTCATTTGAAGTAATGCACCCCGAAGACTGACTGCTTATTCATTTAAATTTCAAACTACTTTACAGTTCTTCTAAAAAAACTTTATAAGTTTAATATTTAACTTAGCAATTGGCAAAGATTCCTCTGTCAAAAAGCTCCCCAAATACCAAGCCTATAAACCTTGTCAAAATATAAATTAATTAAATTCCCATAAGATTACGAATGATGTTAATAAGATTGCTCATGATCATATTGTGTGTTTTGTGCAGGCAGGAGCCTCCTGCCATGTGTCGCAGGGGGGGCGCTCCCGGTGCCGCGGCGCCGGCGTCGCTCGCTCGTACGTCGGACGCCCGCGCTGCTGGCCTGCGCGGTTGTCACGGCTCTGGCAGAGCCGCGAGCAGCGAACGTGCTTAGTACTTAGTTGATAATATATAAAGTGAGTATACATTCTTTGCTTGTCTTTATACTTTTCTCGAACGTTTTACGCACCGCTGCGAGGCATAGGCCTGCTATTTAAAGATTCTGGTTTAATTATCAGCCTGTAAAGCCATAAAGTAGACAAACTGACGCTTATAAAATAACGTAATACACAGTAGTAGGGCAGTACATTAGTAAGCGACTTTGTTTCCGATACATTGTTAAAATAACAGATTGGTTCACCGATACATCTACAAATAGTTTCTAAGCACGTGTTCGTACATAGCCTCAACTACGTAACTCCCGCCCTCGTATTAATAGTTTAATATAATCATAGATATTACTACGCTCGTAGCACATCTACGAACATTAATAATGCTACGTATCTTCTCAAAAGTGTATTATTGCAGTCTTATATTTGTAGTTCGCTTATTGTTTCATGTCATTATATTATTAGATCTAACTAAACATCATCATCATCGGAATGGTGTCTTGTGGTGTTGCGAAACTTTGTTTTTCGGATGGACATTAGGTAGTTAATCACGAGGCTTTTGCTACTTAACCGGTCATAAAGGCGTGCAGAGCTCCAGCCTAAATAAATTGTTGTATCGCGTCACGTCACTCACTCTGTTACGTTAAAAATGGTTTCCACTTTTCAACACCCTAAATGCTGTCGTCTCTGGTTCCCGTGTGAACGTATCTTTCTATTCACTAAAGTGTTCTTAAGTTTATTAGTTCCAAACAAAAATCCAAATGTTTTATCTCTTTATGAAATTGGTAGAAATAATTTCAGTAACTCTTAAAATTTTCTCTTGTTCCAGGTGTTATATGGCTTAAGAAGGTGGTGGTAAAATTAACGTAAGAAAGATTGTTAACATAACATATAGAACTGACAGTCATAACCTCCGTTCCTGTGGTGGCCGATAGGCAAGTCACTAACTCAACACTTTTCCGTTACGATATCTTTTAAGTTCCCTGAGAGTTCCTCTGGGAGTTAGCATTAAGTTCCTGCTACTTCGTGTAAATACAAATAAGTTTAGTTTCCTTTCATAGTCAGCAATGTCCATTTAGTTACAGTATAAACAGATTTTATGTTTTTCTTTTTATTATTTTATTTTGAGAGTGTTGTTTACATTACTTAGATTTAAGACTTAAATAATATATTCATATGTTTTTGTTAACTTTTGATCTGTATCACAAAAAACGTCTTGTTATTTTCGGACTACATTTTAGACATGTTACAGAATTAAATTAGTTGTGATGGATATACAACATTGTTTTTTATTTTTTACTCGAATATGCTGCACCAGATTACACCATGTCTCTGTATCCAGCGATTGACAATGCGCTGCGTTTTAACGAATACATTAAATAATTAGTTCTATATTTGTTCTATCGAAATATGCATAATACCTACGCAATTTGTTCCGTTTTAGTTTTTATAAACAATGACTTCTTCTATATCAGTTAGCCAGCGATGTACTTTTAAATTACGCACTTTAAAAAAACAAAATCTAGATAAGCGATTAGTTCTACATTAACTCTGATTACTTATCTACTTTTTACTTATAAAATTCATTACTTTAAGTTAAAAAAGACAATAGAAAGAAGTAAACCTAGCGATGTATTGCTAAGTAAATGATTTTCTTTCGCTTATAACTGTAGGGTCGTATTGAATATTATATAAAAATATTCAGTACTACCCTCAAATTATTTCGTACGTCCTTAATTTTATTTATCAGCACAAATTTTTAAAAGAACCTCACCTGACCGTAGAATCTACCTACGCTTAGAAAGAAAATTTTGTTTTCCAAAATTTTGTGAACTTTGATATACTACATTACAAATATTAAATGAAAAATATTAATAAAATGTAATTTAAATTGTAAAGGGGACAGAACTGTCACATTATAAGCAAAAGAAATTCATTTACTTAGAAATACATCGCTAAGTTTACTTCTTTGTATTGTCTTTTTTAACTTAAAGTAATGAATTTTATAAGTAAAGAGTTAATGTAGAACTAATTGCCTATCTAGATTTTGTTTTTTTAAAGTGCGTAATTTAAAAGTACATCGCTGGTTAACTGTTATATAAGAAGACATTTTTTATAAAAACTAAAACGGAACAAATTGCGTATTATGCATATTTCGATAGAACAAATATAGAACTAATTATTTAATGTATTCGTTAAAACGCAGGGCATGGTCAATCGCTGGGTACAGAGACATGATTACACCTAAGTAATCAGATTATGATATACTTGACTTGTGAGATGACGTCAGATAGAGAAGTATTATGGAAGGAGACGTGCATCGCCGACCCTAAATAGTAATGGGATAAGGGATGATTACGATTCTATATTTGTATATCTGATTACTTTGTTGTACCTACATCTACAAAGGTATCTGACACAGCACTTAGAAATTTAAAATTATTTGAAAACTTGTCTACCTATGTATGTTTAAACGAAGCAGCTAAAATGCTTAGTCAAAGTCAATATATCTTTGACAAATTATTTTTTTAATAACAGTACGTTCTTATGATACGTTCTCTGTTTTTTTCCTACCGCCATAGTAGTGTTGCCATTGTAATAGGTTTCTGATTAGGGTTTGCATAAATATATATTTTGTCATGTTATTGTTTTCTTGTCACGTAGATTCTCTATAAAAACGTCTATTAAAACGATATATATTTACACAATACATTGAACATTCCTAATTAGTTAATTCCATTTTGAACACCTATGTGATAACACCTAGATGATCAAAGTGGAATAACCTACCCAACCTGTAAAGTTTACGTTTAGCTATACCGCGAATAAAAAATAAAGACTCTTCTAGATAACTTCCACTTTCATGAACTAAAGTTAGTCATATTTTTATGTCTAATTAATTTTAAGTTCAGTTTTGTGTGTTTAAATAAAATAAAAAATAATAGATACGGCATTCTTAGAAATATTTGTTTGTACAGTCAGCACATAATAGAAAGGCTTATGTTTAACCTACCACCAGATAAAGTAACATATAACAGATTAAAATAGTAAATGATCACCAAAATAATAATTAAAACCACATTTTAATGTAAAATGATAACCAAAGTTGTAGCATCTCGCTATCCTATTTAAGCAAAATGACTCCAAATAAATCATTGTTAACCCAATAGTAGTAAAAGATCACCAAAATTAATAAAACAGCATTTTAATGTAGAATTATAACCAAAGTTTTTATATCTTGCTATCTTATTTAAGCAAACTGACTCCATAAAAGTCATTGTTAACCCAAAAATAGTTAATGAGCACCAAATTATTAACCACATTTCATTTTTTTGGCATAATCTTCATATACATAATAATTACGAAGTAGAACCATCGTGTTGTAGGAAGTTCATAGTTAGAATCGTCTTTAAGTATACATTTCATATCGATCAGGAAGTTTACGATTAGAATCATCTAATTGTTATTAGCCCACAATTCGGTTCTGGCCGTTAGCTCGTTGCATGGCCGCAGTTCTCACCTAACCTAACCGATTCACATAGCTAGTACTATTGTAATTTTAGACTTTATTTGTCTGGTGTCAAGTATATATTTTTGGTAAAAGAACTAAGTGGTCGTTATATTTAACCCCTACTAGAAACGGTCTTCTTTGATCACCTAGGTGATTTGTTTCCAAGGAGATAGAGGACATAAATTTAGTCTCCTTGAATCACGTGTGTTTAACTGGGTGATTTGATTCGTAGGTAATTATTAATGAACCTTCCTAATAATGAAGGAAACGTCCATGTCCGACAATCGGTGACCGACTTTCTGTACGAGAAAATATAACATACAGATTGCTATAGTATAACCCACACGTCCTACGAAAAGTCGGTCAAAACTAAAATCGGTGCATCCCGACCGATCCAATTGTCGGTGGTAATGGAACGTCCGAAAATGTATGTGTTAACGCAACTGCTCACTGACAGTCGGCCGCTTGCACTTGCCAGGGCACTTGTCACGAAATCAGTCATAAGAAGCGGAAAAATTGCCCGCTTTTTGGCCCTACAAAAAGTGTGACGTGGGCGGGCACGCTAAGACGTCACGATAAGTCATTGTAACCAAATACTATAGGAACCTATAGTTTTGGAATAAAGTTTAGTAGCGATGAATGATCTAGAATCTACTAGATATATCTAGTAGATTCTTGGCCAATCATTGTTGAGGCATTATTTCAGTTTTATAGTATATGTTAGTGCTTTCTTCGTTATGAACAACTACAAAGTTACATTGTATCATGTTTATAACGATGTCGGTTTGCTTAAATGTCACAATAAAGGTCGTTCATACTCGTTATTAAAATTACAAACAGTAGGAAAACATGACAAGAAATGTTATAAGAAGGTGCCACAAATTAAATGTTTAATTAGCTGATTTTTATAACTACTAGATGTTTCACTAAAAAGCTGCGTTAAACATACCACGGTATATCTATACTAATATAATAAAAAGGAAAAAAAAAATATTGAATAGGCTCGAGGGCTAAGTACCAACTACGAAACCAATTTCAAAAAATCTTTCACAATTAGAAAGATACCTCATCCAGGAGTAACATAAGCTATATTCAATTATGATGTTCCCACGGAGACGGGAGCTACGCGTGTACAACTGCGTGCGAGAAGCTAGACAAAAAGTCATAAGTAATCTGACTCAAGCCCGCAGCATTATTCTATATAATCAACCCGTATAACGTCCACTGCTAAACATGCGCTTCCCTGGAAAGGGACTATAGTCACCACCACTTGGCAGGTGACCTCAGCATTACGTACAGTATACCCATCAAAAACATAAATGTGAAATGAGGGTCAAGTTTAATATTATAATAAATGCCTTGGTTGTTGACTTCAACGACAAAAGAAGTGAGATCTAAATGGGTATCAAGTTCAATGGTCAGTCCTGAAATTTATTTATAACAAAATAAAATTTCATTTCTTCTTATATCTATAATATATCTATAATATATCGCAGCCTAAGGGCTAATTCTCATATATGAATTATTATGTTCGATGGCTAGTTTCTACCAGCAAGCCAAATTTTCGGAATAATAAAATAAGAACCGACAAGTTACAGGTTTAGAACTTGCGAAGGTAATATAATTCATATATGAAAACTATTGCACGTTACTATAGTATACGATTGTTATAGATGATGTTATAACAATCGGAACTAACGGCTTTACTTGCTTACCGAGGCACGGAGGGTAGTACGTTAACCAACCAGAAATGGAAAGAAATCTTTCATTTTACACATAGATATTTTGTCCATATATCTTATAATCTATAAAAATAAAAACAATTGGAATGTTTGTTTGTAATATTAAAATAACCGCTTTTTACTACATGCATTTTATTACAAATATACCAAATATTTACTGAACATATACGTAGGAATGTAAATATATACGGAATGTATATATCATACACCAAAATAACACATTCCGTTCATTTTATTTTTAAAATGAGATTATAATAGTAGTTTAACATAAGTGACCATCTGTGGTGACCATACATTTAAGTTATACCTACCATTTACTAAAGACCTTTATATAATGTTAAAAATATTGTTCTTAATTAAGTACCTATACCAAAAAAATGTACTTAAATGTGTTATGCATTGTAAATGACGTATAACAAGCGCGAATTATTCGTCTACGTTATTAATAAAGTATTTCATTTCATTTCACACGTTTCAATTTTTTTTTGAGGATATGTATTTATACTCTCTCACACTCACTCCACAAATAACCACCTGCCTTCATGTGGGGGGGGAAGAATATTTCTAAACGATATTTAAAACAATTTTGTTGGTTGTATCTGTGAAACGATTGTCGTAAAAGTAAACAATGTTGTTTGAGAGGCACTAATATTGTCGCTAAGTGGCCAGCGCCCGGCTTTGATCCCGGGATATTGACTGCGACCTGCATATTATTAGCGTTGAGCACACGGGGTGACTTTTCAACAACAAACACTTTCGGGACCCATAATTGTGTAGTATTTTTTTTGTTTTGTTCAATACTCTTACAAAATTATAGTAACCATGGTCATGAACAATTTTTTCACATTAAGTTGAGTTCTAACATCTGGTTTATCAAACAACGATCAAAGCAACAACTAACTATAATAACAGCTGCGAACTTCACCTCCGTCAAATGAAATTTAGTTTTTGATAGACGGGCGTGAATAAAAAAAATACCTTTGTTATTATATGCTTAGCTAAAATATAAATCAGGAGTAAACACGAGTGTGGATTCCAGCTCAGAATAGACCACCCCATGAGTATTGTAATGGGCAACTTAGGCTACACGTGATGGTTCAGCGCTAGGTATTGCCTAGCCTATGCTGAGGAGGTGACTTTTTCAGCAAAACATGCAAGGCGTTCATATTGTTCTTTACATTTAACGAAATGTATGCTGTATAATATCTTGTGTGTTTTACTGAATTAAATATATTTCCTTTCTTTCTTTCTGATTGATGGGCAGCAGCATCAATCAGCTCAAGGTTACAAACAATCTTACTGCGATCACCTATCCCCCTGCTGATTATGGCAATATCCTTCGACGCTGACTTACCAAGGTCAGTTTAGAAGAGGCACGTTCAGCTGTGGACTTTATCTGTTGAAGTGAAACACGAGTTTTAACTACTGATCAATTCATTTTGAAGTTGATAATTCTTTTAGAAACCGAGTGTTAGAAAAGAGGAGATTAATGTATGTAGGAGAGGCGAAAGTGGTATATTCAGATCGTAGCATGTGGAACGAAGGTCTCTTTGTCTACCCCTATTGGAAAGAGGCGTGAAAGTATGAATGTATGTATCATCATCATCATTATCCACATCAGCCCGTATACTTATAACGTCCACTGCTGAACATGGGCCTTCGGAGGGAGGGCATTTGCCATAGTCACCACGCTTGGCAGGCGGGTTGGTGACCGCAGTATTATATTGTACCACACAATGAAACGCTACCCGTTCCTTGATATACGATTATTGATGTTATAACAATCGGGACCAACGGCTTAACGTGCTTTCCGAGGCACGGAGGGTAGTCCCTCAACCAACCAGACCCGGAAAGAAATCTAAGAATTAACACAAAGATCCAAGATTTAAAGCAAGCCAAATACCGCTACGCTGCGGAGGATATCATGTATGTATGTATGTGTGTTAGAAAAGATCTTGAATTGGTGATACAAGAGGAATACTTAAAATATTCGTATAGTGTGTATAGACCCGTACTACGTAGGTACCTAGCGACACCCCCGTTTTCGCTAGAAAATATTTAAATGAAGATCATCTGTTACTTTGGCAGGTTTTTGCAGAGACATCTTGTGTCCCCCTTCTAAACTCGCGCTAAAATGTTATATTTTACGTTGTTTTAAAGCATAAAGCATTTTAATGCCGGTTATAAGATCAAATTGTGACATAAAACGGTGGTAAGTTTGTAGTCTAAGTACTTAAATAAGATATAAGGGTTTTGGATGTTAACTTTTTACTTCTACAGCCCGTTTTAGTCTACTGCTGATCTCGGCGCTTTAAACAGACCTTGGCAACTACGCGACGTTAAGGGAAATTGCCATAATCACCACGCTTGGCAAGCCGATTGGTGATCGTAGTAAGATGGTAAGTATCCTTGAGGTGAAAGATGCTGGTGTCCATCCATCAGCTGGATTCCCTTCCCTTAGTCGCTTCTTACGACACCCATGGGAAGACATGGGGTGGTCTATTCTAACCCGGAAACCACACGGCAGTTAACTTTTACCTACTTTTAATGCAATGCCCACTACGAACAAAAAGATTTTATGTAAAATCGAAGATTCTAAATATTGACAAAAAACATTAGGAAAAAGAAAATACCAGTATGCTAGATATAATTTATCTTAAAAATAAATAAAAAAATCATAAACCCATTTCATTGCAGCGCCGCGCTATACATCACACAATTTAGTCGCAGCTCCCTAACGTAATTCTTTCAATTTCATCATGTATATTTAAATGAGTTTGTATTTCTGTCGCTACTACGTACTAGGGGTTTAATATGTACCGGGACACTCTTATTATGTTGAAGCTGTGGGTTTCCATTGCGATGCGACAGACGAGATTTGGAAACAACATCTTGTATGTGTAAAGTGCTAACAATTTTAAATATTCTGTTAAAAAATAAACATGCTTCCATATCAATTCATTTATTGCTTTTGCCATAGGTTTATAATGCGTGATACATGTAGGTATATTATTTTCCTAACATGAACCCTATAAGGAACAGCAATAATTAGTAATCTATGTAATACCAAATGGAATTAAAGTATTTATTGTTATAAATAAACTATTATTATACTAACAAAAAATTACGCTTTATTTAATTACTTACGATTAAAAGATTTCCTTTTTTTTTGTTCTTGAAGAAGAATAATATTAACATTCTAGAATTTAACATTATTGAAGTAACATACAGTTTTCATAAAAAAATGCATTTTTTTATATAAACTGTTTTATTATTACGTACAAAATAAATTCCCTGTTCCCTGGAAAACGTTTTTTTTGACAGATTACTAGCAGAGTCTTGCAGTCTACTATTACTATTGTTAACCCCTCATGCGGAGATAAAATGGGGATGAAGCTGGCGACCACAAGCTCACAAGTCCGTCGCCAACGGCTTAACGTGCTTTCCCAGACACGGAGGGTCTGGGAAAGCACGTTAAGCAACCTCAGTCAACCAGATCCAGAAAGAAATCTTACATTTTACACAAATATATGCGGCGTTGGGATCAAACCCACGACCTCCAAGACTTAAACCGAGCCTTTTACCGCCATGTCATAGAGGTTATCATATATCTAGTTAAGTTTAATTACTGAGTCCTGGGCAGTTTCATAAAATTACTTTATTGGCTTTTTATCTATATCATAAAACTTTTTATTTCTTAACCGGGTTCAGTTAATACGTGTGGTGGAGGCCACATCTACCCTCGTCTCTTATTAAACATTGGAGACGCACCCCCCGTCGTTGACGTGCGGTACACTTTTCCAATTTCGTCGCGCCACCGTGTCGGGAAAAATCCTCTTTTGATTTATATTTTAATTCAGTGTCTCATTTCAATTTATTTGAGGCCATGTCTTTGTAAGCATTTGTACCTGTCTAATGTCGTATACATGCTAATGTGGAAGATATTTTAAGTGGCTCTCAAAGGAATTTTATATCACCTTCGTTGCACAGTTTTATGTTATGAATGTCATTTGTCTTACTGAGAAATTGGTTTTAGATTGATTCGTTTGAATGATGTATGTGTTCTTAATGTTTTGTGTTCTTAATGTTTTTAGATGTGTTGTGATTTAAGTGTTTATCCATTACTAGCTTTTACCCACGACTACGTCCGCGTTTAATCATATTTTTTTAGTAATAGACAGGAAAATAAAAGGCGTATATTATACCTTGTAAAATTAGGTATCTTCCAGTAAAGTCGATTTATGTCTAGCCGTAACTGAGATTAGCTGGAACAAACAGACAGGCATTTTGTGTAGTAATGTGATTTATTTATTACTTAAATTTTATTGATTTATAGAACTCACCAATAAGCCTGGGTTAAATGTTTGGCTGGAGAAAATGCAGGTGGCATTAAGTCCAATGTACTTTCTTAAATCTAAAGTTAATAAAAACGCCATAAATTGTACACCTAATTAGGTATATTTAAAATTTATGACGTTATAACATTTATATTGAAATTTCGGAGAGTACCTACAATCAAATAGTTAGTATAATACGTGGTCATTAAAATATTCACCTAGGGTATAATACGCTTTTTTTACTAAAATATCTTTTAATACAGCTTTGAATACGGTATGATCTTCTGAAGAAAAATTATGTTTTATTTGTTCTTTTTTCTTGTCTTCATTTCTTGTGTGTATTATTAATAGCTTAATAAAACAATTATTAGCAATATTCCTAGTAATAAATTATTATGGCATTTAAATTTGGTTAAAACTTAACTAAAATGACACTTATAAATGATAATTAGTTTAATCAGAGTCATAGTACCTACTGTAAAAATTTACACGCCAAAAGGCTAATATGAAATGGACTTTATTTTTGTTAGAACTCTGTGAACACATATTTATGCGAATAAATTATTTGATTTGATTTTTATAATCTCTGAAGAAATCTCGTCCAGTAGACCTACGAAAGAAGTGAAAATAAAGAAAAAATAATAGTGTGTAGGGTACATATACACACCTACATACAATAACTACACAAATACTTAACTACAAACTCATGAACTGATTGTATGTATGATACTATGAAAAAATAATTAACTTAAGTCAATTTGTACGGTTTCATTAAAAAAATACTTATGAAATACGTGACTATTGTTGTTTTAAGGTTAATTTAATATAATGGTATATGTATTATACAAGCTCATACAAGTAAATTCCTTAAGCGAAAGTCACTTTTTTCATGATTTTAGAAAAAAACTTATTTGTATAAATTTAGTTTTGCACTATTGCTATATATTTAAACTAAACTTGCTAGCCAATGATGGTTTACCAAAATGAGGTACATACGGTACCCGGTCTTAAAAACGGCACCACGAAACTAAGCTAATTGGCACACTTGAACGTATGTCTATCTCGTATTTGCACACGCAAATTTTAACGTTGTCCTGTTTACTCTCTAGGGACAAATGTTGTCTTAACAAAACACGTACATGACGTTTCTACCACTTTTTATATAGCATCATTGTTGCTAGCCATTTAAACTATCATGAGTTATTGCTGTTATTGTTCCACCTGACCATCGTCGTAACTGTGATGGAATCACCCCTCTTTCTATAAAAATAATACTCATCATCATCATCATCAGCCTGTATAACGTCCACTGCTGAACATGGGCCTCCTCGCAAGGGAGGGTATTTGCGATAGTCACCACGCTTGGCAGGCGGATTGGTGACCGCAGTAATAAGTAGTACCACACAAGGAAAGGCTGCTGCCCGTTTCTTGATTATTATTGATGATGTTATAACAATCGGGACCAACGACTTAACGTGCTTCCTGAGCCACGGAGGGTATCCCTTAACCAACCAGACCCGGAAAGAAATCTTAGAATTTACACAAAGATTTCCTGTCCGGTGTGGGGATCGAACCCACGACCTCCGAGGTTTAAGGCAAGCCAAATACCTCTACGCTACGGAGGTTGTATTATGGGGTTCCTCTTAACAAATCTCTGCGAGCCAGAGCCGTTAAAGGATATTGATATTACCCCTACACCTGGCTGGTGGAGTAGCTAGATGGTAATACTTGAGCTGATAGATACTGCTGCCCAACCATTAACTGTATTTCCTCAGACGCCTTTTACGACACCCATAAGAAAACATGAGATACAAGAAAAAACTTAATTAAAATTTTGTTTAGTTTCGAAAGCTAACTAAAATATATCTAGATACATATAATATGCATTAAAAATCTTGCTTAAGGTACTTTAACTTTATTTATATGCTAAATACAGATTTACAAAACTCTCCTCTCAATTTTCTTCCAAGGAAAGAAATAGACAAACTAAAAATAGCTTTTAATGAAAACGTCTGTTAAACTAAAACCTCTCTTCAAATAACGAAGACAGGCCATTATTAAAGAGACTGCCACAAACAAAGTATACGAAGTAGCTCTCAAGTTAAGTGCTTCGGAGAAAAATAATCCAAAGGAACACGCCCCGCCCCGCCCCGCCCACACCACGCCACGCCCACTCCTCCACCGTTTTTCCCCACACCGTGTATATTTTAAGTAAAGTTATCTTTGCACTTTGTACTTATTTAGTTTTCCGCCAACATCAGCTTTCGTATTTGATAAAGTTGTTTACTGTAGTCTAGTTATTGAGCAAACATTTCTGTTTACTCTTGTTTTAGTTTTGTTTGGGCTTAAGTATAAAGAAATAACGATAGAAATTCATGGGTTTATTAAGTATTAAACTAGTTGATAAACCCAAGATTTATATTAACATCGTTTGTCGCATTGCGGTAAACGGAGACAGAAAACATTTTCGATATTCATACATTAGTCTTATCGAATTTACTTTATAAAATCATGTACGTGATCTTTTTATCGTAAGTAATATCAATCTATGTACTTATAATCATTCATTCGTCATTTTGTCATTTTAATCTGTTATTTTTGCGATAACATTTAAAAATAACAGATCAAAATGACTTCGAACCTGTGCTAGGGGTACCCGTTTGTACAACTAAGATTTTCTTAGGTCAATCAATCTACTCGGTGCTCTGATTACTTGGATTCAATCTGAGAAGATTATTATTTACTTCCCACGCGCGGTTCCAACCACGTAGCCTTCCATTCCCGTAAAATACTACACTATAGCCTACCTCGATAAATAGACTATCTAACACTAAAAGAACATATCATATCGAACCAGAAGATCTTGAGATTAGCGTGTCCAAGCAAACGAACAAACTCTTCAGCTTGCAGCTATATATAAGTATAGTGTATGTATTGTGTAAAATTTACTCCACACCAGACCTTTAAACCTTTGGGCAATAACCTACGTCTTTTATAAAGTAATTTCATAACAAACAATCTACCAAACAAATCATCACTAGTAGTGAACTATAGTTATAAAACCTAACAGATCGTAATACGCCATCTCCCCTACAAATAAACATGCCCCCCATACTTGAAACTTCAAACGGCGTAAAAAATAACGTTGGCCAGCGAAGCCCTACGTGATCAAAACGTTGAACAAACTCAATCCGAAAGAAAAACACCGGTAGATACCAGGCTTTCATCGCAAAGCGAGAGATATCAAAAAAATACATCGGACGCTCTCTGCGCTTTATTAAGAATAAATTTAGGGAGGACGAAGAGGATTCGGGTAGGGGACATGTTATGAGCGAATAGCTGTTTAAAGTGTTACGTAATTTAAAATATCTGTAATTTTATTACCGCAAACAATAAAAATAAGTTGTAATTAGGTTAACTTAGTAAACATTATCACCATTATCAGCCCGAATGACTTAAAAAGTAAAACATGACCCCCTTCCACGAAGGGCGTTTTTGCCACAGTTGATGATCTCAGTAATAACGCAGCAGCCTTTCCTGGTATACGATTGTTATAAAAATCAGGACCAACAGCTTAGCGTGATTTCGCCACTGAGGTTGTCATTTACGTCTCCATAATTGTAATAATTTTAAATACCTAATAAATAAGAATTAGTGTATCGCTTCCTTCTCTCTTGTAAATGTTATTGCTGTGCCGCACTGTGTCTATAATTTGTACTGGTTTTATCTTAGTTACAACTAGTATATAAATAATAAACTAAACTAAAAAAGAAAATTGGCTGGCATGTGGCTAAATTGACTGGGGTAGTAAGTCGATTATCGATTGTATTTCCTCTGTTACAATTATTAATGTGATTATATTATAATTATAATATTTGTTCCTTTAATATAGTGTTCATTGTTTATTACTTTATTATTATATACCTAGTCCGTAAATCCCCATTACCATGCTTATCGCATCACGCGTGAAAAGATGGAACAATTTCGCGAATTATTTTTGTTGTTGTATTTATTCTTGCCGGAAAATTAGAAATTTTATTAAAACTAGTTGCAATATTATTTTTCTAATAAAATTTACATACCTGCCAGTTGGTTGAAATAAATGCCAACGATTGACAGAAAGCCACATTATTTGTGGGTGTCATAGTCGAAATTCCCACGGGAACGGGATCTAAGCGGCTGAAACCGCGCGGGAGAGCTAGTACTAATATAGACGAGTTTGTTTTTCTTTTGCCAATCTTAGGAACTAATATTACGCTCACCGCCACCGCACTCGCTGCCGCTCATCCCTTACGTCGCAATAGTGCGAGGTGCCTATCTTCAGACTAATGCATTAATGCAACAGCCGCCGCGGGTCGATCGATACCGCGCGTAATTTGGCGAAAATATTGTGAGATCCTTTTGTTTCATACTTTCTTTGCAATATAGAGGGTATAACCTCTCTATTCGAGTAAGGGTTTTAAATGGACGTTTATGGAGGATAAAGAATCGGAAATGACCTCTTTTTGGGGCTGTAAATAAAATAATATCTGACCATTATTTCCCTGGGGATTAGGTTGAAATGTATTTTGCACCTATTGCTTTTTGAAGATTGCATGGGTTATGAATTCGATTCGACTTATATTTTTTATAATCTCAAATTTATTTAAGAAGAATATCTTCAAATGTTAGAATTGACGGGGATTAGATTGCGGTCGCGGCGTAGCGGTATAATGCTCGTCTTAAATCTCGGAGGTCATGGGTTCGATTCCCGGTGTGGACAAAAAATCTTTGAGTAAAATCAAAGATTCTTTCCGGGTCTGGTTGCTTTAGGTACTACCCTCCGTGCCTCGATTTTCCGAGGCACGGAGGGTAGTACCTCAAGCAACCGCTGCAAACGCAAACGCTGCTGCCCGTTGCCTAGTATAAGATTAAGAGTTCTTATACTAGGCAACTGGCAGCAGCGTTTGCCTGTTTATATGCTGTTATAAATGTTTTTAAAGTTGAATTTGCATCTCTGTAATTGATGAAACTGCTTGTTATTCTGTTATGAAACAAATACCGCTTTATAGTTTTCATCAAATAAAAATAATTTATAAAAAGATTCGACAGAATTTTGTCTAAAGCGGGCACATCCCGCGCCTGTGTTATCAAAAAAATGGTCGCGCTGCAATTCGATTTCACAATAACAAGCCAGGGTCCCATTTTAACGCGAGCATATAATTATACAACGTGTTAATTAATCAACGCAAAACCTCTTAGGTGGTGATTGTGCTCATGGATATGAACAACTTTTAATATAGGACCAACTTTGTAACTCAAAAAAAAACTTTTTCATACATTTTGGTCGAGTTGACAATTTGTATGGAACAGCTGATTTTTTACTTCGAGATACAATGTTGACATCTTAGTAAAAGTTGTTCATATTCATGAGCAAAATCCCCACCCAAGAGGATTTGCGTTATTTAATTAACACGTTGTATAATTATGTGCTCGCGTTAAAATGGCTTGTTAACATCATTATATATTTTTATATTATTATTATGCTATCAAAATATTTTATTAAGATGATACTGATAAATCAACAAAGGCAATTAACCTTGAGCTGATAGATGCTGCTGCCTGTCCATCGGCTGTTTACATATCCCTTAGTTGCCTTACGACACCCATAGGACGACATAGAGTGGTCTATTCGAAGCCAGAAACCATGCGGCAAAATAATAATATAATATAATACTTAGCATATATTTCTACACCCCTAGTAACCCGCTGTGCCCATCATCCACCAGATTACCGTCAACCTCCTCCCAAGGAAACATCTCAATTTTTCGATGCAGCTATATCGCTTCTAAAGCCTACTTACTCCATTAGGCCCACACATTTAAACAACATATTTAAGCGACTAGAATTGTTTTTGATTTTATATATCTAGTAGGTGTTTATGCCCCTCTTAAAAAAATCCAGATTAATTACGTGTCTTGACTATGGTGCAAGCGGCCGTAGCCCAATGGCTAGGGCGTCGGACTTGTTATCTTGAGGTCGGTTCGAACCCCACCCGTTGCACTACCGACGTGAACCCACCCGTAACACAAGCATTTTAGCTTAGCACGACGGGTTAACAAGAATACTAGTAGACTGCACAATACTGCTAGAAATCTTTAAAAAAACCAAATGTCAAATATATCAAAATATTATCCTTTTATTTTTAGTAGGTACATTAAAAGAAAAGTATACCTCAATATTATGTGGGTACGTTCTTAAATTATGGTTTGACCAAGGAAATGTATTTTTATAGGTAGGTATATTATGATACAAATTTTACGTTATGAATAGTTGTAGAATAGATAAGTATGTCGACAACCTTCGTTCTTCAGTACTACGTTAATATATATATTATAATTAACGAAGGATCCTCCCTACGTCAATTCTTTAGAAATTCATAAATAACAAAGGGACGTATACCTATGTATATAGTAGCTTGGCATTAGCATCCCACCGGCAGTTACTACAATCGCATAAAACAAAGTTCCTTCTACCTCACAATAGCGAAAAATAAATAAAAAGAGAGGTAAGTTGTAAGAAACAAGGCAGTCTTAACAAGTTGGAGTAAATCGGATTTGCGAGGCCATTTGAATAAGAGGCAAAGAGGAATTTGAATAGCTTTCCAGAGTTCTGTAGCTAAAATAACAATAGGTAGAAATAAAAATGGGCGACGCCGTAATTCTTATCTCGCTTGCTGATGTAGTGCGATAAAATATACGAGGAAACTAAAGATATAGCCGCGGCTTTTTTATCAGAGACTTGAATGCAATGCAAATCTAGATGAATGTGATGATGTTGAGACAAAGTAACAAGCGAAAACAAATGTAAGAATTGCATTAATTTCAACATTAAACAAAAAATTGTTAATATGTATATTATTTCGGCAGCCTCCATAGCGTAGCGATTTGGCTCGCTTCAAATCTGGTTCGATCCCCACTCCGGACAGGAAATCTTTGTGTGAATTCTAAGATTTCTTACCGGGTCTGATTGGTTAAGGGACTACCCTCCGTGCCTCGGAAAGCACGTAAAGCCGTTGGCCCCGATTGTTATAACATCATCTATAATAATCGTACATATATAGAAATATCATAATAGAAACGGGCAGCATAAATTTTACCAAAATAAAATTGACTAGTGATCTTGAGGTTGCCGGCCGATGTTAACCTACTCGTAACACAAGCATTTTAGCTTAGCACGAGGGGTTAACAAGAATATTAAGACTCAATATTAAAAAAAAAACCCTTGAAGTAAAATTACATTAAAATACAGGCGCGAGGTGACGTTCCTCTCACTCCGCGATATAACATACCTTACCTAGTATTGGGGTACTTTATATCTATATATGTATAACAGCATTTTAAATATAATTTTATTTCTTTATGTTTAAATGTAAAATGGAAATTTCTTAAATTTCGTAATCACTATACCTGACGCTGTTTGTGTTAAAGGGATGGAATATATTATATTATAAAAGCATATTATTTATCTACTAGCTAGCCGAGTAGCTCCCGTTATCCTTACCTATATTAATAAACGCGAAAGTTCGTGAGTATGGATGAATGGATGGATGGATGTTTGTTACTCTTTCACGCAAAAACTACAGAATGGATTTGGCTGAAACTTTGCACGGGGATAGTTATTAGGCTCGATTAACATATACCTAGGCTACAAAAAATCACGCTCTGACCCACTGGAGCAGAGTAACGCTGGTAAAATCGCGGGGCGCAACTACTTATGCATATAAATCTTCCTCTTCGCTTATTAACTTAAAAAACCCATTAAAATCCGTTGCGTATTTTAAAGATACTACATACTTTGTTTTATATCTACAAGTCATATTTAAATGTAATAATGATCTCAAAACGTAGTGGTAGCTTGCTGGTAACATAGTTGTTTCTAAGGCCTGGTGCTAGAACTCCATGCAGGTTAATGTATTTATGTAATAGTTTTTCTGAGCCTAGGTATCCTGATTTATGTGTCCTCTGCGATACTAGGAATTTATTTTCTAAGTTAACGCGAGATTTGTCTTTGAAAAAACAAATGTTACATGAGATACAAATCTCATTACAAACTTCATTATTTGTTAATAAAAATGCCAAATGGTGTACAAATGGGGAACTGTGAAAAATCATTGCACTCTTTTACTTATCCAAATGCACAAAAAAATACTGGCGTCAGTGCATTGTTCGACAGCACTCAGTCTTTACTTTTATCTTGGCCGCCGAAATAGGTCATAAGGGCTATAAACCCGATTGCCTTAGTATCTAACTATATATTTTTTAATTAGGCTAATTGCCTCATCGACGTAATACCAACCGCTTTTCTAGTACTACAGGATGTGACGATGCATAGTCGCGCTTTGTAAGGTGCGTTGGGGTAATACCGGACGGATTTTCGAATAGTTGCGAACATGTTGCAAAAACTTTTTTTTCTCAATTTTGGTGTACACGACGTTCTTGAAAAATAGTGGAAATTGTTGATGTTGAAACATAGTTTAATTTTAAATTTTATTTAGTTAGAAAAACTCAATACTTTCTGCTTTGTCAGCCTGTAAAATCAGGACACAATTTTTTTGAGTATAATTACGATTTGGCCTTGATGGGGTAAGTTCGGACAATAATTTAAAACTGTTTCTATTGCTAGGAGCACAAGGTGTAAGAAAGGATTTTGTCCGCTCTTTCCTGCTCTTTCACGTGACATCGACAAAATCTACCTTATACTATAAACATAGATGTTCCAAATACATACTTATTTTTTGGGTTAAACTGTCCGATCTTACCCCAAA
The DNA here is from genome assembly GCA_947037095.2 of Nycteola revayana. NCBI lineage: Eukaryota > Metazoa > Arthropoda > Insecta > Lepidoptera > Nolidae > Nycteola > Nycteola revayana. The sequence goes on from OX344840.2 coordinate 10,822,547, forward strand.
TTCCAAATTTGGAAGATATTAGGATTCTCAAAGTTTGGTTCTATCCAAAAGCATACTATCAAATAAAGCGTTAATAAATACTACATAATAAGTATAAAATCTGAATACTGTACAGTAGATAGAGAGAGGTGACTGGAACAAAATGGTGTTTTTTTTTGTTACTTGGATTCTTTAAATAATGAAACGAATGACAGTAGAAAATATTATTTAATAATATAAAGTACAGAAATCACAAACACCGAATAAAAGATTTAAATACCGCCAAAAAGAAAAAAAAAAGTAAATAAAAATATTAGTTTCCATCCAGCCTCTTTTGCTGGCTGCATAGGCAAGATTGAAATTTTATTTTTCAGGATTCTGTAACATCCACTTGCCCTTAAATACGAACTGTGATATTTTCTTTAGCGCTTCCACATGTTGTTCGTGTGCCATCATTGAAGGGTGTTTGTATTTTATTTATTTTTATAAAATCCTGAGTTTCATCAAATACCTCTTCTCTTGACAACCCCCAACCCCAGTTTTCCAGTGTTCGTAGACAGTTTGCGAGTTTAGATTCTAATGCCACTGGTATAGCTGTCGGCCTACCAAGTGTATTTTATATTAAAACGGTTAGGATGACAATTAAGTATTTAAATAAAAATCATGTGTAATAAAAGTTTGACAATCACTACCAAATTCGAAACGGGTTAAGATCGGATATATTTGTCCGATCTTCACTCGAGAGGGGAAACACCGGATTTTAGCCTACACACATGGTAGATAATTCTGGATTAGTTTTATCGGCTTGTCATCGCTTAAAACTTGATATATAGGCAAAATAATACCAAAATAAGCTATACTTTTGCTAAAATATGCAAAAACAAATGAAGGTGAAAGACCGGACGGACAAATATTTTGTAAAAGTTACCTTGTTTTCTTTATCGGTGCATAATACACGTCCGTGCTGCCGGAGCGACTAGTGGTCACTGCGGGGCGGGGCGGAACACAATGACGTGGCGCGCAATGTGGCTAGCATTAAAAAATATAGCCAAATAAGTGAGAAATTTGATTTCTACGTTCTTACCCCAGCGCCGATCTTACCCCAACGCACCTTACCACCCCATAAGCTTAGCCCATTGTGTAGCACCCCGTATACCATCGTAGTCTATTGTGCACGCCTTGTATACTCGTAGTCGATTATATTAATAAGTTTCTAACCGGGTTATGATGTTAAACTAATGTAATTTTAATAATGTATTGTGAAAGCATCTACCGGCGTAGCGGTATTCGGCTCGCTTTAAATCTCGGAGGTCGCAGGTTCGAATCCCATGACAAGAAAATCTTTGTGTAGATTCTAATATTTCTTTCCGGGTCTGATCAGCTGAGGGACTACCCTCCGTGCCTCAGAAAGCACGTTAAGCCGTTGATTTCCAACTTTGTCGCTCACCTAAGACGCCAAAGCAAACAGCTTTGCTAACAAATTTGAGCCTACCTAATGTACGCTAATAAATACATCATTATGTGTATTGCCCCCTACGCCTTCCTCGATAAATAGGCTATCTAACACTAAAAGAATTTTTCAATTCAAACCAGTACCTAGTTATTGACATTAGCGCGTTCAACCATCCAACAAATTTATCTTTTTAAAAACATTTTCTTGCTTTCCCCAAACAAGTGTACATACACAACAATTATTCAGACCGTTTACCATTTCCATAATTACCTCGCAAAGCTTCCAATACCACGAATAATCTCAACAGTGTTGCTTCGATTGATTGACAACACACAAAGCGACAATCGTAAATATTTGTATGGGGATTGTTGCGTTGTCGCACAAAACGAGGAAATCTAAAGTTTTGCCAGTCACCTTTATAGGCGATTACGTTTTCTTCAATACTTTTCAGGATGCGAGAAAATTGGAGGTGGTAAGATAATAACGCTTGGTTTTGCCATTGACATAGAAATATATACAAGTACAATATTTTGAATACAGCACCCAAATAATATTTAAAACCGACACCAAGATTAAGTTTTATCAGAAATGGCACATGTTAATCTCAGAAAAAAAGCTTAGTTTTGTTTTTAGTTATAAATACACGAACAAACAAATAGACAGACAAAATAAAATTGGAATATTATCTATATATATAAAAATCACTTGCTGTTCGTTAGTAGCTAAAACTCGAGAACGGCTGGGTCAATTTAGCTGATTCTGGTTTTGAAATGTTTGCCGTGAGCCAGGGAAGGTTTAAACGGTGAGAAAATATGGAAAAAATTAGATGGAAATACTAAAAATGATAATTTTATTTTCCCATACAAATGATCCTAACTGTCAAACGTTACAGTTTTGTCACTTTTTGGTTTCTCTATCAATCTGGGTGCCATTAGACGGTCAATCTGAATCGAGATCCGTGATCGAAATCAATAATCTTAATCCAGATTGACTGTGTAATGTGTTAAAATGACGGATCGCGACATCGGATCACAAATTATCTAAATTTTTTGAAATGCATGTTCTCGATCCGTTTATCGCGATCCAGATTGAGCGATGTGAAATATTGTTGTTTATTGGAAGCGGACGATATCAGTGCCGACGGTGCCGGCGCGGCGTGGCCGCAACTGCAACATATCATTCGATAGATACTATTAAAATTACTATTAGTAATAAGAGAATAAAAAAAATCTATTAAAATTAATTACGACACAGGCTTTTTTTTGTTCAGAACCATTTTGCAATTTGCTACCATCACCCCGTATAACGTCCACTGCTGAACATGGGCATCCTCCCAGGGAGGGTATTCGCCATAGTCACCACGCTTGGCAGGTGAGTTGGTGACCGCAGTATTATGTTGTACTACACAAGGAAAGGCTGCTGCCCGTTCCTTGATATACGATTATTATAGATGATATTATAACAATCGAGAGCAACGGCTTAACGTGCTTTCCAGGGCACGGAGGATAGTCCCTCAAACAACTAGACCCGGAAGGAAATCTTAGAATTTACACAAAGATTTTATGTCCGGCGTGGGAATCAATCCACGACCTCCTAGATTATAAGCGAATCGCTTATATATCAAATACCGCTACGCTACAGAGGCTTTCGCGATTGTAAACACACAATATTTTTATTTTTATTTATTGGCAATCAGAATCGCCAGAGCTGAGAACACGTCTTCATGTGATTATTGCGAACAGTGGACTGACGTGATCTGGATTGACTGTGTAATGTGAAAACAATCCAAATCAAGTTATATCAATCTACCACGATCACGGATCTCGATCCAGATTGATGGTGTAATGGCCCTAGGATTGAGAAACCAAAAAGTGACAGATAGTACGAGTATTTAAAAATAAGAAGATGTACATTTCCAGACGAAAGTAGATCTCTCACCATTGTCAAAAATTTATAGGTGGGTTCAGAATTTTATTTTGAAATGAGTAACGATGTAGGTACTTACGAGTACACCGTACATGTTGTGCTTCTGGCTTCTTTCGGTCATTTCCAATTGCTTAAACTCTTCCGCGGTGATTTTGAAATATAGAAAACTTACCACGTTTTGAACAAAATAAAAAATAATAACTGCTGCAGTTATTGCTTTGAATTCGTCAAAACGTAAAAAAAATTGCTTTTATAAGAAATTCATCGCTGTCGTTCAATGTCCATTTTTTTCCTGGTTGAAAATGCATAAGGCATCCACGGCCACAGTGGCGGGGTATTTAGAACTCCCCTGTTTATAGAGATGATATGCTTATTATATCACTAGACGATGGTATACCCACCCAGGATGTTCCTCTAAATGCCAGTAAATTGAGCACCAGGAATAGCTAATGCATATACATCCGGTACCGTGGCAATGCCTATGACCTTGCAGTCATGGACTCTCCTGATCCTTTTATTTTAGGGTCCATTCAATGCACCTTTTGGGGGCGCACGGAGCAACAACAACAACTCTACTCATCATGGGTCGGCCTCTAAAAGAAATTTGGACTATCTTCTCGGTGCCTTCGCTGAAATGGGTAGTTGAGATCTTTTTCCTGAAAACACTCCGCGGACTTCTACTGAATGGGCAATGGTCGGTAGCAAGAGGATCACTCTCGCTCCACCGCCCAAGCCGGAAACGCCTCGCACCAATGTGCCGTGGGCAGTGATGACTGATGACATTTAGTTTCCGGATCACACTTCCTCTTTTCTTTCAGAACATTTTAGCATTTTGGGCTAGATCTCTTGAACCAGTTTTTGAAGATTGGATCAAAATACAAAAATATTAATGTTGTTTTTTTTTCAATAACTAATCGATACAGTAGGTTCTTAGCATAGTTATTAAAATCATTGGCATATCATCGATCATGGATTGAGTAATTTTTTAAATCTTTTGTCTTCTTAGTGCACATCATGGTTAGTAGTGCTATCACGCCTTATATTAAAAGTTCTACTTAATTTAGCGACAGTACAACGTCTGTCGGGTCAGCTAGTACCTAATAAAATTAGCTCCCATTAAAACAGACACACATTATATAAAAAAATTTCTTCATTGTGTTTTTGTTATAAGTAAGTACCAGTAGACAATTTTTTAACAATCAAATCGAATAATATGATGACACATTATCACTAAAAAGCCTTGTAACAAATATTTAAACATCGCATCGGTCAAAACAAACATGTAATTTTTACTTTAAAGTTGCGCTTCTATGGCCATCTCAGAAAAAAATATGTAATTTATGACTGAGTTGTCATCAATGAAATAGCAGTAAGCATTACTTGGCACCATAATTTGAATATTTCAGAGGAGATAAACGCTGATGCGGTCTCAACTAGTGTAAGCAGGGTAACGTGCATAATCCTTCATAATACTGTTTCACATTAAGCAATACACAGTTTCACCCCGTAAAATATATAGAGAGTCTCAACACAGTACGTTCAGTGAGCTGTATGACTAGCCAGACTATTACATCCACCTTACCACGGTAATATTAATATAACCGTGACCTTACAGCCACCGCCAAATCACATTATTCTATAATGTGTTGAGATATGCATGAGTCTACTCATAGGGGGGAAGGGGAAAAGGCGAAATGAGAGCGGCTAGTGTTGTATATCTTGCTATCTGTATTTGGACCCCTCTTCCACTTAACATCAGGTGGATAGGAGGTATTTTTTGTTTATTCAACCGCACTAGGAAAATTAATCCCTGTGTCGCGGGGGGGACACCTAGACTCAGGACAAATATCCGTGGTTCATACAAATAATTGTCCAGGGTGGGAATCGAACCCAGAACACCAGGTCTCAGAAGAAACCTAAAAAAACCCTGTAAAGAACTTTAATACCATACGCCGTATCCAAAACTTCCACCCTCGTGTCCCAATACAAAAAAACAGCCCAATCACGTCGATTAGTGTCCCGTGCTCTACAAAACTCATTGTTGTTCGCCACAATACCGATCATCGAGCAGTTACACAATCCAATACACTAATACCACCCGATCATTTGTTAACGTCAACCTACCACCTATTTATACCCAAGTTTAAGGGAAATTATGACAGTTACCTGTGAAAATTCACGAGGAAATCATTCTATCTCTCAATTAAAAGCGTGTGTATTTATCCTCTTAAACTCCACAATTAACCAATTCTTATCCAGTGACACGTTTTCAACTAATTAAAAAAAATACCGAGGAAATCATTCAATATCTCAATTAGGATTGTGAATATTTATCTTTTTAAACTATCCGTCCATGAACCAGTTCTCATTCAGTGACTCCTTTCCAAATTGTTAGAATTTTCAATGAAACAGCATCAAATTACCTTCAAACATAAATTACCTAAGATGAAAACACTCGGCATTAAATCTCTCATTTAAAATTATGTGAATTTATCCTCACTCTTAAACTATCCACCCATGAACCACTTCTCATTTTTTACCTATTTCCAACTTGTTAAAATTTTCAATCAAATAGCATCTCATTATCTTCATAACTGACCTAAGATGGAAACACAAACGGAACCCCTAGATTTGTCCCTAAAAGGTAGAAAACCAACCAAAATCTTAAACGTTATAGACTTCAAGTTTCTAGAAGGGTTGAACAATCATTTAGTGAAGTTGTACGAAAGAACGAGCTTGGTAACTAGTAGGGAAACTCTATACGTGCCTAATAAGGTTTCTGTGAAGAATATATTGCCGTGTCAAGTGTGTTTGAAGACGTTTGACCGACCATCTTTACTGAAGAGACACATGCGGACACATACAGGTATTCTAACATTGCCCTTGATATCATTGCAATCAAAATCAATTTGTCTCTATAACTTTCGCTTTAAGTCTCAGAGGTCGTGGATTCGATCTCCACGCCGGATAAGAAATCTTTGTGAAGATTCTAAGATTTATTTTCGGGTCTGGTTGATTGAGGGTTGCCTCGGGAAGCCCGTTACACCGTTGATCTCGATAGTTATAACATCAAATATAACACTGCGGTCACAAACCCTAAGCCTGCCCTAAACCTGCTAAGCGTGGTGATTACTGCAAAAACTCTCTCACGGGAAGAAGCCCATGTTCAGCAGTGGACGTTTTACAGGCTGATGATGATAGCTTGTTAGAAGAATTGTAGTTATAAATTAAAGCATCCCGTAGTAACTATACTGTGTGAATACTTAATACGATAATTTTACTGTCAAGTCAGCAGCAAATCAAACTTAATAAACTGAGCACATTCATGGAATATGGAGTTACCTAAGTAGCCAACATTATGTTGAGAAGTGACGGAAAAGACTGAAATATTAAAGTAGCACACTAATTGGTATTCTAGAACACAATTTTATGTCAAGAAAACATGAAAAATCTTCGCGAATAATTGAATAATCAAAACTTACCTAACTAGATTTCTAGTTTTAGAAACCCGAAAAAATTAAATTCTTAATAATTAATAACAAATTAGAAACTTTTTTATTTTGGAACATTCGCAAAATGTTTTTAAAGACTTAATCGATTAACAGCAAACTTTTGTTTCAGGTGAAAAGCCTCATATCTGTAACGTTTGCAACAAAGGGTTCAGCACGTCCAGTTCGTTGAACACACACCGAAGAATACACACAGGTAGGCTTAACCAATACTTTTTACCCTAAAGAATCAATCACAGTTTCATTGAAGACACCACCATTTCAGAGTGATAAACAGGGAGGGTTGTTTAATGTATCAAAAAACTTCATTTTAGTGCAAGGAATTTATTTAATTTAATAATTAACATTATATAAATAATTGCGATCACCACGAATAAAGTCAATAAGAACCTTGGAATCTATCTTTTTCTTACCGTACCTACGCAGCTTAAAAATGCTTTTTATTATGGGAATATTTAAGCATTTGATAGAAGATATTGTAATTACCACGCTTGGCAGGCAGATTGGTGATCGTAGTAAGATGGTTATTCACCTTGAGTAGAAAGATGCTGCTGCTTTTCCATCAGCTGTAGGTATATGCCTTTGTCGCCTTTTACGATACCCATAGGGCTGGTATACATTAGTATACATTATACCTATATTCTAAGCCGAAAACCACACGGCAACAAATAATATACCATTTGATAATACTTAAACCTTTGTTTCTGCTAGGTGAAAAGCCTCACAAATGTCCGGAATGTGGCAAGTGCTTCACCGCCAGCTCCAACCTGTACTACCATCGAATGACTCACACCAAGGTAACCAAATTAAATCTCAGTTAGCCCCCTAATTAAATGTGCCCGGATAATATTCCTCATACAACTTATTTGACAGAAAACGATATATATTTCAATATTTTTTTTGATTAGGCAAAAAAGTCCCTCATGCTTAATGTTGGCAAGGCATTGGTGGTTGGCAGTGACCGCCTTGGGCCGACGTCCCACTCCCACTGAACACGCCTTTATGTCCGGTGAAGTAACAAAAGCCTCGTGGCTGACTACATTGTGCTTCCGAAAAAAATATGTAGGTATATCAGTATTATATTCCCCAGAACAAGCCGCATAAATGTTCGTGGTGTCCCCGCTCGTTCCCTACGCCGGGCGAGCTGCGCGCTCACCTCGCGGCTCACGGCGCCAGCGACTGGCAGACTGCCAGGTTCTCACAGAGGAAACACGTATATACTACGTAGGATGTAGAACTTCATTGTGAGTACTTTATTGTTGCTAATCACCGTAATACTTTAAATTTCTAGCAAAAAAGAATCTACTTTAAATTTAAGTCTTATATGGTAGACCAAATTGAAATGGGACCACACGGGATACACCAACTTTCAAATAAAAAAGAATCTTCAAAATTGGTTAACCCAGAAGCAAGTTCTAATGTAACAAACATAAAAAATACAGTCGAATTGAGTATCTTTTCCTTTTTAAGTCATTTGAATATATGGCAAAAAGGGCTCTTTGGGTCCATCAAAAAGTGCTTTTGCTTCCACGCTTGCCAGACGGGTTTGTGACTCCACAGCTATAGACAATAAAGTTGCTGCCCCTTTTTGGAGACAGAAAGCTAGCTTTGTCATAGACACTACGCATGGCAAGCGGGTAAGAGACAACTAACTTTCATGATTAAAATGTACCATTTGTTTGTTTCAGGTAATCATATAGAATAATCTGTTAATAAAAATATTCTAAGAATCATTAAGACTTTTATTTCGATACTTACGTCCCTTCCTAATAGTAAGAAAAGAATAGATACAATGATAGAAGTGACTTTCATAGTAAAATAAAATTTATTAAATCAAAATTACTCAAAGTTCTATATTATATTATAAATTAATATAATAAAGTTGAAGAGCCTATTTGTTTGTTTCTTGACCATCATCTACTGGGCCGATTTGGAAAATTATTTCACCATTAGAAAGCTTCGTCATCTACGAGGAAGAAATCCATCTTTAAATATGGCCTATGTTAGGCCTTATTTAAAGATGAATTTCTTAAGGGAACGAGAGGGCATAAAGAAATAATTTAATAGAAAACAGGTTGAATCGGCTTGTGTTATTCCTATCCTAAATTTATCTTAAATATTATCTGCTCCATTACTACCCAATCAATACCTCTGCCATAAATTGACCCAAGACGCGCGGACTAGTTCCTTTTCGCGCCAACTAAACACCGCGGCGCTAATCGTCACTTACACCGTCCGTTCCCGCCATATTCGTCGAGCAACGTCACTAACTGGAAAATGTTGAAAATGTAAATGTAATCTATTATTTACAAATTTTAAAAAAATCTTGACAAATAAATTAGTTTACATTTCAACGATAATGGTATTAAATAAAATTTACCAATGTCCAAATTCTCAACAAATATATGTAAAATCATTAAGACACTGTATGCAGACTGCATACAACATTTAGAGAACGTGATCGTCGATCGATAAAGTCCAATAACTGTAAACTGAGTCGTGTGAGAACGCCGGCCGGCGAGTACAGCGGAGGCCGAGGTAAGTACCTACCCAGCGTCACGGTGCCGTCTTACTTCCCTTCCTACTTCCCAAACCTTGGGTCTCTAACAAATATCATACACCTCAGCAAGTCCTACAATCGTACAAACAAATGAAAAACAAAAGATGGTGCGTAACCACAGATGGACCATTGAATAAAGTTAAAGATTGTATTCAGCGCCGGATTTAGAAGTCCGGAGGCCCCGTGGCAACAAAGGAGAAGAGGAGAGGGGCCTCTTCTTGTGGCGCTTCTGATATTTTACTGATTGTCTAATTTAAGTACAGTAAAAGCTCCTTATTCGCGCTTCCTTCATTCGCGTTTTCACTATTCGCGGATTAAAAAATTGCGACCCAATTCCTGTATTCGCGGCAAAAAAATCCCATATTCGCGGAACTAATCGGTACATCACTACATACATATATATTAATAGAAAGGATTCGGGTTCCTTTATAAACGTGTCGGTAATTGGACTAAGAAATGAAGATTATAGTGATATTACGACTACGCCTTAAGTTGTTGTTTAATGCTGCCACATATTAGACGTTCTGTGCTTTATAATGTCGACTAAAAATAAGTGTTTCGACACGAAAAATATCTGTATTACAGCTTTAAGTGGAAATAGATATGCTTTGATCATTTACGCTTTGGAAAGTCACGTTTCCAGTGCATGTGGAACAAACACTGGAAACGTGACATTTTTTAATGAAAATTGATCCATCTACTGTCTCCTAGGAACGTATCCCCTATAATCCCATATAAATTACCATTCCATATTCACGGTTTCTGTATTCGCGGTATATTTACGGAACGTATACCCCGCGAATAGAGAGCTTTTACTGTATAGATGAATAACCGTTATTACAATATTTAAGAATTATTACATTAATCATGATTTTGCAAAGTACTGTATGTAAAGGTATAACACCGAAAAAATAAATAAAAGAAAAGTTGTAGAGTTTACTCGTCAGAATTAGAAATATTTTAAAACTCTTTTGTGGGGTCCCATCTATTGTGGAGGCCCCGGGGCAGGTGCCCTGGATGCCCTCACTGAAATCCGGCCTTGATTGTATTAGTAACCTAACGCCAGATAACGGCATCTCCATACCCTATATCTACCTAGCACAAAAATCTGTATCTGATCATGTAGTTTTTTATCAACATGTTTTTTTTTAGCTGTGTACTATAAGATAATAAATAGAGATTCAGTTTTTGAGCTGTATCAATAAAACACATAAAAGTAGTAATACTATATATTTATTGTATATCGCGGACTTCAAGCCAGAGTTATAAAATTTTCTTTTGTCTATGAAAGTACTTCCATATTCATGTGTAATCCTTGATTTTGTTGTAAGTATTTAACAGCCCGCTATATTAAAAAAATAGAATACTTTTTATACGCCCCTCAGGTTTGATTCACGTTTTGTGGTGTGTTTGACGCTTACTTAGGTTTGTCGAGTTTGACCGACATTGGAGTTCAAAAGGTTAATAATATACGGTTAGTTATCTATTGTAAATTAAAGTGAGAGCATGGAGTACGATGTTTCGATGAAATAACACTAAATTCACTAATTATTAAGATACTATATACTGTCTTGCATACTCAAGTCGAAGTGAGAATGACAGATTTATGAAGATAACAACTAATTGTATACGCATTTACATATACTCGTATGAAATACATACTGATTAGTACATTGTTAAAATAGGTATATACATAAATAAAATAAAAAACAACAAACTTTAAATACATAATATATTTATTCCTTATTCTCTTCCGTAGTATTATCTACATTCATATCTTCGTCTTCTTTCTCTTTCGCACTCTCGCTATCTTCCGTTATCTTGCTATCTTCTTCTGTCTCTTTCTTCGTTTTGCTATCTTCCTCTGTCTCTTTCTTTGTGTTACTATCTTCCTCTTTCTCTATCTTAGTCTGACTATCATTATCTGCCACTTTCTTTGCCTCTGCTTCGCTCGTTTTTTCTTTCTCCGACTCTCTCGGTCTCTTGCTCTCTCCCTCTGACTCGCTGAGTTTCTCTCCGGTCTTCGAGTCTCGTCTTCTCTTGTGGTAGTTGTTCTGTAACGCTTGAAAGTCACTGGAGGTATCGACTTTGAGTAGTTCTCTTAGAGCCATGGTCGCGTAACAACTGGATGGTAGTGTTAGTGTTAGGAGAAGAGCTTTGTATTTTCCATCTGGAATTTAAACAAGAAGTATATAAGTAAAGATATTTTATATAAATAAGTTCATATAGTTAAGTTAATATCATATTTTCCTGAATGATAAGTTAAATACCATTTAAGGGAATCTTATATCTTAAATTCATTTCAGGCTCTGTTCTAAGTATAAATATTAAATTGAATAAATATTACTTATCTACACTAATATTATAAAGAGGAAAGATTTGTATGTTTGTAATGAATAGGCTCAAAAAGTACTGGGCCGATTTAAAAAATTATTTCACCAATAGAATGCTACATTTTTCCAATTTGACATAGGCTACATTTCATTTTGAAAAAAAATAGGGATCCTTGGTAAAATTTGAACAATGTAACCGAAGGTGTAGAAAAATGAGTCTTAAAATGTCTTTCGTCGAATGCGCTGCCGAAACTATTAGCGATAGAACAAAATAATGTACAACAATATTGAAGAACATCATCATGTCTACAAAAAACTCCGCGGTAGCATATGTCCAACTATTGTAGTTATGTCACTACAACAAATTTTTTCATTTTAATCATTAATGAAAATGCTAACCAAATTCAAACCATGCTATTTATGTGTTTATATTAATCCTTATCCAAATAAATTATTTTATGGTCAAGACCATTTAACTACCTATAAAATAGTTTTTAAATTATTTAAATTGGACTTTCCATTCAAAAGATATTACGAATTAAAAAATTCATATCTATATCTTCTATAATATAAAAATGAATCGCAAAATGTGTTGGTAAGCGCATAACTCTACAAAGCCTGGACCAATTTGGCCAATTCTTTTTTTTTAATGTTCGTGGAAGTTCAAGGAAGGTTTTTACGGCGAGAAAAATTCGAATAATTACCTGAAAACCCCTTAAAACAGCCTTTTTCTTTTTCCCATACAAACGTTTTCTAACTAAAATGTAGAGTCAATTTGAGCTTTATTTTGTTAATTAAAAACTTGAATTTTTTTGCCAAGATTTTTTAGGGTAGGGGTAGTGTAGGGTAGGGGTAGTGTAGGGTAGGGGTAGTGTAGGGTAGGGGTAGTGTAGGATAGGAGTAGTGTAGGGTAGGGGTAGTATAGGGTAGGGGTAGTATAGGGTAGGGGTAGGGTAGGGGTAGTGTAGGGTAGGGGTAGTGTAGGGTAGAGGTAGTGTAGGGTAGGGGTAGTGTAGGGTAGGGGTAGTGTAGGGTAGGGGTAGTGTAGGGTAGGGGTAGTGTAGGGTAGGGGTAGTGTAGGGTAGGGGTAGTGTAGGGTAGGGGTAGGGTAGGGGTAGGGTAGGGGTAGGGTAGGGGTAGGGGTAGTGTAGGGTAGGGGTAGTGTAGGGGTAGGAGTACCGCATAAACGAAGTCTCTACGGCCCAGTTTATTTTATACAAATGTTTAGGTCTTTTATGTATCGATTGAGGCAGTACGAAGTCTGCCGGGTCAGCTAGTCTATATATATAAAAGAAAGTCGTGTTTGTTACAACAGTTATAACTCGAGAACGGCGGGACCGATTGCCATGGTTTTTGATTTGTTGGATTTGTTTTCGTCCCGAATAGCAGAATACATTTTAAAAACAAAAGAAAGTTGTGTTATTTACACTATTTATAACTCAAGAACGGCTGAACCGATTTGGCTGAAAATTGGCAGGGAGGTAGCTAAGAACTATGAGAAGGACATAGGATACTTTTGGGTAGGGGTAGGGTAGGGTAGGGTAGGGTAGGGGTAGGGTAGGGGTAGGGTAGGGGTAGGGTAGGGTAGGGGTAGGGTAGGGGTAGGGTAGGGGTAGGGTAGGGGTAGGGTAGGGGTAGGGTAGGGGTAGGGTAGGAGTAGGGTAGGGTTAGGGTAGGTGTAGGGTAAGGCAGGGGTAGGGTATAAAAGTCCACCCATGCGAAGCCGGGACGGGCCGCTAGTCTATATATATAAAAGAAAGTCGTGTTTGTTACAACACTTATAACTCGAGAACGGCTGGACCGATTGCCATCGTTTTTGATTTGTTGGATTTGTTTCCGTCCCGAATAGCAGAATACATTTTAAAAACAACAGAAAGTCGTGTTAGTTACACTATTTATAACTCAAGAACGGCTAAACCGATTTGGCTGAAAATTGGTAGGGAGGTAGCTAAGAACTGGGAGAAGGACTTAGGATACTTTTGGGTAGGGGTAGGGTAGGGTAGGGGTAGGGTAGGGTAGGGGTAGGGTAGGGGTAGGGTAGGGTAGGGGTAGGGTAGGTGTAGGGTAGGGGTAGGGTAGGGGTAGGGTAGGGGTAGGGTAGGGGTAGGGTAGGGGTAGGGTAGGGGTAGGGTAGGGGTAGGGTAGGGGTAGGGTAGGGGTAGGGTAGGGGTAGGGTCGGGGTAGGGTAGGGGTAGGGTAGGGGTAGGGTAGGGGTAGGGTAGGGGTAGGGTAGGGGTAGGGTAGGGGTAGGGTAGGGTAGGTGTAGGGTAGGGGTAGGGTAGGGGTAGGGTAGGGTAGGGATAGGGTAGGGTAGGGGTAGGGTAGGGTAGGTGTAGGGTAGGGGTAGGGTAGGGTAGGGGTAGGGTAGGGGTAGGGTATGGGTAGGGTATGGGTAGGGTAGGGTAGGGGTAGGGGTAGGGGTAGGGGTAGGGTAGGGTAGGGGTAGGGTAGGGTAGGGTAGGGTAGGAGTAGGATAGGAGTAGGGTAGGGCAGGGGTAGGGTAGGGCAGGGGTAGGGTATAAAAGTCCACCCGTGCGAAGCCGGGGCGGGCCGCTAGTATTATTAATACAATAGTTTTTGAAGTGATTCATGAAATCCGTTTAGTAGACTTTTTTCTTTGGTTAAAAGTAATAAATTGATTCAGAGACTGTCACACCAATAATTTAAGCATGGGAGTGGGCACATCACTGTTGCGAAAATAATTGCGAATTATAGGCATGGGCAAGGGTGTCGGCATGGACATGGGTATGGGCTTAGAAAAACGCATAGGCGTGGGAGAGGGCAGGGGGGCATGGGTGCCAGCGTGGGTGACTTCGTGTGTTTCTGCATGGGCGTGGGCAAGGCCGTGGTCGTGGACATGGGAGTGGTCACGGGCGTGGAGATGGGCGTTGGTGCGGGCGTGGGCATGAGAGAGGGGGAGGCCAGGGGCGTACACATAAACAATAATAGTGACCTTCTTTGTCCTGCGGCAGCGGGCGGCCCTCCAGCTCGTCCCGGTCGGAGGCTATGAGGTCGGTGAAGGGGTCGGAGTAGCGCGCGCCGCGCCACGACACCTCCAGCGGCCGCACCGCCACGTGCCGGTAGCCGCCCGACATGCTGTAGTTCCTACAACAGAATACTCTCATTGTACACACATGAGCAGACAAAACATAATAGACACAGTACAATGAGCGGTCTTTTCGCATAAAGCAATGTCTTCTAGTGATGAGCGTTGAATGAACGAACTAGTTAATTCGACCGTCGACGTACTGTGAACGTATCGACGGTTCACCGTTATACGATGGACTAGTCGAATCCGTAGACGCCTCAGAGGGCTAAACTGAAACTCGCAACGCGACGTCCGACGACGCGCGACGGCGACGACGGCGAGACGAGACGAGAACGTAGTCGGGTGATAGAAATTCATTCATCCGTTGAAATATCGTGCAAACAAATTTGAACTCTAAATCTAGTTGAAGGGTGTTGATATTTGTTCGGGTCGAATGTCATTATTTTTGTGCTATGTCAAGAAAGGATGCCGAAGGAAAGGTCTATTTAATAAAAATAATGTAGATATATAAAATCAGTTGATGTTCTAAATACGCCAGAATAGTGAATAAAACTTTGTAATTAATTCTATTCAGTATTCAGCCAGTCAGCATACGAGAGACTAGTCTAAGTCTACCGCCTACGTCGCCGTCGCCGCCGTAGACCAGGTCCTTTTTTTTTCGGACGGACACATGTAGTTAGCCCTGAGGCCTAAAATAGACTTCGTCCGTTCGTCGTAATGTGTACCAAGTTAACGCGTAAACTAGTCGACGAATTCAACTAGTTGATCGACTAGTCGATGAGCGAAATTGGACGGTCTAGTTTCGTTGACGTCAAATACGTCGACGACCCATCACTAATGTCTTCCAGACAACCTTTGGATGGATAATTGTATCATTAGGTAAATGACGTACGTAGATAGGGTGTTATTCTAAATTTGAGGTCTATTAATTAGACATACACTTATTATGTCTTTCGATTACGTTATTAAGGCGCCAAGCTTACATATAAAACCTTCCCAGAGTAACTATGTGAACCGAACGTCGTACTGATTACTCAACGTCGTATTGTTCACGCCATGTCACGCCTTCCGACTGTCATAATTATTATCTACACCTCCGGCGTAATATCCATAACACAGCACTTTTAAAACCCAGCGTCTCACAATTCGGCCGAATAGAATCAAATACCATGAGTAACATTTTGTATTTTTCACGATTTTCGAAGTGACTGCTATTTAATTATTATTTAGATAATATTATAATTTGTATTTTTTAGCTATTGATCAAACATATATAAATTTAATAATATGTATTACTAAACGCTTGTCGTAGTGCTTATTGTCGGGGAGACAATAAGCACTACGACAAGCGTTTAGTAATACTTATCGTAATACTAGTGCTCAGTCTACCTATGCCCGGTTAAGTAGCAAAAACCTCGAGGCTAACTACATAATAATATGTCCGTCCGAAAAAAAACACTCAGTCTACCGACTTGTCGTAGTATAACACTACTAGTACTTACCGTCCAGGCGTCCACCCACTTGTCGTAGTAATAAACTACTAGTGCTTACTGTATACCGACTTGTCGTTGTACTACACTACTAGTGCTTACTATCTACCCACTTATCGTAGTGCTAAATTACTAGTGCTTACTGTCTACCGACATGTCGTAGTACTACACAACTAGTGCTTACTATCTACCCACTTGTCGTAGTGCTAAACTACTAGTGGTTAATGTCTACCGACTTATCGTAGTAGTATACTAGTGCTAGTGAACATATACTTACTTGACTTTGTGCCTCAGATGCATGGTGAGTCCATCTTTGGCCAGCAGCTCCTCGTAATAATCCACCATGTTGGCGGGGTACTCTATGTTGTACCCGGGGAGGGGTAGCACGATGTCCGTGATACTGTATTTACCACTGTCTACATCTTCCTGCAATATTCATATATATATAGATTGCTTTAGTATTTAAATACTCCTTTTATAATGTCAATTAATTTTATGGCGTCGCGGTTTAAATAAATTTAATTTTAAAATTTTCAGTTTCTAACCTATCGCCCGCAATTCTTTGAGCTATGTCTACTCATCTTATCAATTCAGCTTGCTAGTTCGTTGAGGTATGTCAGAGACCTTCGTTTTCCTGCGGATGTCGTCATTTCTAATTCGATCGCGCAGGCAAATATCGAGAATAGCTCTTGCCATAGCTCGCTGAGCGATTTTTGGCTTTTTTTATGAAGCACACAGTGCGTGACCACGTATTAGGTCCACATTTCATCACTGGTAACACACATTGAAAAAGACTTTCGACACTGAAGTATATTGAACGAGAAGATATTTGGAAGGTTTCTGAACGCTGCCCAGCCGAGTCTCTCTAAAATAATGTAAACAAATAATAAATAATCATAAAATACCTGCGTTAAGGCTTGAACCGGTATCTTGAGTTTTGACTCATACACCTGTTTATTTCTCTCCTTCTCGGTCAGTTTTTCTGTTGGTTTGTTGTTAGTCTCTGTGTCCATCTCCTCTTCTTCGTCTTCTGCTTGGGCCTCTTCTGAATCAGAATCTGGAGCTCCTTCGAAATCATCATCATCATCTGTAAGTTGTAAAAAATATTTTCTATAAATTACTCCTTCTTGAAAAAAGAAAAAGATACAATTTTAAAAGGTTTTGGCGCTACATTTAAGGACTGTAGCGGAGTGTCGTAGTACTACGGGGTCACATTGTTCGTATCGGATTGTCGTAGTGCCACGAGGTCGCACAGTACGTACGTAAGTACGTACTACGAGATCAGTGTGTACCTGACTGTAGGCGTCGTAGCGGCACGAGGTCGCCTACTGCGGGCGTCAGGCCGTAGCGCTGTATGCGGGTGGACGCGGCGCGGTTCCATATGAGCGACTGGTACGAGTGTAAGTACAGGAGCCGCATGTTGCGCGCCAGCTGGAAACAAACAGAGATATCAGTCAAGAGTTCGAAGCTGGTCTTGGAGTGAACTATTGTATAGAACTATATATAGAGTGTCGGGGGAGCACCTTGTTGACCGCGCCCTGCAGATCGGCGGGGCGGTCCGCGAGCGCGCGCAGCAGGCGGGTCTCGGAGTGAACTATTGTATAGAACTATATATAGAGTGTCGGGGGAGCACCTTGTTGAGCGCGCCCTGCAGGTCGGCGGGGTGGTCCGCGAGCGCGCGCAGCAGGCGGGTCTCGGAGTGAACTATTGTATAGAACTATATATAGAGTGTCGGGGGCGCACCTTGTTGAGCGCGCCCTGCAGGTCGGCGGGGTGGTCCGCGAGCGCGCGCAGCAGGTGGGTCTCGGAGTGAACTATTGTATAGAACTATATATAGAGTGTCGGGGGAGCACCTTGTTGAGCGCGCCCTGCAGGTCGGCGGGGTGGTCCGCGAGCGCGCGCAGCATGCGGGTCTCGGAGCGAACTATTGTATAGAACTATATATAGAGTGTGGGGGGAGCACCTTGTTGAGCGCGCCCTGAAGGTCGGCGGGGTGGTCCGCGAGCGCGCGCAGCACGCGGGTCTCGGAGTGAACTATTGTATAGAACTATATATAGAGTGTCGGGGGAGCACCTTGTTGAGCGCGCCCTGCAGGTCGGCGGGGTGGTCCGCGAGCGCGCGCAGCAGGCGGGTCTCGGAGTGAACTATTGTATAGAACTATATATAGAGTGTCGGGGGAGCACCTTGTTGAGCGCGCCCTGCAGGTCGGCGGGGTGGTCCGCGAGCGCGCGCAGCAGGCGGGTCTCGGAGTGAACTATTGTATAGAACTATATATAGAGTGTCGGGGGAGCACCTTGTTGAGCGCGCCCTGCAGGTCGGCGGGGTGGTCCGCGAGCGCGCGCAGCAGGCGGGTCTCGGAGTGAACTATTGTATAGAACTATATATAGAGTGTCGGGGGAGCACCTTGTTGAGCGCGCCCTGCAGGTCGGCGGGGTGGTCCGCGAGCGCGCGCAGCAGGCGGGTCTCGGAGTGAACTATTGTATAGAACTATATATAGAGTGTCGGGGGAGCACCTTGTTGAGCGCGCCCTGCAGGTCGGCGGGGTGGTCCGCGAGCGCGCGCAGCAGGCGGGTCTCGGAGTGAACTATTGTATAGAACTATATATAGAGTGTCGGGGGAGCACCTTGTTGAGCGCGCCCTGCAGGTCGGCGGGGTGGTCCGCGAGCGCGCGCAGCAGGCGGGTCTCGGAGTGAACTATTGTATAGAACTATATATAGAGTGTCGGGGGAGCACCTTGTTGAGCGCGCCCTGCAGGTCGGCGGGGTGGTCCGCGAGCGCGCGCAGCAGGCGGGTCTCGGAGTGAACTATTGTATAGAACTATATATAGAGTGTCGGGGGAGCACCTTGTTGAGCGCGCCCTGCAGGTCGGCGGGGTGGTCCGCGAGCGCGCGCAGCAGGCGGGTCTCGGAGTGAACTATTGTATAGAACTATATATAGAGTGTCGGGGAAGCACCTTGTTGAGCGCGCCCTGCAGGTCGGCGGGGTGGTCCGCGAGCGCGCGCAGCAGGCGGGTCTCGGAGTGAACTATTGTATAGAACTATATATAGAGTGTCGGGGGAGCACCTTGTTGAGCGCGCCCTGCAGGTCGGCGGGGTGGTCCGCGAGCGCGCGCAGCAGGCGGGTCTCGGAGTGAACTATTGTATAGAACTATATATAGAGTGTCGGGGGAGCACCTTGTTGAGCGCGCCCTGCAGGTCGGCGGGGTGGTCCGCGAGCGCGCGCAGCAGGCGGGTCTCGGAGTGAACTATTGTATAGAACTATATATAGAGTGTCGGGGGAGCACCTTGTTGAGCGCGCCCTGCAGGTCGGCGGGGTGGTCCGCGAGCGCGCGCAGCAGGCGGGTCTCGGAGTGAACTATTGTATAGAACTATATATAGAGTGTCGGGGGAGCACCTTGTTGAGCGCGCCCTGCAGGTCGGCGGGGTGGTCCGCGAGCGCGCGCAGCAGGCGGGTCTCGGAGTGCGCGTGCGCGGTGCGCGGCGGCAGCGCGCGCAGGGCGGCGCCGGCGCCGCGCGCCGCGTACTCGCGCAGCGCCGCCTCCAGCGGCCCAGAGCGCGCCTCCAGGATGGCCGCGATGGCCTGAGGAACGACCGCACGTTCATAAATACAGAATGAAAAGAGATAGCAAATGATCGCCCGCTATTATGCTTCAAAAGGGGCTTTGACGGGTCTTTCTTCAAATAAGACTAGCGGCGAAGACAAGCAAACGAAAGGTCTGCCACTTGAAAGGCAATAAAAAGAAATATTTTATCACGTCCGTTTCGTCTAAAAAGAGCTGATGAACGTTACCCCAGCTAAAAAGTTACTTGTAAAGTGAGCGGACTAGAACTTATAATTGGAGATCAATCGATCATCGTCATTTCAGCAGTATCATAGATTTCCTTTCATAGATACTACGGTTGGAGGCGTCGTGAATCCACCTTGATCCCGCGGCCTTTACCAGGTCATCCGTCCAACTAGTTGGCAGACGTTCTACGCTATGCTTAGCGATACTCCGCAGTCTCTATTTGAGAAATTTTCGTCCCTAACGGCCATCAGTTCTCTGCTATATGGCCTGCCCATTGCTACTTCAAGGAACTGATCCATTGGGCTATGGCGGTAACCCGCGTTCTTCTACTTAATTAGACTGTCTGCCCGTCATACGCGTCAACAACTTCAAGAACCGTATGCTCATCCATTATAGGGGTAGGCACAACCCATGTTGTGCCAACGTCCATACGTTAGACATGATTTTCGTCTTGTCCATGTTCATTTTAAGACCTACCCGTTGGGAGACTTGGTTGAGGTCTTCGAGCATTGTTCTGAGTTCCTTCTTTCATCGACTTTGCCATGGCCACGATATCATCAACGAATCGAAGGTGAGTGATGTTTTCGCCGTTGATATTGATGCCCAGTCCTTTCCAATCCAGATGTTTGAAGGCGTCTTCCAAAATGGTCGTAAAAAGTTTAGAGAAAAACGTCTCAGGGGTCTTACGCCTCTTTTCAGTGAAAACGCCTTCAAACTCTGTTCTTGTACTCGGACCGAAGTCGTGGTGTTTCTATACAAGCACTTCAACACTTTGATATACCGATAGCCAAAACAGCATCGCTGGAGAGACTCCAAGTACCGCGTTACACCAGTTAAGTACAAGTTTCAACCGAATCAAAGGCTTTCTCGTAGTTCACAAACGCTAAACAGAGCAGCAATATCGCTCTTCTGTATAAACTGCCGCAGAGTATGTATGTGGTCCGGCTAGCTGAATAATCGAAGTTTTGATTTTTGTTTATATCTAAATAAACGCGAAATATTCCCATATTTACTGGAATACACTATTTTTAACTGACGATTCGTCAGTCTTTGCATTGGAGTTTTCTTTATGGTTAACTTAACATCTCTTCTGAAAATGTGACACGATCTCGTTTTTTTTAAACCTGCGACACACCTTTACAACACGTATTTATACGTCCCACACATCACTCTACTATCTACTTACCTGCTGGAGTTAACGTACACCTGCGAGGCAAGGGAAACAACACCAACGAAGACTTCGAGGTGGCACTTCGGTTTTTCTAAATATAACTAGCAACACAATTTTTCACCTGAATCAGGGATCGAACCCGAATAATAAGCATCTAGCACGATACTATCTAGTACACTAAACTAACACTTTTATTATTACACTTAAAGTTGTAGTTGCAGCAGTAAGGCAGAACACACACAATTAGTCTTACATAACTATTCTAACACAACCATTCTGACACAACTATTCTAACATGATTATTCTGACATGACTATTCTGACTAAACTATTCTAACATAACAATTCCGACACAACTACATAATTAACATAATACATACCTCTTTATAATTGGACTGCAACAACTTGAGTCCAATATTATAAGTCGGAGTTTCATATCTGGTGCCGAACCGCTGCAGCCCGTAGTAGTTGATGAACCCGTGCTCCTTGAGGTGAGTGCACGCTTCGGCTATAGTCGCGTCATCAGCGGTCACGTTGCGTAAAGCTATACGGAACCTGAAATATTAGCTATACTCTAAATCAGGGGTCTCCAAAGTAATGTAGATCGACAGCACCAAACTCCCTTTTAAACTAAACGTCATAATCCCTCAATCCCCCCGCCATGCCAGCGACCGCCCTCAGCCGAGGTCCAAGTCCCACAGGGGTCGCCCTCTTGCGCAGGTTGCTTAGTTGGTAGTTTTCAAACAATTTATTTAGGATGGAGCTCTGCTCTGAAGAATTTTCTAGTAAGTAATTTGAAAAACCTTAAGGGAGCACTTATGTTCTAGAAGTAACCCTCACATAAAATTGGAGACTCCAAGGACTAATATAGTTTTTTAGCTTTTATATACATATATAGATTTGTGGCATTAATATACATTTTCATGAAAAGACATTCATAGTATTCGTTGGAACATTTTATGAATAATACGCCTACGCCCCCTTTTAGTTATGCAGTCAATTTATTGACTAAATCAACTGGGCACAAAAAAAGGTCATTTTAGGTTGGAACTGTGATTTTAGGTAGGTATAAGTATTAATAGATAAAGCGGATAGAAATATTTTCTAGCTGCTCACGACTTCATCTGCGTAAAAAAACGATAATGTTGTCAGCTTCCGTAGCGTAGCGGTATTTGGCTCGCTTTAAATCTCGGAGGTCGTGGGTTCGATCCCCACGCCGGACTTTGTGTAAATTCTAAGATTTCTTTCTGGGTCCGGTTGGCTAAGGGATTACCCTCCGTGCCTCGGAAAGCACGTTAAGCCGTTGGTCCCGATTGTTATAACATCATCTATAGTAATCGTATATCAAGGAACGGGCAGCAGCGTTACCTAGTGTGGTACGACATATTACTGCGGTCACCAACCCGCCTGCCAAGTGTGGTGACTATGGCAAAAACCCTCCCTCGGGAGGAGGCCCATGTTCAGCAGTGGACGTTATACGGGCTGATGATGATGATGATGAATGTTGTCAGCAAGAAAAATACATCAGCCGTCGAAATTAATACTATCATTTCGGGGATAAGACGGAATACACGAAAAAACAAACTGATAGACCAAATAAAAGTAGTGTACATTATACCATAATATAAAATTAACTATCAACCAGTGAAAGTCTTGTCAAAGTCGTATCCAGCCAGAACAGACAGACAGCCAATAATGTCAGATTAAGGTAAGTTAGTTTAACAAATAATTTAATAATCTGTCCATTTGAATTTGACGCAACGGAATGGATGGAAATATAAATTGTCAGATTAAGGAAACTTCACCGCTAACTTACGATTTAGGGTGCGTTCCACTAAGCGTTCACAACGATCACGCTCACGACCGCAGTTTTTCCCGTTCCACTTGCTTGTGAGCGTTACTGTCGTATACCCAAGTGGAATGAATAATAGAGCGTTATGAGCGTGGAGGTAAATAATACAAACGGCGAGTTAATAAAAAGAATGCAAAAGATTTAAGAGGTTAGGTTATAATCTGTAGCCTTGAAAATAAACAATTAATTATTGTTTGAATCGATTTATATTGAAAAAATATATAATTTATTTTTTTATATTTAATATTATTAGTGTATTTAATTAATTTACGTTTACGCTGCAGAAACATTCACTTCTACTAAAATATCTCTTTCCGCATCAAATAACGTAAGCTTAACGGTCGCCATTTTTGATGTTTTGAGTTTTGAAAACGCCGCCCATTTTCTCAACGATCACTTCGACCCACCTTTTTAGATGGGTCATCGTGAGCTTCGGGTGAGCGTAAGTCATGACGTCATAAGTGACGTTTTCGCCGCGACCACAATGACCGCGGTCGTTATGTGGAACGACTAAAGGAGCATTTTGATCGTTGTGGGCGCTTAGTGGAACGCACCCTTAAGCTATCTATGTCAGTTTACATAGCCTGAAACACAGGAATACCAAGATCAGGCAAAATCACCATTTTCTTATCTATTTATTTGTAATCCAAATTTTATTTTGTTTCTTTTTACTCTTCGATTTGCAACATGCATTCTGTCAATGCTAAGTCAAACGTCATAAGGTGACATACAAAAAGCTTATAATGTCAAAAGCGCTAAGGTACATAAATAAATTGATATGGTGGTTAAGTACTTTTAAATTTTCTGCACAATTTTCTTATTTTTTTCTATCAAGAGAACCTTCTCCTGACAATAACAAACACAAAAAAAAAGAATTGGCGAAATCGATCCGTCCATTGACGCGGGATGCGATGAGCAAGGGAAATAGAGATTAATTTTTATTTATTTAGATTTATCTTATATCAAAATACTAGACATACCTATTTCCTTTCAGCATACCGAGTTTAAGCGGCACATCATGGAAGCTGTAGTTGCCGATGCTAATGTCTCGCAACATGTTACAGCTGTTGGCCAACTTGCGTGGGTCTATCTTCTTAGCACTGAACCACTGGCTGGTCTTCGCGCGCCGGTCTTTGGTACCTGCATAGCCCAGCATTGAGGGTTTTACACTGGAAATAAGAGATAAATTTAGTATGATCGTTTTAAAATGTTCAAGAGTCACAGATTTTTATAAAGGTTCACAAAGAACTTAATAGATATCAGTATGGGTGAGTATTGTCTTATTTAATTAGTCTGAGGCATCTATTATTAATAATCCATTTATTTGAATTAATGCCCAATATAAACGAAAAAGACCTACTAGTTTGTTTATATTGGGCATTAATTCAAAACATGGATTTAATAAAATTTCTGATATAGTAAGATGATTGTAACAAATCAAACCTATTTGGAGCATTGTCTATTCTAAATTCTAGTGTACCTGTCTTATTTTATATTTTACTATTCTTGATCATTATCTAATTTTAAAACAACATATAAGCCATAGTTCCACTCGGACTAGTGCCTTTTATTTCCAATAAATAATAATAATACCATAGCGTAATAATTATGCAGACATTATTTTTTGTTTGTATAAACTCCAAAAAAACCTAATTAAAAATCAATTTTATTGAGTTAGCTTTATTTTACGATGGAGGTCACACAGATATAATTTTCTATTAAAAATAAGCTAGGTGTCCACACAAGACACATTTTAAAAGTATTCCTCATTCAGCACCAATTTTTTGTTGTGTTGTTTAAGTATCAAACCTATTCAGAAACACGAATAATTTTGGTGCCCAAAAAATTGGTGCTGAAAGAGGAATATTCTACTTTTACTACTAATTTGCTTAGCTGTCGAGGTGTAATTGTAATATATGATACTCACTGCACGCCAAGCCTCTCTGCAATACGTCCGGCGGCATCCATAGTGTCACAATTCTCTTTGTAGACCACAAAGTATACATATTCTCCAGGCCACACCCATTTCACTCTTGTGTCTATGCGAACTGAAAAAAAAGGTAAAACATAAGTAGAAAAATGGATGGATGGTTAGATAGCCCATTTATTGAGGAAGGCTATATTTAATTATGAAGTTCAGGACGAAACCTCGCGCGGGAAGCTAGTAGTAAATAAGTTGTTTTTGCTCAATATATGCCTTCCATAACAACAGTCTAGCATAGTGATTACGTAAAAGATATTTCTGTGAAATAATATATATATATTTTTCGCTTATATTAAATACTATATATTTCGCTTATATTATACGTAATACTAGCGCGAGGTGCGACCCATTTTATAATTTGATATTTTGGAAGTAGTTACATATCTTGGAAATTATTACAAAATACAGTTACGCTATACTGACGCTACCGAATTCGGAGACACGTTTTTTTCTTTTTGGGCACCACGCGCTTCGGCGTGTTCAGTTTACTACAAATTCGTTCGTATTCCTCGTCGAATTGTTTTTCGTGTG
The DNA here is from genome assembly GCA_947037095.2 of Nycteola revayana. NCBI lineage: Eukaryota > Metazoa > Arthropoda > Insecta > Lepidoptera > Nolidae > Nycteola > Nycteola revayana. The sequence goes on from OX344840.2 coordinate 10,848,170, forward strand.
TAGTGCACATTCAGTTTACGACGAGTTTGAATTATTTTGCGTATGCAGTCCACATTATTGATTTACCCTTAATTATTTCATTCAAAAGAACAAAACATTAGTTATTTGTGAACCTAACAAGAAACATAAAACACTACCTTTGGAGTGTGAACAAAATGTTATTTTTAGACTCAACTAACACGGACATTCCTTGGTCCAGGATATTACTGTACACATAATAATAACCCACCTCCTTTCCTATATTTCTCGAAACGCACAAATTTCTTTTCACCCTCCGTGACAGTGGAGCCAACAATAGAATCTCCGAATGCCTTTTTCACAGCATCATGTATTTTAGTCCGCATTTCTTTGGAAGCCCCTGTCATATCCACCTGTAAAGTACTGTTTATTTCAAAATTACACACACAGTTAAAACTATGTTATTGATTAAAAAATCAACCCCCCCGCAACACAAGGATTGATTAATTTTCAGGATTTGTCTTTTAAAAAGAAAGAAAAAATTAATGTCACACTCTTCTATGCCCACATTGGTCATGAAAAGTAATCTAAAGATTTAGATATTATCTAAATAAATTAAGCAAACTATGAAATGCTATTTTTGTGCAAGAAGTTTTTAAATAAAATAAATAAATAAATGCCATACCTCAACTTTCTCATTAGTTTTGTCAGTGCTAACAGCTAAGCTGTTGATCTTATCCCAAGTCTCCATGGGCAATATCTCCAAGTTATACTTTGATAATAGCAGGTCCTCATCCTCATCAACTGTTTCTTCTTTAGGAGGTTCCGGAGGATTCCTATCTGTGAGCTTTGCAATTTGACCTTGTTCATTCACTTCTGATACATGGAAATCTGAATATCTGTAGGAATATTTATTTGTTAGTAAGAAATGTGAAGCTGAATGATAAATGTGGTTAAATATATATTTTTTATATTTCTACTTTAATAAAAACAAAAAATTCACAGTATTAAAAAATATCTTTGGGCATACCCTAAGATACTTTTTAATATTGTGAATTAATTTCATCAATATATAAATGGAATATTAAGAAATATTGACACATCAAGTTCCATGATACTACCATGTGTTGGACAGTACACTATATTCCTGGCGCCATAAAAATAAATGCAAAAATTACCCCAACATTTTATAGAGACAATTAACATTTTTATAGTCACAAAGAAACAAAATACCTATTAAGTGTTCATTTTATGTAGTTACTTTGTGTTTTCAATTTAGATCAGTAATTACTTGTTAAAATGCCAACCATTTTTTAGGTGTTTTCTTTTTTATTTGTGCTAAGTGGTTAGATTTTACTATGGAATATGGCTCCATAGTAAAATCTTACCACTTAGCATGGGCTAGAATCATAAAATCAATTGGACCTCTGCCTGTCAGCCTCCAAGAGGAATCTCAAATGATCAATTCATCCCCCAGGACCTATTACAATATCTGAATAATTTTTAGTCTGGAATTCAACATATTAATTCTTATTTAACTGACAGTAAGATAGCAGGTACTTAACTGATTCCTCTAAGATGTAAATATTTTTAAGAAAATATTAGTTTCCTATTTAAATCATTTATAAATATAAGATTTTATAGGATATTATGGGTGCTTCTAGATCTAGATAATCATTTCTAATTAAACATATTTTTGAATAAAAATAAATTTAGATATTCCAATTATAATGCCATGCATACATTAGACTACAAAGATATTCAGACAGTCCTCATTAATATAGTATTTAAACAATGGAGAGATATATAGACAATAACAATCACCTTGACTTAATAATGCCATTAAATCCTTTGAGTGAGCTAATATATTCTGTCACACCAATATCCACTTCAGATAAGCGCTTCCCAGGAGTTTCACGAGTCTGTCTCTTCTGCCAGTTAGGATTCCCTTCATTGCGGAACCTGTTACCGCCGGGTCCCCCAAAATTACCACCATAATTTTCGTTTCTGGGACCGAAATTATCACCATTTCGATTGTTGAAGTAACCTCCCCTCCAACCCCTATTTGCTCCCCAACCACCACCTCCACGGCCACCACCACCACGGCCACCCCCGCCGCGACCTCCGCGAAACCCACCACGTTTATTAAATTGCTTGTTTTTATTCATATTGCAAATTAGACTTAACCTCAAATATTTGACGTACCGAGTACGAATTGGTCACAGTAACTTGAATGTAAGCTTTTATTTGGAATTTAAACTTATATTTATAACTGTAACGATTTAAATTATAAGATATTATTGTTTTATTATCTATATTTAATCAATTCAAAGTGAAAAAGCTGTCACTAAAGAAGCCGACACGCCATAACTTCAACAGCAGTGATAGTGTTGCCAAATATATATGTTGACATGTCAGAATATCGATTTTATCTCAAACAGTAAAGGAATGATAACAATTATTAGTGAAAAATTAAGCTGTACCGAATATTTACTTTTCTAATTGAATGGGATATGTTAGATATTTCGGTTTATTTTTATTATATTGCTTTTGTTAATTCTTTGTCGCACTGCGGTGAGTGGCAAGGCGGCAACTACTGTGGTTTTGATTTATGTAACTAAGCGTCGCGGTGCACTTTAAACCACCTCACAGTGTTAGTGATATAGTGTTGGGTAGGACATACAAGAGGCACTTCAAATGTCCCATACAAAACGATTGAATGTCCCAACACCTCAAAAAATATTTTGTACCGCTTCACTGTGACATACAAATGAATGAATCGAACTAATGAGTGCGAGCGAGCGAGGTGCAAGTGTTTGTCGTTGTCGCTGTCTTGTCAGTTGTCGGTCGCTTTGAGCCATGTTTATAAGCTGTTCTCCAGGGTTATTGTGAAGCGTCTCGAAGGATTGATGACTTTCAGCCTCCCGAACAAGCGGGATTCCATAAATTTTACCGTAGACCACATACATATGCTGCGGCAAGTAATAAAAAAGACCGAAGAGTATAACTTGCCGCTCTGTTAAGCGTTCGTGGACTATAAAAAAGGCTTTGAGTTTCGAAATTCGGTCGAAACTGAATATGGACAAGATGAAAATCATGTCTTACGTCCATGTTGTGCCTACCCCTATAATGGTTGAGAATACGGTTTTTGAAGTTGTTGACACATATGCATACCTAGGACAGACAGTCCAATTAGGTAGGTCCAACTTCGAGAAGGAGGTCAATCGCCGAATCAAACTCGGATGGGCAGCGTTCGGAAAACTTCGCAACGTCTTTTCCTCCAATATAACTCAGTGCCTGAAGACGAAAGTCTTTAACCAGTGTCTGTTGCCAGTGATGACCTATGGAAAAAAACGTGGTCCTTCACCATAGGCCTTATGAACAGGCTCAGAGTCGCTCAACGAGCTATGGAGAGGGCTATGCTCGGGGTTTCTCTAAGAGATCGAATCAGAAATGAGAAGATACGTAGAAGAACGCGGGTTACCGACATAGCCCAAGGGATTAGTTCATTGAAGTGGCAATGGGCAGGCCATATAGCACAGAGAACAGATGGCCGTTGCGGCCGAAAAGTTCTCGAATGACGTCCACCTACTAGATGGACGGTTGATCTGGTTAAGGCCACGGGATCACGGTGGATACAGGCCGCTTCTAACCGCAACAACTGGAGATCTATGAAGGAGCCTACGTCCAGCAGTGGACGTCCTACGATTGAAATGATGATGATTGCTATATTTAATTTGATGTCGCACCAAAAAAAAAGTTATTAGCTGATAGATAATAAAGAGTGCACATTTATTAAAGAGTATTCTTTCGATCACAAAAATTGCCAACTATTTATATTAGAGTGTTTTTTGAAAAATTTATCTCATACGCTCAAATGAGGGGGCGCACTATCAAGTTCTTGCCCCGGTTCGAAAAAATCGTAGATCCGGCGCTGAGCATAAGTATGATTTTCGTTGCATACTGCAATTAAATCGTGGTTTGTGGAGTCTTAGACGATTAATTCAATGTCAAAGTCATTTATTGCCAGAATGTAGGTGTACAGAGTATGATCTTAAATTTAAAATGGCCCAATTACATTCCACCATTACAATGGTATGCGAATATTTGTTTTAATTCTTAAAATATATTATAACTCTTATTTATTTAAAAAACACTCAATAAAACTACAATTGCACTCCCGTAAATATTAGTATCATTATCATTAATTAATCATTCTCAAAGTTATAATGACATATGTCTGTTTAAAAAATAAAGTGTCAATTTAAATATGTCCATAAAAATAAATAAATATGTCAAAGATTTAATTAATTCCGTAATAAACCTATGTCAGTGATCGAAATTCTTCTCCGCAAAATGACAAATTCATTGAGATCATAAAAACATTTTTCTTTTCGCCACGGTGTCAACTGTTTTTTAAACTTGATTATAGGTAAATCTTTAAGGAAGTTGGGTAATTTATTATACAAGGTTGATACGACAGAGGGGCATTTAATTACGCTACGTTTACTAAACGTGTTTTTTATTAATCCGATACGGTATAAAAATAAAAAGCAACCAAATTGAGATTTTTTTTCTTTCAAACAAACTAAATAGCTTACAAATCAGAGTAAAACGTAACCACCCTTTGTAAATAAATTTCACTGTCCTAGCAAAGCGGCAACGTCGCGCGCGCGCCGGTGCGGGATGTTTTGCAATGATTTGCGTCAGAGCGGCAACAACGCATCGTAAGGAAAGATACATCGTGTTCAAACGGCGCAAAAACTTAAAAAATCATTTGCGACTAAACTACTGCTCCTATTTAATTGATTTTTGGTATAGAGCTTGGAAATGGTACCTAGTATAGGCAGTTTAAAGGAAAGCCCCTCTGTCGTATCAACCCTGTATACCTTTATAGCATTCACATACGAATTCCTTTTATACAATTCGAGCTTGCATTGTGGTAAACATAACATAGGCTTATTTCTGGGAGCTGCATTTCGTTTAGTTACATCTTTAATCTTAATGAATAGTTCCGGATGTTGTTGTACAAATAGGCTTAATTCTTTAATATACATACAAGGCAATGGCAATAATATTGTACTTTTTAAACAAGTTTTTACAACTATCTGTGTAACAGGCTCCACAGATTGCACGCACACATTTTTTTTTGCACTCTAAATGCTTTTATAATATCCACCGAATTTACCCACAGTAAAAGACCATATGAGAGTACGGACGAAACGTATCCGTGATATGCACACAAAGCAGCTTCTGTAGATACCGTGACTCTTAATCTTTTTATAGCATAAACAAATCTGTTTATGCTATAAATAATGTTCGAAACTCAAACGCTTAACAGAGCGGCAAGTTATACTCTTCGGTCTTTTTTATTACTTGCCGCAGCATATGTATGTCTTCGGTAACCTTTATGGAATCCCGCTTGTTCGGGAGGCTGAAAGTCATCAATCCTTCGAGACGCTTCACAATAACCCTGGAGAACAGCTTATAAACATGGCTCAAAGCGAGATGGGTAGTAAGGTGTTATCACCTTTCTTAAAGAACAACACCACCTCGCTTTTATTCCATGCTTTAGGCGTGGTGCCTCCGAGCAAGGCGGAATTGAAGAGCTTCTGAAGGATTTTAAGTACCTACCGGTAATCCACCCGCCTTCAAGAGCTCTGATGTAATTCCGTCCTCACCCGGCACCTTATCGTTCTTTAGCTGTTTCAGGGCCATGCTTTTCTCGTACAGGCTGATGTCCGGGATATCCTCGATATAGTGTCGATCAGTTTGGTATTTGGGTCTATAGCCGCACTGAAAACAGGCTTGGTGACTGAAGCGTAGGGTGTTAAGGGAAGTTGAAAAGTTCTACGGGTAGCCGTAGAACTTTTCAACTTTGAACTTACCTTAACACTTCCGCTTTTGTCAACGCAAGACTGCCATCATCCTTCTTAAGCTTTGTCATCTGGATTTGCCCAATAGACATATCTCTTGCAATCAGTTTGGAGCCCTGGTTACGCTCTATCGTATTTTTAATACGGGAAGTATTAAAACTACGAATATCGTGTCGCAAGAATTTTTTTAATTCGTCTATTAAGCTGCCTATATGACTTAGCATCGTGGTGAGATTGCAGTCTTAGCGAGCGTCGTTCAAACATTAGGTTAAGGGTGTCTTTAGTAAGTTTCTGGGTTCTACTGGTACGGCGAGCATTGAAGACCCTACCGTATGGACAGTCTCTACGAGCCTGTTGTTGATTTCGTCCACTAATGCGTCTTCATCCAGACAAATGATTCGACTTGAGAGCTCGAGTTGAAAGCTCTCGGGGTTATCGATCTGAGCACCAGTAGGTCGGAGCGTAGAGTATCAAATTGTCCTCATCGTTTTTCTTGCCCACTTTCGCATTGAAATCTCCCATAAGATCGTTGAAGTGAGTTGTATGGCCCTACTGATGTCCTCATACATACACTCAACTTCTTCATCTGGGTGTGCCGAGGTCGGTGCATAGACCTGAACAACCTTCAGCAAATATCTTTTAGATACTCTAAGCGTTAGGTATGCCACCCTGCTAGACACACTGTCAATGGTAATGATGTTGTTAATGAGAGACTTGTGAACGAGAAACCTGACACCACCTTGTGACTGTTGGTCGCCCTCCCGGTAGAAGAACAGATTGCCAGATTTCAGGATCATCGTATCCTGTCCCTCTCTACGGACTTCAGACAACCCCAGAATATCCCATTTGAGCCTGCTCAATTCTTCTTCCAGCTCAACAATCCTTTCCTCGGTCCGTAGAGTGCGCACGTTATGTTTTGCCAAGGCCAGTGTTCGCCTGTGAAATTGGTAGCCACTCGTTTCCCGGGGATTCTAAGCATGCCCAGCACCGCCGATACCATGACTGCTACCTTAACCAGGCCTAGCGGGGCCGCCGGGGACTCGGGGCCAAAATTATTTTTAAGCTGATACACGCTCTCGTATTTTTAACAATTTATATGATTTTGGCACTCCCTGAAACTGCCGCCCGGGGCAGGGGCCCCGGCTTGCCCCCCCCCTAGATCCGGGGCTGCATATGCTCAAATGTTTGCTCTACTATTAAAGAAACTAATAATACCTATGTATAGAGTAACACGCAGAGGGAGGATTTACTTCTTCTATGGAGTAACATAAATCTTAATCTATTTTTTTACGTCGTTTAAAAACATAAACAATAAAGTAACAAGAATTTGTTCGCGATCCACGTACAGAACAGTATTCATTGTGCGCTGCTTGTTGATAGTAAGATTTTAAATTCGAATCTGGCGATACTAATGATACTATAGTTTCCCGCGCCAAAATCTGTCAGTCAAATTCAGATCTCTAACGAACGAACGGTGATTGTGATTGTGATATTGAAATAACTTAATTTATCTATCTGCTAAATACTTGAATAAATAGTGCAAGTTAACATTAATCAAGCCACTTTTTTTGTTTAATTGAAATATTATAATCAATTACCTACCATGCCTTCACAAAGTAAGTAGGTATCAAATCAAAATTAATTCAACTTCATAGCCTTTTCAAATCAGTATATATTGATACGATGTTCTGAGAACATGAGGTGATAAAGAGAGTTGTACTTTTTGTCTTATTATTGTCACAGAAGCTATTAGGGCTAAGCCGAAGACCAGGAGTAAGCGTGCTGGACTGACACTTCCCGTGGGCAGGATTCACAGAATCCTCAAGGATGGGAACTTTGCTCCTCGTATCGGTTGCGGTGCCGCTGTTTATTTGACCGCAGTCCTAGAGTATTTGTCTGCAGAAATTTTGGAGTTGGCTGCAAAGGCTGCAGATGATAACGGAAAAACCAGGTATTGTTTGTGTTATTCTTAGTAATTTATTATTTTATTTATTAAGTAAATTCTTAGAGCCCATGGTAGGATCATCTTCGATAGCTGGGCCTCTATGGTTGTTGGTACCCTTTTCATTTATTACTGATGATTCTGGCTTAGTTAATTAGAAATTTGAAGCAATTTAGTCTCAATACTAGTATGGAAATGCATAGCAGTGATACTGATACATTTGGCCTTGGTTTTTGGCCATTTGACTGCAATGAGCATTGCTAGCTTGTGAAGGCAAACAATTGTAAATACAGCCTACAGTTTGTAAAAGTGGCTTCTCAAAAGTTGAAACAACTGAGAAACCACCTCTCAGTTGCAAATGAAAGGATGCAAATCCATAACTAAAAACTATGTTAAAATTGATTATTCCTGTGTTAAAATACAGATAGCAACTGAGTACTCGACAAATGTATAAACATGTATATTTTTAGGATATCACCTCGTCACATTCTGCTGGCTATCCGCAATGATGATGAACTGAACAAGATGTTGGATGGAGTAGTCATCTCCCAGGGTGGTGTCATTCCTCACATAGAACAGCAGCTACTATCCAAGAAGACTAAACACCAAGCACCGAATGCTAACACTAATTCACAGGAATATTAATCACAAAGGCTGGTCCTTCTAGTTACAAAAAAAAGCAGACCTCTTCGATGTAATTATTTTTGACACCATGTTAGCTGTTGTTGCTACTGTGATATAGATATAGTTTCATTTCCAATTTATGCTTCATAACTTTATTTTTAATTAAAATTCAATCATGTACTAATAAAACAATTTTGATCACATCATTGAATTGGGCCAAATGTAAATTATAAGTGTAGATGATAATTATGTTAAACAAATGTTGAATTGTGTGTTATTGAAAAAAATAAATTTGTTTTAGTAAGTATTTTTGTAATTATATAAATTTAGAATTTTAAGTTGTTGTTTTACTTACCCCATACGAATCGCCATCGCATGTCTTACGTTTACGCCACATTGGTCGTTTGTCGACCTCCAGCATATGAACAACGCGAGCGCATAGATCCCAACCTTAACTAGTGCAGTTAGACTTAGCAGACTGTTAAGGTTGGGAGCTATGCGCTCGCGGGCGCGCGACACTCATCATTTATCTAAGGTAGGGTACTAGTAATAAAAGAAACAACTTCAACCAGTCTTGTAAATGACATGTAATTTTAAATACTGTAAACAAGAGATCTGTTATTTAATTCCATTATATTAGGTAGGTACAATGTTCATAAACGTACACAGTTTCAATACTTTACAAAATAAAAGAATATCTATTTCATACTAAAATCTGACTTCTGAACACTAAGTATATTCTTACAAAGTTTTAAATGTTAACTGCATAATTAATAACATTATAGTAATTTTGAAACTATTGCAATTAATTAAAAAGGTAAATAAAGCGTATTTCACTTGTAGTGTTATTCCTCTTTTCTATATTAATATCATGTTTTATTCGACGTTAGTGACTATCATTTGACTTAATTATAATAATTTTGTATAAGTATTATAATAATATAGGATGTTGACACCTTAAATTCATAACTAAAAGTGAAACCCACTTTACTAAATAAACACAATTTATAACATAACAAAAGAGTATAATTAATGAAAGACTAAATTAAAAATAATATACATGTCTGATCATAAATTGTATACAAATTAATATAATTTATATCAAAGGAACATTTGGGTAATTAATAATATAACTACGTACCTAGGGCACATACAAAAACATCCTACAAACAATTATTGTACCTATCTAAAAATTATAAATAAAACGAATACTTTATGAAAAACTAAATGTAAATGTAGCACATCAAAAAATATACAAGAAAATATTTTTTATTGATAAATGCAATTCTATTCATCTCAGCTGTAGTTGGCGAACACTTAAATACAACTTAATATTTTGCAGTCCTGAACAAGAGCTGTATTACATATTTAATATTAAAACTCACGCATCTGTACCTACATATTTCCCAAGATTTTAAGGAAACCGAAATAATCGGGGAATTTAAGTAAGCAAGTTCTTTAGTGCTTTCAAGTGTTACAAAAGGTACTAGCTACAATAGCTCTGCGCCAAAATAAAGTAATTAAAACATTTACAGTTATATGTCAAAAACTGCGAAAACAATTAAAAGTGTAATCATATAAATTTAGTTCAGTAAAAAATAAAGCCAGTGATCGCAGCCTCTAACAAATATTCACTAAAATTAGTAGCCTTATAGAAAAATGAGCTCTAAAGGAATAAAATAAGAACTAAAATTGAATTTGAGGGTGTAGAGATCTCTACCTATGAACAGGTTAAAATATATTGTTACATACTTATAAAAATAAACTATACATAAAAGAACCGAAGGATTGCACAAAAGTATTATCTTATGGCTTATGTTTAACTTACCATCAGATATAGTAAAAATGATCACCAAAATTAAACCCGCATTTTAATGTAAAATTGTAACCAAAGTTTTAACATTTCGCTATCGTATTTAAGCAAAATGACTCCAAATAAATCATTGTTAACCCAAAAGTAGTAAATGATCACCAAAAGTAGTAAATGAACACCAAAAGTACCTAAATGTTTTACTAATTTACTATTCGGTTCTGGCCGTTTTATGGCCGCAGCTCTAACCTAACCTAACCGATTGTCATTTTTCATTGATTTTATTAAGGTAGAAATAGCGCAATAATTTGCTCGCTAAGATTTGGTGATCATTAACTACATTTGGTGTTCGAATACAATTTGAAGTGCAGTCGTGAGTAAAATAGCTAGTACTATTACAATTTTAGACTTTATTTTTCTGGTGTCAAGTATATATTTTTGGTGGTCATTATATTTTATCCCTTATCTTATTACGTACCTACCGACTGGGTTATGACTTACCAACCATATAAAATCTACGTTGCGATTTCATTAACTAGTTTAATTTATTAGAACATATTTTATTCGTATAAAAGTCTATTAGTTAAGACAAACAATGTGATTGATTGAATGTTGTATTGATATTGCGAATGAAAGAGATACAAACAAGTTTTTTTTTAATTGTGAAAATTTGAATTTTTCTGCCGTATAACACTTATTTTATTTAAAGGTAGGTAAGTGACAGATCAAAATTGATTACCAAAATAAGCTTAATACTGAAATAAAGGATAGTATTTAGTTAGTTTCTGACAAAATACTAAAAACCTAGGTAACGGTTGCTTAATTCTAAATATATTTCCAAACATTGAAATATGTTAAAGGCAAAGTTCGTTTTATATTTATTTAAGTAATATTAGTGACTGAACATTTCATGTGTTTTATACTTTCGAGTGTAAGTTGATTTCGCACAGATAATAATTTAATCTAAAGAGCTTTAAGATGTTTCACGAAGAATAAGATACATTTTGCAGATGTCGGAACCATATTTTTTAATTTTTTTCGGAACCATAATAATATCAATTTTGTCCTTGAACATACATTTAGATACTCTTAAAATAAATTGAAAACTTTTTGCCACAATATGAAATCCTTAAGTCATTCTGATCAACTTTTGTCCAGTGGGCAATTAATAACAAATATTAAGTTTTATTACGTATAGAAGTGCTAATTATTCTATGGTTCGTTTGGGGATTTAATTAAAGTATAAATATACCGTGCAACATCATTTGAATACATTTCATGGATAATCCATAAGCTAAGATAAGCACCTTACGGTACACTTCGACTTAGACCGGTCGTGGTTGCAGAGATTCTGACCTACGATAGTCTATGAAGTATATTGTGGTTAATATTAAAAGATCTGTTACCAGTGGCCCGTCGGATATTTAAATTATTTGCAATTTTAGTATTTAATAGAATAACACTGTACTTCGCATTTATTATTCATGTTAAAATATATATTAATAAAAAATGCGTCATTAGAACACAAAGGGTCGATGTGATTTGTACCTATTTAGTTCTAATTTAAAGTAATTTTCGGTGGCTATTTCCCTAGATTTATGTTGCATTCTTATCTTGTTCTTCATTCATCGAAACTTTTACAAAATATTCATTATGATAGAGTTAAGAAGCAATAGTATTTTTTTTCTTTTGATGGTGAGGCCACTGGCTTTTTGCTTTAACTGCATAGTGTGTGAGATCCTTACTAACATCTCAGGTCGAAAAACTTTTAGACTTATTAGGTACGCGTTAATATAATTATTGTTGCGTCATATTATAACTTGTGTATTGTAAACAAAGCAGCATTTGGCAGTGATTGAAAACTATCTAAGGACATCAAAGTTGAAAGGTACCTAACATTGTTGAGATTATAATCGAAGAAAATATGATAAACATATTAGACTTTGTACACATAAAAAATTGGTCACTTCACAATTAATTAATATGATGAGCAAAATTTTTTTTTCAAACACTTAAAACATTTTATAATATAATAAAAATATATTCACATAAATTTTTGCGACTTCAATTATTCATAGACACCATTAATGAGACAGGTTTTTTTTAAATACGTATTTTGTTGATGAATATGCAATACTTTTTGGTTTCTCACTTCTTGTCTCACTAACGCCATCTTTTATCATTCTGTTCGAACAACAACAATTAGTTGGCAGATATAAAACCGTTTTAGGCGGCACAAGTCATTGTGTGTCATTACTCATTGTTCCTTATTTACATTTGATCATCATTAATGTAGCACGTGTAACAAGCTCAGGATTTAAATATAGTTTTTTTTTTTTTTTTTTTTTCTTTTAAAAAAGACAACTCCCGCACTAGGGAAATAAATCCCTGTGTCGCGGGGGACTTTACAAACATTCATCTCACGGACACAAAGAACACCCAGACTCAGAACAACTATTTGTGGTTCACACAAATAATTGTCCCGGGTGGGAATCGAACCCAGAACACCAGGTCTCAGAAGCAACTTCCGTAACCACTGAGCTACCGGTGCAGTCAAAAAACCTGCCGAGAGTATCAAGTAATATATTAATATCTCAATCAACAAATCAAACCAACCAACCAACAATTTACCCAATTAAAAATTAATTTAAGGTCAACAGATTGGTTTACATGATAATGTATACAATGTAACATTATTGAACATTACAATAAAATATTTACATGTGTATATTGTAATCACATAGTAATACCACATAGTAATCACATAGTAATCACATAGTAAATTGGCAACATTGAAAAATATAGCATTATATAAAAAATTTACACTAATATTATGCATTGATGGTTCAAATTAGGCCAATATTTTACATGCCCCAAATACAGAATATAACTGAATTTCACAACATTTCAAGGGCATGTTTTTGAACAATCAATTTGAGTGTTTAAAAAAATAAAAGTAATTAGTAATTTCCCATACTTTAAATGGTCTAATTTGGCACCCAATGCATCATAACTAGATTTAACTAACCAACCAGGTTAACTCACACATAAGCTAAGGTTCTTGTGTATGGCTCAGCCAAATTAGCCAGTCAGTTAATTGAATTAGCCATTTTATTAAATGTCACAGTTCAACAAGCTCTTTGTTAAAGAATTATTATTTTATAAAGGCGACATGGCGGCAAAATCAATTCAGCATCAGATTGTGAACGGCACATTTAATAAATAGGCTAGGCAGTTCATTATTAGACTAATTAAGCTTGTTGGTAGCGACATACTTATTGTATTTCTGTAAGGTCTATGTAAATTATTATTTATTCTCCATCAAACATACATTTCTCCAACTGTAGATAATGTAAAATTGAAAATGTTCTAATGGCAAATGGACTATGGGTCATTTACCACATCAATCGCCGACGAATGCCATTGATCAAAGAATCGACTGGTGCTGCAGCTTTGATCAATCAACTCAATTTTACGTTAGATGATACCACTTTGATGTCACCAGTAAAATTTGATTGTTGTTGATTACTCAATTATATCAATCGGTCGATCCGATCGGTGTGGTAGACCAACTGCCATTTTACAGGAGTTTTACCACAAATGAAACATTTTATTTTATAAGAGATTATTTTAAATATTTATATGTGATAGAGACAACACACTGTGACAACAAACACACATCATCTCTCTGATTAGCATACAATTCGTGCACACATCTAGCTGCTGTTGTATTTTGGGAACAACCTACGATAATGGTGATCAGCCACAAACTTTTAACATTGTGATTACAATATACACATGTAAATATTTTATTGTAATGTTCAATAATGTTACATTGTATACATTATCATGTAAACCAATCTGTTGACCTTAAATTAATTTTTAATTGGGTAAATTGTTGGTTGGTTGGTTTGATTTGTTGATTGAGATATTAATATATTACTTGATACTCTCGGCAGGTTTTTTCTTTCATTTAAATATTAGAATTTAACACTATTAAATAACACTTCATTCATATTCAATAAATAGATAATAAATTTATCATACCTATTTTATTTTTGATTGAAGTACTTAAAGCAAATGACATCTTTCAGGCTAAAGGCAAATGCTAGAATAACATTTTACTTCATGCAAATTCAGATAACAAACTGTATAGTCAACACATTATTACATGTGTAAATGTTAAATAAATAACTGATATAATACGTAAACATTTTTACAAGCAATATGTATTACTGTGTTATATAATCACAATATTTAAAATTCTGTGTGGACAGAACACTCAGTATAAAACTGTAAAAAATAATAATGATTTCCTAGCCTAGCTACGAACTTTCAAAAGGTTGGCAGGACTGGTTATTGGCGTGTAGTCTATGTACTATAAACACAACATAAGCCATGCATACATAGGTACTCGTCATAAACATGATAAAACAATAAATATTGCTCCTAAATTGCTATTGTTACTTTAACACTCAATATAAATCTTACAAGGATTACGTGTTCAATGTCAACTGCCATACAAAATGTTTGTAAAAGCTTATTTTACGAACCTATTGAGCTGAGAGCACTTGAGTTATTATCACATATATTCTTATCAGTCGAATGCAAAACTAGTTTCTGCATTGGGTCTATAATTATTTTAGAATTTTCTTCAATCAAACTTTGTTCCTTTTGTTCATTGTCGGTCGTGGTATCGGATTCGTCCGCCGCTTTATTGTCGAAATACGGGAAAAAATCGTAATGTTTACCGTTAGTTATTTTAGTTTTATCATTTTTCACACACTTTTTCTTCTCGTCGTTTTTTATTGAGGATATGTTACGTTTTGAGAATTCGTCCCAGCCCTCTGTTGTCTTACCGTGTACAGGATTCCAGTCTTTTCGAAATGAGCTTGAAGGTTTCATTTCATTTGTAGAGAATTTTTGTTGAATGTCATTTATTTGATTGTGGTTTTCTCGCGTTGAAACTATTTGTCCGTAAACAGGTGTGCAATAAGTAGTGTCGGGCGAGTTACCACTCTTGTTGTCTCTACTGGGGTGATTTTGTGTAAGTTGGCAGTTGTTCATACCTGAATCAAACTCGGACTTCTGTCCTGCGTTCATAAGAATTTGTTTGGATGATTTGACTGGTTTCTTTTCACAGTTATTTCTGTTAGGAGACCCACTTTGTTTGTTTTTTGGGGTATTTGATTTCTCATCTTCATTCATGTTGTCCTCTCCAATACCATCAATGTCATAAATCTGTAAAATGAATATAGATTCATTGAGATATTTTATTCTGACAAAAGATGTCTAGAAATGTGATACGACTGCTGTCTTATCACACAAATTTAGTATACAGTTTTTGAACAAAGCCCATATTTAAGCTGGTAAATTATAACTGAGACAGATTGTAGATGCACCTTGGTACATAACTAATAAAAGACTTCATCGTGAACTGTAACAGAGGAAATCTCAGAAAGCGCCAAAGCATATCAAGAACGCATTATAAAACATTCAAATGAGCTGGCAAATAATCTAATGAATCCGGAGACAAGACACTGAAGGCTTAAAAAAATACTTAAGACTCAACATTGATTAACGTTCTACAGACTAATTTTGCAAATATTGTTGAATATCTCATTATGATAGACTGCAATAATAAATTTAAAAAATATATATATATATAAATAAATGTTTGCATGCAACTTTAAATCAGGTTCAAAGTACTGCATGCCAAAAAGTCTTCAATTTTTGTCTATGTCCAGAATAATTTAATTAAAGGCTACTTAAATATTGTAAAACTTTCCATTTACAAATACGAAAAATACAAATAATAATTACTCAGGTAATTTGTTAATTCACATGAGTTATAATGCCACATTTGTATAGACCAACATTCAGTGTTCAGTGTTACATAGCTCATTTATGAAGGAAGGCTATAGGCAATAATAAATCATGAAGTTGTTACGGAAACGAAAGTAGCACTGGAGAAGCCGCGCGCGGGAATATAGTTAAAATACACATGATATAATACCTTGTACATAACATCTTGGTTCATGCCCTTTTCTCGTTCCCTTTTATTCTGAACAGCAAGCCACACATCCTTCAGCTCTCCAGCCAAATCTCTGTCCTTGAGTATTATAGGGTTTCTGGTTAAGATGAGTCCAGGGTTCATAGCTTCTACAAAGTCACACAGAAGACTGACTAGAGCTTCTCGATCCTGGAATGTAGAAAGTGTAAGTTTAATTTTAGAAAAAAAAAAGGAACTCATATAACATCTACTACTGAACATGAGTCTTCATTGAAGGGGGTGTTACCACAGTATCAGAACAAAATCTTTGATTTTACACAAAGTTTTTTTTTTTGTCTAGAGCAAGAACCCTCTATCTCTACTAATGAAGGTGAGCCTTATACTGGTACTCCACTGTAGTTGTCTAAGTAGTTCTAATGTTAGTAAAGTTGTTTGCCTATGTAGGTCCACAGCTGGACTTAGGCTTTCTCTGAAGGTAGTTTAAACAGGTAAAGCTAGTGCCTATTTCTTGATATACAATAAATTAGTTATGATGCAAGGAAACTGCTTAAGTAACCAGACCTGGAATATAAAACATTTTAATTTTAAATTTTCGTTCTGCCCAGATTGTGTTAAGATGTTTGTATTGATTCTAATAGTGAAGCAGTTTTTAAATTTGTAATTACATGTTAAAAGGACATATATACTTAGCTACAAGGCTTTTGCTTCTTAACCAGGTACATAAGCAAGCAGCACTTCTACTCTTCATATTTTATTGAAATAGCCATTTTTAGTCTATTTTCCTTTTTATTTAATATTATTACAACTAAAAGTAGCTAATTTAAAACATAACTAACTTATAAAATACTACTTTTCTAAATCTATTCTACTTGGCAAGGTTCCCAAATTGCTGGCAGCATTGCCCTGTTGAATGGCAATGCTTACCTAATGAAACATATTTGAAATATTAATTGAAATCATCAAAATCTGAATATCTAATGTAATCAATTATCAATACATACTGTAGGACTGGTAGCATTTTTCCCATTAGCTTTAAGTATATCAGGGTTCACCATCACGGCAAATACTAGCATTGGAGGCCTGTTACTATTCGGTCCACAACCTTGGGCCACCTGCAATGTACAATGTTATCAAATAGTTTATTTTCCTCACAATATTTCAATTTCTGTGCATCTATCACTATGATTCTGCACCATGCTATGGTTAGACCATCAAAGTACTAAAGTTATTAGTTATTAAATTTGTGCTATAGTTTTAAATAAATAAATAATATTTAATATTATAACATTTTTATTATTACATGAATAAATGTTAAATAAAATACATCATATACAACTAAAAGTAGCAAATTTAAAATAAAACTTATAAAATACTACTATTCTAAATCTATTTCTACTTGGCAAGGTTCCCAGAATGCTGGCAGCATTACCTCATTGAATGGTAATGCTTACCTGCTGTGCAAAGTAAAAACCAGTACTCGGAGAATATGCCGCACTAAAGAGGGCCACTGCTAGGTATTTATAAATTAATTTGGCTCCCGGTCCTCACGGCTCCAATGTTTTAACACCAAAAGGCACAAATACATAACCACTATCAAGTATACTATATTTGCGCCTCATGAGATTCTCTGCGGATTCAGCCGCCATGCCAGCCCTACAATGAGTCCCAGAAAGATGAGATTTTTATAACTATAGAAAAATCTGTGATACAGTAGTAATTTATTTATATTTCAATACTTGCTTTCTTAGCTATGTCAGCTCATAACATAAGACTAGCTGTTGACTTGTCCTTGATGTGTTCATAAATATCAGCAGTTTGTTAGTATTAAAGTAAATATTAGAAAAATCTATTTGATTGAAAAGGGAAGATATTTTTTAGGGATACAATTATTGTATTTCAATGGAAACATTTAAAATAATATCTTAGAAAATATAGTTACAAGGCCTTGGTTTCAATTCTAATTGAACAAGTCTATTAAGAATCTTATTTGTGCAAACATAAAAACTCTTTCTAAATAGCTGCTTTCTTATTCCTACTCTTTTAAAGATCTAATTATTATTGCTATTTATTATAACTGGCACTCTTTTGATGAGCTACTATGTTAATTGTGTAGTGCTTAACTTTAATTTCGCGGTTATCTCAATATTGGGTCGGCAAATTTGCGCTACTTCCATAAATTTACATACATCATCCCCAATAGTTACATTTATGAATTAAAAGAGTAAAAAACATGCCAAATCTATCGCATACCTGCATACCGCCGTACAATGGTATTGGATCAGAATACTGCTTCGGATTAGCTATTTTCTGCCATCCCAACACATTTATGTACAGTTTCTCCGTTGTGTCTTTTATTGTATCTTGAATACACATGTGAGGTTGTGGAGGATTCTTGAACTGGCGAAAAGCACGCGAACCTCTTCCATATTGCACCGGCGCCACCCTTTCTTGAGGGTTTTGATTTTCCATATCAATACTTTCGACGCCGACACTACAGTTATTTACGGATAATCACAAAACATTCACAATAAAATCCAAATGACATTTCTGTAAGACCTGCCCGACGATGAAGTTTATTGAACTCTCGCTGCGTCCATTCGTGTTTTATTTCTTCCTAAACTGTACTTTATCACTCAGTACTAGTTTTATTTGTGAGTATGTTTATTTTAAATAAGCTTCTACGTAAATATATTAACACAAAGCTTCGAAGTGTAAAGTATACAGAAATTATAAAAGAAAGAGCTTCTATGAAAGAGAAAGACAGCTTTTTGTTTTTTTTTTTACAGGAGGCGGGGTCTTCGGTGTAGCGAGCTTGAGTTGTAAGTTCAAAAACCGGTTTCGGAAAACCGTAATAAATGTAAAAATAAAAAAGTGAAGATTTAATAGTTGCTGTCGATAATAATAGTTTTTCTTTGGATAATCTAAAATTGTTTCCGGTCAGTTTCTTTTCTTCTTAGTAGTTCTTAGTTACAGTAACGTCTCAATAGATGGCGCTATGTTACTCATATTCGTGGTAGAATAAAAATACAAAATGTTTTCGATTCGATTTCTTATATTTTTAATGAGTAGGTAAATCAGAATTAAGATATTATGAGGAAATAAATAAAACAAAATTTAGTAAAAGGTCACTTTAATTAGTTATCCCAAGGTATTCTATTAGTAATATATTATATAAAGCTGAAGAGTTTGTTTGCTTATTTCGCTCGTTCCTAGTAGGATCAATTGCTTAACTTATAGGCATACTAGCTTCCCGCGCGCGGTTTTACCCGCGTAACTGTCGTTCCCGTAGAAACTTTAAAATAAAATATAGCTTATAGCCTTCCTCGATAAATGGGCTATCTAACACCGAAATATTTTTTTCAAATCGGTCCAGTAGTTGCTGAGATTAGCGCGTTCAAGCAAACAAACTCTTCAGCTTTATCTATTATGGCAAATAACTCATTATTAGATACTAATTCTTTGCGTTTTTATACTGATAATGATGATGTGATAATTTCTCAACTAAATATCCGATTGGAGTAAAACAAAAAATATTTTACTTCTACATTAATACCCTTCATAACATAATATGATACACATTTAACGCAGTTTCTTTCTTCAGACGATTTAATATTTTTTATGAACATAAAAGCGGTTATTTGGGGCAATGTAATTAGTTTTAAGAAATTTTAAGTGAAATAAAGCGTTCATTCATTCAAAGCGTTCATTAATTGTGACTAAACTATGATAGTAAGATATATGCTCTCCCGGACTTTTTTGTAGATCTTAATAAGACCTACAAACCCGTAGTACATCATTTTTTTCTATTGTCAATAGTTTTTGCAGCGCACGCATAAATAGGTTTTCGATTTTACACCTTGGGTTAAAAAATAGCAATATTCTTACGGATCCCTAATTTTTTTGAAATAAAATATTGCCTATAAGCTTCCTCGATAAATGGGCTATCCAACACAGAATTTTTTTTTGAAATCGGACCAGTATTTCTTGAGATTAGCGCGTTCAAACAAACAAACAAACTCTGCAGCCTTATAATATTAGTATAGATTACTACACAAAAAATATTTGATGAAATATCCGTGTCTGGATGGTTGAGGAACCTAAATGGGTAGTTCTTATAATGATATAATAATATACTTAGGTAAATGAAATAATTTTACTGCATAGAAAAGTAAGTATATTAGATTAGATGGTCTTATGAAGAGCAGAAAATAAATTTACTCGGCATACAATGCCGTCAAAAAATATTTTGCCATGGATTATGTCAAGTGTTCGTTTATACCAACATTGTTCTTATAATCCTATATTTTTAGTGATTAATTTTAACTTACACAAATAAATGCAACTATACGGTTTTTATTCTAATTCAATCCTTAATAGTATTAGTTGATATTTTAAAAAGCCTCAAAATCGCAACTAGCGAGTAAGTAAGTAGTAACATTTATATTTATAATTAATTAATTAAATTATTTTCGCAGCAATGTGTAATAGCTATAAGCTCCTTTTAAAATCTGTAACAATAAAAACAACAGCTTCAAAATTAAGTATTTACTTTGACAGCCCGTTTCCGTCCACTGCTGATCATGGGCCTCCTCTTAAGGGACCTTGGCAAGTGATATTGCCGTAATAACCACGCTTAGCAGGCGGATTGGTGGTTGTATTGAGATGGGAATATCTTTGAGCTAATAATGGTGCTGCCCATCCATCCCATCTATCATCTGAATGTCCCTTAGTCGCCTAAGACACCCATGGGAAGATATGGGGTGGTCTATTCTAAGCCGGAAACCACCTACATTGAGTCAAATTGCATTTAATACATTTATTTCAATCAACCTATTATTATGCCTGTTCAGAAGTATAGCATTTAAATATGACACAATGATGTCGGTGTAATAGACGTACCTAGTTAGTTACGACGCAGTCACGTCTACTGTTTAGATTGCCACGCCTATTAGTTATTTAAGTATAGTAAAAGATAGCTTACGGTTATAAATGTTGACAGTGTGAGGTCGGCAAAGGGACCAGCACTGAATATATTCTTAATGCGAAGCTGCCCGGAGAAGATCAGAACGTCCCTTTGCTGTCGATAATTTGCCATCCACCAGCCGCTATTAAAAGGTCCCGATGTCATGTTTTCACTCTGCAATTAGTAAAAATAAATGGCATATAATACGAAGCTGCCAAATAAATGGTAACTGTACCTATTAATAATAACTTATAAAACTCACTTTAATTAAAACTCCATTGCTATGCCAGCAGAAGACAAATAGTTGTGCAATTCCAAAAATCAGGTATTCAGCCATCAATAGTCTTTGTGCTGTATTCTGGGCAGACTGACAAACAAAGAAACCATTTGTTTTAATCTTATATTCTAAAATAACATGTAACAATCATTTATAGATAATACAGTCAAACTTACAGTTAGTTGGTATGCACTTGCACACAACATTAAAGAACACATCACCATGTAAAAGAACATGACAGGCGATAATAAAGAATTAAATAATCTCGAGTATCTGAAACAAAAGATTATTCATTACCTACTAAAATTACAGGATTCATGTCATTGGGCGGTGCGGAGGTAATGTAATTATTATTTTGTATTATTCGGTTCGTAGGATGTTCTTTGTTCAATAGTGGTTGGACAATTTTATCGATATCATTTTGTATGGTGCATAACAATTTCCTATATTATAACACATATTTTTGATCGTATGTATACACAAATAAGTCTGTATTTTTTAAAACGACTTAAATTTAAGTATTGTAACTCACCTTAGCGAAAACAATTTATATAAACTCTATGAGCCATAGAATAGAATTTTACTTTATGTATGAAAAAAAGGTTGGCGCATAATGTAAGTAAGACAATATTTATAACTTATATACAAATTAATAAAATACAAGCAGTTCATTATAAGAATAAGGACCATCGGGCCATCTTCTGCTTAGTAAAACTAAATTAATATTGAAAAATAATTTTAAGATATGGTACTGGTCATTAAGGGAATATTAAATAGAAATTCCGTGCTAAATTTTTCTCGTAATAATAATAATAATTGTTATTATAAAAGAAAATGGCGTACAGAATTAGAAAATTTATAAACCACCATATTTTATTACATTTTCTAATGTAACCTTAGCTCTTGCGACAATGTAATTTTTTGAATCTAATTATATGGCGTTTGACATAACATTGAAAGAATACGTGCTGCTCTTAGTGAACATAGTTAGTGCACAGCTATTTCACCTAATATTAAAAGTTCAATTTAATATAGTTCTATTTAAGACAGGACAGTATCTGGTAAAACTTAGGTAATAAATATACAATAATACAAAAATATTCATTCGTTTCATATTTACCTACATACACATTTTAGTGTTTGTAATATTTATAAATGAACCATACCAATTGTCTAGCCACTATCAAGGCAAACAGCAAGCCATATATTTTGTATTTATGAATACACGTGAATCTTGTAAGCGAGAAGACTACTTAGTATAAAACTATTTAATTAAAACAATTCATCAAATTATATGCTATTTTTAGAATGGAGCCATGTATCTTGTATATCAAGATATTGAGAGAAGGAGAATCTTGAGAGCTATTTTTATTGATCTCTTAAAATAATTTAAATGAATTGTAGAATCATATTTTACTCTTATCTCAATTTAATTATCATGGAACTATAAGGATGAGGTATATCGAAATTAATTAGCTGCAATTAGCACTACCCACTTTAAACTACTCTTCCACTGCAATAGTTTGTTGTTTTATATATAACCCGTATGTTGAAAGTTACAAAGTACCTGTGCGCCCAAATTTCATGCAGTTCACTAGTTGTTTCAAGTAGCAGTTAAAAAAACTAAATGATATATCTATCTCTAGGGTTCATAACATTACTGAAGATTGTATTCTTGGGTTTTAGGAGGTTTAGACCAGGAATGGACTCAATGATTGTTAAAGTAACATACATACATACATAAGCTGTTTTCCAGCGGGGTAGGCAGAGACAATCGACCTCCACTTGCTACGATCCCTACACACATCTTTCGCTTCATTCACTATCATGGCATTCTTCATAAAAGCACGTCGGTTTAGAGTGGATCTTATTTGACCTTTTGCGAGAATGTCTCCGATATGGTCAGAGAACGTTCGTCGAGGTCTTCCCCTTCCGACTGTACCACTCACACTTGCCATGTATATCTGTTTTGTCAATCTTTCTTCATCCCTTCTTTTAGTGACCAAACCATCTCAACATTCCCTTCTCTATCTTCGTAATCACGTCCTCTTTCACTCCACACCGTTCTCTTATCACGCTATTTCTTATACTGTAATTCAATGTTAATCCACACATACTTCTCAAAGCTCTCATTTCCACTGCATTAATTTTACTTTGATCCCTCTTCTGCCATACCCAACTCTCGCTACCGTTATAGTAAATCTATCCTTAAAAATGTTTTATACACTCTTCCATTTAAGGTATTTCAGACTACGTCTAGGTCAGAAGTCCCCAGCCTATTAAAGACAAGCGATTCTATTACAAAAAAAAAACCATCGCTTTCCGATAGGAACAATGCTAATAGTTAATTATACCAATGTTATATCTCTATAATAATCACACATGAAAAATAATTATTTCTCTCTCTCTAATCGTCCTCCTTAGATAAAAGACCATACAGAGTGTTATTAACCAAATGACAGCACATGTGATGTTTGAGGCTGGTGAAGTTTAAATGATTTTTTTGCATTAAGTTTCTAACCTGATTTTGGACCCACTACCGATTCCACGAAAAGCTCCAGCACCTATAGATGGGTAGCCGTTAGGAACCTTTGATCTAGATTTATATCTATTGTATTGATTGAAGATGCATTTAACTTCGAATTGCGCAATACCTACTACAGATTTAACAAACATCTGTCCATCTTCGCCAACTTTTGCATTTATAAAATGCTTAAGTTGTCTAAACAATTATGTAAGCTTATTTATGACATAAACAAAAATTTCAAGGACAAATGCTCTAAATGAATATATACATAATGCTTTACACAGACTTTACATCAGACAGTTTATGTTGTATCTCAGTAATAAAGCGTAAGGATAAACACACCATTATCGAACTTTTCACAATTTTTCCTATTTCAATTTTTGGCCAGAGATACGAGACTGTCTCGATGGCCCATTAGATATCGTGGTTGAAAATTAGCTCCTAAACATAGTAAAAAGTAGTATTACTCAGATTTGAGGCTTTGATTACAACCTTGATAAGTATTTGATTTTAAATTATTTTAGCTCTATAGTGATACTCTGCTGCTTTGCAGATGGTGTTATGCTTTAAACAATGTTGTTGTCACTATATTTGAGGCTTTGATTGAAATCTTGACAAGTATTTTATTTAAAAATTTTAGTGACACTGCTGCTCTGCAGCTGCAGCAGTTAGGCTTTAAGCTCTGATCTTATTGCTCTATGAGATTTTGTAAGTGAATGAATAGATACTTAATACATATGTGTCATCACAATCACATTTGCAGTTTAATTAAGATTCGCTAGCGTAATCAAATCGTATGTAGAACAACAATACACTCAAATTCAAAAAGATTGAAAGATGAATAATGGTAGGCTGATCCCAACCAAAAAGTACTAAATGACTTAACTGAATAATATAAATAACTTGCTGTTACGATTTTTTCATACAAACTTTGCCATCCCCTTACATCCTTTTAGTGATTAAACTTTAAAAAATCATTCTTATCTGATGACTACGTTATGAAAAAAAATACACTCTCCAAGTTTCAGTTCTCTATGATCAGCGGTTTCAGCGACGCGTTGATCTATCAGTCAGTCAGGACTAAGCGTTTTAATAAAATAGATGTTAATGTAGACAAATGTAATTAAATATTGTAATGAAGTAAAAAGACAATACGGACTCATGAATGAATCATAGATGTGTTGTTTAGAGTGTTGGATTATATTAAATAAAATAAAAGTATGAAATTCATTTAGTTAGTTGTCCCTATAGATAAAACTATGCCTAGTAGTATACTTCTATGTCCTTTTAAATAGGTGGCTGTGAATCTTCTTTTTAAATAGGTACCTATTCTAATATATAAAGTTGAAGAGTTTTTGGGTTTGTTTGCTTGAACGCGCTAATCTTAGGAACTTATCATACAACTTATCACAGGACCGATTTTAAACAAATCTTTCAATGTTTGATTACTCATTTACCGAGAAAGGCTACATTAAAGTATGATGTTCCCATGGGAAGCTAGTTACATTGAGGTTAAAGAAATCAATTAAATTTAATTCTTACTATGGCCAATTTAAGTTTTGTACTCATTCAAAAATTATATTTATCCGATCAAAATGTTTTAGTTTAATTAATGTTGTGTTCCACATATCAACACTTTATTTTGTTATGATAGATTAGGTATATCAGCACAAATAAAGTGTCTTCTTTGTATCGAAATATGTAAAGGTCAACTAACGACTCAGTTTCGTGAATATGTTAAACAAGTAATAGTTTATTTTTGGAACTACATTGATTCCAGGTATTTAACCCAAAACGAATTTATGTGAACTGTAAATTATTCCTTTGTTACGAATATTATGTAATACAAAATTCACTTACTTTATTAACATGGTATGTATTGTATGTAGTTGTAGAATCACTCTTCTACACTCCTCATCACTAATCGTAGCTCCAAGGGTTCCAAATATCAGTTTGCATCTCTCTTGTAATAAGTCAAGTTTTCCTCCAAAAAATACCATAATGACAACAATTAAAGAGTCGTAAGCTGCCATAATAGCTGCACCATAAGCACAAAGCAAAACGTGCCATACAACTGTAATCCAACATCCTGGTAAATGGTTCTTATCAAAAGGCATCCAAGAGCTAAAAATATGAGGAAATTGTTCAATGCCAACTCTCATATTTTCTCTAAAACTCGATGAAGACAAATATCGCATCAAGGGTGTACATGTAGTAGTCCAGAATGTCGTGAAAACCAAAGCCCAATAGAAATAAGTTAAACGACGACAGTATTTCGTGTACGATGCAATTATTTTATCTCTAATCCTGTCTGAATTGTCTCTTTCAAAGATGTCAGCTGCAGTGACATATTCCAAAACGGCTCTCCAGTTGTTTTGCCATAAAATAAACGTGTTCACTTTTACAATACAAACCACGCTTAACATTGAAATCTTCAAATTGGTTAGTACGAGATCTAAATCTGATCTTATTACGTAAAGTTCCATATATTGTGTTACAACAAACAGCGTCACTATCTCGTGTATTATTATGTACAAAACTTTCAGGAGCTTATTTTTTGGCATAAGTAATCCCATATGTTTTATGATCCAATAATTGGGACCCAGTAATGGTCGCTCAGGATCTTCCAACTTTTCAAAAAGAGAATTCATTTTGTGGAAATACAATATCCAAATGATAGTGAAATGATTGAGGTTTGGTATTTATATGCCACTAAGCTGTTATAGCCCCATCACCCCTATCAATGCCACGCCACGTAAAATCACATTGACAGTTTTACACGATTCAATACATTTTTAAGGCATCGGTAGTGGTTGTCTTACCCTAAGTGAAAGTTGGAAATGCTTTATTTTTTACGGAAATGCTTTTCTAGTCAATTATACTTGGAAACCCTAGCGTAAGAATGTATAATTTACTGATAAAGCTATTAAATCAGGTAATTTCCTTCTTTGCATTGAGATAGTATGAACTTTGAATCTGAACAAAGAACCTAAATTAACCAACCTAATATTTAGATTGTATTCATACAGCTCCAAGTTTATATATTTTTCCTAAGTTATAATCCGTTTCTGGAACAGACATTAACAGTTAATAATACCAAAACTTTTTAATGTGTGTTAACGAAAACTCGTTTTCGTCCTTATAAGTACTTAAGGACTCTAAGACAAATCTATTTACTTTACTATTTTTATATTAACTAATACAGTAAGATAAGCAACAACACAAATATCTACTTTAAATGTTTCTGATTTATTTTTAGTCACATCTAATATTTAGACTTGTTATACCTTACACATATTAGACTTAATGATTTTCTGATTTTATTAATCTTGCCTTAATGCCTGTTTTGGAACAAACTAATGGATATTATAGTTAGTAATCAAATAAATACAGAAAACTTCAACAATATCGACAGCCCATTCATCTATATTCCCATCACTATTAAAAAAAAATACCAACTATTATTTTCGCTGTAGGTATACCAAACCGGTAATTTAAATGTCTCTATTACAGCTGCTAAATGTGGGCGTGTGAGTCGTGGCGACGCGACGTGCCCTATTTAAAAAAAATAATGAAGCTATCATGTCAATAACACCCATCCGGTCTACAATTACGTTTTAAATAAAATATTAGAAAAAGTGTGACAATGGAAGAGGGTGCCGCACCACTGTAGTTAAATTGAATTATTAATTATTTATAGATTCGTTGTACTGGGGTTCGTAGTTGATTGACTGATTATTGATATTTATCTTTTAGTTTCATAATTCAACATTTCATTATATGCCTTTTTTTGTAAGGTCTTCGATTCATGTCTCTGTACCTAGCGATTGACCATGCCCTGCGTTTTAACGAATACATTAAATAATTAGATCTATATTTGGTCTATCAAAATAAATTTTAGTTTTAGTTTTTTATAAAAAAAATACTTCTTCTATAACAGCTAGCCAGCGATGTACTTTTAAATTACGCACTTTAAAAAAACAAAATCTAGATAGGCGATTAGTTCTACATTAACTCTGATTACTTATCTACTTTTTACTTATAAAATTCATTACTTTAAGTTAAAAAAGACAGTACAAAGAAGTAAACCTAGCTATGTATTTCTAAGTAAATGAATTTCTTTCGCTTATAATGTGACTGTAGGGTCGTATTGAATATTATATAAAAATATTCAGTATTGCCCTCAAATTATTTCGTACGTCCTTATTTTATTTAGCACACATTTTTAAAAGAACCTCACTTGACCGTAGAAACTACCTACTTACGCATAGAAAGAAGATTTTGTTTTTCAAAATTTTATAAAACAATCTAATTTAAATTAGAAATACATCAGCAAAAGAAATGCATTTACTTAGAAATACATCGCTCGGTTTATTTGTATTGTCTTTTTTAACTTAAGTAATCAGAGTTAATGTAGAACTAATCGCCTATCTAGATTTTGTTTTTTTAAAGTGCGTAATTAATTTAAAAGTACTTTCTAACTTTTATAGAAGAAGTCATGTTTTATAAAAGACTAAAACGGAACAAATTGCGTATTATGCATATTTCGATAGAACAATTATAGATCTAATTATTTAATGTATTCGTTAAAACGCAGGGCATGGTCAATCGCCAGGAATTTAAGAAGAATCGAAGATGTCTATCTTCGATTCTTCTTAAATTCTAAGCAATGTTTAGTTCCATAGATATTGCGTAATGTGTATAATTATCATGGTTGTATCAATAAAAGTTTTATGAAATTTAACTTTACGATTTAAACTTAATAATCGCCGTAAACAAGCAATATATTGTAAGTAGGTATAGATAGGTACGAGAACGCGCCGCGCGCCCTCGTAAAATTGTTTGCGAAATATCTCAGTTCCTCCAGTTTAGTTGAATTAGGGACTACATTCTGTGTCTCGCAGAACATTTTATAGTAAATTATCTATATGAAAAAGTAGGTAAATACTTTATATTAGTTAAGGATAATGAAAATGTACATAAATAGATATTTTAACAAGCTATTAAAATTATGATACCAATTTTAATTAAAATAATCGGCATTTGTTTCCTTCTGTTTGAATTATCATTCAGTACAAGTCCACTGCTGAACATGCGGAGGCTCATGTTCAACAGTGGACTTATACTAAGTGTATAACTCAAGGGGGGTTTTTGTCATAGTTACCACGCTTGGCAAGTGGGTAGATAACCGCATTTATGAAAATGTTGCACATGAAGAAACGCGACTGCCCGTTCCCTGGTAGGCAAACGATTATTATAACAATCGCGACACAAGCTTGTCGTGCTTTTCGAGAAACGGAAGTCTCCTAACTCAGAACGACATCTTCTATATATATAAAACAAAGACGGGTTTGTTACAACACTTACTTATAACTCGAGATCGGCTGGATCAATTTTCATGGTTTTTGTTTCGTTGGATTTATCTACGCCCTGAATAGCAGAATACATTTAAAAACAAAAGAAAGTCGTGTTAGTTACACTATTTATAACTCAAGAACGGCTGAACCGATTTGGCTGAAAATTGGTAGGGAGGTAGCTAAGAACTGGGAGAAGGACATAGGATACTTTTGGGTAGGGGTAGGGTAGGGCTAGGGTAGGGGTAGGGGTAGGGTAGGGTAGGGTAGGGGTAAGGTAGGGGTAGGGTAGGGTTAGGGTAGGGGTAGGGGTAGGGTAGGGTAGGGCAGGGGTAGGGTATAAAAGTCCACCCGTGCGAAGCCGAGGCGGGCCGCTAGTCTTACATTTTATAAAAAGGTATTTATCCCGCGTGGGGTTTGAAACTATGACATTCGAGAGTCTTTTACCACGGTTATAAGAAGGTTGACACTGTTTAAATAGGTACTTAACTTATATATATATATTTTTTTTTTTAAAGACAACTCCCCCACTAGGAAAATAAATCCCTGTTTCGCGGGGGACTTTACAAACATACATTTCACGGACACAACGTACACCCAGACTCAGAATAACTATTTGTGGTTCACACAAATAATTGTCCCGGGTGGGAATCGAACCCAGAACACCAGGTCTCAGAAGCAACTTCCGTAACCACTGAGCCACCGGTGCAGTCAAGTAGGTACAATTATAATAAACAATTAATAAATTATAATAAACAATTATAAAAAAAATAAACAATTATAATAAAATGTTTGTCATCATCATCAATTTCGGAAAATATACGGTTTTTTTGTGGTAAAGACGATTTTATATTTATTTTTAAACAAATGGCAAACTCTTTGTAGTCTAAAATGGCAATATTATACTGACCTGTCAAAAGAAGAAAGTGTCAAACTCAATCGTGGTCCATACCCCGTATCTGTAGTTTTCAATATTTGTAACATCCGAGAGTACTCTTTTATAGCAATTCGCTAGAAGTTATGCTCAAAATTATGTTGTTAGTACATATCGAACGCAACAGAATTGTTTACGTTTATTTTGATTTAATTCGACCGATATTTTGCTCCGTACATTTCTTATTTTGTTTTCATTTTCGTCTAGTTTATTAATACTTATTCGTGTTTGAATTGATGCTATATTATGAAATGGTTAGCTGTGCAGTAGCTACCTGTAAGAATACGTCCACGAAAATATCTAAAAACAAGGATGGTATTTCATTCCACAGGTAAGAATTAGTCGTGGATTAATTAATTTGGAAAATAAAATAAAATTGGACGAATTACCATGTTTAATGAAATTATAACATTGAGTGAGTAATTTATACTTTAGTAAATCCATAAAATGTTGAACCTTTGTAAATTATCCGTCCATCAAATTCATATTCAAATATTATTTTTTCATACTAAAATATTTTAAAGTATGTTCTTATGATGCGTCCTTTTTTTACTACCACCAGTTCTGGACGTGGCAACTGAGATGAAATGGCAAGAAACTCAGAGGAATCCTTTTTGAAATAAATGGTTTTGACACATCAGTGATTATAAATAATTTTACTGTTACTTTTCATATTCCAGGTTTCCCAGAGATGAAGAAAGGAGAAAGCAATGGGAAGTTGCAGTCAACAGATCAGAGGAATGGAGCTCCACATCATCAAGTGCGGTGTGCTCAGAACATTTTGCGGCTAAGGATTTTTACCTGACAGAAGGTGGTTTGAGACGATTGTCTTTGGATGCTGTACCAGTTATTAACATTTCTGTAAGCAATTTTAGCATTTAAAAATGATTTACTGTTCAATTTATTTCACATCTAGTAATTTTTTATGCCTAACGCACAATAACTGTGAAAAATTGTCAGCTTTGAAATTATATGCTATGTAACTGAATGCTAAGATGTTTTAGAGGAGGTTTGTGCAACCGGTGCATTTCTTTGCAGTTTACTGGCATTTAGGACTTTCTATGAAGGCATTGGATGGTTTTTTTTGCAAACTAAGAATCATAATAGACATCAATAGATACTACTGACAATTTTGTACTCATTAGAACACTTTTTAACAGTCTGTGTCTTTGGTCTGACTATTTATTTCCTTGACTCACATAAATGGCACCATACTTCATGTACTACAATTCTCAGCATTTGGGGAAATATTCAATTAAAAATTAAAGATTTAAAAAAGGTTTTGATCAGTATCTTTGTGCGGTTTGTAGCCTTGTACATTTTCTATTAAAGGCTTTATGATGTAAAAATGTAGAAAAGTGTAATTATTATTTGCTTACTTTTATAGTGTAATTTTTTGTCTCAATGTCTTTAATATTTTTTTTTATTCAAGATTCAATTCATTTATTGTAAATCATGTGTGACAATAGTGTTACGAAATTATAAGCTGCAGGGCACAGCAACATTAAATACAATATTATTATAATATGTTATATTACATGGTAGGATAATTCATATTGTTTATTTAATTATAATTGACAAAAGGTATTAATATTTAAAAATAAATTACAGTCAGTCATACAATAAATTACAATTTGCATGCATAATAATAAAAAGTAATAAACTTTAAAAATAATAAATTTAATTCCTAACATTATTACATCAACTAGGTCTCTTGTCAAGGTAAAACTCTTGCCGTGTATAAAAGCTTTTTTTTATTAAATAATCTTTACCATCCATATCAAATTATTGCCTTGTTTCAGCCATGTCAAGAACTGGAACCTACAATTTCTAACCAACAGCCCATAGACATTAAACCTAGTGACACAGAAGAAGTAATCCAATTGAAATACAAAGTCCATAGACTACAAAACTTGGCAAAGAGTAGAAAGAAAAGACTGAACCTTATGTGGCAGAGCAAGAGGAGATTGAGAAAGAGATTGGAACGAATGATGTGTTTGATCAAACATTTGATCAAGAATAAGATGAATAAAGATAGGCTTGGATCTATTTGATAAATCTATCCGGTATTAATTTTATTTAAAGTTTTTTATTTTTAGGATTAAATTAAAGGTGTGATTTTTATGACTTAGTAAACAAATATATTTTGTTTTATTTTTTTAAATGACGTTTGTTTATTATTTATATATCTTCAAATTTCTTAAATCCCTAAAACTGTATGCTTTATCGTACACCAACATAACTATACAAGCAAAAAGTAACAACAAATAAGTATAGAACAAGAAAAATGTACAATTGGTTATCTAATGAGTTCTTCTATTATAAAGTATATTAGTTTTTCTATTTCATCCAAAGCTAAAATAAGATTGCCGATCAAACAATTTACTTGTGTTACTTAACTGTGGTTAATTTTTACTTGTAACTTCTTTTTCCATAAGAATGGTATAAGTGGAAAATAGAAGCATGGTGTGAAATAAGAACATTATATAAATAAGGTAAAACTATTTTAGATACTAATTATTATTACTTAAATATTTCATATTTAACTTGGATTGGACCACAACCTTGCCACAGAGTTGATTGGATCACTTTTCTGACAACTATGTGTCAATATATAATTGTTTATATTAAATGTTTACAAAATACACATGATTTTAATAAAATAATAATATTTATTGTATTTAACGAAAGGTATAAGACTATATAGTGTAGAGGAATGGAGTGCCTCCACAGAAGATGTACTTTGCCGGGTGAGGTGGTATGCCCGGCGGCCAACATTTGTTACTGTTCAGAACTTGTATATTGTTCGAATTAGCTTGCGCACTTGCATTTCGGATGTTATGTGCTAGATGGCGCTACTCGTCTCCTTGTAGTTTGTGCGGCTACTCTAGATGTCGCTACAGTAGGTATACCAAAATAAAAACTGAAGGGATTATTAAAAATTAAAATTAAATAATTAATTAAAGTGACAAGGAATAGTGCCGGTTGTTGCCAGTGGGAATATATCTATATATATAAAACAAAGACGGGTTCAGAATTTGTATATGAATTGTCTTGCCATATTGTATTGCGCGATACAGGTTAGTTGGGATGCTAGGTGGTAGATGGCGCCACTCGTCCACTTGTAGTTTGTGCGGCTATTGTAGATGTCGCTGCAAATGTATGGATGATTGTTACGATTTGGCTCAGGTATTGTTTATCACCGCTAGAAACGATTACGCTACGACCCACTGGAGCAAAGTAGAAGATCAACGCGTGTAAAAAGACGACGAACTTTGTAAGCTCAATCTATGAAAAGATTTCGTCGGAAGCTGGTCTGTCGTATCTGTAGTTATTTATTAGCTTCACTTATATGTATGTGTGTTTGTAACCGACTACTTAGGGTGCTATTTTGACCCACTTTAAACGGCCAGATTTAATTCAAAATTTGCACATTCGATTCGATTAAAATATCCGATTATCCTGATTTGATACGCCAGGATTCATCAATTTCTTTCCGCATCATTTGCATGACAGTAAGAGAGATAAAGCGAGTGCGCTCTGTAATCACAAGCGAAGAGTTTTTTAGTTTTTTAATAAGCACCTACTAATATACAAAGATGGATTGAATACACAGTGTGTACAATTGTTAGGTAAATACCTTAATTACAAGTTAGCTAAGATAAAGTTAAAACAATTTTTGGCATAGAAAAAGTTGGAACTAGTGGGTACCTACAATCGCCTATATACCTACTCTACGCGACCTACCTTGCCCTCCCGACCCTATTTGCAATTAACCTTCATATCCCTTCTTAAAACTAAAGAGGAATCTTCGGCCAAGTGTAAAATAAAGCTATAGTTGCACAAAAAGCTATGGTTGCCCCCCCCCGTCAGAGTTCATCCTGGTTGAACCGAGGTACAGCGAGGGGCGCTGTTGCATGATTGTATTTTTAAAACATTTAAAAAAATATATATATACCTTTATGTGCAAAAGCACCGTGGATGTCAAACACTTATAGCGCTAATTTTGGAAGAACTTCCCCATTCTCTCTCCCCGACCCAGAATGTTTCGATGCCCTCGTCGACCAGAAACCGGACAAGCCCGCGAACTAGCTACAACGTAAAGCTACAGTTATCTACACTAAAATCTCTTAATAATCGCTCAATCCCTCCATCACCGAACACCGTGAGCCGAGGTCCAAGTCCCACAGGCGGTGCCCTCTTGCGCAGGTTGCTTAGTTGTAAACCACTACCTTCCCGCCCTCGGTTTCACCCGCGTAACTTCCATTACCGTAGGTACTTCATCTATCTATCTATCTTCTATCTATATATATAAAACAAAGACGGGTTTGTTACAACACTTATAACTCGAGATCGGCTGGATCAATTTTCATGGTTTTTGTTTCGTTGGATTTGTCTCCGCCCTGAATAGCAGAATACATTTTAAAAACAAAAGAAAGTCGTGTTAGTTACACTATTTATAACTCAAGAACGGCTGAACCGATTTGGCTGAAAATTGGTAGGTAGGTAGCTAAGAACTGGGAGAAGGACATAGGATACTTTTGGGTAGGGGTAGGGTAGGGTAGGGTAGGGTAGGGTAGGGGTAGGGTAGGTGTATGGTAGGGGTAGGGTAGGGGTAGGGTAGGGTAGGGGTAGGGTAGGGTAGGGTAGGGGTAGGGTAGGGGTAGGGTAGGGGTAGGGTAGGGGTAGGGTAGGGGTAGGGTAGGGGTAGGGTAGGGGTAGGGTAGGGGTAGGGTAGGGTAGGGGTAGGGTAGGGTAGGGTAGGGGTAGGGTAGGGGTAGGGTAGGGGTAGGGTAGGGGTAGGGTAGGGTTAGGGTAGGGATAGGGTAGGGAGGAAGTGCGGTTGCGCATTTTTACCCCGGTTAAAAAAAAAAAAAAAAAAAAAAAAAAAAAAAAAAAAAAAGGGCAGGGGTAGGGTAGGGCAGGGGTAGTCCACCCGTGCGAAGCCGGGGCGGGCCGCTAGTAATTAAATATATCTAGCTTATAACTCTTCAGCTTTATAATTAGTAAAAGATTTAATAAGCCTCGAGCTCAGCTCTTTATCCCTAGTATAAGTACCTACAGAATTTGGAAAAACATTTTGCGAGCTGACCACAGACAACCTGAGACGTGGCGTAGCAGCTTAAGTTTAGAAAGTCGTGAGTTCGGTTCTCGCTCTGACTACCCTCCATGCCTCGTAAGTACCAGTACGTTAAGCCCACGGATTGTTAAGCCACTGGTATACCAGGTAACCTTTAACCTCCGTAGCGTAGCGGTATTTGGCTCGCTATAAATCTCGGAGGTCGTGAGTTCGATCACCACGCCGTACAAGAACCCTTGTGTAAATTCTAAGAATTTGACTTTGACTTTGACCAGTGTTTAAGTAACTGTGTTTAAACTTTAAGTAGTTGTGACTATGGCACACGCCCTTCGAGGGAGGACCATGTCCCGCCGTGGATGTTATAAAGAGTCATGATGATGATACAAATATGTATGTATGGTATCAAACAGAGGCGGCGCAAGACGTGGGCGACGTGGGCCATCACCCACGGCCTTGCGGTTGGAGGGCCCCGCGCCACGGAATAAATAATAACAGCAGGCTCACTCTTATAAGACCACGATACAAGAGGACGAAGTAAAAAAAAAAGGTCAGTCAACAAGCGCTAGGGGGCCTCGCAAAATACAATTCGCCCACTTCCAATTTTGCTCTTGCGCCGCCACTGGTATCAAATAGCTTGTTTAACTAACTGATTTAATTAGGTTGGTAATAATTATGTATTACAATTATAGGAAATACCTTCCATATTCATAAAATTATGATATCACTGACTTAATTTATACACATAAATAATTTTACTATGTTGGTATAATGTGTGTAATGAATACGGATCTCATAATAATAGGTCTTTACCTATAAAATTGCCGTTTCGTATGAAAAAATTTAAACGATTTTTTTAAATGTATTTTTTATTTCTATTAATCGAAGTAATCACCCATGCAATCTATACATCTTTGCCAACGCAGTGGCAGTTTATTGATGCCCTTTTTAAAGAAATCAGCTGGATTGGAGGCAACAAATTCTTCAAAGGCATTTTGTACTGCCTCTCGGGTATTGAATTGTTTTCCCGCCAAGAAGTTATCCAAATTCTGGAAAAAGTAGTAGTCTGTAGGCGCAAGATCTGGTGAGTAGGGCGAATGACGGAGAGCTTCCAACCCCAGTTCTTGCAACTTGGAGACCGTCTGCTGTGCTGTATGAGGTCGCGCAGGAGCGGACACTAGCGATTGACCAATGCTGGTTGGAGATGTGCCAGCTTCTCCATCATTGTGTTCAGTTCTTCACAGTACACATCTGCAGTAATGCTCACCCCGTTTGGTAAGAAGCTGTGATGAATCACACCGGCGCTAGACCACCAAACAGTGACCATCACTTTTCTAGGGGTAAGTTTTCGTTTAGGGCATTGTTTGGGCGCTGAACCAGGATCCAACCAACTTGCTGAGCGCTTGCGGTTATCAAATAGAATCCATTTTTCATCACAGGTAACAATGCGGTTCAAAATTCCTTCATTTGTGTGTCTGTTGAGCAGTGCAAGGCCCGTCTCGACGCGTACTTCGCGCTGCCGATCATTGAGTTCGTGGGGCACCCATTTGTCAAGCTTTTTCACCTTGCCAATTTGACGCAAATGGACCAATATTGTTTTGACGCTAACGTCGAAAGCTGCTGCTAATTCAGCCGTAGATTGCTTCCACAATCGCCTTTAATTCGTCATTCTCGACCAGTCTTCGGACGACCGCGAGGTTCATTTTTCAGGTCGAAATTTCCAGAACGGAAGCGAGCAAACCAATAACAGGTGGTGCGTTGGTTTGTAGTGTTAGCTTTGTAAACGTCGTTGATATTGCGTGCCGCTTGTGCCGCGTTGCTGCCACGACGGTCCTCATATATTAAAAATAATTAGGTACTCGAATTTTTAACGTATTCATGATGACGAAAAAGATTGAAATACGATGAAAATGTAACATTAATCAATAAACAAATGACTACTTTTAGAATAATCCATGTTTTTAAATAAAATTAATTTGAAATTAGAATTCTTAGCCAATTAGCTTAATTAGGATATAAAATAGTAGATAGTAGATACCTATGTTACCTACTGAACAGAGATAAGATCTGTTAATAATTTTATAGCAACATTAGAGTAATGGCGACAATGTACCTACCTAAACACAATCTTCCTTTGGCGATATCGGCACTTAATTGGATGATGGTATATTAAAGGAAGTCCGAGCTTAAAATACCATTTTATTTTGGTTACAACTAACTATTAGTTGCTCTGGTTGTGGCACTGCGCCATCTGAGATAGGTTTTTAGTAAGCAACGCCACGAGGCTTTTGCTTCTTCACTGGGCGTAAAGGCAAGCAGAGCTCCAGCCTTATTAAATAGTTTATAAAGGACATTCCTTGTGCCTTGGACCTCGGCTCAGGGCGGTCGCTGATAGAGCGATTTTATTATACCTACTAAACATTGCTGTTCTTTGTTTTTAAACCCCGAAGTGTCAAAATAAACAGCTTTCCATTTATTTTCATTAATATGGAGATGTTAACTTTAACAATAAATCCAAAACAGTCCTAATTTGGAATATAAGCCAATTAATATCAAATTTTGGAAACTCCAAAACATGCAACGTCCGCATTGTGCCAATTGTCACGTTCAACAATGTAAGTCCAAGTCTAGTCCAAGTAATGTTATCTCCAACGGTATAAAACCACAAAAGGGAATTTAATCACGCGGACATTTTCTCTTATCTTATCTAGAAACCTCAGCTACAGTTATTGCCGGTTCTCGATAACGTCCATTGATCGCGGTGTGGAAGGCTTGCGCGCGCGCAGGTGGGGGCGACCACGGTCTCCCTCCAACGATCGCGCCAGTACCATCGCTGCCAACATTCAGTGACGCGCGTACGTTCGAAATTAAATAATACGACATCGATTAACATTACGTTTTACTTCTTAATTTTTTTTTTTTATTGTTGATGGTTTTACATTCGCGTGTGTTTCGAAAGTGTGATCTATCTAGTGATGTGCAATGTTTTATTAAACTGAGTTTAACGAAAACGTCACCATTGGATTTGTTAAGCCAGTTGTAGTTAATGAAAATGTGACTGTTTGTTTTAATATTAAGTTTTAATCGATCAATGATCGAAAATGGGTTTGATTGACGTTGTGTTCGCGAAATAACGATGAAGATGCGAGAGTTTATGAGGATTACGTTTGTGTGTGTGTGCGCTTTGCTTCTGGCTGTCAGGGATGTCAGGTGTCAGGATGAAGTGTCAGACACTGAAGATGGAGGGAAGGACTCGAAGCCCCTATCAGGTATGTAGTGTCTAATCGACTTAACACTAAAAGGTCGCATGCTTGTTTCGATTACCGAATTGAAATCTTTACAGTATTTGAGCTGTAAGTACTATTTGGTCGGGTGCTATAGAGGTCGCACGTACGATTCATGTGCTGGACAAATATTTCTTGTATCTTTATTAACTATTGTTTGGAACAAACCCTGGGACGTACCTACTGCCGTATCATCCAACGATATGGATTCCCGGGCCACAAGCGATCACACCTCTTCAAGATGTTTTGATATGAGGCCCTTCTAAAACTCACTATGAAACCTGTGTAAAAACATTCATAATCACCTATACTAATATAATAAAGAGAAAATATATTATTGTTTGTTTACATTGAATAGTCTCTGAAACTACTGAAACGATTTTAATTTTTTTTTTCGCTATTAGGAAGCTACGTTTATCCAGGAAAAACAGGCTATTATTAATGATAAACTTCTCACGGGAACGAAACTTATGCAGGTTAAACGTAAGTTAAATCAGTATGTCATAAGGTTATGGACGGAGGGAATCAATAAATCGTTACTAAAGTAAACATCTACATTATTTACATTATCATTGTAAATAGTAATAGTAACAGTAATATAGTTTGTATGTAAAGAATTCAAGCTTAGCCGTGTACATCTAAGTATGTCTGCGTGACCTATGAATGCAAGTGAAGGGAGATTTCTACTCGGTACCTACTTAGCTGCAGTCGGCTTAGCAAAGATGCGTATGTATGAATACTGAGGATGTTAGAAACAGTTAAAATGTATGTAGTAGCATATTTTTATAGAAGACTAGCTGTAAGTGCTCGCTGCTCGTAAAATGTTGACATTTCCTGTAAATTTTCAATTTGTTTTCTTTAAATGAATCTTCTCATAATAGTAGGTACATAAATTTATAGATATAGGTATTGATAAATAATAGTCAAAAAAAAATGACACAAATAAGTAACATACAGTTATAGAATTCCCTGACTCCTACACTACACACAGTACAGTTTGTTCCCCTTGTTAAAATTCACAGTAGGTATATATGCCAAGGAGAATGTAATAATAACATAAAA
This sequence comes from Nycteola revayana, assembly GCA_947037095.2. Classification (NCBI taxonomy): domain Eukaryota; kingdom Metazoa; phylum Arthropoda; class Insecta; order Lepidoptera; family Nolidae; genus Nycteola; species Nycteola revayana. The sequence continues at coordinate 10,887,871 of OX344840.2, forward strand.
CAGATATATATATATATATATAATGATAGTAATAAAAACTAAATACATTAACAAAAATGAAATCTTATGCGTCCCCTATATACCTACTCACTACTAAGGGACTAATTACACTTATTCAGCTCAATTCAGCTTATGTCCATAGAAAACGACAGTTTTGTACGGGATGCGTACGCGTCTGTTCAGCTGAAAACTGGCGTTTTCTATGGACATAAGCTAAATTGAGCTGAATTAGTGTAATTAGTCCCTAATAGTAATAACACACACGTTTGTTTTTTTGTTGATGATTGTATGTTAGTTACTTTTACACGTAAAAAGAATATTAACAGTAATATACCTAGATAGGTTATACTAAACGCAGAGGTTCCCACAGAAATATGAGAAAATGGAAAACCGCGTGGAAAAGTAGTATCATAATATTTAAAGTTATATTATTTCAAACGGTCAGTTACATTGGTATAGTTCCTCGTTTATACGAATAATATGAAGTCAAGGTTTTGCTTATGCATATTAAATAAAAATATAGGAATTCAAACAGTTATTTGTAACTTCTGTATTAAATAACCTCGCTATATTAATTGCCACTCATATCGAAACCTTTTAAGTTTACTGTGATGTGTTTATATCTAAATATATATACATATACTTATAAAATTAATCCCTATTTCCCTTGGTCATCACATCTAGTGTTGCGTTGTGTCCGGATATAGCCGGACATAGTTCGGGTTTTTGATGCCGTGTCTGGCCAAAATAAACGGTGTCCGGCTTGTCCGGCTTTTGTAAGGCTTTTTATATTTCGTTAAACCAGCGAGCGCCGTGGCCCACCGTAGGCATGTCGATTGTCGGTCGCTTGACTTACAACTTTTTCTAGTATCTATTAATGCTGAGACAAAATCCGTAATAACGCAGGGTGTCTGGCCCTTCTAGCCAAATGTCCGGACACACTGGCTGATCTGTCCGGCTATTACGTTTGGCGACCTGGCAACCCTTATCACATCAAGCGTCAACGGATGGACCAACTGCGCTTATTCTTATATACTTAGTTTATTTATGTATTGGTATAGTATAGTAGAAAGGAACATTACAAATTTTAAGTAAACTCCACTGCAATATTTTTATTTCTTATGAAATTGAAATAATTGTCAACAATTGATAGAACACCTTATTATTTGTGTCTTAATTAAGATGAGATTCCAACGGGAACAGGATTTACGCGAGTTAACACATGGGATAGTTGGTACGTAATAAATTTGTCCTATGGTATGTTTGTAGTATCATATCTATATAGCATAAAGCGACCGTAGGCCAATGGCTTGTAGGGACGTCGGACTTGTGATTTTGTGGTAGCCGGTTCGATCCCCACCCATTAACTAGCACGTAAACACACTCGCAACACAAGTTTGCATTTTAACTTAGTATGAGGGGTTGACAAGAATACTAGTAGACTGCCAGAACTCTGCTAGTAATCTTTTTAAAAAAGACAATTAATATATAAAATATGTTATGTTTGTTTGATAAACCATCATAGAGTTGAGTTGGCGTGATGAAATGCATAATAAAATCTCTGCTAAATTGGAAAGTGAATTGATGGCGATCTCCGTTTCACTATACATACCACATTGGTAAATGTGATATGACACATTATATGTTGAGTACTTTTTAGGGTTCCGTAGCCAAATGGCAAAAAACGGAACCCTTATAGATTCGTCATGTCTGTCTGTCTGTCTGTCCCTCCGTATGTCACAGCCACTTTTTTCCGAAACTATAAGAGCTATAATGTTGAAACTTGGCAAGTAGATGTATGTTGTGAACCGCATTAAAAAAAAAATGTAGTTTTAAGTATGGGGACTTAAAACTGAAACTCAAAAAAAATTTTTTCATCACACCCATACGTGTGGGATATCTATGGATAGGTCTTCAAAAATTATATTGAGGTTTCTAATGTCATTTTTTTCTTAACTGAATAGTTTGCGCGAGAGACACTTCCAAAGTGGTAAAATATGTGTCCCCCGCCCTGTAACTTCTAAAATAAGAGAATGATAAAACTAAAAAAAATATATGATATACATAACCATGAAAACTTCCACCAAAAATTGGTTTGAACGAGATCAAGTAAGTAGTTTTTTTTAATACGTCATAAACCGTAAACCGCAATTTACCTTTCATTCAATCAACTATTATTAACATCGATCAAAGTTGCAACTAGTACGGAACCCTTCGTGCGAGAGTCCGACTCGCACTTGGCCGGTTTTTTATATCTTAAATGGAACAGCATTTTAAAATATTATAGCAAACTTGTGGCTCAGTGGTACGGTGTTTGCTTAAGGATTCGATTCCTGCCCGGGGCAACTATTTGTGACAACCAAAGCTGTTCTGAGTTGGGATTTTGATGAATTATATGTATGGGAGTAGAAAAAATTACACACAGTACAACTAAATCACTTGATGGGTAGATAGGTAATCTTGCTTTTGTTATTTAAACCATAATGTTATTTTGTACATAAATAATAATCCCATTTACGTAATACCTATGCATAAGTATATACATAATAGTATTAGTTTAACACACTTGTTTCTGAATTAACAATTTTGTGCTAATCATTACAAATTACATATCCTACATGATAGGTATATCGATGACAGAAAAGGCATAAAAATATTTAAAAATGCATAATTTGTAGAAAAGTCGTAAATATACTACGCAGTAAGAAATTACTGCTATACGTTGTATATATTTAAATGTGTGTAGGTATGAATATCTTTTGATATGAATAAGTTTCTTAATATTTGATGTGTCGTTTATAACACATAATAAAATGAACTTCACAACTAGGTAATAGGATACAATTATAATTAGGTAAACATTTAATAACTGTTAAATTTTGATTGATAAAACTATAACAAAACTAAAGCGCACAAAAATGCCATACAGTCTAAATAGGTATGTTGAAAGAAAAAACAGGTTTTATGTAAATAGCGTGACACGCAATATTGTAGTAGGTATCCTACCTACCTACTTCCTACTAACATACTTGTAAATGCGAAAGTTTATAGACTGTATTTATATTTAGTTACTCTTTAGTTGTTAAAAAAACTTCTAAATGGATTTCAAATGAAACTTTACAATATTATAGAATAAATAAATAACATATACAGGGTGTCCCAAAAGGTTAAGTAGCTGGGAAAGGGGGTGACAGGGGTGGACACAATGGTGACTAGAAAAATAAAAAAAAATCCGCTCTGGGTATTTAAAAAAAAATGGCATTTTTTTAAAAACTTAAAATTTTACATCTTGTTATTTTTGATGTTGATGTTGATGACCTTGTTGTTATTGAAGATTTCATAACAGTATTTTTTTTAAATACAGCCATATTTGTAGGTACAGTTAGCACAAGGTGTAAAATTTTTAGTCTTTTAAAAAATGCCATTTATTTTTTTAAACACCCAGAGGGAATTTTTTATATTTTCTGGTGACCCTTGTGACCATCCCTATCACCCCCCTTCCCAGCTACGTAATCTTTTGGGACACCCTGTATAGGCTATATTAACGTTATAAAAACGAATACGTTTTTCATTATAACTCCATTTAATTTAGAAGATAATACTAAAGCTTATGATGTCCCCTCAACGAATTGTGATAATAGTTATACTCATGTACAGTTTTGTCATAGTAGGACTCGCTAACAACAAAAGCGTTGAATAACATTTCTAGGTAAATTTTTAGGTACTATACTTCGTCCGGACACATTAGTATGCAAAGGACTTTCCGATGCCCTCGTATACCCGAAGTCCGAGAGCACCGCAAACGATAAAGTAGACGACAGTTGCACAAAACACCCCTAAAAATTAAATACTCAATCCTTCCAGCGACCGCCCTGAGTCAAGGTCCAAGTCTTACACTTTTATGCCAGTTAAGTTGCAAAAGCCTCGTAACTGACTACATTAATGTCCGTTTGACATAAAAAGTCCACTATACTGCTTCAGTCAAGTAAATTTGAACATAGAAAACTGATGAACCATCAACTGAATCAAACCAAAATACAAATGAAACCTCATAGATGGAAACGTCCATTAATTTATTACCGATTATCCTAATCGTTAATCGTTAATTAACTAACGAATTTAATAAGTACATTGAAATTGAACGATATCTGTAGTTTAAGTATGTAATTACTTCGATTCGTTTCTCATTAGTTTATTTTTAATTACTGTTCTATTATACCATCCGATGCTCTCGTAGACCCGAAATCTAAGTAGCTCGTAAGCTCGCGAACTGTAAAGTAGAGCGACTGTTGCACAAAACTCCACTAAAATACTAAAAGTCATAATCTTGCGCAGGTTGTTTATTTTATAGTTTTTTTTTAACATTTATTAAGGCTGGAGCTCTGCTAGCCTTTATGCCCGTGAAAAAAAAAACTGTTCTATCATATTTTGATTGAACCAGCGGCGTAGCGAGTCTTATTATCAACACTTGTTTGAAACACATAATTTCGGGGTCCCGGTAGTCAGAGGTCTCGTATCACTGAAACAGTTCCGACATCTACGCCCCTGGATTGAATTTTAAAATAATTAGTGTCATTAGTTGTGCCCTGCGTAAGCGCAATTGATTGCTTCTCTTCCCCAATGGATTGCAATTAGTGTTTTATAGCTGATGCGTTAAGCTAAGTATTAAACTAATAGCAGTTCCGCGCAGTTTTACCCGCTCTCATTATCATTAGAACCTAATGATAACAAGAAGGTTTACGAAGGCACATTGAGACAGACAGAAATAGTATGTATTTCTGACTGTCTCAATGGAATATTGTAGTATCCTACTTTGGAATGTTACCACATTGAGACAGACAGAAATAGTATGTATTTCTGACTGTCTCAATGGAATATTGTAGTATCCTACTTTGGAATGTTACCACATTGAGACAGACAGAAATAGTATGTATTCCTGACTGTCTCAATGGAATATTGTAGTATGTTAATTTGGAATGTTACCACAATGAGACAGACAGAAATAGTATGTATTTCTGACTGTCTCAATGGAATATTGTAGTATCCTACTTTGGAATGTTACCACATTGAGACAGACAGAAATAGTATGTATTCCTGACTGTCTCAATGCAATATTGTAGTATCCTACTTTGGAATGTTACCACATTGAGACAGACAGAAATAGTATGTATTCCTGACTGTCTCAATGCAATATTGTAGTATCCTACTTTGGAATGTTACCACATTGAGACAGACAGAAATAGTATGTATTCCTGACTGTCTCAATGGAATATTGTAGTATGTTAATTTGGAATGTTACCACAATGAGACAGACAGAAATAGTATATATTTCTGGCTGGCTCAATGGAATATTGTAGTATCCTACTTTGGAATGTTACCACATTGAGACAGACAGAAATTGTATGTATTTCTGACTGTCTCAATGGAATATTGTAGTATCCTACTTTGGAATGTTACCACATTGAGACAGACAGAAATAGTATGTATTTCTGACTGTCTCAATGGAATATTGTAGTATCCTACTTTGGAATGTTACCACATTGAGACAGACAGAAATAGTATGTATTTCTGACTGTCTCAATGGAATATTGTAGTATCCTACTTTGGAATGTTACCACATTGAGACAGACAGAAATAGTATGTATTTCTGACTGTCTCAATGGAATATTGTAGTATCTTAATTTGGAATGTTACCACATTGAGACAGACAGAAATAGTATGTATTTCTGACTGTCTCAATGGAATATTGTAGTATCCTACTTTGGAATGTTACCACATTGAGACAGACAGAAATAGTATGTATTCCTGACTGTCTCAATGCAATATTGTAGTATCCTACTTTGGAATGTTACCACATTGAGACAGACAGAAATAGTATGTATTCCTGACTGTCTCAATGGAATATTGTTGTATCCTACTTTGGAATGTTAGTATGTTTTTCTGACTGTCTCAATGGAATATTGTAGTATCCTACTTTGGAATGTTACCACATTGAGACAGACAGACATAGTATGTATTTCTGACTGTCTCAATGGAATATTGTTGTATCCTACTTTGGAATGTTAGTATGTTTTTCTGACTGTCTCAATGGAATATTGTAGTATCCTACTTTGGAATGTTTTTGCTTTTTCTTTTATTATCTATTCTTATATTACGTAAGTTTGTGAGGTTGTATCGGGTAATTTCTGGATCGACGGAATCGATTTTGAAAATTAATAATGGAAAGCCACATAATTTGTGAGTCTTTGGCTACATTTTAAGACAAGCTTTCCACGGGAACGGGATTAACGCGGTTGAACCCGCTTTACATCTAAAGTAATTAAGTAGAAATTTGTATTAGTATGTAGTTTTATTCACATCAGTTTGTAGTTAAAGAATAAGCACTGCATCTCAAAAGCATTCATGTTTCAAAATATTAAAGGCGTAGTTAAAGCATTAATTATAAAACATACTATAAATACAACTGTAAAGAACTGAAAGTTTAAAAATATACGGTAAATAAACAAGAGCCTAGCAAGTGAATGACAAGAGGCATCGACCTTCTGCGCTTGCGCAACTCGCCGTGCGAACCATTCATTTACATCACAAACTATAGTTTAACGCACATTTAGTACTCTTAGTACAGGATATACCTGCTGTAGGCAGACTTGGCGTATATATTCTTATAATAGAATATGTGTAACAATTAGAAAAATCTAGAATCGAAACTAAAATATTATAAGTTATACTATTTTACTAAACACATCAATAATTTGATAAATATAAATATTTTTATCTATATACTTACTAATACATATATTAAGCTGAAGAGTTTGTTTGTTTGGTTGAATGCGATAATCTCAGGAACTACTGGTCCGATTTGAAAAGTTATTTCAGTGTTATATAGCCCATTTATCGAGGAAGGCTATAGGCTATATTTTATTACTAGTTAGCCGCGCGCGGTTTCACCTGCGTAACTCCCGTTCCCGTAGGAACAACATAATCAAATGTAGGATATAACCTTTCTCGAAAAATGGGCTATCTAACACTGAAAGAACTTTTCGAATCGGACCAGTATTTCCTGAGATTTGCGTATTCAAAAAAACAAACTCTTCAGTTTTATATATTAGTATAGATGAAGTTACCACGGGAACAGGAGGTACGCGGAAGAAACCGCGCGTGAGATCTAGTCTCTATAACTATACTTAACTTAGACGTATATTTGTAGGCTTAGCGTTATGTAATGTGTATACATTTCACCTGTTTGGGAAAGTGTGAGCGCGAAGTGCTGTACCGGTTTTAATATGTTTATAACTGTCCATCAAACGTGTAATTTTATATTTGATTTATGTCTGTATGATTGTGGTTGCATGTGAGGTTGTTTATAAGAACTTAAGTCAAGATATACTCATAATATAACATGAAAGTATTATTTTGTTGTTGCTTATGTAAATACTTTGTAGTTATATTATGTTACTAGTTTCCCGCGCGCGGTTTCACCCGCATAACTTCCGTTCCCGTGGGACCTTCATAATTAGATATAGCCTATGTCACTCAGGGTGAATGTAGCTTTAGAATGGAGAAAGAATTTTTAAAATTTGCACAGTCGTTTTTTAATTTATTCATTACAAACATACACACACACAAAAATACAAATCTTTCCTCTTTATAATATTAATAGTATAGATTAGTTGTACGACCGAGATTTCTCAGTACAATCTTTGCTACCCCTTTTTATTCCTGTTAGGGGTGGAATTTAAAAAATCCTTTCTTATCGGATGTCTATTTTATGTACAGAAAACACCCTCCAAGTGTTCTTCCCTTTCTTCTTCTCTCTTTCAGTCTTCTTCTTTTATCTTTTAGTCAGTCAGAACGAAGCGCTTTATAAATATAGATCTATAGTTTGGGTTTGAGTTCGATTCCCAAGCCGGACAAGAAAATCTTTGTGTAGATTCTAAGATTTCTTTCCGGGTCTGGTTGGTTGTGGGACTACCCTCTGTGCCTCTGAAAGCACGTTAAGCCGTTGGTCCTGATTGTTGTTACATCATCTATACCAATCGTATAACAGGTAACGGGCAGCAGCGTTTCCTTGTGTGGTACAGCATAATACTGCGGTCACCAACCCGCCTGCCATGCATGACTATGGCAAAAACCCTCGTTCAGCAGTGGACTTTAAGCGGGCTGATGAAGATGATGATAGTTTTGAAAGCTTTGGCACATTTTCTGTTCATTTTACCGTTATCTTTGGAGCTATAGCTTTATAACTAAAATACGTAACCATTTATTTTAATACAACTCATAGTTACATAATAATGAACAATTGTTCTATAGGCAATCCATTACTTAATAGGCTGTGAATTAACAACCGTTAATCTTTAATGGCGATGGAGACAGCAATAGCATTTAACGTTGTTACTGTCTCTCTCTCTCGCATTTAAGTAAAATGAGAAAGAAAGACTGTTGTCTTTTGCACATAAAATTTCTACCAATGATACAAATTTTATTATTTAATGTGCAACGTATTAGGTATTTAATGGAGATTTGACTTAAACTTCCATTATTTATCTGTTGTTTTGATAGATTATTAGCTGACCCGACAGACGAAGTCCTACCACCCAAACGCATACAAAAAAAAAACCTTCTCATCGGTCCAGCCGTTTTGTGAATCTAAACCATCCAGGGCGCCACCCAAACGCATACAAAAAAGTCATTCAAATCGGTCCCGTCGTTTTCGATTCTATAAAGGACATACAGACAAGCATTCATTTTTATATATAAATTTATTTTGCAAATGTAAAAAACAAAGGGTTTATGTTCATTGATTCCTAAAAAGTTTTTTTTTTACATTGCTAACAGTATGTAATTTACACTTGAGATATTCACAAGATTAGTATTTTAACTGGGTAATTTTAATTTGAATTAGTTTGACTAATATTCAGCAGTAAACTCTAGTTTTAATTGGAGAGGTTAGTTTTTTTTTCTCGGGCGGACAAAGCCACGACGAGTCTTTCGCTACTTCACTGGGCATAAAGTTGAGCTCCAACCTAAATAAATTGTTAAAAAATCTACATAGAAAGCGATATGCGCAAGAAGGCGCAAATGCCCTGTGGTAATTGAAGCGGTAGCTGGCGCGAAGATTAAGGAATGATGACTTTAGATTTTTAGGGGAATTATTGCAATTGTCTGGAGAATATAAATAAAATGTATTCATAGTCATTTATAATTTACTACATTCATATTACTATAGTCTAACTTAAATTTATATTTTAAACCAAATTTACAAACTGTGATATATATACATATTATATGGTCTTTATCACTACATAGTATAAAACAAATTCGCTTCCCGCTGTCTGTCTGTACCTATGTATGCTTAGATCTTTAGAACTAACGATTTTGATGCGGTTTTTTTAACAGGTTGTGGGATTCGAGAGGAAGGTTTATAATATAATTATATTATTATATGTATAATACGTCAGCATTAGACCCGTGCGACGCCGGGGCGAGTCGCTAGTTATGTATATCAAACATTAGAACAAACTCCTATAATATCATTTGAAGATTGCAGCTAGTATGAACTAGGTATGATCTTTTTTTTTGCTGTCCGGGGCGAAATGCATTTGCGCTTTCCCACCGCCGCTGCTGCAGCGTATTCGCGCGCTGGCGGTGGGATATGTGGGACTCGCCCTCTCCATAGCGTGGTATGCTAACTCATACCACGAGGAGAGGACCCTACACCACTAAAACCCCCCGGACACTCTTTCGATCCGCCATCCATAATCCTTCCATAAGCAGTCCGGCCCCCCAACTACAACAAGGTATGACCTGTGCTTCAGACAGTTTAGCATTTGGATATAAATAGCAAAAAGGGTTCTTAATGAAATGGATATTGACTGTTACCCTACTCTTTGTAAATGTATCTGTTTTACTAATTTATGTAGCAACAGATTCTCAGATAATAACGTCCATAATTTCCTAGAATATTCAAGCCAATCCTTGCAGTTAGCTGATGGCTTTGTTTGCAACCAATAATTACGGCTCGCCTCACCATGCGTAACCTACGTGGTTCCGTAGGGCACCTAAATGCCACTAAATGCCAGCGGTGATGAAACTACGGTACACAGCTACCGAGTGCTTCAATAAAGTCTATATCTACAGTCTAAGTTGCTGATTTGTTGCCTTCGTTCTAGTTATAAAATCCTAATCCCTACTAATATTAGTAATGTGAATGTAAGTTTGTTTGTTACGCTTGCACGGGAAAACTATTTAACCGATCATCATGAAACTTTGTAAAAACATTCATGAAGGTATTCGAAGTAAGGAAGTAACATAGGGACATTTATTTCAATGCGAAAGTTTGTAAGAATTTATGGATGTATGTTACTCTTTCCGACAAAAACTACTGAACAGATTTGACTGAAAGTTTGCACGCGGATAGCTTATAAGCCAGATTAACATATAGGCTACAAAACATCACGTTCCGACACACTGGAGCAGAGTAAAGCGGGTAAAATCGCGGGGCACAGCTAATATGCTGTCATCGAACGTTTACCAATGAGCTTGACAATCTCGAACCCACCCAAAGGTAATTTCTAAATAGATATTGACCAAACACCCAATATCAAATTCCGTATTATTGCGTATCATTTTTTCGTGATTCGACACCAAAACTAAGTATTAAGAAACACCATACCAAGAATAATATAAAATTAAGTGATCTGTGACCTGACCATGGTTGTCCAGTCATACAACTTTATGAAATATAATTTTATGCAACCTTTATAATTGAAGGGTACTGGCAAACAACTGGGAATGTCCAATTAAATAGATTTTGAGAAAAATGCAATTAAAAATTAGGAAGTAGGTAGGGCATGTAGTGTTTATTGAGATTATCGTTTCGATCATAAACAAAAACGGCTTTTCAGCGCTATCTGTTTTCTTTTTTTTTTAAGTTTGTGATTGGGTATTTTACTATCGTAGTTAAGGATATGTACTTAAAGAACAGAAAAAATAACATTTTTGGGTTCTCTGCCTGTAGTATCCTACAATTTGGAAAATTTTGTTACTTATTGTTGCTAAATAATTCTTTAATTCATTACATTACTCTGGCATAAATTTCTGATATAACCTGCATCGATTTATATGTAACTCGAATATTACTTTATGGATTTTATTGTACACATTTAATATTGTTACTTAACCCTTTTTGTGTGTAATTGCTATATTGTGTGCCTCTGTGTGTACACTTTATACACACATGGGGAAAAAAGTTTAGGTTGCTTAGTTAAAAATACCTATCTGTAATGTACTTTCCGTTATTATTAATCACGTAATTTAACACGTTTTTTATATATATATATATATATATATATATATATTGTAATCCGTGTTAAATTCAATATTTTAAACTCCTTAATAAGCGGTCTACATGAAGTTAGTTGACTAGCACCACAATATTTGGTTTAAGCATCCTACTTCTAGCTATTCATTAGTCTATGATTATGATGCGATAAAAATGCATCGACTGTCAATGACAGATATATACGAGAAACGAAATAAAGTTAAAAATTCTATAAAGGAAACCTAGGTATTTAACGTTAATACACACACATAGTTCTATTCATCTATGCGCGCTATGTGCGGGCAAATCTTACCTGCCCAAAGTGCCGCGCGCACAGACGACTTAAACTACTTTTATAAGCAGAACCTTTCTCAAATATCAATAGTTGAAATGAACACGATCAAAATTAATAAATCTTATAATTAATAATAGATTTTAATTACGTTAATAGTAATATGTAATTTTCATAATTCGAGATTGCACATGGCCTTTTCATTATAAGTACCGTAGGATCGTGCTTCGATGTCGACATTCTATGGTAGGTACCTAGTATCAATCAAAACTGCATTGTTGAAACAGCCTTCGGAAATTGAGAAATATATTTTTAGAAAAGGTGTTGTAATAAGAAAATCTCCATATTTAATGGTTTGGAATTTTAATATGTTTTAGTTAATCTTTTATTGCATTACAATGTTAAGTTTAAACGAAATTCATATTCGTTTATTGATACATAAATTGTCGTTTTGGCAGAACAAGGTTTGAAAGTTTAAATTATTTTATTTTTGGATGCGTTGAAATCTTCTATATTTGTGTAATGTAAAGTTTCTTCGGATAGATTTCAACGCGTGGCATAATTATATAGGTATCAGTTATTATCGGGGGAAATAAAGTTATCTTATAATCATTATGTTCCTGTACAGATATTGTTTCTTCATACAAATTATTTATAAAGCCCATTAAATCTTGTTGACAATTTATGTCTATGTTTAAATTTTTTTGTTATTTTTAGTGAATTAGATTTAATTCCAAAATTTAAGGATACATTCTTTTCAAAATTTAGCACGCAATAGCTTAGAAAAACTTATGCAAAGTTCATCCCCTAACCCTTTAGGGGATGAACTACCTACGCAATTAAGAGTCAAATTTGTTTATATAAAATTGTAGTATTTACAACACGATGTCATCTTGTAAATAAGACCCTTTTTCGGAAATTTTGTAGTTAGCTTCCTAGCTAACTACAAAATTTTGCTTTTGTTACTTCGCCGGGCATAAAGGCTGTTAAAAAAAAGTGTTACCCAAGTCGTTCTCCGTATTTCAGTTATTACACCATCAGGTCATAAAGATTCTATTGACTGTGTTATAAGTTGAACATCCATCGCAACACGGTTGTTAAATCCTAACAAGGCAGGTAAAACATAAAGATTTTAGATAAAGACAGTAAACAAGTATATGATATCCATTATTTCTAGTCAAGTTTCGAAAAACTAATAAGTTTTTATAATTGACTTTTACGTGTGTTTATAGCTTTTGTGTGTAACAACCAGTATTGATAATAATCTAATATGAAGATAAGTAGATATATAGTATGTTCTAGCCATTTTGCTGCCCCTGGCAAAATCATATTCGCTGCTCATAAAACTAGACTACAATATCAAAACACGGGATATTGTTAGTACAATATTGCCGTACCATTACATAACCTCCTCAATTTTGCCGCCCTGAAATTTGTCTGCTTTAGTACTTCCATGCCAAAGCATGTGTAGTGTAGTGCCTATGTGAAAACTAGACTTAGCTCTATTGATGACCTGCCATATAAAGATCTGAGCGTTTTTGAACAGTGACAAAATACGTTAATAATTATAGAAAAATGACTATAATGAAAGAATAACAATTAAAGGTAAAGTTAAAAATAAATGCAGCTTATAAATAAAATACTGTTTTGAATTTATATGAAATGAAATGAAATAGTTTATTTGTAAGGTAGACGAATAATTCGCGCTTGTTATACGTTATTTACAATGACTAACACATTTAAATATATTTTTTTTATATCTTTACTTGATTTAGAACACTATTTATAACATTATATACTTTGTCTTCAGTAAATGGCATAACTTAACTGTATGGTGACTATATGTCACTGGGAAACGTTTCCAGAACGCTGGCAGCATCACTATAAGCGGCAGTTTTTATTTGGTGTGCCTAGTAGATATGTGTGCCGAATATGCAAGCACTCTGGAAACGCGTTTTCAAAGGTCTTGGCTTTAATTGCGGAAATCTCTGACTTTTCTATTCTGGACCAAAAAGACAGTCTTGATGATTTAGTTAGTACTCCATGCTTCCAAAAGCACTTTAAGTTATCGGTCCTGATTGTCGTAACATCATCAATACAATCATATTATTATACCAGGTAACAGGCAGCACCTGCTATGTATATGCTGCACATAATATTGCGGTCACCAATCCGTCTGCCAAGCGTGGTGACTATAGCAGCAATCCCTTCAGTCAATATTCAGCAGACGTTATATGGGTTGATAATGAAGTAAATACTTCAAATAGCGTGTCAATGTTAGTAGCAATTCTTTTAAATGCACTACTGCTGTCTCTGTCCAGTGGCTTAGTAATTGTAGAGCGCCATCTCTCCCACTCCATTGTTTTATCTGCAATCAGTCCCATACAAGCCTCGCGTGTGCCGGCGTGTAACAAGTACAAAGGAATCGATCATACATACGGTTTCCTGTCTCGCACAAAACAATGAAAAGCGGAATTCCTGTACAACAATACTGATTGAATGTTTTCACTGGCCTTTGGTCGATGCGTTTTTACAACATGTTTGTTTAGTTTTCTATTATACTGTCACTTTACAAACACATCATTCACGGACACAAAGTACACTCACACTCAAAACAGCTATTCGTGGTTCACACAGATAATTGTCCCGAGTGGGAATCGAACCCAAAACATCAGGTGTGAGAGGCCACTGCCGTAACCAACTACCGGTGCATTCAATTTTCAATCGCCTAGAATTGTATTCATTGACTAGCTGCTAACCGTGACTTCGTTCGCAAAATAAGAAAAAAATAACACAGTGGCAAGTAAACAGTGGCACACACTGGAAAAAGTTAAAATTCCTTGGTGCGACCCGCAACGAATTAAATCAGAAAGAGATTAGGAGGAGTAACAAAGTTTTAACTTAACTTTTTTATAAGGATCGAGAAATACAAGATGTCAATAGTTATATAGATAATCAAGTACATTTAACCTTCATATAACCGTCCCGCTGCAACATCCATTTTCGAAACTTTATAAGTATAACTACTGGTCTTTGTAATATATCGTAATCTAGTCTGTATCTAGATCTAGGCAGCTTTACAATTATATTACAAAACATGGTGAAGGATGCGTGAATTATAACGAATATAAAAATCCGTTCATATTTTTAGACTATAATTTAAGAGTAATTTTTGCTTCAGATATTTGTGAGGTGAGATTTTAGGGCGCGCGAGCTAATCTCAGAAACTGGTCCGCTTGAGTGTTAAGTGGAAGGCTATATATAATTATGAAGTTTTTACGGGAACGGGAGTTACGCGGGTGAAACCGCGCGCGGAAGCTACTCAAACTTCATACTATTTCGTTAAATTCTACCTTATTTTGAGACAAAAGCGATAAGGCAAATATGCTGTCAGCAAATTACCTAAAAA
This sequence comes from Nycteola revayana, assembly GCA_947037095.2. Lineage (NCBI taxonomy): Eukaryota > Metazoa > Arthropoda > Insecta > Lepidoptera > Nolidae > Nycteola > Nycteola revayana. Next base: position 10,902,892 of record OX344840.2, read on the forward strand.
CTATATTTCTTCAATTAAACTAGAATAGTGCTATAGTGTCCGAGAGGCCATCGAACTGTTACATAGAGCGACAGTTGCACAAAACTTCCCTAAATAACTAAAAGTCATCACCAGCGACTGCCCTCAGCCGAGTTCCAAATCCCACAGGGGACGCCCTCTTGCGCAGGTTGCTTAGTTTGTAGTTTTAAAACCATTTAATAAAGCTGAAGCTCTGGTCGCCTTTATGCTCAGTGAAGCAAAAGCCTCGTGGCTAGCTACATAAATGGTAACTCGATCCCGACTTAGGAAGGTAGTCAATATGCCATGAGATAATTACAATAGTATAATAATAACTTAATGACAACCTACTTTGTATTTAGATCATTTGTTATATAGTCAGTTACACCAATCTTATACAATTTCTATAATAGGTATAATTGCTAATTATCTCTTACATACGTATTACATCAGTAGAGTGCTGTTCAGAAGAATTGACAAATACTATTATAGTTTATACAATGTCTATATAAAGCTTCGACCGAAATCCCTAATAATAATAAATTATCTAATATAAAAGTAAATTTGTCAGTCTCCTGGAACCCTCGTAGAGCTGAAGTCCGAGAGGCCTGCGAACTGTAAAGTAGATCGTCAGTTGCACAGAACTCCCCTAAAATACTAAAAAGTAATAATCCCTTTTCGTCAGCGACCGCCCTGAGCCGAGGTCCAAGCCCCACAGGGGACACCCTCCTGCGCAGGTTGCTTAGTGTGTAGTATTTAAATCATTTAATTAAGGCTGGAGATCTGCTCGCTTGAGGTGTACGTATGTCCGCCCGAAAAAATAAACTGTCTCTACGCTATCACGCTATTGATGAAATTTAGTACAGAGATAGGTAAGACCTTGGACAAGGAGCTTGGTTGTGGGAAGTATATAGATTACCTTTTATCTTAAACTGGCATCCCACACGCGGTTTCAATCGCGTAGCTCTATTCCCGTGGAAACGTCATAATAAAATAGCAGCCTTCCTCGATATATGGGCTATCTAAACCTTAAAGATTTTTCAAATCAGCCCGCGCGTTTTATAATTAATTCAAGCAAACAAACAAACAACCTCTTCATCTTTATATACCTATCAGTAAAGACGCGACGGAGTCGCGGGTAAAACCTAGTTAAATTATGAAATGCCAATTCTATTTTTGTAGTTAATTGTAGGTACCTACTCATGTTGCACGCTCATTATATCTCAATAGATATTTGATTTAGTAATGAATGGGTTTAATTGTTCTTTTGTTGGCTACTGTATCCGATGTCTATCTGTACTCCACAATTATCTCGTCATTGTCAGACGAAAACGACTATCGATTAGTATAGAATTTAATCGATACCCGTTTGAATCGAATAATCGAATAGGTACGGTAATACCGCAGTTACATAACACGAATATTTTTCATTAAAATTCTTTATGATACGATACATCTAGTTGACAATACGGTGACAAATATTTTCTATTATATACCTTATACAGTTGTAATAGAGTAGCTTCAAAATAAGGCACGGAGGCCCTAAAATAGAATGCGTTCCGCTAGTCGCACACGCTACTTGATTTTAAACATATGTGTTGCGCAAAACTTACTAAATATCTATTGAATAACTATCACGCTAATTTGCAGCTTATGTTCTTGTGTTAAGGTTACATTTCCTTTGTTATAATGTAGTGCATATTTGGAGTAGTATTACGGGTGCGTTACATGAGCGTATTGTTGCAATTAGTTTTACGGTTCGGTTTCGATTACAAACGCGTTGAATGCTATTATTTTGTAATATCCACCAGCTGACATGTTGTTCATTTGATGTACGGGTTGTTATTTAGGAGCACGGATAAAATAATTAACACAGAACAGCGATATATTAGTTATTACATGTAAACCTACAATTTAAATTCAATTTAAAAAAACAGAAGAAGGTTATGACAGTATTGGCGCATCTGCGCAGGCGACCTAATTCGCCTCCTCGGAGTACACGCTGCAAATAGTTTTTTTATTATGAAATATTATATTAGTAGCCACAGTTACAAACATTTCAAACATCACACCTCTTTCCAAGAGAGGTAAGACAGAGACACTTTTACTTCTCAATATTTCTTTTAAAACACAATATAAAGGCTTAATTTATTGTTTGTAATAGTCACGCCAAATGGTCAAGTTAGCGTGTCGATTAATATTTGTTTTTTTAAGAAAAATTAGCGATCGTTTTTTTAGTTATTAGAAAAAATTTAAGTATTCAGTCATCCCTAATTAAACAGTTAGGCTACTTCACATAAACCTAATAGTGCCTTCCTTCTAAAGTAAAGTCATCCTGACTAAACGTTCTTTAAGAAATAAAGTTATCCAAAACAGTTTTTTAAAATGCAACTGGCAGTTCAAAATATTAGTGTTATTGTAGAAAGAAATAAAAAACTTTATTGAACACACAGTAAAATTAGATACGTCTTAATAAAGTCTAAACAGTATAGGTATAGGTAGGTATTTTAAAGAATAAAAATCAAATAACATGGCGGGACTGACTGTGTCGTTCGCATTTCTGAATGAAATATTTAGGACTATTACCAAAGATGCTCAATATTTTCTTACTGAAGTCATCACTCATTTGCCACGATACAAAACTCTGTTAGTATGTATGTGTGACCACTACATGTAAGGTAGTAAGAATGTTATTAAACCACGCGACGCCTCAGTGAGTTCACTCTCACCGACTGTCATAAGACAGGAATGTTACGATGAGACGTCAATTTTATGTCATACGTCGTTCTACCAGAATAAATAATTGTTATTCAGGATAATTTACTGCTACACACACACAACGTACAATATTTAAGACTGCAAATTAGGTCACACTACTGCAGGATGGGCTGATGGCTTGAGAAAGGAAGCTGGATTGTACTGGATGCGGATGGATAAGTATCGTGTATTATAGCGGAAACCAGGTGAGACCTATGGTCAGCTGTGGACTGAGGAGTTTTTGTGATAGTTGCTCTATTTCGGCAGAAAACAATTATCGAAAAAAAGTAATTCGAAACGTAGGCGGACGAAGTTGCGGACAATAGTGTAAAAACTTTATAAAAAGAGATGCTCGCGGACAAAAGTGTATGAACTTTATTAAAAAGACAAATTATTTGATATTTTAGGTTATTGTTTGGGATGGATTAGCTCAAAAACTACCTTCCTACCACATTTCAAAAATGATAATTAATGCTAGAGATAACACAGGTGATTAAGATTCCCAAAGAAATCTCGTGATAAAGTTATGAAGAGATTTATTTGGGAATTGGATTCTGGTTCCTTAAATACCAACAAATATACAAAAATATTTATAAACATATATTAAATGAAACACGATAAAAAGATAACTATGTACAAACATACTACGCATTTCAAAAGAAATCTCATTTTATTACAAACTAGCGGCCCGCCCCGGCTTCGCGCGGGTCGACTTTTATACCCTACCCCTGCCCTACCCTACCCATACCCTAACCCTACCCTACCCTATCCCTACCCCTACCCCTCCCCTACCCCTACCCTACCCCTACCCTACCCCTACCCTACCCCTACCCTACCCCTACCCTACCCCTACCCTACCCCTACCCTACCCCTACCCTACCCCTACCCTACCCCTACCCTACCCCTACCCTACCCCTACCCTACCCCTACCCTACCCCTACCCTACCCTACCCCTACCCTACCCCTACCATACCCCTACCCTACCCCTACCCAACCCCTACCCTACCCTACCCTACCCTACCCTACCCTACCCCTACCCAAAAGTATCCTATGTCCTTCTCCCAGTTCTTAGCTACCTCCCTACCAATTTTCAGCCAAATCGGTTCAGCCGTTCTTGAGTTATAAATAGTGTAACTAACACGACTTTCTTTTGTTTTTAAAATGTATTCTGCTATTCAGGGCGTAGACAAATCCAACGAAACAAAAACCATGAAAATTGATCCAGCCGATCTCGAGTTATAAGTGTTGTAACAAACCCGTCTCTGTTTTATATATATAGATTAAAAACTATTTTATAGGTAGTTAAATGGTATTGACCATAAAATAATTTATTTGGATAAGGATTAATATAAACACATAAATAGCATGGTTTGAATTTGGTAAGCATTTTCATTAATGTTTAAAATGAAGAAAGTTGTTGTAGTGACATAACTACAATAGTTGGACATATGCTACCGCGGAGTTTTTTGTAGACATTATGATGTTCTTCAATATTGTTGTACATTATTTTGTTCTATCGCTTATAGTTTCGGCAGCGCATTCGACGAAAGACATTTTAAGACTCATTTTTCTACACCACCTTCAAATTTTACCAAGGATCCCTAATTTTTTTCAAAATGAAATGTAGCCTATGTCAATTTGGAAAAATGTAGCATTCTATTGGTGAAAGAATTTTTTAAATCGGCCCAGTACTTTTTGAGCCTATTCATTACAAACATACAAAAATAGGTACAAATCTTTCCTCTTTATAATATTAGTGTAGATAAAACTAACTTATATACAACTATTCTAAATAAAGAAATCTCTTATAGTAGCCCTGTGAGAGAGGAAGTCAAAAGATGGAATTCAACTAAAACTTCGACTTCTCACAGATTATGTACCAATACACTTAACAAGTCAGTCATTAGTGCGACAGCTAAAAGCCTTTGAAGTAGCAAGTCCTTGAGCGTTGACCCATATTGTCATCGCTTCACAATAGCATGCCTTTGCCTCTGCATCGCCTTTCAATACTAACAGGCGGCACATTACATAACTTAACTTGGTACTTAGTAGCGTCAGCAAACAATTAATCGTTGATGTAACTATTATAATTGCAATAAAGAAGAAATACTTTTTCTTTGTATGCGTGCAGGCTTCATATTAAATGACGGAGGTAATGCAATTACAGCTAATGTCTTTGTGGCTAATGTAAAGGCTCTGGCACCCTTATTCATGGCATCATCAGCCCGTATAACGTCCAGTGCTGAACATGGGCCTTTTCCCGAGTGAGGGTATTTACCATAGTCACCACGCTTGGCAGGCGGGTTGGTGACCACAGTATTATTTTGTACCACACAAGGAAACGCGGCTGCCCGTCCCTTGATATTCGATTATTTTAGATGAGGCTATAACAATTGGGACCAACGGCTTCACGTGCTTTCCGGGGTACGGAGGGTAGTCCCTCAATCAAACAGACCCGGAAAGAAATCTTAGAATTTAAATAAAGTTTTCTTGTCCGGCGTGGGGATCGAACCCACAACCTCCGAGATTTAAAGCGAGCCAAATACCGCTACGCTACGGAGGTTGTCATGGATAACAATTAGCAAAAATGTTGTTTAACTGTGTGTGTAACTTCTATACTAATATAGAAAGCTGAAGAGTGTTTGTTTGTTTGAGCCCTCTAATTTAAGGAACTACTGGTCCGATTTGAATAATTCTTTCAGTGTTAGATAGCCCATTTATCTAGGAAGGCTAAAGGCTATATTTAATAATGAAGTTCTTATGGGAACGGAAGTGACGCGGGTAAAACCGCTCACGGAAGGTAGTAACTCTATGAATAAAGTAACTATATTGAACTTCTCTCTTACTTTAATTGTTCAAACTATAATTAAAAGAAAGTGAGAAACATACAGACAAGTAAGCGTTGGGAGGCTTTCACCCGCGATTAATTTCTGATTTGCTCCATTGGGTCGTAGCGTGAGATTTGATATCTTATAACTTTCTTCATAAACCACCAATAGAATTTCATACATACACGCTTTTCTCTCTTAGGGGTTGGCAGCAACACAGGAACGCCATGTGTCTCGATCCTCATACACCTATTTCGCGTCTTTCACATTAATCAGTTGCACAAAACTCCCCTAAAAAACTAAAAGCCATGATCCCAATCTCCCCGCCAGCGACCGCCCTGAGCCGAAGTCCAAGTCCCACAGAGGACGCCCTCTTGCGCATGTTGCTTAGTTTGTAGTTTTTAAACAATTTATTTTGGCTGGAGTTCTGCTCGCTTTTAAGAATGGTAAAGTAGCAAAAGCCTTTAGGCGAACTACATAATGACTGTCCGAAGAAAAAAACACATTCCTCAGTCTTTTTGTTCTCTGTTCGTCGTTATTTCATTCAGTTTAGGGTTAAAGGATAGCCGACAGATAGTCACGTAGAAATATATTCCATTAGGTACTTAAAGTACCTATAAGAACGATCTTAAATGTAACCTTTGTTGACTGTACCATAAGATAGTACATGATTTTATGAGTACAGAGTCTAAAGTGTCACCCACGCTAACCTCGTAATATTTGTCTTTGTATCTACTGTAGGCGAATGATGATCTTGACTAAATGCTTATACGACTTGTATTTGTCTAAGTCATAAAGTGAAGCAATGTTAGTTTAATATAGAGACCCATATGGGTTGAGTACCTAATGGAGATCAAAATATCTGTCTCATTCTTTGGTCAACTTTTCGACCCAAAGTCCTCAGGCCCGCCATTTGTTGAGCAACAGTTGTACAAAATTCCCTCCAAGAAATAGAACTCATAATTTCCCGTTAGCGACCATCTTGAGCCGTGAGGAATAGTGACTTTGGCAATCTTAACACCCCCCTTTCAACCCCAAACAACCCTTTTTTAGCTATAAAAAGTAGCCTATGTCCTTTCTCAAGTTCTACACTATCTATATACCGAATTTCATTGAAACCGGTTAAGTAATTTTGATTGTGAAAAATCGAATTTTATTAATTCGATCTTTCACGTCAAAATTACTTACTAACAAACAATGTTTATGGAAATAGAGTGCTAAGCCAACAAATACCATCAATTATGTATTACTTTGAATGAGCTTAACCCTGAATTACAAATATTAACTGTACGAAAAAGGTATGAAGTATAAAACCAAATTAAAATACTTCTACCTTAAAAACCCAGTATGGATGCACACAGATTTAGGACACAAAGTACCTTCTAGTTATAGTTATTTTTTATTGTAATACTTAATAGCGACTCCAGTTTCCGTGCTTAGAATTAAGAAAATAATGTATATAATTTCAGTAAAAAAAAAAAACAAAAAAGCAATAGTTCTATGTCAGTATTTCACTCAGTTTCAAAGAAGACAGAAAATTCAACTACTGTATTAGCTCTTCTCTCAGATTGTTTTATTAAGCGCAATGACTTAAACTAAATAAACGATAACTTAATATTGAGCAATTCAAATTATCTAGTCACGTGTCATAGTGTAGTGGGTGGATTCACAGAATTCATTGATGATAGCATTCATGGCCGAACTTGTAAATAGTATATTATATAGTCATTGAATATTTTTGTCATTCAAACTGTTATATATACCTATCGTATAAGACAGGTTGGTATTTAGACTACATATTCACTGCTTCAATGATATAGTAACACAAAACCAAATGTGTAACTTTACGATAATGAATTTTAGTCGCATGATATTACGTATCAATTTGTCTTGAATCATAACCTTATTTTGTCTCACTATCACATTAAGGCTGCGAGCCTGCGAATATATATTTACAAAGATTCATGACATCTTTGTTACTGAACTTAGCAATGTACAGGAAACTTATTACAAGCTTTGAGAAAACTATTGCGACGTGAATTGGCTTTGATTGACTGTATTGAATTTGCTTTTATCGTTCAAAAATACTACTACCTACTATGCGTTTTTCTGAATTTATTCAAATTGTTTGATTTTGAAAATCCGCTGTTTTATTGCCATTTCCTAGTTTAAAAATTCAGTTAGAAGATTTGTTTACAATATAATCTATTTTTATATCAAAATAGTAGGTTTGTTTACGTAGATTTTACCTATATATCTCCATTCCAAATGTTTAAATATTCAATTAAATATTTATAAATTATAAAGTTGTTTTGATAAACAACGCGATGTCGCCTTATGGAGAATCCCTCGTGTAGTTTTTGTTTTGATGTACGATAAAACGGAGATTTATGTTCGTTGCTTTCCTGCCCATATCAGACACTTTAAATAATTACCTGTTAGACCCAAGGTAACCTATGTATTAGTCATATAAAATATGCAGGTCATTAGGATCAATACTAGATAGGTATAAGTTTAGCGTGAGCGTTTGTGACATGTGTCGAGGTACTGGCTCCGCAATAAAAAAAATATAATGAAAACCTAGAAATCAGCACTCAATAATTTATTGTTCCTTTGAAAACAATGAAATAAATCACGTAACAAATATATTTAAAAGCTGATTTTCAACGATATTTATGCTTTATTAAGTCTTTAAAAAAATGACATAAGACTTGATTATCAAGGCATAAACATTGATCAACGTAGGTACCTATCAGTGGATGGACACTGTGGCAAGTAAAGGACTACTTTTGCAAAAAATAAAAATAAATCAATATTATTAATCAATGACACAGTTTAAAGTAACAGAATAATAACCTAAAAAAATAATGTCAAAATATTTACAAAACATATTAAAAAAGAAAATATGTATATCGAAGTCAAAGTGATCGCAACATCCCGAAATAATCGATCGATGAAAGGTTTCCTTAAAAATATTAATACAATATTAATCAAAAGTATAAGCTTACTTACTATTTTTTTATTTGTTTATACTCTACTTACACGTAACATTTGGTATAAGCTGCTGACTCCACAAACTGACGCTATTTGTCACATGCGAAAGTTCGCGTCACCGGGATCAGGAACTCGGCGCTCGCTCGCGTCGAAGCTCACATGTTCGAAGATCGCGTAATGTGGGGTCGACCTAAGAGTACATGATTCTTCATTAAATTTTTTCTTAATATTCTTTATCATTTTGTCATAATTTACTATACGATTATGAGCAGTACCTACAAGAGTGAACCAGTTTGAACATTTTATTAAATTATTGAGATATTACATCATACTCGTATATTATTATATAAAAACGATCAGAACAGTATATTATATTTTATAACGTTACATTATGTAACGGTATCGAATACGAGATATATGTGGACGGAATAGTATAAGTGCGCGTACGCTATTAAATATGACACTACATTTTTGTAAACTTATTACTATACAAAAAATGATAACGTACCGACTCAAAGCTTCTAAGACTTATAGGTACCACGTAGCGGTAATGTTCGATCTTCGTGCTGGACTCTTGCCACCAGCATCCCATGGTCACTCGGTCCCCCACGCTGTTTAACCATGGTCCCTCCAACTATCTTGCAGTTAGAGGCACCATGGTTATATGGACCGTATCACGGGAGATGCGCGCTACTTGCTCTCGGCTCTTACATGCGCACTTTTTCACACTTCCTACAATTTTTCGTGTGTCTGTCGCCTTTTGTCCATTCTTGGGTGGCTTTAGTTTCCAGCTCCAGATTTCTTTTCGGGTCTGGTTGGTGGAAAGTCTACTTTTCGTGCCTCGGAAAGCACGTTAAGTCGTTGGTCGCGATTGCTATAACATCGTCAGTAACGAGCGTATACTTGATGGGCAGCAGTGGACGTTATGCGGTCTGATAATGATGAAGATTGAAGATAACGAGAGAAATACTATTTATATATACAGTGGTCTACTTGTGTTCGTTGTGAAATCGTATTGGAATAAAATTACAATATATTATGTAGGATTGTTAACCGCAAATATTGTTTTTGTCACAGTGAGGTTAGAAATAAGAACAAGGCTATAATATGTGGCTTTTATTCGGTTGTTGAAATGAACTAAGAAACCTAACAATATTAAATTACCTACCGAAAAAACTATTTTCGTATCTTTATAATATTAGCATAGATTGTATAGACTAGCTTTCCGCGCGCGGTTTCACCCGCGTAAGTCCCGTTCCCACAGGAACTTCATAATTAAATATAGCCTTCCTCGATAAATGAGGTATCTAATACTGAAAGCATTTTTCAAATAGGACCAGTGGTTCTTGAGATAACCGCGTTCAAGCAAACAAACAAACTTTTCAGTTTTATATTTAGTATAGATTAATAGTGTGTAATCCTATATCGACAGCGTGAGAAGATATGGTAAAACTATGTCCTATCTCATATCTGAGCATTTTAAAACAATTAATATAACTCGCTTGACCTTTACTGAGAGCGGATGATCAATCATTAAACCATAACAAATAGGAAGAGCATACAAACGAGGTATGCAAATACTTAACCATTTGCGTACTCCGAATATTTGTATTATAATTACCTACGGTTCATAAAATATTGATACCTATTGGATTGTTTATTTCTGCTTACCTGCGGCTTCGGCTTAAAACCTATGTTTTCGACGAATATTTATATATTTTCAAATCAAATCAAATCAATATTTATTTGCATAAAACAGGAAACATAATGATGTTGCAAAATTTATGAGTCCGCTGAATTATAACCTCATGGAGGTATGCAAATTTTAAATGTTGACTTTAAGGAGGTATATTACATTAATTAATAAACAAAAAAAAAACATTAACGCCATGTTGCATGATCATAAATTTAAAAATGTCATTATGTCATTATTATTTTATATGGTTATATTATTTTTTAGAAACTATTTCAAATACACAACACAATATCGACGTTTGATACCGCTTTTCAAATCGGTCGGAGAATATTCCTTAAGCTTAGCTTTGCATATGACTTATTTAAAGATTTGGTACGCTTAGATGGATGAAGAAATAAATTATTGTTACTTATTTCAGCTAGAACGGATCTAGATGAAATTTAGGCTACAGGTAAAATATTTTTTATCGAATTTTATTGTAAAATTCAAATACTGTGTGAATCTAAGTGGGACATTATTTTATTATATTAGTATTTAAAATAATAATAAATTAATTTGACATCTTTTGAAGTCATTATTCCTCAATCCCCTCGCCAACAACTCTGAGTCGAGGTCTTAGCCCCACAGTGGACGCCCTCTTACGCAGGTTGCTTAGTTTGTAGTCTTTAAGCCATTTAACTAGGCCCTGCTCGCCCTATATGACCGCTGAAGTAGCAAAAGCCTCGTAGCTAATTACATATATCCGTCCGAAAAAAAAATAGATTACATTAAAATGAACTATTTATTTTGAAAACATTGCATTGACTTCAATTCCAAACAGTATAACAAGATTTTCCTAATCATTCTTTCGTCGAGAAATTCAATTCTACTACAATACATAGGCTGTTGAAATCTTTTTGTTTGTTCGTAGTTGCGATATCGCCTTCAGATGGCACTTGAATAGGGTTAGTACACGCACACAGTTCTCCCAGAAAACCAATTTTGATTCAACGGAACGATGTTGTGTCGAAATGTACACATCTGACCTTACTCGCACTATTAACGGTACCTAATATAGATGCATTAATTAATGTGGTAATTAATATGTAGTAATGTAAACGCTATAGTTAATCTTGTTAATAAGCGTGTAAGTTATTTATTTGAGTTGTAGTTAGGATTGGACTAGTAAGGTTGTTTAACCAATTTTGTTTGGATAATGCTTTCCCAAAATTTTAAGTATTGTAAGGAGCGTATTATACATAATCATCATCAGCCCGTGTATACGTCCACTGCTGAACATGGGCCGCCTGGTCAGGGATGGTTTTGCCATAGTCACCACTGTTAGCAGGCTGGTTGGTGACCGCAGTATTATGATGTAACATACAAGGATACGCTTACGAGTCGCATACGTTCCCTAATATGCGATTGTTATAGATGAATTTTATAATGTTAAAGCGATGGTTGTCCAATACAAATTTATTGTAATAATAATAATTATACCTACTTGTGTTACTTATATCAATTGAATGTTAAATCTATCATAATAATGAAACTCAGCAACTTGGTCTAGATGGCGACCCTTCTGGTCGCAGAAGTCGTTCAGGTCGGGTCTTCAGAAGTTCTTTAAGATACACAGCATACCTATTACATTTCACTCAAAATACGAGAGTACGATTTTTAATTATGCACTTACACCGATTATCACGTTTAGCAAGCGTAGCATATGCTACTCCACAGCCCATGTAGAGCATGAATCGTTGTGGTCTGATGACCGACTTAATATTAGTAAAGTATCATTAATATATTCCACTTATTAGTGAGCGAACCCAAAATATTTCACAATGCCGACGTTACAACTACGTGGTCGCTTCAATAAATGTAACATTGCTATTTGAACAGGACTCACAAGCAATTATAGACTTTATTATTATAATGTAAGGTCTAAAAATAAGTAACCAATTAATTGCAAATATTGTTCACTTGTAATAAACTTAGTCTTTTAACATATGATGTATGTACACAACGGAGCCTACTCGAGGCACAGTTGCACACTTTTGAACGAGATTGATACATCCAATTATGAACCTTATAGCTATGTAATAAAAGCTGTAATCAGTGCATAAAAAAGCGTGTATATATAGATGTTATCACCGAGGTTGTACGGCGGAAAAGTAAAGAGCCTAGAGGTATTGCGAGTGTATGAAAATGTTTACTTTTAAAAATAAGATTGACTTCATTATTTACTCTACAACAATAGTATGGATGGACATAAGGAGTATGACCGATAATTTGCAACTTACATATTACTATTTATATGAATAAAGGAACATTGATAATTATTATTATAAACTAGCTATACCTACTTACGTGCACCATGTTTCCCGTTCAAGGCATGACAGATCACCGTGACTTTTCCAATAAAAAAAAGTGTGAACTCAATAAAACTGCCAAACCGGTTGAGTCATTCCCGAGTTTTACATATATACTTAAAAAAGTATGTAAGAATATATCTATACTAATATAATAAAGAGGAAAAGTTTGTATTTTTGGATTTTTATATGTTTGTTTCGAATAAACTCAAAAACTACAGGATGGATTTCAATAATTCTTTCACCATTAGAATTGACGTCGGTGGGTTCACGTCGGTGGTGCAATGGGTGGGGTTCGAACCGGCCACCACAAGATCCCAAGTCCGACGCCTCTAGCCATTGGGCTACAGCCTTTTTTTTCCTCTTTATAATATTAGTATAAGAATACTTATGTATAAAATTAATATTTCAACCCTGTACATATTTTAGCAAACGATAACATATTCTTTTTTGTTTATCAGTGGTGTAGAACATTCGATCTCCCACTGCAGTACTGAGGCCAGGTCAAGGCGGTCCCAAGTTCATTCCATTGTCTACATATTATACGCCCAATTGCTTATTTATCGTATCTTCTATTATTTAATTGTTTACGGTCGTTGTTTAGATCAATGTTGGGAGCTTTCTTAGTTTCAGCTTAATGAATGTTAACAATGATGGAATTAACAGCCCATTGTGTAGATTGCAGGTTGATTTGTGGGTTATGTTTTCTGAGAAATATCAACGATAATAGTGCGCTCGGGTGCTGCTTGCCAGTTCTATTGGCTTGAACTTGGCTTGGTGCGCTCCTGTGTGTCTAGATTTCCTCATGCTAGTAGGGTCGGTCTGTGGTTTTTTTTTGAATAATTTACCATTTTCCAAACTTCATTTAAAAAAGAGAATTCGTATTCGTAGGTAAATATTAGCTATTATATTAACACCATCGTTTTATTCATAGTTATTTTCACGAAAAGTTAGCCTACCAATGATGCTGAGAAAATATTCTTTCATCTTTCATAATATACACACTAATCTCTTAACAAATGTAAACTAAGTTAAATATACACTTCACGTGTTTATTATTTTAGCAGCCAACTCTAAGTGTCCACTCATTTTACCATATTTCAGTAACATAGGTACACAAAACACGCTACGATTTTTAAACAGCTCCAAGTATTTTAACTGAGACATAGTACGTGAGCTGCATCCAGATATATCCACATTGATAACTCCAAAAGGCTCAATGGGAAGCATAATAGTTTTAACAGTTATTATAAAAACAGGTACGTGATAAACTTACTATAAAGAAAGAGATAGCGCTATACGCGAGAAAGAGATGACTGTATATTTGACTGTTTCGGTCTTCGTCACGCACGGGTCGCTAGAAAGCCGAAGCTGGTCGGGAAAAGCGCCGGCGGCGCACGTCTAATTGAATGCCACATTTGTACTAAGACACGAACACCGCTTTCCCGGGACGTTCAATTAAATTTGCACCTTAATTATGTTTCGTTATGGTGTATTTTCCTATAATTAAAACATACTCATGGTAGTTGTATTCATATTTTCTGTTATTTTGTTTAAATATCCGCGTTTCACGGTTTTATCGCGATGCCATTGTGTAGTGTTTGGCGAAAAACCGTGTAATGTCCATTGATAGGCTCTTCTTAGTACAAATAGTGCAGTTTAAAGAAATCCCGGTTATGCAACAAGAAATGTAACCGATATTTTTCCGGGAGGTTTTATTACTTACTTAATTTTTTTCCCCACACGTGCTAAGCTGAAAGTGCAATGGGTGGGCCCCTAGCCATTGGGTTACGGCTGGGTTACATTGATTCCTTGCTAGAGTAACCACGCTTGGCAGGCAAGCCTTACACCGCTAAACCACAGAGAGAGGTTGTCAAATATATATTCAGTTTTAATAATATTGTTATGACACTATGACACAAAATTCAAACAAACTTGTCTTACCGCTTATGAGAGTTTCGTCGCCTCCTACGACCCCATGAAAAGGCTTGGACCGGCTTATCTAGATCCGATCCGATATCCACACGGCTTTTCAATTAACGACAAAATAAAAAGTGTCAAAAAACTAAGATACCCAATTCATTTGTGGTCGCAACACGATTTTTTCTTCCATTCTGTCTTGTGTTGGGACTTGGGAGCCGTCACGCTACCCCTTTTCCTTCGTATGACTTCTCACACAATCCATCCATATTTTCATTGGTCTCCCCCTTTCTCTCCATCCAACAACCGTCAACAGCGGTTTTTTTTTTAAATAAAAGATTGCTAGCATAGTTTGCAGTCTAATAATATTCTTGTTAACCCCTCGTGCTAAGCTAAAATGATTGTGTTACGAGTGGGTTCACGTCGATAGTGCAATGGGTGGGGTTCGAGCCGGCGATCACAAGTCTGACGCCCTAGCCATATATGCAAATATTGGACGTATATAACACAAAAAGCAACGATTAACAAGATTTTTTTAATCGCACATTTACATAGTTACGTTCCTAGAATTAAAGGTGCGTTTTATTATCGATGCGACTGCTGTCGTGACTAAAATGTTTAAGAAATCGTTAGTTTTTGCACGCACATCTATTGATTTTACCTACGTACATAGTTTATTGAATAATTGGGTAGTGGGATCGTTTAGGCGCTTGTATATTTTTGTTTTATTTCGAGGTGATGGTCTGTTGATGTTGTGTGTAAATTGTACATGCACTGAACCTGGGAATACGGTCACATTTTGATCGATTTTTTTTAATAATTTTTACCTACGTGATGTCTAGTGTATTCAGAAGGGGTTTTTATTTACAATAAAATAAATCAAACTTGTTTTTCAATAGTACCTAATAAGGTTAAATCAAAATAATTATTCACCGGGATTTATGTTAACCCATAACAGAAACTTGCAAATAGTCAAAATAATAATTTAGATTTCTAATGATTAAATTTTTAAAATAAGCAGTTATTATACTTTAGTCTTAACTTTATTATTTAACTATATTGTGTCCAATAGCTTGTTCTGTCTGTATTAGGTTAGAAAAATTGTCATTATTTGGGCGGACCATGAGTATATAACGACGGACTTTAATACTACCAACAGATCCAATACGCCAACTGAAAAGACCCGGAAAAACAAACTCAGTGGGTTATTCTACCACCGGTTTACCGCCGGACCCTCATGAGACGGTCCGGAAAAATATACTCAGATTGGTAGAACGTAGGTTTTGGTCCAGTTTCTTTAATTATTTATTAAACATAATGTGGTGTGCAATAAATGAATATGAATATGAACCAATGAATATACAGACTTTTCTGTGAACTCAGATTGTCAATGTACGCAATAATATCTGAATTTTACTGAACATTTGACAGTAAGTAATTAAAAATAATAAATTACGCAAAGCTGTCACTGTTATAATGTTTTTGTTATAATTTCGTGTTTGCACTAATGTCACTCGATTACACGCAAACCAAGTTTTTCTTTAAGCTGTTGTTAGCGCGATCGTTGACACTATTTGTTAATTAAACACTGATTTATTGTGAAAATACATAACAAGTATTTTGTCATGTCATAAGGTCGGCAAACAAGTATATATACTGGCCCGCTTATTCAGTTGAAATGCTTTCCATCCGATACGGTGGTGTGGTGGGACTCTTCTCCCCATTGCAATAGTAAACTAGTCCATACTACGAGGTACTAAAACCATCAAATCCCACAAAACCCCCCAAAACCCACTAAAACTCCCGTGGACCTACTAATACCCCCCGGGTGCGCCTCTAAACACCAGGGTTTGGTACACCGGGAACCGCATCAGCATCATATCCGGTGAGCATACCTATGATTGATGACAAAGGGCCACCAACTCAATGCTGGCCCTATATCCTTCATATGAGCCCTGGCTAAACATGCACAAGCCTAAGAAAGAATATGGAAATATATTGATAAATATAGATAGTCGATTAGGATTCATGCCAAGGCATTGGGTTAGCTTAAGTTTGCAGGTTCAAATCCTGCCGGTCGTCTCAATTTCAATTAAATATATTTGTTGCGTATACATAATGTTAATAAGAAGAACGCGGGGTACCGAAATAGCCCAACGGATTAGTTCGTTGAAGTGGCAATGGGCAGGCCATATAGCACAGAGAACAGATAGCCGAAAAGTTCTCGAATGGAGACCGCGGAACGGCAATCGTAGCGTAAGACGTTGACCAACTAGATGTATGGACGGATGATATGAAGGCCGCGGGATCACGGTGGATGCAGGCCGCTTTCAACCGCAATAACTGGAGATCTATGAGAGAGGCCTATGTCCAGCAGTGGACGTTCTACGGCTGAAATGATGACGATGAATGTTAATTTTGTTGCAATATCTAAAAAATGAATCAATCCTGATTTGTGTAGGTATTATCAATTGACAGTATAAATTAATGAGTCAACAGTAGGTACAGTGATGTGTACGTTTCCTTAGCGTGAGGATTATTTGCATATACAAACGGAAGTCGTAAGAATCAGTTTAGATTTTTAGATAAATTTATTTGTATAAAATTCTGTTGTATTAATTTTATGTACTAAATTAATGAATTTTATAAAACATCTGCTACGGGGATAAATCAATTAATACTAATATATAAAGCTGAAGAGTTTGTTTGATTGAACGCGCTCATCTCAGGAACTACTGGACCAATTAAAAAAAATCTTTCAGTCATAGATAGCCCATTTATTGAGGAAGGCTATAGGCTATATTTTATTATGAATTTTCCTCGGGAATGGAAGCCAAGTGGGTGTAACCGCGCACGGGAAGATAGTGATTATATAATATTCATAAAAGAAGACTTTTAGAAGACGCTTTCCAGAGGTATATAACATTTTCTGATTTTCCTCAATGGAACTCAGTCTTATTTATTTCCGATAAGTATGTATTTTACCGTTCATCATCAGCCAGTAGGTATCACATCTACTGCTACCACAATTGGCTAGCGGATTGGTGACTGCGGCTTAACGTGTTTACCAAAGCACGTAGTCTCTAAATCCAAAAATATTTTTTGATTGGGAATTGAATGACCTCCGAGCTTAGCTTAAAGCTAGGCTGATAACCACTACGTCACGGAGGTTTTATCTTTAGTACACATTAAAATTTCGTTTTTATATCACAGGATATCCTCAAGTGTCAAAGAACGGTAAATTGATTCTAAATCAGCCGCTAAACTGATAAGGAACACGTAAACACATCTCGAATCTTCACTCGCAATAAAAAACATCTCAAAAGGCGTTTGTATGTAAAAATACAAGTTTTCATATTATATTCACTGCCGGGTTTTGGTTAAGACTCGTTTACATTGACATTCCGGTTGTCCTTACGGCCATTGTTTCGGCAAGAGGACTTGCCCGACTAATTACCTAATTGATGAATAAATATGATGATGTTTAGATTGAAGTGACAGGTTGTATAGTTATATTTCCTGGTTGTAGAAAAAAAATTGGACGTAATGAACTGTTTTTATTCAAGCTCATATTATTTGCAATAGCTTGAAATGTATACTATACTAGCTTCCCGCGCCTTCCTCGATCAATGGGCTATCTAACAATAAAATTATTATTCAAATCGGTCTAGTAGTTCCTGAGATTAGCGCGTTCAAGCAAACAAGCCAACCCTTCAGCTTTATATATTAGATTTTTTAGGTTGTAGAAAGTTGAAGGTAATGTTTTTATTCAATCTCACATTATTAGCAATAACTTGAAATGTAAACTTATATGAAAATCGGCCAAAGCCCAATGGAATCGCACTTGCGATCATTTGGTCGCCGATTCGATCTCCACCCATTGCACTCTACTGACGAGAACCCACTCGTAACACAAATATTTTACGCACGAGGGGCATACTAGTAGACCGCAATACTCCGCTAGTCATCTTAAAAACAAAACGTGATAATGCGATTTCTGAAAATTTAAACATCCGTGTACATAATTTGAATACTTAAAAAAATATCAAGGTATACGTAAGTAAATGGTAATTTTAAATTCAGTTTTGTTATTAAGGCCTAACATCAATATAACCTTAGTTTTGTCTGATAATAAAAGAATTTGTACAAATTATAAAATGGAGCACGCATTCCATGTCATGTCCTTATAATAACATGTTAAAAATGTGAAAATTTTTAAGCCAGTTCGTTATAACCTTACAAAAAACAACAACAGACAAGTTAAATAATGATGTAATTGAATCAAAAGGTTACAGGAGAAAGGTTACCAATTTAATTTAAATAAAACATATTTGAATTTACATTAAAAAACGTGATAACCAGCTAATAAATACAATATACATACGTTATACAATGGTCGAACGCAGCCGAGTAGCCAGTCCACTTTTACTTTTGCGGAGAAAGTATCAGGCGAGTGGCGCCACCGGTGTCAAGTGAGCATAACACGATATGTGTATCGAATAACGGAGTTTAATTGCAAATGTATGAATTTCTTCTTATTATATTTTATCTATTGGTAGATATTAGACACAGGAAACTGATAAATTAAAGTAGTGAAGTTAAATTAAATAGAAATTTGATATCATCGTTTTACAGCTAGTTCTAAAACAACTTCCTCAATTAACGAAATAAATGCATGTGTCGTGAGACTTAACAGATACAAAGCTTGCCTAGATTTAAAGAAATCGCCTGAAGTTCAAACGAGCCCAAAAGACAGAACTTCAGAATAAACATTTATGCAAAATAAAAAAACTGAATCTCACAGTTTTTTTTTTGCAGCCGACATTTATAATCTATACAGAGTATGCATTCGACTGTTTGATTGAATGAGTATGTTTGATAATTAAAAAAAAATAGAATTAATGATTTTAGTTTTTTAATAATTAAGTTCCCCCGTAATGTCAGCCTTTTCGGTAGGAAACCTAGTCATAATAAATCTAGGTATATGTATGTATAGCTTCCCGCGCGCGGTTTCACCCGCGTAACCCCCGCTTCCGTAGGAACTTCATAATTAGATATAGCTTACGTCATCAAATCAAGAGAATAAAATACATTTTCAAATCGGTCCAGTAGTTTCGGAGCCTATTCAATACAAACAAACAATCAAATCTTTCCTCTTTATAATATTAGTATAGATACCATCGTAGTTACCTATCCATAGATATAGACTTTTTAATAAGTTTTTATGACAAGGTTTACCACGGAAAAGGCTGAAGCCAGGGGGGAAGTTTAATAAAACCAGAGACTAATATTATATCGACGGGTATAAGGTTTTTTGAGCTAAGCGACACCATGAGCGTTACTGAAATATATATTTTATGTAATGGCTCAAAAGGTGCAAATTTGATATTGTTCACGGTGTCGCTTAGTTCAATTAGCATATTACCCCTCAATATAGTCTCTGATAAAACTAAAATCTTCTATCAATAGCAAAACACAAACAATTTTTCTCTGCAGAATGGGTCAGTTTCGGTCATTCCGAATACGAGATAAGATTGACGCCGAGGAATGTCGAGTGTCGCGCCAAGGTTGACTATTTACATATTTTACAAACCAGAAGCATACAACACGTTCCACGCACTAGTAGTAAATAAATAAACGTAGATATCTTTAAATAATAATAAAAAAACTTTTTTTTAATCTACTACAATTCATTATCAACAGCCCGTTTACGTCCACTGCTGAACGTGGACCCCCTTTTAACAGACCTTGGCAAGCCAGGATCGTTGAGGGATATTGCCATAATCACCACGCTTGGCAGACGGATTGGTGATCGCAGTAAGATGCAAATATGTTGAGCTAATATCTGCTGCCCATCAGCTATATGTCCCTTAGTCGCCTTTTACGACACCCATGGGAGGACATGGAGTGGGCTAAGCCAGAAAACACACGGCAAGACTTACGTACAATTAATAGAAAGTAAAAAAAAAAAAACTTAAAATACTGAAATACCTGCTTTATTTATTTAAGCACTATCTTCCCGAGCGCGCCTTCACCCGCGTATCTCTTGTTCCCGTAGAAACTTCATGATAAAATGGTTTTAAACCAAGGATGGAGCATTGCTCGCATTTATGCCCGGTGAAGTAGGAAAAGTCAGGTGGATAAATACATATATGCCTTTCCGAGAAAAAAAATGCTGAAGAGTTTGTTTGCTTGAGCGCTTTTATTTCAAGAACTTCAGACTTGTTACACTTTTAGATGAAAGGCTATCATCATCAGCCCATATAAAGTCCACTGCTGAATATAGGCCTCCTCCCGAGGGAGGCTATTTACCATAGTCACCACGCTTGGCAGGCGGGTTGGTGACCGCAGTATTATGTTGTACCACACAAGGAAACGCTGCTGTCCGTTCCTTGATATATGATTATCAAAGATGATGTTACAATAATCGGGACCAACTGCTTAATGTTTTGCCGGCAAACCCTGTTACGGTACGAGAAGTCTGGAGAACCATCAAGGACCTGAATGATAGAAAGGCACCAGAATATGATCTTATCACAAAAGAAATTCTGATACACCTTCCCCGGAAAGCCATAGTGTATCTAACCACCTTATATAATGGTGTTCTTAGAGTGCAGTATTATCCCTCGCTGTGGAAAGTCTCCCAGATAATAATGATACTTAAGGCTGGTAAACCTCCCAACAATGTAGAATCATATAGACCGATCAGCCTTCTACCGATTCTATCAAAGATATGCGAAAAAATCATCTTAAAAAGGATACAACCATTTCTGTCCAGAGATGCAATAATTCCAAACCACCAATTTGGTTTCCGACAAGGTCACTCAACAATAGAGCAAGTCCACAGAGTTATAGATAAAATCAGAGAAGCTCTGGAAAGGAAGGAATACTGCTCCTCGGCATTCTTAGATATACAGCAAGCATTCGATAAAGTTTGGCATCCAGGACTTCTATACAAATTAAAAACCAAACTGCCACATAGCTTTTACGTACTGATGGAGTCATATCTGATGGACAGAATATTCCAAGTCAAGGAATCAGGGGAAACATCGGCATTTCATGACATCAAGGCAGGAGTACCACAGGGCTCAGTATTGGGACCCGTGCTCTATACCGTATTCACTGCAGACATACCGGAAGTGCCAGGAGTAACCATTGCCACCTTTGCCGATGACACAGCACTAATAGCTAACAACAAAAGTCCAGAAATAGCCTCGCGTTGCCTACAGACTGGATTGGATACAGTAAACAACTGGCTGAAGATATGGAAAATAAAAGCGAGTTCTTCAAAATCCACTCATGTAACATTCACACTAAAAAAGGGAGATTGCCCCCCAGTTCATCTTGGAGATGCCACTCTACCCCATGGTGAAAACGTAAAATATCTAGGCTTCCATCTGGATCGCAGACTGACGTGGAAAAACCACATAAGAGCTAAAAGTAAAGAGCTTAATATAAAATATAAATCTATGCTCTGGCTCCTAGGACGCAACAGCAAATTGTCGGTGGATAATAAGCTATTAATCTATAAGGCAATCTTAAAGCCTGTGTGGATGTACGGTATACAACTATGGGGAAGCGCCAGCGACTCCAATATCAGCATAGTACAGAGGCTCCAAAACATTATCTTCCGCACAGTGGCAAATGTTCCATGGTTTATCACCAATAGCGAAATCCACCAAAACCTAGAAATGAACACTGTGAAAGATGAAATTCGATCCATGGCAAAAAAATACCAACAAAGACTTGCTACACATTGCAATGAGTTGGCATCGCAACTGAAAACCCATGATTACCCTAATCGCCTGAAGAGGCATGCCATCTTGAAGCTGCACGATAGAATGTAGCTTCCTTCAACAAGGGTAGTGCCCTCACTGGAAAGCACACCCACCAAGATAACCGCCTCACAACCCATCCGCTCATAGTTTTAAGACTGATTGTGGATTAAATAATAAAAAAAAAAAAAAAACTGCTTAGTGTGCTTTCCGAGGCACAGGAGCACTGTCCCGGAAAGAAATCTTAGAATTTACACAAAGATTATCTGTCCGGCGTGGGGATCGAACCAACGACCTGCGAGATTTAAAGCGAACAAAATACCGCTACGCTACGGAGGTTGTCAAATTGTTGTTGATGAAAGGCAATAGGTTATATTTAATTACGAAGTTACGACGGGAACGGAAGTAACACGAGTGAAACCACGCGCGGGAAGCTAGTAGGTAACCAAACCACACCTACAGAGTTTTATAACATTTTCGTATAAAATAAGTTCGGCAATTGACACAGTTTCTATTCGTAATACTTCGTACTATGGTCTGAACAACTATCGGAGTTCTGTCGCAATGGTACCCATTTAAATTAGCACTTAATTATCGATGGTGGATTTGTATTGCTCGTTAAATTAAGTACAGCTCGTAATTAACTGGAAATTATTATGTAATCTAAATGTATTATTGGAATTGTATTTGATAGTAATTAATGGTTTTAGGAGTATGCATATGGCAAAATGATGTAAGGCTCGCTTAAATTTTCGGAGGTCGTGGATTCCCGGAAAATAATCTTTGTGTAAAATCAAAAAATTATTTCCGGGTCTGGTTGGTTGTCGGACTACCCTTTGTGTCTCGGAAAGCATGTAAAGCCGTTGATCCCAATTGTTATAATATCATCTATGATAATCTTATACCACGTAACCGGCAGCTGCCCGTTTACCTATCAATACATAATACTGCGATCACCAACCCGCCTGCTAAGCGTGGTGATTGTCACCACGCTTCAAGCTTCAAGGGAGGGCCATATTCATTAGTAGAACGGGCTGATTATGATGAGATACATTTATTGAACCCATTTGCGATTTTATCTAAATATACAAAGTTACTTTCGTACATTTTGTATAAAAACATTTTGAAGCGACATCATGTCTCCGCATCTGTGTTCCGTCTTTGCCTTACTACTTCTGTATAATTCACGCCTAAGACGTTATAGATTTTACTAAACTTTTACAAAGTTATGATATTGTAGTTCTTTTTTTTTAACATTACTAGCAGAATTTTGATTATTATTGACTAGAATTCTCGTAACCCCTCGTGCTAAGCTAAAATGCTTGTGTTACGAGTAGGTTCACGTCGGTAGTGGGTCGTATTGCTTATTCGTACCCAGTCCCCGCCAACGGCGGATCGAAGGAGTGTCCGGGGGGTTTTAGTGGTGTAGGGTCCTCTCCTCGTGATACGAGTTTAGCATTCCACGCTATGGAGAGGGCGAGTCCCACATATTCCACCGCCAGCGCGTGAATACGCTGCAGCGGCGGCGCGGCGGCGGTGGCAATGCGTAAATGCATTTCCCCACGGACAAAAAAAAAAAAAGAAAAGAAGTTTCACCTCGGTAGTGCAATGGGTGGGGATCGAATCGGCGACCATATGATCGCTAGTCCGACGACCTAACCAATGGGCTATGGTCATCAAGCCATGTATAAAATACCTACATGTTATCATTAACCTAAGTGTAGTTAATGACTATGTTACGAATGTCACAGAAAAGATGAAAGTGGTTGGTCGCGAGGCCGCCGAGTACCGCCGCGCCGTTGCGTACTACAGGAATTCAATCTAGTTGCAGTAATGTCGATCAACTTTGAATTAATATTGGGCGTGGAATGTATTTACTGCTAGTTGTTTACTGTGAGATTTATGTTTTTAAGTGGCAGGTGTTGTGAAAAATTATTAAAATGAAACTTTTATGTCAGACCGTTACTGCTGTCTTTAATTCCTCAATTATATTTGACTAGCTTCTGTTTCCTGCCTAGTAAGGACTACTAGTATGTCACCATTAAATATAGCCTATGTTACTCCATAATAACGTAGCATTCTAACTGTGAAAGAATTTTAGTAGTTTCGGAGCCCTCCGTTCTTCTTTATAATATACTAGCGACTCGCCCCGGCTCCGCACGCGTACAATGCTGATGTATCATACATATAAACCTTCCTCTTGAATCACTCTATCTATTAAAAAAAACGAATCAAAATCCGTTGCTTAGTTTTAAAGATTTAAGCATACACAGGGATATAGGGACAGAAAAAGCGACTTTGTTTTATACTATGTAGTGAAATTACGAGCTTCTTGCGCGCGGTTTCACCCGCGTAGCTCTCGCTCCCGTAGAAACCTCATAATTAAATATAACTTATAGCCTTCGTTGGTAAACTGGCTATCTAACACTGAAGGAATTTTTCAAATCGGATCAGTAGGTAGTCCTTGGGATTAGCGCGGACAAGTAAAGAAATAAACCCTTCAGCTTAATATATGTATTAGTTTAGGTGATTCAAAGAAATAGGTATAAACTTGTCAATTACAAGTTTAAACCTATTTCAAAATAGTTGAAATTGTAAATTAAATATAGTAGTAACCTATATTTATGTATCTATTAAGCATTTTATGTGTAATTTAAAGATCTTATGATCTTTAAATTACACATAAAATACAACCTCCGTAGCGTAGCGGTATTTGGCTCGCTTTACGCCTCGGAGGTCGTGGGTTGGCTCCCCACGCCGGACAAGAAATCTTTGTGTTAATTCTAAGATTTCTTTCTGGGTCTGGTTGGTTGAGGGACTACCCTCCGTGCCTCGGAAAGCACGTTAAGCCGTTGGTCCCGATTGTTATAACATTATCTATATCAATCGTATACAAGGGAACGGGCAGCAGCGTTTCCTTGTGTGTTATATCATAATACTGCGGTCACCAACTCGCCTGCCAAGCGTGGTGACTATGGCAAATATCCTCCCTCGGGAGGAGGCCGGCGGGCGTGTTCAGCAGTGGACGTTACATAAGTACTAATGGTTGTTTTATTTTGTTTTCAGGTAATTCAAGTTGTAGTTGGCGACATAGTGATGTAAACTCATGGGTATGTTATACACCTGCACTATCTATTTTACAATATGTGTAGTACCAAATGTAGTGCCAATGCGATGGTGTCAATCAAATAGGTATCGTATCGTGTAATATAGGTAAAATCGTTAGAGATTATATGTTTGAGAATGAAGATGCTAAGTCATAGAATGCGACTTAAGCAGTAAGGATCTTCTTAGGAGTAGACATTTTAGGAATGCTTACGTTATATAGAGAATATAACGTAGGCATTGTAATTGAATTAAATACCCTCAAAGTTTTAGGACTAGCGGTTTAGGCAGAGCGTTGATCCGTCAGTCAGAACAAAGCGTTTTATTAATATAGATGTTAAAGTAGACAAATATAAGTAAATATTGCTATAAAGTAAATTGACAATACGAGTACACTTGAATAAACATGGCTTTGTACTCGCAGCAATGTCATATTTTTATATTATTCTTTGCTTACACCAACAAATTGTATTTAATAGTATTCATAGTATACTTGTATTTCTATGGAATAGTGTATAACTGTGCTTTGTTAGAAATGCCGCAGTTTTATAGCTTTCTGCATTTCGTTGCCTTAAATATAAAACACCTCAGTGCGCGTGAAGCATTTTAAAAAAGCAATTGATAAGCGACCTCCTCTTTTAGAATGACTTACTAATAATATAAACGCGAAAGATTGTTGATTTGTTGACAACCTCCCTAGCGTATCTTTGTGTAAATTATAAGATTTATTTCTGGGTCTGATTCGTTGAGGGACTATCTAGTTAAGCCGTTGGTCCATATTGTGATAACATCATCTATATCAAGGAACGGGCAGCAGCGTTTAATTGTGTGGTACAACATAATACTGCGGTCAACAACCCGCCTGCCAAGCGTGGTGACTATGGCAAGTACCCTCTCTCGGGAGGCCCATGTTCAGCAGTGGACGCACGAGTGGACGTTATACGGGCTGATGATGATCATGATGATGATACTAATATTAAAAATATTATGAAGCCATTTCAATTAAATTTGTGTACTGATAAACTAGACCTTGGGAAAGGACACATACATCGCGGACAAGATTTGAAGGGGTCAAAATAGAGGATGAAAGTGTGTAAGGAAGTTAATTATCACAATTTGTAAGTACTAAATATAGTTAGTACGTTAATCATTGGTTTTTGGTATTTGTGATTACTAGCTGAATTTTTGCACACTCACTACTAGTCCTCCTAACTCCTCGTGCTAAGCTAAAATGCTTATGTTACAAGTGGATTCACGTCGATAGTGCAATGTGTAGTGCAAGGTGGGGATCGACCCGGCGATTACACTATCGCAAGTTCGTCGCAATAGTCAAAGGAATAACGCCGCTAATTATCACGTTTGGTCGTATAAGTAAATATTTTAAAATTTATTTAATTTAGTTCATATTGTTTAAATATCAAAGAGCCGAAGCATTAATAAATATAAACATACCACCACGTATATTACATCAGTTCTCAGAAGACAGCCAAAGTTTACTTAGCATCATATCCAAGAATCATTGACATCCATCAATGTTCATACAAGGTTAATGAGAGGAAAATGAAATGTGATTTACTCGCCCGGCATCAACTGCCGCGGGGATTTTTTCATTCACAAAATTCTCGGTGACAAAGGACACTATGGGGAAAAATACTATTAAAAATATTAGTTACTCCTTTTCTACCACACTGTCGTGCCCCATGTTAGTTTTTAGAGATCGAATCCATATATTTACGAATTTTCCTTTTTTCTTAATACTAACCTTAGTCAGTAAGATTGTGGTGATATTTATTACAATAATGTTCTGCGCACGCATGTGGATATGGTTGCCTAGTAACCGTGACTTCATTCTAATAATTTTCTCTGCTTTTTCATTTGTAAAATATCTTCTTTGTTTTTAATTATAAACTCGTTGTAAATACTTAAACTAAATATTTTTATTATACACACCGGTAGTCTGAACACCTCCACAAGTTATTTTGTTGAGACTAACACTGTCTGAAATAAAGAATTTGAATTTAATTCAACATCGAGGTATGTAAGATAGATTATACAAAGACTTCTGTACCGGGGACCCCGTGTTAAGTTTTATTTCCAATTCCTCGTTAAATATGTATAAGTACTAATATACATATAAACCTAAAGATTTTGTTTCTTTGCTTGGACGCGCACACATTAAGAAGTACTGGTCCGATTTGTATTAAGGCTGGAGCTCCGCTCGCTTTTATGCTCGGTGAAGTAGCAAAAGCCTCGTGGCTAACTACGTAAGACAAACCGAAAAAAAACAGGTCCGATTTGAAAAATTCTTTCGATGGTAGATAGATTATTTATCGAGGAAGGCTGGCTACATTTCATTTTGAAGTTGAAAGCTAATACCTTCAATATTATCAATTTTAAGTAAAGGACATGTCCTCTCTTTTCTTGCCTGTTCGACGTCCACCTACGCACTTGTGTGATCTTGAAGTTATAACTTTACGACATTATAGCCCTAAAATTATTGTTTACTTACAATACTCATGGTCCACCCACAAGGAAACCAAATCTTACAACATCATTGAAACATCTTCAACACATCATTAAAATTCAGGAAGCGATTCGAAAACAATAAATAGCTCACGAAAAGATAAGATTAGTAACGATGAGTTTTAATTGCAAAGCAATTATTTTTGACCTGGCATCGAACCTTGACCCGAACAATACAGTAAGTTATTTACTCGTGTAACTCAAGTGTTTATTAAAGTTGAAATTATTTGGTTACGGTTATTTTGTAGGTACTAGCTAGAGGAATGTCAGGGGGATTTTTACATATTTACGCACTTTTCTAAATTGTGTAAATTAATTGATTTCTGTTTTTGTTTTGGATAGACGTTCGGTGGAAAAGGCAAAGTTTGACCGATTTTGTCTGTTCTAACGTACATGATCTGTTTTTTCATAAAATCAATTACATTGTTTGACAGTCTATAAACTAAGGGACAATTAAAATTTCTTACTTGTTAACTAAAAATCTACAGAAACATCAATACTAATATATAAAGTTGAAGACTTTATTTGTTTGCTTGGACGCACTGATCCCCGAAACTTGGTATATACTACAATACTACTGTTCTGATTTGAAATATTCTTTGAATGTTAGATAACCCATTTATCAAGGAAGGTTGATTTTGATGTTTCTACGGGAACGGGAGTTACGGGTAAAACGGCGCTTGGGAGACTATTTATAATATCATTATATAGTTTAAGATTCGAGTAGACAACGGTCTATACTCATAAAATCCCCGGATCGCACGGGTGTTATGCAGATGTATTATACATATAAAACTTCCTATTGAATCGCTTTATCTATTAAAAAAACCGCATCAAAATCCGTTGCGTAATTTTAAAGATCTAAGCATACATGGGGACGGACAGACAGCGGGAGCGACTTTGTTTTATACTATGTAGTGATTCAAAAATAGTAGCACAAAATTTATAATTTGTTTTTGTCTTCGACGTCACTATTTTGTCAAAGTGCGTCTAAAATTGACGTCATTTTCCACAAAAAACAATAGGTACCTATTTTTTTTTTATTTAAATAATAATTTTCGTAATGCTAATCGCAACAGTGGTAACATTATCAATATTATTATATAATTATATTTGTCATTCATGCAAATGTCAGAACCAATAATTAACTTCCTCAGCATACTTAAATGAATTTTACGCTATTCGCGTTATCACTAGCTTATCCTTTACCTCAAAAAATATATTTATTTTTGAGGTAAAGGGTATAAACATAGGAGTAATTAACAAATTGTTACTTAATACATCGTGCTTGAAAAAGGTTAACAGTTGATCACGCAATCAGGTATATTCATGATTTGAGCAGTATTTAGCACACGGGGCACACGCCATCTTTGACTTCATCTCGCACGGACTGACATGACTCGTGCGTACTTGACGTACTGTAGGTCACAGGAAACTGTGGCTGCCTAGATTAAATTGCCTTCGCAAGTTCTAAGTCTGGCGTGTTACATTAATATGTAGGTTAAGTTCTTAGAAATATATGTGTAATAATTTTATAAATTACTAGATTATATTATTATTAAAGTATTTCTAGGCTAGTCACACGCAGATTTGAGTGGTAACTAATGTTTTATTTACTAAACTACCTTAGTGTTCAGGTGAAAAAATACATGATACGCTACGACTCATTTACAATCATTATAGCGAACTTTCGAAAATGTACCTATATACAGGGTTATTATTAAAACATTAACAACTTCTCAGGGGATGAAAGTACTGATGATTATAAGCAACTTTTACTATTGGATTAACCCTGAAATCGGGAAACCCTGTATAGTAATAATAATCTTTATTTATTATAAAAATTGTAAAATACATGTTTCTATTTTTCTCAGTAAGTTTAGATTATAGGTAATAAATAAATGTTATCTCTGCACCCCACACTAGGGTACCCTGTGGTGGGGGGTCTAGTTCATTCCGAACGCTAGTTAAAGTAAGAAGTACTATAAAAAAAACAAAAATAAAGACGAAATTTAAAACAAAATATTACAAATAAATTTAAACACACAGTTTTTATATGACGTCAATGTAATACCAATATTACGTCTCTTTTTAATAATAATAATCAAAATAAGCTAAGCAGAAATCATAAGTCACAACACAACAATTACTCGAATCTTATTTTAAGCGCGGCATTGAACTAGTAGGTACAGTCAGAGGCACAATAATGCATGCAACGATATCGCGATTTTGCGGCCCTCGAGTTCATCACATTACAACATTACACGCACGACTTCTGTGTAAACGTGAATACTGTACGACCTCCCTGACGCAGGGAACTTTATGTTTGATGATAACGGACTTCTCAGTAATAATCATTGTGTCCTTTAACTGTGAAGGTAAAGATATTTACGTGGATATGTGGATATATTTTTAAGGAGAAGCGAACATATGATTAGATTTTTTTGAAAAACTCCCACTTTAGGTGAACAATACGGATGAAGACTATTTTTGCTGTGTTTTGTAGTTTACTAGTATTCTTGTTAAACCCTCGTGCTAAGCTAAAATGACGTATACCTATTTTTATAGTATTCATCTCTATTACTTGTGTGACCGGTGACACAGATAATAATTTCCTTTTACATATGATACACGGATACGAAGTAAATCTAGACTCGGAACAACTTGTGTCTGGTTCAAGCAAATAGTTTTCTTAGATGTAAATCGAACCTACAACACTACAACTTACATGCGACTTCAGTATAAACTTTACAAATTATTTTCTATATCAAAAGTTTATTTGACCCTTTTGACGTAAACCGACAACACACATAAAATATCGTCGGTGATACTGTAATATCGCGAATGAGACATTTGCTAATAAGGTCTTATTTCATCTGTCATAAATATTTTCTTTAGATGGTGTCAAGAGCGACAACTCAATTTGCTACATTTGATTTTCAACCTTATTAGCCACATACGCGGTATTGTAGTTTCACAGACGATATATCCTTTGTATAATATCACTATAGATTTATCTCTTCATTAATTTTTTTTAAGAATTTTGTATATAATTCACCAGAAAAAAGCCGGGTCACGAATTCTACTCGTACGTTTTTAGTTTTTACGCAAACATCGCAGTAATTAAGATTTATTGAGTATGTGTTTTTTTTCTGTTAATTGTTCAAAATTATTAACAAGTGAGGTTGTTAGCACACTTTTTGTAAATTTAACGTTTTTTTCGTGAATTTATTCATAATTATTCGTTTTTGTATTTAGGACAAAAAATGTTTGTAAGAAAAAAAGAATCGTGACTTACCTATCAGATGCCATTAAAAATTATGATGATCGATAATATTTAACTATTAGTTGGCCGTTAACAATATATGATAACAAACTTAAAGAAATTGCATCTAAAACATAAGAAACATATACTTAGTATGTTAACTAACAGAGGGCGTTCCCGTTAACCCGCAAAAGTCTATACTTTTTACCATACATACAAAAAAAAAATACTTTCGAAAACAAAATGTTTTTATTTTTTTAAATATTAAAATATTCACCAAAAATTTTAATTCGATACGTACAAGAAACACTCTGTGCACGCGTACTTGAAGAAAGGCAACGCTAGTACTACGTTAGGTACTTAGGTACTATTCCGCGCTACTATTTTGATTTTAAACAGGAGGTTTCGAATATATTGCCAATTAATTATTTTTTTGAATTCGGATTATTTTATGCTTATTTTTCTATGCTGATATTTTTGTTTTAATCTATTAATGATATAGATTGACGAGTTTAAGGGAACGCCCTCTGTTATTTAACATACTGTATAAATAAATAATTATATGATAGAACAACAACATTTATTTTTTTACAAAATTTATTTTTTAATGGTACAACTAGCTTCTCTTTCGCGGTGTCACCCGTGGGAACTTCTTTATAGAGCCTATAGCACGGAAAGAAGGCTAAGCCGTTGGTCCCGATTGTTATAACAGCATCTATAATGATCGTATATTAAGAAACGGGCAGCAGCGTTTCCTTGTGTGGTACAACATAATACTGCGGTCACAAACCCACCTGCAAAGCGTGGTGACTATGGCAAATACCCTCCATCGAGAGGAGGCCAATGTTTAGCAGCAGACGTTATACGGGCTGATGATGAAACTATTATTTTGATGATGATGATACCTTTTAATTCAATATGATCTAGGTTGTACGATCGGGCGTCCCTAATACAAGTTCTATGTCATTTTAATCAGTAATGTTTAATGCTACTGAAAATGTTTATTAGATTACCACTACCAAAACTAAATCATTTCGCTGAGTACCTATTAGTAACGATAAAAAAATATGGTGTATATAATATTTCGTTAAAGTTATTGAATGGCCTAAAGTAACTAGTATTGGGCGAATTATTAGTTTTTGCATAATTAATAGTTAAATTATGCAAAACCTCATTTTAACAATAACAGCGGATTAGACCGAGCGCACGAAAAATAATCTATACTAATATTATAAAGCTGCAGAGTTTGTTTGTTTGTTTGTTTGTTTGTTTGAACGCGCTAATCTCAGGGACTACTGGTCCGATTTAAAAAATTCTTTCAGTGTTGGATAGTCCATTTATCGAGGAAGGTTATAGGCTATATTTTATTTTCAAAAAAGTTGGGGATCCGTAAGAAAATTGCGTTTTTGTAACCCAAGGTGTAAAAGCGAAAACCTATTTATGCGTGCGCTGCAAAAACTATTGACAATAGAACAAAATGATGTACTACGGGTTTGTAGGTCTTATTAAGATCTACAAAAAAGTCCGCAAGAGCATATATCTAACTATCATAGTTTAGTCACAATAACCGCTTTTATGTTCATAAAAAAATATTAAATCGTCTGAATAAAGAAACTACGTTAAATGTATATCGTTATATTAATCCTTATCCAAATTAAGCATAATGTTATTAAGGGTATTTATGTAGAAGTAAAATACTTTTTGTTTTATTCCAATCAGACATTTCGTTGAGAAATTATCACGAGTATAAAAACGCAAGGAATTGGTACCTAATAAAGAGTTATTTGCCGTAATAGATAAAGCTGAAGAGTTTGTTTGCTTGAACGCGCTAATCTCAGCAACTACTGGTCCGATTTGAAAATTTGAAAATTGAAAATTCGAAAATTGATTTGAAAATTCTTTCAATGTTAGATAGCCCATTTATCGAGGCTATATTATATTATAAAGTTTTTATGGGAATGGGAGTTACGCGGGTGAAACCGCGCGCGGAAAGCTAGTCAATAAATAAGTTTAAAACAACTATTAAAGCCATATTGTGTAGTAGGGCTTATTATAAATTTCTGATTAGACTTGTGACAAAGATGCTTCGGATTGATTTGCTCCATTTACAATGTCAAATAGAAAATTATGTAAAAAAAACAACATATTTAAAAAAATGGGGGCCTACTGAGTTTTTTGGCAGTGTTTCTCAGTAGTCGCCATGTCAAGCACTGCACGGTAGGGAAAAAAATATGACGATTGACCAAATAAATGTAACCATTTTACGGAATAAATGATATTTGACTTTGTATGTTTATTTGTTTGAACGCGCTAATCTCAGGAACTATTAGACTGATTCGAAAAAGTTTTTTAGTGCCATTAAAATTCAGTTTTAGTTAGCCCATTTATCGGGGAAGGCTGTAGGTTATATTTAACAGGAAGGAGAGCTACGCAGGTGAAACCGCGCGCGAGAAGCTAGCCTATCATAAAAATGAAAAACACACTTTTACAAATACCAATACAATAGACCGTAAAATGAGTTGTGTTAAAATTATAGGTCTCACTGATAAGGTTTGTGGTCACACGCTTACGTGGAACTAATCGAAACCGTTTGTTCCATAACACCTACAACTGAGTCATGAGTTATTACCATTTTGCGCAGTTTAAAAACGTGTTTTGTAAGTAAACATTCTTACATTTTTATTAAAATTATCTAGTATATTATGATAACACTACGGTACGTTATTAGTTCGTAAAATTAAAACTGTTTATGAAACACGTTTTTGTTGTAGATATAAATATATGTTAAACCATAATAATATTATACTCGTATAACTTTTTTATTTTTTGAGGGGAAATCTAAAACTAATAGGGGGGGGGGGGGTGAGGCGGTGCACCCGGTTCCGGTTCCGGTTCCACTAAACCCCTCCGGTTGTTCCTCCGTTTCACGACAGTGCGGGTCCCAGATACGATATCGGCCTTTTATAAACTAGCTTCCCACGCGCGGTTTCATTCGCGTTATTCCCGTTCCCGTCGGAACTTTATAATCAAATATAGGATAAAGCCTTCCTTGATAATCTACAATGCTATCTAAAACTGACAGAATTTTTCAAGTCGGTCTAGCAGTCCGTGAGAGAAGCTGGTTCAAGCAAACAAACCAACTCCTTAGCTTTATATATTCGTATTATAGATTAGATAGTCTTTTTAAATGCATACCTAGTTTTTGTAAGTGACCGATCTAGATTGCACCACGCGCAGTGGCGCGCTCCGAAATTATTCTGTAATTACGTTCCGGATGTTATTTCCACTGTTTGCTAATCTTCATTTAGTCACAGATCTACTAACTCATTGCCTAAGATCTTCTTTGATAGTTAGTCAGTAAGAAATCATTTCAAATCATCAAAAAATATACATTAGACACGGCACCACAATAGGATTGCTTCAGCTATTTAATGGAATAATTTAAGATGTTAACTTCGGTCTGGTTTCTTGTATAAAATAATGCATTAAATTGCTTTCATAAACATTGAATTTCTTTTACATTTGGGTTTTAAATAGAATATAAAACAATGCTGCCAGCATTCTGGGAACGTTGCCAACTGGTAGTGGTTTATTAGATTAGGGTTTTTTTCATTTTAGGCTTATCATACTTATTGTTGTTATTTATTTAAATAAAAAGAACAATTGAATATAAAACATAATCTGGACTTCAAAAGCATTTGGTCGTATGTACCAGTTTACTATTCATGCGACGAATATAAGTGACGTATAATGGCACATCCAACCTCATGGTTCTGAGTTCTAGATATGTAAAATGTTTGCAAAAGTTGAAAATAACAATTTTATTTCAGAACTTTCATAAATACTCTCGTATGTCTCGTTGGTCGGTAACTAGCGTCCTCTGTTCGATCGCTGGGTCGGGAAAATAATTATTTTAATAGAAATTAACAAACATTTAAGTACCAGCTCGAAGTACATTATGCTGTTGGTCCTTAGTTTAATCTGTCACCAGTCGTATCGGTAGAACCGTTCCAATGGAATTTGAGAGTAAAAGAGTGGAGAGTACACCTGTGTTTGTGCATACATTTGCTGATCTCCATAAAGATTGACCACCGTGACTGATAAATCTCTCTCCTGAATTCTTAAAAAAATAATAGTTTTACAATGCACCAGATTAGTACTTAATTACGTTCAAAGCGTTAACAGGAAGTAGGTACCTATTACTTGTTAATGTCTTTAGTTGGACGTAAACCAACTAAATGAACATTATTTAAAACTAATCTTTGACGTCAAGCTGAATAAAAGTGCTCAACTAAGCAAATAATGATGGCATCACGAACAACGTAATTAGCTTCGTAAAAACTAATTTTCGAAGACGCTAGTAGCAAAAAGCACGCGCTGGCAAGGCCAGAGTCTAGTCTCCTTTGATTGTTGAGCAGTATAAAAATAACAGTAAGTATAATTTTCATCAATTTGATATAACTGTAGACGTATTTTGTCTGAACATTTGTAACATCTGATCAAGATATTTATTTGATCAAAAGTTTTACATTATAATTAAGCTAGCTGCGCTCCGCGGTTTTACCCGCGTCACTCTGCTCCAGCGGATTGGAGCGTGATATTTTGTAGCCTATATAATAATCCAGCTTATAAACTATCTGCGTGCAAGCTTTCAGCCAAATGCATTCAGTAGTTTTTGCGTGAAAGAGTAACAAATATCCATCCATCCATACTTACAAACTTTCGAGTTTATAATATTAGTAGGATAATTCATTGTAATTTTATGATCACATTCAAACAAACAAACTCCACTACCTAAACCTATGTCTTAATTAGTCTTTTTTATCAAGGTTTCTATATTGGGGCTTTTAATCCCACGAAAATGTAAAAAAAACCCTAGACATTCAGATAAATTAAATTTTGTTACTATTTGAAATTACTATCAACTTTCTTAAATAAACCACAAGTTTACATGGTAAATATTATTATTACTTTATTTAAAATGTTAAGTAATATATAATAAAACGGTTACAATTATTATGTTAACAAGAATATCCGTATGTTTGTTTATACCACCATTACTTTTATACGTTGCTTATTAAATTATATTAAATATAGTATTAAACTATATATAAAATTACAAGTAAGGTATAAAAAAGACTATTTAATAGTTTAAAATATACGTATATTAACAATTAAGGAGACTCTATGTTTGCTTGTTTCACTATTACTTCTATACTGTACGATGAAACATTTTGTATTTACAAAGACGTACCAAGAATTTTGATCGCAGTACACACATACCTAATTGTACTCTATGAATATTAATTGATTGTATTGTTAAGGCAGACGTCGTTTAGGGTTGCCCAACTGAAGCCTGTTTATTATTAATCATATAAATGTAGCTTTTAAATATATTT
Source organism: Nycteola revayana (assembly GCA_947037095.2). NCBI lineage: Eukaryota > Metazoa > Arthropoda > Insecta > Lepidoptera > Nolidae > Nycteola > Nycteola revayana. Next base: position 10,939,499 of record OX344840.2, read on the forward strand.
TAATAAAAGAACTTCATAATCGAAAAGTAAAAATCACTTAAAAAATTTAGCTTTTGCCTCTGATTTCATGCGCGTAAATTTCATTTTTTTCATAAAAGCTTAGCAAGATGCGTTTAGGGAAAGTTGCACAAAATTTCGCTAAATATCTAAATTTATCATTCCGTAATCCCCAACTAGCGACCGCCTTGAGCCGAGGTCCAAGTCTCATAGGGGGTACCATATTGCGCAGGTTGCATAGCTTGTAGGTTTTAAACCATTTTTTGAGGCTGGAGCTCTGCTCGCCATTAGACGATGTTTTTCCCTTTGAGGCTTTAACTTTATAATGTCCGTCCGAAAAAAACATACACACATTTAAAAATATTTTTAAATAATGTTCTTAAGAGGCATCCTTTTTGTTTTTTTCCTAACACCAGTTCTGGAGAAGAACTGGCAAGAAGGAATCTTTTTTTTTTAAATATATTTTGATATTACAATAAGTTTAGCAGTAGGTATTTCATCAAAGCACCACTCAGTCACAGTACTGTCTATAGATTATATAGATTAAAACTTTAATTTTAATACGTTTCTTCCCATTAATTAAACATTAAAAATAATGTGACATTAACCTTCATGGTATACAGTCACATGTCTTGTGTGTAGGTACCCTTCACTTACCCGTTCGGTTTTAACCTTATGACTTCACGTCCTTTGATTATAAAGATTAACTGCTCTAAACATATTATAGTAAACAAATGTGTACAAATATAGGTATTATTTATAACAGACTTTTGTCTAAGAGAAATGCATTAAGCAATTTTTCTTCACTGTGATAGTTTTATCATCATCAGCCCCTATAGCGTCCACTGTTAAACATGGGAGTCTAACTCTCGCGGCAGGGTTTTGCCATAGTCACCAGGCTTGGTAGATGGGTCGACCGCAGTATTATTTTATAACACACAAGGCAACGCTACTGCCCATTCTCTGGTATACGCTTCTCATTGATGATATTATAAAAAAACGCTTAGCATGTTTTCTTTTTATATGTAGGATCTTTATCATTAAATATAGTCTATAGCCTTCCTCGATAAACGGGCTATCTAACACTGACAAAATTTTATAAATCGGTCTAAAGGTTTCTGAGATTATCGCGATCAAACAAACAAACTCTTCAGCTTAATGTGTTAGTATAGGTTTATTATTTTTCTAAGTGACTATTAAATATTTTGGTGTAAAGTTTCCTCGAGACTGTAATTAATACAAACCTATTTTGTTTTTAAGCATATACCTACATAGAGTATATGGCTCGATCAAAACGAGGACGTTAGTAGGGATATAAGCAATATGTGGACGACTGTTTGATCATTAAATTGTACAAGGTTTTGCACAATATTTACTTTTATTATAAGGTATATAAGCGATCCTTCATTCTTTTATTTATTTCATTTATTATTTTGCAAATGCTATAGGTACATAACACAAATGATACTTACTTTTCATACCACAAGTGGGTATCAGAGGACATATATAATACTAACTGCGCCCCGCGGTTTTACCCGTGTTACTCTGCTTAAGTGAGTTGGAGCTTGATGTTTTGTAGCCTATATATTACTTCAACATATAAACTATCCGCGTGCAAACTTTCAGTCAAATCCAATCAGTAGTTTTTGTGTGAAAGAGTTACCAACATTCATCCATCGATAAACTTTCGCGTTTTGAATCATATTTTACCTTTGTAAATATAAAGCCTTGTACAATAATATACATATATCTGAATTTAGTTTGAGTAGTAGATTTCTGTATTTAATAAAGCAATCACCGATTTTCTGTAACTTCATTTATTTGGCGGACATTGCATTATGGCTAATGTTGCCAGGTGTCCCGATTTGCGCGGGACGTCCCGATTTTCAGGGGACTGGGGACGCGTCCCGATATGTACCTAATCGGGACGCTAAATGTCCCGATTAATAAAAAAGAATAAATACATATTTAATTTAGGCTATTAATATAATACTATACTTGCACTAGTAGTTTAAAACCCAATAAATTAAACCCGGACTTAAAAACCCCTTGTTTTTTGTTTACTGTCCCGATCTGCAACCCTAAATCCCGATTTTTTTGACCTCATGTAACGATTTATAACAAATCGGAACTGGCAACAGTTCAACAGCTAGTTATGGCTATCACATATCCGCCAAAAAATAAAGTTTTTGCTGCAACCGGGTTCATAGTAAATATTCATTTCGTGTTTTAAAAATACCTTATTCAAATCTAATCTGAACACGTTTACAATAGACCTTGATCTTAAGTTTATTGATGAATCTCGGACCATTTTAATCCTCAATTGTTTAGCGAATTATGTACTTAATATATGAATTGACCTCAGTTTAAATTTATGCTCGTAGTAAAACAAAAATTCCCACGTATATTACATGTTAAATTGGTGGTCCCGTCTTAAAAAATATAATGTTTTCGACAAACAAAATTATTCTTACACTAGATTCCCGCGCGCGGTTTCACTTGCGTTACTCCTGTTCCCGTAGGAATATCAAAATTAAATATAGCCTATAACCTTCCTCAATAGATCGGCTGTCTAATACTGAAGTAATTTTTCAAATCGGACCTACAGTTCCTGAGATTAGCGCGTTCAAATAAACAAACTCTTCAGCTTTATATATTAGTATAGATGTCTTCTTGTGATTTGTTCGTATAGTTTAATGAATTATTTTAATTAGCACCTTAATTATATTAATTAATATGTTCTTTATATTTAACTCGCGATTAATGTAATCTAACGTAATTAGAATTGTTTGCTGGCTTTAATTAGCAACGAAATTTAATTCATGGTATGAATGGTACGTTCTATAGCGTCATAGCCGTTTGTTTTAATTATTTATGAATGTAATTAACAAAGTATATTGCTTTGTAGAATCCCTTTGTTGTATCTAAATATAATAATTAAGTACAATAATTCGTCACTGCTGTTCTGAGCCTAATTTTGTATTACAAAAGTATTTAAAGAGTGCTGGTGTAGTGTCTGACATTTATTTTTGATGCGCGGAAGATTTTTAAAACACGCAATTCATAGACACAAAGAATACCTAGAACAAATATGACTTAACCGGGATTTCTATACTAATCTCATAAAAAGGAAAGATTTGATTGTTTGTTTGTTTGAATTGAATAGGCTATGGAACTGCTGTACCGTTTTAAAGAGCTACGTTATTTAGGAGTAACGTAGGCTACATTTAATGATCAAGTTCACGAACTTTCATCGAACCGTCGACCGCGATCACAATTCCGACGCCACGAGAAAAATGTGTTATTTGCAATCAGGTACTAAATGTTGTCTAAGTTTAAAACATTTCAAATCATCAATTAAAATAACTTAATCTTAAAGTAATTAATGTCAAATGTCCTAATAAAGTACTTAAGTATTTAATGTTTGCATAAGTAATTTAAAAGTGGAGTGATCGCCAGTTAAATTGCTTTGTCAATTGATGCGATAAAAATTTGTACGAAGCCTTAGAATTAATTAGTGAAATCTTATGTAATTAAACAGTTTGAACTATACGTGCGGAACCACAGACTAAAACTACATTTACACTTTTTGTGCCATCCACGATGTCGTAAAATGAAATCTCACTCACCCGTGCTTGCATACAATACGTAAATTTTGTTTTTGTTGTATTTAGCAATAATGGTCGGAACGAATTTAGCGTTTTGATAAAACGAATCGCAACATTTCGTTGTTGGAGACGAAGCAAGTTTGGATTTTATTTGGATTTGAAAACATTTTTATGTTGAGATTGTATGATTTTATTTTTATTCAGTTGCTTTTAAATGGTTGTCTTTACTCTTTAAATTAACTTTTTAAAATAAAGACTGCACCGATTAGTTTGCCGTTTTGGTAGTGGCTTTTTAGATCTGTTGTTAGAACCGCGAATAGTTGTTCTGAGTCTCGGTGTGTGGACACAAAGTTCGTGAAATATGTGTTTATGAAGTCCACCGCGACACACAGATTTATTACCCTTGTGCTGGAGTTATCCTTCAATAGAAATAAATATAAAAATAATGGTTTGAATGTGTAGGACACATATTGTATGATAGTGCTAAGTTAGCATAAATGGCTACGCCCGCGGTCTCGAAATTTAACTTCCTGAGCATCACACACAATTGAAATGATCAATCTGTATCTTTTGTATTGTTATTGACCGTATGTATGTACAGTACAAGAAAACGTATGGCAGTCAAATTAAGATCAAATTACATGAAAGATAACATTAAATAACCATTCTTTAATATGGCTATTAAATGCTATAACTGCACAAATTCTTTTATTAAAGAGGCAGAGGAATGTGATGTCTTATTTGTTTTAATTTAACTATAAACGACTTTACAATTAGAACTTTTATTTTCGAGCGTAACAAACTTGCTTTAATTTCAGAAGGAGGTTTTCTAATAATACCAAAAGTTAAATAAAAATAATAATCCTATCACGTGTCATGACATAAATCTTCATAACCTATTTTCACACCGTTTTTATTTATTATATAAACAATTGGTAAGTGGGTAAAAATAGTAGAATCTAACAATAGATTAAGCTGTGGCCTTAGGTAAGGAGGTCAGTATTAGTTTAGAGGTAACTGTAAAGGAAATTCATACATCACTGTTTTACGCTTGATTTACTCATTTATCTGATTGTCAAAAAGGTCGCAGAGTTATTTGATGTTATTTGGTAGAAAAAATTACAGGCCTTTAAAATTAAATAAAAAAATCGTTTATTTCGGACCGGAATTACTTTGTCTCATTCAAGTATTTGAATAAAAATTCAATGGAATATTATACTAATATATGTACAGGGTTATTTTTAAAACACCAACAACCTTTTGGGGAATAGAAGTACTCATGATCATGAACAACTTTTACTACTATGGGACCTAACCTGAAATCGCGAAAAAAAAATCAGCTGTTCCATACATTTATGTTTACTTACCTCAACAAAATGTATGGAACAGCTGACTTTATTTTCGCGATTTCAGGGTTGGTCCCATAGTAAAAGTTGTTTACAATCATCAGTACTTTCACCCTCTAAAAGGTTTTTGGTGTTTTAAAAATAACCCTGTATAAAGCTGAAGAGTTTGTTTGTTATTTGAACGCGCTAATCTCAGCATCTACTGGTCCGATGTGAAAAATTATTTCAGTGTTAGATAGCCCATTTATCGAGGAAGGTTACAGGCTATATTTTATTATGAAGTTTCCACGGAAACTGGAGTTACGCGGGTAAAACCACGCGCGGGAAGTTGGTCAATTCAAAACTGTTTAACGCTTGACTTACATTTAGCTGATGGGCAAAAGAGTCTCAGGGTAATTTTATGGCGATTTGCAGTCTGAAGATCTACCATGAAAGTGTTGACGTAAGATGTGCTGTTTATAGCGTTTTATGGCAAATAATCTGTTAACTGAAGTACTTCAATCTTACATAACAGCATAGACGAATTCTATTCTTGGCAATGTTACTTATCCAAGCGCAGAAAGCTATCATGTTTTTTGACTGCGATGGTTTGTACGCAATACGCATCAAGCATCAAGAATTGTTAAAATGCTAACCACTGAATCTTCTAGGATCTGAAAGAGCCATTTCACCCGAAAAATCTACTCTGGGAACTCCGCAGATGCATTTAAATGTCGGTTTTAGGACTTGAAGATACGAAGCTAAATACATGTGAACTTTAACTAGTTAGGTAGTACAAATTGTTATGTAGCGGTGGACTGTATACTAAATAAATGAAAATACGTTAATAAATATGAATTAACTATATTTTTGTGATAACACATAATATGTCCTGACAGCACTGAATAGTAATCACAACAAAATTGATGACATAAAAAAAAAAGTTTTTAGAAAAAAAAGGTCGAACCCCAGACGGTCGCCAACACAAATATTAAGCTATTTATTACACCCGGTCCCGTAGGAACTTCATAATTAAATAGAGACTATAGCCTTCCTCAATAAATGGGCTTTCTAACACTGAAAGAATTTTTCAAATCGTACCAGTAGCTTCTGAGATTAGCGCTTTCAAACAAACAAAACTTTAAGTATAAGAAAAGATTTTTTTATATATTTACAAAGGAATGTACAAAGGAATGTAGGAATGTTTGTTTCAGGTATCAAACGTACATACTAATTGGTAATTGCCAATAACAATTATTTCCAGTTAATATTCCTCGTATGCTAAGAATGATAATTATAAAATAATCGAGATAAAAACAATAAGCATGTATGCTGCCAAGAATTAAACAAATTATCATAATATATAATATCTTCTGCACGAAGCAATGGAACATTAACAACGCATAATTCACAATTATTTACGAAGATAGATAAACTATAATTAAATAATAAACAAAATTTACACATGTATCTAAAAACCTGCAAGTTTTATATTTCATTTTAACTGCATATAAAAAATGCGTGTTTTTGGTATTGCCTACCACAAGCACATAACTTTAAGTTCAAAAAAAATCCAGGCGCGTCTAGGTCTTAAAATCTTGGGTCCCATAAATATATGTTGCTGGAAATTTTCTTGAGAGTTAATGGGATTTTTTCTAGCCCGGCCTCGGAAAGCATGTAAAGCTTTCTTAGCTTTTATCTTGCTTGCGTAGACAACAGTACAGGTAAGAGAACAGGGAGTGTATTATCGTAGGTACAGAAGCACTATGATATATCCCGCGCTATTGGCTAAACTAATTTTTATTAAGGTAAGTTTTACTTTTTTTGCAAAGTTTACATATTTAGCTTTTCATTAATAAAACGTATCTTATCCTCTTATTTATAAAACAATCATCATCGTCATCACTTCAGCCGTAGGACTTTCACTGCTGGACATTGGCCTCCGTCATAGATCTGCAGGTTAGAAACTGCCTGCATCCATCGTGATCCCGCTGCCTTACCAAGGTATCCGTCCATCTAATTGGTGCAGATAAAACAATGTAAATCACTTATTACTAGCTTCAATATTGTCAAATATAATTATACTTTGAGCGGTAACATACAACAAATTACTTCCCATATCAATCTGACGTTCATAATTAGTAAATTAATAATTAAATGGATAGGTATATTATTATATAAATATCTATGTCCATTGTTAGTGCTCACTTCCTACTCGTGGATACGGTTGAGATAATTACTGGGATTGTTATAGCAAGTCTGTGTGTACAGTGCATGGAACGCTAACTTCCTAATCTATGAGATCTAGACAAACTACTTTATTACTTGAGACATGGTTATGTTATTAAAGCAAGTAAAGTACTTAAAACAAGAACTTTACTTGCTTTAATATTAACAAGATTAAATGAACTGAGTTTGAAAAGTACTAGATTTTTAACAAGTAGGCATAGGTGTATGTGAATACCTAAATGATAAATTAATATTAAGGATATAGTAACAAATTATATGGATTAAACTTATGTAAATGGTATCTATCTTAAAAAAGAGCGGAGGAAATACATGCACGTATATATAATATTATTATAAATAAGTACATATTAATAGCTTCGTTCATAAAGGACAAATGTTTTTGAACTGAATGTTTTTACTTTTTTTTAATAACTGTAGCACTGTAAAAGTTTATGGTGGACTTAATCAAAGAAGCATTTTCTCCCAGTCTGAGTTAAAGGTTCTCATTGTCTTTATGGTGGACTTAATCAATTTTTCTCTCTGTCTGAGTCACAGTTTCTCAATGTATATTTAGAACTGAATGTGTATGGTTTTACTACGGCCCAAAATCTTGTGAACAATAATGCAACCATATTACACATCGACTTGGCTCAGTAACGAAAAATTTGATTCGGCTTTATTACTATCGACGCTTTGGGTGCCAGTTGGTATATAGATTCTGATGGGTATCGTGATATCTATGTCATTATACATCGAATAACATCAAAAGTTCGAACCACGGTCCAGGGCATACTATCTCGCCCAAGGAAGATCTCATTTGGTTTTTTTATATTCCTGACCAGGCAAATGGACTATTCACCTATTCACCTCATGTTAAGTGACAAAGTGTCTGGGACTGCGTGTACTTTGTGTTCGTGGATCTATCCACGTAAGTAAAGTACCTAATGTCCCCTGCGACACAGAGGTCCCTCGTGCGGGAGTTGTTTTCAATTATCATTGGCTGTTGGGACTATGGTCTTAGGCACTTTGCTCGCCTAGGAAGATCATCACTTTGTGTGGAGACACAAACACCCATACCACTATAAAATTATTTAAACAACAAAAAGTAAGGAAATCACGTCTACAATAATAAATTTACACTACACTGTCGACAAAAACATTGATAGTAATTAATTACCGATCCTCGTATACGAGTTAAATATTCAAACTATATCTTGCTGAAGATAAACAAAAAGGGTCTACAATAATATTTTTTATTCCTGACAGTATCGAAAACGTGTCGTCACCTTGAGTGTTTTTGTGAATTTTAATGATACGACCTCAGGTAACTTCTGAGGTCTTCGTCCGAACGTTATGGGTTGGGAAGGTGTTGGAAGGGATAAAATTTGCATTAGCAATGTTTAGGAAAAATTGTGTACGAATTTAGCATTTGGACTGTGTTATGCAGATATGAATCAGTAAGAAAATTTCAATCTTGTAGGTATATATTTTTTTTGTAGAATGGAGCCAACTACAGATATTATATATGGTAGAAGGATACTTGATCCACTTGTTTAAAGTAAGGCAGGTCTACAGTGGTTAAAAATTGTTCACAGTTCTCCCATAAGGAACTAGTATCCTTTTTACAAGCTTTTATTTATTTTTCTTATATTAACTTAACAAACGGCATTTTTTATTTTATAACCAATCTGAGTAAAGATGCAATAACTTAATTATGTAACAAATAGCTAATCTCACGCGCGGCAATATTTATATATTCCAATGTAACTTCTGGATAACGCCGGAGTCTAATGGTTAAAGAATTATCGATATCTTTCCAGTTCTTGGGTTTATAGTTAACATACATACATACAAAAATACGAATTGGTCAGGGCTTACAAAATATATTAGCAGTTTTATAATTACTTGCCAGCGCTTCTTAGTGTATGAAGATGACCACTTAAAAAACAAATTCCTAACATTTATTATGCTTAGCAGGATCTCTGATATGCAAAATATTTTCCTTCGTAACTTGTAATATATGAGACTTTATCTCATTCCTTTATGAAGCAAAAAGATAATAAATATATAGTTTTACACCATGGTGAACCTTACAGGTTTAGGTTAAAACTTTTTTTTTTTAATTCCTGACCCGGCAAATGGTCCCTATTCACCTCCTGTTAAGTGACATAGTGGGTATCTGGGTGTACCTACTTTGTGTTCGTGGATTGAGTGTATGTAATGTCACCTGCGGCACAGAGGTTAATATCCCTAGTATAGGAGTTGTCTTCACTACATACTGTAAAACAAAGTAGCTTGCCGCTGTCTGTCTGTCCCTATGTATGCTTAGATCTTTTAAACCACCCAACGGATTTTGATGCGATTTTTTTAATAGATGGACTGATTCAAGCGGAATCTTTATATGCATAATACATCAGCATTGCACCCGAGCGAAGCAGGGGCAGGTCGCTAGTCCTTACTAATATTATAATCGCGAAAGTTTGTGAGTATAGATGGATGAATTAATGTTTGTTACTCTTTTACGCAAAAACTACTGAATGGATTTGGCTGAAACTTTGCACTAGGATAGTTTATAAGCTCGATTAACATATAGGCTACAAAAAATCATGCTCCGACCTACTGAAGCAGAGTTACGCAGCTAGTTAATAATAAACCGAAGATGAACGAACTAAAAAAAAAACAAACAATAGGGGTCCAAATACATCAACTACTATTGACTAGAAAGGTTATTTTTATACAAATGTATGCATATTACAAATCGAGTGTTAAGCACACCACTCACTTTCATTTATATTTTTAAAGAAAGTAAAGTTTTTGTACATCGTTCCTCGAAACGTATGAAAAGAGTTCTTATACAATTCACTTGTGGTGTAATATTTGCAATTTAGTAATTTAACGGAGAATTTGAAGGAAAACGCATTTTTTAAATTGTTATATACCTAAGTAAATAGATTTTTTATTTTTCGCATGTGACAATATCGGGTTTATGTTTATTTAATACATTTGCAAAATAAATAAATGTGTTATTTAAGAGAAAAACAAGCCAAATTCGGTAAAATTGTCCGTTAAATATCTAAAGTACGAAAGTTTTACCTTAAGCAGAATATAACTGTGAATTACGTAAATGCGGATATATTTTGACTTTCTTTTTATTTTAGACGGTAGTAGCAGAGATTATAGTCTCTGGTAGTTGGTATAAAAATGTAAGTGTGTCGATGACAGACACAGAAACAGTTCGTCACTAATTGATTGATTAGTCATTGATTGTTTCTGTAATGACCACATTCGTAATGACAAAATGATTTACGATTTTTTTTCCGTTCGTTTACAGAATCTCTGGTTTATTTCATTTTTAATATGAATTTATGGATCAAAAGTCAATTGGTAAGTTACTGCTGCTATTTAATCTATTCGTGATATAATTATTATTAAGTTCTGCATATATGTTATTTTCTTAATATAATCTGAGTTATTTTGTTACAGCGTAATTATACTTTCTCTGTAGTGGTTTGACTGTTCAGGATGTGTGTGTGAGTTTGTTTCATTAAACTCGAAAAATAGTTTAGCTGCAGCTGTTATGACGTACAAAACACCAGTTGTTCAAATATTTTTATTTTTGTACAGCGGGACTTGTTTTGAAAACATTTTTTATTTTGTAAAAAGAAACACCTAAAATGTACTCACAAAAAAATGTGTCTTTCAGTCATAAATCCCATAGCATATCTTTGTAAATATTTTTACATAATAGGTAAGTATTCTAACATATTATGTATATCCCTTTTTTATTTAAATTATATACAACTAGCTGCGCCCCACAGGTTTACCCACGTTACTCTGCTCCAGTGGATCGAAGCGTGATGTTTTGTAGCCTATATGTTAATCCATCTTATAAACTATTCGCTTGCCAACTTTCAGCCAAATCCGTTTAGTAGTTTTTGAGTGAAACATTAACAAACATACATCCATATATTCTTACAAACTTTCCCGTTTATAATATTAGAAGAATTTAATCAAAAGTTTAACCAGAAATATTATCCGAATCAAAGATAAAACAACATTAATTCATATTATCATCTGCCCTTATTCCAATTAGTTTGTGTTTGGTGCAACACGATTTTCTCTTCCATTCTGTTCTGTCCGCCGACAGGCTACCACTTACTCCCTTTTCCTTCATATAAATTCTCCCACAATCCACCCCTCTTTTCTTTGGCCTTCCTTTTCCTCTCCATCTATCTACATTAATTCATATATCATGAATTATACGTGTATGAAACACACAAGCAATCTTAAAGATTCTTAGTAAGTTTACCTATCAATTAGCATTAATTGAGATGATACAGCGCCAACACTTAGTGCTAACATTAATCTTGCTTTTTTACCTATAGTCTACACCATAGTTGATGACTAGGCTGTACATGAACATAATTATACCATCGATCATTGTAGGGTTACCATCAAACTTAATCTTTTTATAAGGTTGCATGACAACCTCCATAGCGTAGCGGTATTGGCTCGCATAAAATCTCGGAGGTCGTGGGGTCGATGCCCACGTCGGACAAGCAATCTTTTTGAAAATTCTAAGATTTCTTTTCGGGTCTGCATGGTTGAGGGACTACCCTCCGTGCCTCGGAAAGCAGGTTAAGCCGTAGGTCCCGGTTGTTATAACATCAATATCAATCGTATACTGTCGTGTGTTACAACATAATACTGCGGTCACCAACCCGCTTGCCAGGCGTGGTGACTATGGCAAAAACCATCCCTCGGGAGGAGGCCCATGTTCAGCAGTGGACGTTCTGATAAGGTTGAATTTAATATGCAAATCTTTCTACCGGTTAGTAAAACCATGCAAATTTTCTATGAGGTTTAATTAAATTGGATAAGGAGGTAATAATTTCATTAAAAATTAAGCAAATTTTTATCATATTTTTGTAAACTGAAATCATGTTAAAAGTTTGTTATATTTATTATTACTACTTATAAGAAATTTAAGATAAATTCTGTTGTCGGTGCAGTATATTCCTTTGTTCTCTTTTGTCTTATCTCCAAGTCCCACACATCATACATCATACATCATATGACTAAAGAAAAGTATACTTACGAATACTTTTCTTTAGTCTGGTCAATATATGACCGCCTTAGTTTCTTTCTCCTCTCTTTCCTTTCATGACATTTACCTATATAGAACTGTTTACAATTTGTAGTATTGATGAATTTGTTGCAGGTTAAAATTAAAAGTACTCTTGTTCTCTCAAATTATAAAAAAGGCAGTCTACGTTTAAAATTAAGAGGTTAGTGTTATACATATTAAAATTCCGTGAAAGCCGCGTGGTTTCCGGCTTAGAATAGCCCACCCCATGTCTTCCCATGGGTGTCGTAAAAGGCGACTAAGGGACATATGGCTGATGGATGGGCAGCAGCATCTATTAGCTCAACAATTGCATCTTACTGCGATCACCAATCCCTCTGCCAAGCGTGGTGATTATGGCAATATCCCTCTACGATCCTGGCTTGCCAAGGTCTGTTAAGAGGAGGCCCATGTTCAGCAGTGGACGTCAACGGGCTGTTGATGATGATGATGATATAAAAATGTGAAATAAATTATTTAGATTAGAATATCTAAATAATGTTGAATGGTTTTCGAAAATGGCCGTCGTCATCGTTTCCATTCAATTTCCCTTGAAGTACGTATAAAAAGTTATTTACGTGTGTAGGTAAATATCTACCGTAACGAAATATCTACCGCGTTCATTATATTCATTACCTACTACGTCATTGCTTTTTAGGCACTCTTAACACGTATTTGGAATCTTCTCATACAGAATTCCGAGATATATTTCTAGAGTTTAGAAGCATAATGTCGGATGTGCCATTATACTTCAGAAACAATCGTCGTATGTGCCTTTATCGTAAACTGGCACTTACGACCAAATGCTTCTGGAATATAATATTACATATGTCCTTATGCTTTTGAGGTCTAGATTTGTTTGTGAGTTTTTATTTTGGTTTTAATATTCAAGGAATATTTATGACATCAGTTTGATGTGTAGATTAGTAGAAGTTTGAGTATAATATGTTTTTGTTTCCTGGAAATTATGTACGGACAATGCACTATGATGATTTATTAAATAATTACTTTAGTTTATTGTTGATTTTAAAAAGAATATTTTATGTTGTCTATTTAAGTTTTTACGATATGATAAATGTATGGAACAGAATAGCATTTCCAGACATATTTTTATTTTTTTTAAGATACTAGACAAATTCTTGCACACTTCTTGTTGTTAACCCCTCGTGCTTATCTAAAATGCTTGTGTTAAGAGTTGGTTCACGTCGGTAGTGTAATGGATGGGGATCGAACCGGTGACCATATGATCGCAAATCCGACGCCAACCATTGCTATTGGGCTACGGCCGCTTCTCATTAGAGTAGCAGTGTAATTCTCGGCTTTGAATAGACCACCATATTATTATGTCTTCCCATGGGGGTCGAAAGAGGCGACTAAGTGACACCTGATGGGCTGCAACATCTAATAGGGCAAGGTTACGTACCACCCAATCCGCCTATCAAGCGTGGTGGTTATGGCAATACTAGCTGCGCCCCGCGGTTTTACACGCGTTACTCTGCTCCAGTGGATCGGAGCGTGATTCTTTGTAGCCTATATATATGTTAAAAGAGTTTATTAACTATCCCTGTGCAAAGTTTCAGCCAAATCCATTTCGTAGTTTTTGCGTGAAAGAGTAATAAACATACAAACATCCACACACAAACTTTCGCACTTATAATATTAGTAGGATTCCTCAACGACTTGCTTATAAACTTGCCCATGATCAGTAAACGCAAAGTAACGTAAACGGGCTGTTTAAAAAAGATAGTAGGTTCCTATTGGTGTAAAATTGAACTGTTATTATAATAGTAGGTATACTTGGTCTCCTGTAGTCTTGCTCTCTAGCGTTATGAAAACTGCATTCCATCATGATTACGTATGTGAGAGCTCGCGACTAAAACAGTATTAAATTAACTTGATTGCGTGCCTTATCTAGGCATCAGGCACGAGCACGAATGTAATTGGTCAAATGCAATTATATCTACAAAGAAAAAACTGATGACGTTTTTTATATGTTCATGTCATTATTCTGTGAGTTAATTTACCTAAGTTTTTGTGTCATTAATATTAGCTGTTCATCATTATTGCCACCCGTCTGTTAGGAATAAAATATATAAATGTTTTGTTTAATAGATTTTCGCACGATTGCCGACACGTGAGGATGGGATAATTAAATATTATTGCAGGCAGTGTAGGTCGGAGATCAGGAGTCAGAACAAATTGGACACGATATGTTAATTTAAGGGCCTTTCATAGCTGAGTATAATTATGGACATAAAATATTTATTAAAGGTAAAGTTTGAAATCAATGGTTGTGCTGAACTAAGCACGCAGGGAGCATCTTTTGCGGAGGTTGCCTAGTTTTAGTAGTCTTTAAACCATTTAATACGGCTGGAGCCCTACTCGCCTTTGTGCCCAGTAAAGTAGCAAAAACTTCTGGGCTTACTAAACGTACATCCGCAAGATGGTTAGATAGATATGAGATTTTGATGCCACTGAGGTTTGAGAGCTATGGAAGACCCTGCACTAATAAACGTGTAGTTTTGCGTTAGCAATAGAAACATGCAGAGAGACCAATGGATACCAATGCCGCCCCCTGTGGGGCTAGGAGACTCACAAGCTTTACCACTTTTTAGTATAGACATACTATCAATAAATCAATAAGTAAACCCAAACAGTTTTTTTTTTACAAAATATTCGCCTATTATGTAACACAAACGCCTCTATTATGACTTAAGATTAATCGCTTCCTGAATTAAATAATTAAAACCATCAAACATTACATTAAATAATCAACAATATATCTATTATAATATAACAAGAGATCATAACAATAACATGTTGTACATACTTTATTTTTTTTATATAATGACATTGAAGCCCACGGCTGCTTATCCACTAGTGTTGGAGCAAAAAGTTAAATGATGGTCCCCATTATTTGTGTTTGGTACAGTTAGCTGCAAATACATCTAAACATCTAAATACTGTACGTAACGTATACGGAACTCAGTGTCTACGAGACTTGATTTGTTTATTTGTGTCGCAGAATTATGACAGTGCACAAATATAATGTATTATATTAATAATAATATAATATACTATAAGAAATTTTAAATTTATATAATGTGACTACTTTTGTCTTAAGCTAAGGCCTTTAAAACAGGGCATGTACCTATGCATAAAAATAAATTGATATAATAAATACAAGATTTTTTTATAATATCACTTCATTTTATAGCTACGTTATCCAGGCTATATTTAACCGTGAAGCTCCCTCGAGAAGGGGAGCTACGCGGGTGAAACCGCGCGCGGGGAGCTAGTCGATAATATAACATTAAATGTGTTCTTATGTTTGTAGTTGACTGTACCTGTAGACGCCCACATTACACCAACTGCCCAAATAGCATTCTGATACCGCTTTGTGCTGGAACAATTAACGACAAATAAAATATGACCGCTAAATCTATTGATAATGACTTAACATAAAAGAGGAGATGTTTTATTAAGTTGTATACATATTTGTTATGTGACTGTATACCAGTAATTTATTAGAACTCGTTACTCATTGGTTAGAGTAGTTCTTAGACCTGACCTGTTCTGGGTTTGATTCGCATTGTGTGAATTAATCGATTGTTAAGTCTAGTAAAGGGATTGTAGTGCAGAAAAATAAAAAATGAGTTAAGTATGATCTGGCCTAAAATCGTGAAATAATGCGTAAATCAAACAAAGAAACAGTCGAATCTTTTCCCTTTATAATATAATATTTGTATAGGCAGATAATCTTTGATGCATGTAACTGATACTTGATATTAAACTGCTCCACTGCACAATGGAAGTCCTTGTTCAACATATTCCCATCCAGGTCCGGCAAATTCACATAATAATAAAATATTGTACATCAAAGTCACTTTACGTTACAAAGAGCCCAACAGCTTAGCATAAACATAGTCACGCGTTAATATGAAATTATTATAATAAGTACAAAAGGTTGATTGTTACATTACAATATAATTATAATTGGTTCAAGTCTGTTACTACAATGGATAACAACGACCTCGGTGCGTTGTGGATGACATTATGCGTTATGAATTAATTGGATTTACCTACTTTGTGTTTAGCTACTCGAGTACCTACTGCTTTTGTTATCATTTGCTTTGACATTATGGTTTGTTGACTACAAAAGAAAATTTATAAGGGATTTGTGTACATATCTTATTCACTTTTAATAGATCAGTATCAAGCGTTACTTGATACTTAGGGGGCACTATTGCATAGTGCATGCCAGCATTTTGGCACATTTTTAACGGATTTAAAAACACTGTTTTGCTATTCTGTCTTAATAATATTACAAATATTAATACAAACAAATATTACTTCTTTTTCTAAATAAGCTTTATATTTATGGTAATTTCTCACGAGCCTGACGCGTCCACAATATAATAAAACTTGATTTAGATTAGTTAACATTTGAAGGTGCGTATTATAATTAAATCACAAAAATGGCTTGCCTCCAAACGAATATTTGTTAGCCTAGCACATTTGCTAGGCTAACAAATATTCGTATAGAGAATTTTTTTTTTAAAGATTGATTATCCATGTCTCACGTATCAACTTATCACGAATGTTCTATTATAGATAGAAGATAACTTTTGTAACAATAGGCTTTTGGAAGTATTTTTGAACAGTCTATTATACCATCGATAATTCTTATAAAAAATTAGCCTTAGGCGTTAGGTACCTAGCATGTAGCAAATCTTTGGACACTTGTCTTACAAGTTTAAGTAGACGATATGCTGATTCTTTTTATAAAAAATGCATACAATGTTGCTATGCAATTATTTCGAACAAGGAGAAAGGTTGTAAATATGTCTATCAGACTGTGATATATTTAAGAAAGGCCAAATTATAAGTATCTATAGCAGGCGAGTATGCATGAAGAGACTGATAAATGTGGAAGAAACATAAGAGGTGTACCAGTATTGAGATAGGTTCGTCCTTTGACTGCTTACCTATGGCTATATCTATATACCTATGGGAGAAAAGCGTGACAATCTGTAGAGAGGTTGCTTGGAAGATGAAATAATTCGGAGATAGTTTGGGAATTATCGTTTTTTTGTTTGGTAGGAATGTTCTAATATCATTTGATATGATAATTAAGGTATCGTAAAAAGGTTATTGTCTAGAAGAAATTACTTCATGCGATAAGACCGCCCATTGTACTGAGTCTATTATGTTTTCTTTCTTGTGTTTTTCTTTGTCCTGAATGCTTAATAAACAATAAAAAGTATTATAGCAGGGTGAACATACTATACATAATACTGCGGTCACCAACTCTTCAAAATCTTCCCATATCCACTAATGGGTAAAACCAGCCAGCCGGCCCTTACGGGATAATGATGATGATTTAGGGTAAATCAGTCCTCATCAGCACCGGGACTTATCGCGTACTTCTTATGAATCGCTCCACAGCTTTTCTTACAACATTTAATATTTCCTATACCATACAAGTATTACCTATGTATTTACTTAAGGCTGTACAACATATCAATTAATCTCCACTTAAAGGTTACCATCAATTAAGCTTAGCGGTCGCTCGAGGGAGCGCTTGTCCATGTATAACGCTTATGCCATAATTGTATCGACACTTGAGCATACGACAAGTCACGACAGTATCACGTTAGACATTTCCGTATTATCTAACGTTAAGTACACTGAATATGTTAGTGTATTTTAGTTTGTGTCGACAAAATCCTTTTCTAAAATTTATTGTAAAATAATCCGCGCTTTCTTTTCGGAGATCGTGGGCTCAATCTCCACGCCGAATCAGAAGATCCATCAACTAGACCCGGAATGAGATCAAGATTTCATTCCGGGTCTAGTTGATGGACTACCCTCTGTGTCTCGGAAAGCCGGGGCTTCTGATTGTTTTACATATTAATTAGGCTTATGTTTAACTTACCATCAGATATAGTAACATATAACAGAAAAAAATTGAAAATGATCACCAAAATTAAACCTGCATTTTAATGTAAAATTGTAACCAAAGTTTTAACATTTCGCTATCGTATTTAAGCAAAATGACTCCAAATAAATCATTGTTAACCCAAAAGTAGTAAATGATCACCAAGAGTACCTAAATGTTTTACTAATTTACTATTCGGTTCTGGCTGCAGCTCTCGTTGCTCGTTGTATGGCCGCAGCTCTAACCTAACCTAACCGATTGTCATTTTTCATTGATTTTATTAAGGTAGAAATAGCGCAATAATTTGCTCGCTAAGATTTGGTGATCATTAACTACATTTGGTGTTCGAATACAATTTGAAGTGCAGTCGTGAGTAAAATAGCTAGTACTATTATAATTTTAGACTTTATTTTTCTGGTGTCAAGTATATATTTTTGGTAAAAGAACTAAGGGTATACAAGCATTTTATGGTGGTCATTATATTTTATCCCTATTAATTATAACAATGATATATGTACCAGGGAATAGATGGCAGCAGCGTTTCCCTGTGCGTTGCGACATAATACTGCGGTACTACTTTGTACCATGTCATACTACAATTTTAGAAAGAGCCAAAAGTTATTCGACATCTTCCAAAAACCGTCTACCGAAACTACATCGCGATTCTTTTAATGCCTTTTAAATTAGCAGAATCGGCATGCAATTGTGCTGGTATGTCTATGAAAGGCTACAGGAAGAACAAATACATAAACCATGCAACGTTACCGTGGGTTCTCGCCAAATATTCGCGTTGCGTGATTATATGATTAAATCACGGTTTCCGTGAACACCTGCCAATACTGTTCGCTGATGGATTTAGTGAGAATTGGACGAGTGAACAGTGAGGAATATAAATGACGTTGTTAAGGTACAGATGGCGGGTAACGGGTTTTTGTAATAGGGGTACAATTAGGTCATATTAGCAAATTTTAAATACAACGCGGGCCTTTACCCATATTACCAATACTGAAACAGTACATTCAGAATCAGAAAGAACAACTATTCGTGGTACTTAAAATAAAAGTTATGTGTGGGAATCTCATCCACAACACCAGGTTTCAAAAACTACTGCTTTAACCACTGAGCGACCGTTCCAGTCCCTACTAATATCCATGCAAAAATAGCTGTCGGTTACGCTTGTACACCTAAACCACTACACCTAGAATTTGATCTAGGCAAAGGTTTGGTCTAAGTCTTAACCTCCGCAAGGTTTATCGATAAAAGGGCGTGCGCCCGCTCGAACGAAGTAGAGAGTAAAATATAGTGAATAATATATTATCTTTAGGTTATCTGTAAAAAAAGCTTGCTAAAACTCTACAACTTTTCTTTTATTTATTTTTTCGGTGTTGTACCTTTACAGTAAAATATCAGAATTCAAATCGTCCTGAAAAGTAGGTACATAGTACTACATACTTCACATTCTTTTTTTAACATTTTTTTTTTCTTTTACATTTAGAGACAAACTAATTTGTGGCCAGGGGGCCTCTTCTCCTTAGTTGCCCTAGGGCCTCCGGACTCCTAAATTCGGTCCTGTGAGAGGCCCACGAACTATAAAGAAGAGCGACATTTGCACCAAATTCCCCTAAAAATCTTAAGTCATCATGCCTCAATCCCCCCGCCAGCGACCGCTCTGTGTCGAGGTCCAAGTCCCACAGGGGGCGCCGTCTTGCGCAGGCTGCTTAGTATGAAGTTTACCATTTATTAAGGGTGGAGCTTCGTCGCCTTTCTGCCCGGTGAAGTGGCAAAAGCCTCCTAGCTAACATAATAATGTCAGTCCGAAAAAAAAACTGCCATGAATGCGGCCCGATACGGTCGGTCGGGTTCCATCGGCGTGGTAAAGTAGACCCAGTTAGCATCAATAGCTGTTACGTCAGCCATTGTACCGGTGAATTATACACTCCGTTTTTTGTATGATACAACGTGTTTAGGCGCACCTTTTCGATGGGTTTGTTTATATTTTGTTAACTGGCTTGTTTCCTCTAAAGCCTGTTTTAAATAGAACTGAATTTCCACTTGTTACGATAGAGGAACATTTCTTAAGCATTATTTTTTCTTAAAATAATAATTTATTAAATACAAAATGCTCAACATAGCTCAACGGATTAGCAAGATGAAGTGGCAATGGGCAGCACACGCTCGATCATTATCACCATCATCGTCTATCTTTAAGCAATTTTACTGTTATTAGGTACCTAATACTAGCTAGTTACCCGCGTGCGGTTTCTACCGCGTGGTGGGAAATTCTTAATAAAATATAGCCTATAGCCATCCTAGATAAATTGGCTGTCTAACACTGAAATAACTATTTAAATCAGATCAGCAGATTCTTCTCGACTACCATTTTCTCGCCATATTGTTTATAACTCTCAAACACACTACTAATGTACCGTCACGAAATACATAAGTAACTCTAACACTTTGTTCATTAATTGTTATTACAACACTCATAATAAAATTAATTACGATGACGCAATTCACTGGCTTTCACTGCAGATTATGCTAAGCGATGCAAAGAGGTCACAACGCATGTGTCTTCACTGGAGCTGAGCTAAACGGAGCTGTGCGGATGTTAGATCCGCTTAGATCATCGTATAAATTGATTAACCCCATCAGTCGAAATGTCAGCTGTTCTCCTGTGAAAACAGAAATGCGCTATTAAATGACTTAGTGGTTAGAGCAACAATCCCTCAATCACTCCGTCAGTGATCACCCTGCGGCCTGAGCCGAGGTCTAAGGACCACAGAGGGCGCCGCCGCCGTCTTGACTCTTAAGATCCAATGTTATGGGATCACCCGGGAAAACTATTTGTGCAAACCACTGTTAGTTGTACTTTGTGTACGTGGATTATGTATTTGTTAAGATTCCCGTGACATAAGGTTTTATTTCCCAAGTGCGAGAATAGACCCTTTTTAGGTAGACGTGTACCCATGTCTTTATAGGTGGTTATGTGTGGAGCTTGTCTATATAGTGAGTAAACTTCGACTTAACTCAAATACTCGCTCTTTTTCCATCGTCTCCTCGACCGTTCGTAACCTCCTCCGCTTCAGTTTAATGGAAAAGCATCTTTAATGTATTTATAGGACGCTTACATGACCTACATTGTTAACAATTTATATTAAAATTTGCACACTAAAACTGTGTTTTAAATTTCAAATTTAAAGATAAAATTTCTCTATAAAAATTGCAGAACCGAGAAAATATGAAAGCAAAAACAAAATAAGGCTTGACCTTTATATATGATTTATTACTTTTTTACTATTGCAACTGTTTTCATCCCAAGTTAAGTAACCGATATGGTGGATCATTTCTTGTCGATAAATTCATAGCAACATCTCGAAATCTGTATTACCTACTGGCTACATTGAAATACGCCTTACATAAGGGCTATTTAGGTCAATGTAGCCAGTAATACATCACAATGTAACAGACTACATTTTTCAAAATATTTAATAAGCATGTCTAAATACCATGGAACACCTATTGACAATGTTAATAAGTACAAAAAATTATCATGGTTGGCCGACTGTTACGCTTGACCTTATGTTACTAAGGTACTATCTACTTATTGCCGTGACAACTTCATCGAAAAATTGGAGCGGAGCGTTTTTTTCATTTTACTCATACTTTATTTTCTAATAGTTTACAGCAGCGGTAAACCTTTTTATTTATTAATTATGGATTTCTAACAAAGAATGCATCTTAAATGCTATAGATCTTAATTATAAAATAAGCCTAGTTATTTTCCATTTACAGGAAACGAGATCATGTATTTGGCAGGCAAGGGCCACAAGGTGGCAAAATAAACTAAAGGCGGGCACTTGATATTATCCATAGATTCTACTTGATACCTACGTATGTTTGGTCATATCCCATAAAAAACATTAAAACTCATACCTACGCATTTGTTCGCTCGCAGGCAGAGTGAAGTGCGTTCTTAATGCTATTATGGAGAGATTTTTTTTAATTTTTTAATCAATTCAACATAAAATGTACAAAACCTATATGCAAAATAACTTCAATACTTTTATCATCATTATTAGCACGTATAATGACCACATGTAGAGGGGTCTCTTCCCGTAGAGGATTTGTTGCCATAATCACCACACTTGGCAGGCCAGTTGGTGACCGCAGTATTATATCGTAACACACATCGTTATAAATTATGTTTAAGACCAATAGCTTGACGCACTTTCCGAGGTACAAAGGGTAGTCCCTCAGCTTACCAGACCCGGAACGAAGATTTTTTGTGTAAAATCTTAGATTTTAAGCAAAGATTTCTTTTGTGACTTGGGCATCGAACCGACGACCTCCGAGATTTAAAACGAGCTTCATAATTCAGAAGTGACATTGGCTTTATTTTCTGAAAATATTCCCACGGTACCTGGTAGTACGCAGTGGAAACCACGCCGTATGGCTAGTACTTATTCTTATTGCGTGTTTATTTTCAAAGAGTTAATTAAACATAAAATAACGGTTTTAGTAGAGCAGCGCTATAAATAATACTGCTACAAATCCAGTTTCACTTTTTACTAATTTGTAATTCATATTATCCGGTTTTAAGTTTGATTAACCTCTATTTTTTACTAATGAATAACAGGTGTATCGATTGAGTAATAAGTACACAATAAATCGATATAACAGCACTAATCGATTTGTAAACAAATTTAGTCCGAATCGAGCAGAGTTTCCATCTTCAATTTTTGGATGGCCAAAGACAAATTATACCACAGATAATCAAGCGAAAGCATTTTAAATTATTGTTGTACTATGTACTAATACAGTTATGTAACCTATTTAATTTTTAACACTATTATTAAGTATGCTGATTTAGTAAGCGGGTTATCTTTCATAAACTTAATTGAAAAGTATAATTTTACGGCAATTTTAAGTGATTCGGTATACTGCTCGTTTGTATTTTCCGGTTGTTGTAATTATGAAATTTTTCACAATCATTTTCTGTCTAGATTTTTAATGATTACTTATATTTAAATTAACCGTTCAAGGTTTGTAGTGTCTATTTTCATAATTTTTGTTACGAAAATTTGATTTTGATTTGTTGTTTCAGGTATGATCTGCGCTTCGTAAATTATTAAGAAATAAGATGATACGAAGTTGGTAAGTGTTTTGAAAATTTTGGTCAGTTCTTTTTTAGTAAATTTAATATTAGATTCAAGGTATATTTAAGAACAGTGACAAAAAACTCCCGTGAAAAGCATAGAAGTCATATTTCCACATCCTTCTCCTTATCATTACTCAGTTTGTTATTTTAAATATTTATTTTTTATTTTTAAAGCTCAGCTCCCATTTATGTTATGTAAAGTAGCAAATGCCTTTTTATACCTTATTACATAAAAAATTAAATAATCTTTACTACACCAACTACATGTAGTTTACAGTAAGTTAAAAAAATACCTTTTCACTTCATTTCTTAGCTAATTAACAAAAAGTTAGCGACACTGTTGCGCTAATCACGTCTCACGATTTAAGTTTATCTATTATTTAACTGGTCTTGTGAAAAAATGGCATAAAAAAGAACTGATGCAAGATGGCCGCTTTGGATGCCGGTTTGGCGCCTTTTTCGTAACGTTTTATTCTTTTCAAAATATTATTTTGATATAATAACTAGTTATGATGCGATTTGTTGGAATTGAAATATTAAAGTATAGATAAAAAGTTATCTAATCGAACAATCGTATTTTGAAGATTGGTTTGGATCGTATTACAAACTCATCCGAATTGCTGACATAATAGGTTGTTCTGTTGTCGATCGGAAATCGGTTGTTTCATAATTACTGTTGAATTGTTGTCTGCCAACACGATTACTGTCTGATGATACTTGTTGTGACCTCACTCAGTGTTTTAAGTTCAATTACTACAGAAGCAGGTACCTAGGTATACCTACTCTTATTGAGTTAGTTCTTTAGGTATTGTCTAGAAGATTGCCAAGAGAGGTAAGCTGTAAGACAACGGTGATATGAAAACTAAATTAGTGTCACTTCCTACCAATTCCGATAATGGATGTAGTAGGATTCAATCCTGCAACATTTGGTATACCCCTTCATTCAGCTACGATGAATCCTAATTGTCTACCAATATTTATTTTTGAAGTTCGGAGATTTCAGTGTCTAATATTCTATTATAGATATTACTTTAAAAAAATTGAATTACAAAATCATAATTCAACAATAAATTACACCTAGTTCCGTCTCACAAGTTCTTTATTAAATGCATTTATCAATTCACCATTCGTTTTCCCTTGAAAATCCCTTCACTTTAGCCCTTTGAACTTTGAATGAAAATCGTGGCACAAAAACGTACAATGCCGATTTACGCTTAGCTGGATTATTTTGATTAATTATATGTTTTAGTGTCAATATAATCAAGTGATAAAATTATCCTATAATATGTCACCGGAAAATAATAAGAATCGTAAGTTGATCAACTTACGATTCTTATTAGATTATTAGTTAGTTGATCAACTTGCTAGTTAGTTGATAAAGTAGTGAGTTTTCAGGTGGTTAGAAAAAAAAACCTAAACCAATGAAGTTCAACAGGACTTAATGAAGTTGACGTTTTGTTGTTTGGTAACAACAGTAGCATAGTCGCGTTTGGTTAAGTTAGGTCAAGTTTCATAACAATTAAGTAAATAATATTATAATAATATATGCGCGCTCACTGATACTGGCAACTAAATTAAACAATATGAGTGGCACGGAAGTTGATCAACTTACGATTCGTATTATTTGCTGGTGACATGTATAATATAACTGTATAATATAACTTTGACAGCAACATCTTGCTTCATTATTATTTCATAAAAATATTAAGGAATTAAGTGCGATGTTATCAGTATTCAGAATAATAAACTATAAATAACATTGCAATATTAGAAATCAATCATAATAATAGTAATCTTTAATGTAAAGAAATTACACAAGAAATAAAAGGCTTTTTTAGTTCTATGTAAGTATGTTTCGTTATCTATCAGTCTATTAGCAAATAGCAATATATTACAAAATAAATCAATATTTTTATTGATTTATTTTGTAATATATTGCTATTTTGTAATATATTGCTATTTGTAATATATTTTTATTTTGTAAAAAAAGTGATACACACAGCATTAATACTAGATATAAGCAAAATAAGTAACTTTTTATGAGGCCGTGTATACGCTTCTACAACAAACTTCCCCATAATATAAGAGTATTGTAAATAAATAAGTTTAAAACAACTATTTAAGCCAAATTGTGTAGCAGGGCTTATCATAAAATTTCTGATTATCATTGTGATAAAAATACTTGGGATTGAGCCGCTTCAATTACAATGTAAAAGAGGAAATTATGGAATAATTTTTTAAAATATTATTATTAAAAAAAAAGAAACTGCCAGTAGTATATGGTAAAATAGTGTATGTACATGTATATGTAAAACCAATCAAAAATTGATTGTCGTAGAATCAATTATTGATTGATTTTCTAAGGGTTTCAATTATTTAACTTGTAGTTACTCGAATATAATAATATGATCAAAGCATTGCGTTCAAAAAAAATATAACAAAACTAAATGTGAAAAATATAGTTAACATAATCAGTATTTTTTTAAATATTCCTATAGGTATTGATAAAGAAATTTTTTTGTATGACAATATTTGACAAACTGAGTAAAGAAGATAATTATGTGTGGTGTTTCCATACAAAATATGTCACATAGCGCGAGACGGAGAGGAACTAGAATGAGAAGATCAGGGTCACCTTCAAAAAAACAACTGACAACTTTTTTCTTATTATTGTTAAAAAATAAAACAAGTGACCACGATCTTCAGCATTGAAGAAACTTTTTAAAAAAGAAAAGAAAGAAAAGAAAAGAATGAGAGAGAGAGAGAGAGAGTATTATTACTACATCAGAATAGAGCCATTTCGATATTTCCACGTGTCCATTTCAAATTACATGTTGTAGTTTAGAGTATTTGCTGTATTGTGAGTCGTGATAGTGCACCAGTAATGGCGGCTGAGCTACGCCTATTGTTGGCACAACACATTTGTTAACTCGTACTATTGATATATAAAGCTATGTGTTTATGTATTTATCCCATACCTATATCTATGTTATTTTATTGTGGTTTTGAACTGTTTTATTTAGTTTTTCGGAGAACAACTACAACTTTATTAGATACTAGCTTCCCGCGAACGGTATCCCCCTTCATGATTTAATTTAGTCTATAGCCTTCCCCAATATATGCGCCATCTAACATTGAAATCAGACCAGTAATTCCTGAGATTGGAAAATCAACTCTTTAGCTTTACATATTAGTATAGAGATTACAAAACAAATTTAGTATAAATCATTAGGCTGGAGCCATGGTTATCTTTTAGCTGTTATAGTGGCAAAAGGCTCGTGTATACATGTGTCATATGTCCGAATAAAAATCATTTAGTATTTGGAGTGTTTTTATTTTATAGTTGCGATTGTTTAGTTTATATTCATGCCTACATGAATATGTAATATAAGAAGATACAAGCATAATTATGAAAAAAATTCTCAGAAAGTTTGACTATTGCCTTCATTGTTGCAGGTAATTAATCTAGAATTCGATCTGTAACCCATTACCCCATGGATAAAAGCAATATTAATCGCCCAAAGAGAGACCGTCCGGTTTTTATAGTTGTAGCATTTTTTATAATAATAATTAATCGATAGTCCACCATAACGTCCATAACCAATAAAATTAAGTCATTTAAGCACGTCTGTAATAGAATCGATGAAGCGTAACAATATTTTTTAACAAGTACCGTAATATAATAGGATAAATTGAGCGTGGCGTAAAAAAAAAGAATCAATTAGTCTATGGTATTGTTATCTGTCAAATGTATGGTAGGTATACACCGTGAAATTTAAGTAATACTTACTCAGCAAACTGATTTATTGTTGGTAGGTAGTATTTGATGTTGTAGTAAAGTTGATGTATATTGGGTGACGTTTTTTACCGTCTTGATAATAATATGGTGTGTTATGTAAGTGGAATATAATCTATAGACCACAATATTAGTGTACTAGTTTGTCGGTTTTAAGAATAACGAGAATAAATTGACTAAAAAGAATAAATTACTAAAAAGAAATACTCCCTACCATAGCGTGCATAATAATAAGATAGGTGCCTTAAATGCAGCCTGTCTATGATAGCAAGTAGGCTGGATTGTGTGTTTGTAAACCACTGCTGCAAGATTTCGGCTGAGTCTGTAACGTTGCAGCAGTGATTTTGTGTCTGGTTTTTGCCTCTGTAATTGTTTTACTAACATAGTTTGTAAGCATATGTTGTTACTAACACTATGGAGTCTTGTTACTTGTAATTAAATTATTATTATTATTATTAAATACCTAGGCCGCAATCACACATGCATGAAAAGAGTGAGCAAAATAGCGTAACTACCTACTTATTTTTTCCGGTACGATTTTGACTCAATGTCAGTAAAAAATAAAATTATAAAATAACGATGCCTTAGACATCTATTATATCACACATATCTCGCCCTATTATTTTCAACACGGTAAAAAAGTCATATATAGGTACTGTAGAGTTGCATTAAAAACGGCAGATTATAATGATTTTGAACCTAAGTTCGGCGCCTGGTCGTACAACCTAGGCTGTATTTTATTACATAGTACTAGAGCTGATGATGTTATAACAATCGGGGCCAACGGATTAACGGGCTTTCCGAGGCACGGAGGGTAGTTCCTCAACCAACCAGAAGGCTAATAAAATGGTATTGTATCGCATTTCCTATGTTATTGTTACTGTATTATTGAAGTTACATTAACTTAATTAATTAAATATTTTTTTTTTGCATGCATAATCATTATACAACTTCCACTGCTGAACATGGGCCTCCTCCCGAGGGAGGGTTTTGCCATAGTCACCACGCTTGGCAGGTGGATTGGTGACCGCAGTATTATGTTGTAATACAGAGGAAAAACGCTGCTGCCCGTTCCCTGGTATACGCTTGTTATAGATGATGTTATAAAAATCGGGACCAACGGCTTAACGTGCTTTCCGAGGCACGGAGGGTAGTCCCTCAATCAACCAGACCTGGAAAGAAATCTTAGAATTTACACAAAGATTTCTTGTCCGGTGTGAGGATCGAACCCACGACCGCCTAGACTTAAAGCGAGCCAAATACCGCTACGCTATGGAGATTGTCATTTGTTTGCATGCATAGTGAACGCTGAGTAACGAAGACAGTTTTATCAATGTCATAGTAATATCGTTACGTAATTATCCTCCAGACCTGGAAAAAATCTTAGAATTTACACAAACATTTCTTTATCCGGCAACGAGCCCACAAACTTCAGGACTTTTTTTTTAATTCTATTTATTTATCACGGGGTTTTTATCCACATATATCGCCAACCCCATCGTACCCTCTTAATTCTAATTACACTAACTTACAGGGCCGGATTTAGAAGTCCGGAGGCCCCGGGGCAACAAAGGAGAAGAGGCCTGGCCACAAATTAGTTTCCCTCTAAATGTGTAGAAAATTTGAAGTATGTACCTACTTTTCGAGGCGATTTGAATTCTGATTGATTTGAATGATGATGATGATTTTACTGATTGTCTAATGAAGTGAACAAGTTAGATGAATAACCGTTATTATAATATTTCAGAACTATTACATTAATCATGATTCTACAAAGTACTGTATGTAAAGGTACAACACCGAAAAAATAAATAAAAGAAAAGTTGTAGAGTTTACTCGTCAGAATTAGAAAGATTTTAAATCTCTATTGTGGCCCCCACAATAGAGATTTAAAATCTTTCCTGTTCCCTCTGTTGTGGAGGCCCCGGGGCAGTTGCCCTGGATGCCCTCTCTTAAATCCGGCCCTGCTAACTTAACTAACTAATTTTAGTGTGAGGGAATCATCAATTAGGTAATCTTGCTAAACTACTTAGCCTTTTCGCTAACTGTGATTTTGGACTAGCTGCGAAGGGAATTTCATTGAAATACATACAAACCAGTAGTGTCGCCGCGACACGTCGTCCGCCGCCGCCTCACGTCGCCCGCTTCCAACTTGCACCTGAATTGAGTAATTTACTTTAAAACATTGCTAGTACATAATAAGCACCTAACATAATCTATGCATTAAATTAATGAGTAAAATGAAAGTGAAAATACTAGCGCAACTGCGCCAACTCCATAGATGCATTTACTAAATCCTTTAGTTTAATACATTCGTATTAAGGTAATGCCTAAGTTATTATTTCCAGTGGCATTTTAATGTTGGCAATCTGTTTTACGAGCAGCTATTTATTCGTTTCCGCACGATTTCTATCCCGTGTGGAGGGAATCGAGAATTAACGCGTAGAATTTACAACCTCCGTAGCGTAGCGGTATTTGGCTCGCTTTAAATCTCGGAGGTTGTGAGTTCGATCCTCACTCCGGACACTAAATCTTTGTGTAAATTCTAAGATTTATTTCCGTGTCTGGTTGATTGAGGGACTATATTCTTCGTCCCTCGGAAAGCACGTTAAGCCGTTGGTCCCGATTGTTATAACATAATCCATAATAATCGTAAATTAGGAACAGGCAGCAGCGTTTTCTTGTGTGGTACAACATAATACTGCGGTCACCAACCTGCCTGCCAAGCGTGGTGACTATGGCAAATGACCTCCCTTGGGAGCAGGCCCATGTTCAGTAGTGGGCGTTATTCGGGATGATGATGACTACATTTCTACGATAAACATATATTGCGTTTACCTTTCCATGGACTTTCCATCTATCACCATCGTATTGCGATCACCAATCCGCCAGTCAAGCGTGGTGATTATGGCAATATCCACTGTCGGTGATCACGGTGATCCACAATACACTGCTGGCCATGGACCTATTCCTGAGGGAGGGTTATAGTCACCACGCTCGACAGGCGGCTTGGTGGCAAGGAAATACATGCCCGTTATGCTCCCATTTGAATATGCATATATTTTTGTGGGTCGATGCAAATTTATATCCCAGCATTTATAATTACTGAGCGGAATTAACACTTTCAATTAATAGTTACTTCCCAAATCGCTACTACCTTTTCAATATCTTGAACTACGATTACAATATTGGAACAACAGCAGTGCCCTGCCATTTTACTCATATTTCTCTGCGGCAATATTTAGTTGCGTAATCATTTATAGTTTATGCGTTAATTTCGCTTATAAACAATCTACGTGCTTTTTATCATCCCCATCAGTTAGTTGTGTAGTCCAACTATGTGTAGTTAAATTATCTCTGATCACGACTGGTATGAACCGCGTTCGAAACGTCAGCTGAATTAACATGATCATGATTTGCTTTAAAATTGTCCTGTGATTGAATACCATAGAATCTTTATCTATACTAATATATAAAGCTGAAGAGTTTGTTTGCTTGTTTGCATCAACGCGTTTATCAGAAACTAATGGGTTACTTTATTTAAAAAAAAATCAGTGTTAATAATAATAGACTATATTTATTAAGGCAGGCTTAGCCTATATTTTAAAACCGAAACCGCGCGCGGAGCCTAGTTTGTCATAAAGCATGGTGTACGTAGAAGGTGTAAGTATATCTACATACATTATATGTTTCCATGACGCTTTGTCATTTCCAACCGGTCCCGTTTAAGACCCGTGTCTACTATAAATCAAGTGTCGAACCACTCATCTGTCTATTCATCTTTAATATTGGTAGGATAGCTATTTTGGAATAGGCTCTTCAAGATTTCACACTATCTATGGTATGCAACATATATAGTAAAAGTACTTTAAGTGAAAACGATCACAAAGGTCATGACACAGTTTATAAAAATGGTGATAGGAATCACTTTATCACCATCACGGTAACATTATGATCTAGTCGCTACAATAGTGAATCGTGCGCACCCTATAAAGATGATCGATAGGTATCGAAGCTTGATGAACTCATTTCATCTGATACTTAGGTTACACTTTGTTTTGTAATGTGAAAGGTTTATTAACAGGTAATGAGAATTGTGTAGTGTATTTTGTTTTAGGATTAGTTAATTTAGATTTTATACGAAACTTCTTAACTTCATCCGCTACCGTTAATATACATATAAACCTTCCTCTTGAATCACTATTTCGCTATACTCCCGCACGAAAGGTTCCGTACCAATTTTAAGCGTCTACCTGTTGCCGATATAGATATCGAACAAAAAAGGTTGTTGTAAATTAAATAAATATTTATCCCTTAAATATTTCATCATCATTCATCATTTCACTCGTAGCACGTCCACTGCTGGACATAGGCCTCCCTCTTTTTTTTGTTAGAAGCGGTCTGCATCCACCGTGATCCCGCGGCCTTAACCAATACATATTTGTGTCCACTATAATATAGGCAGGTCATTAAGAAGATAGTTTTAGATGATTGCAGTGTATACAGTCAATTGAAAATGACGCAGTTCTTTAAAATAAAGATTACATTTTAATGTAATTACGTCTATTACTATACTTCAAATATTTTATAACAAACTCCCAAATAAATATTATATAATTATCTGTCAATAAATTTAAAGCCATTGGCAAAGTTAAATAATGTAAAAAGGCATAATATAAAATATCAGACTAATAAATGACAGAATGGCTTGGAAGTAACTTGCTCTGGAATGACACTGCTTAACAATATTGTATAAATTATGATAAATTGTTTTTTTTTTAATTGATTCCTCTGGTGGTAGGAAAAGAATTGGACGCATCACAAAAAAGATGTGTTTTTTTATTGAGTACATATAAATAAAGAAATTATTGACTGTAATATTTACGCGGTCAATGTTCTTTGATTAATAGTGACATTATAAACAATCGAAAACAATTTTTTATCAATAGTTCGTTGACAAAACATTACGTATGGAGCGCCGGTAACGGGTTCTACGTAACGGTGACCGAAACGCGTGCGCACGCGCCGATTGCGAGTGCTCTACGTACTCCGGCTGATGGACAGATAAGTTTAACGTACAAACTATAAGGAACTATACAATATTATGATTGTAAAAATAATAGGTTGTATCGGGCTGAATTAGTGTGGAATGTGAAAGTAGGAAAAGAACAGAACAAAACTACTGTTCTAGCGTATATATCAATGCCTGTTTTTAATTAAACATCGTTTATTTATTTCTGCACTACTTTAGGATAATAACTATTAATGAAGAACAAACCAGCTGAAAGTATTCTCTATACATTAGAAAATACACATATATATTTTATATTACATATTTATTTTATATCTACAACGATTCCACAATTTAATCAAGCTGAAGAGTTTGTTTGTTTGATACGCGCTAATCTCAGAAACTACAGATCCGATTTTAGTAAACCATTTCTGTTAGATGGCCCATTTATTGAGAAAGGCTTTATTTAATCATAAAGTTCCCACGGGAACGGGAGTTAGCCAATAAATAATTCTATTAAGTTGTAAGTGTTTTTTGTTGTCCGGGGTGAAATGCATTTAAGTATTCCCACCGCCACTGCAGCGTTCCTGCGCTGGCGGTGGGATATGTGGGACCCGCCCTCTCCAAAGCGGTGGTATGCCACTCATACCACGAGAAGAGGACCCTACACCACTAAAACCCCGCACATTCCTCTGTCCGCCGTTGGTGAGGGCCGGGTACGCAAAAGCAATCCGGCCCTACATGACATAACCTATTAGGACATAAGGTTTTCTAACCGCTTGTCAACTCGACAGTATGCTGCACACATAGTAGCCCTACCCTAAGCTATCCATCAAACACTTCCTATTCATTAATATGCAGGAGTCGCAGTGGTAACGCTTATGTAACGGTTACGTTGGTATACAATACTCCCTAGTATGTAACCTGTTGTGGTGGAGCTGACTTCCTATGCTGATGATGTTATTATTGAATTAGTCAATGCTTTTGATGTTTTATAGCTTACTGTCAACCATTTTGGAGTCATTAGTGCAAATATTTGCAAATAAATTGCTAAATTAACTGCTAAGTTAAGCTAAGTAGTTAGCTAGTTTCGTATTTTTATTGTTTATTTTATGTTATCAGAGAGAAATTGCGATCTAGTCCTTGCTAATGATATAAAAGTGAAAGTTTGTGAGTATATGTGGATGGATGTTTGATACTTTTTCACGCAAAAACTGCAAAACGGATTTGGCTGAAAGTTAGCACGCGGATAGCTTATACACTGAATTAACATTATTGGTTACATAACATTACGCTCCGATCCACTGGGGCAGAGTAACGCTGATAAAACCGCGGGGCGCAGTTAGTAAAATATAAACTTGAGAACTGCTTGCTAATTTAATCAACATCAATACAAATGAATCTTCCAAATGTACGTGAGCGCGTAACGAGAGAAGGACTTGACAAACTTTGTTAACTTTTTTTTATTTGATTCATAATTTTGGGGACAAGGAACTTTGTATGAAAGAAAATTTAGTAAAATTCACGAAAAACGTCAGTAAGTAAGACGAGCGATACAATATGTACAAAGATTTGGTATTTAATGAACTGAATTTAAAGTTAATATTCGTAAACCGTTCATAGCACTTCAGTAGATTTCAGGTTTAGTTGAAGAACGGATTACTGGAATGTCGACCAATGTCCAGTACTAGCCAGTTCTTGGCGTAATTTTGTTTCTCTTGGGTAGCCGCAAGAAATTACAACATTTGCATAACATGATGTATAACAATGGCAATTTAAAATAACTCATCAAGAAAATTGTAATTAGAAATACTTTTTATCATTGATTTTTTTTCATGTGTTGTTGATTTATATTTTTTTTATTGCTATTCAAGTGGCTGCACATTTGATGGTAAGCGGTGACCACTGCTGGATTAAAGCAGTGCCAAAGATGTTCACAGCCAAGCTATTTGCCTACTATCATAGGAGTTCTTTCTTTAAGCCGCATAATAGTACATTAACGGTTATTACGGCGTATAGCACCCACGCTACGTTTGGGCGCTAACTTCACGCCGTGCATTAATAGGCTACTTAGGTCACGAGTATCGTATACTATTTTATAGCAGATGTGACATAAACCCGCCCCGGACTCGCGGGGGGTGGTGGATTACGATACGTGTGACCTAAGCAGTCTATTATTATTGCACGGCGTCAAGTTGGCGCCCGAGCGCAGCGAGGGTGCTCGGGGGGAGGTGGTGGGGAGCAGGGGGGGCTGGGGGCGCTGGGTGAATTTATTAATTTAAAAGTCACATTCAAATCATTGCAATTTTTAATGTCATAATTTTATTATGCATTTAACAACCGTCACCGATTTCGCCATCTCTTTTATCGCGTCCGGAACAATTTCATTGTTCTCATCTTCGCTAAATTCACTGCCCGATGTCTCCATTTCAGACCAAAAGTTACGATTTCCGTGAAACGAACTATATGACAGCGTTTCTCTTTGATTCCGCTGTCACTTTTTTCTGTCATTTGTTCGCTGTGAAGTTAGTCGATTAATTTACGCCGAAATTGGCAACTTAAGTCTAGGAAAACCGTGCGTAAAATGCGGGTTTAGGTCACACTGTGCTATAAAGATAATTTCATATTAATTATGACAGCTGACAATAAGTTTGAAGGACATAAACTAATACATAGTGTAGGATTTTGGAAAATCATTTTTATGCTTTTTGTTACTAATTTAACTTAAGCAAGGTAACTTAAGCAAGATACTGAAGAATCGACTTATTTGTATAACCTGCGCCAATAAAGAAACGAATCTAAAATGGCAGCGGCGATCATGCGCTCTCACTCTAAACTGTTGATATCTTAGTCACACACGGCGCGTACTGCATGCAAAAAGAAATCCGTAAAGAAAGCTAACGGAAAAAAACGACTTACTTGCGAGCGGTTAAGGTAAAAAATGCTAAAGAAAAGTAAGCAAATAAACAGTTCTAATTTTTATGAAAGATTATGTATCTTTTTGTATACGTTACACATTTCAACACATAAAACTAACAATTGTATTTTACCTACATATACAATAAACAAACTTTCTTTCTATCTTTCTTTTTATTTGCTGACCCTATCATCTGTCAGTGACATTCAGGGACGCCATTTTAGATTCGTTTCTTTATTGGCGCGGCTTATAATGTCAATGGTGTTGGCATTTAAAATTGGTTCTCTTGGTAGTAATAGAATAAGATAGTCCTTGATGTACAGTCAACAAAAGAGATAGGTTTACACCGTCAGTATCAAATAATGTAAAAATAGATATCGATAATAAATTTTAATAAATAATAGATAATGTAAAAATAAATTATAAAATAAATTTAGAATAGTAGTATTTTATAAGTTAGTTTTAATTTAAATTAGCTACTTTTAATTGTTCATTATGTATTTTATTTAATTAGTTGAATTTTTAAAAAGAAAAGATTAAAAAAAAAATATGTAAATAAGTATGTTTTTGCATTACAACAGCCGGTAATTTTTTATGGATAAAGAGTTCGCTGCTAGTTGTGTACAAATACACACGACAGTAAACTCTTCTCATAAACGTGTACATATTAATTTAAAATGTGTTTCACAATGTGTAAACCTATCTCTTTTGTTGCCTGTACCTTGATTATACAAGTTTTCTAATAATTGTTAATATTTTGTAGACATGTATTATTATACAATACCAATTAAAAGGTTAATGAGATGATGAAATTAGAAATAAAAGAGCAATATAAAGTGATCTTAGCAAATTGTAAGTTTTCTTAATTATTATGATCAATCATTACTATGGTTAAAGTTATATAATTATTTCTGTGTGGAAGTAATTTGCGACATTATCACAAAATGTTAATACAAAATTGGCAATGACATTTTGCAAGGTCTGCTTAATTCAATGGCAAAGTTTATCAGCAACCCACTTTATTGTACACAACTGTCGAATAACACGTGTATATGTAAACTGTTTCAATGAAAATGTAGCTTTTGCTTCGAACAAATCCCTTCTTCACAGAATCAAGATATCATCTGTCAAATTTAACGTAATTCTGTTGAATATTCGAATAAATGTTGAGAGTTCAGCTCTCATCGAATAACTCAGCGGCCTAAAAACCGCTTACAATTGTGCATTACATACATCGACAAATAGTGGTATTTGTGTTCGTTTGTACGGTTCGGTAATGCAGTTGAGCACGATTCTGACATTTCAGCCCTATACTTGTCAGAAGCTGACACTAATACGCCGGCGGCGAACAGACAAACAGGTCGATAATGTAAGTATTCTACAATTACGAATTAATCCACATTTTTATGTAAAAAAACAGTAACATTGAATTTGCTATATTTTGTACTAATTACTCTTATATCTGAATAGTCATCAGTCATCCTTTTCTGATTCAGTACATTCTATCGAGCAAATAGTTACCTTTTTTAAATGTTTATTGCAAAATTAGTAAAACAGAAAGGCTGTATGATTAGATTTATGTATATCAGAAATTGCAAGGCCTGTCCTCAAAATAATTTAAATTACCTATCATGGTCTCATGATAGCAGAACGATCCTTCAAAAATACCAATAGTTATAAAGAATGGATATAAATATAAATCTATAATTTATCGATTGAATAGGAATCTCACAATACGCAACAACTTATATTATTCAGTGTAAAACAAGAATATTTTAATATAACGGCAGTTACTGAAATTTCCCAACTTGTGGAGCAATTAATATTTTTGATGCCAATAGATGTATGTCGAATATAATTGCTTCTTTCAAGAATCGTAACTTTTGTAACTGATTTTTGCATGAGATTTTTGATTATTTTTTATAGATTTTATCAATTGCAAATTTTGTGTATAAAAAAGGTTCACTATCTTTATTATAAAGGCAATTTCTTTTAAATGTAGCAACTTTTTAATCAGTGGGTATAGCTTTGACTCAATGACATGTTGGCAAACAATGCCAACCTGTCAATGTCATTATAAATTCCCGTTCAGTGGAAAGCTTACCAACATAATCTTATTCAGTAGTATTTCAATCAATGAAAGTGTTAAATATCTTAGAAAAGATACTATGTTACTTCGTTATCTTTATACTGTCTCCCGGTATGTTTATTATGGAGTTGACCGTGGTACTTCCATGCCTAGCTGTGCTGTTCGAAGCTGGTATCGCCAAAAAGCTTCTACACATCACCTTATCCACATTCTGTTTTGTAAACGTCTTCGGCAATATGATTATGGCTATTATAACTGATACAACTGTAAAAAAACCTTGGAGATCTTATAAAGAAAAAGCGTACTGCGACTATTGTGAAATGTCTCGGCCAAGGAAAGCTTGGCATTGCAGGAGATGTAACGTTTGTATCCTCATGAGGGATCACCATTGCTTCTTTCTCGCCAGCTGCATTGGACTATATAACAAGCGTTATTTCCTGCTATCCTTATTCTATATGACCATTTCATTAACATACGCGACATACTATAACTATTACTTCGTCAATTCCATCTTTTACTACAAGTGGTTCAAGAAATATGGTTTCAATGATATATCTATGATTTATATAATTTTAAATGTTTATTCTATAATAATGATTGGCAGTTTGTTCGCGTATCACGTACGAAATGCGGTTTGTGGTGTAACTTCTTATGATTACCGGTATCCTAAATTGAGAAACGTTTCGAGATGGAGGGAAAATTTATTGAAGGTTTTCGGAATGAGGTGGTACTTTACTATTGTGTGGCCTTTTACTGATAGTCCGCTGCCCTGGTGGTACAAAGACTGAAGGACAATTTAGATTTCGATTTTTTTATTCGACCCAAAGAGTGTATTTATTGTATGGATTAAAATCTTTTGTATAAATATCTGTTTTTTTATTTTTAAATTCAAATACTTATGTTTAATAAGATTAAGAATCAGAAGTTTTAGCAGACCTGGTCTATAAAAGACCATTCTATTCTATTCTATCAATTCTAGTGGATAGTGTTTCTATTTTGTTGTGACAATATGTACCAATGCACTGTTGTAATTGTCATGTTTAATTTTCCGGTACAATAATATTGAGTTATTAGTCGAGGAATGTCTATTAGAATATTGAAATCCGGAAACCTTGCCTGCTTACCTACTTTTTGAAAATTAAACAACCTTACTGAACCTAACATTGCTACTGAAAAGTGAATATGATGAACCTAGCCTTATTGAGAAAACGGTTTTTATGTAATATATTTTGTTTGAATAAAATGGCAACAAAAGGGCTCAAGTAACGTTTAGATTATTACTTTACACCATTCAAAGCTATTCTAACTTGAGCCTCCAGTCCCTGTTCTGTCAGTTAAAGGAATTATTAATATAAAAGCAAAGTTTTATCATTATTTCAAGATATATCACATTGCAGGTCCATTAGACCTCCATTAGAATATCAACAATACTTTATCGATAGTAAAGAACAATGGTCATTTTCTTTATTGCCATGCATTAGGGATAATGATATCTAGCACGTTGAAATAAAGTCGCAAATTGAGTTAATAAATTATTGTGTTGAAACACTATTCTTGGTTGAAATTGATGGTAATAAAGTAGTATAATATTGATAAATGATGACATTAGTAATATTAACTGTATAGTGCATTGTAGTGCACGTTTACAAAGTAGCAAGTTGGGATTGTAGCTAAAACTTTTGTACGTGATTTTATTTGATTATACTTTTATAAATAAAAATGCATTGTGAAAATGTATGTACTTCGAGAACGACTTGACTAATTGTATTTTAACAACTCTGATTCTTGATTGCTGAATGATTCTTTTTTTATTATGTTGGTAAAATTACGACAAAGTTCTTAAGAAAGAAAATTGTGGAAAAATCACAAGTAAAATAATTTTCAATACTCAAATCTTTATTGAATTACACAATGTGTTTATTTTTTATATGATTTGAGTGAAACTATGTCTTTCTTGTGTTTCGTCAAAATAAATCTATCGTAGTGATGGAATACTATCTGCATATAACAAATTACCCTCTCAATCTTCCAATTTTTTATTTTATTTTATGTATCTTATCATGGAGTCACCAAATTTTGTGTTCTTGTGTGCATACGCACGTGCACTAGCACTAATACCTACCTATTAATGCGATCTTTTTCGCAAGACAACATTACTCGGACTGTTAACCACCCATGGAGTCGATCTAAAATAGTCATGTCCTACCAAAAAGGGTCTGCTAACTATAAAAATATGTTGCAATTAAGATTGTTGTAGATAATACCGTTTGGCTAAACGTTGGGCGACCTATAAATATTACTCAAGAATACAGCTCCTATGAAACAAAGTAAAGGTTACGAAACAACTTGTCCATCGACAAATGGTCGATCTACGTGATGATCCCAGCACAGTTTGTGAAATATTGAATTTAATAGGGAACCACAAAAGGTGAGTTATACCTAGGTATGTCTTGCGCAATGATGGCGTGTAAGGTACGAATAAACAAGCTATTTATTCGAAGTTGTAAGTAAGTGCTTGGTTGTGTCAGATTGTAAGATTCAGGATGCTATCAACTTCATAAATAATAGTTTTGAGATGTTAAGTGAGCTTAGAATTAAGTGCTAATATCTTTTTATTATGAATGTAGTTTTCGTACTTCTATACAAACATGATATTTTTTACAAACTAAACCTCTATAGCTCTATATAACCACGTGTCGCTTTAGATTTTTAGGGTTCGGCACCCTAATAGTAAAATTGGGACCATTGAGTATATTCATAGATATGACTTACTGTCTGTTGGAATTTTCACAATAACATAATGTAGTCAATATTTAAGTGCTTCCATACAACAAACGCGACTTTTTGTCGTTGGTAGACATTGTAACCGCTTTTTATTCTAACATCTTAAAATAATATAGTGTTTAATGTTGTGTGGATGTTCCATCCACACAACATTAAACACTGGATGGATTTATATATGCACGAGTGCAACTCGCTCTTGTCTGGTTTTATTTTTTTAAATGGAAATAACAATTAAAATCTGATTGGTATAATCAGCAGCACAAATGCATTGGTACCTCATAGTCTTTAATATAAAATTATATACCTACCATTAAAAAATTGTAAGTACTTAGAGTACCTTGATCGATATGAACTGAACTGAACTTTCTTCAACTTCTATAAAGCTGCTGCCCAGCTTGCCTATATGACCAGTGAAGTAGCAAAAGCCTCGCGGAAAACATATTATTATGTTCTTCCGAAAAAAAAATATTTTCTGAGCTGTCGTGTATCTACAACATCTTAGTATATAAGATTTATGTCCACATCATGTCAATAAGGTGAATTTCTACGCAATCGTAACAAAATGTACGTTGTGTTGAGTGAAAGTGTACCTTCCTATTGAGTGCACGCGATACCAACATAAATAATGGTGCTCTTACACTGTCACGTTTGTTTGTGTTTATTGTTGTTAGAAGGCTTTAATGTAATGCTTATCTACTTGTGACTGCATTGTTCTAAAGAACATCTAATCTTTGGAAAGGGAAAGGTAAAATGTTTGTGCTTTCAGTAAAGTTTCCCGGCATAGAATTATGAGCCCATACCTTTAGTACTATTGTTTATTCTGTGCCATGGATGTCGTAAGAGGTGACTAAGGAACATACACCTGATGGATGGGCAGCAGCATCTATCAGCTCAAAGATACTCCCATTTTACTGAGATCATCAAACCGCCTGCTAATCGTGGTGATTACGGCAATATCCTTCAACGACCCTGGCTTGCCAAGGTCTGTTAAAATGGAGGCCCATGTTCTGTTGTGGACGTAAATGAGCTGATAATAAGTAAATAAAGTTTTAGCAAATTTATTACGATTTCGGAATAAAAGTAAGGGTTTGGAAGAGCGCCCTGGAGATTTTGAGTACGTAGGCCATCACAACCTTTTTTTTTGTCTTTCCGACTGACATATGTTGCTAGCCCCGAGGCTTTTGCTACTTCATCGGGCATAAAGGCGAGCAGAGCTCCAGCCTCCAGCCAGGTTTAAACACTACAAACTAAGCAACCTGCGCAAGAGGGCGTCACCTGTGGGACTTGGACCTCGGCTCAGGGCGGTCGCTGACGGGGAGATTGAGGGATTATGGCTTTTAGTTTAGGAGAGTTTTGTGCAACTGTCGCTCTACTTTACAGTTCGCGGGCCTCTCGGACTTCGGGTCTACGAGGGCATCATAAACACAACCAACCAAACTCAAGAATATATTGCTTGTCTGGTACGAGGATTGTACCCAAAATTTAAAGCGGGCCTTTTATCACAACGTCAGGAAAGTTGTCTGTGATTTGCTTAATTTTAAAATTGTTTTTCTGCTTTACATTATGTCTCCTTCTCTGATCTTGATACATTTCTCGAGTAATATCGAAAGTAGTTCCATATAGAAACCAACGTAGCAACATACCGAAACCTCGTTCGCAGGTGAAACGGTAACATTCAATCGAATAGCTAACCGATCACGTAATATTTCGGTTATTACTGGTATTACTGGCATTACTGCTCAACAACGCGTTATGATGATAGCTCCTATTGCTTTCTGCTGTTTCAAAATACATTCGTATTCGGGTTTGTTATATCTACGTGCAGTATGGTACGAGGTCCACTGCTGAACATGTGCCTCCTCTTAACAGACCTCGGCACGGCAGATTGGTGATCGCAGTAAGATGGTGAGTATCCTTGAGGTGATAGATGCTTCTGCCCATCCCAACTTTTTAACTATTGGAGTTTTATATAGTAGGTATGGTATGTATGTAGTCTATACTAATATTATAAAGAGGAAAGATTTGTATTTTTTTATTTTTGTGTAT
The DNA here is from genome assembly GCA_947037095.2 of Nycteola revayana. Classification (NCBI taxonomy): domain Eukaryota; kingdom Metazoa; phylum Arthropoda; class Insecta; order Lepidoptera; family Nolidae; genus Nycteola; species Nycteola revayana. The sequence goes on from OX344840.2 coordinate 10,981,525, forward strand.
ATGTTTGTAATGAATAAACTCAAAAACTACTGTGCCGATTGCAAAAATTAAAATCCTTTTACCATTGGAAAGCTGCATTCACCATGGCATGAGTGACATAGGCTATATTTAATAATGAAGTTCCCACGGGAACGGGAGTTACGCGGGTGAAACCGCGCGCGGGAAGCTAGTATTATATAATATACTTAGTATTGTTTGGCATAAGTACCTAGTACATGTAAGTATACATATATATTTTATAATTAATGTTCTAAGATTTTTTTTAAATTAGCAACCTTTATATATGTACATTAGTGCCCCTCCCATGATGTCTATGCATCATCCACTCGTCGAGTGGCAGAAAATACCTTAGGTATGAGTACCACTAATGTGATTAAAATGTACTAAAGTATAAATAAAATAAAATAATTTTCTCATTGTTAGAAATAATGAAATTTATTCAGCACTTAGGTATTTACATTACATTTGTACTTGTCAAAATTACAATGTGTAAGACTAAATCTAACAAAAGTATCACTTAAGTAGCTAAAAACATTGTTAAAATTATTTGAACTTACAGAATTTTTAATGAGTCTGTCGTGCGATTAATGTCTAATATTTCCGGAGCCTAATGAATGCAAACAAATAAACAATCAAACCTTTCCTCTTTTAAATATAAATATAGATTTGATGAAATTCAAAGAACATTAACATACACTTCCCAAAAATAAACCAATTCCATTACATAAGCGCAGAGAAAGAAATACGTAAATCGCAATGTAAATAATAGTTATCAGATGTATAACGATGAAACCATGGGAACTAATGGGAACGTTCTCGTAGCTGATGATTGATGGGTGAGCAAATGACGACGTAACGAGCTGTGATATAACATAGATTATCATCACTAAATTGTACCACTTTCGGTGATTTCGTGTTGTACGTGATTTTTAGATTGAGGTAGTGATATAATCTGGATGTTTCATATTTAGGTGCTACATACCTTTAAGAATAGAGGTTAACGATAATGATTCTAATAGGTAATAAAGTACACGAGAGTCAATATTTTGAAAGAAATGTAACGTATGGAGGGTATTTTTAAATTGCAAGGACTCTAATGCTAAGAAGAACAAGAGGAACTGTGATCGTGTTTTCTTTTACATTTGCAATGAAAATATTCGAACCTTTGAACAATAGTTTCTTAAACACAATGTATGGATTGTTATATAATAAACAGAATAGTGAAATCTGTTGACTGCATAAATAATCTCATAAGATTTTCATCTTGATATGGCAATAAATTGAATAAATTAAGGTATAACTTAATTCATACAGTTTTTCCCTTTGTCAATGAATTTATAAGTGTGGAAGGAAAAATATCTATCTATCGTACATATTTTTTAAGTGACTTATAAGATTTATGATTGACGTATATTACACACAAATTGCAGGATAATATATAAATGAAACATACAATATACACAGCTACACTGATATATAGCAATAGTGTTGTTATTAGATATACCGAATGTGTTGGAATGGGGTTCCTAAAGGTATGCTTATGTGAAGTGGTGAAGGAGGCGATGGCACGGCGACTTTGCTTACACACAACACACAGCTTGCAAAGAACTTTCCGATGCTCTTGTATAACAGAAGTTTGAGAGGCCCGCGAACTGTAAAGTAGAGCAACAGTTGCATATAATTCTCTTGAAAAACTGTAAGTCATATTTAATGCCCCGTCAGCGACCGCCCTGAGCGGTACAAGCTCCTAAAGCGACCCTCCAGCGCAAGTTAAATAAATAATATAAATAATGCTTAGTACTTACGTAGTTTTTAAACCATTTAATAAGGCTGGAGCTCTGCTCACCTTTACGCCCGGTTAAGTACCAAAAGCCACGTCGCTGACTACAAAAAAATCTGTCCGAAAAATAAAATCACAGTTAGGGAAGCCCTGGTTTATAACAAAAAAAAAAAACACACACACATATTAGACTCATGAGAAAAAACCGTGAAGCTCTGCCTACTCGTAATGTATTTTATTGACCTTAATCAATTATGGAGAATAATTTACTATCACGATACACCCCACTATTATTTCTACATTTATAATTGGCTCTTGTAAATTCGTTGTACATCCCAGACGTAGGGTGTGTCGAATCGATGTTCGTTGTGTAACTAATCGATTATGTCCGATGTATCGATACGAGCACCGCCCTCGAGTGACCTATCATTGTTTGCATTAAGGCAACTGTACGAACCAACTTAACTGAACATTCTTTATAAAGCTATTCGTTTATGAAACCATATCAACATTATTTTGATAGTGATTTTGGTAAGCGAACTCACAAATGCCCTGAACTTACTTTAATGATATTTTCATTGCCTAAATACTGGTTTCACGAAGTGTTCGTATCTATACTTATTTAATAAATAGGTAAAGTTTGTGTGTTTGTGACGTTGTAGGGGTAATCTCTGGATCAACTGAATCGATTTAAAGCTATCGGGCAAAACCGTCAATTATAAGAATAGTATTTATCTCTGTTAAATTCGTACGATAAATTGTTTCAATTCATATTCCTTCGCGACTTTCTTAACTTTTGATTGATTCTGCGTTCAGTAAATATTTTTAATGTGTATTGAAAGTAAGACAAACCAAAAAATGATAAAAGCTATAATATATAATTTTGTATGAACCAACAAGATGTTTTGCATGATATCTTCTAAGCAGGGCATTAAGTCGGTAAGCATACAATTTTTCATGTCAAAATACAATTGTTAGTCATTTATCACGTGTCATTTTTGTAATTGTTTTAGAACAAAAGTCGGCCATTGTATAAATACTGGCTAATTTAAATGCCTTTGAATGCGACGTGTAAATAGTGTGGAAACCCTAATATCTCAATTAATCTATGACACTTGAGAGCGCACTAATTAATCATTCGTTGGCCCAAAAACTTTTAACCTTTTCGGACAAAATGCTGGTAGGTATATAAAATGGCGATTTTTGTTTCGTATTTAAAAGGAAAGAATCAAATGAATTCTGTAATGAAATGAAACAGGGCACGAAAGTTTGTCCGAAAAAATAGACTCTACGCTTTAAATTTCTGACCAGCCATTTGACCTCTATTTGTATCTATATATACAATATAAATCAATTTGAGTAGTTATTTGCCTGTGATATTCTGAGACAACCTCCGTAGCGTAGCAGTATTTGGCTCACTATAAATCTCGAAAGTCGTGGGTTCGATCCCCACGCCGCACAAGAAATCTTAGTGTAAATTCTAAGATTTCTTTCCGGGTCTGGTTGGTTGAAGGACTACTCTGCGTGCCTCGGTAAGCACGTTAAGCCGTTGGTCCCGATTGTTATAACACTATCTATAATAATCGTATATCAAGGAACGGGCAGCAGCGTTTCATTGTGTGCTACAACATAATACCCGGTAGGTCACCAACCCGCCTACCAAGCGTGGTGACTATGGCAAATACCCTCCCCCGGGAGGAGGCCGATGTTCAGCAGTGGACGTTTTACGGGCTGATGATTATATTCTGTAAGGTGGAGTTACCTTCCCCTTCAAGCAAATCCTTAAGCGAACATGAGCTTACCTTTTGATTGAATGCATTCTAAATTACTTTTTGATAATACAGCAGTCTAGAAGCAGTTTCTCAATCTTAATAAGTGAGGGAAAGGTGTATCAGTATAGATGTGAAATCTACTAGGAGCTACGATCATTGCTCTACCGTTGTTATTACACAAAACAATATCAACATCAAAGCTTTCAATAAGCAATCTAATCTCCCTTCGAAATTCCATGGAGCCCATAATTTGGCGAAGAACGTGTACGGGTCAGAGGGTATCTCTCCTGATAATCTGAGGGGCGATGTATTGCTTGCGTAACGACAGATAGGCGGAGCATGGTGCGATAGTATTGTTGTGTAATGTGGGTTCTTGTCTTTTATTCTTGTAAGTTATGTCTGAGTTCTTGGCGTCACAGCCCCTTATTCAAGGCAGGTAGGTCTTATGTTTGAAAAAGGCATTTAAACGTATGCGAAGATTTGGAGATGCGTCAAAACCTTGAGTTCAAGTGCAACTATATAGTTCTTTATAAATTAAAGTTACGGAGCGTAAAAATATTTTCAGATTTTCTAAGCTTTTCTAATATAGCAAAAGGCCACAAATTATAAAAGGAAATATAGGATTGTTTGCTTGTTCCTTGGTTATAGTGAAATTGGTCCAGACCAATTTCAGATTCTTCCATTATTAAAAAGTGACTATTTTGAAGTTCCCTCGGGCACTGGAGCTATGCGGGTCTTTAATATTTCTAGTTAATTTACAAATATATTCCTTATCACATCTTGAATGTTTTATCTTAATAAAGTGTCTGCTAAATACTTACGTCTTTTTATTGTGAATAAAATGTATTCATATGATATAACAGATCAATTCTCGTCGAATTACAACATAATTTTGTGTCATTATAACGTTAAAGCCTGGATACATTGCTGATAAATATAATAAGTACTAAATATCTATGAAATTTCATGTTAAAAAGACTATTTTAGTCATAATTGCTTTGGCAAACATCAAGCTTTCAATAGTAGCACACTTCCGACGAATAAATTAGCATCTATTTAATAAAATACATTTAAAGGTTTGATTAAATACAATCAACAAATGTCTTACAAACATTACATCACAGATAGATTTCGTAACAATATTATTAGAATAAATACACATTTTTAATTAAAGCCGTATTGATTATGAGTTGCGTGATCGGAAGTAAAAGTCGATAATTTGTATCCACCTCCAGCGCAGTAAATATTGGTTTATAGGCCTGAGAAAATACGTAAAGATGTATAGAGGTAACGTAATTATTAATAAAATTACCAGTTGTAAATCGCAGATATTTTATTATTAAGAAATCATTAATAGAAATTACAAAAGAAGGTTATTAATTTCGCTGTTTTATAATTCCTACCATTATTAATGGAATTCAGACTTTTATGATTTTCATCATAAATGATGGACGGAGAACCATATACCTACCTATTTCTACTATTTTCTACTGGCTTTTTCTCTTTGTGTTGTAAGTTTGTCACACTATTTAGATGCCCCAAGGCTAGCACTCATTCTGAGTATACATAATAATTATACAAACATTAAATCACAGTTAATAAATAATTCCTTTTTAAAGATTATTATTTTTTATTGTTGTCGATGTCAGTCGGGAGTCAGGGTCTCGACCAGAAAAACATTCGAATATTTTTTTTATTCGATTTGAAGCATTTTATTCGAAGCATAAATCTAGTGCCGAATATTGCCGACATCAAATTCAGTAGATGCCTTAAATAAAATTTATTGCATAGAGAACTCCAAGTACCAAATTTAAATAGAATTTTCAAATACTATTAATATCCTGGGAAAATGTTATTACCATTTTAATGGTTTGTAATGGTAGCTTACCCACAAGTTTAACATCCTCTAATGTAATCCATTCGTGGGAACCGATCGGTTTGTCAATCGGTTTGAAAGGATGGAGCTAAATGCAATCGATACGCATTATTCAAACAGCCAATTTCCGCACTATGAAATAGAATAGGGTTTGTTGTCATGACTATTTACTATAGAAGTTGTTTTAAATGCCTGCTACCTACTTACTGTGTGGTACAGTACAGTTACGGTTTATAGGCTTTAAGTTATATTACTTATTATTTATCTATTACCTATCTGATGTTAAGTGGCTTATACAAGTAGTGCCTTTTTTCCGAGGGGAAATGCATTTACGCATTCCCACTGCCGCCGCTGCAGCGTATTCGCTAGCTGGCGATGGGATATGTGGGACTCGCCCTCTCCATAGCGTGGTATGCTAACTCATACCATGAGGAGAGGAACCTACACCATTGCTCGGAGTGAGTGTGTGAGTAAAGCCTTCAGGAGCTCTGAAGGCCTTACTCACACACAGGACTCAACATTAATCAATAATGTTATTTGAGTATAGATTGAAAAAAACTATTCCCTGCATAGATTTCTATTAAGTTTTACTAACTTAAATACTCCTTTTTTTAATACTACAACCACATTCTCCATTTTATACAAATATCCAAGTCACATTTTAGAGTGGTTTACATTTACTGGTTAAGGCATGTGTTCAAATATTCGTAATTAAGAATTAAGAGTAAATTAATGAATATTCTAGGTGTTAGAATTAGGAAAACCCTTTTTCAATTATTCTTAAAGAACATATTTTTTAATATTCTAAGTATTATAGGTGTCTATAAGCTAATCACCTACGGTATGATTTTAGATTAAAAAAACATAAGTTTTATAATCTTGATTGTAATTTACAATATCATTGAATAAATATGAAATCAATAAGTTCACGTCAAGTTATTGGCTGTGAATAATCTTACTATTTACAAAAAAGGAAAGAGGTACCGAATCGCCATTTTGGTCACAAGTATAAACGTAGGAAGTATAAATTTATTATTAAACGATACTTGAAAATACAAAAACTGAATATAAATTCAAGAGGAAACAATCATTGTTCAATACCAAGTAATAAAACATTAAGATTAAACACACGGCCCTTTGTTCATAACGTTGCAGTAGTTTCCGACAATAAGTTACCAAATTAACATACTCCATACAAATCATACAAACATGTTCATTCATGGCGGCAACTGTAGGCCATCGCTTATTTAAATAAATCATTCACGACATAAGGCCACTCGCCATATTAACTTTGTCAAGATATATTGGGTAAACGCGGAGTTAAATTGATTTTGAGTTGGTCCTCACTAATATTAATGATATTAGTGAGGACCAGGTGCATAACGTCCACTGCTAAACATGGGCCTCCTGCAGAGGGAGGGTATTTTCCATAGTCAACACGTTGGCAGGCGGATTGGTGACCGCAGTATTATGTTGTACCATACAAGAAAACACTGCTGCCTGTTCCTTGATATACGATTATTACAGATGATGTTATAGCAATCGGGACCAACGACTATACGTGCTTTCCAAAGCACGGTGGTTAGTTCCTCAACCAACCAGACCCGAAAATAAATTTTAGAATTAACACAAAAAAATTATGTGTGGTGTGGGGATCGAACCCACGACCTCCGTGATTTAAATTTAGGCAAATACCACTGCAAATGCCGTGTGGTTTCCGGTTTAGAATAGACCACCCCGTGTCTACCCATGGGTGTCGTAAAAGGCGACTAAGGGACATATGGCTGATGGATGGGCAGCAGCGTCTATTAGCCCAAGGTTAACATATTACTGCGATCACCAATCCGTCTGCCAAGCGTGGTGATTATGGCAAAATCCCTCATCGATCCTGGCTTGCCAAGGTCTGTTAAGAGGAGGCCCATGTTCAGTAGTGGACGTTAACGGGCTGTTGATGATGATGATGATGAAATACCACTACGGAGTTTGTCAGTAGAGTAATGCTATTATGATCACTTTAAGTGTCGGAGGTCGTTCGTTTGATCAATACACCGGACAAGAAATCTTTCTGAGTTTGGTTGGTTGAGGGAATCATCTATACTAATATTACAAAGAGCTGAATGTTTGTGAGTTTGTGATGTTGGAGTAATCTCTGGATTTACAGAACCGATTTAAAAAAATATTTTACCAATAGAAAGCCACATCATTTGTGAGTGTCATATGCTTAAATTAAGTTAATTAATTAGTCGAAGTAATGCGGATCATTGGTGTGATAAGATGTCTTCGTCTTCAGAAGACGAAGATGCGCTTGCTTTGCTGCAATTAAATCATGTGCAAAGGTCCAGAAGATATTGGGTACATTAAAATCAATATCATCACGCATTTTTGAGTTGGTAAATACTGAGCATACCGTATCACAAGCGACATGCTCCTTGCGTGACTCACGAGAACCGACTGCTAGCGACGCGGCGCAGGCAACGAAACGGCGTGTCTGCGCCGCGTCGCTTCAGTATAATTCAAAAACGTCGCCTGCATACATTTTGTATGAAATCGTTTTGAAGCGGCGCACGCCTGCGCCACGCCTGTTCCACGCCTGCTGCCTTGCGTCGCTTGTGTGTGTTTTGGGCCTTAGAGACGTGTTACAAGGAGATTAATAAATTACTATGACCGGCTGTGGTTCCACCGCAGCCTAATTTGTTAAGGCATTAGGGGCTTTACCTAAAATGCAGGTTCGAGTCCTGCCGGTGGTCGAATTTTATTAATCTCAATTTTGAAATATAGTAAAAGGTAAAGTTTTCCATAAAGTGTTCAAAACATTTAAATAATATATTAAGTTAAAGTATCCATGGGAACGGGATCTACGCGGGTGAAACCACCAGCCCGGCTAGCATAGGCAGCGCGACTCGAGTCTACTCTACGGAGGCCGACCAATCACATTGCAGAAACACACTGTCACGTGACACTTTCTGCAATGTGATTGGTCCGCCTCCGTAGAGTAGACTCGAGTCGCGCTGCCTATGCTAGCCGGGCAGGGAATGGGTAGCAACGCAGCGTTTCCCTGTGTGTTATGATATGGGTAAGGTGTTGATAACTGGGTCTACCGAACCGGTATTGTAAAAGAAAACACAATATTAATAATGATACTAACAAATTATATCGCCTTTTATTCGAAAAATAATTTTCAACATCGGTTCAGTAGGTACTAAGCAGATATATTTTAAGTCGAAGTTCCCACGGGAGAGGTATCTACGCGAGTGGCAGATAGAATTATGTACTAACTTAGGGTTACTGAAAGAACAGGGGAATCAAGATTACTTTTGTCATTTATTGAATTAGGTACTGAGAATAAGACAAAAAACATTACCAATAACAAATTCCCACGGATAGCGATAGACTCACTTACATAACGATTCTAGTTCGTAATGAATCAGTTAATGACAGTTATAAAACTAACCAGATAGATAATATGCTAAGTGCATACAAAACTTAAATTTAATCCAACTTTAAGGGCTCGACATCAGCTTCCACTGCTGAATGCGGGCTTCCTTGTGAGAGAGGGTTTTATCATAGTCACCACGCTTAACAGCCGGTGCGCGGTGCGCGCAGTATTATGTTGTAACAAAAGGCAACGAACGTCGCCGAACGTTTCTTGGTATACACATGTTATAGATGATGTCATAACAATCGGGACCAACGTATTGACGTGCTTTCCAAGGCTCGGAGGGTAGTAAAGCCTTTAACCAACCAGATTCAGAAAAAATCTTAGATTTCACACAAAGTTTTCTTGTCCATTGTGGTCGATTGAACCCACGACCTCTGAGAAGTGAAGCGAGACTTGAACCGTTACGCAGCGGAGGCTGCTTAAAGGATCACTCATAAATATTAAGATTTAAGGTAAAATTTAGGGAAAATAATTTCAGGAAGTACCCATATCGAATACTTTATGACAAATCAAGGTCTTCCTGCGAGAGGATATTTATTTACACAATTAAAGCATATTGTAAATTGTTGCGTATATAATAAATTATATATATGAGATTATTTGTTGAAATACTTTGCATTGCTTGATTATATTATCACTCACTGACGGTTTACATCCGGTATTTTGAGTTAAAAATAATATTTTTCATAACGGATGCTTTGCTCTGAAAATAATTAGTATAGCATTGCTAATTTTAGTTACCATGTTTCCGGCTTAGAATAGAACACCACATGTCTTCTCATCTCATGGGTGTGAGAGGCGAATCCTACTAATATTATAAACGCGAAAGTTTGTAAGTATGGATGGATGGATGGATGTTTGTTACTCTATCACGCCAAAACTACAGAACGGAATTAGCTGAAATTTTGCACCGGGATAGGTTATACGCTAGATTAACATATAGGCTACAAAAAATCGAGCTCCGACCCACTGGAGCAGAGCAACACGAGTAAAACCGCGGGGCGCAGCTACATAAACCTACAAATGTCAGCTTAAAGTTTTGAACATTTTACTCTCGAAGCTCCCGTCCCGAGGGAACTGCATAATTAAATATAGCCTATGTCATCCGGGGATAGTGTAGCTTCCCAACGGTAAAAGCATTTTTCAAATCGGTCAAGCAGTTTCGACCCTATTCAATACAAACAAACAATCAAATCTTTTCTCTTTATAATATTAGTATAGAAGACTTCAACGCGATGTTCAACATGGACGTTATCGGGCTGTTGATTGATTGGTTTTTTTTTAGATTTCTAAGATATAGATAACCTCTTACGTACTGTTTCTCAAAAGTAGATCAGAGCAAGAATAAAATAAACTAACATAAGTATTTTCTCAACTATTCTCACTAAATAAATTCGTATTTGAAAACTTGAATTTAGTATAACATAAATTTTAATATAATTTAATCGGCCGTAGCCCAATGACTAGGGTGTCGGATTTGTGATCTTGAGGTCGTAGGTTCGAACCCTAGTAGTTATCCTAATAAAATAAAAAAACTATAATTTTCTATGTTATTGGACTTTAACGAAAATGACATTTAATGATTGATTAACCAACACTATTCATGATTTCGTACCATCCCTCACTTTTCAAGTTTCAAGGATTCCAGTTCTTTGTACTTTATCTATTCTCAAAAGGTCTTGTAGTTTTTATTATGGTATAACCTAGAATAAACCTTGCAATACTAAATTAATATGTCATTGATAAAGTACTCTAATAACATCGTTGTAATTAGTTCGCCATTTGAAAAATATTATCTGTCAATATATCTTGATGCTCAGTAATAACATCTGGATTAATAACACTACGCAGCGGAAACCACAAGCTTAGAAAAAAAATCTCACACAAAGGGCTACTTAACATTAAAGTTAATCTCAAAAGAATCAGAGCTCAAGAGCTCTTTATTCAATTAACAATTTAAAAAAAAGATTTAAAAAAACGCGGAACAATTTCGTACCGGATATTCTTGTCTTCCTCGCACAGTAAATGTTATGACTAGCCATTGTTTAAATTTGGAGTTAGTTTTTTTATTTTTATTTTAAATAGGTACCTAAAGTTTGGACTTAGGAACTGTTGGTTTAAAAATTTAATGTTTATTGTTTTTTTTCAGGTAACTATTTCCTCACCTTCGACCTCCGTGGAAGAATTTGGTGAATTTGTGAGTGATATCTTGCTATTTATAGTCGGCGAGTTAATATATTAGTATATTTATACTAATATTATAAAGCTGAAGAGTTTTTTCTTTGCTTTAACTAAAACTTTCAGTGTCAGACAGCCCATTTATCGAGGAAGCTTTATAATATCAACACACTAAGACCACTAAAGCGGCCGTAGCCCAATGGCTAGGGCGTCGGACTTGTGATATTGAGGTAGAGATTAACTACGTTAACATGACCCGCCCCTCAAAAATTCAAAACGTTTGAAAGTATTTGTAAAAGTTTTTACACCACGCAATCAAGCATGTGTGCATACTGATACGGCCGGCCTGCTACTGAAGACGAATACTTAGAACGACATACAAACTCTTTCGTAAGGATGTGACTACACACATTAACCACTCACACGTCCAGGGATACTTTAGTATCCAAAAAAAAAAGGGCGTTGTACGTCCAAGGATACTTTAGTATCCATAGCGACATATTTTATAAAACCGTCATCTATCGACAATATGCGTTACTTTTTGCGTGTTTAAGTTGTGTAGTCGATAGCTGACGAACTACTTTACAATAAAAATCACGAGATGGCAGTGTAAGAAGCCTCAAAGAATAAAAACAAACGTTTATCTGCAGTCCACTCTACGCTTTGTGTTTAGTGAACAAGTGTTTTTTAAGTTCCAGCGATTATGTCGTCAGTACTTTAGTTTTATTTATTAGTTCTTATATTATTATACATAAAAATAAACAAGATGATTTGTGCTTTATAATTAAGTATACATATCACAGTTTTAAGAGTAAAATCGAGTCATATTTGGAATTCAAAGTGTAGCTGTTTCGAAAAAAATGGCGTAGGAGCGGCCATTCTTGTTGTTGATCCAATTTTAGTTATTTTTACGTAGTTTTTCAGTAAAATATTGTTTAAACAAAGAGTAATAGTTCGTCATAAACATAATAATACACTTTAAAAACTGAAATATACAATATTCACGGAAGATTCCTTAAAAATGTCATTGTGTTCCTCAGGTGTTTAGGCATGGATAGATTGCTATCCACGGACGGAACTAAAATGGTTCAAAATAAGGATGTGTACAAACGGCAAAATATGTTTGCAATATTTTTTTTCGCTTTGTGTGGTGGTGATTCTTTGTTTGTTTGATATAATAATGTTATGTTTGTTAATGATTGTCGACTTTTGCTATCATTTTTAAATTTGCTTGATGGTTTCACCTCACTTTATTTCCCTTGTGGTGTTTTAACAATTTAATTCTCATATTGAATCAAAATCACTAATATTTTGGTTTACGGTTTTACGCCTATTTGTGTCGTGCATATTATTTTTTTAATATTGATGTCATTATTGTAATAATTATACCATGTGCATACTTAGTATTGCTTGAAGATACGCTGCTATTAAAATGTGAATGTTTTTTTATAAGTTACTGGCTGCTGACCCCGATATTTTTAATGCATCATGCACATTATTATTGCCTTTTTCCTTGATGATATTGATAGTTTAAATTAATATATTTAAGAATTATAAAACATACCTACAATAATTGACTATCACCTAAATTTAGAATAAAAATACCTAATTTATTTTAAAACAAATCCTAAAGTCGTGTGTAAAATCCTTAGGCGGGCGGCCATCTTGCCGTAATTTCGGTATCGGAGACGAAATCTAGGTCGATCTATATTACTGCAGGAACGCGTTTTTATTTTGGTTTAATGGGCTACACTGTTCATTTTAAGTAATAAGATATTGGTGTCAAAAAAAAGCTTATTTAATCTAGTTTAATTATTATTAAAAAACATTGCGAATAATTAAAAAATGATTCGTTAAAACTTGTTAAAAGAAATATTTAACGTAAATTTAACCCGTATTGTTAAGTTAATTATTTTTTTATGAATAGCAGATTAATTGTTGAACTTTAATTAGTACATATTTTGATTCCTTAATAATTCAGCTTGATACTGGTAGGTTTTACCTTGCTATAGCTGCAATAGTTTGCTAGTAAATACACTTTGAATCAGTAACGGCACGAGCGCTCGACGCGGTTCGGTTCGCGGTTCGCGCTCGGACGTTCAAGGGGTAGGCGACTATAGTCGCCCGGACGTTTGAGTGGTTAAAACAATAATTTGGAGGGGCGGGCCATGTTATCGTAGAAAATCTCTAGCCGGTTCGAACCCCACCCATTGCACTACTGACGTGAGCCCACTCGTAACACAAGCATTTTAGCTTAGCACGAGGGCTTAACAAGAATACTAGTAGACTGCAAAACTCTGCAAACACCTTTTTTTAAGGTAACGAAAAGACAAAGAGTATTGAGATTGTTTCTACGTGGAAGAAGTATAATATAAATGGAACCAAGATTCCCGAAACTATAAAACTATAAATATCCTACCAGACTGGTAGAGAATGCCTCTGGCATAAAGTACTTTTATATTCTATGTACTTTTATAGTGCTGAAGTTTTAAATAAATAAATAAATGTGTATGTGTATAGGTATAAGTTTGTGTAGATGAAACATGCTTTACCATAACTGGCATCTTATCGTATATCGCTAACATATTACAAATGTAAGTCGGAACATATATCGATCCCCATAGAGACTGCATCGGTAGCTCAGTAGTTACGATAGTTGCTTCTGAGATCTGGTGTTCTGGGTTCTGTTCCGGGAAAATTATTTGTGTGAACCACAATTGTTCTTCCGAGTTTTGGTGTTCTTTGTGTCCGTGAATTTAATTTTTGTAAAGTCATCCGCGGCACACGGATTAATTTCCCAAGTGCGGGATTTGTTTTTTTTAAATATATATATTATTATGTACTATTTATGTACTCATCATCATCATCATCATCAGCCCGTATAAAGTCCACTGCTGAACATGGGTCTCCTCCCGAGGGAGTGTTCTTGGCATAGTCACCACGCTTATATTGTAATACACAGGAGAAACGCTGCTGCCCGTTCCCTGTTTCGCTTGTTATAGATGATGTTATAACAATGAAAGGTAGTCCCTCAACCAAACAGACCCGGAAAGAAATCTAGTACACATAGTAGTAGCAGTAGAACTATATTCTGCATAAATGAAGGTGTTTATTATCCTTCATATTAATCAAGGTCATATTTCATACCTACTTACATACATATAAAAATATATGTACATCTATTAGGTATCTCATCTAGCGACGCTTACTTTTAATCTAGATCAATTTCACTTACTAACAACCAAAACAAACAAATGTTCTTAATAAACTGGATTCATAATATAAGGTGTGTACTGTCTACCCACATTATGTACATTGTTCGTGTACTTTCACTGGATAACTTTTACTGCCAAGGACGACCACTTTCTAACGCTACGGTTTATTTTATTCATGTTATAATAAGCTTTATGATGAAAAGGATAAAGGTGATTTTTGTATGTTGGGTTGTTAAATGGGTCAGGAACTTGAAGGTTTGTTTGTATCTTGCATTCCAAGATGTTGGCGGGTTTAAATTGTCGAGGTATCGAAAAGTTATTCGAATTTCGAATTCCTTAGATTTTTTATAAAAACAGCCATTGAAATATTCAGTTGTATATTTTATATTGTTAAATATACTAATTGGGATCTCTAATTCCAAAATATTAATTAAGTAATATAATTACCATTAACGAAGAAATTTTATTTTTACACAGTCAAGACTATTTTATATATTTTGAGTAAAAAGAATCACTACGTAGTATAAATCAAAGTTTTTGTTTATGATGCGGTTTTTTTAATAGCTACTGCCCCACCCTTTTTTTTGTTGACCGCCGCCACCCGCTGCAGCGTTTTCACGCGCTGGCGGTGGGATATGTGGGACTCTCCATAGCTTGGTATGCTAACTCATACCACGCGGAGAGGACCCTTCACCACTAAAACCCCCCGGACACTCCTTCGATCCGTCGTTCGCGGGGGCCGGGTACGCATAAGCAATCCGGCCCAGCTACTGCCCCACCCTGGTATACGATTGTTATAGATGATATTACAACAATTGGGACCAACGGCTTAACGTGCTTTCCGAGGCACGGAAGGTAGGCCCTCAACCATCCAGACCCGAAAAGAATTTACACAAAGATTTCTTGTCCGGTGTGGGGATCAAACCCACGACCTCCGAGATTTGAAGCGAGCCAAATACCATTACGCTACATTGGTTAGCCTTAACATTATACAAGATTAAATTAATACAATTGCATAAGTTTTATTATTATTTTAAATAATAAAAATTGAAATAAAATATACTTTCTCGGTTTCTATACACATTAAGACAATTGAAATCGTTCAATAACCGCGCTGTTAACGAAATACTTTCACTCTGTTATTATGGACGCCATTAAAGTTATGGCTCTTAAACCATATTTTATTGTGCTCAATGGTATATGGATTGAGTTTAATGGCATCGTGGGTGATAGGTATTGCGTTGTGTAGAGAAAAAACACGATTAAGGCGGAAACATATTAGTAAAACACGACGCGACCCGATGAAACGCGATGCGTGTTGCGTCGAATCAAATGTATTGTTTCTATAGACCAGAATCACACAATGAACATCCGACGCGACACCATGTGGGTGCATATCAGGCTTCTTCTTTAGGGGTCTTAAAGCCCCTTAAAGAATTAAGAGACAGATATTAATATGATTCAGGCTATGTTTTCACAACCTTAACCGAATTTATGTCCTTTCAGTTGCTTATGGTATGTATATATTTAGAGGTTTTGAGGCCACGGGGCAACACCGAAGTCGTTTTTTTAAATCGAGATGTCACTTAACAACGCGGTTTTACCCGCGTTACTCCGCTCCAGTGGGTCGGAGCGTGATGTTTTGTAGCCTATATGTTAATCCAGCGTATAACCTACCCTGGTGCAAAAAATTTCAGCCAATTCCGTTAAGTAATTTTGGCTTGAAAGAGTAACAAACATCCAGCCATCCATCCATACTTACAAACTTTCGCGCTTATAGTATTAGTAGGATACTCAAGAACTAAAATTACGTATTAACAAAGTACGATAGGTAAAAACAAAAAAACAAACAAAACCTTGTTCACTAATGTCTCGCAGTCTTTATTTTGAGGGTCCCACTATTGGGAGGTCTCAGGGCTGAAGTCTCGGATGCCCTGTCCCATAAATTCAGCTAATACTGCTTCTTGCCATTTCTTATTTCAATTCTAAGCCTGTTCTACTGATGATCGTGGCATATAGGAGTTGCAGTGCTGGTAGTACATTAAAAAGAGCCTCGATTATGTATTAATTACCTAATCTTAGTGACAAACTTATACATTTATAAATGTTTCCGATTTGGTTACCGTTACGTAGCACAAAATTAGCATTTATTAGACGCAAACAATATTGACATTTATTGACGAGGTCACGACCCCGTTGTTGTGTCTAGATATGTACATTATTATAGTGGAAATCCGATAATCCTACTAATATTATAAATACAAAAGTTTGTATGTGTGGATATATGTATGTTTGTGCATGCAAAAACTACTGAAAGGATTTGGCTGAAAGTTTGGACGCGGATAGTTTATAAGCTGGATTAACATATATTCTATAAAATATAACGCTCCGACCCACTGGAGCGGAGTGACGCGGGTATAACCACGGGGCGCAGCTAATATCACTACATAGTATAAAACAAAGTCGCTTTCTCTGTCCCTATATCCCTATGTATGCTTAAATATTTAAAACTACGCAATGCAGTTTTTTAAATAGATAGAGGGATTCAAGAGGAAGGTTTATGTGTATAATACATCAGCATTGTACCCCTGCGGAGCCGGGGCGGGTCGCTAGTATATATATATATATTAAAAACCCGCTAACCAAAGAAGATTTATCTTAAAATACAAACATTAGGTTTGACATCTTAATAAATAAATAAAACTACCATATTTATATTCCTAAACAGAAAAAGCAAGATGAAGCGTTTTATTGTATCGAATATTCATACATAAAATGTTTTAGGAGTTTTTTTTATAAAAGATTACTAGCAGAACTTTTTTCAGTCTACTAGTATTCTTGTTAACCCTTTATGCTAAGCTAAAATGCTTGTGTTTACAAGTTGGTTCACGTCGGTAATGCAATGGTTGGGATCGAACCGGCGACCACAAGATCACAAGTCCGACGCCCTAGCCCAATGGTTACGGCCGCTTTTTAGTTTCAGTTCATATCGTTGTCTAAAATACCAAAACATTGGTAGGCATATGTAGTTAGACACTAGGTTTTTGCTAATTCAGATGACTAGGGCTCTAGCTGTATCGAAAATAGTAAACCAATTTGTAAGCATTGGGATTCAAACCTATTTGAATCCCGAAAAAGCATAAAATTAAAACTGTTTTAACGAAAAATATTGACCACTGACAACTACTAACTGATATATTTATTGTATTTTTCACTTTGAGTTTCTTAAATGCCTATTAAAATAATATAGTTATTAATATAGATAAACGATTATTTCATTCATACCATTAAAATAACCAACACTCCAATATAATAGACTCTCTTGACAATAGTTCATTCACCCGAATGATATCACCGAATTCCATTCAATAGCTATTCTCTGTTACATAGTATAAAAACAATAGTCATATTAAATTAAACAGTTTCTGAACTTTTACTAGTTTTAAATATACTTACTTAGTTTTAAATATAATAACAAAAAATATATAGTTACAGATTAAATAACAAATTTTGACGAAATTAACTTATAAAATAATAACTAGAATGGATTCTTTCTGCTTATTTGCTTATTCACTGACGTTAGATTCTTTTGTTATAAAAATTAGAACCCAATCGTGTAAAACATATGGTAATTTTTTCCTTGTCCCACAATAGATATTTTCACTTAATTGGATCTAGGAGTGGCTGGTATGAGCGTTACTGTTGCTATATAAGGCCAAGTCAGTTTTTGCCGGGAAACCGTTTGTTTGACCGTGGCTCGGTTTGATCTTATTTATGAAGGTAATGTTCTAATAAAGGTTAATACATTGCATTGGCGACTGTACTTCTATTAATAGAAAATTATAATAAAAACTAGCTTTCTGCACGTGGTTTCACCCGCATAAATCCATTATATAATATAGCATAATAATATGATACTTCTGGACAAAGTAGCTTCCTAATGGAGAAATATTTTTTTAAATCGGCCCAGTCTAATTCCAGAGCCTATTCGTTTGCATTGCAAATAAACAATCAAATCTTTCCTCTTTATAATATAAAGTTTATAGAGTATACGATAAATACGTATTTAAATAATACCTTTACTAGATTTAGTTTAGATTTTTCTCGGGTAACTCAAATCTGTGAAAATCTTTTGTTACGTTAGTCCTGGACGTTTATTTCTATTGGTGTGAGATTTCGAGTTAATTTTTATGATATTATTATACACTGATGTCTTAGACATAGGCCATACTACGACGACCGAGACTTCGAGGAAACAAGTTCATATAAAAATATGTCGGCGGCCACACTACAGGTATGACAAGCGAATTCGATTTATTCGAAGGATCGCTGTCTTCGTGTCAGTGCTGTCGCGCCTTGAAAGACAGTCCTAATTTATAATACTTGGTACATTAGTCTTATATATAATATGTATAGTATATATAGTATATATAGTATCCATGTAATTTTAAATATATTTTATTGTATTTCTTTTGCTTACCTTTGTGGTATGTGTCTCCTTACATACAGTTTTATTTATAGTGCACCTACTACATTATTTCTGCACCACCCTATGGTTGACTGGTAGACAATGCCTCTGGCATTATGTCCGCCTATGTACTTTTATAGTGCTGAAGTTTTTAAATAAATAAATAAATAAAATAAATAAATATTTAAATATGTTCACTATCTGATGGAGCGTTTCTCTGAATTGTAAGTAGAAAGGCCAACAAGAACAGTTGCACGTGCTCTCCGGGCTAAAAACTCAGTCCACCAACAAGACCTGGAAATAAATTTTACATTTTACTCAATGATATTCTCAGCGGATTTTTTCGGACACACGTAGACACGAGGCTTTTGCTACATCATCAGGCATAAAGGCGAACAGTGTTCCAGCCTCAATAAATGGTTTTAAAACTACATACTGTGAACAGAGGAATCGATAGTTACACATACGTGCATGCGAAGGCAAAGTTGGCAAAATGTTCCATTTAAATTCATTAAATTGTATTCAAATGACCTTTATGTGTTAGAATCACATAATAATGATGAAATTTATGATCCTCGAATTGCTGTAGTACATGATATCTATCGACATAATTGTAATAACAAGTTCTCGGCGGAAGACTAAACTGCAAAGGCCAACACCTTTCAAGAAATATTGCAATCATATAATTTAGCTTTTAGATGTAATTTGTCTGTTTGTTACGATACAGATTGTTATAACATGAAATATTTTATTTTTCCATATTATTATGACCTGAACCAACCTCCGTAGCGTAGCGGTATTTCGCTCGCTTTAGATTTCGGAGGTCTTGGGTTCGATTCCCACGCCGGATAGGAAATTTGTGTGTAAATTCTAAGATTACTTTCCGGGTCTGGTTGGTTGAGAGACTACGCTCCGTGCCTTGGAAAGCAAGTTAAGCCGTTGGTTCCGATTGTTATAACACTGATAACATCATCTATAATAATCGTATATGTAGGAACGGGCAGCAGCGTTTCCTTGTGTGGTACAACATAATACTGCGGTCAACAACTCGCCTGCCAAGCGCGTGGTGACTATGGCAAATACCCTCCCCCGGGAGGAGGCCCATGTCAGCAGTGGACGTTATACGGGCTGATGAATTCGGTATTTTTAAGAGACTGTACCGGTGGGTGGCTCGGTGGTTACAGCAGTGGCTTCTGAAACCTGGTGTTTCCTGGTAAACCACGAATGTTCTGAGTCTGAATGAGCTTCATGTCCGTGAATTACGTGTTTGTCAAGTTTTTTCGTGACACAGGAATTAAATTCCCTGACGCGAGGAGGATTGAATTTATGTCAATTATTTCACACACACAAATCGAACGCAGAAAAAAGAAAACAAAAAAACAAACAAAAACAAAAAAACTTCTGAGAACTAGTCTGAAGTTTTTTTTTTGACCATTTACCAAGTACCAACGTATGTAGCTACGAGGCTTTTGCTGCTTCACCGGGCATAAAGGCGAGCAGAGCTCCAGCCTTAATAAATTAAAAACTACAAACTAAGCACCCTGCGCAAAAGTGCGCCCCATGTGGGGCTTGGACCTCAGCTCAGGGCGGTCGCTGGCGATGAGATTGAGGGATAGCCAAGGATACACTAGGAGACAAATGTGCCACGACATGTATCGGCGACATGTCAAGCGAAGCCAGCCGATTTCGCCTGACATATCTGGCGACATCGCGCGACTTATGTCCGTAGCGACGTCAGGCGAAGTCGTGCAACTTCGCGAAGCTTCGCCGGACATATCTGGCGACATCACGAAGTTTTGTTTCACAAGGCAATCGATATCATTACACCCACCGAGGTAGTGTTGTTGGCTGCGGTGCGATGTTGCCAGACATGTCGAGCGAAGTCCGGCAACGTCGCGCTTCTTCATTCGATGTAGTTGGCGACACGTGTCGTGCGATGTTGCCAGACATGTCGACCAAAGTCCGACAATGTCGTGTTACTTCACCCAACGTCGCTGGCGACACCTGTCGCACGACATTTGTCCCCTAGTGTATCCTTGGCTTTAGACTTTTAGTACTTTAGGTTCTCAGAAGCAACTACCATAACCACTAATCCAGTCCAGTCTGTAATATCTAGATTCTTACCTATGTGTCACATTTGCTTACAAATTATTATTCATCATTATCCTGTATAACGTCGACTGCTAAACATGGGCCTCCTCCCGAGGGAGGGTATTTGCCATAATCACCACGCTTGGCAGACGGGTTGGTGACCGTAGGATTAGCTGCCCATTCCTTGATATACGATTACTATAGATGATGTTATAATAATCGTATAAGCCGTTTTCGAGGCACGGAGGGTAGTCCCTCAAACAACCAGAGAGCCCGTAAATAAATTTTTGTATTTACACGAAGATTTCCTGTCCGGAGTGGACATCGAACCCACGACCTCCGAGATTTAAAGCGATCCAAATACCGCTACGCTACGGAGGTTGTCGAAGCTTGCAAATTATAATTGCAAGCTTCGATTAAGAAATCTTGAACGTAAATTAAATCTGCCTCCTGATGTAGGTTTTGTATTGAATTATTTTCGACAACTTGAATAGGTAAGTAAGAAGTAAGCTAATTAATCAACATCCCACTAAAATGATTTATCGCTTCCCTGAATGTCTTGGGAACATTATTCAACTGCCCACCACCCTTTGATTATTATTCAAAATACGATTTCTTCATCAAAATTCTTGAGCGATCTGGCCGTATCGATTACAATCAATATTGAGTTCTAATATACATAATCTTTACGAATCAATTTCGAATGGAATAATGTAGGTTGTTAGGCTCTTCAATAAGTAAAGGCGGGATTGTAAATCAGGAGTATTAGCATCCCAGGAAGTAATAAAGATATGGACAAGATAAAGTTATTTCTGCTGAAGTTACAATACTAAATACATAAAATAGACTTCACTTTCAGATACTATCTTTTGGGTAGAATAATTTACATTAATGTTAATTACATTCATTTTGACAAAACAAGAGATTTATAGGGCAAAGAGATTTTCTTTAACAATTAAAATATTTGATTTTGTTGGAAACAAAAATCATGGTACGCATTAAGTACGGAATTGTTATGTATTCAAGATAGTCCTATATAAATTTTATAGTGCTATTCTCGAGGTATGAAGCTATTGTCATGACTAGCTTTTTGGCTTGATACTGTTTCCCTGTTTTTCTAATATTCTACGCTAGGGACCGATACACTATAAAACGCCTTATAAATAGAAATTAATTTTACAACAAATCATTTAATAATCTATTAACAAAAACTTATAACTTGTGAGAAAACTATTTAACTATAATTGTGTTTCGCAATATTTAACCTTTGCTATTCAATCAGTTATTATAACGCTATATAGTTTTTGTTCGGTTAAATTATATCATTATGACTATGTTATTTGGAAGTTTGGTATTTGGTTAATGTTTGTGCATATTTTGAGGGGTCAACCGCCTATTAAATTGACCTTAGAACTATGCATCAATATAATTATACAAGAGTCACAAAAACCCATGTTTTTGTTCGTTTTCAGGTATCTATTCTTTAAATTTATACTTCTATAATAATATAATAAAGAGGAAAGATGTGTATTTTTGTGTGCATGTTTGTAATGAATAAACTCAAAAACTACCGTGCCGATTTCAAAAAACTCTTTCACCATTGGAAAGCTACATTCACCCTGAGTGACATAGGCTATATTTAATCTTGAAGTTCCCACGGGAACGGGAGTTACGCGGGTGAAACCACGCGCGGGAAGCTAGTTACTAGATAAAACTTATTCCGTCTTTTTACGACGATATTTGTGCCGTTTTAAAGATGTTTTTTTCTGATAGCCACGAGGCTTTTGCAACTTTAAAGGGCAAAAGATCACCATAGCTCCAGCCTTATTAAACATCTTGTTTTGTAACTATCAAAGAAAGTTATATTATGGCACTAAACATTTCCCTATACCAATGTCTAGGGAAATCTCAAATTTGTTAGTTCTCAAAGTAAAACAATTTTACATGAATAAAAATACACTCTTTTTCTGGTCATATAACTACTTGTGCATAATAATATAATAGCTCTTATATAGGAAAGGGTGCGACATGAGTCAAAATCATGGTCATACAATTAAATTGAAAAAAAAAACAAAATAGCGTTCGCTAGTTTTGATTTCCGCCATATGAGTCAGATTGAAAGGAAATTTAATTAACGTTTTCCTTTAATACATATGTTTTTTACTTACATATAATTATATTTATATAACTCCAAGCAAAACTATAACATAGGAAAACAAACAAAACCTTTATTATAGGTGATTGTTAATGTCTTTGATTTATTATATCCGCTATTAAATAGGATGTATTAAAAGTTGTTTGCGGTTAAATAACAATTAATTTTGTCGGTTATGTTTCATTAAGTTCATTTAGCCATGAAACTGAATATAAGTACCTACTGATGTATATTGATTGTTTGTAATGTTATTGACAACCTCCGTGGCGTAGTGGTAGGTAGTAGTAGTTAGTGTAAAGCTTGCTTTAAATCGTGGAGATAGTGGATTCGATTTTCGCCCCGAATAAAATATTTTTTTAGTGTTTTTTTTGTTACCAGCTGACCCGACATATATTGTCCTGTCTTAACTAAAACTATATTAAATTGAATTTTTAATATTAGGCGTGATAGCTCTGAACTAACCGTGATGAGCACTAAGAGCAGCATTCATTATGTCAATGTTATGTCAAACGCTATAAAATTGCACAAATAAAAGTACAAATATATTACGTACCAATCTGCATAAAAGTGAATTCTTCATAATAATATAAATATTTTTTGAGTTCCAATTTGTGAAATAAAAAATAATAATGAAGTTTAATATAATTTGGAAGTGAATTATGCGTTATGTGAGTCATCTTAACCTACAATTCCAACAATTTTAACTGACCGACATAAATGCTAAACTCATTTCATATTAGGTTCGTTAAGTATAACACCATTCAAATTGATATAAATTTATAAGTATTTCATAGAATAGTGGACCGGTACATATGTGTCCTCGATCTGAGTTGTCAACCGATCCCTTCTAACAGGTACTAACGTAGGTCGATACTGGCTTAGCCCTACTTACTGATACTTAACTGTTACACTTTATATTATATTAAATATAACGTGCGTAAGTAACGCTCGCGATTTCATCAAGTCCCGTCAAAATCGGTCCAGCCGTTCCAGAGATTAGCCGTAACAAACAGATAGCCAAGATTGTAAAAAATGTTATTTTGGTATATGAACCGTATAAATAATATACATTTCTATGCATGTAGTAAAAAGCGGTTATTTTAATATTATAAACAGGCACCATTTCTTTTTTTCTGACAGACATTTGTCGTTGTCCCCTAGGCTTTTGCCAATTCCGTTCAGTAGTTCTGGCGTGAAAGAGTAACAAACATCTATCCATCCACCCACACTTACAAACAAACTTTCGCGTTAATACTATAAGTAGGATATAATAATAAGTGGTCAAGTTTCTTAGTTTATAGTACCTACCTATTTGAAAATTCCAATCATAACATCAATACAAATACAGATAGTTCACCGATAAGCTATGACACGTAGACCTATTGTTCGCCTCATGATTGTTTGCTGATTGCACAATTGACTTATGCAAAGTGCAAAATGTACCGATAGTACACTGTGAGGTTGTTTCCAAATGTTTGTATTTGTATAAACAGCGGTGACAGGTGGGAATGCGATTATAAAATTTAGTTAATGAGATAAGTAAGTTATAGAAAAATAATTTTGTATTTATTGGTTTACTAGCTGCGGAATGTTGGGCGGAATGTTGGGCTGTGAAAAAGCTGGATGAAAAAAGATTACATGTAGCAGGGATGAGAATGTTGAGATGGATGTGTGGTGTGACGAGAAAGGATAAAGTGAGAAATGAGTATATTAGAGGGAGTTTGAAAGTGGCGCCAGTGACTGAAAAGTTGAAAGGTAATCGTTTATCTTGGTATGGTCATGTGAAGAGGAGGGATGAAACGCATGTTACTAAAAGAGTTTTAGGTATACATGTAGATGGATGGAGAGGGAGAGGAAGGCCAAAGAAAAGAAGGATGGATTGTGTGAAGAGTGATATGAAAGAAAAAGGAGTTAGTGATAGTGTGACGGGTGACATACAAGATTGGAATAAACAAACGTGTTGCGCCGACACCAAGTAATATGGGATAAGGGCAGGAAGAAGAAGAAGAAAGTTTACTAGCTGCGCCCTGCGGTTTTACCCGCGTTACTCGGCTCCAGTGGGTTGGAGCGTGATTTTTTGTAGCCTTTATGTTAATCGAACTGATTAACTATCCCCGTAAAAAGTTTCAGCCAAATCCATTAAGAAGTTTTTACGTGAAAGAGTAACATCCATCCATCCATACTTACAAACTTTCGCGATTTATTTATTAGAAAATATTTTTTTGATTTTATTTATTAGATCGTGGCGTTTCCTACGCCATTTTGTAAGGTCACTGATAACTTATCTTAAAATCCTCACACCATTATAACACTTCATTATCAAGTTGAATGGGCTTTCGTACAATAACCGTTTAAGTCACAAGCTCACGTAAAATTTACTGGAATATCTCATACAAACAATAGTGGAACCGCGTTTATCTATTGAATGGTCGGCCATGTTCAATATTCGTCTAATGTTGATACCATCGTGTACCTTTGTTCGCGAGAATCGTAATTATGTCATGGCAAGAGATTGTTTACTGTTTGATGATAGGCTTCTGTTCTCGAGAAGAAAATACAGTATTGTGCAACCTATAAACCGTTTTCTCGAAGTCGACAATTCTTAGATCTAGCAAAAGTTAACTTTTTATTTTATCAGCCTGATTATGTCTACTGCTAAACATGGGTCTCTTCTTTAACAGACCAAGTCAGGGTCGTTGAGCTATATTGCCGTAATTACCCGGCTTGGCAGGCGGATTTGTGTTGGGCCAGATTGCTCATGCGTACTCGGCCCCCGCCAACGGCGGATCGAAGGAGTGTCCGGGGAGTTTTAGAGGTGTAGGGTTCTCTCCTCGTGTATGAGTTTAGCATACCACGCTATGGAGAGGACCAGTCCCACATATCTCACCGCCAGCGCGCGAAAACTCTGCAGCGGTAGTGGGAATGCGTAAATGCATTTCCACCCGGACAACAAAAAAAAAGTCGCAATATGCAGATGGGAGTACCGTAGTATCTTAAGCTGATAGAAGAAGCTGCTGCCCATAAGGTGGCCCTTGGGTCATTCTTACAACGATGATATGGGTGGGTCGATTCTGACCCGGAAACCAGAAGGCAACTTTAAAAGCATTACATTTTGGTGTGTAGAAATGGAAGATAGGTATAGCAAATTTAGTCTTGCAGCACTCTGGTGAAAGCTTTAGGCTGACCACACATTGGGCGTGAACGACGACCCCGTCACAAGTTAACTTCGCCGTCGTCCAATATGTCAGTCTTACCTACAGTTGGCTCATAAAATGTGTAATGAATTTGTAATAGGATGTGCATTAATGTTATAGTTACATTTATGAGACGGTGTCATTTCAAGATAAAGATATATCTTACAAGAAGGTACTAGTAACTAACATTATAAGTTACAAAACTATATCGTAAAAGTTTTTATGTAGATAGAAACCGTTGGCGTAATATTATGAACACTAACTAACATAACATATGATGTCTAGTTTCATGTCTTATTGTTGTTACTATTGCTGTGATAAGTTGAAAAATACAACACAAAATGATAATTACTCGGTCGTACACTTTGCAACTAGTCTTGAAATAAGTTTTAGTTAAGGATAGAAAAATTGAAACTTTTGGCCCTTTAAACATATTGAAAAAATCGTTATGGCCCTAAGGCGTCAAAGTTTGGAGACCCCTGCTCAAGTCCAATGTGTTGAAGCGTGATGTCTAATACATTGGACTTGAGCAGGGGTCTCCAAACTTTGACGCCTTAGTAAAAGTTTGGAGACCCCTGCTCAAGTCCAATGTGTTGAAGCGTGATGTCTAAGCTTAGTAACAATATTGTTTTGTGTGTAAGTGTAACAAACATTCATACTTCCTCACAAATCTTCTTCTTATTCTTCTATAAAGTTAATATATACTTATATATTATAGAATTTATTACAAGCTTATTAAATTAGTCTTTTTGTCAGGCTACTATGGGCCTGTACTGACATCGACAGTAGCTACACAAAATTCACGACGACAAGCAACGCCATCTAGCACATAGCATCGAATTAACCTGTATCGCGATATACAAATTCGCAAGCCATTTCGGACATATACAAATTTTGAACTTTGTTATTAATATACTGGTATTTGTTTTTATTGTTGGTGGTATTAATTGGTGCTGTTTCTGAAACTAGACGCCACAGCCTAAAAGCTTAATGGCTTAATTTACTTATGAGATAATACGGCAATGCTTTTCTTAAACCTTTTCGTTTATAGGTAATATAATTTTATACAATATAGTACTGAATCTTAGCTTATTAAACTGGCCACCTGCATTTCGGCTACCAACCGGTTCTGCAACATTATGCGGAAAGATATCGCATAGTGCTATAATTAAATTAAAATAGGTATTATATTAAACTCCCACGCTAATGTTGTTAGAGGCCGAATAGCGAAGTTTTGTTGTAAAGTGATATTCTGGGAGCGGTGGTCATTTGTTAGTGTTGCAAGGTTAGATAGGTTATTTTTGATAAGGTACTTATTGTAAACGGTGCACAAGTAATGCAATCACCACAACTACCAAAAAATTCAAGTATGTTTCTGTTACCCAAAGCAACCCTCCAAATCATACTCCAACTCAAACGGAATGATGGAAATAAACTTACAAAGAAGTTTGATTGAAGTAAAATTGGATTAATTTAAATAAACATAAATAATTTAACGTTCGTACGTTCCGGTACATTGTAATACATTCTGGATGTCATTGATAAGTTTGTGGTGTTGTAATAAAAGGATGCAGGCAACTAAATCCACCATCCCCCCCCCCCCTTTTTTGGCAAAGTCCTGCTTTGTCGAAAAAGTAGGGAGTTTTCTGATTGACATACGTAACTAACCACGAGCTTTTTGATACTTCAATGAACATGATATACAAATATAGATAATAATCACTACATACATAAAACAAAGACGCTTCCCTGTCTGTCCGTCCCTATGTATGCATAGATCTATAAAACTACACAACGGATTTTGATGCGGTATTTTTTAATAGATAGTAGTGATTCAAGAGGAAGGTTTATATGTATAATACATAAGCATTGCACCCTTGCAAAGCCGGGGCGGGTCGCTAGTACAAAATAACTACAAACTAAGCAACCTCGGCTCAGGGCGGTCGTTGGCGATGACGTTGAAGTATTATAATCAAAGAATAAGTAAAAATAAAAAACGTGCTTTGGTTATCAACAACAAACGCTTGATAGACAGGTTGTTATTGCACTAAGCTAAACCTAGTTGGAATGTTACAATGACGCACTAACAATGTGCAGGTGCAGATCTTAACAAATAGAAATTAGAAAGTATCTGAAGGAGCTCAACAATATTCAATTATATTTAACTAAAGTGTTACTTTCGTTTCGAAGAAAGTTATAGTGCTTAAGTTATTGTTTTTTACTAGTTGTGCACTGCGGTTTCTCTTGAGTTCATTTTTGGCTTTGTTCTAGTTCTCATTAAATGGAAATTCATATTATTATATTAGTAGAATAGGGAGTGGCGTAAGTTTAGTCGGAAAATGAGCTGAACTCCGTAGGCAATATATATCCATAGAGGTAAATTTACCGAATGTATAAAAATAAATACATAAGTCGTTTACGCAAAAAAACAAACATACTTTTCAGCTTTATTATATTAGTATATATTTCAACTACAAGTCAAAATCAACAGGAATGACCTGTTGAGTTTGACTTGTAGTTAAAATTGATACTAATTCATCATCAGCTCGTATAATGTCAACTGCTGAATATGGGCCTCCTCCCGAGGGATGGTTTTTGCCATAGTCATTGCGCTTGGCAGGCGGGGCATAATGAAACGCTGCTGTCCGTTCCCTGGTATACAATTGTTATAGATAATGTTAAAATAATCGGGACCAACGGCTGTCCGAGGCAGAGGCAGAGGCTAGTCCCTCAGCCAACCAGCTCCGGAAAGAAATCTTAGAATCTACACAATGATTTCTTATCCGGCGTGGGGATTGATCTTTCGAACTCCGAGATTTAAAGCGAGCCAAATACCGCTACGCTACGGATATTGTCTTTGTCTTTCAGGTCAGTCAGTTATTCATAAACAACCAACTTTCTAAATTATGATGAATATAGATGAGTATAGTAAACTATTAGTTCTGAACTTAATGGCAGGACCACGACTCGGAACTGTAATTATTATTGCAGTAAACTATTGCCAGTAATGAATTAGCACGACTAAATTGTTTAGGCAACGATTGAAATGCCAATGTTTGAATTGTTAAGCGTTGGTTGTTATCTTGATTGGAAAAAATGTTATAAGTCTTTGAAATGATTATGACACGAGTAAACACGTGTTTGTCGTACAATTATTTACCTAGATCGGTTGGAGACACTTTTACCTTATTTGTATTAATGTTTTTTACATTAAGATTAAGAATATAAACTTTAACGGATGGACTATGCAGTCTGTAGATTTGTATGATTTGCTATTGGCTACCTACTGCTGTTTGTTACTTAGTCGGATATTTTATAGAGTAAGAATTATCTGTTAGTTATGGTTTTTTTAAATTAATTTATCTTCTTACATTGTAATTCTGACAAGTACAAGTGTATGTAAATACCTAAGTGTTGAATAAAAAAAAAACATTATTTCATTATTAACCTTAAAACGAATGTTTAATATTCCTTTAATTATAAAGAAATTATGTCATAATAAATATATTTTAATAAATATGTCATTATTTTTCTTTTTTTTAACAGATCACTAGCAGATTTTTTTGCACTACTTGGTATTCTTATTAACCCCTCGTCTTAAACTGAAACGCTTGTGTTACGAGTGGGTTCACGTCAGTACTGCAATGGGTGGTGATCGAACCGGCGACCATAAGATCGTATGTACAACGCCCTAGCCATTGGGCTACAGCCGATTGAATTTATTTCAGATAAACTCTCCATTTAGTTATAGTATTTCTTTTTTTTCATTCCTTTTTTTCATATTTGAATTAATATATCCAATATATTATAGGTATATACTTATTATCATAAGTGTGATGATGTTTCACTTTTTCTTTAACAAAAACAAAGAATCTTTAAGTCGACACTATTCCTACTTTTTATAATCTATTAACCTGATGTAGGTATAAATTAAACCCATCGTTAAGTTCAATTGATTATGTTGTAACGATAAAACAAGCTAATAAATCAAGTACTATATAGTTACAATGACTCATTAAACTCGCTCCATTGAAGCTACCGAGTTAATTACATTACACAATTACACACAACATTCAACTCTTTCAGTTTATTACCATTATCTTCATTACATGATACATTACATTTGACATTGTACCGGCCTCGGTAACATTTTATTTGTGTAGGTACCTCAAAGTTCAGAGGAATATTTATATCATTGACCTCTATTGTTTTATACGAAAACTGTTTTTTTGGTGTGGGTATTTTTTTAAGATTCAGAAAAAACAAACATTAACTCAACAACAACACAACAAAAGAAATGGATTTAATATAAAAAGGAGTCACATTAAGGCTTAACAAGGCTGGAGCTCTGCTCGCCTTTATGTCCGGTGAAGTAGCAAAAGCCTCGTGGCTAACTACGTATGTAAATCCGAAAAAAAGGAGCAAAAAGGTTTTCGAGTGGAGACCGCGAACTGGCAAGCGCAGCGTAGGACGATCGCCTGCACGATGGACCGACGACCCATAAAGGTCGCGGGGAGTTGGTGGATGCAGGCCGCTAGCGATTGTTCCCGCTGGAAATCGATGGGGGATTCCTATGTTCAGCAGTGGACTACAACTGGCTGATGATGATGATGATTTTCAACCTTATTAGCTATTGTTAGTTATGCGGTATTGCAGTATCACAGACGGTATGTCATTTTCACGAAGAAATTGCTATAATAATACCGCATATATCATATTATGGTCATGTCCAGTTTATTATAGTGCGTAAAATAATGACTATTATAGTAATGTAGACTATGAAATACGACGTTGCAATCCACTGCAGCAGAGAGCGGGAGAAACTGCGGATTGCAACATGTAAAGAAGTAAAATAAATGTTTTTAAAAAGTAAATAATAAATAAGTAATCGTTAAAAAGATCCAAAGGGTCTTTGGCTGGTGATTGTATTTTTGCTTGTTGCGGGCGGGAGGGCGGTGCAAAAATAGTATTACAGCATAGGTATAGACACATTTTTTAGCGGAATTGACACTAGATATTTTATCTTTTTAATTAAGATAAAATGGATTTCCGCAAAGTAACGCCTGATTCTATAAATTATGTTATGTTTAAGAAATAATAGGGAAAATTTAATTTCTGAGAATAATTAATTAGTACTTGAATCGGCACAGGTACTTAGATAAGGACTCGTTAATCATTGATCACTTAAAATGTTGTATATGGTGTACATGTTCGGAAAATCTCAGAAAGTCAAAGTCGTATAAATAAGAAATATTTTGTTTCGTGAAAAACATGTCTCTGTTTGATTCCTTCTCTATACCAATAATGTATTATTTATATGAACAGTGTGAAGTATTCATTGTATAACATGTGTCAGAGTTTCATAACAAGCGGTCGTCACCTTATGTTATAAGGTGTAAATATTTAGCACTATTTATTATAGTATTTAATACAACCTTCTAGGTTAAAGGTTGTTTAGACCGTTTTTGGATACCCGATGGACTCCTTGACCGGCTGTAGTACAAATAGTTCTAGTATACTATACTACTATTGTTTATGGCTATACGGAATTTCGAAATTACGGAATATCGAAGTTCTAACACCAATATACGGTATTTAAAGATTACCAAACGCGGTTTTACCCGCGTAGATCCCGTTCTCATGGAAACTTCATAATGTAATAAAGCAAATATAATTATCCAGGAGTAACATATCCTGGATAACGTAGCTCAAAAAATTTAAAAAATCGGTCCCCTAGTACCGGAGACATTTAAATGCAAACAAACCAACAATAATATTTTTTTTTACTATATTAATTTAGAATAAACCGAATTAGTAACGCGAGTTCAAAGGTATGTTATGTAAAATTACTTTATTCCGAATGTAAACAATATCGATGTACGGAACTTCGAAAGTTCGCTCGTACGAATTACTGAAGATCGAAAGTTCATAACCGCGGAGTACTTACTATATTGTCTCATAAAAGTGCAATGACTCAAAATTTAAATAACAAGATTGAAATCGTAAGATTGCCTCACGTAAGTAAACTTTGACATTTCTAACTGACCTAGGTATATTTAAAAATCTAGATTTTGATTTGTTAAATCTGAGTCACTAGACATCGTTTGAAAGTTGTTACTTAACAGCTTACCATTTAAATATATTGTATAAATTAAAACATATTTATTAACCTAGACTTGTCATTTTATATACGGACATACTTGATAAATAATGTCGCGACACTCTTTATTTAATTTATGTTTGTTTGTTTTTGCATAAATAATAAAAGCATTTATGTAACGTATGTATTTAGATCCTGATTTAGTTAAGTAACAGCTAATGATCATTCAGTAAATTTATCTCTATAGCTTAGTAGTTAATAAAAAACTCGTCTCGGTGTGCGAGAGAACAGTCTTTAACATGAGAGCACGCTAACCTATAAGGTCTCAAAAGGCTGTATATTACATTTTGTGTCACTTTTTCCAAAAAGCACTGTAGGTATTCTCGTGAGCCCAAGAGCCCGGAATAGTCTACGCCAACTTTGCTAGCTTTCTTTTTTGGACGGAGGTTTTTGTAGTTAGCCACGAGGCCTTTGCTACTACAACGGGCATAAAGACGAGTATGTATAGTGGTTGGTGGTCTAGTGGTTTATAAACTTTTAACTTTTTTTTTCGGACGTACATATGTAATTAGCCACGAGGCTTTTGTAACCTCACCGGGCATAAAGGCGAGCAGAGCTCCAGCCTAGATAAATGGTTTAAACACTACAAACTTAGCAACCTGCGCAAGAGGGCGTCCCCTGTGGGACTTGGACCTCGGCTCAGGGCGGTCGCTGGCGATGAGATTGAGGGATTTTAACTTTTTGTATTTTAGGGAAGTTTTGTGCAACTGTCGCTCTTCTTTACAGTTCGCGGGCCTCTCGGACTTCGGGTCTACTAGGGCATCGGAAGGTTAACTTTGAACTAAGCAACCTGCGCAAGAGGGCGTTCAGTGGGATTTGGACCTCGGCTTTGCTAGCACGATCGATTTTTGTACCGGGAAAACCTTAATCAATTATTGTTTTAAAACAATCCTCGGATGAGTCCAGCAGTGCACGTAGTTATACAGTTATATATAGTAGTTATAGAGGAATAGTCCTCGTGATGATGTTGATGACAATTAATAATTGATAGTTCGTATCTATAAATGTTTGGTATTGCATTGTTGATGTCGTAAATTTATTTCTACTCTGACATCGTCACTTAAAAATGTAACTGAAATCGAATACGCGCACTACAAGGCTAACAGTCCCGATTATATTATTTAGCAACGCATCCATTGCGCAATGTGCAGTAACCCGTCATACAATTATGTGTGCTTAGCATGCAATGTGACGCGAGCGGTGTAATAGTTAGCACGGTCGCCGTGACGCTAGTGCTAATTCTGTCACTGTTACAATAATGCCTTCACGTATTGTGATGATAGTTGCTGGTTATCAAATGATGCTTGTACCTTTGACCTTGGACCGCGGTGGTATTGTTTTTAACCAACCTTATAAAAGAAGGTTGTTATTTATGAATCGACTGATAAGTGTCTCTATATGGGAGAGTCGGGTACCTACATTAAACAGCCTGATAATTTGTACCATCTCTAAATGGTACTATATATTTAACTGTCTAAATACACACGTGGAAATAATTAAATATTTTCGAGCTATTCTGTGCAAAATAAAGTAGTCCCTCAAACAATTTAGGGACTACTCTTCGTCCAGATCCATAAAGAAACTTTACATTTTATACAAAGATTTCTTGTCCGGCTCGAACTCGGGGATCGAACCCATGACCTCCAAAATTTTTAAGCGACCCTTGTTCTACTAAGCCACGGAAAAGGAGGCAAATACATCCTCACAAACTATAACAATCAAGTAAAAGTACGATATCATTATGTATTAGTATAATTAAGTCATGTCACTTCTCCACTATCAAACTATGTACATTAATTGTCTTTGAAAAGTTTAAGCATCAAAGCTATTCTGAACATCAGTTTTGATGCTCAAAAATTTGGTGCTGAATGAGGAATATTCCACCTGGAAGAGATCACATTTTGAGACCCATTCACCAATTTTAGCTACCTATATTTTTAAAGATTATATAGATTTTTGCAGTCTACTAGTATTCTTGTTAACCCGTCGTGCTAAGCTAAAATGCTTGTGTTACGAGTGGGTTCACGTCGGTAGTGCAATGGGTGGGGTTCGAACCGACGACCTCAAGATCACAAGTCCGACGCCCTAGCTATTGGGCTACGGCCGCTGCAATTAATTAACTAATATTTTAAATTGGAAAAGTTCGTATTTTTTATATTTTTGTATGTTTGTTTTGAATAAACTAAAAAACTACTGAAAGGATTTCGATAATTCCTTCACCATTAGAATGCTACATTATCCTTGAGTAACATAGGCTATAAAAATTCGCCCGTGCGAAGCCGAGACGGGCCGCTATAATAAAGAGTGTATGTATCTATCTATCCATTAAGAGTTCTCGTCTCATTACTGCTTTGTTGAACATACAAACACGGTGCCCTACTTTACTCTTTAAGTATTACTTTAGCCCGCCTCAGTTACAGCAGTTGTCGGTCAGCGTTTCTTTAGAATAGATAAGTTGGTCATGTGTGTCGAAGCATTACTAGGTAAATGTATTATTATACATCTTGTGCAGTGGGATTAGTAGCTCTAAGAGTTGTGCTGTGTTACTTTTGACGGTCTAGATAGTCTCGCTTTGTGATTTTTTTGTTGGAGTAAAGGATTTGCTATACCTTTTTAATGTTGTGAAATTGTGAACATTGTAAGTTCTCAGGAAAGCAAAGCGCTGTCCAAATAATTAATGGTTCAACAAACTTACCTAGTAAAGTTTGACCACAATTGCATCAGATGTTTCATCTGAAAAGATTATGACTATTTAGAAGTTTTTTTAGAGTTCCGTACAAAAATAAAAACAACGGAACCCTTATACAAGTAACCTAAGACAGGCAGGCCCCACCGGGGCACCGTGGTTCATTCGTAATCGCAATTTACATTCTGATCTCCAACTGCCTTCCATCAAGCAGTGGATGAAAGAGGCGTCGGAATCCGCGGCGCAACACACAAACCCGTTGGTTGTTGAAGCATCTGACTATAGGCCTTTGCTCACAAAGCGTACACACCGTCGGCCTCGGGGCGTACTAGATGACCCGGACGACGAGATAACAATCTACATAGATAGTTGGTAGATTATTATCTCGTCGTCCGGGTCGGGGCAGTAAAAAGACAGCAAGAAACTAGCACCACTACACAGAGACCACTCTATCCGACCCGCCGGAAAAGAGTGCGCCCGCGAACGCGACGCGTTCCCCTTCGTCCTCCTGACCCTTAGTTTGCAACGAACCATCCGATGCTCTCGTAGACCCGAAGTCCGAGAGGCCCGCGAACTGTAAAGTAGAGCAACAGTTGCACATAAACTCACCTAAAATACTAAAAGTCATAATTCCTCAATATCATCGCCAGCGACCGCCCTGAGCCGAGGTCCAAGCCCCACAGGGGACGCCCTCTTGCGCAGGTTGCTTAGTTTGTAGTTTTTAAACCATTTATTAAGGCTGGAGCTCTGTTCATCTTTATGCCCAGTGAAGTACAAATGCCTCGGGGCTAAATACATATGTCCGTCCGAAAACTGCTTTAATTAGGTACTCGTAGTAAATGTTTGATTAAGCATTATGTACTTTGTTTTGTTTCTTGCAACCTAATCGACCAATTGAAATCGTATTGTGTGAACAAGTACGAATTAACATAGCCTTTTTGTTTTACGATCAAATCGTGACTGGCCAATTATAATCTCTGAGCCTAATCTAATTTCAACAATCATCGGATCATTTGTCAACGACGTGATGACCTTAAATCGAAAATCACCATTACACACGGTTACTAAATCACGAATCGTGATTACGCGTTGAGGTAACTCTTAATAAGCCGATAATGTTTCATAGAAAGTATACAACAAGAAAATAAACAATTTAATTTTTTTTTTATTAGGTACAACTTTTGGTACTTTTAAATCGCTTTCTATCCATTTTTAAATGAAGACGTGAAAAATAATCAATTCCATTACCATTTCAAATGCAATAAGGTGTGTAAACCATGTAAAGCCCGGGTTCCGCTTCCCTCTGTCTGTCTGTCCCTATGTATTCTTAGGTCTTTAAAACTACGCAAGAGTTTTTGATGCATTTATTTTAAATAAATTGTTTCGAGAGGAAAACCTCCGTACCGTAGCGGTATTTGGCTCGCCTTGAATCTCGGAGGTCGTGGGTTCGATCCCCACACCGAACAGGAAATCTTTGTGTAAATTCTAAAATTTCTTTCCGGGTCTGGGTGGTTGAGGGACTACCCTCCGTGCCTCGGGAAGCACGCTAAGCCGTTAGTCCCGATTGTTATAACATCATCTATAATAATCGTATATCAAGGAACGGGCAGCAGCGTTTCCTTGTGTGGTACAACATAATCCTGCGGTTAACAACCCGCTTGCCAAGCGTGGTGTCTATGGTAAATACCCTCCCTCGGGAGGAGGCCCATGTTCAGCAGTGGACGTTATACGGGCTGATGATGATGATGATGATGATTCGAGCGGAAGGTTTATATGTATAATACATCAGCATTGCAACCGTGCGAAGCCGTGGCGGATCAGTATATTATGTATATGCCCCAAGTCTCATACAATTGATCCCCTCTGTCAATCCTCAGACCTCGTTATCTACCGTTGGAGCTCTGCACTAAACCAATAAGGAAATAAGTTATTAAGATAATGTTCTCTGAAGCATCATTATCGCTATCCGATCATACTGGCTGATCATCAGTTGTCATTTCGTTATCATATAATGATATGTTACACTATCGACGTTTTTTGTAGTTATTTGTTCATTATATTGTACAACTAGTTTCCCGCAGTTTCATCCGTAGCTCCTATCCCCGTAGGAAAAGCCAAATAGCCTATAGCCTTCCTCAATTAATGGGCTATCGAACACTGAAATAATTGTTGAAATCGGACCAGTAGGTTCTGAGATTGGAGGGTTCAAGCAAACCAACTCTTCAGCTTTATATATTACTAGCAATCCGCCTCGGCTTCGCACGGTTGTAATGCACTATACATATACACCTTCCTCTTATCTATTAAAAAAACCATATCAAAATCGGGTGCGTAGTTTTAAAGATCTAAGCATACATAGGGACAGACAGACATCGGGAAGCGACGTATGTTTTATATATTAAGTATAGATAATACGGATGTCATTGGGGTTCTTTATTTATTCTGATTATTGAATATAATTGTAAGATCGGAATTTAACAATATTTTTTATAATCCGAAAATTGTCTACCATTCAGAATGTTTATGTTCTACTTATGATAAGCTTATTTGTGAGGTTATTTATTATTGAGAGTAAATAAATAAGGTGTTTCTTAATAATATGCCACCCTTTTAATAGTAGATAGTATCGTGTGAAGTGATAACGTAAGTGAAGTAATTTCCTTGAAATATTTTAACGTAATTATATTTCATCAAAAATTGTGTGTAGCAAATAAAAAAATACATTTTACCTCAATCTGTATACACTAAGAGTTACGGGTAGTAGCTTAGTAGTACTTAGTACTTCATTCAAAAGCAACATGTATTTCTAACAGTCTTATTTTTAGTAGGTACAAAATGAAAATGCATAATATAAAAAAAAAACATTTATAGGGGTGGCATATACTCTAGAAGCACCTTATAAGCCGAGTTAAGGTCAATGCGTGGGTTGAAATGTCTACAACACAGTTTACTTTGCAGTAACAGTGATCATAGTGATTTCATATGCTACTTGGCATTATAACATAATCACATCAAAATGGCAGCAATCTCTAAAAAATGAAACCAAAAACATATTCAACTTAAAGTGACCACAAAACAAATCCTCTTATTTCATAAACCCAGAAAATCTCAACTTTCATTAGCATTTTTTAAATATAAATCATCATTCTAAATTCGATTTTAACGTCGTTACTTTAGAATCCATTTTCAAACGTTCGAGACTTAACTATCTGTGTGGAAAATGCATGCGTGTACGCAATAAGCGGTTACAAATTGTCGTCCATATTGCGCCACGTCGTACTTTATGAATTTATAAATATAACAGGCAAATGTACACCTTATCGCGCGTAAATTTAGGTTCAAAGTCTATTTGAGCTTGTGTCCAGGGAAATAACTAGAGTTCCACGGCTGTAGGAACGAATGAACGGTTTTCAATAGTGTAATGTTTAGGTAGAACAATGCATTTTTTTATACAATGAGAATATTGCTCAAATCTTGGAATTTATTTGCCTTGCAATGAAATTATTATCGTCAAATGGTACTATTTGATACTTAAGATAATGTACCTAAGCTATGTAAATGCACATTAAAATGGTATCTATCATCATTCTTTCTTTTGTATAATAAAAGGTTTAAGTTAGGTATATTTTTTGTTAACTTTTCAACAAAAAATCTCAAATTGAAGATGAAATTTGTTTATTTATTTATTTGGCTCTACAATTTAAATTAGAATAGATAATAATAATAATTGAATATAATTTTTGAATGCATTATTGACAATTTTTATCTATCTATATAATTACTAGCGGCCCGCCCCGGCTTCGCACGGTTGGACTTTTATACCCTACCCCTGCCCTACCCTACCCCTGCCCTACCCTACCCCTACCCTACCCCTACCCTACTCCTACCCTACCCCTACCCTACCCCTACCCTACCCTACCCCTACCTTTCCTCTACCCCTACCCTACCCTACCCCTACCCTACCCCTACCCTACCCCTACCCTACCCCTACCATACCCCTACCCTACCCCTACCCTACCCCTACCCTACCCTACCCCTACCCTACCCTACCCTACCCTACCCTACCCTACCCTACCCTACCCTACCCTACCCTACCCTACCCTACCCTACCCTACCCTACCCCTACCCAAAAGTATCCTATGTCCTTCTCCCAGTTCTTAGCTACCTCCCTACCAATTTTCAGCCAAATCGGTTCAGCCGTTCTTGAGTTATAAATAGTGTAACTAACACGACTTTCTTTTGTTTTTAAAATGTATTCTGCTATTCGGGACGGAAACAAATCCAACAAATCAAAAACCATGGCAATCGGTCCAGCCGTTCTCGAGTTATAAGTGTTGTAACAAACACGACTTTCTTTTATATATATAGATTTTGATTTGACGTTTGGCATGCGTGGCGTCAAAACTGGGGCTGGCTAGAATAACAGCGCTGCGCAATGATCTTTTAGATTTTTGATGTAGCTTAATGCTGAAGCCAGTTCCCATTTATGGTGCATATAACTGTAATAGTATTCATCAATTTTTATGTTTTAACTCCTTGTATGTGTCGTTAATAAATGTATTTTCTTTCTTTTGATTGAGGGATAATAGCTTTAAGTTTTTTAGGGGAGGTTCAATTGTCACTCTACGTTATCGTTCGCGGGTCTTTCGGAATTTGGGGTCTAAGAAGGCATGGGAAATGTTATAGGGAAGGTTAATGACCCATCTGCATTTACAGATGACGAGGGAAAACTTGAAGCCTTTGTACCGAAGGCCTTTTCCCACTGTAATGGCCTTCGGCCTTATCAGGGAACAAAGGCTTCAAGCTTTTTAAATTGTATACTATTATTTCATGCAATGTCCATTTCCTATGTTCTGTTTTGCCAGAAAATTACGCAGTGTTACTTGATACATGTTTTTCAAATAATTGAAATTCTGAGTTTAAAAGCATTTATGTTAAAAAAGTATATCTCGCAGCAGGGCCGGATTAAGAAGTCCGGAGACTCCGGGGCAAAAAAGGGAAAGAGGCCCCATGGCCACAAATTACTTCCCCTCTAAATGTGTAGAAAATTCGAAGTATGTACCTACTTTTCAGGACGATTTGAATTCTGATATTTTACTGATCGTCTAATTGAAGTGAACAAGTGTAGATGAATAACCGTTGTTACAATATTTAAGACATGTTACATTAATCATGATTCTACCAAGTACTGTATTTAAAGGACAACACCGAAAAAATCAATAAACGAAAAAATTTTAGATTTTAAATCTCTAATGTGGGGGCCCCTTTATTTTGGAGGCCCCGGGGCAGTTGCCCTGGATGCCCTCCCTTAAATCCAGCCTTGTCAAGCAGAGCCTTAGCAACTATATTACATTGGAGAGTAAATTATTACATGGAGAGAGAAGCTGTATTTGTATACCTACACACTTGTAGATTATAATATGTGAAGTGCAGATGGCTAGTCTCCTTAAAGATTGACCGAAATCGGTCGGGAGGAATATGTACTACATACAACTTACGCCGTCACATTACATAAGCCGTTGCACGAACGCATTAATTCGCATGCGCGTTGCGACATCTACATTGTCGTACATCATAAGCATGCAACCGATATTAATATGAGACAGAAATTGAAGTCTCACTCTTTGTAATTTGTCAATTTGATACGCTAACGTTTGTGGTTCGTTTTTTTAACGTTTTGCATTAAACATTACGTTACAGAGTTTTGGTTTTGCACATTTGTGGTTTTTTAGATTTATCTGATTTTTTCGTCACGGATTACGATTTTTTAAATAGAAGATGGAGTATAAAGCAACATATTGTCTATAGGTTTTCCTTTTTCCTTAAATTATTTTCTTCTTTTAGGAAACCTGTATTAAAAAAGCCAATGGAAATACACTGTACAAATGTTATAGTAGACACAGACTTGCCATTCAACGTGGCAATGCTGCCAGCCTTCTGGGCACTCTTCCGGTGGACATCGATGCGGAGCGATTTTTTGATGCCCTCTAATATCCCCCCCTTATCTTATCTTATTTTAGTTTTATTCTTAGTTTTAATTATTTTTACTTGTTTTAAATATGCATTGTATTACTAAATTACACAATTAAAACATTTGAAATTAAAATATTTATATTATAATATAACAGTAGTAGACTTAAATTGAATAATAACTTAATTTCGTTTCTAGAATTAGATATATATTTGAATGTTAAAAAGGAGCTGTTGTATCTACTGTGAAAAAAACCACGCAATAATCCGTTGAGTAGTTGTAAAAATCTAAGCATACAGACAGACAGCGGCAATGACTTTGTTTTATACTATGTAGTGATACCATTCCAATTACTTCTCTTATTATTTTTACGCTGATTAGATTAGCTTTTTAAAACTATACAATGAACTATTCTCACAAATAACAAACATTAATCTTTCAATCTTATCATCATTTCATCAAGTTACAAACGATGCTTCGCAATTAAATTATTGTATTTTTTCTTTACAGGTAAACTACATTGGAAAATGAATCATATGCTCAGAAATATAAGACTGAAGATTGTAAATCAAGTGGGTATTACATAAAAGTACTGTTTTGGTGAAAGCGGTAAGTTGACGAGACATCATATTTCCATAATGTATACAAATTAGCGTGAGCTACAAAAGATCTGTATACTATTAGGTAACGCGTAATTACTTCAAATTGTGGAATGGACATTGTTTTGCTGGCTGTACCTACTTGTTTGTTACATGATTTGTGGGGGACATCTACGCATATAGCCATTCTATGGAAGCAGCTAATGTCTTAAGACTGCACTGCTAGAAGGAATGATTCGTATTATATATTCGTATACGAATAAACTCAAAGACTACTGGGCTTTCAATAATTCTTACACCATTAGAATGCTACATTATTACTGAGTAACATAGGTTACATACTTATTGTGAAATTCGGAAACGAGAGCTACGCGGGTGAACCCACACGCGGGAAGTACGTAATAACTATAAAGATTTCTGTTTTCAAACATTTTGGGTTTGAACTATAAATTGTGTAAATCCATCTAAATTCTTCTTCAATTGACTGTTTCCTATCGCGAGTCAGCTGGATGTAATTTCTATTGAAACAAGGTGTTTTTTTGTGCTATTGTATTCTTCATTTGTTTTGTATCCATATTAACTGTGTGTACATACAACTGTAGGTATTATAATACTGTTTGTTTGCTTGAACGCGCTAATCTCAGTTTCGATTAAAAAAATCTTTCACTATTAGAAAGTTACATTATCCAGATATAGGCTACATTAAATTATGAAATTCTTATGATAATAGGAGTTACGCGGGTAAAACCTCGCGCACGAAGCTTTTTATTAAACAAAATAATAAAAGGTTGATAAATCTGGGAGCGATAATAATGATTCTACAAAAAAAAAACTTTCATATATTTAATACGAAACCACAGTCTAATTGAAAAATAATTATTCTGAAGTGATGTAATCTCAACAAACTTTTCATATAAAAACAAATTTTATTATGTTTTTGTATAAAAAGTTCGTAACAGGTCATTGATCTTTTTTCAACATATTTTGTCTTTAGCATTTTTATCATCTCGTGTAGGTGTCAAAAATAACAGTTTGTTGCATCACGTTATAACGTGATATTATGAGATGTTGATTTGTTTATTGAACATTTTGTCAATACCTAAGGCTATTATCATTATAAGGCATAAACATTATAATCATCAGCCCGTATAATGCTAGTGAACTCTTTTTTTCAAATCAAATCAAATCAAATTATTTATTTGCCAGAATATGGTACATAAGGTTTAACAATAATAATGATTTCCACATATTCTGCCATTTTTCCGGTCAGACATAATAATATGTAGTTAGCCACGAGGCTTTTGCTACAGCTTATATATAAACTTTATACTATAGTAGTCCGTTAACCAAACTCGGAAACATATTTTGTTTGTACAAGAATTAAACTCATGACATTATACCGCAATACTAAGGAGGTTATCTTCTATACATAGTATAAATTTAAAGTCGCTTCTGGCGTATGTATCTTCACTTTAAATTTCCGTTGACTAGTATAAGAAGGCAGACTGACCTATGTCACGCTTTATATAAAACGAAAGTGCTTAAAATTGTAATTTAAACACTTATGTAAACTAAATCCGTTACCGTCTATTTGAAACATGCATCACAATGATTTGTATGGCTACATTAGAAATGCATGAGAGTAAATCAATACAACTCCACATTATATTTGTGAGTATGTATGTGTGTAATTGTCCCCGAAACATCCGGTTTATTTGAATGCCATTATTTATTTGGACCATGAAATTTTGCATATTCATTTGTAACGACAACGTATAATTTGAACTGTAGTGAATGTAAAGTTTTTATTGATATCGTTTAGTAACGGGTTTTTTTTAAAGATTACTGGCAGAGTTTTTCACACTACTAGTATTCTTGCTCACTTCTCTAGAACGTGAACCCACTCGTAACAAAGCATTATCACTTATAATGCTTGGGTTACGAGTGGGCTCATGTCGCCAGTGCAATGGGTGGGTATCGAACCGGCGACCACATGATCGCAATTCCGACGCCCTAGCCATTATTGGCTACGGCCGCTACAAATTGTATTTCAAATTTATAGTCTAGTCAACAAGTTCAAATTGGTGAAAAATAGTGATAAAGCTCCTAAAAATATGAGTGATACCTCATTGGATTCGGAATGACGTCTAGAAAAATGTTTTCAAAGGAATAATTAGCACGCAAAAAATTACAAAAGTTATTAACAAATTAAGTTGCCAAAAAAAAAAGGATTTCATTGTTTGTCAATAACTCCGAAACTATTCATATTTAAGAATTAAAAAAAAACATCTTAAAGAGGAAGAAATTTCCAATAAAAAATTCCTGACTTTCGGAGTTCTATCTCCATTATTTATAATTTAATTTAACGCTGAAAATAGGACTACGCGCGGCAGATACGGCATGCGCGCGCCACTTCAAAAGTGAGTACCCCACAGAAAATATATTTTTTATAGTATTAAATATCAATAAAAAACAATGAATTAATTATGGTGTATTTTGAACGCTTGAATGAAAAAAATCCCGTTGGAAAAAAGTATTAAAATTCATTTTTCAACAAGTAAGGATATTGTTTATTAGCATAATTTTTTCGGGACTTCGTCTTCATTGCTGGTAATAAAAAATGTTTATATAATTGCTCTAAAAATCTTTCGCTTCTTGGAGGCCTTATTATATATATACTCAGTAGGATCAAGTTATTAAAGATTTCAAAAATTGTTTATTTTGTTAATTATAATTCTTTTAAGTGAACAACAAAACAGAGATTTGTAAAAATTAAAAGTTTAAAAAAAATGTTTATTAACAAAATAAACAGTTTTCAAAAACTTTAATAACTTGATCCTACTGAGTATATATTTAATAAGGCCTCCAAGAAGCGAAAGATTTATCACTATTTTTCACCAATTTGAACTTGTTGACTAGACTATTATTCGTATTGCGAAAACATCAATTTCATCAATGATATACTTACAAAAATATGTTCAAATATACATTTTAATAGATAATTATTCAAGCTTACATTGTTTTTTTATATGAGCAAGGAAAGCGGTTCTACACTGGTCTCGCCCCATTGGCGGTGGTATCAATGCACTGACCCGTTGTGCTCGTTTGTCTGCCGCCGCGCCCTCGATACGCATCGAAGCCCGTGTTTGTCTGTGTACCAGAAACTATGTTGGCTTAACAAGTTATATTG
Source organism: Nycteola revayana (assembly GCA_947037095.2). Classification (NCBI taxonomy): domain Eukaryota; kingdom Metazoa; phylum Arthropoda; class Insecta; order Lepidoptera; family Nolidae; genus Nycteola; species Nycteola revayana. The sequence goes on from OX344840.2 coordinate 11,026,299, forward strand.
AATCTATATTAGCATTATATGAAATCTTCTTGATTCCTCGCTCTGTTCCGTTATACAGGGTCAGCTTAAACATTCACTTGGCGTAATTTCTGTCGCTGATAGACATCTTCTATCAGCCCTCGTCATCTTCCTGCTTTGATCCCATTATTTAGGGTCGCCGCAGTATGTCATCCTCTTCCATTTCTTCTATCAGGCCTACTTTTAAAAAAGTCCTAGTGAACTTTCACCGCTATCACTGATAGACGACTTCTTCTATAAGCTTTCATCATCTTCCTGCCCTGCTCCCATTATTTAAGGTCGGTGCAATATGTCTTCCTCTTACATTTCATCTTTTTGCCCGACTTTTTTTTAAGTACGAAGACTTAAGCGAGAGACGCCAGATAGCGTGTGATCTTCTCCTTCTCCTTTTTGTAAGTGAAGTCATTGAATGGCATTTTTTCACGACATTGTAGTCGGATCTTATGACAACGTGAAAACTCAATTTTAACTTCACTAAAGGATATTTTACGAAACTTAAGATTTTTGTTCCAAGGAAGATATTTGGGTCCATAAAGGGACCTTTGATTCATTAAATTTGAACATAAAACCATATACAGAAAGCAATAAATGTCAAGTAAAGAATACCAGGATAAAAAAAAGATTTTTCGAAAACACGTTACGACTGTAAATTAAATACGCAAAAAATGCACATGATATAAGATTATTAACTCAATAAAAAAGTTAGTTAATGTCCATACATGTACATAATATGTGGCCACTAAATATATATTGACAACCTCCGTAGCGTAACGGTATTTGGCTCGCTTTAAATCTCGGAGGTCGTAGGTGCGATCCCCACTTCGGACAGGAAATCTTTGTGTAAATTCTAAGTTTTCTTTCCGAGTCTGGTTGGTTGAGGGAATACCCTTGGTGCCTCGGAAAGAACGGGCAGCAGCGTTTTCTTGTGTGACACAATATAATACTGCGACCACCAACCCGTCTGTCAAGCGTGGTGACTATGGCAAATACGCTCCCTCGGGAGGAGGCCCACGTTCAGCAGTGGACGTTATACGGGCTGATGATGAAATATATATTCAGCAAATATATATTTCAAATCAATTGTCTACAATCAATCTTTAATGTCTTTGGAAGTTTGCCATCTGGATCCTATTGATCCTGGATGCACATAAATCTACACAATGATTGAGTAGTCAACGCGTACCCAGTTAAACCATACCTTTCATTTTAAATTTTATGCTTAATGTAAATCATATAAGATTTAGTTTTACTTGAATTGTGGTTTCAACGTCGTGTTGACTACTCAAAGTACCTATTGTTGTTCCCACAGGTGGTCGTTATATTTAGAATATGAATATATAACTATTCCTAAGTAAATTCGTTATAAATATCATTCATATGAATAGGAACATAAGTGATTTATTTACATACTGATATCACATCCTAATTTCACTTTTAGGTATAATTATTTATATATTATTAAAATCCAGGATTTTAAAATATATTATAATAATGATAAACATAGTTATAAAGTTAAAGCGATGCATGGTTTGAATTAGATTGTTGTAATGCGGCCATAGCCAAATGGCTAACGCGTCGGACTTGCAATAATGAAATCGACAGTTCGATCCCCAACCAACGCACTCGTACCACAAGCATTTAGCTTAACAAGAATACAAGTAGAGAGCAAAAAAACTGATAATATCTTTAAAAAAAAAATCTTGTGGCCTATTTGAGTACGCAAAATTTCAACTATATAAAGAAGTCCAGCCATTTATATATATAATTTGCTACGAGTACATTCAGAGAACGGTGTGAAGTGAAAGAGGACGTGATTACGAAGATAGAGAAGGGAATGTTGAGATGGTTTGGTCACGTGGAAAGATTGACAAAACAGGTATACATGGCAAGTGTGAGTAGCACAGACGGAAGGGGTCTTTCCCTTCCGACTGTCCTACTCACACTTGCACTCACGCTTGACGAATGTGCTCTGCCCAGAGGATACAAATGGTAAAAAATGATCCACTAAACCGACGTGCCTGTATGAAGAATGTTATGAGAGTGAATGAAGCGAAAGATGTGTGTAGGGAACGTAGCAAGTGGAGGTCCATTGTCTCTGCCTACTCTGCTGGGAAACAGGCGTGAGCTTATGTATGTACATTCAGCAATGTAATGTAATGTCATAATCAGTATCGCTAAAAATGCTGCGCACTTATTAAACTATTATTGATATTGTAATAAATTCATGTAATATCCAACATTCTTTTGTTATCTAAAGACCAAACACGTGCCAAAATAACCGATAATATATATATATATATAAATCTCCCCTTATAAGGCAAGTTGTCTCAGTCAGTAGCGTTCGATGTGGTAATCGACTGAATCATTGCCAACGATTTTGCACACGGGGCAATGTCTGGCATCATTACTTTTGTTTTGGACGAACTTAGGGAGTTAGAGGCGTTTGCTAATTCAGCGAGCATATAAGCGACTTAGACCTCGGCTAAGGGTGGTAGATGGCGGGGCGATTGAAGTATTATGAGTTCATTTTTCGGGGAGTTTTTTGCAAATATCGCTCGACTTTTGTTCTACAATGGTAGGTAACGGAAAGGGCGAGGGACCTATTAACTTTTATATTTCTCATACTTTACATGTTGCAACCTCCATCTGTCTACATGCTCAAAAATCATTTTAAACAATATCAGAGGATAAACAATCATAATGTTATTCACAGATAAGTTTTAATTCCGTTCACTGCATGCATTATTCCGATGACGATATAAAAGTGGAGCGGGTATGCTAATAGCATGGTATGCTCATGGTCTCAAAGCAGGAACTAGATCTTTCGACGCCACGCCACTGCGACCCAGATATTATTATAATTTACATAAAAAAAGAATGTAAGTATAGTAGATTTATTATATAAAGTAATTATCTATTCTTCTAATTTATATTGGTTAATGAGCTGATGATCAATCATAATAAATTAACATGAATCACATATCACACAGTAGGTAGATCTTCTTTTATGATTTTATTCTGTCTGTCTCGCGTTCTTTCGCCCGCGTAGATGCCGTTGCCATGAGAATGTCATCTTAAAATATAACTTCAAAATTAAATATAGCCTTTGTCATCCGGGGATAGTGTAGCTTTACATGAACACAGTAAAGAATTGCAACAGACAGGAATATAAAAATCTTGACTGATCTCGGAAAGCACATAAAACTGTGGCTTCACGTGATTTCCTAGCGTCCTATGGTAATTTAGTACTATCTTTTTATTTTCAAAGGTAAATTATAAATTCTATACATTTAATTACATTATATTAGAATTACTCAATTTATTCCTTCTTTATGACTTTACTAAAATCATTTACAGATCGTTGTTGTAATAGATCCTTTCGATGTGCCAATGCGTTGCGTACTAAAATAATGTATTAGCATATAATGGCGGTGCATGTTTAGTAGACACTTGGAGTAGATATATCAAACATAGCTCAATGACGACCGCCGGGTATCGAAATTTCAATCTGAGTGACAGATAGTTGTGCACTACGCCTATGTAGGATTAAGGAGTATGCAGAAAGGTTAAGATAATCGCGCGATTTAATTGTAAGAAGCATCTATCTATCTAATGTTTAGTGGCAGAGGATATTTAATACAAACACTGCTAGTGTCTGTCCAGCTAATGACTAAATTTTACCTATCAATATATAGTATAAAACAAAGTCGCCCCCCGCTGTCTGTGTGTACCTATGTATGCTTAAATCTTTTAAACTAAGCAACGGATTTTGATGCGGTTTTTACTCGATAGAGTGACTCAAGTGACAGTCTTATATGTATAATACACCAGCGTTACAACCGTGCGAAGCCGGGGCGGGTGGCTAGTCCACTATGAAATGAAATAGTTAACGAAATATAACTTATTGCTATACAATAATTGATAATAAAGATGTACAAGCAGAACTAAAAAAGACGATTAGGCATGGAAAACGGCTATAATATCTTTCGCGTACGGTTTTATCCGAGTAACTACTTTTCCCGGAGAAACTACATATGTAGTTAGATTTAGCCTATAGGCTTTTATGACTGAAAGAACTTTTCAAATCGAACAAGTAGTTTCAGACATTGCGTTCAAGAGTGAGTGCGTTCAAGAAATCAAACAAACTCTTCAGCTTTATATAGGTATTAGTATAAATAAGAATAACGTGTTATTGTAAAAAACTGAATGTCTAAGCATTTCTTTTACCTTTACTAAAAAAACTGAGTTGTTTGCAAATTTATTATGTAATAACATTATTCGTACTTAAGTTTGACGTTATAATATATTGACTATTGTAAAGCTTACATATCCAAATACGTGTTAATGATGTCTTAAATGTTGTAGTTAAGTAATAATGTTAAAACATCGTGAACCACAGATATATTTAAACAATACTACAGTCCGTATGTCACAAACATAATACATGTTACACATTCGGACGGATTACTCAAAACAATAGCGTATAACATAACACGCTTAAGCCTATTTGTAATCGCTACGTTTTCTCACGCAGTGTGAAATCCACTTTATTTCAATATCCTTTCATTTAAGTTGTGTATGCAAATAGTATGTGTTTATTTATGTTCATATGTCTTAGACAAGGTTAAATCTTTGAATGTACTGGGTTAAGCTTAGATTATGCTGATTATAAATTATCTTTGTTTCTTGTTTGTTGAACAATGGATGTGCCGATAGAGGTCGCGTACACTTAAATTTGTTTAAGTTAATGTAGTGAATCTATTTTACGGTTTAATGTTAAATTATATTGTATGAACATAACATACATCTATTAATAATCACCTTTAGTAATTGTTTACTATAAGAAGTAGACAAGATATCTAACTTAATTTCCTATTAGGTACATGTTTCCTCATTATGTTAATTTAATAAGTATAATTTAATAAGTTTAAGTAATTTTAGTTTATTTTTAAAATAAGGTTTTATATGTTACCATACAAGTATGCATGTTGTGACACTTAACGTGTTGTACATTTGACAACTATTTATTTATTGTGAATTATGTTATGTGACAATTACTGTGGATGTCCTTATATCTAAATATAAATAAATAATATTGTGGTCACCAACCCTTCAGGTAAACTTGGTAATAAAATCATATTTCAGGGGAGACCAACATTCAGTAGTTACACTTGGGGGCTTGCTGGGTTATGGTAAAGTAGGTATTTAAATACAAAATGACCCTGAATGCATGGTTATTTTTTCAATCAATGACTTGCATATACAACTACTAATGTTTCTTTAAGACTAATCAAGTGGTTAGATACGTGCTAGATAAGCATCGAGCGTGGGTTCGATTCATTAGTTATATATGCGGAAAATATTTTTTTGTTTACTATTTGATTTTATTTCGAGTCTAATTGGACCAACGGCATTGTTTGTCGTAATGCCCTTTGCCATTATATTTAAGACATAACCTGGTTTACACCAGGGCATGGGACCTGAGCAGTCGCAGGTTATAGTAATCTATACTTATATATAAAGCTGAAGAGTTTGTTGGTTTGCTTGAACGCGCTAATCTCAGGAATTACTGGACCAATTTGAAAAAAATATTAATGTATTAGATAGTCCATTTATCGAAAAAGGCTAAAGGCTAATTATGAAGATCTTACATAAACGTGAATTATGCGGGTGAAACCGTTCGCGGAAGCTATTATAAGTCATATAAATACGTTACGTAAGTATCTATATGACTTATTGCAGTAAACTTCTGAATATTGTTTGTTCATAATTAGTTCCGCCGTCGTCCACATGTGACACTCTCTCGAGGTATCATCATCATCAGCCCGTATAACGTCCACTGCTGAACATGGGCCTCCTCCCGAGGGAGGGTTTTTGCCATAGCCACCACGCTTGGCAGGTGGATTGGTGACCGCAGTGTTATGTTGTAATACACAGAGTAATCGCTGCTGCCCGTTCCGTGGTTAGTTTGTTATAGATGATATTATAACAATCGGGACCAACGGCTTAACGTGCTTTCCAAGGCACGGAGGGTAGTCCCTCAACCAACCAGACCCGGAAAGAAATCTTATAATTTACACAATGATTTCTTGTCCGGTGTGGGGATCGAACCCACGACCTCCGAGATTTAACTCTCGAGGTATGCATATTTCCAATTTGGGGACAGCCTTAGAGCCATTTGTGCAGTGAGAGGTACAAAGATTAAACTTATCAATGTTTTTTCATATTAGATGTCATGCTCAGTGTTAGTGTATGCAAATACAAGTGAATGGAAATATGAGGAAATAACGATTTTATGACTGTGCCATTTACATATTACTTAGAATAGAAGGAAAAGTTGTTATTAGAAGTCGAATGACTAAATTGTTAAAGAACACAAAACATGTACCTCTACCTATTTAATATAATAATATGTAACACGACATACATTAAATTTGATCTCAAAATAAAAGAATAAAAGCTTTTCACACAAAAATAGTGGCTGTGAAATACGGACGGACAGAGAGCCAGACATGACATGATTTTGCCATTTGGCTACGAAACCCTAAAAAGGGTCCCTACTCCCTCCTAATACTTGCGCTTACGCTTTTCATAAAACCGAATATTGTGAAATATGGTTAAAGCAATAGACATGAAAAGATATAGAGAAGCTAATAAGTACCTTCTATTGCAAAAAAGGCTTGAAGGAATCGGAATAGGGAATGAAAGTTTGTATGGGAGGAATAGGCAAGATTCATTACCTAAATTACATAAAATAAATTTGCCTACTATCGGAATTGAACTAACATCACTACAGTTCATTACTACAACAGCAACGATCGTCACCACTTTGCTAGCGCAGTCAAACAGAGTTGAAGTATTTACCTTCATAGATTTTATTTATCGAACTTTCAAGAGCCTCTTTACATCCACTGCTGAACATGCCCAGCTTTAAGGACCTTGGTAATCCGGGGTCGCTGTTACTTTTGCCATTATCACAAGGTGGATTGGTGATCACAGTGGAATTGAAGGTAGCCTTGAAATCAAAGATGACCCATCAATCAGATGTCCCTTAGTGACCTCCTCCAACACCCATAGGAAGACATGGGGTGCATTTTCTACTGCCAGACACCACACGGCAACCTTAATCTATACTAATGTTATAAAGAGGAAAGATTTGTATGTAAGTATGTTTGTAACGAATTGGCTCAAAAAGTACAGGACCGATTTTCAAAATTCTTTCAACATTTGAATGCTACATTATCACTGATTAATATAGGCTATATTTAATTGTAAACTTTCCACGGGAACGGGAGTTACGCGGGTGAAACCGCGCGCGGGAAGCTAGTAGTAAATTACCAAATAATTATATTACTATAAATTATATACATTTGGTGTAACATTGTATAACTTAATATAAGTGCTAATTAAGTTACCGAGATCATACAAAATCGTATCTGACCTAGTGAGGTTAGTATTGTTGAAGGCTGTGGCAGGTCGAGGTCAAATTCTTTTGTGGCATTTAACATCATTTTAGATAAAAAAAATGTTTTAGTGGGTACGGTAGCGGTCTGTGTTTTTGAGTATTGTGGTCTTCCGATACCCTCGTAGACCTGGAGATTGAGCGGCCCGCGAACAATAAAGCAAAGGAGGACGTCAGATTTGCGACCAAGTGGCCGCCGCCCGGCCCGATCCCCGCCCATTGCACTACCGACGTGAACCCACTAGAATACTATTAGTTTGCAAAAATTGTGGAGCCCTGCTCGATTTTATGCCCATTAAAGTAGTAAAAGCCTCGTGGCTGACTACATAAATGTCCGTCCAAAAAAAAAAATAAGGTATTGAAGTATCGATACGATATCGATATTTGGCAACAATTGTATTAGTTAAATAATAAAATTAGTGGTAGCCCTATTCATCATCAGCCCGTATAACGTCCACTGCTGAACATGGGCCTCCTCCCGGGGGAGGGTATTTGGCATAGTCACCACGCTTGGCAGGCGGATTGGTAACCGCAGTATTATGTTGTACCACACAAGGAACGCTGCTGCCCGTTCCTTGATATACCTACGATTATTATACATGATGTTATAACAATCGGGACCAACGGCTTAACTTGCTTTCCGAGGCACGGAGGGTATTGTCACTCAATAAACAAGCCCTTTTAAAAAAATTGATGATGCATGTTATATTATGTATGGATTATGTTATATCCAAAAACAAGTCACGATTTTCACTACTTACCTCTATTTATGTAACAACATGTTTATATTTTCAAAGTACAAACACACAGAATGACACAAAGTTCCACTATTACTGTTGTACTCATATATTATTATATATCTTGAGCAAAATATGTCGTCAAGCTGTCTACATACTTGTCAGCCATTGTCTCGGGCCCGAGATGAAAGGACTTTAACTTTGTCATTCAGTACCACAAGCCGGTCTCTTATTTATTGCCCAGTTATACATGCACCGGCTTCATTCAGATGGTCTTCAGATAACAGGAATAACCAAGATGGAAGCTCCAACATAAAAATATCGTTGTTACATTTGTTGCATGTTAATAACAGTTAATAAATACTGATAAGTCGGTTTGTTTCATGTTGAAATGAGTGAACGTTTATTTTCAATGATTTTGTTAAAAGGGAATATATCTCGATTTTACCACAAAATGAATAAATAAATAATGTGGATCCGACTAACTTTTTTTGGTGAAAATAACGATTCGCCTGTTTTTGTTAGAATTCTGGAGCCAAACTTATTTATTCCTTTACTTTTTAGTCTTAATCAATTCAATCATAGTAAATAATTATTAAAATATAGAGCTTGTCTCAGTAGTAAATAACTTAATTTTCCTATGTAATCTATTTCCTAGATCAATCGCTAAACTACATTAATTATAACATATTTAACACCTTAATACTATGAAGTAACGTTGGTTACATATAAATAACTCGATTAACATAAAAACGATAATTAACTACGCTACTGTAACATGGATAAGCTTCAAAACGCAACACTTCAATTCTCAAACATTGCCACATTCTGTCTAGGGTTCCCAACTACACTGTTAAAAGTAAAAGTATTATATACTAATTTATACTTTTTACCCATGCCATGCGTATGAATAGACCACCCCATATCCTCCCAAGGGTGTCGTAAAAGGCGACTAAGGGACATATGGCCGATGGATGGGCAGCAGCATCTATTAGCTCAAGGTTTACATCTTACTGCGATCACCAATCCGTCTGCCAAGCGTGGTGATTATGGCAATATCCCTCTACGATCCTGGCTTGCTAAGATCTGTTAAGAGGAGGCTCATGTTCAGCAGTGGACGTAAACGGGCTGTTGATGATGATGATGAAAGGATATATAGCTCATGGATTTGCAGCAGTTCAAGGTTACTTACCATCGCACTGCGATCACTAATCCGCTTCCAAGCGTGGTTAGTCACCATGGCATCATATGGCAATATCCCTTAACAGCTCTGTCGTGCCAAGGTCCAACACTTCAGCAAACTCTGCTGCTCATCCTTCAATAAATAAAAAATAATATTCTTCCCAGTCCTGAATATATTTGGGATAAAATATAATGACCACCAAAAATATATACTTGACACCAGAAAAATAAAGTCTAAAATTATAATAGTACTAGCTATTTTAGTCACGACTGCACTTCAAATTGTATTCGAACACCAAATGTAGTTAATGATCACCAAATCTTAGCGAGCAAATTATTGCGCTATTTCTACCTTAATAAAATCAATGAAAAATGACAATCGGTTAGGTTAGGTTAGAGCTGCGGCCATACAACGCACGAGCCGAGCGAGCGAAGAGAGCGGTGCCGCGGCAGCGGCCGGCGAGTGCCAGAACCGAATAGTAAATTAGTAAAACATTTAGGTACTTTTGGTGATCATTTACTACTTTTGGGTTAACAATGATTTATTTGGAGTCATTTTGCTTAAATACGATAGCGAAATGTTAAAACTTTGGTTACAATTTTACATTAAAATGCGGGTTTAATTTTGGTGATCATTTTTACTATATCTGATGGTAAGTTAAACATAAGCCAATATATTTTATTTCTGGTTACAAAAAGTTGACAACCCTAATTCTATCATAGAATGACCTTATAAGTTACACTTTAAGTGTTCACAATAACACTATAACATATAATTATATGTTGTCATGTATGTGGGTAATTTGCTTATTAAATTAAGTGTGTAAGTTTGTATGTATATAATTCGCAATAACAATAATTTGGTTGTTCCAGTTCATTCTTATAACATACCTTTGTGTTTTGTTTGTATGTAACTATAAATAGTGTAATGTTTTCTTTATGTAACTATCAGAGTTTTGCAGTCTTCTAGTATTATTGTTAACCCCTCGTGCTAAGCTAAAATGCTTGTGTTACGAGTGGGTGCACGTTGGTAGTGCAATGGGTGGGAATCGAACTGGCGACCAAAAGATCACAAGTCCGACGCCCTCGCCATTGGGCTACGGCTATTTAATCTATAGCCTAATAAATAGGTATGACAACAATATGACAGTGGAAACTATAAAACATCAACAAAAGAATCAAATAATAACAGCCTTGATGTCATGATGATCGCGGTGACCGGATACCATATAAAATGGCCGCCCGGTAAATTGCTGCATTTAGCTGATAATAACGTTAGATCTGACGGATATTTTGTGTGGGTAATGATACTTTGAAGCCTTGACCCTGTGAGGCGGAGGAAATAAAATGGCGTTCTGGAAATATGTCAAAAAATGTTTCAAATTATGATTATTATCACTTTTGTGAGCTGAGCCTGTATATGATAAATTACTTTTTATTAGTTGCATTGGGTGTAATGCGAGTTGCCGTGTGGTTTCCGGCTTAGAATAGATCACCCCATGTCCTCCCATGGGTGTCGTAAAAGGCGACTAAGTGACATATGGCTAATAGATGGGCAGCAGCATCTATTAGCTCAAGGTTTACATCTTACTGCGATCACCAATCCGCCTGCCAAGCGTGGTGATTATGGCAATATCCTTCTACGATCTTGGCTTGCCAAAGTCTGTTAAGAGGAGGCCCATGTTCAGCAGTGGACGTAAACGGGCTGTTCATGATGAATGCGAGTAAACAAACAAAAATAAATCCTAATCTTTATATTTAATATACAAAGCTGCTCTGATTGAATGCCTTTATTTCAAAAACTACTGGTCCAATTTAAGGTCTTTTAGTGTTAGATAGCCCATATTTCGAGGAAGGCTCAGCTATATTTATTTATGAAGTTCTAACGAATAAGTGTTTGTAAGGTCTCGTTTAACATGTTATAGTAAAGACTTTAACAAGGATATAAAAACATAGACACGTTTTATCAAAAACTTACCTTAATTTCATGTTAAGTGTTTACTATAACACTTTTACAATATAATTATAATATACATTAAAATTATGAAAAAAATTGTAAGATAAAAAATTCTTACAATTGTTGCTAATGCCCAAACGTATGAGAAATAATTCTAGTTCGAAGAAGTACTAAGTACCTGCCTACTAATATTATAAACGCGAAAGTTTGTAAGTATGGATGGATGGATGGATGGATGGATGTTTGTTACTCTGTCTCGCCAAAACTACTGAACGGAATTGGCTGAAATTTTATGTGAACGGAAGTGTTAGAAGGAGAAGGCCAATGCGGACGTTGCACCGGTATAGGTTATACGCTCGATTAACATATAGGCTACAAACATCACGCTCCGACCCACTGGAGCAGAGTATCGCTTCTGTAAAAACCTATTATTCATCCATGATTAATGAATGTTGTGTAAAGTATACTCTACTATAATTATGAAACAAGATCAAACCCAGTACCACCAACGTCGCAGTCATTGAACTACTACATAAACGTAGTCATTAATAACTCATTTACAAGTAATTAACAGTAAAACCTTCACACTTCAATAGTTAGTTAGTTAACGTACTCACGAGGCGATGTCCGCAGGCTACACACAACCATGGATTAAATGATAGGGAATTAATTCCGGTAGTGTTGTGGCTTTATATTATTATGTAAAATAGGAACAAACAATTATAATATGCAAATTATGTAATGAAGGTTCAATAAATGTTTCTGATTTTGAAATTACTGTAGGTACACTACTTCATCATCAACAGCCCGTTTACGTCCACTGCTGAACATGGGCCTCTTCTTAACAGACCCCGGCAAGCCAGGATCATTGAGGGATATTGCCATAATCACTACGCTTGGCAGACGTATTGGTGATCGCAGTAAGATGTAAGCCTTGAGCTAATAGATGCTGCTGCCCATCCATCAGCCATATGTCCCTTAGTCGCCTTTTACGACACCCATGGGAGGACATGGGGTGGTCTATTCTAAGCCGGATACCACACGGCAAGGTACACTACTTAACTACATAATATTCTAGGATGAATATTAGTAAATTTAATTTCATTCATGGCGATGGGAGGATTGACCTTAGTTAGAGCTTTGGAGTAGGGGACTAATAAAGAAAAATTTCCTTTGTTAAGTAATATCAATTTGCTACATTACATCAGCTACAATAGGTATAACCATACAATAGTTAACGTAGGTAGTGCAATGGGATATGTGGGACTCGTCCTCTCCATAGCGTGGAGTGCTAACTCATACCACTCGGAGAGGACCCTACTCCACGAAAACCCCCCGGATACTCCTTCGATCCGCCGTTGGTGGGGGCCGGGTACGCATAAGCAATCCGGCAAGTCCGACGCCGCTTCAAAACTTAAACGCCTCAAATATGGTTCACTTAAGGGCGACTTTGTTTCTTTGTCCTCTCGTGGGTACTAATAAATGTAACTAACAAGTAACTTGATGGGACGATAAGATTATACGCCATTAAAAATGCCATGTTTCAACGCATCTGTAATTAAAATCTTCAACTGAAAATTAGCAAATTTTATACATTTTTTTAACATTACTAGCAGAGTTTTACATTCTGCTGGTATTCTTGTTAACCCCTCGAGCTAAGCTAAAATGCTTGTGTTACGAGTGGGTTCACGTCGGTGGTGCAATGGGTGGGGTTCGAACCGGCAACCTCAAGATCACAAGCCCGACGCCCTAGCCATTAATTTCTGTAATTTTGACTTTGTTTCAGGTACATAATCATGTTCACACGCAAGTACAGTCGGACTATTATTAGATATTAGTCAGATGTCGTGCTCGTAGTCAGAGGTGACCTAAACGTGGAAGTATTCGACTGCACTGATAGTGCGGCGTGTCTTTGAGCACGAGTATGACGGTCTACAGTATTCGTGGAATATGACAGTATTGAACAAAAATGATATTAAGAGGTACATGACATTCTTACCCTCAATAGCTTTAACTTCATATTATTATTATTATGATTATATCAGCCCATAGTTTCTCACTGCTGGGCAAAGGCCTCCCTGCACTCTTTCCACTTCTCACGGCTTTTTGCGACCGTGGTCCAGTCTTTCAAGAAGCGGTCCAAGTCATCTCGCCATCTTCGCTTGGTCCTGTCACGAAGTCGAGTTCTGCATTTTGGCACCCAATCTGATGTTTGTTTTGCCCAGCGATTGTATGGCATTCGACATACGTGGCCTGCCCAGTCCAATATTTAACTTCATATATTCGACATAGTTTATTTTTATCTGCATCCCCTTAAGTTTGGCTGGTAGATAATGCATAAGGCATTATCTTTGCCTCAGCATACACCATTTTTATATAACTCGCAGTAGGGAAATTAATCCCTGTGTCGCAGAACTTTACAAGCACTCAAAGTACACCCAGACTCATATAAACTGTCTGGACTACCCGCTACCCCCATAACCATCCTGATGTGACAATCGTACCTCAACCTTATAAGTAGTAAAAAACTAATCTATACTAATATATCAAGCTTACACTTTTTTTGCTCGAACGCGCTTATCTCAAGAACTACTGGTCCGATTTGAAAAAATCTTTTAGTGTTAGATAGCCCATTTATTGGGAAAGGCTGTAGGCTATATTTAATTATGAAGTTCCTTCGGGAACGGGAGTTACGCGGGTCAAACCGCGGCCGGATTATTAGTATTGATATAAAAAGCACAATTTTCGGGCGCGCGTTAATGTCTTTTGTTGGAGTCATTATTGAGGTACTTACTTATTTAATATTTAAGTAGGTATTATTTTACTTTATAAGAATCTTTTGAAGTCGGTACCAAATCTAAATTAAAAGTAGCAAATTTAAATAAAACTATCTTATAAAATACTACTTTTCTAAATCTATTCTACTTGGCAAGGTTCCTAGAATGCTGGCAGCGTTACCCCGTTGAATGGCAATGCTTACCTGCTGTGCAAAGTAAAAACCAGCACTCGGAGAACGTGCCGTACTAAAGAGGGCCGATTCTAAATTTAAATTAAAACTTTCTTTTAATTTAAATTTACAATTGGCTTTGATTTTTTATTTTGATTTCTTATTTAGTAAAAGCTATCTGCGCAGAACATATTTAAAAATCCAGTGAGAAAACAGGCGCCGGCGCTCTACGAGGCACGGGAATAACACCAGTAACTACCAGTCTGCGGCTTCAACCCGGAGACTTAGCTTTTCTATATGAATAACTTAAATTAATAAACTATTAAACCATCGAGACAATCGAAAAAGGCAAATACAATTAGTAACTTAATCATCATCATCAGCCCGTTTAAAGTCCACTGCTGAACATGGGCCTCCTCCCGCGGGACGGTTTTTGCCATAGTCACCACTCTTGGCAGGCGAATTGGTGACCGCAGTGTTATGTAATATTACACAGGGGAAAGGCTGCTGCCCGTTCCCTGGTTCGTTTGTTATAGATGATGTTATAACAATCGGGACCAACGGCTAAACGTGCTTTCCGAGGCACGGCGGATAGTCGTCAACATCCAGACCCGGTAAGAAATCTTAGAATTTACACAAAGATTTCTTGTCCGGTGTGGGGATCGAACCCACGACCTCCGAGATTTAAAGCGAGCCAAATACCGCTAGCTACGGTGGTTGTCGTGTGTAGTAACGTAATGCCGAAACATAAAATGAGCAACTTATTATTGAGTTTAACAATAACTGATCCTAATCAATTAGTAATAAAGTTAACGCCCCTTACTTAGTAATATTTAAAGGTTAATTCAATATCATTACTCTAAATCAATATTTGCCAACAAAATAAATGGCAAACGAGACTTATCAGGCAAACGAATAAATTAGTTTGACAATTAAATTGCTTTACAATCGCTACTTATGACTTTTGGCCTTTGGAACTCACCTGCGACCCCGCCCCGAGTGAAGAATGGATATAGGCGTAGTATAGTGTGTTTATTTATTATTTGAGATAATTAGTTATATAATATATAATATAAATTCAATTTCATGATAGCTTATGTTAGGTATATTGCAAAATTAGCTGCGCCCTGCGGTTTTACCCGCGTAACTCTGCTCTAGTGGATCGGAGTGTGATGTTTTGTAGCCTATATGTTAATGCAGCGTATAAACTATCCCGGTGCAAAATTTCAGCCAATTCCGTTTAGTAGTTTTTGGCGCGAAAGAGTAACAAACATCTATCCATCCATCCATAGTAGGATAATATAAAACAAAGTTGCTTTCTACTGTCTGTTTGTCCCTATGTATGCTTAGATCTGTAAAACTACGCACCGGACTTTGATGCGGTGGTTTTTAATAGATAAAGTGATTGAAGAGAAAGGTTTATATGTATAAACCGCGGGTGAAACCGCGCGCTGCAAGCTAGTAAATTAATAAATAATCGCATTACAGGGAATTAAAATTAAAAACGAAAGAATTTACAGTGACCATCATAAATTCAATAATAAATAATACCAATAATTTAATATCTATGTTAGTAACTTACCAACAATCCTAGGAAGGAAGGAAACGCTGCTGCCCGTTCCCTGATGTACGATTATTATAGATGATGTTATAACAATCGGGACCAACGGCTTAACGTGCTTTCCGAGGCACGGAGGGTAGTCCCTCAACCAACAAGACCCGGAAAGAAATCTTTCTCTTTACGGTGTGGGGATCAAACCCACGACCTCCGAGATTAAAAGCGAGCCCAATACCGCTACGCTACGGAGGTTGTCACCAACAATTGCTAACTACGGAATATTCTGTATTACACCAACACTTCTATACCCAACTCACGCACCTACACCCATTTCCTTCGACACAAATACACATTACGCAAATAAAATATATAAAAAACCGATCTATATTTATTGTAAACAAGGAAAATGGCCCTTAAACTATTGTTAACTCCTTTATTCTGAGAATTGACAATATTTTCCTATGTTACCACATAATTTACAATATTTGTGGCACTTTGTGCATTTGAAATGCGTCACACGCGCGCTTTGAATAGGTTGAGTGTAGGCTTGAGAACGAAACGCAATATAAGTATAGTTAAAAGTACTTCGACTGTACCTATTTTTTTCGTTTTTTAATACTCCTTACGTCATATTTTTGTTGAAAATAAAAAATTAACATAATAAAATTTGGAAAAGGATATACAGGGTTATTTTTAAAACAAGCCTATTTCCCAGCGGGGTAACAATGGACCACCACTTGCTACGATCCCTACACACATCTTCATTCACTCTCATAACATTCTTCATACAAGCACGTCGGTTTAAGGTGGATCTTATTTGACCTTTTGCTAGGATAGCTCCGATTTGGTCAGAGAACGTTCGTCGAGGTCTTTCCCTTCCGACTGTGCCACTCATACTTGCCATGTATACCTGTTTTGTCAATCTTTCTTCATCCATTCTTTCCATGTGACCAAACCATCTCAACATTCCCTTCTCTATCTTCGTAATCAAGTCGTCTTTCACTCCACACCGTTGTCTTATCACGCTATTCCTTATTTTTAAAACATTAACCCTGAAAGATTGTGGGCTTATATTTCTGGCGGGATAACCCACCTCCGAGACTCCTACCGCTTTGCATGTTAGTAGGAAGAAATAGTTAAGCTCGTTCTAATATAAGCTAATTATCTACCAAACACCATTTAATTACATATAATTACTTTTAACAAAGACGAATAGCTTTAATTACTCGGCGCGTCGGATCGCCGCGTTTTCCGCCTGTTACCTTCGGAATTACATGGACTGAACCATTAATCATACAGTGTCAGTTAAGTGGTTTACTGGACAGCATTGTAAATGTCTTGCCACCGCACCACTTGGGTAACCGGTGTAACAGACAAGTTGCTGCTTTAATTTATTAAGTGGCCATAGCCCAATAGCTAGTAGCGTCGGATTTGTGGTCATGTGGTCGCCGGCTCGATACCCACCCATAGCACTACCGACGTGAACCCACTTGTAACACAAGCATTTTAGCTCTTAGCACGAGAGTTAACAAGAATACTAGTAGACTGTAAAACGCTGCTAGTAAATTTACAAAAAAAAAAAAAAAGTGGCACAAAATAATATTTAGATTCAACGAGAATTGAACTATAATATTGTGTACTTAAAACTGATTATCGTAAAGCCACATACTTGATTTTGTGTCATACTTCTACTGGATGTAACAGGAAATTGAAGAATTAAGTTATGGATTACTCAGAATGTAACATTTTTTGCTAGAGCAGTTTTCTACTCATTGCACCATCATCGTCACCATAAGAAACATATAATGTCCACTGCTGGATATTGGCTCCTACCGAGGGAGGGCTTTGCTATAGTCACCACGCTTAGCAGACGGGTTGATGACCGCAATGGCGAAGAAAAGCTGCTACCCGTTTCGTGGGCTATGCTAGTTATTGATGATGTTATATATTCCAAAGCATGGATGGGTAGTGCTTTTAGCCATGGGTAGTCCTTTAACCAACCAGACATGGATATAAATCTCAGAATTTACACAATGATTTTTACCTGGCATGGGGATCGAAACCACGATCTCCAACACTTAAAGCGAGCCTACCGCTCCGCCACAGAGGCTGTCACTAACCACTTATAAGCGTGTAATTATCTAATTTTCTAAATTAATCACACAGCCCTCATTATATGAGTTGGTATTACAACATCTTCTATTAAAAACCTAATTTCCTATTACATAACGTGATAAAGTACTCACAATGCCTTTAAATAACGTAATGTTTGAGTACTACTGAGGCAGACATTGCAGTAGCACTGTTTATTGAATATTGCTATTGTAAAGGAATCAGTATAGAAACCATGAGTTAGTAACTTAGTGACCGTTTCAACGTAATGTGCCAATAAGCTAATATTTCTTAATAGGAATGATACTCTAGTCCAAGGGTCTTCAAACTTTCAATATGTTCGAAGGGCCAAAACTGTTTTAATTTTTCTATCCTTAACTATACCCTTATTTCTAGAATAGTCGCAAAGTGTGCGACGGAGTAATTATCATTTTGTGTTGTCTTTTTCAACTTATCACAGTAACAACTATAATACATTGGGTGTCGCGGGCCAGATTGATGACACTAGTCTTAAGCTGTCCCGGACCGGATTGTTGGCACTGGCGGGCTGGATTTGTCCCGCGGGCCGTAGTTTGGAGACCTCTGCTCTAGTCCCTCCTCGCCCGCCCGGCCCTTAATTTGCAAAGAACTTTCCGATGCCCTCATAGACCCAAAGTCCGAAAGGCCTGCAAACTGTAATGTACAGCGATAGTTGCACAAAAGTTGTTTAGGGGACTAAACAACTAAGAGTCATAATCTAAGTGAAGTAGCTAAAGCATTGTAGCTAAAAAAAAGGATACTCTGGTCCAGTGCATTTCTTCATCATGTTTATTCATCCACTGGAACATAATCTACTATCCATCAATCTTTGTGTAAAATCTAACATTTCCGGGTCTGGTTAGTTGAGGGACTACCTCAACGTTACAAGAGGCACGGAGCTCGGAAAGCACTTTAAGTTCCAATTGTAATAACATCATCTATAACAAGCGTTACTATACTACTAGGGAACCAGCATTAACTTGACTCTGCGGTCACCAACCCGCCTGCCGAGCGTGGTGACTATAGCAAATACCCTCCATCGGGAGGAGGCCCATACTCAGCAGTGGATATTAGGTACCCGGGCTGATGATGAATAATTTCGTTGTAAACTCATGATCGGAGTACTTCTATAGTAATAATAGCTATTGTGTACAATTCAATGACCGCTGGAAATCAATAACTGATTGAAGCTTGTTCAATTGATTTCTGATGAATTGAGGTTAATTGAGAGTTATACAAGGCTTAGTATACACCGCAGTTATACTTAGTTAATATGGCGTGTAAATACTAGGATAGATTAATTATCTTATATAATAATGTTCATTGAAATTTGTTAAAAATAAAAAATAAGTATGTTAATAAATAAAGCTGAAGAGTTTGTTTATTTGTTTTGTCGGACGGACATTATGTTGTTAGCCAGGAGGCTTTTGCTACTTTACACATATGTTTGTTTGCGCTAATCTCCGAAAGTACTGGATCGTATTGAAATGTTTTTTCAGTGTTATATGGCCCATTAATTTTCCTAAATAATAACTTCAAAATTATTAGGCTATATTTAATTTTGTACTTGTTATCGGGAGTTACGTGGATAAAACTGCATGCGGGAAGCTAGTATTAAATATTTTTATTACAGGTTTAGTACAAGGTTATAATATTTATCAGTAAATACATTTTCATTTGTGAATAAATGAAATTATGATAGTAAAACTATAATTGAGTTTGCTTTATAAAATAAACTTAATTCATCTAATCCCACATTAAAAAAATACCATAATTTGAATGCTAGATTATTAAAAAGCCGTATGTATATTTTTATATTCCATTTTGATACTCCATTCCAGATTTTTATATTACATGTGAAATGGAGTAGGTAACGAAAAATGAGGCTGTCATTTCCTTCAACCAATTTAACAGTAAAGAATAAAATCTCTTGAAAATTTTAATTTCATGGTGTGTGGTTCAGTCAAGATTAGTATTGCAACAAACAATAGTGTCCCGTTGACTATGTACTTGAGATTTGTTATTTTTTATTTTAATATTATTTTGATAAGGAAACTAGGTAGCTTTTTTGTCGGACTGTCATTTATATATTTAGTCACGAGGCTTTTACTACTTCACCAGGCGTAATGGCGAGGAGGCATCCGGCCTTATTAAATACTTTAAAACTAAAAACTAAGCAACCTACGCAAGTGTGCCCCTGTGCGAGCCATTTGACTAGTAATTTTTTAGGGGAGTTTTGTGCGACTGTTGCTCTACTTTGCAGTTTGCGGACCTTTCGGAGGCTTCTCGCTTTTATGCCCGGTGAAGTAGCAAAAGGCTACTGGCTAACTACGTCAGTCCGAAAGAAAAGGGTATCTCGTACTTTGGATCTACGAGGGCATCGGAAAGTTTTTTACAAATTAGGAATTGGATGAAATAACGGAAATATTCTCTTATATTCTTGAAGATAAATTGCGATTTCTTTAGTCAAGCTCTATAGACGCGATTCCATTTACTAGCTGGGCTAGGCTTAACTAAGTTTAACATGTAGAATGCATCCTAGAATGACAAATGCCGTTGGTCAACTCACGCTTGAGACAATAGATTATTATGAATAGTTACATTGGAGCGAGCACTAGTTCCTGTGAAGTGGAAAACCCATATTATGCCACGTACAATTATGTAATAGCAAAAAGTACATAATATAAAAGCTTTGCTCTACGGATATACACGCATTGAAACACTACTCGATTGAAAAAGGTTATATTTGAACGCAGATTAAGATATATGGCCGGGGCTGGTACGGTGCCTGTGATGGAATGGCTTTTTCGTGAAATCAAACTCATATAAATGATATATGTCGGCCGCCGCAAACAGAAGCGACATGTGAAATTCATTTGTTCGTAGCGTCGCTGTCAACAGATTTTTCAATCCTCAAATAAAAAATAGCAAAGGTGTAAATTAAAATGTTGATAGATTATATTTTAGATACTATTTCGTCATCATTAGATTTTAACAGTCAAGTATATTTTGTCTGTTAACTATATAATACGCCCTAATTTAATATACAGTTTCTAAGCTAAATCTCATTTAAATCAATTTGACAAAAATCTTAGCTTTCATATCTATAAACCCATTTCGTGCTAACTACTGGATTGATTCTAAACTATTATAATAAAGTAGGTATGTATAAAAAAAAATTATAAAATTCCACGTGAACTATGATATGTTATTATTGATGTCGGTCATTTACAGCTGGTACTAAAAAAGCATTTACTAGCAATACGTAAATTATGTACGTACATACATACACTTGTACATAATTAACGTACATACTAGCTTAGTAACAGTGAGTGACGCGACCGCATTGCCGGTCACTGCACATCTAATACATAACAGGTGTAATATATACGCTGAATCACTGATAATTACATGTTTTAAGAATCATCATCATCATTCATCATCATCAGCCCGTATAACGTCCACTGCTGAACAAGGGCCTCCTCCCGGGGGAGGGTATTTGCGCCGACCGTAGTATTATGTTGTAGCACACAAGGAAACGCTGCTGCCCGTTCCTTGATATACGATTATTATAGATGATGATATAACAATTGGGACCAACGGCTTTACCTGCTTTCCGAGGCACGGAGGGTAGTCCCTCAACCATCCAGACCCGGAAAGAAATCTTAGAATTGACACAAAGATGTCTTGTCCGGCGTGGGGATCGAACCCATGACCTCCGAGATTTAAAACGAGCCAAATACCGCTACGAGGTTGTCTTAAAAGTATATTGGTATAATGTATTTACTATATTTTACATTTACATTGTGAAATTCACAAGTGTACGTTTATACTTAAGTCAAAAGATAAATCATTTTCACTACATAGTATAAAACAAAGTCGCTTTCTCTGTCCTTATATCCCTCCCTATCTATGCGTAAATCTTTAAAACTACGCAACGGACTTTAATGCGTTTTTTTTAATAGATAGAGGGATTCAAGAGGAAGGTTTGTATGTATAATACGCATTGTACCCGTGCGGAATCGGGGCGGGTCGCTAAATTCATAAATAAAAACATTTTTACTTTTCGACTCATATTCAATTGTGTTCTACGTAATCAATGTGTGTTCTACAAGTGCAATGTTAAGTTGCGACGTAAATACACGAAATACAAATACCGATGTCTACACAATCGGTACACAAAAAAAATACTAATTAATTAATTCAATTAGACAATTAAAACATACCGGAGATTTCTAAACAAAATCGTAATAATACGTTTCGTTTTACGCAAACAATGTGTCTTTGGTACCTTTCGCGTTTTTGCCGAATTGCGGAAAATGGAATGCAATGAGTGTGGGAACATACGACTATTATATCTATGTGTACTAAGAGAACCGATATTGCGTATCATAGGCTTACGATACCTACTATATCTATACTAATATATAAAGTATAAAGCTGAAGAGTTTGTTTGTTGCGTGGACGCGCCAATCTCAGAAAATACAGGTCGGGTTTAAAAAAATATTCTTGTGTTAGATAGCCCATTGATAGAGGAAGGCTATAGGCAATATTTTATTATGAAGTTACCACGGGAACGGGTGCTGAAATGTATATACATAATATAGTAGGTATAGGCTTCCCGCGCGGGATTTTAGCCGCAAGCTACTAACTCCCGTCAAGCAAACATACAAACAAACTCTACGTGGTCCTAGCCCGTTAAGGGCGCCCTCACGAGTGTGTCCGTAAGGCGCTTATACGTAAAATATCGTTTAAAGACGTGCCTCTTTCTATAGAACAAAATTATATTAAGGTTTTAATTATAAAAATAAATATTGTTATTACCATACATATGACGTGATACTGACTGACAAACAGATCATAAGCTAATCCGAAATAGATTTCAGTTGCGAACTTTGTATTTAATAATATTATTCATATTTCATTGTGTATAAATGACAAGTACAAGTGTATGTATATACCTAAGTTATTAATTCTTCAGCTTTCTACATGCTGAGCATAATATCTTGCCCAGCAGGGAAGGTCTTTAGGGGAATACCACCAATCGTTCCACTACAAAAGGAAACCACACCTTTTAAAATTATGTGAGAACTACACACTACGACCATGTAACACAAAGGGCAGCGGACTGACACTTAGATAAGCTTTAAAGGAAATGAGGCTTAGTAAAAGTTGACTTTCTCAATCATAAAACATAAGCTATTTCCTTCTGATATCTTTAATCTCAAAATATTTCACTTCCTATTACAGTCTCCCACTTTCGTTTATACAATGTAGTTATAAATTTATTAAACAGGTATCATACTAAAAAGATAAAAATGTTATCCCTACTAAACTAGATATACCGTGCTTTAGGGTCAGCAAAGTTAGTAAGTCATTCATGGGAAATTGCATTAGATTTTATAACAAACTTCCCTCTTATATTACTGACGTGCCTGATCCATTATCAAAAACACATGTAAAACGCATCCTAATGAGTAGGGGCTATTATAGTATTAAAGAGTATATAGATGATAAAGATGTATGGCAGGCTATACCCTCGTGCACCAGATCGGATACCTTATTATTATTGTAACTATAATAACTAAACTAAATTAATTAATTAAATATATTATAGCCAAAAATGTTTTGACTATTTGCAAATGCCTGTAATAGGTTTACGTAAATAAAAACTGTATTTATTTTTATTTTTTAATATTATCAGTATGAATGTTGTTTGTTACGATTTCTCGCGAAAACTACTTAACCGATCATCATGAAACTTTGTACCTACACATATTTTTGGAGTTATAGAAGTAACATATGGACATCAATGCGATTGAAGCCGCCGTTAAAAGCTAATACCTAACGATATAACATATGGTATAGTCAACAACAACATTGATTACATATAACATGTTTATATACAATAAAGAAATCTAAATATTAACAGGGTAGTTCTCGATGCTCAATCGAAGTTAGAACAACAGAAACTATAGTCGTTCGTTCGTTCATTTATAGTATTGTAATCATTAGCACTGTAGATTCACTGCAGGTTTGATGTCGAAGGCTTTATCTTGCTGTCGACTATGGATGGAGTGTATTTCTTCGTATCAAAGTCCTATAATCGGAAGTCTGATTTTTATTTCATAATTATCACTCTTCATAAAAATAATTAATACTAGCGCCCCCCCCCCCCCCCGGCTTCGCACGGGTGGGCTTTGTAGCCTATGTTACTCAGGGATAATGTAGCATTCTAATGGTGAAAGAATTATCGAAATCCGTTCAGTAGTCTTTGAGTTTATTTGAAATAATGCAAAAATTAAACGTTTTCTTCTTTATTACATTATTATAGAATACCTTCTTGCAAGTGGCACAGTCGGAAGGGGAAGACCTCGACGAACGTTCTCTGACCAAATCGGAGACATCCTCGCAAAAGGTCAAATAATATCCACCCTAAACCGACGTGCTTGTATGAAGAATGTTATGAGAGTGAATGAAGCGAAAGATGTGTGTAGGGATCGTAGCAAGTGGAGGTCCATTGTCTCTGCCTACCCCGCTAGGAAAAAGGTGTGAGCTTATGTATGTATGTAAGTCCCTTCTTGCGCTCGTTTTCACCCGCGTAGCTCCCGTCTCCGTGGGAACTTAATAATTAAATATAGCTTTTGTTATATCTGGATAACTTAGCACTCTAATAGTAAAAGATTTTTTGATCTCGGTCCGGTATATCGGAGTCAATTCAATGCTAACAAACAAATAATCAAATCTTTCCTCTTTATAATATTAGTATATAGACTAATGATGTGACGAAGGTGGATGAAATATTACCTAAAATATGGAAAAAATACATAAATTATTACATAACTTATTATAGTAAACTTATTGTATGAAAAGTTCATCTATCTATCTGTTCCCAGTTGAAAACCTAATACTTAAATAGATATCAAATGAGCATTCACTACAATAACAAATTCTCAAAGCAACATAAATCTAGATTGGCTCATTAAGTCGTTGGAGCTGGTACCTGGTGGTATTTAGCGTAGAGAGCTGGTACCGGTCAAGCGAAAGGCGCATACTTGAGAATCTTACGGACCTAATTTGGACGCATAAAATGTTGCTTGCCTATTTTAGTCGGTAGGCAAATTCCTGTGTGTGTTAGTTATGGGAGTTTTTGATAATGATCGTTAGAAGGTGTGATTTATATGATTATAGAGTACTTAGTGAATGTTTAAAATTAGATTAAAGTCGTGAAATTATACAAAGAAAGGAATTTGTAAAAAAAACCTTGGGAATTCAAGACATATGATGTGACTCGTGGTTCCAATTGCCGTAAGAGCTTTTTCATAAAATATTGCTGAAATTACAGTACTCAATAATCAAGTTTCATAGATAGATATCTTAAGACGAGTACGTAATACAATTTTTCTCAAATTATCGTTGAAATTTGTGAAGTAAACATTTAGTTCAACAAATTATTTTTTTTATTTTTATTAAAATTAATAATTTATCCAAATGAACATCGGAAAAATTCACAGTAATAGTCATGAAGTACGTTGTTTTGATTCTTACATAATTATATTAATAATTATTATTTGTTGAAATAAATTTAAAGTAGTACTACAACCTACTGTTTTTTTTTTACTAAAGCAGCATTTTAAGCCCTTCAGTTACGTAAGCCAGAATATTCCCAGACTCAGTGCCCTACGCTATCAACCTACTGGGCCTCTGAGAACTTTATTGTGAAATTGTTAGTTCTTAGAGTTATAATACATTGTGCTTGGGACAGACTGTTGTGAAGGCTTAGTGACTGTTACGACGGAACCAGACTGATTGAACAATAGATTAATTTTAAATCATTTGCATATAGAAGTGGATGGCTTCTTGTGTAATACAAATTTAGGTAACTCCATATAACAACTTTACTTATTTACTTTAACAGACCTTTTGCGTCCACCGTTGAACTTGGGCCCCCTCTTAATAAACCTTAGCAAGCTCGTTAAGACGGGGCCCATCGTTGAGGGATATTGCCATAATCACCAGACTTGGTATGCCGATTTTTTCGATGAGAGTTTTGCAGTCCACTTATATTCTTGTTAACCCCTCGTGCTAAGCTAAAATGCTTTTGTTACTAGTGGGTTCACGTCGGCAGTGCAATAGGTGAGGATCGAACCGGCGATCACAGGTCCGACGTCCCTAGCCAGCCTACGGCCGCCTGACTGCATCGATTTGTGATCGCAGTAAGAAACCTTTATTTAAGCGTATTCTTCAATCATACTGTACTTATTGTTAATCCAATTATGTAAAACAATATTACAACAAGACTTTCAATTATAACACTAATTATTCTTGAACTTATTATGTATCTCTCTGAAATAATAAAACCGAAACAAATACGAAAATTAAACCTTGACATAAAAAGATCCCGATACAATAAAAGTCATCGCGTACATTAATGATTAATTATTCTGTAATTATTTAATTGCCATGTAATTAAACAGTAATAATATTGCTGTTTTAATGGTCTCTCGATTGAGTTATTTAGAATATTTTCAATCGAAGATTTACTTTGTGTTAAATTATCCTATTAAAATTATAAACGCGAAAGTTTGTAAGTATAGATGGATGGATGTTTGTTACTCTTTCACGCCAAAACTACTGAACGGAATTGGCTGAAATTTTGCACCGGGATGGGTTATACGCTGGATTAACATATAGGCACAGAGACTGAATAAAAAATCGGTAATTTTAAATAATTTTAACAATGATTTTAGTCACTTAAGTTGTACTTTTGCTAGATTTAGTCTTACACATTGTAATTTTGACAAGTGTATGTAAATACCTAAGAGCTGAATAAATTTCATTATTTCATCATAATTATTTAATTAATCCGTATATTGCGGAAGACTTACAAACACAAATGATACAATACACACTCAGACTCGAAACAACTATCTCTAGTTCACACAAAACACTCAGGAGTCGAACCCAGAACATTAAGACTTTTTCTCTTCTTATTTCTACCTTATTCTCCAGTCGGTTCCTCAGTTATTGAGGAACATGACTTCGTCCATTTTGTCTTTGATAACTCTTCTCCAGCCGTGGCGGTTATTAGAAAAAATGCAAAGGAATCTCTGAGAAAAAGTACAAAAAAGAAAACCGAAAAGTATTCCTGAACAAATTATAATTCTCGGAAAACAACGCATCGCGTCATAAAGTATCTTAAGAGTAATTAATTTTATAATTCAGTAATTATTTTAAAACCTCCGTAGCGTAGCGGTATTTGGCTCGCATTAAATCTTGGAAGTCGTGGGTTTGATACCCACGCCGGACAAGAGTAAGATTTCTTTCCGGGTCTTGTTGGTTGAGGGACTCCGTGCCTCGGAAAGCACGTTAATCCGTTGTTGGTCCCGATTGTTATAAGATCATCTATAATAATCGTATATCAAGGAATGAGCAGCAAAGTTTCCTTGTGTGGTACAACATAATACTGCGGTCACCAACCCGCCTGCCAAGCGTGGTGACTATGGCAAATACGTTGTACGGGCTGATTATGATGAATTAACATTAATAGTACTTATCACTTAACCTATTTTATTACTATGCAACGATGTAATAGCGTCGTCTCTCCTACTATGTTGCTGGGACAGAGTTAATAATGGATACTAGATAATAACGCTTTTAAACTTATTATGAAATGCAATAAAATATTAACTATCATAACAATAAATTATATAACATTAATTAAATTCCCTCACACTGAATACCCACATAACTACTGTCATATCCTCAAGTACTTAGCTTACAATTTAAACAGACTCCGCATTATCGCTTCCTCTCCCATTTCCTTCGCCGCAAACATTTCATTACGGTATTAGTACGTTCCCACTACTATGTTACGTGCAGTAGTTACGCAATGGAACCGAGGCAACCGCAGAACCGGTTGAAGTAACGGGACACTATCTTCTATTGATATTGCGGGAGATGGCGCGAGTTATAAGACAAAACTATAATACCTACTATAATGTATGTTATGAGTAGGGCATAGCATTGGTAAAAAACTACCGACTCGTAACACAAGCATTTTAGCTTAACAAGTTAACAAGAATACTAGTAGAATGCAAAAGTTTTAATAATATTAAAAAAAATATATATATCTATACTGATATAATTATAATGTTCTTTCGTAAAAACCACTGGAGCAGAGTAACAAAGGTACCACGGGGCGTAGTCCAACTAATATTATAAACACGAAAGTTTGTAATTATGGATGGATGGATGGATGTGTCTCTTTCACGCAAAAACTACATAACAGATTTAGCTGAAAGTTTGCACCGGGAAAGTTTATGAGCTGGATTAACATATAGGCTACAAAATATCACGGTTCGAACCACTGGAACTGAGTAACGCGGGTAAAACCGTAGTGTAGCCGTAGTGTAGTCGCTGTAACACTTCGTACATTATGAAATCGTGCCTCTAATGAAAAACGTGGAAATGCTCTACATTCATGCGAATTGTCTTGATGAAATGTTATGCAATGTAAAATATTGGCAAATTATTACCTAATTATAGGTTATAATTAATTACTTTTACACCCGGGTAAACTATTTGTATTACAACACATATGAGAAACACTCAAAACAAGGAAATTTGAACAATACTCGGCGTTTCCCAGTGTGATCGAATCAGAAATGAAGAGATCTGCAGGAGAATGAAACTCGCTGACATAACTCAACGAATTAGCAATCTGTAGGTAATTGCAATGGAAAGAATACATAGTTTGGAGAATGGACGGCCATTATTATATAAAATTGCTTGAGGAAACCACGAACTGACAAGCGCAGCGTAGGACGGCCGACGACCTGATAACGGTTACAGGAATGCATGCAACTAGCAATCGTTGTTACTGGAAATCGATGCGGGATACGTTCAGTAGTAGACGATAACTGATATGATCATGATGACAACATATACAACTACAAGCTTCTCGCGCGTGGTTTTACCCGCGTTATAATATACTCATGGTCCGCCCAAATAATGACAATTGTTCGTAATATAATTGAATAAACACAGAACAAGCTATTGGACACAATATAGTTATATAATAAAGTTAAGACTAAAACATTATTAAAAACAAAAATACCTGCTTAATATGCTAATTTATAAAATGTTAAAATTATACAAAGATTAATACTAAATTATTTGCAAGTGCCTGTAATAGGTTTACGTAAATTAAAATTTATTAATAAATCATCACTATTATTGCCAGTTCCCGTGGGAACTTCATAATTTAATATAGCCTATAGCCTTCTTTAATAAATGAGCTATCTAACACTAAAATATTTTTTTCAAATCGAAATCGATTCCTGAGATTTGCGCGTTCAAGCAACAAAACGAACAAATAAACTCTCTCAAATGGTCTAAAACTCTCAAATGGTCTGGATGTTTGGTGTACGTAAATTATCTGTTCTTAAAATTGATCCAGGAAATTATTTCGCAAGTTTGGGAGTTGGTCGTTTAAAAATGAAAATAAAAAAATATCTAGATACCTACCTAATTATATATTTTTATATCAGAGTATTTGAGTGTCATTAGACAACTGCTAATAAAAACTGTCCAATTAATGTAATCGTTTCTTTCTACTCATCATTAAATGAAGTAATTACAGAAAACAGTTAAAAACCACATTACCTAGATAACGATAACGGCTCATAGATAAGATATAACTTTCCCGTTAAGTAAATAATGATTCATTGCCATTAGGTAAAGCGTTATGTAATAAATACGAAAATTTTAACATTATATAAAATAATATGAATTTTAATTACACTAGACACCGTTGTGCAACGGTATGTCTTGCTTTAAGCCTCAAAGATCGTGGGCTCGATCCTCACGCCGGACTAGAATTTTTTGTGTAATATCTTAGTTTACTTTGCTGGTTGGTTGAGGTACTACCCTCCGTGCCTCGGAAAGCACGTTAAGCTGTTAATATTGACTGCTATAACGTAATCGTATACAAGGTAACAGGCAGCAACTTTTATCTATACTTAATTCAGCGGTCACCAGCCTGTCTGCCAAGCGTGGTGATTATGGTAAAACCCTTCCTCGGGAAGAGGCTCATGTTCACCATAGGAAGTTACAGGACTGGTGATGATCATCATTTAAATTACCTTCAAGTCTCGCCTGAAGATGGAATTGCCATAGTCACCACGGTTATGGACAAAAATATACTTAGTCTTGCCATAAATATTGTAAAAAAAAAGTAGTAGTTTTAAACTGTAGAGTTTTATTTACTACTAGCTTCCCGCGCGCGGTTTCTAATGCGTAGCTCCCGTGCCCGTGGGAACTTCGTAATAAAATATACCCTATAACCTTCCTCGATAAATGGAATATCCAACGCTGTAAGATTTTTTGGAATCGGACCAGTAGTTCCTGAGATTAGCGCGTTCAAACAAACAAACAAACTCTGCAGCTTTATAATATTATATAGTATAGATTATCATACTGGGATGAGATGATATATTTTGTAATATTGTGTTGTAGATACAAGATATTTACTAACTTACCAATAAATAAATAAAAAAGGTATTAATGGCAAATTACTTAACTACAGTCAATGCATGTGGAATTCGTATAAGTACGAACACACTTGAACAATTGCCTTCAACCGGCGGTGTCCTCCCATCTTGCGTATACATTGTTTGTACTTTCTCATCTCCAAGGTTACTTACAGTTATTGTCTTATTAGAAAAGATGTTGACATTGATAAGCTCTGGGAATGTAGTAAAAAGATTATTTTTACGGCGAATTTTATTGTTGAATGTTTACTTTTTATATGTTGATAGTTCATGCAATCACCATTATCACTGAGGATTTTTGTATAAGACACGCATGGGAACTCAGTTAACTGAAATAGCTTAACAGATTAGAAAGCTGTAATAACAATAGGTAGGGCACATAGCTCGAAGAATTGATGGCCGATGTGGCAGAAAAGTTCTCGAGTGGAGACCAACGCGGGATTTAAGGGAGGGCATCCAGGGTATCTGCCCCGGGGCCTCCACAATAGAGGGGCCCCCACAATAGAGATTTAAAGTCTTTCAAATTCTGACGAGTAAACTCTACAACTTTTCTGTAATTTATTTTTTCGGTGTTCTACCTTTTCATACAGTAGGTACTTTGTAGAATCATGATTACTTGTCCACAAAATAAGACGATCAGTAAAATATCAGAATTCAAATCGTCTTGAAAAGTAAGTAGGTACATAGTTCCAATTTCCTACACATTTAGAGGGAAACTAATTTGTGGCCAAGGGGTCTCTTATCCTTTGTTGCCCCGGGGCTTCCGGACTTCTAAATCCGGCATTGCCATGATCTGCACGATGGACCGACAACCCAGTAAAGATCGCAGGGATGCCAACCGCTAGCAATCGTTTGATTTTTTGTAATAGACATTCACTGAATAGGTAATATTTGTGAGTAACTCTCACATAATATGACTCACATAATTGCTGCACACTAAGAGTGTGGTTTCCGGCTCAGAATATACCACCCATATCTTCCTATGGGTTTCGTAAGAGGTGACTAAGGGACATACAGCTGATGGATCGGCATCAGTATCTATCAGCTCAAAGATACTCCGATTTTACTGCGATCACCAATCCACCTGCCAAGCGTGATGATTACGGCAATATACCTCAACAACGCTGGCTTGCTAAGGTCGGTTAAAAAGAAGGCCTATGTTCAGTAGTGGCAGGGCCGGATTTAGAAGTCCAAAGGCCCCGGGGCAACAAAGGAGAAGAGGCCCCCTGGCCACAAATTAGTGTCCCTCTAAATGTGCAAAAATTCAAAGTATGTATCTACTTTTCAGGACGATTTGAATTCTGATATTTTACTGATCGACCTAATTGAAGTGAACAGGTATAGATGAATACTTAACCGTTATTTAAGAACTGTTACATTATTCATGATTATACAAAGTAGGTACGGTATGTAAAGGTACAACACCGAAAAAATAAATAAAAGTTTTAGAGTTTACTTGCCAGAATTTGAAAGTTTTTAAATCTCTATTGTGGGGGCCCCTCTATTGTGTACGGGGCAGTTGCCATCGATGCCCTCCCTTAAATCCGGCCTTGAGTAGTGGACGTAAACGGGCTGATAACATTTACTATTTTTACCAGCAAACATGTTTTTTTTTTATAGATCACGATGCCAAAATTTTACGAAAAGTCCACCAACAACTGGTAGGTATGTTTATTAGGGCTATTGATGACTTGACGACACGACGAGAATAGTTACTGTTATTCATTGTAAACCATTCTTTATAGTTTCTATCAACAACCTGTTGCTTTAGTTACATAAAAAACTTAACATACGATTTATTGAACTGCTGGCGCCGGCGCAGCGCAACTTAAATTAGAATAGGATTACAATCACACGACGCAAATAAAACATTCTGGTAGCTATTGGAGAATAAATATTAAATTTTATTGGACAGCGATTGGCGTACCTTGCCAAGTAGTACAAGATCAATATGAATTGTTCTGACTTTAAGTTTGTTCTAGAATAAAATGTATCTTATAAACGAACTTCTGTCTACATTAAGTATATATATACTGCATCTATCTATTATTAAATATTAAAAAAACTCAAAACTGTAGCTGTTTTTTATATTTTATGAAAATCAAGACAAGATAACAAAATTAAATCGTGATTCTAAACACTGTAGTCCGTTTTCTGTTGTACGATTGATAAAGATGATCTTATTAAAATACTTTTTGAGGGCCAAAGAGTAGTCCCTCAACCAGTTGGATCCAGAGAGAAATGTTACATTTTATTAAATGATTTTTTGTCCGGTCCGGGGTTCGAACTCACGTCCT
This sequence comes from Nycteola revayana, assembly GCA_947037095.2. Classification (NCBI taxonomy): domain Eukaryota; kingdom Metazoa; phylum Arthropoda; class Insecta; order Lepidoptera; family Nolidae; genus Nycteola; species Nycteola revayana. The sequence goes on from OX344840.2 coordinate 11,059,141, forward strand.
CCAATATTTAAAGCGATCCTTCTAGCGCTACGTCACCGAGGTTAATTTAACCTATTTTTTGTTATTATAAAATATCACCCTAAAATATCGGCTAAACTACAGGGTGCAGCTATTCAGGTAATAAATGAAACATCTAGAATTACTTCAAGATCAGCCATATATCATATCTTCAGGAACTGAATATTTATGTTTATACCTATTGTCCATCCATCCTCTACCGTGTCTTTGTAGGTGAAGGATGCATGATTACGTGTAATTATAATAATATCTATTGTGGTCAGCATGCAATCTGTCATTTAGGAGTATTTGGCGACGGATACGTGAAATGAGACTCATCCGTATGTATAATAATTATAGTCTGTTGAAGGTTGGTGAGGAAGACTGATATTGTAGTGTAAAAATGATTGAATAGAACTTCAAACTCACTAACATAATTCTACAGTTTTTTTTTTGTATTCTAAACCTTAAGGAATGTGAGGAATAATGGATATTGGAAAAACTTGCATGAACTAAAATTTTTGTGTAAGATTGTGTGTGTGATAAGAACTCGAGTACTACGGATTCAGAAAAAATAACGATTGCTGGTTCTAACTTTCATGAAACATAAGAAAAAAAAATGTTATGTTAAGACTTGGTCATTGTTACAAAATTTTGTAGCATTGTTATTTTGTGGCGAACCAGAATTGAAAATATAATTTGGAATAATCCTTTATTCTGTGACCGTAAATCACACATTTTTATTAATCTACTATAACTCTTTAAGTAATTGACGTTAATAACAAAATCATCACCATCCATTACAGGTTCTGTACGCAAGACAACGACACAGAGCAGTACAAATACGACAAGGGACTCGCAGCTGCTCTCCCTGCTCGCCGCGCGCCGCCGCCAGCTACTGAATGACCGGTTGGCGACGCATATCAGCACACTCGCGTCATTAGCACATAAGGCTAACAAGTTAGTATTGTTTTTCTTCAGTGAAGGGATTGAGAATTGGGTTACGCGTTAGAATACTAGATCTTTCGACTTTGTTTAAATCCGTTTTACTACACAATTCGCGGTTTGAAATTTGTATAACAATAATCAATAATACAAAAATAGTACACATTGCAGGAATAATTTTAGAGTTCACTCTTATGACAACTGAAGAAAAAAAAGGTAAAATTTAGTATTAAAGTATAAAAATATATCAGTACTATAAATCAGTTATCATATTTAATAAACTATTCGATAAGAGTTAATGATAACAAAGCTCTAGATAATGTCTACATTATTATTAAATTGCTTAGTAATAAATATAATATACTACAACTGTAAGGAATAAATATATATTGACCAACATTATTCAATATTACTTATTTTCAAATTTCAGAACAAATACGACATACGCCCAGTTAGAAATCCGAGACTCAAATAACTCTACAGTGAAGAGAATAACGTTTGAGAACGCAAGCAATGAACCACCGTCGACACTAAGACTTATCACCACTACAGGCGATGGAACGAAAGAAATAAGACAAGATGTAAAACCACATGAAATAAGACATCTTTTCATACCTAGAATATACCAAGAAAATAAAAGTAGAGCGGGATTCATGAATAACAGGAGAAAAGAGGGAATAAATAAGTCTGTAACAACGCCTGAGCGGTTAGAAGTCACTGAAAGTAGCATTGTCTATGTCCCACCAGAGAAATTTGAAAATCTTGATAAAGATATTGAACTAGACCCTGAAGAAGAGTTTCAAGTCGACGAGTCTAATCATGGCTTATATTTACTCAATTATTCAGATACAGAAAATGTAACGCAAAATAATAGTGTCAATAATACTGTAGGCAACGAAATGAAAGAAAACATAACAATAATTGAAACGACAACGGAATCTAGCGGTATTTTGAAAGAAAGTACATCCATTAAGCCCGAAGAAAAAGATTCAGAAGAAAAATCTGAAATAAACACCATAGTCAATAGTACTGATAGCAAGAATACGAAATTGATAAAAATAGAAAACGAAAAAGAAAACCACACTCTATTTATGACCGATGAGATTTACAATCACTTTAGGCCACTAGAGACTGAGTTACCAGTAGAAGAAATGGCGCCGTTTAAATATTTTGGTCAGAAACTTGGTGGACAGGTTATAAGTGACAATTTGACTAATTCACCGTCCTTATCAGCATCTACCAAATCAGTTAATTTTATCATAGCTCCATCTGAAAAGAGAAAATTCAACTCACGATATTCAGCTACTGAAAAATATAAGAATACAAGTGTAGATGAAGAAGAAATTAATGAGGATATGGATGTGTCAGTTGTTAAGAATTTTGTCGAAAAGAATAAAATAAGAAATACTGTAAAAGGTCCTGCACCGGCTCGGCACGTTGGTTTGGTTAATCAATACAGAAAATTGTCTACCACTGTGCCATCCACTACAAAATCACAAAATATTGCACAGTTAAATGTCACTCAACCTATTGTTCAAAATGTCACACCAAGCACTTTAGACAAGAATAATGGCACTACGTCCAACAGTACACTAATAAATACAGAAACTACAAAGATAAATGCTAGTATAACAAAAGAACCTCCAATTAATAAAACAAACGTAACTTCCACACCTAGAAATTTCACCAGAAATTATTCCAATATAAGGAGACGCCCTCTCCGAGTTACAGCAGCAAGTTCTAGCACTGAGAGTATCCCCACAATACCAACAATTATAATCAACGCAACTACAACTGAAAAAGCATCGACTTCTGTATACACGGCAGTTGTAACTTCAGTATCCATAACGTCATCTATGAAAGTGCAAAATAAAACAGATGGTGTTCTTAAAGAGGATGATAATACCACGTTATCTGAAAATTCAGAACTAAATAATATAACTACAACCGTGAAAGCGATACTTGTTAATGAAACTGAGTTACCAACTTCTGCACCTTCTTATTTTAGACCGAAACATATAATTAGAATTCGCACAACAACTACTCAAAATCCAAATTCTAGTCCTAATACAGAATCTCCAATAGCCAGTGAATTAGTAACAGTTCCTGTAAAAAATGAAACTGAATCTAAAATATCGGAGAGATTGGCTAATTTATTTAGACAAAGAAATTTAGAGAATTCAACTAATAGTGTACGACCTAAATCCTTAAAAAGAAGACGGCCTACGACCACTACAACTACGACTTCTACGACTACGACAACAGAGTCGACATTACCGCCGACTGAAAAAATTGTGCAAACTTCACCTTCAACTTCAGGCACCACTGCATATTCAACAATTTTCACCTCTACCCTACCACCAGAAACTACAAAAGCTTTCAAACCATTTATAGTTACGTCACGAACTATATCTAAATCAAGTTCTAAACCAGTTTTTATGCCAAATCCAATCAACAAGAATGAAACTGGCAAAAATGAAAACAGAACTGAAAATGATGACGTAAACAAAAAACAGAATGAAGAAGTCGTCATAGAAGCAGAGAAAACGTATACTGCATCATATGTATTAGCAGGCCTTGGATTTTTGCCAGTAGCAGCAATTATTGCCTTTATTTTAAGAAGTATATTAAATAAGAAGACCAAAGAGATTGACACAGACTATGAAGGATACTTTGATGATGGAGATGTAAAAAAAGAATCTCCTATTACCCCTGTGGCAAGGCCGCCTATGCCAACACCAACAAAACCTGACCAGAAGTGGGAGTTTCCTAGAAACAAGCTCAGACTTCAGACTTTACTTGGACAAGGCAATTTTGGACAGGTCAGTATACATTATATTGTAACAACGTTATACTGCCAATAAGATGTTACTATTCCTGATTCCAATAATAAAAGTATTGCTTGAGCTTACAAATAAAAATTAATAATAATTTGATATAATAAAGTAATAATAAGTTTTGGATTAAAAATATCTTTTGGATGTCCTTAGTTATTTCTATTGAATTAAATAGCTTACAAATAACTTTGCAGGTATGGAAAGCTGAAGCTGACGATCTTACTGGTCATGACGGTCTTACAAGGCTTGTGGCTGTGAAAAGCATCAAGGAGACAGCGTCACAGAAGGAGAAACAAGAGTTGTTGCAGGAAATATACATCATGCAAAAGATTGGAACCCATCCAAATGTTGTCACTTTACTTGCCTGCTGCACTGAACAAGGTAAACAACATGTTTAAATTATTTGTCAATTCTGAATTTTTTTAACAAAATTATACCTCCGCAGATCCTCATATATAATATAACATGCGGTGCGCAGTTCTTCATATAATATAATAATACGCAACATACAATATTATAATAAGGTCGGTAACGTCCTAACGCGCTCAATAAAACCTAGAATGTGTGTGCGTGTAACCTCAGCGCAGAGCAAATTTAATCATGGTTTTTATGATGTTTCAAATAATTTCGTAAAGTTTCTCAAACTGCGTATTAAGTGATTCAAAGTCTCTTTGCCAGAACTAGTCGACGATGCTGAACTATTACTATATATTAATAAATAACTATTGTTTTAAGTAACTAATTAAATCATTTCTTTTTGTAACAGAACCTTACCTCCTAATAATGGAGTACGTGATGTGCGGCAAACTACTAACTTACTTGCGCGAGCGCCGATCTAGACCAGATCGGTTCAGTGGAAGCGGCGCTTTAACTTCGAGAGATCTTACAGTCTTTGCCTACTGTGTCGCCCGGGGGATGGATTATATCGCATCAAAAGGAGTAAGTTGTAACATTATCTATGTATAAAAGTTTTACTTCAGGACATCCGAAAATCCACATTAGATTTTACTTAATTAACTGTTGGATTAAATACCATAATTTTTTCGGACCGACTACCTAATAAAGGTCGCAGGGAGCCAGTGGATGCAGGCCTTTATCAATTGTTCCTGCTACGTTCAGCAGAGGACGCGAAGGCTCGATAAAATATAATGATGATGATATTTTAGATTTTAGATTTGGTACTTATTATCAAGTACATAGTTATTTCAATTATTTCATTTAATTTCTAAACCTTTTATTGCTATCACACCGTGCCGTTTTTTTTCCTACATAATAAAAAAATATTGTGTATAGTTTGAATAAATTAACAACATAAAAAAACGTATGCTAGTTACTATATTAGTCTTAAACTAGACACATTTTCTTATTTGATAATTCGTTAGCAGTTTTACAACCTATGTGTGCAATATGCACGCATAGGTTGTAAAACTGCACTTGTGTACAACAACTTGTGTTCTCAGAATTTGAACTATTTCAAAAGTAAAACTTATAAAAATACCGCTATAAATCAATTTTCTAATGATAAGTAATAATTTCAGATCGTACACCGCGACTTAGCAGCACGCAACGTGCTGGTGGATCATAATAAGTTGTGTAAGATCGCGGACTTCGGCATGTCGCGTTGCGCCGGCGGGGGGGCCCGGGCGCCGCGCGGGGCGCTGCCCGTGCGGTGGATGGCACCCGAGGCGCTGCTATACAATGTGTACAGCCATCATACTGATGTGTGGGCCTTCGGGATACTGCTGTGGGAGATTGTTACTTTAGGTGAGTATATATGTATATTTACTAATGACAGGTCATTAAAACAGTTGGAAGACGTGGTCTTGTAAAATATTAACTGCATACTTCTGTGTTCCAATGTGAATCTAAACCCTTCTAAAATGTATAAAACTCGTCCAAACCTTTGAGAAAAGAAGTAGACTCGTTCAAAAGAAGCTACAGTATATTATAATTTTATGTTTTATGAGAGAAAAATTCTAGAAACTTTAAATTTTTACTTCTTTTTTTTTAATTTGAGTCATTAACTTTGTCTCAAATCGAAGACAAAGTAACATTTTTAGTGATTGGTCATAGCCTGGTATGTTCGAAACTTCAGCCGTGGCCTGGCCAATCTATTATTTTCGTTTGAATACAGTCTTCTTAGAGCCCTTTCAGTCATTTCATCATCATCATCATCAGCCCGTTGTAGTGCACTGCTGAGCATAGGCCTCCCCCCTCGATTTCCAGCGGGAACGATCGCTAGCGGCCTGCATCCACCGACTCCCCGCGATCTTTATGAGGTCGTCGGTCCATTGTGCAGGCGGTCGTCCTACGCTGCGCTTGCCAGTTCGTGGTCTCCACTCGAGAACCTTTTTGCTCCATCGGCCGTCAGTTCTTCGAGCTGTGTGTCCTGCCCATTGCCACTTCAGCTTGCTAATCCGTTGAGCTATATCAGTGACCTTCGTCACTTCAGTCATTTACCTCATTACAACTATGTTAATCGCTGACTTCCAGGATCCACGCCGTACGCCACGATGTCGGGGCGCGAGGTGCTGGCGGCGGTGACGGAGGGCTACCGGCTGGAGCGGCCGCCGCACTGCAAGCCACAGCTGTACCGCGCGATGCACTCGTGCTGGCACGCCGACCCCTCGCAGCGCCCCTCCTTCGCCGCGCTCAAGGCGCAGCTGGCGGAGCTGCTGGACAACGAGCCGGCGGAAGGAAACTATGTTGATTTGGACTCGTTCTATCAGGAGTCCTCCGTGTATAGTGATCCATCGGCGATCATAAACGATGATGAAGGTCTGTCGGCGGAGTACGATCGGGAACGACGGTGCTTTAGAGAGTGAGTAGGGCTTTTAATTTTTTAGGGTATATCAACGCCGAAAAACTATGGAAAGACGATAGATGTAGAAACTTGCGTTTAACTGGTATTGTAAATACTACAAATAGTAGCCTTGTTGCTTGATTTTGTCCACACGACCCTTATTTTTGTGGAAAACCTTTCGTTTCATTTTCTCTAGTGCGGTGGTAAAATGCAAGTACTCTCAGAGACACCGATATAAAAAAAATAGTCATATAAAAATCATTGGACCATTTTTAAATATAATTATAGCCTATGTCTTCATAATTATATTTTTAACTTAGCGATAAAAAATGTTCCAGACTCACAAGTCCTCAGTCCAAGTTCGAGAGCGGACGCATGAAGTTCCGCGAGGAGGCGCCGGCGCCGTGGGGCTCCGCGCCGCGCATGGGGGGCTTTGGCATCCGTGACGCGCCCTTCGACAGGAACTTCTCCGATGGGGAGTTCAACGAGCGGACCTTCCCGGACAACAACTTCAATGACCCCGACTTCTCAGAACGGAAGGACGGGAAACTCTCCACTTCAAGCTTCCATAGAGAAAGAGAGAGGGAGAGGGAGCGAGAGAACCCTCTCGTTAGTAGGAATAGTTTCAATGGCTTCCCCAGAGTGGGCGCTCGGGATCGAGACAGTCATTTTCAAATGGCCCCTGACGGCAGGAGTAAGAGGGTACCGGAGTTTGAGTGTGACATTTGATTTGTGAGATTTGTAGGTATAACATGCTTTACTTTGTAGGTTGAGTAGATAACATTTACTCCGTATTGAACATCTGCATAACTCCTTTTGGAGACAAAATAAGTCAAGTTAAGCGATTTTGGGTAAATTAAATTGATATAAATTAATGCGCTTGTTTATGAAATTCAGCTAAATTATGCCTACTTTTCGAATAAAAAGTTACACTATTCAGTAAATGTTGACTGAAAATTTGTTTATTTTGTGTGTTTATTTAAGGCAATAATTGCCGAAAACACAAGCACTGATTTGAGAAACGTTACGCACTGGTGTGAAATCATGACAAATTAAGTTTCTATTTCAAATCAAATTGAAATCAAGTAACTTAAATATTGTGTTGATAATTATTGTAAATATATTATTATTTTTTTAATTTATAACAGTATTTTTATATTAATGTATGTCGTGGTTATTTTTATTCGGATATTTTGTAAATAAAGAACTGTTATGTATGTTGGTTATGTATATTATGTGTTACATAGATGTTAGATAATTATATTTTTCGGCTCGCATTTTGATTTGATAAATGCTTTAAGACAAAACTCTGGGTCCTTATCTTTGGCTATTGCACTTTTGAATTTTTCTGTAACATTTTGAAAGTAATAAAATTACGTAAATTTCTGTTAGTAGTTGGATTAAATGGTGCTATATGATAAAATTATATGAAATGTTATTGTAAATATCAGATGTTATTTTATACTGAGCGCTTTATATAATAACATGGTATATTATATGTTATTGACTCTGAATTTTCTTTGTTCATGTCTCAGTTCGATATTACTGTCTAGTCTCAAAAATTGTATGATTGTATAATAGTATTGGTTTATACTAAGATCTGAATTGATTGTAAGTTTAAGAAAGATTATTTTATTATAAACATTAAAATGTATTGACAAATATAATTGTGTATTATTGAATTACTAGCTGCGCCCCGCGGTTTTACCCGTGTCACTCTGCTCTAGTGGGTCGGGGCGTGATGTTTTGTAGCCTATATGTTAATCTATCCCGGTGCAAAATTTCAGCCAATTCTGTTCAGTAGTTTTTACATGAAAGAGTAACAAACATCCATCTATTCATTTGATTTATACTTACAAACTTTCGCATTTATATTAGGTTGGGGAAAAAGTCTTTTCGCATTATAGTATGTATGGTTTTGGTATCATTGAAAGTTTTAATCAAATTAGGAAAATGTGTGATTTTGTTTTTCGTACTGTCAAGATGAGTGAATCTAATGAAGAATACAAAATTTTACTATAAAAAAGGTAAAAATGCAAGGCAAGCCGCGAAAAAAATTTGCGATGTTTATGGACCTAGTGCAGTGTCTGTGGGAATGTCACAAATTTGGTTTACGCGTTTTCAATCCGGAAATTTTGCTTCGAAATTCGCTCTGGTCGCCATATTACGGATAAAATGGATGCAATTTTTGAAAAAGTGGAGCAAAGTCGGCATATCAGTAGTAACGACGTAGCTGAAAAACTGGGAATTGACCACAAAACAGTATTAGCGCATTTGAAAAAAACTGGGTACACAAAAAAGCTCGATATTTGTGTACCTCACGAGCACACTGAAAGAAACCTAATGAACCGTGCACTCATTTGTGATTCTTTATTACGACGTAATGAAACTGAACCATTTTTGAAGAAGCTGATAACTGGTGATGAGAAGTGGATCACGTACGACAAGAACGTGCGAAAAAGGTCGTGGTCAAAGGCCGGTCAGGCTTCACAGACTGTGGCGAAACCCGGGTTAACTCGCAACAAGGTGATGCTGTGTGTGTGGTGGGATTGGAAGGGCATTATTCATTATGAGCTGTTAGCACCAGGCAGGACCATCAATTCTGAACTCTACTGCAAACAACTGATGAGATTAAAGCAAGAAGTTGAGAGAAAGCTGCCAAAATTAATCAACAGAAGGGGTGTGGATTTTCATCATGATAACGCTAGACCTCACACATCTTTAGCCACTCAGCAAAAAATAAGATAGTTTGGCTGGTAGGTGTTAATGCATCCGCCGTATAGTCCTGACCTTGCACCTTCAGATTTCCACCTGTTTCGGTCTCTTCAGAATTCTTTAGGCAGTGTCAGGTTAACATCACGAGAGGACTGCCAAAACCACTTGTCTGTATTTTGATCAGAAGTCTCAAAATTTCTATAGCAATGGGATGCCCCTACCTACAAGATGGCAAAAAGTTATTGAACAAAATGGTACCTACATACTTTAGTTAAATGTATATAAACTATATTCAAAAATGTTTAGAATTTTCTTAAAAAATGCGAAGAACCTTTTTCGCCTACCTATTAATATTAGTAGGATTAATTATCCAATATTTTTGCCATAACCACAAAGTTTTCTAGGCGGCGCCGCGGCGTGATGAAGGCAATATCTTATATTTATACGTGTCAAAGAAGGTGTAACGTGAATAATATGGCTTCCATATTATTCACCATCCATTTCAAACGCGGTAGTGTGGGTTACAGATATAAGCGAGATGTTTTAGACTATTGTAGTTGAAAATTTTAAATCTCCTATATGAAATTTTTGTCCAAAATTATATTCAAATATGAGAGTTATTTTAGATACCAATAAAATAAAAACTCCTAGGTATATCTGAACCTATAGTATTAGTGAATTAACTCCGAAGATTCTTATTTAATCGATGTTTTTGAGAGGTGAATTTATACACGTAGAAGATTCTTCTAACATCAAGTTAAATAGATCTTACTTGTGGTTTTGCTTTCCTATTTTATTTTTAAATACATAAAATGCGTAGGTTTTTTTATAATACCTTTATGTAATTAAACTTATAAAAAAATACCTATAAAAATACCAATATGAAATGAAAATATGTAGCTATATACCTAGTAGTATTGTCATGCTATTCTTACAGTAATCTGAGAATTTGTCGGGTGAAATTGGGTGGAAGGAAATGAGGTTATTTAAAATTAATTTGACTTCTAGTCCTCACGGACCCAGCTCACGACAGTTGCACAAAACTCCCTTAAACAACTAAAACTATTAATTCTTCAATCGCGAGTGCCCTGAGCCAAAGTCCTAGTCCCACAGGGGCACCCTCTTGTGCTTTGTTCTTAGTTATTAAGCCATTTAATAAGGCTGGAGTCCTGTCCCTTTTATGGCCGATGAAATACCAAAAGCCAGAAGAAACTGGAGATAGCAGTAATTACACGAAGTAAGTTTGTGACATTTTAATAAAAACCTACATAACATTATATGTATTTTGAAAAACCAAACAAACACAACCAAATGTCTGAATATCGAATCAACTCAGAAACGCCTGAAATTATTTAATGACAATTTGTCCATAAATATTTTGCTTTTGTTATCTTATGTGGTGTGTTATTAATTATATAGGTAGGTAGATATTTATTAAGCAATTATGTTTATAAAATAAAATAAAATGCTAATCATTGTATGGGTCACCATCAGCCCGTTTAACGTCTACTGCTAAACATGGGCCTCCTCCCAATGGAGGGTATTTGCCATAGTCACCGCCCTTGGCAGGCGGATTGGTGACCGCAGTATTATGTTGTACAACACAAGGAAACGCTGCTGCCCGTTCCTTGATATACGATTATTATAGATTATGTTATAACAATCGGGACCAAAGCCTTAATGTGCTTTCCGAGGCACAGAGGATATTTCCTCAACCAATCAGACCCGGAAATAAATCTTAGAATTTACAAAAGATTTCCAGTCCGGCGTGGGTATCGAACCCACAACCTCCGAGATTTTAATGCGAGCCAAATACAGCTGCGCTACGGAGGTTTTCCATGTATGGGTAGAATGTAAAAATATACCGCCAAAGCGGCCGTAGCCCAATGGCTAGAGCGTCGGACTTGCAATCGTGTTGTCTCCGGTTCAATCGCCACCCATTGCACTACCGCCGTGAACCCATTCGTTACACAAGCATTTTAGCTTAGCACGAGTGATCAAAAAGAATAATAATAGCAGTGTGCAAAAACTCTACTAGTAATCATAAAAATAGAAAGAAAGAATGAAAGAAATTCCTAACAGTAGATATTTATTACTCTTCCCTGGTTTAGCGGTATGATTCTCGCTCTTAATTTCGGAGGTCGTGGTTAAAATCTCTACACCGGAGAAGAAATTTTGTGTTTTGTCTTGTTGAGGGACTACCCTCCGTGCCTCGGAAAGCACGTTAAGCCGTTGGTCCCGATTATTACATCATCATCGATAATAATCGTATATCAAGGAACGGGCAGCAGCGTTTACTTGTGTGGTTAAACATAGTACTGCGGCCACCAACCCGTCTGCCAAGCGTGGTATTTATGGCAATACCCTCCCTCGGGAGGAGGCCCATGTTTAGCAGTGGACGTTATACGGGCTGATGATGATCTCCGTGGCTTAGAGGTGTAAGTCTCGCTTTTAATTTCGGAGGTCGTGGTTTGCTTTGTGTTTTGTCTTGTGAAGACAAAATACAAAGTTTTCGGCTCCGTGGCTCGGGAAGCTGGTTAAGCCGTTGGTCCCGATTGTTATAACGTCAACTATAGTAATTGTATAGGTACAATGGAATGGGCAGCAGCGTTTTTCTGTGTGTGTTATTGCATAATGCTCCGGTCACTAACCACCGCCAAGCGTGTGCCTATGGCAAAAACCCTCCCTCGGGAGGAGTTCAGCAGTGCACGGTATATGAGCTAATAATGATGATCGCACTTTATTATAGAATTTCCTAATAATAACTACTAAATGGCAACCTATTATTTGTTTTTATACTTTTACTTCTGTGGTATTTCTGTACATAAAAGAAACCTAATAAGGTCGTTTTAATTATAGAAAAAGACAAATATGGAGTATTTAAGATTCCCACGCGCAGTTTCACCCGCTTAACTCCCGTTCCCGTACGATTTTCATTATTAAATATGGGATAAAATATAATGACCACCATAAAATGCTTGTTTACCCTTAGTTCTTTTACCAAAAATATATACTTGACACCAGAAAAATAAAGTCTAAAAAGTCTAAAAAAAGTACTAGCCATTTTACTCACGACTGCACTTCAAATTGTATTCGAACACCAAATGTAGTTAATGATCACCAAATCTTAGCGAGCAAATTATTGCGCTATTTCTTCCTTAATAAAATCAATGAAAAATGACAATCGGTTAGGTCAGGTTAGAGCTGCGGCCATACAACGCACGAGCCGAGCGAGCGAAGCGAGCGGTGCCGCGGCAGCGGCCGGCGAGTGCCAGAACCGAATAGTAAATTAGTAAAACATTTAAATGTAGTAGAACTATTTTCAAATTTAATTAGTTCGACGGTCGAACAAATGAGAAAAAAAAATCTCACTAGTTCGACGATCGAACTAATGAATCGAACTAGTGGGAATAAACGGGTTAGAACTGCGGCCATACAACGTCGATTGTTATTCGCAGATGAGTCTAATTGAAAACTTCTTGATATATTGTAGTCCTACCTTTTAATGACTATCGATTTACACTTATAGACGATTCTATGAACTAGGTACTTTTGGTGATCATTTACTACTTTTGGGTTAACAATGATTTATTTGGAGTCATTTTGCTTAAATACGATAGCGAAATGTTAAAACTTTGGTTACAATTTTACATTAAAATGCGGGTTTAATTTTGGTGATCATTTTCAATTTTTTTCTGTTATATGTTACTATATCTGATGGTAAGATAAACATAAGCCATTAAATATTGTCTATAGCCTTCCTCGGTAAATGGGCTATCAATCACTAAATTTTTTTTTTAAACCGGGCCTGTGGTTCCTGACTTTAGCGCGTTCAAGTAAACCAATAACCTCTTCAGCTATACACATATACATTTTTTTTTTACTAGACTCCGCTGACTCACTCCTGGGCAATGGCCTGCCTCCACTACTTCCATCGTTCGCGAGTCCGCGCGTCCACCTTCCATTTTTGTTGAAATATACTAATAGATTAATTTTAGGTAGGTAATTTAGCACAACTCATCAGCCAACAAAACTGCGTAGGTATTGCATAAGAGGAGCTAAATTACTTAGCAGATAGATTAAGCGTAAGTAGTAGCAACAATGTACTTACGTATAAACTAAAAGAAGGAAACAATTTAAATGATTGGCTGCGGTTAACAGATACTACTTGTTACTTTCTTTGTGATTGAAGCTTTGTTCACTTAGCGTAACTTGAGATATAGGATGTTTTCTCATAGTTTTGTAAAAATATAAAGTGGGTAGTTTTTTTAGGGTTCGTAGTCCACAAGTAACTCTTATGGTTTCGTCATGTCCTTCCGTCCGTCCGGGCTCGTACTCCACCGTTACTGCACCGATTGTCACGAAAATTGTTGGAGAGGTGTTGGAGAGATCCAAACCTTGGTTTTTAAAATAATAATTATGGGAGAAATTCAAAGAGACTAATATTCTTACAGTCGCATCACAATATGTCTATGAAAACCTTTTATATGTTCATAAGAATATTGAATAGTTTTAAGAAAAAAAGCGACACTCATAATGTTAATACTAGATCCAAGCATAATCTTGTTTTACTTGCTACACGTCTCCACAAAATTAGCAATTCTTTTATGGGGCAATGTATACGCTTCTATAACAAACATCCTAATAATGTAAGAGATCTTTCAACAAACAAGTTTAAACGATATGTCAAAGATAAATTATGTAAAAAGGCTTATTATAAAATTTCTGATTATGTTAATGACAAAACTGCTTTGGAGTGAGTTGCTCTGAAACAATAGGTACTGCTTTATTAATAATTGTAAAATAAAATTTATTTAAAAAAAGGATTCCTCTGAGTTTCTTGCCAGTTCTTCTCAGAGTTGCCACGTCCAGAACTGGTGGTAGTAAAAGAAAGGGACGCATCATAAGAACATGATTTAAAATATTTTAAATGTGTCTCTATGAATAAAGAATTTTTGACTTTGACTTTGACTTATGGTTCTTTTTTGACGAACATTCTTAGTTCGACGAGTCTTTTGCTACTTCACCGGGCATAAGGACGGGCAGAGTTCCAGGCTTAATAAACGTTTTAAAACTACAAACTAAGCAACCTGCGCAAGATGGCTGTGCGGTCGCTGTAATAGTGGGTATGTTGGGTGCTAAATATAAGTTGCATAATGAAGTCAATCAAAGTCAGTCAAAATGAAGTAAATTTTTATAAAGTTCATTTAGACAGCTATCCGTGGTTCAATGAAATAATTGGGGTCGGGCCGGGTGTCAAAAGTGGCGCTAGCTCGGCTCACGCTGCGGTTTGTTACAGTTGTTATAGGAACTTTTGAATGAAGGCTGTCTGTACCTACTTCTCCTCCGTAACATGAATAATGTTAAAAAATTCAACAATTATTGTTTCATCATCATCATCATCAGCCCGTATAACGTCCACTGCTGAACAAGGGCCTCCTCCCGGGGGTGGGTATTTGCCATAGTAACCACGCGTGGCAGTCGAGTTGGTGACGGCAGTATTATGTTGTGCCACACAAGGAAATGCTGCTGCCCGTTCTTTGATATACGATTATTAAAGATAATGTTATAACAATCGGAACCAACAGCTTAACGTGCTTTCCGAGGCACAGAGGGTAGTCCCTCAATTATCCAGATCCGGTAAGAAATCTTGGAATAATTCTAAGATGTGTTAATTATTAACACAAAGATTTCTTGTCCGGTGTGGGGATCGAACCCACGACCTCCGAGATTTAAAGCGAGCCAAATACCGCTACGCTACGAATATTGTTTAACATGTACAAAATAATAATGTATTTTTTACCCATTTACCTGGCAGGTACCTACTGCCTGCCTCCCTAATATAGCTGTTTTTTATTATCACTTCTTCACTCTCCAAACAGTTAGGGGGCCTTTGCGAAACTTTGTACTATATATTTTATTATAAGTTATTACTTATAATAAAATATATAGTACAAAGTATATATTAGTATAGTATATTTATATTTTTGTGTTTGTATTAAAATAAATAAAACGAAACATACCTATTAACGTAATTTTAAAAGATATTATGCTATTTATTTTAAGATATTTTGCTCAGAACATTTAAGCAATGTTGTAAAGTAAAATAAAAGGTTTTGTAGTCGTAGTCGAAACTTTTCAAATTAAGTAGATGTTATTTCATTTAAGACTAAGAAATCTAGATTTCATAGCAAAAATAACATTTCTCAATTATCTTCGTCTCGCTGACTGAAGCGACGGATTACATTGCAGTTCTTGCTAATGTACCGTAGCATGCACTCTCGACCTTTAGTTTGCAAAAAATCTTCCGATGCCTTCGTAGACATGTACTCTGTAAAGAAGTGCAAAAGTAAAATTAATAAGTTTAACGCAACTCTCCTAAAAATCTAAAGTCATTCTTCAATCCCATCGCCAGCGACCGCCCTGAGACGAGGCTTAATTTCTACAGGGGGCGCTCTTGCTATTTCATATAATTTACTTACATTGGTATATCATGTTAATTATGACGGCTCTTAATTCAATTAAGTTATTGAAACATACTATTTAGTAAATTTATATAATGTAACAATTTAAATAGAATTTGGCTGAATACCTCTGATCTCGCAATTTGACCGGTCTAATACTTATACTATATTCTTTTCATCATTTTTATTTATTCAATTTCTAAAATGCTTGATTAAAACAAATACATCAAATAGTTAACAGTATTAATATCAAGAACTTATTTATTGATACAATATTGGCATACTACTAGCATATCTTAAATAAATTTAAATATAATGTAATAGTAAATGAATTTTCTTGACAAGTACAAGTGTATGTAACTACCTAAATACTCAATAAATATCATTTATGTAGTTTATTGGTATATACCTAAGTCTTTATAAATTAAAAATGGGTCTTCAAAATGTATGGACGCTTAACTTTAGAACGACCAGATCGATTTTATAAGTGTAGCGATATTTACAGTAACCGCACAAACAACAAGTGGACGAGCAGCGCCATCTACCATCTAGCATCCCAACTAACCTGTATCACGCAATACAAGGTCGCAAGCCTATTTAAACAAATACAAGATCTGAATATCAACAAATGGTCGTCAGTGGGGTTCTTTGCCGGGCATACCATCTCACCCGGCAAAGAAGATCTTCATTTTCTGTGGAGGAACACCACCAACTGTTTCTCTACATAATTATGAGTAGTGTGAAAGAAAATTTAGGAAAATCTACAGGAAAAGCTAGGACGGTGGACCTAGTGGACGAAGAAATCCTAATAAAACCAGCTTTCTTCCGTTGAAGAAAGCAGAGAGGTATATTCTTTAATAGTAGTTAGTAAATTTGACTTTGACTTTGAAATGTAATATTTCACACATTAGGTATTGCATGAATGAGAATTGTTAGTTAGATAAGTATTAATACAGATGGTTGCTGTTCAGTTAGATATATTATTATAATTTCTTTTGTCTGTCTATATGTATATGTATTCAGCCTAATATCCAGAACGGTAGCATCGATTAAGACTTCGCTGGTAGAAAGTTAATTACAGAAGGAGTATTTTTTCAATCAAGCTTTTTTTTATATACCTACATACGAACGCAACAATATTTAAGAAAAGAGTGCAGTAGCATTCGAGTCGTCAACATCGCCCATGATGCTCCGTGTAGGAGCGAAACACGTGTCGGTTCCTCGGCTGGTTATTGTATTTTTGCATGTTTTATTTTTCCTTCCTGCATATATACCGCATCACATCATCACATACCGCCCTCCCGCCCGCAGAGATTTATGCACTTGCACATAATCTTTGCGGGCGGGAGGGTGGTATTAACACTTGATATTTTGTCTTTTTAAATTAGATTAATATGGTTTTGCGCCATCCGCTCATTATGTAATGCCTGATTCTATTAATTACAAGCATTTTATTGTCCAAAAACAATATTTTTATTTATTATTCTTATTTCACGCGGGCAGCAGCTGGTGCAAAATATGAAATGTTGGTACAACCTGTATATAGCACAGGACATCAAACAAACGCATAGTCACAATTCTGCGGTTGAACGAAAGTGCACTATGGTGGCGCAAACTATTAGGAGCGCAGATATTTGCACGATGTGCTACGTGCATAGCACGCGGCTTATTAACATTGGGCAATAGACACACTTTCCCTTCATCACCATTATCATCATCAGTACAACGTCCACTGCTGGACATGGGCCTCCTCCCGAGGGTAGGTGGTTTTTGCCAAAGTCACTCCGCTTAACAGGCGGGTTGGTGATTGCAGTATTATGTAGTAACACACAAGTAAACGCTGCTGCCCGTTCCCTGGTAGACGATTGATATAGATAGATGATGTTATAACAATCAGGACCAACCCTCTCAGCCAACCAGACCCGGAAAGAAATCTTAGAATCTACATAAAGATTTTCTTGTCCGGCGTGGGGATTGAGTTTGATACTCTAGTTCGAATGACTCCGAGATTTAAAGCGAGCCGAATACCGCTACATCACTTTCCCTTATAACTTAAGATTTCATTAGGTCGTTTCCCTCTCGCCATCCTGACCGTTCGCAAAGAACCATCCGATGCTCTCGTAGTCCTGAAGTCAGAGAGGCCCACGAACTGTAAAGAAGAGCGACAGTACCACAAAACTCCCTTAAAAAACTAAATGCCATAATCCCTTAATCTCACCGCCAGCGACCGCCATGAGCCGAGGTCTAAGTCGCTTAGTTTGTAGTTCTTAAACCAAGGATGTGATAAGGCTCTGATAATAAAATATTGCCTAGCCTTCCTCAATAATGAAAAGAATGAAATAAATTTTAGTTACTGAGATTAGATCCAGTAGTTCCTGAGAATAGCACGTTCAAGCAAACAAACAATATCTTTTATATAAGTATAGATTAAAGAGAACAAGATTTTACCCGGAAACTAATTGTCTTAATTTTTTTTCGTTGTATTTTGTGGCGTTAATATAAATTCATTTTAATGTTAAACATGCAATAATACAATGAATAAATATAATAATATACGATTTTATGAATAATTCATATTTTCTGTACTAATATATTTAAACTTATCTTTTTTTTTTTAATTATGAAATGTTTTCCTTTTTCTTATTTTATACTGGCTTGTTCCCGCGACATGTGGAATAGTTCCTTTAAGCTATCCACGATTTTAAAACATTCTTCAAATCGGACCAGTACTTCCTGAGGTTAGCGCTTGAACAGACAAACTAACTTTGCACCTAATATTAGTATAATAGATTAAATTGAGTTCCACAACGTGACTGTATGAACGGTAAATGAATTGGAACTGCAGTTGACTTACATTAATATGTAGGTAATTTATTGAGATGAGAAAATTGCATAATATCTTCCACGAGTGGCTATTTTTCGTAAAACTCGGCCACAATGACCTGCATCGGTAGTGAAGTAGAGAATTTCTATATGTATGTATTTATACCATGAATGTTAAATACGTTCATGGTCTGTTTGTTCGTTTGTATGGCGATAGTAATTTAACGCCTTTTACGACACCCATGGGAAGACATGGGGTGGTCTATTCTAAGCCGGAGACCACACGGCAATTTCATATTCATATAGACACATTTAAAATATTTTAAATCATGTTCTTATGATGCTTCCCTTTCTATTACTACCACCAGTTCTGGACGTGGCAACTCTGAGAAGAACTGATCATCAGCATTCTAGCTTGAGAAATGATTTTGCCGATGTCATCATCATCAGCCCGTATAACGTCCACTGCTGAACAAGGGCCTCCTACCGAGGGAGGGTATTTGCTATAGTCACCACGCTTGGCAAGCGGGTCGGTGAACGCAGTTTTATGTTGTACCACACAAGGAAACGCTGCTGAGCGTTCCTTGATATACGATTATTATAGATCATGTCATAACAATCCGAGGCACGGAGTTTAGTCCCTCAATCAACTAGACACAGAAAGAAATTTTTGTATTTACACAAACATTTCCTGTGTGCTAAAAATATTTGCTAATGTGCTGCAAACGCCTTCGACGTGTCTGATATTTTTCAGCGTTCGTAATCACAATAAAAAATTTGCATGTATTTTATTTCTCGTAACTATTTTTGTTAATGTTACTTGAAAGTAGCATGAATATTAAAGTTGCTTCTAAAGGACGGCTAAAATTATTTATTTTCTTAACAAAATTTATGTCTATTGTCACATTTCATAAGAAAAATCCATAAAAAATTTGAGTAGGTACGACTAAACATGTCACTTTCTCTACTTTAGAAGTTAATAACATTCAACATAATACAATACATATACATAATGTTATAACTTCGGTTCGAGATGACTGCCCGTTACCTAAGTTATCTCATATTAATATTATACCTTCCGCATTATCTAACATTCAATTTCTATAAAACAAAGTCATATCACAAACTTGACAAAATGACACGTCATACTGAAACATATCTTTGAATCACAGTTAAATTCAAAAGCTTTTTATAATTTATATGCAATGTAAACGGCCGATACAATAGTCTTACGATGCTACATCATTCTGACCACTATTTTCTAATAATAACTATACTTACATTACGAAATTACCAACCGTTTGCATAAGGGCAACAATGATCAGCATATTACATTTAAAATTATCCATAAGATGTTCTATTGTATGTTGATAAGTTATCATATCTGCTGGATATGACCTCTGCACGGTGAAAGCCAGTTCCGGCATGATCCAACACTTGCGAGATGAGAGTATGTTTGTGTGCGTGTGTGGGGATCGCACGCGTCCATTCGTCGTTGAAGCGCTGTAGCCTGCGTGCGCGCATAGTTCTTCTAAAGATATCAACGCGCGCGTAATATACTTCTTTATTTTTTTTATTATAATGTGCTCGTGTTAAGTGCTGTTATGATTAGTTTTTAGTATAATAAGAATGTTTTATAATTCAATAGAGTCGCACAATATGGCTTGGTTGAGAGTTTTTCTTGTGGTCGCGTTTGCCGCGCAAATAAAAACAGAAGACTATTTAAAAGACTTTGAATTCAGTGATCCTGATGAGGTGATGATTGCACAGGAATCGAGACAGTATCAGACTGTAGTCAAACCACCTGTTAGGATAGTGAAACCCACCGGCGTTACCAATTCGCATAGGCCACAATATAATTTAGATTCTTTGGAAGATCGCTCCGATGTTTTCGAAGAATTTGATAGTTCACCGAGGAGAAGTTTAGTGAAAAATTATAAGTCCTCTCACAAGATAAGAGCTAAAGAGACTATGATTAAGGATGCTGTGCTGAAGGCGTTTGAGAAGAAAGACCATGTGGGGAAGTTTGCTCAGATGCTGCCCATCGTGAGGGCTATGTCGGGGAATCAGAGGGTGGCATTAGCCTCGTTGGTGGCGAGTCAGGTCACGACTCCACCTGGAAGAGCGCCTTTGAACCTTGCACAGGTAATTTTCTTCTCATTGACTTAAATTGCTTCCATAGCACTGACTTATTGTTCTATATTTACCTGATAACCTGCGATTGTCCTTTATACCTAACATTTATTTTATTAACATATATAAAATAGGGCACGTATAGGACACACAATATAATGTACAAAAGTGATTAAAGGATATAATTTTTCCGACAATTGTAATAATAACATTTTTATGCATTATACCAATTTGTAATATTAATATTATTTTAAACTTCTCGCCATAATATCACGAACATCTATCTTATCTTATATGTGTATGTCAAATTCGAAATAATTTAAAATTATATGGAATTTGAAACTTAGAGTCTGGTATACCACACGTTATCAAAAAAAGGAAAAGAAGGTTTGTAGTTGATATCCGATCGAAGCTTTGTTCGTGAAAGCCTCACCCTCCCGACCCTTAGTTTGCAAAAAATCTTCAGATGCAGACCTCAAAGTCCGAGATGCCCGCGAACTGTATGTACCTATAGAGCGACAGTAGCACAAAACTCCCCTAAAAAAACTAAAAGTCATAATCCAAGCCGAGGTCTAAGTCCCACAGGCGTGCTTTCCGAGACAAGGAGGTTAGTCCCTCAACCAATCAGACCAGGACAAAAAAATATTGTTCGGCGTGGGGATCAAACCCACAACTTCACAGACTTCAAGCAAGACTAAACCCTCCCTCGAGAGGAGGCACATGTTCAGCAGTGGACGTTGTAAGGGCTGATGATGATGATGATAAAAGCAAGGCTTATATCGTCACATCACGGAGGTAATATTTAGTAACACAGTAAACACACAAAATAATTTGTTATAAAATTGATACTTACGTCGAGCACGTCTCAATTTGGTTGGTGTCTAAATTAATTTATGTTAATAAACAGAGGATATAATTGGTCTGCGTGACAAGTATCTTCCAAATCCATTGAAAGATTTATATGCTTGATTGGCCAACAGTCATCCAAACATCTTGATTAACTTTCACACTATTTTATCAATGATCTAGTAGAATGCTGGTAAGAACTGTTACGCCAGTCACATTGGATATTCTGATATTGAGTTTTCAATACAATAAAATAATACTCGATTTTATTTACGTAAACCAATTACAGGCATTAAAATTAAACAGGAATTATAGGAAATAGTCAAACATTAATTGGAAAAATCTTTAATCATAAATATGGGATTACATTTGATCATCATCATCATCAGCTCGTACTATGTCCACAGCTGAGCATGGTAGTCACCATGCTTGGCATGCGGGTTAGTGACCGCAGCATTATCTTGTACCAAACAAGGAAACGCTGCTGCCCGTTCCTTGATATACGATTATTTTAGATGATGTTATAAGAATCGGGACCAACGTCTTAATGTTCTCAACTCAACCAACCAGACCCGGAAAGAAATCTTAGAATTAACACCAAGATTTTCTGTCCGGAGTGACTGGATTGAAAGCGAGCCAAATACCGCTACGCTACGGAGGTTGTTATACATTGTATACTTTGTTATTTGATTTTAAATATTTAATTATATATGCATTATTAATTAATGAAAATAATTGTTATAATCTATTTACATTGCTTGTGATGCAAAAAGCTTGTTCTTTCTATATTATGTTAGAACTATTGTCATTATTTGGGTCGACCATCAATAATTTTCAAAGAATGAAACAAAAAAAATCCCTTCATAAGCTATTTGCACAAGGTAAGGTTTGATTGTGTGTGTGAAAATGGGTGTATTTTCTTTCATTTTAATCTTACTTTTAATTCAAAAATCCGAAATCATTTTGGCTAATAAAATGTTTAGTCAATATTTGAAAGAAATCTTTTTTTCCTTTGGTTTTACGCATTGCCCTTGGTGTGGTATGTAAAACTAGACTGTTCTATAAGCAGCGGTATGCAATTCATACCACGAGGAGAAGGTATATATAGAAATATAGAGCGTAGATATCGCTGCGGTCCGTTGCATTAATTGTAAGCAGGGTATAGCATAGCGCTTTTAAAGTTAAAATATAAATATTTCTTTTACTTTGGTTTCGCGAATCACTTAAAATATAGGCTATGATATTATACGCGTATTTTTTTGTCAAGACACTACGGTGTTGTGCATACTCGTGCCACCATATAATACTCTGTAAGGCATGCTATATAGCTTGCTTATTATATACTCTAAAGACACGTCCGATGAGATGTCTGAAGATGCACGGACAGGTACCGACTCACTTCTCTAAACTACTGAGACGATTCTTCTTAGAAAATGTTTAGTAATTAACATAAGATTTACGCAAAGTTATAATTATTCAATTATTTACCATGCAATACATGCACACATACATTCACGCCTTTTCCCCATAGGAGTACGCGGTGACCACTTTCTTTCACTTGTTATAATCTTGACATACTACTACATTCACCTCTTCTACATTAATTAATCTCCTCATACATGTCCTTCGGTTTAGGGTACTTTAAAACTGGCCTTTCAAGTACGTCCTCGATTTAAACTTGGAACGTCTTGGTCTATCCCTTCGAACACTTTCGTTCACATTCAACCTATAAATTCTACTGTTATTCTTCTTGCATTCATTCTTTATATCCAAACCAATTTAGCATAGCTTTCTTAATCCTTGTCACTACATCTAATTTTATACTACAATGTCAATCTTATGTTTTTAACAATGTTACCTAATCACTCTTTTCGTCATTCTATCATCTTCCTGCCCTGCTCCCATTATTTGGGGTCGGCGCAATATGTCACCCTCTTCCATTTTTCCCTATCAGACTTCTCCTTCATACTCACACCTTTCTTACACATGTCATCTTTCACACAGTCCATTCATCATTTTTTTGGCCGTCCTCTTCCAATATATCCCTCCATCTTCATATTCAGCATTTTTTTCGTCACATTTCGATTTCCTCTCAATTTTTCTGTCACTGTCGCTTCTTTCAGACTTCCTCTTATGTACTCATTTCGAATGCTTTCTTAATTCTATCACTCAAATATTATTACCATAAACTTGTGTAACATCTACTGATGAACAAAGGCCTTTATCGAAGATGGTGTTGCCATATCCAACAGTTAAATAATCATAATAATATAATCGTTTTTATTCAACAATATCATATTCATAAAGTTGTATAGTCTTAAACAATAACTGTATTTTTATCGTCTATTTTAATGCGAGTTAAACTCTTGTTTTTATAGCCTATACAAAAACTAACACTTCGAACAAGTGTATCGTTTGAGAAGATCTTGAATATTGTACGAAATAAAAAAGTATCCCACGATAAAGATGTAACAAATATAACATTAGATTATTGTAATTATGAAACAGCTAAGTTATGCAGACATTGTAACTCATTGTGCTAATATTTAATTATTTTAAAATGATAATGAACAATTTTTATTTTTGTATTCAATTGTAACTTTAAAAAATGATGATGATGATGATGTTGATAATTATTCAAATAGAACATTTAAATAAAGTTCTCATTGCAAAAACTTTCAATGACCATAATAATAATATACAATGTAAATAATATATCTAATGAAATATAAATACCTTTTTTCTTACATTTGAGCTGCCAGCCTTCTGGGAACTATGTCCTGGGGCAACGATGCGGAGGAATTTGTTGACGTCCAAGCTCAATGTTATTTTAATAAAATTGGGGTACTTTAAAATCATAGCAGCAAATGTACCCACACAAATGCACAAAAATACGGAACTTCGTTCAAAAAAATTGGCTTCGGAGCATTGTTCAACGACGCTCGGTTTTTATCTATTATTATTAGGTCTGAGAAATTCAGGCAAATATGTATGCTTTTTGTTTTCTGATATTTTTTTTCATTTCATATTTCGACCTCGCGAGTCTATTTTGGACTTTTTTATTTTTAAACTTACAAAGCACAGCATCTATTGCTAAATCTATGCTTATATAATCTATATATATAAAAATGAATCCATATTTTCCTTTGTCACGGCATCACGGGTGAACGGTTGGACCGATTTCACTAATTCTCTTTTTGTTGTGTTTGTTATTGTTAGAAGAAGGTTTCTTATAAAAAGAAAAAATAATAAAATAGCGCGGAAAATTTAAAAATAATTAACCACAATATTACATTTTCATTATGTTATATACATTTTCAGTACCTATGTTTCGCCGGACCGTCTCATGTGGATCGTGTTTAAACAGGCAGTAGAATAACCCACTGAGTTTGTTTCGCCGGATCTTCTCAGTTGGGGCGTATTGGATCCGGTGGTAGCATTAAAGTGCGTCCGTCGTTATATACTCATGGTCCGCACAAATAATGACAATTATTCTTAGTATAATTTAATATAGACAGAACAAGCTATTGGACACAACATAGTTGAATAATAAAGTTAAGACTAAAACATTATTAAAAACAATAACTAAAATACCTGCTTACTTAAAATGCTAATTTATAAATGTTAAAATTATAAATAGATTATTAATAATAAATTATTGTTTTGACTATTTGCAAGTGCCTGTAACAGGTTTACGTAAATAAAAATGATTTTTATTTAATTTATTTATTTTATTTTATTTTTGCAATATTTAATGTAATCTTATGGCTTTTGACATTATATTTACATAATGCGTGCTGCTCTTAGTGGACATCATGGTTAGTTGAGGGCTATCATTAAAATATTAGAAGTTCAATTTAATATAGAGTTTTAGTTCAGACAGGACAGCGGCTGCCGGTTCATCTTGAAATATATATAAAGCTGAAGAATAAGTTTGTTTGCTTGCGCTAATCTCATGAACTTCTTGTCCAATCTAAAAATTATATTAGTTATCCCATTTATCGAGGAAAGCTATAAGCAAATAATACAATAAAAAAATTATTAAAAATACAATAAAAAACCTATAAGAGCGGGGCACTAATGACAAATGCTTCAAAATCGGGGTTAGCCCCATAGAAAGTATTCCACGCGGACGAAGTAGCGAGCACTACAATATAACACTATAGTAATGACAATACAGAATGAGCGATAAAATAAACTAAACGGGATTTCGCGTGTCAACACAAAATCGTGTGAACTTTCTATTAACAATCTTATATTTCTACTTTGACTTTTGAAAGTCTTTACGGAGAACTTAAACTGTTGAAGTATCTGTAAAAGTGTCACACGGCGGCTTTTAAACCATTTTTTTTAAATTTATGAGTAAATTAAACTTGTTCTTGTATGTTTTGATGTTGCTTATGATCAAGTTTAATAAGACATATACTTGAAAATGCATATCGTCAGTGACAATGGATAATAAAGTTAAAAATCAAATGTAGCACATTTATTTTTGGCCCCTAGTATTCTTGTTAACCCCTTGTGCTAAGCTAAAATGCTTGTGTTACGAGTGGGTTCACGTCGGTAGTGCAATGGATGGGGACCACAAGATCACAAGTCCGACGCCCCTAGCCATTGGGCCGCTTTATATAAAAAAATATATTTAAAAAAAACTTGACAGATGAAATTACACCTTATTAGCAACTGTCACTTAAGTGGTATTGCAGTATCAGACGATATACCAATGGTAGTAATTCCCGTCATGCGTGTTATCCTCCGATGAGCTCGTGTATCCCAAGTCTCACAGGCCCACGAACTGTATAAACTAAACTCCTCAATTCTCCCGCCAATAACGCCTTGAGCAGAGGTCTCAGTTCCACAAGGAGCTTGAGCTTGAGCTGGTCGCTTAGTTTTTAGTCCATTTAATGAGGCTGGAGCTCAGCTTGCTTTCTTCTTCTTTTCGTGTCGACCTGGCGTTCAAATTATAGAACACCAGTACTGGGCTACTGACACAGCATTATTAGCGGCGTTGCGTTTGCCCATTGAAGCAAAAGCCTCGTGATTAACTACATATTATGTCATTAAGAAAAAAAGATAAGTGTATTCTTTCAATTGCCGTGTTGTTTCCGGCTCTCTTACCGATATATTCCCATTGGTGTCATAAATGCGACTAAGGGACACGCAGATGATGGATCGGCAGCAGCATCTATCAGCTCAAGGATACTCACCACCTTACTGCAATCATCGATTCGCCTGCCAAGCGTGGTGATTATGGCAATATTCTTCAACAACCCTGCTTGCCAAGTTCTGTTAAGAGGAGGCCCATGCTCATTAGTGACGTAAACGGACTTATAAAGTAAAAAAGTATATCCGTTAAGAAAATATTAAAAAAATAAATGGATATAGCCCGTTACAGGATGAAGGCGGCCGGCAAAGTTTAAATGGAAAAAACTAAATCTAAGTCAAGTCAAATGTCATTTACTAGATGCGCCCGCAGTTTTACCCGCGTTACTCTGCTCCAATGATTCGGAGCGTGATGTTTCGTAGCCTTTATGTTAATCCAGCGTATAACCTATCCCGGTGCAAAATTTCAGCCAATTCCGTTTAGTAGTTTTGGCGTGAAAGAGTAACAAACATCCATCCATCCATACTTACAAACTTTCGCGTTTATGATATCAGTAGGATTCCATAAAATTGGTTATAATATTTATTTGGAATCGTCCTATTTTTTTCCCAACCGTGTGTTAGATACAGTCGTCCTATGGCTGGCTTAGCATGCACATTTACACTCAGTGTTGCTATCTTCGCAGCGTAAACTCCGTAGCGTAGCGGTATTTGGCTCGCTTTAAATCTCCGGAGGTCGTGGGTTCGAGACAGGAAATCTTTGTGTAAATACTAAGAATTCTTTCCGGGTCTAGTTGGTTGAGGGACACCTTCCGTGCTTCGGAAAGCACGTTAAGCCTTTGGTCCCGATTGTTATAACATCATCTATCATAATCGTATACCAAGGAACGGACAGCAGCGTTTCCTTGTGTGTACAAAATACTGCGGTCACTTACCCGCCCGCCAAGCGTGGTGACTATGGCAAAATACCCTCCCCGAGAGGAGGCCCATGTTCAGTAGTGAACGTTGTACGGGCTTATGATGAAGGTTAAGGTTTAGCATGCACATTTACAATCAGTGTTGCTATCTTCAATACTGTAACATAAACTTTCTGTAATACATGGTTTCCCTAGCGGTACACTTGGAGCCAACAAAAATGTTCCACATTATTATTTTACGACACAATATGCGAGAGAATTAGTTCACATGATTACCGAGTTTTTACTTTTTCCGTTTCTCTGGTGTAAGTCTGTTGTAATTATGAGCTTGAGAACTTATTACTAATTGTTCAGAAATAGTAGATATTCATTGCCTGTACGGAAACCCATGGAGATAATTTGCAAGTTTCATTGTTTACTTCTCGTTGAAGTAAACTATAATCAATGCTAAATTAGATCCGTTAGATAAGGTGAACCACGTAATCCGTTATAAAAGAAAATGTTTACACCGTAAATATAAACCACATAGGGTATTTTATATCTATGGTCTTCCAATGGGTCACGACTAAGGGACATACAGCTGATAGATGGGCAACAGCATCTATCAACTCATAGTTGATCACCATCTTACTGCAATCACCGATACGTCTACCAAGAGTGGTGATTATGGCAATATCTTTCAAGGACCATGGCTGGCCCAGGTCTGTTCGACAATGGAGGTTTCCATTGTCGAACATGAGCTTCAGCTGTATGTCGCTTAGTCGCCTCATAAAAACCTTGATGGGAAGGACACATTTTTCAAGTAGGCTTTTTTTCCCCTTGGCACTCAAGGCGGTCTTTGTTGGGGGTATTGAGGAATGATGACTTTAGAATTACTTAGGAGAATTTAGTGCAACTGTCGCTGTACGTTACAGTTCGCGCGCCTCTCGGACTTCGGGTGTACCCGAGCATCGGAAGGTTTTTTGCAAACGTTCGTGAACACTCTTCTCCGACGGGTCGGATAGAGTGGTCTCAGTATAGTGGTGTTAGTTTCTTGCAGTCTCTTTACTGCTAGGTGGTAAGTTGTGATTTCGACGTCCGGGTCGTCTAGGACACCCCGAGGCTGACGGTTTGTGGGCAAAGGACTAAATGATGTAGTCGGATGCAACAACAACCAAAGAGTTTGGGCTTGATTTGGGTGTTGATCCGCGGATTTCAAGAAACGTTCCGATGCCTCTTCATCCATTGCTTACACAACATCTTTATTACATGTTATATCTATTATTGATCGAACTTTCAATATAAATCAATTAAAGTTTATTTCAATTACATAATATCTTTAAATGCCTGTAGCAAATCTGATTTGTGATGTCTTTGTCTTGATTCATTAACACGTTTATTATTTGTATTTTATAGCGTAACGGTAAAAGTGTGAGTGTATGTGTGAGTATTATGGTATAAGTATTTTGCAATGCGTTAATTTTAAGGCATATAGATGCAAATTAAGTCTTAAAAAACTTTCACTTCTACCGCCGTCTTATTGATAACGTATTGGTAACTTAATATTTTTAGCACTAACATTCTAGATGGTATGTAATTTAAATAATTTTGAATGTATTTTTGTGAATTTCGTAATTCGGAAACAGTGATGTCATTGTAAATGTTTTGCCGTTCAGTTTTATGTAATCAAAACCTAGATTTTTTGAAACTAAAAATAATAACCTTATTTTTATAGAACCTGTTGATTGATGAATAATTTATGAATAATTTATGAATATTGATGATCGATTATCATTCTAGAATAATAGCAAAGTATATATTATCAGTAGAGATTGACTGCACCGGTGGCTCCGTAGTTACGGCAATGGCTACTGAGACCTGGTGTTCTGGGTTGATTCCCACCCGGGACAATTATTTGTGTGAACCACGAATAGTGTTGTTCTGAGTCTGGATGTGATTTGTGTACTAGAATGAGGTGATTGTGCGGGAGTTGTCTTAAAAAAATATACAGTGCACCCTCCATGGCATAAGTATTGCTTTAAATCTCGGTGGTCGTGGGTTCGATTTATACTCCCGAACAATAAATCTTTCATAGATTTATTTCCAGGTCTGGTTAGTTAAAGGACTATCCTCCGCGCCTCGGCAAGCATGTTAAACCCTTGATACATATGTCATCTAAGACTATCGTATACCAGGTATTAAGCCGTTGCATTTACCTGTTATACTGCGGTCACCAACCCATCTACCCAGCGTGGTGAATAAAGCAATTAGTATATCCCCGTTCGAGCTTTTGCATTGGATGGTATACGGGCAATGATGATAATGATTAATTACACACATTAATTACATCTTCTAATAAAAACAAAGAGCCGACTGACATGAGACTCTCAACGAATATCTCCATTATCATTACTAACAACAATGAATGATTTAGAAAACAAAGTATAGGAAACCGTTCAATTTCACTAGTTAACTTTTTGTTATGTATTTAATAATTATTATCCGATGCGTTCCGTCACACGCATTGTTTGAACTATCGTAATCATAGTAGAGATTTTAATCGATGTTCAACATAACATAAAAGTAGGTCAATTTTTTGTCCCGCAGTGTAAGCGTACTTCTTGATTTCATGTAAGATTTCTGTTCTATCATTTTCTTATGATTGATTTTAATATTACCAAGTAATATTATGTATTTTATTGTTGTTTGTTTTGCTTTGTTAGTAAATATTTACGTAAAGGTAATTATTATACTGTTAAAAAATAGCAAGTTTATTGTGAATGCTTGTTCGTTAAGTTTATTTTTAGTTCGAACAAATTCTTTGAGTTAAATCAAAAATTTATTTGCGGGTCTAGTTGGTTGATAAGCCTCCGTGTCTCGGAAAGCACGTTAAGCCGTTGGGCCCGATTGCAGTGAAGATCAGAAGAATGTACCCGTGTATGTAAATTACTGCGTTCACCCGCCTGCAAAGTTTGGTGACTATGGCGTCACCCTCTTATAAGACTTTATAATAATCCAGGTTAAATTTGACACACATTGATAGAGTTATAAAAAATGTGGTAAATTTCATTGAATTCTGTTGTTTTTGCGTGATTAAGTTACGATTGTTGGGCATGCAAACATATAAACTTTGATTTATATAATGTAAGTAGGAAGCATTGCTAAAGCAATCGTTAAGTATGTCAAATAAAGTCTTACTTTTGTCATTAGCCCGTATAACGTCCACTGCTGAACATGGGCCTCGTCCCGAGGGAGGGTTTTTGCCATAGTCACCACGCTTGGCAGGCGGATTGGTGACCGCAGTGTTATATTGTAATTCACAGGGGAAACGCTGCTGCCCGTTCCCTGTTTCGTTTGTTATAGATGATGTTATAACAATCGAGACCAACGGCTTAACGTGCTTTCCGAGGCACGGAGGATAGTTCCTCAACCAACCAGACCCGGAAAGAAATGTTAGAATTTACACAAAGATTTCTTGTCCGGTGTGGGGATCGAAGCCACGACCTCCGATATTTAAAGCGAGCCAATTACCGCTACGCTACGGAGGTCAGTCTTACATTACTTCATGTTAACTCGAGAGTCGATAATATAAATGAACGTCTTTATCATAATGCCGGACGTAGACACCACGCCTGACAGGTGGGTTGATGATCGCAAAATCATTTTCTAATACCTAAATTAACATTGCTGTCTTAGTCCACCTAGGTAGCTAGTGAAAGGTTGCAGGTTAGTTAGAGTAGGATTCTCGCCAGCGAGGACCGCGTTGTGCCCCTACCCCTGCCCTGTGATCCAGCGCCTGTAGGCCGTGCCAGCGATCACTTCCTATTATATCCACAAATCTGACTTTGATATCAGTGGCACCTCTGGGTTGTGCCCCCAAGTGTGTGTTACTTAATTGTATGCTTTCTAATTTTTTTATGTGAATATGAACTTATGATGAGTAGAGGAATTAATGACACACGGACAGACGGAGTACATTTTCTGTAATGTCCTACAATTAGCAGCACTCCTAAGTAGTTTTATTCATAGAATAAGAATAATTACCTATTAATTATATTTCTTTTTCATTGTGATTTTGACAAGTACAAGTGTATGTAAGTGTGTACCTAAGTGCTGAATAAATTCATTATTTCATTAGTTTGTATCTTCTTTCTAGTGCGATGTCCTTGTCCCAATTAATATTCCGTTTTGGAACAAAGAATAAAGTTGCCATCTACAATTGTGATTAGTCAGTGTGTCAATGTCAACTCAGTGATGCATGTTTTATTACCTTGTTTTATTAAATAATTATTGATTTAAGGTCATAATATAATGTTTTCCTATCCTTTGATTACGAACAGAGCTTCCTAAAGTTTCGTAAAAGTATTCAAAATAATTTTAGTACAAAATAGATATGTACAATATTACTGGAGTGTTTAAAATTACCCTCGGTGGGTTTTAGGAATACTTATTGAATTAAATTTGCAATTTTCGTCCTGATCTGTAGTTTTGTGATTGACAAGCAAATACAAACATCAAAATTTTTAGATGAATAAAATTTGTGGCATGTAAGACCATAAGATACATATACTAATATTATAAATCTGAAGAGTTTGCTTGTATGCTTGAACGTGCTAATCTCAGGAACTACTGATCCGATTAAGATGTTTTTCCACCATTAGAAAGCTACGTTATCGAGTAGTAACATAAGCTATATTTATTTATAACTAGCGCCCCGCCCTGGCTTTGCACGGGTGCAATGCTGATGTATCGTACATATAAACTTTCCTCTAGAATTACTCTATCTATTAAAAAAACCGCATCAAAATCTGTTGCGTAGTTTTAAAGACCTCTAAGCACACATAGGGACGGACAGACAGCGGCAAGCGACTTTGTACTATGTAGTGAAGTTCTTACGGGTGGGTTTCATTAACATTATAATTTCGCCAATATAAAGCCATGCTGTGAAATGAAAGTATTAAGGATTAGCTTCCCGCGCGCGATTTCACCCGCGTAGCTCCCGTTCCCTTGGGAACTTCATAATTAAATATAGCCTATGTCACTCAGGGTAAATGGAGCATTCCAATGGTAAAAGAATTTTTAAAATCGGCACAGTAGTTTATGAGTTTATTCATTACAAACATACACACTAAAATACAAAATTTTTATTATTTTATAATATTACTAGCGGCCCGCCCCGCCTTCGCACGGTAATATTGGGGAAATTTTATAGCCTATGTTATTCAGCTTACGAATTATCGAAATCAGTTCAGTAGTTTTTGAGTTTATTCGAAACAAACATACAAACTTATCCTCTTTATAATATTTGTATACATTATAGATATATTTTTTGGATATGCTGTTTGTTATTAATGAATATTGTTATTGAATAATATCAAAATGTTACGATAATCCCACGAGAACGTTCAATCATGTGATACACAATAATTAGTAGTTAATTGATTTTCTTAAATTACCGTTTCACTTTCTCTTAGCTAATGTTGCGTAAAATACTTGAAAGAGAGTGTTTTGAGATGATTACAGCGATTATTTTTATTAATAAGATGTAAGTATAATTTATTGTTCATGAGATAATGTCAATAATTTAATAACTAGTCTCTTGTAACGTAGAATTTCAATATTCTTGGTTGATATAGCTGATGACGAGATGAAAAAAGTCAGTAAAAATTATTTATTTTCATTCAGGGTATGCTTAAATAAGTGAAATTAGGTACATATTTGCAATGTAACTATAAACCTAATACTAAAATACTACATAAAACACATATTGACTTTTTAATTTTGACTTTAAAATTACTACTATAATACTACAAAACACACAATTTATCAATTAAAAAAAAAATCAAAATATTAAATTATGTTAAAATTTATTGTTTTATTTTTTTATTTATGGTATAATTTTTTTACGCATGAATCTGCTTGATACCGTCCTCTTCAGCCTATTATTATATCAAATACCTATAGCATCCGAATTGTATAATTGGTGTAGTTTGTGTGTTTACATAACTGTGCGTGAGTAGATACAATAAAAATACGTGTTGTTAATTAAATATTGCAATTTGCGAGTCATTTCGATAAAAGCACGAAAACAAATGTGATATACATACATAAATGTGGTTTACGATGTCACATACATATATCATTTTCAGGAATAAATTTCTCAGTCCTGCAACATTAAATGAGCTCTAATATCAGTAGGATTTTATAAAAAACACCTATTTAAAAATGTTCACTAGCGGACCCCACAGACGTTGTCCTGCATGATAATATAATAATATTATATATGATGTGTGAATCTAAACCATACAGGGCGCCACCTAAACGCATACAAAAAAAAACATTCAAATCGGTCCAGCCGTTTAGGAAAAGTTTAGTGACATACACACGTACAGTAGAATTATATCAATAAAGATTTAAAAAACCAAGTTCTAATGCGAAGTAGTTAATCTTAAAAAAGCATTCGACATTCCTTTCAACATATCAGCAACTGATCAAAATAATCGTTAATAAAATCTGTAAATATTTCAATGTCTCACGTAAGTGTCTCAGTAGTTGTGTATCAAACACTATGTGAGCCGCGCGGTTTTACTTCGTATCATACTATTTTGTCTTAGATGTGTCCCGGTGCGATGTTAACGATGTTATTCAAATTATAAAGTAGGTACCTATTGATCAAATTGGGGCATCAGATTTCATCTAAATGATAGGTACCTACAGAAGATTTAAAAAACAAAAAATAATTTGTTAGTCTAGTAGTAGTAAAGGCTATTATTAGGCCAATGACTTAAATACGGGTATACTACGTTAGTACAATAGAATAGTTTTATTGTTAAATGTAGAATTTCAAAATGTTTTAAATTTTTTTAATTCTTTAAGTCAAGAATAGGATTTAGACCAATATAATTTCGGATTTTCGGATTTTTTACAATACTTAGTTAATGTTATAAGAACAAGAAAACATAGAAAACAATATTAATGTAAAACAACACGCGAAAATGGTACTAATCGATCCATTTTAATAGTTTATACGGAATATTGAAAATCAGACTATTAGGACCAAGAATCCATCGAGCTACATTCTTCAGACGTCTATAACTTTATCGTCGCCAGCGACCGCCCTGAGCCGAGTTCCAACTCCCACAGGAGACGTCCTTTTGCGCAGGTTGCTTAATTTGTAATTTATGAACCGCTACGCTACTTATTACGTAATTTTACAGTTGCCACAAAAAAAATCTAAGGATCAGTCTCAATAGAAATTATTGCTACAAACAGTCTTCAGCTTAATACAATAGTATATATACATAAACAAAATTAGTCCAGTCCGCTTTCATATCGCTGCGTTCCGATCGGTCACACTCCACCGCGCGCCCACTATGCGCTTATGTGATGAATATGTATCACTATCAAGTTTCTGGGATGTAGAAAACATTACCGTGAAACAGTGTCACTACTTCATTAAAAAAAAAACCACAGCTCTCCTATAAAAATGTAGCGTGAAAAAAGGCCGGTAGCATTCATGACAGTTATTTAGAAATCTTTTTGCCGGGAAGATGAGTTTCGTATCATCATCATCATCAGCCTGAAAATGGACCTCCTTCCGATGGAGTATATTTGTCTTACTCACCAAGCTTGGTAGGCGGGTTGGTGACTGCATTATTATGTTGTAACACACAAGGAAACCGTTCCCTGATATACGATTGTTATTGATGTTGCCATAACAATCGGGACCAACGGCTTAACGTGCTTTCCGAGGCACGGAGGGAAGTAGAGGGTAGACACTCAACCAACCAGACCCGAAAATAGTTCTTATAATTTACACAAAGATTTCTCGTCTGGCGTGGGGTATCGAACCCGTGATCTTCGAGGTTAAATGCGAGACTAATACGGCTACGCTACGGAGATTGACAATGGAATTACGTATCGTCCTAGGGAACCTCCGTTGGTGAGGAGTGAAGGAATACCTTCTTCATAATAGTGACACTTTAATTATGCCATGGGGCCCTCACCGTATAGGGGACACTCAGACTCATCTTGTAGATCAGAAAGTCTACCTACTAATTAAATACCCACTGGGTGCTTAAAACAAAACAATAGTGGGGGCATCGGAGAATAATAATAATAATTAAATAGCACATACCACAAGTGTTATTACATTTTACATAAGGATACATTTATAATAATTGAAATTCAATTTGTTTAAAAATTATAAAATTAATTAAGTACATTAACTGAATCAAATCGATTTAAATTGAATTGCTTTTAAATAAAGTAAAGTCAGTAAGTAAAGTAAATACATTCATTCAAAATAATCTTTTTATTTTGTTGGAGACCCCCTCAGGTAGAAATCTCCTCCAGATTATTCCATTTTTTTCTATCTGTGGCAGTGTTCGTCCAATTTTCCTGCATTGACCATGCTCTCGTCCTGTCATCTGGGGCACGGACAATCTCTGATTCTCGCGCCTCGTGGTCCTTTCCCTTTTGTGGTGTTATTTGTCCATCTTTCACCATTGTGAATCGGAGAATTACTTAGGTACAAAATTGTTAATGAGTACTGGAGACTAAAATGCTACTTCTGGACCACGCTTCGATTATGTGTTATAATATATCGGTGTATTTCCTAGTCCATGAATTTCTTACAAAAATAACTGGAACATAATAAATTGTTAAAGACTTTACTACTAGAACCATTACTGCAATGTTTGATATTTAACTTATAAGAATACTAAATGTAAAAAAGAAAAAAAAAATGGTCTCCATTTAAACATATGTTGTTGTACAACACTAATGACTAGTTAGTAACAATAGGGGCGAAGTTTTCACTTTTATTTAACTAGGTTAAAGTACTGTTTGTTCCCGACACGCTATCGGCTCAGTGCTAAGCTAGGAGAGGTATTGAGTTTGAATTCTAGCAACAAAAAAAAAAATTTAATTTCAATTATGTAATTTAGACACAATATATAAAGAATTTATTATCTAGTTATAATATTACCAATTTTGTCTAAGAAAGGTGTGAGTATGGAAGAGACGCATAATATTACCAATTTAGTCTAAGCAAGATGTGAGTATGGAAGAGAGGTCTGATAGGCAAAAATGGAAGAGGATGTAAAATTGCGCCGACCCCAAATAATGGGAGCAGGGCAGGAAGATGATGATAATATAACCTTACCCTTTGCAACACCCAACTAACATCAATTTCAAATAAAATTAAGTTTTTTCAGTAGAAACCGATGGGATACATCCTAAATGATATTAATGTGTCCATAAATTAAATCTAACTTTAATAAATACCATTCATAAATTAAGTAATGCAATAATCAAATAGCTGTAGTTAATCATGTTTTAAGGAACTTATACTCATAGAATTCTGACAAAAGTTGACAGTTGGGGGGGGGGGGGGGGTAGATAAAATGCCACTACTAAATACTACTACAAAAACCACTAACGCAAATCCGAACGATATAATCGTTTGTTTCATTAAAAAGTCAACCAATGAATAGCAGTCATTTTCTCCTGGGCTGCTTAAACACGTGACAAAGGTCAAGTAACCACACCGCCATACCAACCATACATTTGCGATTTTCTGCTAACGATCACTCCACTGTAGGGGCATTTTATCTGGGCCCTGCGATAAAAAATTTCAACGTTGAGTTCTTTTCAGAAACTGGTTTCAATAACTGTCTTTCAATAACATCGAACATGTTACTTAAAATACATTGTTTTTATGGAATCCAATCACTATTTCAGTGATTAAGCTAACACCGGATAAGAAACTGGGACGCGACGGCTAAAGTCCTGTATAAAACAAAGAGAACACATACCATTATATCAATTGTCCATAATTACATAGTATTTGCATATGCGTGACGGAGTATTGGTCGCGTGTCAGGAAGCCCTCTGTGTATTGTTTGGTGTGTGGTTCCTGCGGGGATCACGCCTTAGTGTTGTGTGCCAAGGTGATGTGGTTTTTTTGGACAGCCTATGTAGTTAGCTGTGTGGTGTCCGACCTAGAATTTCCCATGGGTCTCGTAAGAGGTGACTAAGGGCTTTACAGCTGATGGATAGGAAGCAGCATCTATCAGCCCGAGATTAGTTACCACCTTACTTCGATCACCAATCCGTTTGCCAAGCGTGGAGATAATGTCAATATCTTCCAACGACCTTGGCTTGTTAAGAGGAAGCAGATGTTCAGCAGTAGACGTAAACAGGCTGATACATTACATTATATAGTTAGCCATGAGGCTTTTGACTTCACCGGGCATAAAGACGAGCAATACTCCAGTCCTAATAAATAGTTTAAAACTGCAAAGTATGCAATCTGCGTGAAAAGGCGCTCTATGTGGACTTAGACCTCGACTCAGGGCGTTCGCTGGGAGAATTGAAGAATAATGACTTTAGATTTTTAGCGGTGTTTTGTGCAACTGTCGCTTTACTATATAAGGTGATGTGGACAGATATAATATACTAGGTCGATATAATATCATGAGTGCGACCTCGGGAGTGACCTAGTAAGGTCACTCCCGACCTCATACTTCAGATCACCTCTAGAGCAAGTAAATCTGCTCCGGTTACACGGCGCGAAGCACATAATAAGCGACCCTGCTATTCTTGTCGTAATATTTTCGTGGATCGTTTAATTAGTTTTAAAGTTCTTTGCGCTCTGGCACGCATAATCATTACTATTGCTATTATTAACTTAACCCTGCTAATTGCGTTCTGTAACAAAATTCCATGTAACCTTATGTATAATATATTGGTAGGTAAGTAGGGTGGCGAGCTCACAATGGCACACAACTGTTTAGTAGCGAGGTTTATTCTCAACTGAGGACCAATACATTATATTTATCTACCTGCTATTAATTACTTTAGATTTATACGAAGTAAGCTACACGAGAATGTAAGAGTTTTTATACAAATAAGTTTAAACGGTTCGTTAAACATAAATTGTATAAAAACGGTTATTATAACAATGCTGACTGTAAATGACAAAACTGCTTAGGAGTAAGTTGGTCTCAAACAATACTGCAATACTCAATACATTTTTTATAAATCGTGTTCTTGCGGTGTTTTTGTCCATTTTGGTCATGAAAGAAATGGCAAGAAACATTGATGATTATTTAATACTATTATTTTAATAATATTTGATTGATAAAAAATAACCTTAAATGGCTGAAGTTATTCTTACTTAACATTATAAAGAGGTAAACTTTGTGATTGGTATTTAAGTTGTAAGAGATCTCTGAATCTACTGAACCGATTGAAAATTCTTGTAACAACAGAAAGTTACATGTGAGTGTCATAGCCTATACTGAAACAGTATTGGTAACCGTATGTAGATTAATATTTTAGATTATTTTGTTTCATTGCTTGCTTGTTATATATTATAAGCTAGTAAAAGTAGATACCACGAAATTTTTATTAAACAAAACTCTCATGACGTCGCAATAAGGAAAAATACATTTAAATACTTTTACACCGGTATAACGCAGAAAGAAATTTCTCTTACGTAAGTGTAATTTACTATCAGGTTACATATCAAGTTCAGATGATAAAACTTATTACTGACAGTGAAATATAGTTGCCATTTAATTTGAACTCTATGGCTCCGGAATAAAGTTCACGAACTGAAATAGGGTTCGTCTCTTTAGTTTTTCATTTCAGTTTTATTTCAGATGCTTATTAGTTTGTATGTTTAAGATTGTACGTCTTATAATTCCGTGCCTTAATTTTTTTAGAATTTTAAGAAGGGAAATAAAGTATATTTCTGATTATGTAGTTAATTACCTAAATGACGATGGAATACCTATATCTATACAAATATATAAAGCTAAGGAGTTATTTTATTTGTCTGCTTACTTGAACTGCTAATCACATCGGTCCTCTTAAACAAAAATCTGTAATCATAAGACATCTGATATACATTATCAAGGAGTAATAGGCAGAAAAATATATTTCATGATAATGGTCCTACGGGACCAGCAGTTACGTGGATGAAAATGCGTAGGGGAAATACAACAATCGAGTCCGACGATCAACGGGATCGAACCCACGACCTCCGAAAGTTAAATCTTATACCGCATACTTTTACCGTTACGCCAAAGCAATTATATTCAATAGCAAGTCATAACATTATATTTTGTTCAAAGTAAAGTGGTGTAATCTCATCAAAACCACATAAAAAATCAATAATTTAAGATAATGTGCGCACAAGTAAATTTTTTCTTTGATTCTTCTATGACCTTAACGTTGCATAATCAACAAAACTGACACAGATATACCAAATTACGCTACTTACAGTAGTCGATCTCGTAACAGGTCGAGATAAGCCATGGAAGCGAAAGTTTTGACGCAATATTGAAAATGAAAGCAATCGGAAATGCTTCAATGTTGAACGCTTAATATGACGCTGAGAGATTGTATGAGGCGTATTTTATGTATGTGTATTAAAAGAGAAAATAAGTAGTCGATTTTGATGTAATTCCATTTTTAAATGTGAACTATGTCGGAGATATTAATTACTTATTTATGAAACGTATAAAGAAGATATTTGCTGAACAAGGGACTCATCTTAACAGACCTTACCGGTCATTGGCCCTTAAGGGTCATTGAGCCATAAGGGCGGATTGGTGATATCAGTAAGATGGTAGGAAGCCTTGATGTATGTCCCTTAGTTGACGACACGCATGGGAAGATATGGGTTGGTCTATTCTAAACTAGAAAGCACATGACACAAGAGGTTATAATGTAATAACAAGCTTTGATATTCCACTGCACAAGTAAATTCAATATCTGAAATACTTAGCAGTTAATAATGGTTTTCATCATAAGTTCACTCTTAAGCAACTTGTTTTAAGTAATAGTTCTTCAATGATGACACATACACTCCAATTATTAGACCACTGAAACTCGACTCAAGCATGTATTATATTATTATGGATGGAAACTTGACCGCGGTCAGAACCACTGTCTACTCGTAATTAAATAATGTACTCGAATTTACTCTAAATGTCCTCATTATTTACTTGCTAAAGTAAACACTACGATTAAACGTAGACCAAAAACGCATGCAAACACTTAATTTTATTCCAGTTTAACCATGGATTACTTTTTCTTCACTTTTTTTATTTCCTATTGACATACTTAAGTAGCCACGAGGCTTTTGCTACTTCACCGGGCATAAAGGCGAGCAGAGCTCCAGCCTTAATAAATGGTTTAAAAACTACAAACTAAGCAACCTGCGCAAGAGGGCGCCCCCTGTGGGGCTTAGACCTCGGCTCAGGGCGGTCGCTGGCGATGAGATTGAGGGATTATGACTTTTAGTATTTTATGGGAGTTTTGTGCAACTGTCGCTCTACTTTACAGTTCGCGGGCCTCTCGGACTTCGGGTCTACGAGGGCATCGGATGCCATGCAGGGTAAAAACGTATACAAAACCGAGGGCGATTAATCGCAGTGCGGGCGCCACCATACAATTACTATGGGACACAAAAAAAACGCGCGTTTGCAAACCGCGATCCAAATGTAACAAGTAAAAATTAGTCACTGAAAAAACGTCGCTAATGAGTGCGCATGTGTTAATTTTTTTTGCGGTTTCAGACCCTTGCTTTAAGTCTAAATAATCCACAATGACATGTATATTTTAAAACATTCTATTTGACTACAATGGTTTACAAGCTTATCTAAATTTGAATTAGATGTTACAAAAAATAACAGTTGCATAGTTATAATCATATTATATCAACACTAAACAATGATTTTGATGTTATTATTGTTACTAATTACGAAGCCGGTGAAAACAAAAGCGGCCCCAAAAAAACAAACTTTCGTTTTCACACAGACTTGCGTGAGAAAAGGTCAGAAGAACAAAATAGTTAAATAGTTCTATCAAACAATGTAATCGCCAGTAGCGTACGAGATATGAGTGTCTATAAAGAATAGATCACACATAACTAGAAGTAGGTCTTTGCTTGGCCGTGAATTCGTCATAGAACTTTGTGAACTAGTTTGTGAGAAATTATTTTTGGTTATTAAATAATTATGTCATATCCCTACACAGGTCAATGTTGTGTATATGTTATGGACCAAGTGAGAATTTGGGCATTATACATAATCCCCGGTCATTATGAAAAATGCACTGCCACTACTAAGTTCAATGGAACACCATTGGTTTAGCTTTAGGTTATTTTTTTTTTACTACCCAGAAACCCTTTGCGCTGCTCATATAAAATACGCACAATTATTATAATATTTAACTAACCTAATTGACACGGTGGCGGTAACGCAATGTATATGTTACGGCTAATAGCCGAAGTGCGGCTACACCTAGGTTTAGCCAGCTACAACTAGGTGCAGCCGACATCTTGCAGTTAAACTTAGGTCAACCTTAATAAGTTCCTATAAGTTCCTCTAAGTTAACTCTAAATTAAACAATACCTATGCAAGGGACAAAAAGGTGTTGGGGTGGTTAAAAAAAAAATAACCTAAACCAATGGAGTCGAACAGGGACTTATAAACGCATGTGGCCGACTGCACCTAGTTGTAGCCGGCTAAAACTAGGTGTAGCCGCACTTCGGCTATTAGCCGTAACATATATAATAAAGACCGTGGAAAGGATTGTAAGATAAAAAAAAAGTGATTTATAATGAAGTTAGGTAGCTAGGCATTATTCATAATGCCCGCATTAATCACTTGGTCCATAACATATACACATATATTATTTAATATATGTTGTTGTGTGCGTTTTCAAATATTTTATCAATCCTGGCAACTAAAATATAATTGTATTTTTTCGGCGTCTCTCTTTATCATTATTTATTCTTAAGACATAAAGTATTTTAATAAGCGTCACTTGTCACTTGATATTTTATTAGTAAACACGTTATTGCTTAAGGAGTAAATTGTTCGACACAAAATATAGCACTATTTCTTAATATAACTTACACATCATTAACTGCACATCACAATTTTTTTTCTTTACACGGTTCCTTCCTGATCTTTGCAATGCACTCACAACTTTTTTCTTATAATTTTTATAAATATGCTAAACTCATTTCTTGACGTCTGTCTAAATTTCCATTTCATTACATTTTAATAGAATTTCATAATCTCATAACTCCATACAAAATACATACCGCAATTTTCATTACAGGTTCGATCAATGTTCGGTAACAGTGACAACACGACAGACCTAATGTTGCCCATATTATTAGACATGGCGAACCTGATCAGACGATCAGTGAGATCAGGCAAGGAACCACGGGAAGTAAGACAACCGTACCCACCACAAATGCTCAGACGATCATTTACAGAGGACACAGAGTTAGACGATGAACCTTTTGACATTGAGCCTATGCAAAATTTTAGAATACAAAGGACACGTACTAATCTAACTAACACAGCAGACAATGTGGACACCATACTTAAGACCAATAACAAACCTGACAATAAAGATAATGTAAGTAAATAGGACCAGCACTATAGCAATATATCAGTCGATATTAAGAATACAACTGATTAATATGTTAAATCTATAACAGTCGTAACAAGTGATACGTATCGATTGTGTCATGTAAATCTACTTCCTGGTAGAAGAACTGACTTGCATCAGTTGACCACTTGATAACATTTCAGTTCCTTATGGCATATCATATAGAATTATTATAAAGACGATATGTTTATTACTTACCTACATTGCAGTAGGATTTATTTAAGTATTTTTATGTATGTTAAATTTAAGTGATTGATTTGCAGCTTATTTATTAGAACAAAATTCAAATGGTTTTAACACATTTAAATCATGTCCAGGAGAATTAACGAATATTTGATTATATGATTATGAGTGCATAATTAACCAGTTTTAGTGACCCAAAGATGAAAGCAAAGTGATTATTTTTTTTTTTATTATTGACACATCATAAAAAGGATTGGGATAAATTAAAGGATTGCAATATTAAAACATCCTTACATTAGTATCATTTATTATGTAAATTATGTTATTCAAATTATAGGTGCTCAAATAATACATATTCGTTTCAAAGAAAATAATTCAGCTAAAGAATCATAAATTGACAACATAGCTAAAAGAAAGTCTTACAAAATTTCAGCGCAACACCACCTTTGTATCATCAACATCAACAACTGAACCTACCACTTTGACTTCGAGGAGCAGACCAACATTAGCGAAGTTGGACAACAGTACCTTAGACCTTACAGCAGAATCCACCAACCAGACTCTGGCGCAAGATTTACCTGTGGCAGAGAAACTGAGAGCTCTGAGCCGATATACTGATAGAAAAGGTGAGATCATTATAATCCAGTCTATATATAGTATAAATGTATGGACAATCTCCGTATCGTTGCGGTATTTGGCTCGCTTTAAATGTCGGAGGTAGTGGGTTCGATCCCCACACCGGACAATAAATCTTTGTGTTAATTCTAAGATTTCTTTCCGGGTCTGAATGTTTGAGGGAGAACCCTCCGTATCTCGGAAAGCACGTCAAGCCGTTGGTCTCTATAATCATCGTATATCAAGGAATGGGCAGCAGCGTTTCCTTGTGGGGTACAACATAATTCTGCGGTCACTAACCCGCCTGCCAAGCGTAGTGACTATGGCAAATACGTTATATGGGCTGATGATGATGATGATAATGCTCAGAGAATGTGATATCGATTACGATCCGTTTTACAATAGGTATATATTTATATGATTGCTATTAGAGTGATAAAAATGTATTGTTGATCAAAAGAAAGGTTAAGGAACGAACGTCTTTTGCATCACATTTATTGGGTAGATAAAAACTTTCTTAAAGTAACAAAATTAAGCTCTAAAATTGTAGATCTTAATATAGTGGAATCCCAAAAGCATTTTTTTAATTCACAATTAGTTCGGCCGTGTAGTAATTAAATTATATGTAATTAATATAATTGTAGAATAATTGTAAGTGTTTTGAGCTATCTGTACTAATATGATGAATGATTTGGGAATGAGTTTGGGAATTGATTGTTAGGTTATAGGGGGTAATCGCTGGATGTACTAAAGCGATTTTGCACGGGATCTAAGTGGGTGACACCGCGAGGGATAGCTAGTTGTCTTATATAAAGATTATCATTCCTTTTGGTCTGATTTATTGTCTAAATTAACTTTAATTAACGGAATTAACATTATATAAACTTTATTCAGGTTTGGCTGATAGTGCGATGCTATATTGTTTCTTAGAATACGTTGTTTTTTAAATTCTCAGCCAACCAATTCCGCCGCGGCGTATACCCACCCAAACCAGTATCTGCAGTGACTCGTCGTACAACACCTGAGCCGGCTACTCCAGTGACCCGGCGAAGACCCACTCCAGCACGCAAGCTGCCAATTTCAGCAGCCGACCCCAACAAATGTGAACTCTTCACTA
This sequence comes from Nycteola revayana, assembly GCA_947037095.2. Taxonomy (NCBI): domain Eukaryota; kingdom Metazoa; phylum Arthropoda; class Insecta; order Lepidoptera; family Nolidae; genus Nycteola; species Nycteola revayana. Next base: position 11,104,101 of record OX344840.2, read on the forward strand.
ATACTCTGTGCTTACATTCCGATGACTATCCTACGTAAGTAGCCAAATCTTAAAGTACCTATTTCAAGTAAATAGATACCCCACATCTTTCCATAAGTGTTGAAAGAGGCGACACAGGGACAAACACCAGCATCTATAAACTCAAGGTTAACTACCATCTTACTGCGATCACCAATCTGCCTGCCAAACGGGATGATTATGGAAATATCCCTTAACAACCTTGCCAAGGTCAGTTAAGAGGAGGCTCATGTTCAGCAGTGGACGTAAAGGGGCAGTTAAAGGTGCATATAATTTCCATGAGGTCCCGATAAAAATGAACAGTTGGTGGAAGAACTATACTTAATTGTTTGAAGTAACTAAATGTGTAATATTAAAGAAATGTCATTTGCCAATTTGATGATATTAATTGCTTTAACAATAGAGATCACGAAAATTGTACATTCATTACATTAGCATATAAATATTTACTTTGTTCTTGAAAACAAGACAATCTTTTCTTGCAGTTTGCAAACTACCTACATTAAGTATTTTACGAAGACGGTAGATATTGACATAGAAGTAGTGTATTGATATTGCAGCGATGCACAAAATGCTTTAACAAATTTTACGCATGTTATGACCACCCAAATGACTTATCTTGATAATATACAATATACGAAGAATATATAATATACGAAGTTATAATATAGCTACCTATATTATAACTTCGTATTAGTAGGTGTACTATATTTGACATCTTAAAAGAAAGCTATTTGTCAAAACAGTCTTAATATCAGTGTCAAAACGATGCCACTTGAAATAACTTACACGTTCCTTGGTCACGCGAATACCAACGAAATTAACTCGAGACATTTGCAAACTAAGCGACGGTCACTTTCGCTTGATTGGTTGCGCAACTCATAATATGCTCTCGACTGGCTTAATGAGTTAACATTTTGATATTATTTAATTGTGTCGGTAATCTGTGATTATCGATGGATTATTGAATCCGTTGGTATTCGTATTAAGGAAAGATTAAAAAGTAATATTTTAGATCATTTCTAGAGAAGCTTATTGATTGAAATATAATTGGTTTTATCCGATTAGTCAATATATTCTAAATCAGTTCTTAAAAACTTTTAATTTGACACAGATGTTTAAAGCATTTTTTTTGTTATATAGCAATGTCATAAGCACAGAATTATTATGCACAATCACAGCGAGTAAAAAGTCGCTAATCTCCGAAAAAAATACCCATTTCGGTGATTTTTCTTAATTAGTTCTACTAAGTCTTACCTTACTTCATAACTTACTAGAAATAATAGTGGTTCTAGTGAGTTTTGGTTTGAACACAAATTATTACCGTGAATCAGACAAAGGTTGGTGGATGAAAGTTGGATAGTTAAGACCTGTAAATAGCTCCAAATTGTTAGATCCAACACTTGTACTTAAGTGAGGCGGGTCAAGTTGCCAGTAATATACATAATCATTACGACAATTGGTCAAATTATGGTAGTCAGAGACATGCACATAATGTTATCAACTATATAAGAAAATTGTGATGAGTTCAAATAATACAAAATTATTACGTAAGAAGATGATACGACTGTGTATAAATTATTTAACTATCTTTGATTTACCGATCGTTTCATTTTGCATGAGCCTAATAGTTATTTTGAATCCATTTAGTACGAATCATAACCAAATTGCTTAAGAGTTTATGCAATTGTATAAGGACTTAGGTACTAACATAGCTTACGAGAATAATGATTATTATATTATCAATTTTTTTCTAAAAAACTTATGTAGGTAGGTTGACCTTTAAGAGAGAAATGAACTTTTACATAATTATTTTATGAACGAGTTATCCACCTTATTTAAATGAATTACTTTCAATATGATTTAAATGATGTAAAGATGAAAAATGAATACTGAAACGTCATCATCATCATTTCAGCCACAGTAGGACATCCACTGCTGGACATAGGCCTCCCTCCTCCTCATAGATCTCCAGGTATTGCAATTGGAAGCGGCTTGCATCCACCGTGATGCCACGGCCTTAACCTGATCATCCGTCTATTTAGTTAGTGAACGTCCTACGCTACGCTTGCCGATTCGCGGTCTCCATTCAAGGACTTTTCAGCCTCAACGGCCATCTATCTGTTCTCCAATAACAAACAGAAAGAATTCAATACTTTTAGTTATTATAATCATTTTCTCCGTGTGGTTTCAAGAAAATCACTGTGGCTTAGGAGGACCAAGAGTCATACCGGTTGAATGGGCAGCAATATCTATCGGCTCAAATATATTCCTATCTTACCTGAATTCAGCCAGAAAAGCACGATGATTGCGGCAATATCCCTTAACAACCCTGGCTTCCCAAATATTATTTTAATCTTCAGAAAAAAATATAATAGAGGAGTGAATATTAAAATTGAAAAATTTTGAATGGATATTTTGTCAAAATTGGATTCTATCTATATACTATTTAAACTGAGTGAAACTTAGCCTTTAGAGAAAAAAGTTATTAAAATGAAGCCATCAAAATCAGATTTCACATAATATCTTGCTTACATATTTGTATTGAATGAACAATTTTTTTATAAGTAGCTAATCCATATCGAGATTGTTATACAATATTATGCCCATGTTAATGAATACGGAATTATAATTCAATTACATAAAATTATATTAAGGTAGATTATATATTATGTGTCCTTTTTGACATATCGAGGTCAATTGATTCAGCTTTCTAAATATTTCTACAATAACTGATAATATACTTTTAAATTCCAAATTCAAATTCCAAAATCATCCCACTATTTAAATAAATGCTGTGATACTTCTGATCCATCGAACTTTCGACCTGTTTCTATATTGCCCACTCTGAGCAAAATTTGTGAAAAATGAGTACTTAATCAGTTGCTCAGATACTAGAAATATATCTATATCAATAAAAATCAACGGCCAAAATGAATGTACGCGCTTTACTTGAAAACGACTAAACTAATTTGGTTCATATTTCACTGTTTTGGAGATTTTGAAAACATGGTTTGTATAAAATATAATTTATAGAAAATTTACGGGAAATGTGAGAATTTTTGCCTACCAGAAAACTGGCAGCAGCGTTTCCCTGTGTATGTTACTACATAATACTGCAGTCACCAATCTGGCAAAAACTCTCCTTCGGGAGTCGGCCCATGTCCAGCAGTAGACGTTATACGGGTTGATGATGATGATCAATAATCTTCCAACCAATAGCAGTTGATCATAAAGAGCACATTCACATTCCTCAGGGTAGCATATGTTAAGAAAAAATGAACCTATAACAAAAACTAGTTTGTAAAGTCTTATACTAGTTTGTAAACAAACAAACTCTGCAGCTTTATATATTACTAGCGGCTTCGCATGGGTGGACTTTTATAGCCTATGTTACTCAGGGATAACGTACCATTGTAATGGTGAAAGAATTATCAAAATCCGTGTTTTTAATAATTCAATAGTGGTTTTTGAGTTTATTCAAAACAAACACACAAATCTTTTCTTAATATTAGTATACTTAAAGCTGGAGAGTTTGTTTGTTTAATTGAACGCGCTAATCTCAGGAATTGAAATATTCTTTCAATATAAGATAGCCCATTTATTAAGGCTTTAGGCTACATTTTTTATTTTTTTATTACTTACTTTGTTTGGCACTCTATTAGTATTCTTGTTAACCCCTCACAACACAAGTTACAACCGGCGACCTCAACTACTTTACGGCGAACGGCTACGGCCGCTTCATTATGAAGTTCCCACGGGAACGGGATCGGGAATACGAATGAAACCACGCGCGGGAAGCTAGTTACTAATAAAATGTTTGTAAATTTTCAGTGAAGCGATAGTGCAGTCGATTCGTCGCAACAAGGCAGCGGCCGCCGCGCTCCTCGCTGACTACAGGGACCCTGGTGACGGCGCAGTGGATGGTGTAACAGCTGCCCAGGAAGCCAAGTACAACGAACAACATTATCTTGTGTCTAACAGGTAAGTTCAATTTATTCAACTGTTTACCGCAACTTAGATTTGTACTGGATCTTGTGTAAACAAAATCATTTTAGACCTTAGAAGCATACTTCAGAAGCATTTGGTCTTTAGTGCCAGTTTACGATAAAGGCACAAACGACGAATGTTCCTGACGTATAGTGGCACCTCCGACCTTTTACTTCTGAGCTCTAGCATTATAATATATACTAGAATTATACTTTAATACATTGCACTCGATAGTTTTATGTTCTTCTTTTCTTTTAAAAAAGATTACTAGCAGAGTTCTTACTCACTGCTAGTATTCTTGTTAACCCCTCGCGCTAAGCTAAAATGCTTGCGTTACGAGTGGGGTCACGTCGGTAGTACAATGGGTGGATATCGAACCGGCGACCACATGATCGCAAGGCCGACGCCCTACTCATTGGGCTATCGCCGCTTAAATAGATATTAATCGTTTTTGTTTAAATAGATCATAACAAGTAATTAGCTCACCTCAGTGAAGAGGGCATAAATACTGTTCAATGAGCAAATAATTACCTATATAGGTACCTACTATCAAATGCCTAACTGACCAATTCATCGTTTAAAGGATCATTTGTCTGGTTTAAACTACTGTTTAAATTGTCTGAAACAACTAAAGCCATGTTTCAAATTATTAATATGGATTAAATTGTTTCAGACGATTGCTTTTCTTTTTTTATGTACATATTTTTATACAATTCGGGTAAAATAAATGTTAATATCAAAACGTAAAGTAGATTACATACACAGATAGACTTTCGTCAGCTACTTATCCAAATTTTAAGGCAAACGCAATGGATATCTTCTCCCTAAATTACAATTAATTAAACAACTAACAATAATTTTCAGGCGTGGAGACACAGCCAACCGCGACTTTGCGGGCGCCGGAGAAGCAGGCTTCATGTGCCCCAGCACTGTAAAGTATGCGAGACCACAGCGAGCAAGAGCCACGTCAGGACAATGGAAATACATCGTCAATACCGGGGAACACACGCAGACCTTAAGATTGGAGAAGTGCTTGTGAGTTGAATGCCAAAATTGTATTATTCGAACCCACTAAGTTAAACACTAAGAAAATAAACCTTGCAAGTCTTACGCACCAGTGCAGTGAGATAATATTATACAGATTAATGATGCACATGATAGATGCTAAACTAAGGATTGAAATGTTAGTTAAACCTAAAGTTCGTAATGTAAATCTCAGCCACGACCAGGTAGTTACCATTTTACTATCCATGCTGGAAAATATGTTGATATGAGCACACAAAAATAAATCACAGCATCATGATTAATACAAAAGTTGCATGCATAAAGGCATAACTCTGTGCAGGCAACATTAAACATTTGGCAAAGTTTAATGTATCCTAAGACCGTATTGCAAATGAGTAACAATTACCTACCATATTCATACTCAAACTCGTGTGGCTTGTTTTATAACAAAGTTATTTATTAATTCAAAAAGATACATTTACACATTTATAGTAGATAGCCCTGCCATTTATTTAAACAAATAATTATGCATTTGTTTTTCAGGAAACCAAAAGAATCATGCACTTACCTTACGGATAACTTTAAATCGAAATGTGTGCAAGTTTACAACTACCACCGTCTTTTAACCTGGGACCAACAAAATGGACTGCACATGGACATATTCAAGGTAAAAATGATACCATTATTGCTACATATTTGAGCCATTTGGGGTCGAAACATTGGGGCCATGGGGTCCCAGCGCTCATAAACTTTTTAAAGAACTTCCGAATCGCTTGGTCAACGCTACCCGTGACCAGAGGGCTTTTTAGTTTTAAATATACCATTTTCATTTTTGCACTTTTAGTTGGAAGTTGTTTGTCACACTAGAACCAGTAAAAAAATGATATAGCTGTAAAATAAAAATAATCTAAGTGTTATAAACTATTTTTTCAGGTGCCAACATGCTGTTCTTGTCACATTGAGGGCTATAGTGTCTCATTCCCACCTTTGGGCCACAGATTCCAAGAAACATCTTCAGAACATTTCCCCGGAGAGGACCTTTCATCAGAGACAGGAAACCACGCTTTGGAAGCTGTACAGTCTACAATACAGAAACCAAAGATTAAATCACCTCCGTTCACTCACAAAAAGCCTTTGGAATCATTTTCGCCTTTCAGTGATAACCAAAACTTAATATCTGGCAGCCCATTCAGCAAACATAAAGATATCGAGGATTCTGTACCTCCGAACCCTATCGATTCTTATGGAAATACATATTTTCCCGATTCATTTAATCAAGCCAGTTCTATAAGACAGTTCAAACGGCCACCTTCTGCAAGGAATCCTACTTCACAGAATTTTGATGAAGTTACACTACCAAGCTACTTAGAGCCACCGACACCATCAGCTGGTCAAACATTTAATTTCATAAACGATAACTCTCCTAAATTTAAATTACCTGGTAGCCAGTTTAAGAGAACCACAAGACCTAGCCCACCAGGACGCCGACCAATTAGGAAAAAGATATCAGGAGCTCCTGATGATCTAATTTCTTCTGGATCACAAGCTTTAGAATCTTTTCCAACTAGCAATGAAGACACATTAGAAAACGTAAATGACTTCGTAGAGCCTGATATCGGCCAAGTCACCGCGGTAGACAATCCAAAACAAAAAGTTACGATAGCGCCAAAATTGCTTTCATTGACAACCGAAAAATCATCTACTCCACCGACACAAAACGAAAAAAGTAGAGATATTGTAAAGCAACAATTTTCATCTAATGGTAAACGGGTCAATTACAATTACCATCCTATAATTGATTTTTTCGATGAAGAAAAAGAAATTGAAACTGAAGAGGCTATAGATAGGGAAGACAGTGAGCCCAGCTACATTCCTACCGTTGTAGAATCTGAATGGAAACCAATAAATCATCCACCAGGAAGAAATAATCAACCTAATACAGTCGGTAGGAAGAAAACATGAACAAAAACCTCTTATTGATAGAATTTAAGTATTATTAAATGATGATATTAATTTTTACAATACAGTATAAGTAAACAATAGTAGTGTAAATTATGCAGTTATTCATGTATTGTTAGTAAAAATAAAATCACAATTAAAACATAATTTAATTTTGGTAAAAAATGTAAACGAGCGATTGAGACAGAAATACTCTTAGTAATGTATTTTTTGTGAACAATGAATACAAAACATGCAATTTTTCCTAAATATAAAGTTTAATTGACATACTTTTATAGTGAATACACTTGATTGCGTATACACGGTGTACGGTATAGAAGATTTTCAATGATTTTACGCTAATTTTTTTTCCCAATGTCAAAATATGGGAACAACGTGTCTCAGATATTTAATAAGATTTTTTTGTTGATGGAAATATTTGCATATAAATACTTTTTATACAGTAAGTATGCATAATACATTCCTACATTAGTTATCTGTCTCGATTGCTTGTATTGTAATCAATATTTGTAGTAATCATCTTATTTAAGTTCTATGCTGTATTTTATTACCATCAATTAAACGAAACCAAAACGAAGTTGCAATGTAAATTCTTAATTTTATTTAAAATTATATTGTTTAATTTATTTAATTTATGGTTAGCTAATAAGTTAAAATATTTTATAAGATTTCGAAGACTTGCCACTGAAATAAAGTATTTTTTTTAAATTTATTGCACTTTTTATTGATGTTAATTTTCCTTTATTATTAAATATACATATACGTATTTCCTCATATAATTATTATCGAAATATTTGAAGAAATGTGGAATTATATGAAATAAGCAAAATTATATAGAAAAACTTATTGAACTATAGTTTGTAAAAAATAAGAATTAAGTAGAAGATATTATAAGATGTTCGACGTTTTAAATTATCAATGTGATTTATACAGTCAACTGATATCAGTAAATGTGGCGGAACAAATCTAAAATAAAACATTGATGAGAAAAATAATAGAAATGGGAATATCAACAGACACCATATAGTTTGAAAGTCTCCATTGTATTAAAAAAATACTTAAGAAGTTTATTATATTACACAATTTTATTATAAATTCTTAAAATAAAATAAAACGAAACTTCACAAATGTTGTTTAATAGTATTGAATTAAATTATTTTTTTAATACTCATTGTTTATATTTTATGTGGTGTTTGTTTCATTGAAACTTTATCTCCAGGTACATTGTTATTTAATAAACCGACAAAAGCTTGACCTCGTCTTGCGGCTATTACTCCACTTCTTAACTACTCTTAAACTAGTTCTAAAGACACAAGTACAAAATGGTAGTCAAAACGCAACAGATACAGTTACCGCCGTTAAAAGTGAAAGCATTTAAAGTTGAACGTCCTACGTGAAGATATTTCTCATTGGTTCAAGCTTAGTAGTGTAATAAGTAATAACAAAAAAGTGTGTTGACACTAGTAAGTAACCTAGATGTGCATTCAAACAACTCATTGTGTGATAACAGAGTTAAATGGAATCTTTAGCAATATCATTATTGGTTATTTTGCAATTTTTCATGTTCAAACAGTTGACTCACTGAAATAATTCGTTTCATTGATCACCTTTTGTAACATTAAAAATGTTGACAGATAAAACTGAAAGTTGAAAAACATAATAATATATCTCATTAACTTTTCTCTCTTATCTTTGAGATAATATGGAAAATATTGTATTTGTGTAATAGTTGTGTATTTTATTTAGTTCGAATATACAAACGAAATATAGTATATTGAAATAAAAAATAAAGTAATTAGTAAACTATATTTATAAAAACAACAGTATAAATAAGTCTAATAATGTTATCATTAACAATTACAAGTATCTATCACAGTACAGTAAAATAATATATTTTAATAACAATACGAGCGTTATTTTACACAAACATTAATTGGCACTTTCTAATACAATAGACTTATTATTATTATTAATAAAATACCCCATCGACAGCTACTACTACTAATAAACTTAAAATGTTAATTTAAATATTTCTTATTATAAAATCAACGATATTTTTTATTTTGTATTTCGATAAAAATATTCGAAAAGTAGCTATTTTTTGCTTCTTCTTTTATGATTTGAATCAAGATTGCCCAATTTTAGATTTTATTTCTTAATTTACCAATGACAACCCTTAGAACTTTGAGCTTGTCTTTAGTTTATAATTCAGTGTTAGTTGTACAAAACATCAATCAACGTAATAGTACATTCGTTTGCTAGGGTCTAAAATATACACGGGAGTAGTAGTTAAAACGGGCGCAGCTTGAATAAAGCTTTTTAGTAGCACTGTAGCACTTCTTCTAGCCTCTTTCGTAGGATCTTTGATCTGTGTATCACCTTGCTGTTGTGCTACTAATTTAGCACTCCTATAGTTTCCTCCATGCATTTGTCCTGAAGAAGAAGAGTTTGGTACAAAGTCATAATCCTGTGATGGTGAGTGATCATCAATATGTTCTTCTTCAAGTTCGATTAATTTCTCATTCCTCCTTCCACCCCTGTGTTTGTTTTCATGTTTTAAGTTGCCTCCATGTAAACTTTTTAAGGGTTTATCACTGAGTTCAATTAATTTGGCACTTCTTCCGTCGTTTCTGGAATGTTTTAAGTCGCTTAATGATCTCAAATTACCTCCATGTAAATTTTGACGTGTAAGTGTTTCTAATTCAACATGTTTATCATTTTTGCTTTGCGAAGTTTCTGCATCTCTTGGAGAATTTTCGTTTTTATTTAGTTTTAGTTGTTTTATATCTTCTTTAGTAGCTTTTCGATAATTTCCTCCATGTTTCGGCCCTTTGTCTACATTAATGTCATCACTGAATATTTCAATGTCACCTAAATTATTCACTTCCTTCGCTAAGTTATCATCTTTATAGAGTTCTAAAGCTTCAACTTTCTTTTGTGGTTTATTTTTTCGAGTTCTTGGCATTTGTTTGATGATTTCAATTTCGCTAATGTCTTGTTTGAATTGCGTTGTATGAGGTAAAGAATTATTGACTGGTAATTCTTTATGAATTTCAATCCTTTTTCTTGTGATAACGGGCTTGCTTTCTTGATTTTTGATACGAGATGGGGGACTAGGTAATATTTTCCGTGTATGTGAAGCAACCGTTGGTGGCGGAGCATCTGTAGTTCTAGGTAATGTACGCTTAGCTGGCTCGGGTGTTGTTACTTTAGGTTCTGATGCTGATATTTCTTGGCCCTCTTCAACTTCTTTTCCTTCACCGTCATTTTCATCATCATCATCATCAACATCATCCTCATTACTTTCATCTTCATCGTCTTCGTCTTCATCTTCGTCATCATCGTCACTTTCCTCATCATTACTGTCTTTATCAGATTTATTTCTCTCAAGCTCTCTTTCTTCCTCTTCTTTCTCATATGAAGGCATATAATCAGACATATCTTGCTTGATACCAATTAAAGCATCCATGTCTTCTTCTTTTAATTCATCGTCGTCTTCATTACCATACTTTTGAGTGTCAGTGACCAAAGTTCTAGTGGAAGATTTTTTTTTCTTTTCCATATATTTTGGTGTTACAATTTCACTTTCCGCATACTTTCTTGCGGGCGATTCGGTTACTCTTTTTTTTGTTTCAGTACTTGGACTGAAATTACGGAATCTAGTGACTAATTTAAGTTTTGGTTGTTGATCTTCCGGAACTTCATATGGTCTTTCTGTAGATAACCTTATTTTCTTCCGAAATATTGGCTTTTGCGTTGTCGTTGTGGTTGGCACTGGAGTAGTATATTGTTTTGCTTCTTCTCCTTCTTCATTATTTTCCCCTTCCTCTTCATCTTCATAATCTTCATCAGATTCTTCGTCGCTATCTTCTTCATTGGATTCTTCATTTCTTGTACTTGTTGCAGGCATAGAAGTAGTGACGGTGTTCTTAACTTCATTCGAAGCAGCTGCAGTTTGAAAGTCTGACTGCTTTGGTATATATTCCAACACATCATAGTAAGGACGTACTGTTGTTAAAGACATTCTAAATCGCTGCTTACCTCGTGATGGCGTATGTGTATTATTGTTTTTTTCAGTGCTGGTGGTATGAGAATTGAAATCCTCTACTGACATAGCTCTTTTATTTTCAACAGGCTTATATTCCGGTTTGTGATTTGACGGTCTGAGCTCATATCTCGGTTCTCCTCGACGTTGATCAATACTGACATCTACGAAAGACGCATCGGAATCTTCATTGTTGGATTTACCGTTTGTTCTTTCTTTTCTGCCGATATCAACATACATTCGTGTATTTGAATTCTGTTTAACTCTTTTATCATCTCGATTAGATCGAGATACCCTATCAGCAATGTTACTTGATTGAAGCTGTTTAATTAACGGGCTTATATTACTAGTAGTTGTCGTTTTTTTTGAGTCTTGAACTTGACTATCCCTAATAATTTTATATGGTTCATAAACAAAATGTGTGGCTCTTTTTCTTCGTAATTTTGGCGGCAATCTTGTCACTTCCTCTTTATTGTGAAAAAAAATGTTAGATTTATTTGGTGTGTCGTTTCCCAGATCCAATAATGTAGTCACAACATTTTTCAAAATATCACTACGAGTACTAGAGTTTTGAATATTCGAATTTAGTGCACTATATGGTTTATTCGAATTGAATGCTTTCAGTTTATTTTTATCTTTGTAATTGACTGAATCTTGCAATTTAAGCTGGTCGGATGATAATTTGTCACGCAATACAAATACGTCCGGATTCATAATTTCTTTTGACAGACTTTTAGTTACATCATTGATCATTATTGACTGCTGATTAGGGTGTTTTAAATTGCGATTAGCCTTAAAAATAGGTAGATTTGGGGTGGTAACTGGATCTGGATTAGCTATAATTTCTTCTTTGAAAAACGGACTATCCAAAGGGTCTTCTCCAAAATATTTTGCTTTGAAACAGTCTATTTTATCACCCAGCCCTTTCAGACGCTGTTCTTTAACGGTTTCAATTTCTTTTTCACCTTTGGTTTCAGAACTTTCATCGTCATTATCTTCAGTAGGATTCTCACCGTTTTTGAGTTTCTCAGGTATAGGGTCAATATCTTCATCTACTTCAGAGCATACAATTTTAGATCTAGAATCATAAAACTCCGTTCCGCCCTTCGATTTTTTAGGAATTAATTTTAAATTTTCGGAATACCTCAGCGGTGAGTTTTTGTGAATCCCTTTAATTTTGTTAAAATAATAAGGATATTTATCTTTAATGTTTTCTGGTGGTGATGGCAATACTTTTAATTTAGCTAGCTCAAATATTTCACTTTCTGTTATGTGAGTTGAATTCAAATTTATTTTTGGAAGATCAAACTGAACTTGCCTTTTATCAACAGAATGTTGTGTATCACTACTATTATAGTTTTTTGTCTCATCATCATGGGCATTAGAAGAGTTATCTTTATTGTTATCAAACCTATTATTTTTCATAATGATTGTATGATCTTCTGATGCCTTTTTTAATTCATCTTCTCTTTTATTACGGTTACCTATTTCGGGACCATCACCTTTGTAAATCTCTGCTTCACTTGACTGATCGTCTTCAACTTCAGAATAATCTTCAGATTCTATTTCTTCTTCATTGTCTTTGTCATCATTTTGCCATTTTTCACTATGTTCAGTTTTATCCCTGTATTTAGATCCATCTGCATCTTCATATTTGCCGCTGACAGAAGGAATCTTATAACGACCGCCACTGTTCTCATTCGATTTTAGGAAACCACCGTGTCCTTCATTTTCCGAAGCATGTTTTTGTTCTCCAGCATGATCATAAGCTGCATCTTCATAGCCTTCTTCACTGTACACAGTTTGAGCTTTAGTACTTTTCACAGCTTCTCTCAATCTAGGTGCATTTAAAATTTCTTCATAGGTATCAGCATCATCAAATGCCGCTTTTTTAGGCAAGTGTTTATAAGTTTCTGTTTTTCTTACTTGAGCATAGTTTTTGATTGGCACAAACTCTTCAGGTTCATTATTATTGTCACTATCATTGTTGTTTATCTCTAAGTTTTCGTACATTACGGGCCGATTTTGTTTTATTGCTTGGTTTATGGATTCGTCAACATTATTTCTAAGTTGAGTATATTTTTCTTTACCTTTTTCATAAATATCGTAGCCGTCTGGTACTTCTGCAATAGTTTCAGCAAGAGGTACTTGAGGATATTCGTTTCGCTCATCATCATATTTCATGGCATGTTGTTGTCTCAAGTTTTTAATATGATTTTTAATTGGACGATAGTGTAGTGGTCTTATTTTAGCATATTGATTCCACGGATGTTTTAATTTTTGATTTAGAATTTGCTCTCTGTAAGGGTTTCTCATTGGTGGTCTATAGTATAGAGGACGCCTTTCAGGTCTATGTATTTCATAGGGAACGGGTACATTTTTGTGAGGAAATATTTTACTATCGGTTTGTTCTGGGGTTTCTAAATATTCTTCACTTGCTATATTTGGTTTACCAGCCTCTTCTTCATAATTTTGTAGAATATATTTACTGTTCTGCACATCATTTCGGATTTTTGTAAGTATAGGGTCCTTGTACAAATTCTGTAAGCCTGGCTCTTCTGCTTTGTATGGATGAAAAATTTCATAACCAGAGGATGTTGGCTTCACGTATCCGTTTATATCATCGTTTTGCACAACATATTTTTGGAAGGGCTGGTAAATTGTCTTATCTTCATCTAACATGTGGTGGATACCCAATAGAGGCTTTTGTTTTCCAGTGTAAGGTTTTATGGCATATGCTTTATAATGTTGTTCAGGGTTCTGCACTCCATGGTAGGCAGCTATATCGGCAGCAAATTTTGGTTTTTGAGCCGTATATTCGAAATACTCAACTGGGATTGGATTTGCGCTTTCAGGTCTGTTGATGTGAACATTTTGTGGCGTGATGATTTCCACTTGTGACTGTTGTAGCTGTCCGTTTTGCACTTCACTATTTTCACTTTGGTCCCATGTCGTCGGGACTTGAATGGTCAAGCACAATTCACAACACAGAAGAACTAGGAATAAACTGGATATTTGAGATATATACATTGTTCGGACATCACGAAGCGCGGCGGAGACTAACGGTTGACTGAACCATATCGATAGGCTGCCGAACGGTTTTTATCTCCTCGGTTGTTCGTTGCGGGCCGATTGCTTGTCGGCCGTTCGCTTTGTTTCTGATCGTTTGGCCTAAGATACAAACGCGAGCGAAAGTGCGAATAAGTTATACTTTAATTTGTAATGAATTATATTTATTGAAAATAAAACAAACTGAAAATGAAAATTGTAGTGAATTACATGGTTTAATGTTAAAGTGCTCTTTTATTTTAAATGGATAACAATAATAAGAACAGAAAATATTGATGGGCACATAACATTATGGCACCAAGCCTAACAAATATATTTCCGAATGGAACAACCAAATTATACAATCGTGAGTGGCACGATACAATTCTTTTTTCCATCCTAACTATAAAAAATGTATTACTTAAAACTCAGATTTTCATTTAATTCTTATTCTAATCATTCTCGTAGCAAATCCTTATAAAATCCTTTCTAATCCTTACTAATATTATAAATACGAAAGTAACTCTGTCTGTCTGTGGGTCTGTCTGTCTGTCACTTATTCACTACTATGGAAACGATTTAAATGAAATTTGGTACACAGATAGTGTAGAACCTGAGAAAGGACATAGACTACTTTTTATAGCAAAAAAGGGGTTGAAGGGGGTTGAAAAGGGGTCATTATTCCATGCGTACGAAATTGCGGGCACAGTGGTTTATAAATGACAAACTAAGCAACCTGTGATTATGAGTTATAGTGTTTTAAGGGTTTTGTTTAACTTTCGCTCTACGTTACAGTTTACGGGCGTCCAGGTCTTCGGGTCTACGAGTGTATTGGACGTTATTCTGTAATAATCATTCAATGCAATGAGGAAATGTAGTCAAAGTGTTTTTAAATTATGTGTTTAGATATTTAAAACCATTAGCTTAAATAGATACAAGTCTAATTTGAGCATTTTTTTAATGTATATTTTAAAATAGGTAACACTAGTTTTGAGTAATTCGTTGGTATTTTAGTTAGCATTATTTTCGTGCCTACACACTTATTGAAAACTTTATAAAGTGATTGTCGACAAATTCCTCTTCAAAATACTTTATTGCGTTTAACAATGTGTTTACAGGTGTTTCTGTTCTTGTTGTTCTTCTCACTTGGGCCTTATTTTAGTTCAATACAGTCTTAAAAAAAGTAAATGAAAGATAACGAAATAGATAAATGAATCGCCTCTTAGACAAAGACAGCCGGATGTTGCTACCTTACAAGGTATGCAATTTGTGGCTCGTTCATTATATCTACTAAATAAATAGGCAGTGTATTATTAGTTATGTAAGACACTTTCTTAAGGAAAAGTTAATAGAATTATGAACAATACTAATAAAGCTGTTAGCCCCTTTTAGATCGTACGATCTAAAACTAGTTTAGTTGATTTAGATCGAGCGATCTAATAGAAGGAACTGAATATTCCGAATTTTATCGGTTGTGGTGTTAGTACCAAGGGTTGCCAATTTTTTTTGTTGAATATAGTAGGTACTTTTAAAAAAAAATTGCTAAATATATAGTACTTTTCAGGAAAAAATAGTACACATTTAATTTTAAATAATTTTTCCTCTCAGAGTCGCTCAACGAGCTTTTTTTTTAGGCCTCCGAAGTTGAATTGTCATTGTTTTCAGATGCCGCGCTGAGGGTGAGGTACTATATTATCACTACATAGTATAAAACAAAGTCGCTTTTTCTCTGTCCCTTTATCCCTATGTATGCTTAAATCTTTAAAACTCCGCATCGGATTTTGATGCGGTTTTTTTTAAAAGATATAGGATTCAAGAGATAGATCCAAGAGGAAGGTTTATATGTATAAATACTACATCAGCATTGTACCCGTGCGGAGCCGGGGTGGGCGCTTGTTTATTTTAAGTAATTTTTCCACTCAGAGTCGCTCAACTAGCTTATTTTTCCTTAAACCTCCGAAGTAGCATTTTTCTATGTTTTCAGATGCCGCGCTGAGGGTGAGGTCTAAATTTTTAATGGGGTACTATATTATTTTCATAATCATATTATTTTACTGAAATATAGTACAATTCTAAGTAATATAGTACGTCTAGCAACCCTAGCTGTACCTTCAATTTGTGCACGAATACTTGCGTGACTTGCAGTTATAAATCTAGACCTCAGAATCATAAGGTCGGATGTACTATATACTTTAGAAGCATTTGGTCGTAAGTGCCAGTTTACGATAAAGGCACATACGACGAATGATTCTGACGTATAATGGCACAAACGACCTTATGCTTCTGAGCTCTAGAAATATATATTTGCGTGTTTTTTAACGAAGTAATAAATATAGTACCTATAATGATATAAAATGTTACTTCCTATCTACAACAATATATGTGAACGTTAATCAATTTATTGATAAATATGACTTATTGGTTAAAATCTTGTTTCGATTTCAATAATAGTATTTGTTTCAAATACTTGATGGTTTCTATATCCTACTAATATTATAAACGTGAAAGTGTGTACGTATGGATGGATGGATGTTTGTTCCTCTTAAACGCCAAAACTACTAAACGGAATTGGTTGAAATTTGGCACCGGGATAGGTTATACGCTGGATTAACATATAGGCTACAAAACAAGCGACTGAGAGCAGGGTAACGCGGGTAAAACGGGGCGCGGCTAGGATAAGCTATAATTTGACAAAAGCAAATTTAGAAGACAAACGAAATTATTTGCAATCTATAACAAATAAACAAAAACCTTGTTGAGACGACAGTACACTTGCGATATGTCAGTGGTTAATTAGTGGCGTAGTATTAAAAAATGATTCAATAAAGTTTATTAAACGTAAAATTAAAAGTCACTTTGAGCTATTTTAGAATGTTATTGTCAATTTACAAATTTAAATATTACATGAATAATATACAACTACAAGTAGCTAATTTAAAATAAAACTAACTTATAAAATAATACTATTTTACTTGGCAAGGTTCCCAAAATGCTGGCAGCATTACCCCGCCATACATACATACATACATAAGCTTACGCCTGTTTCCCAGCGGGGTAGGCAGAGACAATGGACCTCCACTTGCTACGACCCCACCCTAGCTATAGTTCAACTTATCGAATTTAATATTTTATTATAATAACTATTAGTCGTTAGTAGCGAAACTCAATATTAACTTTCATTTCTGAATTTATATTATGGTATTGTATAGTATAGTATTATATTGTAGGTATAATAACGTTTAGTATTGTATAATATAGTATTGATATCATATTAGTATCCTATGTTAAATATGTATATATTTAATCACAACTACCTTAGTGCACCTACCATGATATCTCTGCATCGCCCTATGGTCGACTGGTAGATAATACCTTAGGCATTAAGTCCACCAATGTACAATATAAATGTACTAAAGTATAAATTAATAAATAATAGTATTTATAGTACTAACTGCTCCAGGGCTTATTAGTATAAGCTTTTATCATCTGGTACATTTATTATTTCTAGATCGTGCTAAGTTTGATCGTAATGCAAATGTGATTTGCAACACTATGACCTATCCAGTTGCGTCATTATCAAAACAAGCTTTATATTTCCGCAATACTTCGGTAAAGCCCTAGTTTTCGGTCATTCGCTACATTTGGCCGGTGCAATGCATCCAGATAAAGTTGACCTGTCGTTATGGTGCAATTACACGATACATTTGCTAGAATATTAAGCTTAACTTTACTGGAACAGACTATGGTCTGAGTTATAGCTGACAAGCGAGTTTTAGCAAGCATGGTGACTATAGCACAGCCTAGGATGAAGTCCATGTTAAAACCATGGAAGCTTATAGAAGTTGAAATTGTGTACTTTTACAAACATTTTGTTGAAATAATTAGGTTTTGTAACTTGTAATAACTTTGTAATAACTTCGTATATTATCATAGAAATAATACTTTTACACAGTGTACCATATAAATTGTAAGTATGCGAAATTTCATTTTTCCTATTAATATATATAAAGCCTTGTAAAGTTAAGTAGAAGTTTAAATGAAAACTACATTTTGTAGTACTCTACCGTTTTTACCCTGCTAAATATTATTCTAGGAAGAAAACAAGGGTTCATGTTTATCACCTCTTCACCAGCTGATTTCTTAAACCATGTTTGGACGCAGAAATAACATCAATTCTAGTTCTAGTTTGGCTACGGAATTTAGGTATGCTTATTGATTTGAAAATGTTGGTTTTAAATTAAACATATAATACATACTTTTTTATTGTTATTTTAATTCTATGGGCTTTTGCTACTTCACGGGTCATAATATAAGCTGTCCTCCAATCTTATTAAATGGCTTAAAAACTACAACCTACGCAAGAGGGTGTTCCGGGGCTTGGACTTTGGCCCAGGGCGGATGCTGGAGGGGGGAATATGTTTTTTAATATTTACAAAACATGTCAAAGCTGTTTTTGAAACCCGCATCAAAACTAGCTCCTAATTATTACTCTTATTATTTTGTATATGACGAAATTGTATCTGCTTTGCGTGTTCCAACTACCGGTTGGCAACAAACTTGATTGAAAGTGGCGTTTGCAATAATAGGCAGTTATTAAAGTAAGGTGTCTCTAGATTCTAGACTCTAAAATCTAGATGCCGGGCTGATGATGAAACTATTTATAAAGTAGTAAGTAAGCTTAGTACTTCATAAATAGTTTCATCATCAGCCCGTATAAAGTCTGCTGCTAAACATGAACGGGTTGGTGACCCCAGTAATTATGTTTTAAGACACAAGAAAACTAGACCCGAGAAGAAATCTTAAAATTTATAATAAAATTTCTTGTCAGGCGTGGGGATCAAAACCAAGACCTCGACGTCTTTAAGCTAAACTTAAACCGCTACGCTATGGAAGTTATCCTCTTATTATCAAGAAATAATATGGCGGTAGTCTTTTTAAAGAGTTTACAAGGAATAATATGGGTAGATACAGGATCAATTAATTATATTGACTTACTCTAATCTGGGGATCGACCCACACTGGACAAGAAATCTTTGTGTAAATTCTAAGATTTCTTTCCGGGTCTGGTTGGTTGAGGGATTACCCTCCGTGCCTCGGAAAGCACGTTAAGCCGTTGGTCCCGATTGTTATAACATCATCTATCATAATCGTATACCAGGGAACGGGTAGCAGTGTTTCCATGTGTGTTGCAACATAATACTGCGGTGACCAACCCGCCTGCCAAGCGAGGTGACTATGGCAAATACCCTCACCGGGGGGAGGTCAGCAGTAGACGATGTACGGGCTGATGATGATGATGATAATATCGAATAATAAACCTTTAGTTTAGCTCGAGTTTTTTTTTACTGTTGTAATAAAAATAATTTGAACTTTACAGTGTTTTTAATGCAATATTGCTGTGACTTAAGGAACGATACTTCACCATATTTTGAACGTAGATTTTCACCTAACGGTTTGATAAAATAAATCTATTGTCACGGAAAGCATTTCAATTGTGAACAGTAATCCAGTTTAGACCACGTTTAAGCTTTCCATCTCATGAAATTGAGGTCAAACTAACTTCTGTTAAAAGTAGAACTCAGTAATAATACATTAACCCATAATAATACCTAATTGAACCTTAATAATTAAGGTTCAATTTTTATATATATTTATATATTAATCATATTTAATTGTGTATACCTGACAAGTGCAAGTGTATGTGCTGAATAAATATCGTTTAATTCGTTTCGTTCGTTTAATTTGATTATCACTAAAATTGTTTATTTATATAGGCACACATACACACAGAAGACATTAAATAAGGCAGACAAACAGCAATGTACAAAGGTACTATTTATTTCTTAGGAAATCTTTTCTAGTAGATCCGCAAGAGAAGTCAGAAGTTAGAATTAAAAGCGTGTACCCGTTATTTGCATGTACCTTTAGTGTTTCCAAAGGTTATTTACTACCAATAATGGTTAACAGGATATGTAGATTTCGTTGCTGTATAGTAGAGTGAAAACCTCCGTAGCGTAGCGGTATTTGGCTCGATTTAAATTTCGGAGGTCGTGGGTTCGATCCCCACGTCGGACAGGAAATCTTTGTGTAATTTCTAAGATTTCTTTCCGGTTCTGGTTGGTTGTGGCACTACCCTCCGTGCCTCGAAAAGCACGTTAAGCCGTTGTTCCCGATTATTATAACTTCATCTATAATAATCGTATATCAAGGAACGGGCAGCAGCGTTTCCTTGTGTGGTACAAAATAATACTGCGGTCACCAATCCGCCTGCCAAGGTTGATGACTATGGCAAATACCCTCCTTTGGGAGGAGGTCCATGTTTAGCAGTGGACGTCATACGGGCTGATGATGATAGTAGAGTGAACTTCAAGGACAGCAAAACAAAGGCTAAAATCTAGTGTCTAAATTCAAGTTTGTTTAAACAAACTGATTGTGCCAGCTGTGCCCATAGAACCAAGCACATTGTTAAGTGAGAAAAAAACAAGAAGAATTAGAAATGTAGGAATTTGGTTCGATATTTAATGAGCCTATCACTGAGTTCTACTTAAACGTGTATTGTGTGCAATCGAGATAATTATTTCGGTAAAACCAATCATAGTTAAAAAATAAACATTGCAAATAGCAAGTTATTTTAATAACAATAGCTGCGGCCCGCGACTTTGGCCGCGTAAAATAAGGATTTTATTTATTTATTTAAAAACTTTATGCACAATATGGTAAAAAGGCGGACTTAATGCCAAAGGTATACTCTACCAGTCAACCTTAGGGTGATGCAGAGAATAACAAGAAAGGTGCACTTTTAACGACAAGATTATAATGCTAACTATTACTACTATGGACAACCTCCGTAGCGGAGCGGTATTTGGCTCGCTTTAAATCTCGGAAATCTATCCCCAGGTCGGGCAGGAATTCTTGGTGTAAATTCAAGGATTTCTTTCCGAGTCTGGTTGGTTGAGGGGCTACCCTTCGTGCCTCGGAAAGCACGTTAAGCCGTTGGTCCCGATTGTTATAAGATAATCTATAATAATCGTATATCAAGGAACGTTTCCTTGTTTGGTACAACAAAATTCTGCGGTCACCAACCCGCCTGCTAAGCGTGGTGACTATGGCAAATACCCTTCTCGGGAGAAGGCCCATGTTCAGCAGTGGGCGTTATACGGGCTAATAATTATGATGATACTAATGCCAAAGAAAGTATCGTCTAAGACAGCTAGTCTATCGTTTTGTAGATTAAAATGATGGAATAAACGGACAAACCAAATGATATACACAATAAAAAGGTACACAATAAAAATGTATTATACATTATTAAAGTAGCTATAGGTATATCTACGTTACTAAGATTAGCCGTAACAAACTGACATACAAAATTTGATTTCATTGTCTATTTGTTTTATGTATACCTACTATATACATCTATGTACCTATTGAGTAAAAAGCTGTTATTTTGTCCATTACAAACAAACACTTCAAATTTATTTTTATCTATAGATTGGTCAGAGTAATTTTGCTTTAAGGTTTCAACGCAAAATTTATTAAACGCATTATAAAAATAATCATTTCCAATAATGAATCTGTATTGAAAATTAAAAAACTAAACATCGTGTCTAATTTGTTCAAAATTGGCAGTTCAACAACGCAACCCAACGGGCTTAGGAAACATTTGGGATAGAATAGAGTCTTATGTAACTACTGCAACTCGGTATAAAGCCGTTGGTTGTTCGTTGATGTAATAAAGTGTTAAATAGCTCTTAGTAAAACGTCCTTGGATTTTGTATAACTGAGATTAAATAGACCATTAATGGCAATCACTGTTACAGTTCGTATTTTTTATATTAGTTATTTGATTGATTGTTAGGGTTAGCTGGTAGGGTCGGATTGCTTATGCGTTATGCGGCCCCCGCCAACGGCGGATCGAAGGAGTGTCCAGGGGGTTTTAGTGGTGTAGGGTCCTCTCCTCGTGGTATGAGTTTAGCATACCACGCTATGGAGAGGGCGAGTCCCGCCAGCGCGCGAATACGCTGCAGCGGCGCGGCGGTTGGAATGCTGTTGGAATATTGTACTTATGTCTACAAATAAATAAAATATAAGTGTTTTTTTTATGGGAAAATAACAGGATGGGAGCATCATATTATTATAGATAGTGACAGTAGAAATGTCCAAATTTCTTGTAACCTCAAAAATAATCAGAAATACCGACGCATCTATAGTGATTAAGTTTTTCAATCCATCCACTTTATTACAGTAAATTATCAAGTACATTCAAAAATTAAAACCAATCCATCCACCGTGTATTAAAATATACCAGGGCCATACAACGTCTAATACTTCGATACTCCTAAGCCGCCATTAGCGTAGCAACATCCAGCACACTAGTGGGACACAATAGAAAATTTAAATTTATTTTAATGACTTAGCGACGGGCAATAAGTCTTTATGTAAATTCAAAGATTTATTTCCGAGTCTGGTTAAGCGAATATCCTCTGTGCCTCGGAAAGCACGTTAAGACGTTGTTCCCAATTGTTATAACATCATCTATGTTGTGTTTCCTTTTGTGTTACACTAACCCGCCTGCCAAGCGGGGCGACTATGGAACCTCCCCCCCCCCCGGTCGTCAGTCGTCATTCTGGACCTAGGTACATAGGGCATGAATATACCGTACACTTTCTAATAGGATCAGAGAGTGTGCTGCGCATCATCTGCATTTATTATAAATGCGATCAAAAATGTATATAGGTACATAAACAATAAAATGTTACGCCAACTATCAACTAAGCAATACAAAACTAATACCACGCAGCATTAATATTGCTACAAATATAGAAAAAATCATAACTAATTATAAATAGGTTTCATTATTTTGTAATGTATTGCAATTTGAAATTCAACCGACTATAAAAACTAAAAGTCATGGTGCGGTCACTGTTACAGAATCCCGTGTAACTCTCGTCACGGCAAAGAGTTGGTATCACAGCAACAAGCATTTGGCAACAACAATCTATACAAATAAATAAATCGAAATATCTGTTTGTAATAAAAAAAATAACATTGTTTTACTAAATGTAGATGAATGTATTTAAGGTACTTATATAACCTAAGGATATATAATTATAAGGTTTCTAGGGGTACGGTAGGTGCGCGGGAAACCGCGTGGGGTAATCCAGTATTTAATATGACTTTAACACATCATGGCAAAAATATTAAACAGTATTATACCATTCATCATCAGCCCGTAAAACGTTCACTGCTGAACATGGGCCTCTTCCCGGGGAGGGTGTTTGCGATAGTCACCACGCTTGGCAGGCGGATTGGTGACCACAGTATCATGTTGTACCACACAAGGAAACGCTGCTACCCGTTCCTTGATATACGATTATAATACAACCAACCAGACCCGGAAATTAATCTTAGTATTTACACAAAGATTTCCTGCTCAGCGTGGGAATCGAATCCACGACCTTCGAGATTTAAAGCGAGCCAAATATGAGGTTGTATTTATACGGGAGATTGATTATACCATTACGTGGTGTTATTTCAGTTTCTGAATTATAAAAGCAGTCTGAAGTTATGCTTCTTCAGACCGACGATGAAGAACTTCAGACCTTCAGACAGATGATGATATTTTACGAGATGGTCGTAAAATATCATCATCATAATATCAGCCTGTTGTCGTCCACTGCTGAACATAGGTGTCCCCCATCGATTTCCAACGGTAACAATTCGAAGCAACTTGCATCCACTGACTCCTTGCAACCTTTATGAGGTCGACGGCCCATCTTCGACACATCGTGTCCTACGCTACGCTTGTCAGTTCGTGGTTCAGAAACTTTCTGCTCCATCAGCCGTCAGTTCTTCGAGCGATGTTTCCTGCACATGGCCACTTCTGCTTGTAAATCCGTTGAGCTATGTCATCGACCTTCGTTCTCCTGCGGATCTCTTCAATTCTACGTAAATTACCGTCTGAAAAAAAAGTTTCTAAGCTAACTAATTTAAATAAAACATAGGAAAATTATGACTTGTACAATATTCAACAACAGAACCACAAAAACGAATAAACTAAAGCCTTTTTTTAGCTTATCTAATCAAATAACGCTGATTTGCATCAACACAGACGACTGTTGCAACCCTTGTATTAGAAACTCACGAGTCAAGGAAAATGCTTTTTATATGATCTCTTAGCAAAGTGTATCAAATTTAATGAAGGCTTGACTAAAATTTTTAGCTCATAATTATTTGAAATTTGGTGGACCCGCCAGCGCGCATTCTTTAATATACCTACATTGCGCGCTGGCGGTTCACCAACTTTAAATTGTATAAAGCTGTTGAATTTGTTTGTTTGCTCAATCGCGCCAATCTCAGGAAGGGGAAAGTGGGATTATCATGAAACCTATGGAAAATTTTAAATAAAACAGTAAAATTAAAGTATAAACTATTAATAATTGTGTTATAATTAAGTTTATTATTCATGTAACGAATCGAATCATCAATTTTTGAAAGTTTTTATGAAATGTAATATAACGGAGAAAATATAAAACGTTTAGGTTTTGGGTTTACCCAAAATTAGTGGGGTAAAAACGAACACTCAAAGTTCAGGGTAAATATAATTGAAATGACATAAATATTTTGAGTTATAATAATTTTGCCGTTACCGTTACTGTCATTAGAATCCATAATATATTTATGTTTTAGCTTTTAAAGGGTATTACTACAGTTGATGAACATGTTATGTTGTAAAATTACGTCAAAAACACATAACATTTTGAAATATTAATATCTTGACTTGTCGGTTCATCCATATCTATTATGCTGTTGATTGGCTCTACATATGACATTATCTTTGAAATGGGGGTAAATAAAATATTGCCTCCGCTTTCTAACATATTAAAACTGTCAATTCTGGAATTACCCGGCGTTAGTAATTACCCCTAAATATTTTTAAATCGATTAAAAAAAAATATTCAGTTTTAACCCTTTAACAGGTAGTAGGTATGATTAGAATTCATTGGTTTTGATCTTTATTACAAGTACATAAAGTTTAAAATATGATGGCAACAATATTGCCACTGCCCATTAAAGGGAAATAGCCTATTTATTGAGGAATTTATCGAGGCTTTAGTTAATGATTAAGTTCATACCCGGGTAAAACCGCGCGTTTGGTAATAAAATAATCGTCGAAAACTAAATCTTCAATTCGTAATCAAGAAGAAAAACGTTAAACTTCTGCTGTACAATTTCATGTTATCAGCAATTAAAAAAACAATATTTATCGTCATATTTTCTTCTCAGACCGCACCGATAACGTCGACTGCTGAATATTAGCCTCCTCCGAAGAAGGGATTTTGCTATATAGGACAGGCGGGTTAGTAACCACAGTAATAACTCACAGGGAAACCCTATTTATGCTTTCCGAAGCACGGCGGATTGTCCTTAAAACAAAAAAAAGTAGTATTTTTGCCTGACGTGAGGACAATTGAGGATCAACCTCACGACCTCCAAGACTTAAAGCTAGACTTATACCGCTATGCAACGGAGGTTGTTAAGATAAAAAAAGCTTGTTTTAAGTTGAATATAATAAGTCTCTAAAACGCTAGTTATGTCGATGTACTTACAGCGCCATCTGTAATAATCAGCTTAAACTATACGCTACACTATTCAACTACTGAAAGCCACGCCAAACTTGTGGTTTGAATTTAGTTCACAGTATCGCCGATAGGAGGAACTATGAAAGTGCTTATATGGAACTTGTCTCCAAATTAGGCGAAAATAAGGAATATACTTATATATAGATTATATGCGATCTAACAATTAAAGTCATGTCTAAATCGTTAGAATTACTATCCTTTTGAAGATTAGGCGTATTACACGGACAATCGGACACACACACACACACAAAATTGGTTGCAATTGTGTTTTTGTTATAAATAGCTCAGTGGTTACAGTAAAGTTGCTTCCAAGGTCTGGTGTTCTGGATTCGAGTCCCACCCGGGAAATTATTAGTGCAAATGATAGATAGTTATTCTGAGTCTGGGTGTGTTGTGTGTCCGTAAATATAGTGTTTGTAAAGTCTCTCACAACACAGGGATTGATTACCTATCTCTAGTGCGACTTTGAAAAAACTCGATTGACAGACACAAATCACATCCAGACTCAAAACAATTATTTGTGATTTACACAAATCATTCTTTGGGTGGGAATTAAACCAAGAACCACATGTTTCAGAAACATCTACCATAAAAACGGAGCTACCGGTGCAGTCAAGAATGTGTTGACAATAAGCTGCTGATATTAAATAAGGTATCTAGCAGTTTTGAATATCCTAAATATAATGATCGTCATAATAATTATATATTATTATCAAATATTAGATTAAGTGTGACTTACGAAAAAAAAGACACCTTAAACTTCCTCTCAAAATCGATATTGCATCTTCATAAACCTCACAAAAAAATTGTACCTTTGGCCTTGGCAGAGAGTAGGAAGTCAGACAACTAAGAGTCCTGTACCATAACAATTATATATTTTCTCCCCATTTTTATCTGGTGGAAATGCCCCCATTGCCAAATAGCCATTACTAAATTGCCTACATAATGTATGCCTCAATACCATATTAGGCATCTATTAAGTCCCAGTCCATACGAAGCAATAATCATGCAGCGAAGAGAAGGGTTTGCCAATTACAATCCCGCGGGTAAGCATGGCATCTAGTGCCCTCTAGCTGTGCCCGCAGACTCACTAAAAGACTATCGGGCCCTTCTAGGCCCTTTATTTTAAAGTCCATTAAACGCAGATTTTGGAACGCATGGAGCATCCGTGCGTCCTTATGGCTAAGCCTCTAAGGCACCATGTTTCCACTCAAGCCTAGGGTGTCACTATGCGGTCTACTTTCAGTTGGGTAGGCGGGAGGAGGGATCATTCTCCCAAACATGCCCAAGTTCAAAGTCAATAATGTCAACAAAGACACAATATAAAAAAAATGTTTTTATGATGCATCTATTTTTTTCCCACGTCAGGACGTTCAGGACGTGGCCGTAACTCTGAGAAAAACTGGCAAGAAACTTAGAAGAATCTTTTTTTAAATAATAAAATTTTTCATATTTTTAAGCAGCAGTTTCATTCCAAAGCAAGTTACTCCCAAGCCATTTTGTCATTGACATAGCCTGATATTTTATAATATGCCTTTTTATATAATGTAGCTTCACGGATAGTATAACAGCCCAGATGTTGGTTGGATTGATTGATTGGCTAGGTCGTCGGTCTTGTGATCTTGTGGTTGCCGGTTCGATACCCACCCATTGCACTACCGACGTGAACCCACTCGTAACACAAGTATTTTAGCTTACCACGAGGGGTTAACAAGAATAAAAGTAGACTGTAATACTCTGCTTTAAAAAAAAACAATCATCGACGATCTGTATTTAGCTAATCACATATTCGATCAACCAACGACTTTCCTTGAACCGTCAAACTTTTTAACGGTGCGGAAGTAACAATCAATTGACAAAGTATTCGGCGTTGAATATAATCTATCTAGGCGGCTCAAAATATTAATTGTTTATAGCTTTGTATATAGTTGGTTACTAACTAAGTATATCGAGTTGACGGTCACGCATTGTATATAAATATAAACGGAGATACCGCAAGCCTCACTAGAGCATTGGTTTTGTGATCATCATGATTTGTTTACGGGTGAGTTTGTTGTGTTTACCGGTGATGTTTTATAAGCTTCTTAGGCTCTATGTTATCCTAGTAGACTCTTATGTTTAATGTTTTAGAAATTAACATTAATAACTGAGGTTAGTTCAAAAGTGGAGTGATTTTAACTGGTGGTGTGTTATAAGTGAGTGATGGTTTTGTGTAGTTAAAGTAATGGTTGGATTAATGATGAATCAAATATATTGTAGTATTTAACTACCGTGATATTATTGTGACGATCAAAGGCTGAATTACTGTCAATAGTAAGATTTTAGATTCTTTGTTTGCGTCTGAACCTGAATCAAAATTATGATTAATAATAATACATATAAAAATTGTAAGCGCGATTGGTCTGTTTTCTAATATTGTTATAGTTTTATATGTAAATTAGTGATAATGTCAGCACGTAGAAATTTGACATTCTTTGGTTTAAAGTAGTTTGTTTAAACTTTGGATTAAATTACTGACAACCCTTAAAGTCGCAACCATCAATCGACCTTTACAAATAAAACCGCATAAATATTAATTTCCTTTTCATTTCAAATATTGTGGTCTTAATTTAACAATATGATATTCAAACATTAACAATGTACACGATCTTGTACAATTTAACGTCCAAACTACAAATAATGTAAATTCAATTATCAAATAAGGACAGACACATCATTGCCTAACTGTTACTAGTTCATGACCAATAAACTTATTTACTATACTGTACGTTCACTTTGGGTAATATTATTAATATACTAAGTATATACCTACTTATCCTATCCTACTAATATTATAAACGTGAAAGTTTGAAAGTATGGATGGATGGATGTTGGTTACGCTTTCACGCCAAAACTACTGAACGGAATTGGGTGAAATTTTGCAATGAGATAGGTTATACGCTGAATTAACGTATAGGCTACAAAACATCACGCTCCGACCCATTGAAGCAGAGTAATTTTATTTTATTATAAACTACGTGTAAGATTTTGTCGCACTGGAAGTGCACATTTCTCCGAGATAAAATGTGCTATTTTACATTAGGTAATAAATATATAAGCCCGTCCACTGCTGAATATGGGCCTTCTAAAACAAACCTTGTCAAGCCAGGATTGTTGAGGGATATTATTTAGTATTTCTCAATAATAAGTGAATTGTATTCTGTTTTGAGAAATAAATGTCTTAAACCGTATATTAATAACACCATGCTTGGCGGATTGGTGATCGCAGTAAGATGATAGTATCTTTGAGCTATGGGAACCTCTAACGACACCTATAGAAAGATATGGGGTGGTCTATTCTTAGCCGGAAACCACACGGCTGATAATATATAATTACTCTGTGTGCATAAACAAGATACCGTTATGAATAACAAGGTACAGCCCGCGACTTTCTACGCATGAAATAATTGCCAGATTTAAAAAAAACCCTGAGTTACAGTCCGTATAATATCAGTATTACATTTTGGAGATTAGACGGAATACACGGATTAAGAAACATACGGACAAACAAAATGTGAGACGTCATGTGGAAGTCCCATCAATATTTGGCCCAGCCATTACTGAGAGAGACACAACAGATACAAATACAGGCGGAAAGACAGACAAAAAAATTATAATTATGATTTTGTTATTTTTATTTATTTTTATTTAATATAGGCTTACGTTTGACCATAATCTCGCTTGATGGAAGGCGAAGATAAGGCCTAAGATGACCCTTGCCTAGAAAGCGAAACTTTAGCCTTAAAGATGTCAAAATGTTATTTAATACATACATACATTCTTTTAGTATGTATTTATTAAACTTATTATTTGTACCATACTAACAGACACTTCAATTTCATTTAATAGTAAATATTTCGCTACTTCAACAGAATTGTCTTTCGTGCGCACTTTTTGATTATTATTTTCCAACATGTCTGACCAAACACGTTTAATTCTTTCCGGTATTTATAAGATAAGTGCTAATACTTGTTTTTACTATGTGTTTATTTATTAATTTAATTGGTTCTATTAAATATTATTAAAGCCTTTGTTGGCATTCTTTGTGTATATGTTTCCAACTTAGAATAGATCACCCTATATCTTCCTATGGGTGTCGTAAAAGGGACATATGGCTTATGGATGGGAAGCAGCATCTATTAGCTCAAGATTTACATCTTACTGCGGTCACCAATCCGTCTGCCGAGCGTGGTGATTATGGCAATATCCCTTTACGATCCTGGCTTGCCAAGGTCTGTTAAGGGGAGGCCCATGTTCAGCGGTGGACGTAAACGGGCTGTTGATGATATCTTCCTATGGGTGTCGTGAAAGGTTAGTAACCTATTTACTCCTACCGGGTATTTTTCCATGCAAATTAGTGATAGTAGGGCTTTCTCCTACTGGCTGCTATAACACCCATTGTATTTAAAATTTTCCAGATGAATAGGATTTTTATCACAATTTTGGTATTTTATTTCATCATAACAAAGTTTTGAAGTGTTAAATAATTTCAGGAGCATATGGGTTATGGGCATACACCTCATAAATGGGCAACAGCATCTATCAGCCTAAAGATAATCCTATCTTACTGCGATCACTAATCCGCCTGCGAAGCGTGGTGATTATGGCAATATCCCCCAACGACCCTAGCTTGCCAAGGTCTGTTCCGCAGACGACAACCTCCGTAGCGTAGCGGTATTTGGCTCGCTTTAAATCTCGGTGGTCGTGGGTTCGATCCCCACGTCGGACAGGAAAACTTTATGTATTTTCTAAGACATATTTTCTTTCTGGGTCTGGTTGGTTGAAGGAATACTCTCCGAGCTTCGGAAAGCACGTTAAGCCGTTGGTCCCGATTGTTATAACATCTATAATTATCGTATATCAAGGAACGGTAAGCAGCGTTCCCTTGTGTGTTACAACATAATACTGCGGTCACCCGCATGCCAAGCGTGGTCACTATGGCAAATACTTACCCTCCTTCGGGAGGAGGCCCATGTTCAGCAGTGGACGTTATACGGGCTGATGATGATGATGTTCAACAGTGGACACTCGACGTCAAAGGGCTGATAAACTAGAGTATTAAGTTAGTTGTATATGTGAGGATCTGTTAGAATGTAAATTATTACCTGTCACATAATCAGAAAATCTAATGATATCTTCTCATATTTAAACAAATAGTTACTTTATTATGTATCGGTTTAATTTTAAGAGATGACCGTCCGCGACATCCGCGCGGCCCGCGAACTAAAAATGTACTTTATAATAATATTACCTATACAAAAAATATAGTACAAATAGTACTATATCTTCTTGCTAAAACTAAAATTCACCCCATTTAAAAATTTTGACAGCACTCTCAGCGCGGCATATAAAAAGAATTAAACATACTACTCCAAAATGGGTGGAGGCAAATAACATAACATTTTCACTATAAAAGTACCGTTCTATACACTACCTGCTTACAGTCAACGCAACAGACCGCAGCTAACAATAAAACAACAGAAAAAACAGTTCTCTTCCGGAGATCAGCGTGTTCAAACAAGCAAACTCTTCCGCTTTACTATAACTAACATAAGGAAGTGAAAGAACCATATCTAATACTTATACAACTTCTAAATCAATTTCAGGGTCTCCAATTTCCGGTTTTAACTAATATATCTACTAATCTAATAACACATGTGGATAGCATAGACCAGTGTTTTAAAACTGGCGATTACGTATTTGGCAACATGACACTAGATATTATTAGAAGCGACCGTAGCGCAATGGCTAGGGCGTCGGACTTGTGATCTTGTGGTCGCCGGTTCAATCCCAACCCATTGCACTACCGACGTGAACCCACTCGTAATACAAGCATTTTAGCTAAGCACGACGGGTTAACATAAATACTAGTAGACAGAAAAACTCTGCTCGTAATCTTAAAATAAAAATAAAAAAATTCCTAATCTCAAAATGTCAAAAAAGCGACAAGCTAAGGTAACGCAACTTTTCTTTATTGGCTAGTTGTCAATTTATTGTCGTTTTGCGATTTCTGAACTATCTGTTCTTATATAATGAGTAATATAATAAAGCTGAAGAATTTGTTTGCTAGAACGTCAGCTCATCTCAGGAACTACTGGACCGATTTGAAAAATTCTTTATTATTAAAATCCCACGGGAACGGGAATCCAGTTAAGTTTTAACAGGACAATTTATAATAGACCTCCTACTCATGGGGCAGGACTGCTGTCCTATGAACATGGCACGGTCGGTAGTGTTTACTGCATCCTACTTTCATCATAATCATCATCATCAGCCCGTATAACGTCGACTGCTGAAGATGGATCAAAATTGAGAATCTCTGACCTAGGCCTTCAATGAAGTTAACGTGACTTAAGGTTAATTTCCGTGCATCATGGCCGGTCGCAGCCGCGCGCAAGAAATCGTGCGAGAGCGGCTGACGCACGTGGCACATGCGACAATAGTCAGTATATCAGAACATATAAAGCCGTTTCCGAGGAATGCGAAAAATAAAACAAAAAAAAAATTTTTATTTACGTAAACCAATTATATGCACTTATTATTAATAATCAAACATTTATAAGAAAAACTCTCCATGCCTCGGAAAGCACTTTGGACTTTGCACTTAGCCTTTGGTCCCGTTGTTATACGGGCTGATGATGATGATGAATTAGAAAATCATTAAAAATTAATCCTTAATTACATTCTATAATTATTTATTTATATCTAATGCTGACTGCACCGGTGGCTCAGTGGTTACGATAGTTGCCTCTGAGACCTGGTGTTCTGGGTTCGATTCCCACCCGGGACAATTATTTGTGTGAACCACAAATAGTTTTTCTGAGTCTGGGTGTTCTTTGTGTCCGTGAAATGAATGTTTGTAAAGTCCCCCGCGACACAGGGATTTATTTCCCTAGTGCGGGAGTAGTCTTTAAAAAAAAAAAGAAAAGAAAAAAGAAAAAAAATATTGTTATAATTTATTTATATTGTTAATCAGGCAAAATTATTATTCTACACCGATAGACGCTAGAACGCGGCCTTTGACTATTTGATCCTTTAGCCGCTGAGATCAAGAGCAGTTATGCAGTAGATCACTATTATGTCATGTTAAGAGCCTCTTGACATATAATGGCCATTTGGAGGTCACACGCTTTGTTACGAGTTGTAGGCATCGAATTATTTTACAATCGATAATAAAATCATAAAAACACAAAATCTAATTATATTAGCTTTATTTTGCATTTAACAAATGGTACAACAAACATCATATTAGTAGAACTTTTAGGTTTTTTTTATTGTGTGATCCTTCCATGGGTAAAAGCCTAATATAAGTTGTTAATTTATTTTTTTCTTATTTCTTACGGTATGTTGAAAAAATATTATGTTTTAAAAGGATTTTTAGAAAAGCGATCTTTTTTTTTATACATTAAGTTAACATTTATTCTGTTGCTACCCCTTCGACGAATACCTAACCAAATGCGGTAAAATCCAGTTCTATTCTGTTATGTACAAAGATTATTGTTGTCTATGTATAGCAATAAAGGGCAAGGGCAATTTCAATTGTTACTAATTGGTATGGCCATTTACAGAGTAGGCGCCTTATATTAAATCTTATACATTTTATACTCCTTATATAGTGCATACCTACTACTTTAGTTGTGGTTAATATATGTTTTTAATACAAATAAAGGTTTTATTCTATTTCAAACCTGCATGTTACTTACTTCTATTATTTATATCAGCTGTCAATTGTTTTTTTTCCGTCACAATCAATTTACTCTTACTTTTAGACATTCACGTATCATATTTCTCATATCGCTGTTTTGCGGAAAGAACGAGGCAATTCAAAACGAGAAACATTGAGAAAACGGTTCTTAAGATTCAGGCATTAAAGTTTTTTTCCCATACTTACTCTTTTTGTATTGTACCGTTATTCTCGCTATGTTATTTCTTTTTGTAATATATAATTTTGACTGCTAAGGGTGTATTATTCGATTGCGGGAAAACTGCCACAAAATGTTCATGGTATGCGCACGCGTGACATAATATATGACTAAATTCAGAGTAGGTAATAGATCTATTCTAAATGGCAACTTATTTGATTTACATCAGTAGATAGAAGTGTACACTGATGTAGACATGCTATTTACATATTAAGCTGTACATCTTTTATAACTCTTATAACATACATTATTTGCGAAGACCGCAACCGCAGAATTGAACGAAATGGTAAAATATAATCTAATTTATATTATTATATTACTAGCTTCCCGCGCGCGGTTTTACCCGCATAACTCCCGTTCCCGTGGGAACTTCATACTTAAATATAGCCTATGTCATCCGGGGATAGTGTAGCTTTTCAATGGTAAAATTATTATTAAAATCGGTCCAGTAGTTTCGGAGCCTATTCAATACAAATAATCAATCTTTCGTCTTTATAATATAAGTACCTATAGATAACCCAACAATGAATCAGACTGCACCGGTGGCTCAGTGATTACAGTGACTGCACCGGTGGCTCAGTGGTTACAGTAGTTGCTTCTGAGACCAGGTGTTCTGGGTTCGATTCCCACCCGGGACAATTATTTGTGTGAACCACAAATAGTTGTTTTGAGTCTGGGTGTTCTTTGTGTCCGTGAAATTAATGTTTGTAAAGTCCCCCGCGACACAGGGATTCATTTCTATAGTGCGGGAGTAGTATTTAAAAAAAAAAATGACTTTCAATATCATTTTAAGCGAAATAATCTGCTGAAATTTATTTCAGGTCTTCTAATATACCTATTTATTTAGGATATTTGTTGAAATGGTATAGGCATTTTGATAAAACTAATTTATTAGTTTAGAAATTAGAGTCGTGGTTTATTGACAGCATATATTTTTATTATTGTAGTCAACACAACGGTTGCTATGAGCAAGATATTTTGAATAAAGTAAATGGTTAACAAAAGTAAAGAGGTTTTATAAAACAGTTCTTAACAATATTTTGAATAAAGTAAATGGTTAACAAAAGTAAAGAGGTTTTATAAAACAGTTCTTAACATCCTCCCTTTTTGTCAACCCTTAACGAATCATCCCAATCTTTATTGCGAGTGATTCAATACGTGGCTTATGCAACGCCTTAGTCAAAAAATCTGCTAATTGGAATTCGCTAGGAACATATTCTACGGATATTTCTCCTTCAGCAACAAGTTCTCTGACATAGAAATGTCTGATAGCAATATGCTTAGTTCTTCTATGGAGCTCGGGGTTATGTGAGATCTTTATGGCTGCATCATTATCAACCTTTAATTTTGGTATCTCCTTCAATTGTGATATTTCACCAAAGAGTCTTTTGATCCAGACTATCTCTCTAGCAGCTTCACTAGCTGCAACCAGTTCAGCTTCGGTGCTGGATATGGCCACACATGTTTGGCGTCGACTCGCCCAAGATATTGCTCCTCCAGAGTACAAGCATATAATACCCGATGTTGAGCGTCCGGTGCTTCGGTCTCCACCATGATCGGAATCACTATAACATTCCAAAATTCCACTATTGTATCTCTTTTTAAAAACTATTCCATAGTCCAAAGTTCCCTTAATATATCTAAGGATGCGTTTCAGCTTTTGGATGTCTTCCTTAGAAGGATTTTCTAGATTTCGAGATACAACACTAACAGCGTATGCTAAATCAGGTCTGGTTCCAACGGTCAAGTATGCCAGTGCTCCCACAACTTCTCTATATGGAAATGAAGCAGGCTCTACCACCTCCTTGTCCAAATCTGGCAATCCATCTTTCTGTATGGGAGTGGTGACAGGTTTGCATTCACTCATACCAAAGCGACCTAAAACTCTCTGAGCGTAGTGCTTCTGAGATACTTTTATATCACCATTCTTATTATTTATTTCTAACCCTAGAAAATACGAAGCATCTTTAATCGTGATCTTGAATCTTCTTTTCAATTCTCTTATAAACTTTTCAGAATCTTCCTGATTTGTTGCAGCAACCAGACCATCGTCTACATAAAGAGCAAGCAAAATTTTATTACTTGCACGGTTTCGAATAAAAAGGCAGGGGTCGGCAACACTTTGCTTAAATCCGACAGACTTTAAAAAATCCACCATGCATTTATTCCAACACCGAGGTGCTTGCTTGAGACCATATAGACTCCTCTTAAGTTTGCACACCTTTTTCGATCCATCGGAGTAGCCATCAGGTTGATTCATATAGATCTCTTCGTTTAGTGAACCATACAAGAATGCGGTTGATACATCAAACTGTGTGAGTTTTAAATTTTCATTTGCAGCGACGCTTAAGATAGATCGAATTGTCGTCATCTTAGCAACTGGGCTAAAAGTCTCATCATAGTCGATCCCTTTTTTCTGTGTATATCCTCGAGCAACTAGCCTTGCCTTAAATTTATCTAATGAGCCGTCTGCATTGGTCTTGATCTTGTATATCCATTTACAGGATATAGGCTTTCTATCTTTAGGAAGGTCAACCAGCGTCCAGGTTTTATTTTCCTTTAAAGATTTTACTTCACTTTCCATTGCTTTGACCCACAAATCTTTATGCGCGCTATTAATTGCTTCGTTGTAGGTTTTTGGTTCATTGATCTCATAAATCTCATTAATACCATCGGCTGACATCATTACATAATCTCCGAATCGATTAGGTTGTCGAATCTGACTCCTGTCCCGCAAAGTCATTCCTGTAGCTATATCATCTAAGTTTATTGGTGTCTCAGTATCATCATCCTCATTATCATCTAAAGCATCTTCATACAGCGGTGATCCTGCCTGTGATGTTTCTGATGACGGATCAAATGATTCTATATGTCTGTCTTGGACTCCTTCTTCCTGACTTTCAACATGCACCGGTGATGTGGGAGGCACATTCATACGAATAACCTCATCAGTGCTACTTGTAATGTGATCCGTGCTGTTTTCGGTAGGATCATCCCCCCTTCCATCACAGATCGGTGGTGCTGAAAGTGGAAAATAGATTTCAGCCGAGTGCTGTTCTTCCACATCTCCCGACGGTGTAAGTACTGACTCATTAAATATAACGTCTCTTGACCTTATGAGTTTCCAACTTTTATTTAATAAGCGATAACCTTCATCACCATCATAACCAATAAGAGTACATTTCTCAGCCTTTTTAGACAGCTTTGTTCTCTTTTGTTGAGGAACATGAGCGTAACATTCACATCCAATAATTTTTAGATGATTTATTACTGGTTTTTTCTTAAACCATAATTCAAATGGCGATTTACCATTTTCTGGAGTTGGGCCAGTTCTGTTTAGAATGTATGAAGCAGTATTTATTAATTCTGCCCATGTAGCGAGAGGCATTTCTTCATGAGCATGCATCATTGTACGAGCGGCTTCGACTAAGGTTCTGTTTTCTCGTTCGCTAAGACCATTTTGTTCTGGCGTATACGGCATTGTGAGCCTTTGTCTTATTCCAGCTTCTCGTAGAATGCATCTTACGTTCTCATTATCAAATTCACCTCCATTATCACTCAGAAATTCTTTAACAGAGTATCCAACCACTTTACATTCTTGTAACATTTGTCGGAGCTTTAGGTGAACTTCCGATTTTTGCCGCATGAAATAAACGTGACGGTACTTGCTAAAATCGTCTTTGAACAGAACGAAATAACGAAATTTATTGAAGGATGGAGGGAATGGCCCGCACACATCAGCGTGTATAATTTCTGCAGGTTCTTTAGCTCGTTCTCTTGTTCCAAAACATTTCCGGTGAGATTTTCCATAAATACATCCGGTACATAATTCAGAATCTAGACGAACTTTAATTCCGAGTTCCCTTTCAATAACTCCTTTGACGTGTTTCTTATTCTGGTGGGCTAAACGTTCGTGGTAAAGTTGTAGTAGGTTATCTGTTGATAAGGCATTCAGATCTGGAGTTGACTTTGTTATAGTCTCTACATTAAGCTTGTATAGACCCCCATTTTTGAATCTTTTGCCAGTCAATATTACTTCTCCTTTAACTTTAAGCGAGCAGTGTTCCCTCTCAGACATGAAAACACTATTGTTTAGTCTGTCTTGAGTGGCCAGTACTGAGAATAGATTTCGCATAATCTCAGGAACATACCATACATCACAGAGTCTTAATCTGGATTCCTTGCCATTAATAATAGTTTTCAAGTCAACAGTACCTTTGCCAATAGCTTTAACAGTAGCTCCATTAGCAGTCGTTACCGTATGAGTATCCTTAAAATGCTCGAAACTAGAGAAAAAATCGCTTCGACACGTAACGTGGCTAGTTGCCCCATTATCTACAAACCAACTCCTTGTATTACAGTTTGTAAGCATTGAATTTACATCCGTGACTGGCAAGAGCATTAGGTTTAAGTTGTTTGATATCTGTTTATTATCTGGCTTAACTGGTTTTCCATCAGCTTTCCATTTATGACATTGTCTGACCTTATGACCAACTTTTCCACAGTATCCACATTTCTTCTTATCTTTATTGCTATTTTGCATAGCCAAAGCTTCTGCACGCCCTTCATTTTTCAATGAGATAGAACGCTCGTAGGCGCAAAGTTGCGTAGTCAGATTTTCTATAGTTTTTTCTGTCTTTGACATCAACATCCAGCTCGATTTGAAAGAAAAGAAGGATTCAGGTAGAGTATCTAGAATTTTGCAGATTAACAATATATCTGGTAATTCTGATTTGTCTATCTTCATTAGTTCAGTTTTCAAATTAGACCAAATAGTTTTGACTTTGGAGACATGGCTTGTGATGTCATGTGACGGATCTTTACTGTAGCCGAAAAACTCCATGCAGAGTGCGTAACTCTTATCTTCAGACTTGCCATCAAATAAACGATGTAATTCGTCCCAAACTTCTTTAGATGAGTCATAACGCATGATTTTATGAAGAGTTTCGTCTGACATGTTGGCAGTAAGCAGTAATAAAGCGGAACTATCAATTTTGTTGTAGTTATCGAGAGCAGTATTGTAATCAGAAATTTGGTTGACATCGCTAGTTGTAGGTTTTACGGGTTTCTTGTGAGTACCGTTTACGGCATCCAATCCACCGGGCATACCTCTTAATAGTAATGTTGCCTTGAATTTCCATGTAGACCAGTTCTTTGCACCTTCCAGGTGACCGATGTCAATTTTGCAACTAGGTGATTGCATTTTGAATCTATGTCTTCCCAGACTGCTTTTAAAATTGGTATATTATACACTCCGACTTATTGAATAATTCTCAACGCTCTGCTACCATGATAAAACTAATTTATTAGTTTAGAAATTAGAGTCGTGGTTTATTGACAGCATATATTTTTATTATTGTAGTCAACACAACGGTTGCTATGAGCAAGATATTTTGAATAAAGTAAATGGTTAACAAAAGTAAAGAGGTTTTATAAAACAGTTCTTAACACATTTTACATCATTCTGATGGCTACTATTAGAACCTAATTCAAGCATACAGGGTGTATGCTATATTTTGATTACATAAAATACCTACTTAAACATAACATATATATTACCTACCTTATGACAATGAATTTTAATTAAGTTTTGTGTAACTTTAGCTCTTGTTTACGATGATTTGAAAAAAATACAACTAGGTGCAGCCGACTACATGCGGTTAAACTTAGATCAACCTCAATAAGTCCCTGTTCAACTCCTTCGTTTAGGTTTAGGTTAATTTTTTTTAACCACCCCACCACCTTTTTTGCCCTTCATAGGTATTTATTAATTTAATTAAAACCCAGTTCTAGCAGAAGATAAGTAGGATACGTCTTAGTTTAACCGCAGATCGGCTGCACCTAGTTGTAGCCGACTAAAACTAGGTGTAGCCGCAATTCGGCTATTAGCCGTAACATATATATAAGAATTACGTGGATGAAACTGCGTGAGAAGAATGGTAAACATAGACTACCTATATACCTACTACGAGTTTATATATATAAAGTCAGTAGTCGTGTAAAAATATCAAGTCCAAGGTTTTACTAAATGTCAGTTGTAGGTACTAGTTACCTACATAAGCATTGTAGTGACGGCAATGTTTTGCATTGACATTGAAATACATTAAATTTCTTCAAATTGCATTAAAAATGTTAATAATATGAAATAAAATAAAATACTTTCGTTTTTTTTTCAAGGTAGAATCTAATTATGAATCCATTAAACAAAATTACGGTGTATTTTTAATTTTAATTCTATTATTAAACAGGTGGAATACTTTTTTAAATTACCTATATAATAATATGTAGGTACATTTGTTAGCAAAAAATAATATATTTATTTACAAAATGCAACAATAATGTATGTATTATTGTTGCATTTGTAAATAAATATATTATCAACTAAAAGAAGCTAATCTAAACTCAAACTAACTTATAAAATGATCATATTTTATAAGTTAGTTTGAGTTTTAAATAAATAATCAATTAGCTAAAAAACCATTTAATACACAAATATTTAAATAATTTAATTTAACTAGCATCCTATGTGTTACTACGCGGGTGAAACCCGCGTAACGTAAGAACTTCATAATTAAATATCTATAGCCAGCCTCAGCCCCAGCTAGCGGCAGGTAGCCCATTGAATGGGCTACCTACCGCTGGAATGATTTTTCAAATCGGAACCATAGTTCCTAAGATTAGCGCGTTCAAGCAAACAATCGAACTCTTCAGCTTTATATCTTAAGTAGGTAGTATAGATTTTTAACACGCCAAATACAATTATTGATCTTTTTTAGGTTTTATTTTTCGTTTATAAACAATAATATGACAAATATAAGATAAAGTGCCTCGGAAGTCGAAAGGCACATTGGTCCCGACTGTTATAAGTTATAACATCATCTGAACCAATTGTATACTTACCAGGGAAGGGGCGGCGGCGTTTCCTTGTATGTAACAATATAATACTGCGGTCACCAACCCGCCTGCAAAGCGTGGAGACTATGGCGAAAACCCTCCCTCTGGTGGCCCTTGTTCAGCAGTGGACGTTGCCGGTGAAGATGATGAATTGTTTGCAATGAAAATGTCAAATTGAATAACAGTTCTTTCAATATTTTCAGTTGGTTGTATTCACCTGCGCGTGCGCATTTCTCGTGTCCGCACTCCCTGCTCCTGATAGCGCTGGACAGGTTCCCTTGCCTGGACCCGGACTTTCATACGGTCAGTAATATCATTATTTTGTAGTATTTTTTTTACTTCCGTGTCGTAGCGGTCATAGGTAGGTACGCCTTAAATCTTGAACAAGGCATCTTTGTGTAAAATCTAACATATGTTTCCGGGTCTAGTTGGTTGAGAGACTGCTCTCAGGGAACCTTCCGATGACCTCGTAGACCCGAAGTCACAAAACGCCCCTAAAAAAACGAAAAGCCATAATCCCTCAGCCCATCTGCCCGTCAGCGATCGCCATGAGCCGAGGTCCAAGTCCCACAGGGGACGCCCTTTTGCGCAGGTTGCTTAGTGTTTAGTGTGTTAACCATTTATCTAGGTTGGAGCTCTGCTCGCCTTTATGCCCGGTGAAGTAGAAAAGCCTCACATCATCTATAACCATCGTATACCAGGTAACGGGCATCTGCGTTTCCCTGATCAGGGACATCACCGTCTTACAAAGTAATTACAACTGCGATCACCAAACCGACTAGTAGTGTGGTAAAGCAATACCCCTTTCGGGAAGGCTCTTGTTCAACATAGGACAAGTAAATATAAAATAAATTATAATTGTAACAGTTAATGGTTAATAATCCTGTTAAATATGTAATTTCAGGAGGCATTCCTTACGGAAGTGTCAGTGGCAACGTCGCGCCGTATTTTAACCGGCCAGCGGCACCTAGCGGTAGAAACGTGAACTTTGGCCGAGGCTCCTACGGCAACAGCCTCGAGTACTCACAGATTGATCAGTACTTATAATAGATGGCGCTAGTTGTAGCGCTTTTTCTAGTTATTAGATATTAGCTTTTTAGTTTTTAATAAGTTCATGTAAGTTCCACTACTAGAATTAAAATATTTTTTAATGCAAATATTGAATAGTGTTTTTCATCCATCTCTGTGTCATCTTATGCCCGGTGAAGTATCAAAAGCCTAGTGGCTAACAACGTAAGTCCTTCCGAAAAAAAAACACTGTGTCATCACTGAAATAACCTTTATAGGTAACAAGCTTTTATGTATTTTAAGCTTGACATATACCTAGTTAACTAAAGACTTAAATGATAATAAAAATAGCAAAAATATACCAATTTCGTCCACAGAAGACAATCTCTAAGGCATCTATATAGTATATAATTTTAGCGAAGAAATGTATACGCTATATTAGGTACCTACTTGACTCTTAAAATACGATGAGACGGTTCTACCGACACGACCAGCTAGAGAACAACTTAGGCGCAGGACCAACATATTAACGTGCAATCTGAGGCACGGGAGAAACACCACAAATTTCCAGACCTCGGGCTAGTAATTAAATTCTTCTCGAGAAAAAATTTGTAGCAACACACATTTTTGCACTACCTGGGGCATGGAACCTCAGTAGTTACGGTCAAACATATCATCGTTTCACCGACGAGGTAAGTAGTAAGTAGGGTGTTTAGTTAACTAAGTACATATCACACATGATACTTGCCGCATAATTACATACACAGGTTACATATGACAAAAACTCCTAAGTAGGTATGTTACTTAGATATGAATGGACACACATACCTCAGTTCCCACGGATAATGGCTATTGTTATCAAAAATTATGTTTTTCTCCCCTTCAATATTTCTATGTATGTTTGTTTATAGATAATTAGTTACAACAGCAAGTTAGACCTAAGTTCAACAAGTTGACGAATTAAAATGATTTATTATTATTTTTACTGATCGTGAGATAATCGCAGTTTATTGACAATTAAAAAACAATAACTTTACTTAATCAGCGCTTTTATGTCCACTGCTAAACATTGGTCGCCTCTTAAATAGTCACTAGCTGCGCCACGCGGTTTTACCCGTAAAACTCTGCTCCAGTAGGTCGAAGCGTGATGATTTGTAGCCTATATGTTAATCCGGGGTATAAGTAACCTCTCCCGGTACAAAATTTCAGCCAATTCCGTTCAGTAGTTTTTACGGGAAAGAGTAACAAAAAACGCGAAAGTTTGCAAGAATGGTCTTGCAAACTTTCGCGTTTATAATATTAAATTAGTAGGATTGGCAAGCCAGGATCGTTGAGGGATTTATTTTCCTGTAGTTTCAAGGTCGAGTTTGGGTCTAAAGGAAAATGGACTCCAATATTGGTTAAACTTTGCTTCGACTAGATCCCAAGAACCAATTCTAAAAATGGTTGGCCCTTATTGGCGAGTGGCCAAAGATACTTTCCCACAATTGTTGTTTTGTACAGTGCTGTCATAGTACTCTAGCTATAAATTAGTGGCACAGGACAATATATTTTAAAAGTGAACACTTTTTTGTTAGTAAACAAACATTGAAATGTGGGAATATTACAGATGAACAATAACTTGTTTCCAATAGGTTTATAGTAAAACTAGATTTTTTGGAGATCCATCATCAATTGGGAAATTTTGCTGTGTATTAATGTAGCAAATATAAATACATTTTGAAAAATACCGAATCCAAAATCTCGAGTACAATATACGTTAGATGCATGTTTTGGGGTTAAAATGTCCTTTTGTAAATTATAATAATTTAAATAATAAAAAAGGAAGGAGCATTCTTGATTCTGATTAATTCTGAGATGAGCACGGCTGATTGAGCAGATAGGTTCTTGAGTAGTGACCACAAACTGGTCGACCGCCGGAACGATGGACCAACGACCTCATAAGGTCTTCGTAAGGTCGCAGGAAATCAGTGAATGTAGATGATGATGATTCTTATAATATACTTAAACATGAAAACACACGCTATACCTCTACAGAGCAGAGCGACACTCAAAATCCCAAAGAATAACTGGAGCATCTCAGCCAATATGGTAATTTACTTCAAGACCTCGATCCACTAAACAGTAATAGGCAACTACTAACGCAGTAATAACACGCGAATCTGAAGCTAAT
Source organism: Nycteola revayana (assembly GCA_947037095.2). Classification (NCBI taxonomy): domain Eukaryota; kingdom Metazoa; phylum Arthropoda; class Insecta; order Lepidoptera; family Nolidae; genus Nycteola; species Nycteola revayana. The sequence goes on from OX344840.2 coordinate 11,147,844, forward strand.
ACCACAGTGGCGGTGCTGCGGCGCGTAGCGAGTGACACACTCTTTGTCATTATGTCATGGTATGTTGTAATACAGACCTTGAATTTTGGGGAGGGTTTGGAGCAGGAGCTGAAAGAAAATCACATGGTTTCGGTACTGGACAGTTGAATGAGGCTATTTGAAAATGGTAATTTGATCTTCTAGTCTAAGATCCGGACCTACATCGACCTTCACCGGGCTAATAATAGAATGAAACATTTTTCATAATAAATTAAGTATATTAGAAAATATATTAAAAATGAAATGTTAAAAAGATAAAATAAAATTTTGTTTCATTCTATTATCAGTTAGGTAAAGGTCGATGTAGGTTCGGATCTTCTACTATTAGTGTCAATACATAGTAAATTACCTATAGAAGGCATGTGATTTTAAAACTTCAAATTTCTGTTTTGATAGTTTTGAGTATGAAAATACTGCAGCTAATGTGAGACTTCTGGGTTTATCAGTAAAATTCAGTGTTCCAAGATAGGTTCTAAGCAAGCTGAGTATGTTTTGATGATAATACTTAGTTCGTTATTACTTTAATTAGCTTTTCTTGTTGAATCCATTAATTTTGTGTTCGTGTTTGTAATGTGTTGTTAACACAATACATAGTACGTATATACGGTGTAGTTTCGAGCTTTGAATTGACCACCCCCATATCTTCCCATGGATGACGTAAAAAGTGACTTAAGGACTTACACCTGACAGATAGACAGCAGCATCTATCAGCTAAAGGTTAACTACAAACGTCCTGCGATCACCAATCCAATCGCTAAGTGTAGGGATTATAGCAATATACCTCAACAACCTGGGCTTGCCCAAGTCTGTTAAGAAGAGGCCGATTCAGCAGTGGACGTAAATAAGCTGATGAAGAAGTCATCGTACACATCATAGCGACGAATATCCAAAACGTGGCGGAGAGAATCACAAAATTCGGAGTAATTAAAAACATTTGTTTATAAAATACTTCACGTAATACTAATTCAATAAGAGGTTATGTCACTCAACAGACGCCAATTGATATAAACAATTTTACGGCCATCACAACACAATTGGCGATGACAAACAATTTATATTCACGATTAGATATGGTCATTGGTTTCATAGACTATGGCTATTTACAAAGGCTGTGGTACTTAAGGATTTACTTCTTTATTGTTTTAGGGTTTAAGGTCAAACTCTTGGTACTATTGTTCTATAAGATAACTGTCTAAACGTGTGCCAAAATATTATATTTTTATCTAGTACTGTCGTAGAATCTAGCACATTGCTGTCATAAGAACCTAAATATATATTATGAAGTTTCATTTTATTGCTGTCGCGTCACAAAACAAGATCTGTTTAATGTGAAACAGTTGCAACAAAGTTTAATTTAGAAGTAGCAGTAAATAATCAGAAAATGATTGTAAAAACCTATAATTTGAGTTGGAACGAAATCTTTGCAAAAATAAGCTTCTAATAAATATATGTAATAATTTTCCAGATTCACATTCAGCTTTTATCAGAATTAATTAAACCAACAATCTATTAAATCCTAGTTGATCAATATTTATGGGGCATGATAATATGTTAAATCGTACTGACAAAATATTCTCACCATAAAAAGAACGGTTAATGAATACTAACTAGGAACGTGAAATGTAAATGAATAAACGAATGTGAATTTTGTAATGACGTCAATGTAGAACTATAGTAAAATAAGCAGCGATATAGAGCAAATAACTATTAATATGTCGACCAATAAATGTATTGTTTTAAATAATAACATATCTACAAAGAGTCACAAATGACTACAATTTCTTTATTTTTCATGCACCTTTTGCTTACATTACATATGAAATCTAATCTAATCATGTTGGTTTTACTGAGATCTTTTGCAAATTATTTTCATTTTTTTTTAAAACCTTAACTTTTCCTTTCACTTCTCTCCTCTTGTCAAACTATATCAAACTATATCAGCATTTCTGAAATAATTTAAAATCTATTCGATATATTTGATTCGTATTTGTTTTCTGGTGACAGCTTTTATAAGCAACAACGTGTCTTTAAAAACACAATTAATGTATTTTAATTGACAATAAGATGACATATTGCGCCGACCCCAAATAATAGGAGCCGGGCAGGAAGATGATGATGTTGATAGTCTTATAATATAGGTCTTCAGGTTATTTCAGTTTCATAATATATTCTTCAGGACTGCTCATGAGTTTATTTACGTTTCGTACGTATCAATTAAAATACGTTAAAATACAAATAAAAACGTTTATTGAATTTCAAGACATCTCCTCATTAGCTCACAATTTTACATAATTAAGCTATTCGAATACATCAAAGCTTTATTTTGCGAGCATTCAAGATTTATTACATTTTTAACACATATTAACACCCAGAACACAGTTTACCTTATTTTTTCTGCTCCGAGACGCAAACTTCAAAAGCTTTAGTATGGTTTTAGACAAGATCTTTGCATATGTATTAGGATTCCGCAAGCATACGGTATTTCAATGGTTGGTGACGTATTTGGCGACGTATCGAGTTGATTCAAAGAAAGGTTTACGGATTGAATGCAATCTTTTGGTTCCCGTTACTAAATGTCATAAAAACAATGGCATTTATCAATGGGGATTCCGTATTTATGTGGGTTACACGTTTTGGTGACAGTAAATGCGAAATTAATGGAGAAGTTTTTGGTGTTTATGATGAAGACCAAAATCGAATATTGATTTAATATTCTGTTGATGTGAATAAACTGAGTGATTAAGACATAAATTTTGTATCCGTTTGTCTGTTTCAAAACAATTTTCAAAACAACCAAAATATTTTTAAATGGCAGCCTATACGTATAGTCTAAGATAGACAAAGACACGTAGAAACAAAGGCAAAGATTGGGCATCCATGTGATTTGACGTAATTATATTTTATCGTTATTAACTCCCTCGCTGATCAAGTAATAATATTCAACCGTAACCAGTGTGGTCCCGGGTTTGATGTTATTAGAATTTTCAATTTAGAAAACTCGAAGTAGGTACTCAGGCTGCCCGATGTTTGATAGTTGGTGTTGTTTCACCCGTGCCTTAGAGAGCGCGTTACGCTGTCAGTCCTGATGAAGATAAAGGCACATACGACGAAGGTTTCTGCCATATAGTGGCACATTTGACCTTATGCTTGTGAGCTATATTAATACGTGAAGCAAAAACTTTGTATGCCTTTCTACGAAAATTGCGCGGACGGAGGAGTATGAAATTTCGCACACTTATCTCCACTAATATTATAAAGAGGTAAAGTTTGTGAGGTTGTAGGGGTTAACCTCTAAATCTCCTGAACCGATTTTGTAAATTATTTTACCAATAGAAAAAACCACACTGTTTGTGCGTGTCATATTTTAGGTTTTCCAAGATTTCCATGGGAATGGGACATACGCGTTTGAAACCACGCGGGAAAGCTAAGCTAGTTTATATAGGGATGGTGTGCAGGTGTGCTATGTGGTGTCCGGCTTAGAATTAGCCACCAATTTCCCACGGGTGTTGTAAGAGGCGACTAAGGGACGTACAGCTGATGGATAAGTAGCAGCATCGATCCGCCTGCCAAGCGGGATGATGGCAATATCCATCAACGATCCTGGCCCATGTTCAGCAGTAGACGTAAGCGGGCTGACACAGTGAGATCACAAATTCCCATAGTTAGCATACTAGACTATGGAAAGTCCGGGATCAACAGAACTCATTATCGGCCACACAATATCTTCTGTCGGTAAGCAACGAGCTTTATGTTCGAACACTGCCAATGCGACGAAGTCCTTTGAATACATAAGCGATATAATGATTTAGTACTTAATTTAATGGGTGCTTAAATATGTTTGAAATGTTAGTAGTTGTTTCACTGTTACCAATTCAGCCTTTATAAATATATATAGAGTGAATTGGCCGCAGATATACTGCTCTATCAAAAAAGGTTGTTAAGAGTGACTGAAAAATAGTAAAAGTCGTAATTTAAACCTAATAAATACTTTAAAATAGTTGCTGCCCGCGGCTCATATCGATTCGACGATACAATAAAGATTTTTTAAGCTATTTAACTATGAAAGTTCAGTCTTAATTGGTACAGTTACTACCTTTTTGGATTAGGCGTATTGCACCAAAAATCAGATAGAAAAATTTGTTTCAATGTGTTTTTGTTATAAGTAGCCTTATACATTCACATGCAGCAGCACGGTTAGCTAAGTAAACCCCTGTTATTTTTCGTTGTAACGATGTAAATAAATAAACATTAGGTGTATTTTTAAATTTTATTTATTTAAATTTTATTTATAAATTAAATTGCATTTTTTATCACAATCTAAATGGCCATTTTCATTTTGATTAGAAATGCAATTTGTTGAAAACTAACTGTCTGTTAAGTGACTACTAGTAGTAACATCATCACCCCGTTGGCAGATCTGACTACTAGTGGTATAGCTTCCTTCCTACAAGCAAGTTCTTATATCCTCCCCTCTGTTACGGGCTGCTGACAACAAAGTGTGGTGTGCGCCAATCGAAAGTTCTGAATGACAGATATGTAATGAGCGACCTCTATGCGGACGGAACGTTTGCCCTTAAGTTGCAATATTATCAAATAATAGGCACTGGTGACGGAAAATTTTAAAAAGTAAGTAAGTTAAGAAGACATTAAGTTACTACTCCTAGACTAGCTGGAACATCCAAACAGTCCATCTGTTATCTATAGAAATAAATAAAATGTAAATGTCTGTGAATCCTGTATGATGAATATATAGGGTTTTTATAACTAAAACACCATTTTTAATATTTGTTTCCACTATTTGTGTATTATTTATTTAAATTTTTAACCAAAATGAAAATAAAAATTATTGTTGTAGAATACCTGTCTGTTAAGTGTCTACAAGTGGTATCATCATCAGCCCGTATAACGTCCACTGCTGAACATGCATCGAACGTCACCTCGCTAGGCATACTTGACTACTTGTTCTATCAATGGCTGTCCTGCCTACAAGCAGGTCCTTATATCCTCCACTCTGTTACGGGCTGCTGACAACAATGTGTGGTGTGCGCCAATCTAAAGGTCTCAATGACAGATATGTAATGAGCGACCTCTGTGCGGAAGGAAGGACGGTAGTTGATGGTGACAATGTCCGTTTGTTTGTGTGGCGTAAGAGACGAGAGATAGCGGTTTTACAATATGTATTGTTTTGTCTTAAGATAAAGAAGCATGAACTGTATTATAACTTCACTTTCAATATTACATTGGAATTAAAATTACTATAAATTTAGTAAAAATCGGGGATTTTACTACCCATATTTATATAAGTACTTTTTTGTGGTAAATTAATAAAATTAAATACTGTGGTTTCCAGCTGGTCTTGGGGTTTTTGACCTGCCTTGTGGTTTTCGGCTTAGAAAAAACCACCCCATGAGTGTTGCAAGAGGCTGTTTAGAGACATACACCTAATGAAATTGCAGCGTGTATTGACTCAAAGTTACTTAAAATTTAACTGCAATCACCAACCCGCTTGCCAAATTGGGTGATTATGACAATATCCTTCAACGGCCCTCGCTTGCCAAGGTCTGTAAGGAGTAGGCCTATGTTCAGCCATGGACGTAAACGGAATGTTTAAGAAGAAGTTATACTGAAGCATACAACTGCAATTATATTTTTTTCGGTGCAAAAACTAAATTGTAACCTACCTATATAATATAGAGTGATCTCAAAATATTTGCCATTCCTTTAACTATAGATAGTAGTTCACACAAAATTCTCCAATATTCGTCACACTACGAATAGCACCTTATAAATTAAACTATTGTTTAAGGTGAAACGCGTCCGCTTATAACTTGTCGCTCATATTTCCCATATGTCGAAATAGTAGTTAACAGTGGAACTACTTAGAAATAATTGTTGAATTTCCTACCACAAATGTACCCTTATTAGCTAATATTACGAGGGTCAGGAATTAACTAAGACCTTTGACTAATGATTTATATTTTAATAATAGTTTGCTTGACGACAAACATTAATTTAGTATATAAGTGTTTTTATAATTATTTTGATTATTTGTATTAGCAAGAGCCGCTTTTTTTAATAGCTAAAAGGGATAAAAGGAGAGATGTTCTTTAACTATCTTTTGAATTAATTAACTTCAATTGATCTTAAGATCACAATGTGTATCTTATCTATATATAAATAAAAAAATATTGCGATTAATTAAATATAAGTAGGTGCGAGCATAACTTGAAAACGATTTAATCAATTTGATCAATTATTTTTTCATTGTATTTATTATTGTAGGAATAAAATAAAAAATGTATTCATTTAAGAGATACGAATAGCCACATTCCGCCTATTAAATAACTAAATTGCCAACGTTCAACCCTAATGAATATAATGACGCTATATAACTTACCTCCTTACTTGTTATTTAAATCACAATTATACAAAATATACGTAATATAATATTATATCATGATTTTTTCTTATTGACATAATCCCTTAATTCGTTTATGTTTTAGGAAGTTAATTTTGTTGTCTCAATGATATGATAAGGTAATTAATTAATTATTATGTAACTACAGTATGCTTATTAAACAAACATATTTTCCATTTTTCTTTTTATTGTTTGGAGTTTTCACAGAGAGTCAAGGTCTTTTTAATTTGTATATATTATATAATTAGCTCCATAGCTAAGTGATAAATCTTATCTCGAAGGTCATGGGTTTAGTCAATAACATTTATGATAACCACATATTTATGAGAGCACATCGCCGTGTGGTCACCAGCTTAAGTCGGACATACATGAACAGCGGACATACGTAGTTATCCACGAAGTTTTTGATACTTCACTGGGCATTAAGGCGACCAGAGCTCCAGTCTTAATAAATGGTTTAAAAACTACAAACTAAACAACCTGCGCAAGAGGGCGCCTGTGGGGCTTGGACCTCGGCTAAGGGCGGTCGCTGGCGATGAGATTGAGGGACTTTAAGAACTAAAGGGGGTTTTGTGCAACTGTCGCTCCACTTTACAGTCCGCGGGCCTCTCGGACTTCAGGTCTACGAGGGCATCGAATGGTTCTGAGCAAACTAAGGGCCGGGAGGAACTCCTCGAGCAGAGCTGTTGACAACAAAGTGAAATATCATCTTGCAGTCAATCCATCACTGAAGCCTATGACTGCAAAGACGCTCCGTGTATATTAATAACTGAATAACTGCTCAAGCAGCCGGTGTATGGTCGGCCTGAGAAAAGAACACCCTATATCTTCCTATGAATGTCGTAAGAGCTGACTAAGGCATATACAAAGAATTAAACGATATTTATTCAACACTAAAGTATTTACACAATGAAATCGGATTAATATAATCAAATAGGTACAAAATATGGCAACTAAAATCTTTTGCGGATTAGCCAATGATCTGTCTAGTATCATGTCATAAGTATAGTAGTAACAATAATTCATTCTGTAATACAAATCTCAATATAATTTAGCTCTTAAGAATGTAGGCACGTCTTTAAACAATACTTTTACGTATAAGCGACACGCCTGAGGGCACCCCTAAAGGCAAGACCACGGCTCAGGGCATCGCTAAAGCTATGAGAAATATTAATGTAGCAATATTTATAAATTAATAAAGAGAGGACGTGATCACTGGCACGGACTACAGGCACTGGATCATCGGATTGGGACGCCATCCTCGGTCTGTCCGGCTAGGACCCTAGCCTAGCTAAACTACACAGGGCAGTCACATCTATGAGCTCAAAGATATCAATTAAATCAAATAAGACAAGTTTTATTCACGTAAAATAAGAATATAATATAACGTATTGTATAAACTTTTACAAATGTATCAAACTAAATAAGCACATACATTAATTTAATATACAACATTAATAAGCCATATTTATTTATTTAGTAACGGACCGCGAAAGCGTTTAGACGTGCATTGCGTACAAGTTTTTGTTTTAGATTTTAATTTAAAAAGTAATAATTAATTCGAAATTAAATGCCAAGTATATTTCGCAAAAGTACTAGGCGCGCATAAAGTTAGAAGAGAACGCGAAACGCAAAGTACTAGTGGAAACGGGCCGGCAACAGTGAAGACGGAGATAGAAGGCGGAGCTTGCTGCGCGTGCGTCATCCTAGTCAGCTGCCACAACTTAAGAGCGATAGCGATTAGCGAGTAACTTATTTATATTACTTTGCTTTGTCTTGATTTGTAGTTCTGATAATATAAACAAACAAATTAAGGTACCATGTTTAAGACACCACCCAAAACCCCCCCGAATCAATACTCATCACGTTCGGAGTCTGATATCCGGATGCTGCACGCAGACGAAGACTTCGAAGGGAACATCACCCAGAGAGCCAAGCGCAGATGCCTTCCGGATTCCGGCCTTTCGGATTATGTCACCAGTGATGACCTGGATATGTTTAAAAACGAGATCAGGAAGATGATGAATGAGATGATGTGTACTCAAAGCACCCGAATGAACACATTGGAAGGTCATCTTAAGGAAATAAAAAATCACTACTCGGAAATTAAGGTCACAAACACTGATCTCGAAAAGGCAATGACAACGATCTCCGATCAATTACAGTCACTAGAAAATAAAATTACCGGTCTGGAACATCAACGTGGTTCCATGGCAATCCAGTTAGCTACGCTAGAAAACAAGTTGGAAGTTCTCGACCACAATCTCATCAAAACCTCTATAGAAATACGCAATGCGCCAAAAAGGCAGAATGAGACCAAAACCATGCTGTATGAAACTATAACTCACCTATCGAAACATCTAGGCCTTGATACAGCAACCGCTAGTATCCGTGATATAACAAGACTACCCTCAAAAAAGGAAAACCTAACATCGAGTTTATCTGTTGAGTTTTGTAACACATTGACGAAAACGAATTTTCTGGCTGCTGTTAAAGATTATAATAAACGCAATCCAAAAGACAAGCTAAAATCAACCCATTTAAACTTAAAATCGGCACAGGAAACACCTATTTACATCAACGAGCTTTTAACAGCGAATTCGAAAAGGTTATTTTACCTTACCAGAAACCATGCAAAGCTACACGAGTACAACTACTGTTGGACGTCAAATGGAAGAGTTATGCTTAAAAAGGATCCTGATAGCCAGACTATCTTGGTAAAAAGCGAAGAACAACTGAAGCAGCTGGCGACAATAATCAAAGCATGACTACTTGCATTTAAGTATACTCTGTCATTTCTTACGCATTATTTGATTATTTTTGCGATTTCTTCAAATTGCTATGTTATAATACTAAATTCAGACACAAAAAAAACTCACACACATTACTATTACTATCAGCACAACATACTCTCATACATTAATCACTCAACACCTACATACTACAACTCCATCATGTCACCAAATATACTCCCTACATATGCTTGCGTTCATCCGTATTATTCCTTACCTAGCTTTTTTAATATCATAAAAGGAAATATGTTCTTAGTTTTGTTTCTCCTAAACATAAGCTTTCCACACGTTCCTAAAACAAATACCACCCTACTTTCTCGTAACCTTCAAACTACCTTTGCTTTACCGGAAAAATGACTCCTGACATAAACAATTTAATTGACAACATCGACGAACTATCTGTATCAACTACCTATACATGCGCACCTGAGGAAACACTCTCCATTGTGAAGTGTCCTAATAACTTTATTAAAATCCTGACACAAAATATTCGTTCCGTAAACCGTAACTTTTTAAACTTGCAAACGCTTCTGCACCAACTTTCTTTCGATTGCGATCTGGTTGTATTAACTGAATGCTGGTTACCATGCTCCAGCAATAGCACTATCCCGATTCTGAATAATTACTCCACGTTCATGACCACCAAACATATAAATCAAAGTGATGGTGTTGTGGTATATTCAAAATCGGATCTGTCTGTTGTATGCGAAGAGCCAGATTTCCACCGATCAGCATCTGGTCTTATTATAAAAATGAACTTTGACTTGGCGATAATCTGTATTTATCGATCGCCGTCAATAGACAATATAAACAGCTTTCTCACAGTTCTTAACAATATTCTTCCGACACTGCAAAAATTTAAGTCAGTAATTATAACAGGTGACCTTAATGTGGACATCAAACCTACCACATCTGACATGCGCTCCCACGAATACCTTAATTGTCTTGCCTTTCACGGATATCTTCCTGCCCACACCCTACCGACCAGGGATGGCAATTGTCTTGATCATACATTCCTCAAGACAATTTCTCCAAGCCATACATTTGTCTTAAGCTCCACAATAACTGATCACTCCTCCTCCTTACTTTGCATTCATGATAAATGTCTACGAACGGTCACAAACTCCCATATAGCAAAAATTGACTATGAAGGGCTTGACAAATCAATGTCACAACTGGATTTCACCCCTATTCTCAGTATAAGAGACGCAAACATGGCTACCGATAAATTACTAAATTTATTAACTTTATCCATTTCTGAAAATACCACAGTTAAAAAAGTTTCATCAAAAAAGAGAATCCTCAAACCGTGGATCACATCTGGTTTATTAAGGTGCATTAGAAACAGGGATGCTCTACACAAGAAAGTAAAAAAAATCCCAGGTAATGAAGTTCTAAAAATCACTTACCTTCGATACAGAAATTTTTGTAATAGGATCTTAAGGAAAGTAAAGAGAATTTATGATACAGAAGAGCTAAATAAAGCTAGTAAAAACCCTAAAACACTATGGGATGCTATTAAACGGGTAACTAACACTACCAAAACTAAGAACACGTCTGCTCAATTACTAACTTTGTCATCTTCACCTACTGAGTCCTGCAACACTATAAACTCATACTTTGTTAACATTGGTGAGAGACTTGCAAATGATATAATTCACACTAGTACTACGCAGCCATTGACAGTCACACAACCCACTTCCGATATCACATCACCTTCATCATTCGTCCTCGACCCTACTGATCTTGACGAAATTACAACAGTCATCCATTCATTGCGCTCTGATGCTGCAACTGGCTGGGATGGCATATCACCCTACATTCTGAAAAGATACTCAGCCACCCTGGCACCCATACTGTGCCATATTTTTAACATCTGTTTTGAGACTGCCGTCTTTCCCTCCTCTCTTAAAAGGGCAATAATTCACCCAGTCTTCAAGGGAGGGGACGGGAACTTGCCGCATAACTATCGTCCCATTGCAGTTCTGACTGCCTTATCCAAGGTACTAGAACGTCTTATCAATAAAAGACTTGTATACTACCTAGAACACTACAAACTAATATCACCACAACAATTTGGATTTCGTAAAAACAAGTCGACCTGTGACGCTGTTCAGGAATTAACCAACAATATCGTACAAAACCTAAACACTAATAAAAAGGTCTTAACAATATTTTTAGACCTTGCGAAGGCATTCGACACCGTTCCCGTCCGTACTCTGTTACTCAAACTTGAAAAGATGGGTGTCAGGGGATTACAACTTGATCTTTTCCAAAGTTACCTCACAAATCGCTCCCAAATAGTGAAGATTGATCGTTACAGCAGCAATGAGCTCCCCATATACTACGGCGTTCCACAGGGAAGCATATTGGGTCACATTATTTTTAGTTTTTATAAACGACTTATGCAATTTAAATATCCCAAATGCCAAGATTACATCTTTTGCCGATGACACAGCTATAACTTTCATCGCCAACACATGGTCTGAACTCGAGGACAAAGCACAACAAGGCTTTGATGTAGCGTTAAAATGGCTTAATATCCATACGCTTACACTTAATACCTCCAAAACCAAGCTTATTACTTACTCGATTAGTTCTACTACCCAACCAAACCCACCAATATCACTTAAAGTTCACACATGCAATTTGCAAACTCAAGTCTCTTGCCACTGTGCACCTATATCCTCTACGGATGAAATCAAATACCTAGGTATAGTCATAGATAAGTATCTTAAATTTAAATCTCATATTAATGTCCTTACTAGCAGAGTTCGCAAACTTATTTATATTTTTAAGACTTTAAGAAATATTGCTAATCCTATTATTATACGTAGTGTCTATTTTGCCTTATGCCTATCTATTATTACCTATTGTATTCCCTGTTGGGGTGGTGCTGCAAAAACTATTCTAAAACCATTGGAAGTTGCACATCGCGCCATACTGAAAGTGGCTACCTTCCGTCCACTAATTTATCCAACTAATCTGTTATACAAAACCTGCAATGTCCTCAATGTGCGGCAACACTTTATCCTACAATCAATACTATTGCAACACCGCATAACCCCTTATATTGAAATTACTAAACGCCGAAAACATAAGATATGTGCTCCTCCAAAAACCCGCTTGTCGTTTACTAAAAGATTCTTTTATTACTTAGGTCCGTCTCTCTACAATACAATAAATAAAAAATGTCCAATAAATAGATTATCTTATCATAATTGTAAAAAGAATGTCCGCACATTCCTTCAAAATAAAACCTACGACGAAACAGAAAAATATTTAATTTACTAAGTTATGAAAAGTTTGTATATTGTACCACGCACCCTAAACATAATCCCACACTAACTTAATCCCCTTACATACGCATGCTTACACAGCCGCACGCTCACACACATACACACACACAGACTCATACATTCACACATAGCACACACGCACACTCACACACACAGACACACTCACACACACATACACACACGCAAATGGAATCGTTTACTATTATTTGTTATTTTTAATACCTTTATTTTATTTTTAAATTGTAAACCATAAAATTGTAGTGCTTAATATTTAATGCAATTAGAGGGGCTCGGCACTGTTACTCCTTAATACAGGCTATGTCATAGCCTAGCAAGGAGCGCAGCACGTCACCCACTTGATTGTCTAAAAATTCAAAACTACCCACTTTGTGAAAACTGTACGACAATCTGTTTTTTATATAAATAAATATTATTATTATTATTATTATTATTATTATTATATGTTTTGACTATTTAACCTGAAGGTCAAAACATATATTTATCAAAAGTTTATAGAGCTTTATCCTCAAAGCTAAAGCTACACCGCGGATGAACAAGCAAGGAAAGGTGCGACAACAAGGGTAATGGGACCCAAACTAATAGCACCGATACCATTCAATGCAAAGAAAACAAGGATAAGAGACAGAACAGCATTACTGCACCAAGTATAATGGTCAGAAACGGTGGAATGCAGGCATACTAGAGCCGCAGTACCGAGGCTAGACAAACGTCTAACACGTAAGCTACTGCACCTCCCAAGGAACAGACTAAGCACCATAATTAGTACACTAACAGGACACTGCTGCGTAAATCAGCATCTGGCTAACCTAGGAATAACGGACAGCCCACTATGCAGAGGATGCATGGAAGCTCCCGAAACACCGGCACACGTAATTCTTGACTGCAAAAGCGTACGTCAACTTCCTGAACAACCCAAACTCCATGTCCGTAGCTCTTGAAAACTTCAAGGGGCTGATAGAGTTCTGGGTGGATTTAGGGTGGTTAAATTAATTATTCGGAAGAACACGTACAAAGGCCCACTCAGGACGCTAAGTGCGGAAATCCCTTTGACTAACTGACTAGCCTTAAAGCGGTATGAAAATACCTGAATAGACATACATAAATATTTTTTCCTTTGATATTATTATTGGTTAGTTATAGCTTCCCACGCGCGGTTTTTTTTTACTTCATTTTAGTGGTGAAAGTATAATCGAAATTCGTCCAGCAGATTTTTGTGTTTATTCGTAACAAACTAACATACAAAAATACGAATCTTTCCTCTTTAAAATATTAGTATAAATATAGATTAGTAGTTTATTATTTAGATAGAATATAAGTATATCGATAGACGCGCTTTAGTACTAATTACTAATATTGTGTCATAATTAGATTTACCTCATAGAATCAGTTTTATGGTATAATTATTTGGCTACATAACAAAAAATGTAAGGTACTCGTTTAAGATAACCGTATCATATAATTTCCCTTCGCGTAGTTTTTGCTTGTTTCTACTCGTTATAGTAATTTAACGCTCTACGCCTTTTGAATTTTATTTTGTTGACACGCCAGTATTTAACGAATCATGCAGCATTAGAATACGATTTTGCTTTACAATTTTAGAACAATTTATAGCAAAAGCTTTCAAAGTCAAAGTTAAAAATTCTTTATTCATAAACACACATTTAAAATATTTTAAATCATGTTCTTATGTTGCGTCCCTTTCTTTTTCTACCACCTGTTGTAGACGAGGCAACTCTGAGAAGAACTGGCATGAAACTCAGAGGTATCCTTTTTTAAAATAAATTTTATGTTACAATTATTAAAAAACAGTATTGTATCAGAGCAACTCATTCCTAAGCAATTTTGTCATTGACATAATCAGAAATTTTATAATAAGCCTTTTTACATAGTTTATCTTTGATATATCGTTTATAGCGTAGGTACTAAATTTCAGAATTTAGACTACCGGCAGGATTCAAATATGTGTCAAACCTGCTCCACTTATACCTATACCACGGTGGATCCCAACTGGTCGTCGAAATTAATCAACTTTTTTAACACATCTCTAATAGGAAACTTAATTAAAAAAGGTCCCTGTTGAACATAGGCTCAGTGTGCGACGTTAGTTTTTTTAAGTCAGAGTGGCCTCCCTGAAGGTTGTTGCGCATGTCACCATACTAGGCAGCCATTACTTATGACTCTCATATTCAGATAAAAAAACTTCGCTATTGACAGAAAGAAAGATATTTACCTAAAGTTTTTCCCGAAATTGTCCATACAATTTACTGTATTTGGTTGTACATTTAATGGCCTAAGACTATAGAAACTTCTATATAACATAATACACATATCATCATCATCATCATCAGCCCGTATAGCGTCCACTGCTGAACATGGGCCTTCTCCTGAGGGTGGATATTTGACATAGTCACCACGCAGGCGGATTGGTGACCGCAATATTATGTTGTACCACACAAGGAAACGCTGCTGCCCGTTCCTTGATGTACGATTATTATAGATGATGTTATAAAAATCAGGACCAACGGCTTAACGTGCTTTCCGAGGCACGGAGGGTAGCCCCTCAAACAACCAGACCCGAAAAGAAATCTTAGAAATAACACAAAGATTTCCTGTCCGGCGTGTGGATCGAACCCACGACGTCCAAGATTTAAAGCGAGCCAAATTCCGCTAAGCTACGGAGGTTGTCATTACACATAATAATATGTAATACAGATATATATGTAAACAAAACATGGTATACTCGCATATACAATATAATTTTAAATTTAAGTCATTATACCAGAAACAAAACCGAGTTATTCACACTATTATAATTAGTGTTAAATAAGCAATTAAATTATCATTCGATTTTCTAGTTAGGTGAACAGCGAATATAATTATAATGTTATTTGTTTATTGTTTTTGTTTCATGAGTTTGTACTCAGTAGCAATAGATTTAATTCGTGGAAATAATATAACAAACTTCTATACTAATATATAAAGCTGAAAAGTTTGTTTGTTTGCTTGAAAGCGCTAATTTCTGTAACTACCTACTAAACTACTGGTCCGATTTGAAAAAGCTTTCAGTTATAGATAGCCCATTTATCGGGTAAGGCTATATATACTATATGTATAGGTTATTTTTTTATAGCCGACCCATGAGGAGTAGGGACGCCTTCACACTCCGGGCGTCCCTATAACTGGGCAAATGGGCCACAGTCAGTGTGGCTCAGGAGATCTCGCGGCGCCGCGGGTGCCGTTGTAGGGCCGGATTGCTTCGTGCGTACCCGCGGCCCCTACCAACGATGGATCGAAGGAGTGTCCGGGGGGTTTTAGCGGTGTAGGGTCCTCTCCTCGTGGTATGAGTAAGCATACCACCGCTATGGAGAGTGCGAGTCCCACATATTCCGCCGCCAGCGCGCGGATACGTTGCAGCGGCGCTGGGAATGCGTAAAAGCATTTGCCCCGGACATAAAAGAAAAAAGTTATAGGTTATATTATTATATAGTCACCAAGGGAACGGTTGCTACGGGGGTCAATTGTTTTTTGACGTTGTATCAGCGCGTAGATAATTCGTAGATTATAAGATTTTTAAAGCAAATGAATAATACATTATTTGTATGGCTCTATCAGTTAACAGGTTACAACAGAAAAATATCATAATGTCCTAAAAGTTTACTCAAAATCCAGAGGAAACTTTTTAGAAAAATCGCAGAGAGGTTTATAAAAAACTAGCTGCGCCCCGCGGTTTTACCCGCGTCACTCTGCTCCAGTGGATCGGAGCGTGATATTTTGTAGCCTATATATTAATCCAGCTTATAACCTATCCGCGTGCAAAATTTCAGTCAAATCCATTCAGTAGTTTTTGCGTGAAAGAGTAACAAACATCCATCCATACTTACAAACTTTCGCGTTTATAACATTAGTAGGACAAGTAGGATTACTCCGACTAGTGAAATGCTTGTTAACATTCATTTGGTTGTTTTTGAGTTTATCGCGTATGAGCAGTTATATTATTTTTAAATCAGAAGTGATACTTAACTAGCCAGACTTTATTAAAAAATATTGGACTATATACAAAATACTTATATTGTTTAGGAGATAGAAATCGATATCAATTATCAATAAATTTATTTTTTACATCGTGTACTTCTTGGTATATTGATGAAGTCCATATCCGAAGCGGGATTAAATTAGTATAAACAAAAATTATTTTCTAAAAAATATTAAACATAAATATATCCATTTCACTGTCACTCTGTTTTTTTTATGTAAATTTGTCTTTCATGTTTGTTGTTTCATATGAATGGCATCCGTGTGTATCTTATTATATTATTTAATTCACCTTTTTATATCCTACTTTTGTTATTATTATTTTATGTTTATTACTGTTATGTGTTCAATAAATAAATGATTTTACTTTCTTTCTTTCAACTTTTAACCCATTTAAAAAAACAGAACCATTTAAATAGTAATTCATTTTTATTTACTATATTGTTGTTCTAATACTCCCTTCCTATATTCAAAAGCGTTGTCTCTAATTGTCTTCTTGCAATATAGGTTAACCCCAAACACAGTTATCAGATCCTAAGGTCATTGGCAAACGAAGGAAGCGCCAACGATCCGTGGTTGTTGGCTGATATAAAACACACCTCAGGGCGGCGATAGGCAGTAGTGTGCAAGAGCCTCAAACAACATGGCTGGCAAAGTAAGTCGCTTTATTGTTTTGGTGATTTGAACCCGAAAAAAGGACTTAAATTTGTTAAAATTAATTTAAAGTTATATTAGTTTTAAAGAAATTTGAATTACGGAAAGGGTTTAAGTTAATTGAAATTCTCAAAATTTATTGTATTTACATTTCGGATATTGTTGTGATTTTGGCATATATATTTTTTATGAGTAGTTTTATAATATTTGGATTTACATTTACTATACGTATAAAAAATATTCTAATAAAATAATAACCAAAATACAATAACAGGATTCCTAAAAAATTAATAACAAATTCATGGTTATGTTTATGGTTATTTTTAAGTGTTTTTAAATTGGATTTAGATTTTTCAGATTTTAGATTTTCATTTGCTATAGGTACAAAAAATATTCTAGTAAAATAATACCCAGAATACTATAAAAGGATTCAAATAAAATTAATTACGAATTCATGCCTCTGTTACACTATTTTTTTTACTTTTTTAAAAACACTATTTTTATTTTTGCTAAATCTACCTAATAATGTTTAATGTAAGTAACATTAATAAAGCACAAATATCTAATTTAATTATTTTTTTATTCTAAAGCACATTTTTTTTTTGAGATTTCTAAATACCTGAATTTCAATTTCAAAGGTATATTTTTACAATATCATGCGAATGTAAACATCGTTTACTAAACCTACTTGCCATTATAGTATTATGCATTTACTTAAACGCATTCAATTTAAGTAAGTATATATCAGTAAATAAGAGGTTAATTAGCACAAAGGTACCGTGGGAGAGTCCATTGAATAGATTGTGAGATATGGGCGAGTCTATTGTTTAGTATATTATGTACTTAAACAGTTTAGTAGATTGTATCTAGGTACTACATAGGAGGACTTTATTTTACTTTTTAAGCTTATGTGCTATACTGTGGCTGTGGATCTACACGAATCTAAGTAACATTGTTTTTAACTATTTTGATTTACTTTAAGACGCATTAGTATATTACACTACCAAAGCAGGACTTTGAAGGTCTTTTAAAGTGAGTATACCGAAAAACCATAAAATGATAATATGTGTATCCACAATATGCCTACTTATTCAGTTAGATTTTTAATGTTGTATTCATCATCTAGGCTAATATATAAAGCTGAAAAGTGTGTTTGACTAAACACGCTAAACTCAGAGACCACTGGTCCGATTTGAAAAATTATTTCACTGTCTAAAAGTTACATTATTCAGGAGTAATTTTTAATAATGAAATTCCTATGGAATCAGGAGTTACGTAGGTAGAGCCGCGCCCGGGAAGCTAGTTAGCAATAAAATAAACTTTTAATTTCAGATCCTTTTCTTCACCTCCGCTTTCCTGCTCCTCGCGCTGGTCCTCGCAGCGCCTGCCGAAGAGAAACCAGTCGAGACTTTAAAAGCCGAAGCCGAAGACTTAGCCACCCCCGATAAAGACGACTTGAAAACTGCAGCCTCCCACTGGGGCGGCGGACATTTTGGCGGTTATGGAGGATTTGGACATTATGGCGGTTACTACCCCTATTATAGCTACGGATGGGGATGGCCTAGCTATGGCTATGGCGGTTATGGTGGGTATGGTGGCTACTGGCCCTACGGTGGTTATGGCGGACATGGATACTGGTGGTAAATTTATATAATGAGATAATATTGGCGCCAGTAAATAGATTTAAGTGAATCGAGTTTAAAGATATCAGGTAAAGATCTTTATATTTATGCTATTTATGGTTACCAGAAAAAAAATCATAAAAATATTTTTCAATGTAATGATGAAATAAGTTTTTGAAAACGAAGTTAAAAGTTCGCTAGCAGGGCTTAAAATACAAATGACTAAAGAACGTTATGCAAATGTATATAAGTAAACATTTATACATATGTTATGTATGTATATAACAATCTTACAACTTGCCGGTAATTGTGAATAATGTTATAGTTTATATTTAGGTGGTAATAAATGCATATTTTGAATTTTATTTCTGTAAATTACAAATTAATCTTCTCCTTTCTTGAAGAGCTATGATAAATTTCATATTATTATTTTTTAACTATGATGGTATTGTTCATTTATTCAGCTACAATTCTTTTTATAATATCAAAAAAATATCGTAAAATATTACTTCTCACTTGTACAAACTGATAAAATTTCTTTTATTATTATTATGCCAAACTTAAAAAAAATATTTACTTTTAAAATTGAATGTAATTTTTAATAAAACCTTTTACTCATCATATTGGCACTGTTATGGGAATTCATGGTAAAGACAGGTATTTATGTATGCATGAAGCAAAATTTTGTCTACAATAAAACACTGTTAGATGGTTTGTATATTCCGATGGCGTTGTTATGGTCACCATGGTGATGCCATTAGAATGTTTTTACCGTTTGGGTTTTGATGGCATTCCCATATTGTTTGCAAATTGAGTTTTTTTAATGATTTTGTAATATCGATTTCTTATATGTAGGTATATATCTTTTTGGATGTGATTTGCTATTTGTATTTAGTTTTTTGAAATTTAACATAGCTAATAAAACAATGAATATGGAGCTTAAATTTCGCTATAAAATGATGTTATGATAATTTACTTAAATAAAATTTACAAACATACATATAGTAGGTTATAATGGATAACTATGTTTCACTGCCTCAAAATATATTGTAATGTATAAATAGATTTAATATAATATGCAATATGTTTAAATAAATTATAATAAAAGTTTAAAATGAGTATTTTTAATTTATTGTTTATTAAAAATGCATCCTTCTAGGTTCATATCAAAGAAAAAATAAGAAAATTGCGGGGAAAATTAGAAAATGTATTTATTATATTTTGTAATGTAACCTTAGCGCTTTTGACAATATAGCCTTTTTTTTAATCTTTTTCTTTATTTGTAATCTTATGGCGTTTGACACATCACAGTTAGTTCAGAGCTATCACGCCTAATATTAAACGTTCAATTCGATATAGAGTTTTAGTTAAGGCAGGATAACGTCTGTCCGGTCAGCTAGTAAATAATTATTTCCTACACCAATAAATATTTTGTTTTTAATGCAGTAAAGGGCGAAATATCAATTAGGTATATTCGAT
The DNA here is from genome assembly GCA_947037095.2 of Nycteola revayana. Lineage (NCBI taxonomy): Eukaryota > Metazoa > Arthropoda > Insecta > Lepidoptera > Nolidae > Nycteola > Nycteola revayana. Next base: position 11,168,200 of record OX344840.2, read on the forward strand.
TTTCAACCTTATTAGGGTCTCGGACCCGTTCGCCCCTTATTTTACGCCCCTTTGCTTAAAAACACCCGTTCGCCCCCTATCAGAATACCTATTCGCCCCATGACGCGGGGCGAATTATTTTTCAATATTTTTGAAGCACCCGTACGCCCCTTGTAATATTTAGATTAAAAACAGTACAGTCAGTACATAACATCAAAAAATAAACCAAAAACTCTACTTTGATAAAACTAAACCAAGAAAAGAACTGTAACCTTTTTTAAATATTACACTTTTCTTCATGTAATAATGATAAACGATTATTTATTATTATTATTATTTTTATATAAAATATAAAAACAAAAAGAAAAAATGGATAAAATCAAAATAAACATACAAAGGAAGTCCAATTACTTAAACAATTTCACCAGAAAACACAAATTATCCACCAAAATATTTACAATTTAATTTACAACACGTCAAAACAGCACATGACGGCACTACCATGACAGGTATCATGCGCAACAGATGCTCGTCGCGTATATTTGACTACCTAATATTTGGTTAAATGAAACATTGCCATGTAATTATTTGCTAAACAATAAAATGCTAAAAATAGTTTTGCTAACTGTAAAATTGCAAAAAGATGGTTATGCCAAATGTTTTTTTGCCAAATGAAAATTTGGGAAACATACTTTGGCAAGTGTCACATTGGGAATAGTTTTTTGCCAAACGTCAGTAAACCATATTCAAGTACCTATGTGTAACATAAGTAAGTTACTGTTGTTGTCTCCAAGCTTAGGATGTGGTAGACTAGTCATCTCTAGTTGTTAGTAGCTTTTCTAGCGAGAAAAATATCACCAAATTATCAATGCCAATACAGTTAGTTAATACAAAATCTAGGAATCTAGCAAAGCAGAAAAAAAAAACAATAATAAATATTCATTACGCCTTTTTTTCCTACAGTGAAATGTCAGAAGAAGTCAGCAGTTCAAGTTCTAATGTGACTTCTAGTATAACGTATATTTCTTCAAAAAGACGAGGTACAGTTTTGTTGCGAGCTGGTCACAGATACCACAAGAAAAGAAGTTACAAGAACGGTTCTTCTAATTGGCATTGTATCAATAGACCAAATTGCAAAGGAACCCTTACAATCAAAGGACACAACATTTTAAAAGAAACTCGACATCTGTGTATTATCTGTATATCTGTGTGTCCACATTTCTCTAATAATGAAATTAAGAGAATATTACATGAATGTATAGAAGAAGCTACAAAAGATGCAACGAAATCATTACATGAGATATACGAGCAGCAAGTATAATCCTAAAAAGACAGTGGGTTGGATTTAATTGAATTTTTTTCTTGACAACTGTACTTTTATTTATTTGCTAATAAGGGGCGAAAACACACACTTAATATTTCAAGGGGGGTACGGGTTCATTTATGGCATAAGGAGCGAAATTTACGGGGCAAACGGATCCGAGATCCTTATTAGCTACTATTACTTACGAAGTATAGCATTATCATCATATAGTGGTCGTCCCGATCCATTGAATCCACGGTGAATAATCTCTAACGAGATGAAACATCTGCACAAGACATTATTATGGTGCACAAGTGAGCACCTGTGCACAAACACAGAGGCATTATTTATTCTCAAAAGCCGATGGTATAGTTCTACACGACACGACTGGTGAGATAAGGCGCAACGTTCGCACTTCAGGTACTTAACGGAGAAATTATCAGAAAGTGGCATTTCTTATCGGATATATTTTAAGATAATTTATTTTGCGAAAGTAAGTGGCAATAACAAATTTATGTTACGTCGTCATTATGTCTAAAACATGGAAAAAGTCTTGTGAATATTGTATTGAAATTCCTTGGTCTTTTGATGCTATTTTTTAAGGTTTATTAACAATAGACGCGTTGTTGACTTTTATAATAAACGATTATTTTAGTAGTTAAAAATGCCATAATATTCCGACTTATTAATCGATAAATACAGACTATACAAATCATGTTTTTATATAAAGATTGCAAGCACAGTTATTGCATACTACTAGTATTCTTGTTAACCCCTCTTGCTAAGCTAAAATACTGGCTGGGGATCGAACCGGCGACCACATGGTTAAAAGTCCGGTGATGATTGCTAGAACGCCCTCGGGATGCCTATAGTCAGCAGTGCTTATACTGATGGTGATAAATGTACAAAATTATAGGTAGGTATATTGAAAGTATAAAATAATGTCGGTAATATAACATCAGTCAATTTTACTTTAACTAGCATACTTAAAGTTGAGGACGCAGCTTCCTGTCTAGAACTAATCTTTGCGCAAGCGACGGTCAATTTTCGGCTGAGGAGCTAGTACAGCGGTTACGGTCGTTACCTCTGTGTCATATTCTGGGTTCGTTATGCGTAAGCTTTTTTTTTTCGTGGTAAATGAAAAAGTCTTTCGTTAGATATTTATTCTATATTGTACTTAAACTCATGAAATATACAAACATGCTTTCGTCTAACTAATTTTGAAATGAGAGGAAATATCTGAAAAAAAAAATAGTTCTAAGGTTCTAATTACCTCTGTGTTATGTTATGGGTTCGATGAATAACTATTAGTGTTGTCTACAAATGAGTCTAATCGTAGGCTTGTCTAACGTAGGTGGTATTTGACGAGTCTTTCGTGACGTTAGAATTATATCCATAGTGTGCTGAACGCAAAATGGTTTCTTGAAACTCTGTGGGAGTAAACGCTTAAAATTAGCGGAGTTCGTCGTAACGGGTAATGTTGTGGGACAGTTTACAGTAACATAATTTAGGATATCTATTGACGAAAATCTTTTCTGTTTTTTTTTTTAATGGGACTAATCACACTTACACTCCCACCACTGCAACTCCTGTAAGCCAGGATCAACAGTGGTGGAAAAGGCAATGAGCACCGAGGCTCACTGTCTTGGGACGGAAACAAATTTAATCGACGAAAATCGATAATTCTATTATTGATTACTTATTCGTTTTAAATTGATGAAAAGTTTAGAGCCGCCTAGAGAAGAACGGAGAAGTTATGCTATACTCTACGTGACCATAAGCGTAATGAATGGATTAGAGGTAAGACGAAACTGACTGACGTGATAACCCCCATAACACGAAATAAGTGGACATGAGTGAGACACATAAGCTCGAATGAACGCTAACCGATGCGAGAAGGCGAGAGGCATCCTGGAGTGGGGACCGCGACCTAATACCAGGAGGGTTTTTGTAACATTACACATTACTTACAATTTTATTGTAACACATTAACATTGTAACAATAACATTATAATTACTATAGGTATATTGAAGCTACATTAACTTAACAAAATTATCATCATAAGCCCGTACAGGTTCCACTGCTGAACATGAGCCTCCTCCCGAGGGAGGGTTTTGCCATAGTCACCACGCTTGGAAGGCGGGTTGGTGACCGCAGTATAATGTTGTTCCACACAAGGAAACGCTGCTGCCCATTCCTTGATATACGATTATTATAGATGATGTTATAACAATCGGGACCAAGGGCTTAACGTGCTTTCCGAGGCACGGAGGGTAGTCCCTCAACCAACCAGACCCGGAAAGAAACCTTAGAAATTACAAAGATTTCCTGTCCGCCGCGCCGTGGGGATTGAACCCACGACCTCCGAGATTTAAGGCGAGCCAAATACCGCTACGCTACGAAGGTTGTCAAAATTATTTATTTAAAATATTTTGTATGCTTAAAAAACGCTGAGTAGCGAAGACATTTTTATGAAAGTCATAGTAATATTGTTACGCAATTAGATCGCTTAGGGTGGAAGAAGTAGGAAAAGGCCCAAGTCCAAAACTGGACTCTAAAGGGTAACGATGATTATGATGATGAGATAATTGATTCCACATGAATTATTATTAAAGTTATTATATATTGAATTGCCTAATTTGTCAGGATAAACGAAAGTATTCCATTAAAACCGGTCAGGCATTACTTTGATTCGCTGGAACAAATAGACAGATAGACAAAAAAAAGCATTTATAAGCATTCAGTAAAAATCTGTTATTTTTAATTAAAAACAGACACTTTAATATTACCTATTTATTTGAATAGAAATTGTGACCCCGTTTAACTCTTTTGTACGATATTAATGCAACGATTAAAAGCATCTATTCGCGCCATCTAGTTTTACTTGGAAGTACTAACATATACACGAAAAGTGAGGTTCTCGTAACTTCATATTAAAAAGTAGGTTCTACATGGTCGTCCATCTCCGTTGTGTTTTGGAAAGATATCGATAGATGGCGCTATATGTTATAGCGACCGTTGACGTTCACTGCTTAACATGGGCTTCCCGTTAACAGACCTTGGTACGCCAGAGTAGTTGAGGAATATTGCCTAAATCACCAAGCTTGGCAAGCGGATTGGTGATCGCAAGAAGACGGTGAGTATCCTTGAACTGACGGATGCTGCTGCCAATCCATCAGCTGTATATCCCTTGTTCTTACGACAGCCATCTTACCATGGGTGTCGTAAGAGGCGACTATGGTCTATTCTAAGCCGGAAACTATACGGCTATGAAAAACAATTAAAAAGGTCTTATTATGCTGCCGTGTGGCCGTCTTCTGCGGATCCGTGGTGAAGGCGGTGGACTGCGAAGTGTGATAAAAAAAATATATATGGTAGGGGTAGGATAGATGTAGGACACCGCGTAAACGAAGTCTCGCCGGGCCAGTTTATTTTATACAAAAGTTTAGGTGTTTTATTTATCGATTGAGGCAGTACGTAGTCTGCCGGGTCAGCTAGTCACTTTATATTAGTAAAGACTAGCTTCCCGTGGTTTATCCCGTGTAGATTTTGTTTCCGTAGGAACTTCACAATAAAATGTAGCCTATGTTACTTCCGGATAACGTAACTACCTTATAGTGTAAGAACTTTGAATTAGGTCCAGTTGTTCCGGAGCCTATTCAATGCAAACGAACAATCAAATATTACCTATAAATCTATAATATTAGTTTAGAATAAATTATATGATTCATGTCTACCTATACCCAGCTTTGCGTCAATTACCTAATTAATTTAGGGATAAAATATAATGACCACCAAAAATATATACTTGACACCAGAAAAATAAAGTCTAAAATTATAATACATAGTACTAGCTATTTTAGTCACGACTGCACTTCAAATTGTATTCGAACACCAAATGTAGTAAATGATCACCAAATGTAGTAAATGATCACCAAATCTTAGCGAGCAAATGATTGCGCTATTCTACCTTAATAAAATCAATGAAAAATGACAATCGGTTAGGTTAGGTTAGAGCTGCGGCCATACAACGCACGAGCCGAGCGAGCGAAGCGAGCGGTGCCGCGGTAGCGGCCGGCGAGTGCCAGAACCGAATAGTAAATTAGTAAAACATTTAGGTACTTTTGGTGATCATTTACTACTTTTGGTGATCATTTACTACTTTTGGGTTAACAATGATTTATTTGGAGTAATTTTGCTTAAATACGATAGCGAAATGTTAAAACTTTGGTTACCATTTTACATTAAAATGCGGGTTTAATTTTGGTGATCATTTTTACTATATCTGATGGTAAGTTAAACATAAGCCATTAATTTAAGCAGGTAATTATGCGATACATATGAATATATATTAATTAACAAATTTTCTTATAAATGTGCACTTTATAAAATTTGGCATTTAATGATGACTAAGAAAATGTTGAGTCTATTTAAAACTATAAACTTTAAGTTTAATTCAACATATATAATACTAGCGACCCGCCCCGGCTTCGCACGGGCGCAATGCTGATGTATTATAGGTACATATAAACCTTCCTCTTGAATGCCTTTATCTATTAAAAAAACCGCATCAAAATGCGTTGCGTAGTTTTAAAGATTTAAGCATACATAGGGATATAGGGACAGAGAAAGCGACTTTGTTTTATACTATGTAGTCATAATACGAGCTTCTCGCGCGCGGCTTCACCCGCCTTGCTCCCGTTCCCACGAGAGCTTACTAATAAAATATAGGCTATAGCCTTCCTCGATAAATAGGCTATATAACACTGAAAGGATTTTTCTAATCGGACCTCAAGCAAACAAACAAACTCATCAGCTTTATATATTACGTGCGGAGTTATAAAATATTTGCCGCTCAATTGGGCAGCATTTTCCGCTTTAATTGCTTACAATAAATCTAACGAAATATCAAAAGTCAAGTGACCATAAATATTTTAACACCTCTATCTAATAACTTAGAAGATGAACGTTTTTAATATGAGTAAAGTTAGCTTGTACCTAAGTGTGTGTTTGAAAAAAAATTACTTAAAATAGAAAAGGGTGGATCGGATTGTAAATGCATGAGGGTTTTTGTCTTATGGTGGTAGGAAAAAAAAGGACTCATCATAAGAACATGATCAAATTTTTTGAATTGTGTCTATATTAATAAAGTAATTTTGACTTTGACTTTGACTTAAGTACAAATTTCAAGAAAAAAATACATTATCAATTTGAATAAATAAAGTATAGCTTATAACCTTTCGCTATAAATGGGCTATCCAACACTGAAATAATGTTTAAAATCGGACCTTATCAAATTTTTAAAATAGTAGTTTATGGGATTTGCGCGTTCAAGCAAACAAAAAATATTATTAGCGGCCCGCTCTTTATTTGGATAAGGATTAATAAGAAGAAATGAATAACGTGATATTTAAGGCATGGTTTGGTTTTTGATAACTTTTCTTTCAAAAAAGTAGTTATAGCAAAGACTATTAGTGACATAACCACTATAGTTAGACAGATAGTACTGCAAAGTTTTTTGTAAATATTGATCATGATCATCATCATTCTCCTGCCCTTATCCCAATTTATTTGGGGTCGGCGCAACATGTCCTTTTCTTCCATACTCCTCTATAAGCCGCCATCTCGACAGTCACCCCCTTTCTAACTTCACCATCGTTCACACAGTCCATCCATTATTTCTTTGGTCTTTTTTTGGTTAACCTTAATATGTTCTTTACAATTGTAGAACATTTTTTTGTTCTATCATTCATAGTTTCTGCCGCGCATGCGATGAAAGACATTTAATGGCATTTTTCATACCTTGGCTTAAATGATTTAAGGTTTAATAGGGATCCCTAATTTTTTTCTAGTAAAAATTATGGCCTGGCCTATGTCACTCACAAATGACGTGGCTTTCTATTGGTAAACGAATTTTTATAATTGGTTCAGTAGATCCAGAGATAGCCCCTTACAATGTCACAGACTCACAAAGTTTACCCCTCTATAATATGTTTTTCAGAATGTCCAAAAAAAACTGGTAATTTTAAAATGTATTGATTAGTTCATTTTAATAAGGTTTTAAAAGTTTGCACTTAAACGAGTAAAGCCGTAGAACGCCGCTAGTAGTATTATAAAGGTGAACAACTTTACCAAGAGTATATTATTAAAATAACAAAAATGTTGATCTATTTAAAGTTATTTTGATGATGTGAATGAACAAACTTTTGTAGTATGATATTTAGATTATAACTCTAAATGTTTATAAAAAAATATTCAAATTGAATTTATTTAACTAATTACTGAAAAGGTTCCCACAGGAATCAAAATGTGCAAAGGCCTTTTTAAAAAACATTATTTTGTCTTCAAGACATTTTACAATAATGAATACAATACATTTACACAACTAAAAGTAGCAAATTGAATTTAAAAACTAACTTTGAAGTACTACTATGCTATATGCTGGCAGCATTGCCCCGTTGAATGGTAATGCTCACCGGTGAAGGAGCAAAAGCCACGTGGCTAAGTACAAATGTACCTCCGAAAAAAAAACTGTTACTGTGTCAGAACATTTATATTAGGTTTGGAATCTTCTATATTTTGAAATGAGAGCTTTGAGAAGTATGTGTGGGGTAACATTGAATAACAGAATAAGGAATAGCGTGATAAGAGAACGGTGTGGAGTGAAAGAGGACGTGATTACGAAGATAGAGAAGGGAATGTTGAGATGGTTTGGTCACGTGGAAAGAATGGGTGAAGAAAGATTGACAAAACAGGTATACATGGCAAGTGTGAGTGGCACAGTCGGAAGGGGAAGACCTCGACAAACGTTCTCTGACCAAATCGGAAACATCCTCGCAAAAGGGTCAAATAAGATCCACCCTAAACCAACGTGCTTGTATGAAGAATGTAATGAGAGTGTCATTCACTGTAACTCACATTCGGTTTAGCGAAAGATGTGTGTAGGGATCGTAGAAAGTGGAGGTCCATTGTCTCTGCCTACCCCGCTGGGAAAAAGGCGTGAGCTTATGAATGTATATTTTGAAACAGATAGTTACTGTTTTGTATGTTTCTAGCGATCAATTTTGCTAAAAAAATAATTTATAACTAGCACAAAAAATGTGTATTGTGTAAAAAATGGGTATGTGGATTGGCGACAGCAATGTTATGTGTGGTACACAGGGAAAAGTGTCAGCGCAACACGTTTATCTCTTCCATTCTGTCCTGTCAGCCGTCACGCTATCACTGACTCCCTTTGCTTTCATATCATTTCTCACATAATCCATCCATCTTTTCTTAGGCCTCCCTCTTCCTCTCCATCCATCTACATTTATATTAATTACTCTTTTCGTCACATGCGAATCATCCCTGCTCTTCACATGATCATACCAGGACAAACGATTCCCATTCAACGTTTTTATCACTGGGGCCACTTTAAAACTTCCCCTAATATACTCATTCCCCAATTTGTCTATTCTTGTCCTTAACATTCTCATTCCAAAAAGGAATACACATATATCTTTTTCTTCTATATTATTTAATTTTGACAAAAGAATATTCTTTAACTTAAATAAAATAAATAAATTTTCATTCAGCACTTAGGTATTTACGGAAACTTTTACTTGTTAGAATTACAATGTAATGAGATTAATATCTTTTTTTTTATAATAAACACATATAATTCTTACTCTATGAAATATCTGACTAGGTAACTAACAGTAGTAAGCAACAGCAAATCATACAAATCTACATCCTTTAAATGATACTTTCTTCTGTTAAAGGGATGGCACATATTTTGGAAGCACCCTATATATTAATATTATTAAATGACAAGGTATGTATAAATCTTATTTCTCATGGTAAAGATTAATGTACAAGAATTATAAATTATCAGTCAATTGAGTCTCCCATCAATTTGATTTGTTCATCGTATAATTTGACAGTTGAGGCGCCATCTTGGTATTGATTGCGGTTATATTAATTATGTTTAAAAATAATTTAAATACCTATTTGTAAAATTGTTTTGTCAATTTCTTGCTTAAAGCTTTGCAGCTAAATCTTAAACCTTAATTATATAAGCAAGCTATAGAGCACGCCTTACAGAGAGCTTGATCAAAACTAAACTCGTTGTATTATTGAGGTGACTAATATACCTTGGTTATATTATAATGAAGAAAGTTTTGATGATTCTTGTAACTGGATCGATAAAAAAAAATAACTATAAGAAAAGCTACTTTATCGAGGAGGACTATTTTTTTTTAATAGTAAAATTGTCACGAGAACGGGCACCTATAGCTGGGAAGCCAGTGAACCCTCCGAGTAACGGTCTTCCTGTAAGACTATAAATTTGTAGAATGATGAGTCATTGCGCGCTAAGGGCGATATGACCTGGCAGGCATCAGCCCTGCACCTGCCACCTATCGCCCTAGGCTCGGCTTCGGGGAGTGGGGCACATGGGCACCGCTCCCTTCGAGGCTGACCCATGAGGAGTAGGGACGCCTCTACACACCAGGCGTTCCTATAATTGGGCAAATGGGCCACTGTAAGTGTGGCCCAGGAGATCCCGCAGTGTCATACTGGCCGCGGGTGCCGTCGGGGGGCTGGATTGCTTATCCTTTTGGCTTACCCGGCCCCCGCCAACGGCGGATCGAAGGAGTGTCCGGGGGGTTTAAGTGGTGTAGGGTCCTCTCCTCGTGGTATAAGTTAAGCATACCAAGCTATGGAGAGGGCGAGCCCCACATATCCCACTGCCAGCGCGCGAATACGCTGCAGCGGCGGTGGATGCATTTCCTCCCGGACAAAAAAAAAGGTATCAGCCCTGCACGTCATCAGCCCTTTTAGTTTTTGAAGTGTAAAATAAATAAGTTAAAATATGACTTACTTATTTTACAATAGTACTTAATGTGTTTTTAGATAATTATGATGAAATCTACAGTACCAAGTAGCAAAAATGAACGGAACGATAGTAAAAGAAATAGGAATACCGATTTCAAATTTAAAGCGCCATGCTATACATAACACCTGCTTACAATCAACGCGACGGATAGTAGCGATATCTGCGCTCTATAGTATGTATACTGAAAGATTTAAAAAATATAGGTTTACTTTAATTAGCTATGAGTTGTCCGGCTTAGAATAGGCCACCCATGGATATCGTAAGAAGCGACTAAGGGACATACACCAGATGGATGAGCAGCAGCATCTTTCAGCTCAAAGATACTCACCATCTTACTGCGATGACCAATCGGCCAGCCAAGCCTAGTGATTATGACCAATCGGCCAGCCAAGGCTAGTGATTATGACCAATCGGCCAGCCAAGCCTAGTGATTATGGCAATATCCCTCAACAACACTGCCTTGCCAAGGTCTGTTTAGAGGAGGCCCAGTTCAGCAGTGGACGTAAACACAGTACATACAGTACATTAAACTCGTATAATAAGACTTGTAAAACTAATCGCTTGATGTGTATCTTAATTTTAGAACACTTTACTTAAATGGAAAGACGCAGGTTCGAAACCTTTTTGTTTGTTCGGGGGCAATTCATTTACGCATCCCCTCCACCGCTGCAGCGTTCCCGCGCCGACGAAGGGATATGTGGGACTCGCCCTCTCCATAGCGTGTTATGCTTATCATACCACGAGGAGAGGAACCTACACCACTAAAATCCCCCGGATACTCCATCCACCGTTGGTGAGGGCCGGGTACACGAGGCAATCCGGCCCTCACAAACCCGGTTCCGGGTCCGGAGGATCGAACCCTGCCAGTGGTTTAAATTGATGAATCTAATCAAATCAAATCAAAACAATCGCTTGATTTTTACTATAATAATATACTTATACCTACTCTATATACTAAGTGGATATTTACCAGACTTGGAATTGGTCTGATTAACCTACATACATACATAATACCATAATACGTAAATAAGTACATATTATGATGGCTAATAAGAACGGTGGAATTTGATCACTTAAGGGGCTTTGAAAATGTTACGTGTTAATTAGTAGTACAACTATCTATCGTCATCATCATCATCATCATCATTAGCCCGCACGACGTCCACTGCAGAACATGGGCCTCCTCCCGAGAGAGGGTGTTTGCGATAGTCACCACGCTTGGCAGGCGGATTGGTGACCGCAGTATTATTTTGTACCACACAAGGAAACGCTGCTGCCCGTTCTTTGATATACGATTATTATAGATGATGTTATAACAATCGGGACCAACGGCTTAACGTGCTTTCCGAGGCACGGAGGTTAGTCCCTCAACCAACCAGACCTGGAAAGGAATCTTAGAATTTACACAAAGAATTCTTGGGATCGATGTCAGACTACGAGACATTAAAACCGATTATTACTAATAAGCCATGGCAGGAGTCAACTCCTCCCGCCGTCTACCATCCTAGGCTCGGCCTCGGGGAGTGGGACACATGGGCTCCGCTTCCTTCGAGGCTGACTCATGAGGAGTAGGGACGCCTCTTCCCTCCGGGCGTCCCTATAATTGGGCAAATGGGCCACAGTCAGTGTGGCCCAGGAGATCCGGCGGTACCATTTTGACCGCGATTGCCGTCGGGGCGTACCCGGCCCCCGCCAACGGCGGATCGAAGGAGTGTCCGGGGGGTTTTAGTGGTGTACGGTCCTTTCCTCGTAGTAAGAGTTTAGCATACCACGCTATGGAGAGGGCGAGTCCCACATATCCCAGCGCCAGCGCGCGAATAAGCTGCAGCGGCGCGGCGGTGAGTAATGCGTAAATGCATTTCCCCCGGACAAATAAAAAAAAGGAGTCAACTCCTCAGATTTCAATCAATACATATTATAGGTATTATTTAACTTGCTTCAAATGCGTCATATCGCAATATGATTAATAGAGCATATTAATGTTCACTTTTCAAAAAACCTCCTAACAAAACGACTATGTATTCAATTAATATATAGATGTTTTCAATTAATAATACTTAGTTGATTTGGGCTCCTTGCCTAACCGATACGGCCTTGCTTCCGGGGAGGTCGTCGCGGTGACCTTTGCCTATGAATTCTTACTACTGCGCGTTATGTGATGACATCTCGTAGAAGAATCAACGGTATTATGAAGTCACTCGATATAATAATATATCGAGTGACTACATACAGTTATATCGAACAGTATTTAAAGATTGATTTAAATAATGTTCTGTTTATATAACTAAAACCAATATTAATAACTGATATGTTATTTTCCCAAAAAAAAAGTTTTCAGTTTTTTTTAATGTATTTTTTTTATTCTAAATAAATGAGATTTTAATTTATTTAGAATAAATGAATTAGATTTTAATTTATTTTTTGTTTTGTTTTTGTAAGTATACATAATGTTATATTTATAAAATAACAAAATGTAAACATCTTTGTACATCAAAATGATGATATACCTACCTATAAAAAGTTTGCTTTAAATTGCGTCAGAATTTTTAATCAAACTTCAAAAATAAAGTGAATTTAGAGGTTTCTCATCTAAAGATTAACTTTTTATAGGGGTAAAAACAGTTAGCTCTGCCTAGATTTTGCGATGTGATTTATTACACACGAATTTGAAATTACTATTACTTTTAAAAGGTTGGGCATCAGATACTAACGTGACATAATGTATGATCATCATCAGCCGGTATAACGTACACTGCTGAACATAGGCCATAGTCACCACGCTTGGCAGGCGAATTCGTGACCGCAGTATTATGAAGCAACACACAAGGAAACGCTGCTGCCCGATCCCTGGTATACAATTATTGTGTTGATGTTACAACAATCGGGACCAACGGCTTAACGTGCTTTCCGAGGCACGGAGGGAAGTCCTTCAGCCATCCAGACCCGGAAAGAAATCTTAGAATGTACACAAAGATTTCCTGTCTGGTGTGGGGATCAAACCCACGACCTCCGATACTAAAGCGTGCCAAATACCGCTACGCTACGGAGTTTGTGCATGCCGTGTGGTTTCCGGCTTAGAATAGACCATCCCATGTCCTCCCATGGGTGTCGTAAAAGGCGACTAAAGGAACATATGGCTAATGGATGGGCAGCAGCATCTATTAGCTCAAGGTTTACATCTTACTGCGATCACCAATCCGTCTGCCAAGCGTGGTGATTATGGCAAAATCCCTCTACGATCCTGGCTTGCCAAGGTCTGTTAAGAGGAGGCCCATGTTCAGCAGTGGACGTCAACGGGCTGTTGATGATGATGATGATGACGGAGGTTGTCAACTTATGATCAGGTTCACCTATTCAAGATCTGGTTATCTGTAAGACAAAACAAACAAGCAAATGGTCTTGTGACGTTATACGAAAATTTGCTTGTTTGTTTTGTCTTACAGCTTGATATGAGCACTAGTTTTATGTTTATAGTTCAAAAAACAAAAAAAGTAATTTGTATCGAAAATACCAGACGGCTAATAGCCGAAGTGCGGCTACACCTAGTTTTAGCCGGCTACAGCTAGGTGCAGTCGGCCACATGCGTTTATAAGTCCCTGTTCGACTCCATTGGTTTAGGTTTAGGTTATTTTTTTTTTTTAACCACCCCAACACCTTTTTGTCCCTTGCATAGGTATTGTTTAATTTAGAGTTAACTTATAGAAACTTATCAAGGTTGACCTAAGTTTAACCGCAAGTTGTCGGCTGCACCTAGTTGTAGCCGGCTAAAACTAGGTGTAGCCGCACTTCGGCTATTAGCCGTAACATATAGACAAAGTATCGTGTAACATCGTAATAAGCGCCTGAGTGAAACCGCTCCGCATGTGATCGACTACATGTCGTAACGTCTTCTACTTGTTGTGATAAATGTCTTTTTCAGAATAACTAACATTGTCAGCAAGGCTAACTTTAACTTTAAAGACATAACTGTCATAATTATATATTGTTTAACTTATTAACTTTAATATGTTTATTTTACGACTAGCTATGCATTTAATTGTTACTAATTCTGCTAACGCGTTGTGTTTGTGTTTACTATTTCTGCAGCATATTCACGCGCTGGCTGGCGGTGGAATATGTGGGACTCGCCCTCTCCATAGCATGGTATGCTAAACTCATACCACTAGGAGAGGACCCTACACCACTAAAACCTCCCGCACACTCCTTCGATGCGCCGTTGGCGGGGGCCGGGTACGCATGAGCAATCCGGCCTACCATTTACTCCCTGCGATTTCACTTAATTTCGAATCTATGAATTCTATCCAGCGGGGCCCGGACACCTGGAACATTGATAAAGTCATAAACTTTTTTATTAAGTATAGCGACAGTTGCTCATAATACTAAAAGTCATAACCCCTTAATCTCATCACCAGCGACCGTCCTGAGCCGAGGTCCAAGCCCCACAGGGACGCCGTCTTGCGCAGGTTGCTCAGTTTGTAGTTTTATAAACCATTTATATTAAGGCTGGAGCTCTGCTCGCCTGTATACCCGGTAAAGAAGCAAAATTCTCGTGGCTAAATAAGTAAGTCCGTCCAAAAAAAAAAAAAAAAAATTATTTGTTAATCTGAAGGTAGCAGCCCTAAATAACTACATTTATCAAATATTACTGGTTGTTTCATAATCTGCTTTCCATCAACCCTACTTGCATGTGATCGGCACAACACGTTTTTCTTTCGCATTCCGTCCTTTCGTCACGCCTATCATTTACTCATTTCTTCCCTTCTACATATCACTTCTTACACAATCCATCCATCTTTTATTTAGCCTCCTCTTTCTCTGCAACCATCTACATTCATAAATTGTTACAGAATTGAAAAGAAACAAAGGTATACGTTTTTTATATCATCATAGCTGTCCTGTGCGGTTTCAACAGAGATAGTTCTCAACCCGTGGGAACCTCATCTTATAATATAGCTTGACACTCACAAATAATATGGCTTTTTATTGGTAGAAGAATTTTGAGAATCTGTTCCGTAGATCCAGAGATTATCTTCCTACAACCTTACAAACAATTCACACACTTTTACCTCTTTATAATATTAGTATAGACTACTGTCCCGTGCGGTTTCATCCACTCAGATCCAGCTCCCGTAAGAACCCAGTTTTCACCTATGATAGTCACAAATAATTTGACTTTCTATTGGTAAATGAATTTTCAAAATTTGTTCTGAAAATCCACAGATTATCCCCTACAACTCACCAACTCACAAACTTTACCTTCTTTTAATATCAGTATTAAAAAAGAGGTAGAGTTATAAGATTTTCAATTAACATATTAATAAAACTAAGATCAAGTTATGTTGTTTATAATAATATCATATCAATTTGTTATTTATTTACATTGATTTATGGCTTAGCTGTTGAAGTGACATCCAAGTATTTTTATTTTGATATATTGATTACAACTCGACTTAACACATTTCATAGTTATATCATCACCATCAGCCCGTATAACGTCCACTGCTGAACATGGGCCTCCTCCCGAGAGAGGGTAGTTGCCATACACCACGCTTGGCAGGCGGGTTGGTGACGCCGTTGGCGAGCGCTGCTGCCCGTTCCTTGATATACGATTATTATAGATGATGTTATAACAATAGGGACCAACGTGATGTCCGAGGCACCGAGGGAAGTCCCTCAACCAACCAGACCCGGAAAAAAATCTTAGAATTTACACAAAGATTTTCTGTCCGGCGTGGGGATCGAACCCACGACCTCCAAGATTTAAAGCCAAATATCGATACGCTACGGAAATTGTCATACTTATAAAACTAATATTAATATTTTTATAATTTAGTACATCTCGATATACCTACTTCAACTTCAATTGGGCCTCCTCTTAACAGACCTCAGCAGCCAGGGCTGATAACAGATATTGGCATTATCACCACGCTTGGCAGGCGGATTGGTAATAGCAGAAAGATGTAAAGTTACTTTAAGCTGATACATTCCGCTGCCCATCCATCCGCTGTATGTCCCTTAAACGCTTCTAACGATATGCAAGGGAAGATATATGGTGGAAACCAAAGGACAAAGTTCAAATTTTATAAATGTTATTACTATATAAGCTGCGCCCCGCGGTTTTACACGCGTTACTCGGCTCTAGTGTGATGTTTTGTAGCCTATATGTTAATTTAGCTTATAAACTGTCCCGGTGCCAACTTTTAGCCAATTCTGTTCGGTAGCTTATGCGTGAAAAAGTAACAAACATACTTCCATACATTCTTACAAACTTTCGCGTTTATGAAATCAGTAGGATAGCATTGTAGTCCCAGGAGATCCTGCGGTACCATATTGGCCGCGGGTGCCGTCGGGGGGCCGGATTGCTCATGCGTACCCGGTCTCCGCCAACGGCGGATCGAAGGAGTGTCCGGGAGGTTTTAGTGGTGTGGGGTCCTCTCCTCGTGGTATGAGTTTAGCATACCACGCTATGGAGAGGGCGAGTCCCACATATCCCACCGCCAGCGCGCGAATACGCTAAAACGGCGGTGGGAATGCGTAAAAGCAGAGATCACCGGAGAAAAAAATAAATAAAAATATAGTTTTAACATGTATTTGTCGTCGTTTTCATAGAAAAATGCTTGATTTATTATGATTCAGTTCTCAAGTGGAGTAAACCACTCCAGGACTAAAGTTGTCTATATTTGCCATATCTTAGTATAACGCTTGACGGATGTACATTGTACATATTTGTTAAACTCTTATGTTATAGATTAGTTCTGCAGCTTTGGTTGTGACCCCAACTTGTATTTAAGTAGGCAGCT
This sequence comes from Nycteola revayana, assembly GCA_947037095.2. Taxonomy (NCBI): domain Eukaryota; kingdom Metazoa; phylum Arthropoda; class Insecta; order Lepidoptera; family Nolidae; genus Nycteola; species Nycteola revayana. The sequence continues at coordinate 11,185,158 of OX344840.2, forward strand.
AAGTGGCTTAAAATTCTCACCATATATCTCCTTGACATGTTTAGTAGTATCAGTCTGTGATTAGGATTACCTACATCTTCAAATAAACAATGAAAAATGAATGTTGTCAAACAATGGTCGCGGACCGCCGCCGCACAAAAAATCTTTGTGTAAAGGAAACGCTGCTGCCCGTTCCCTGATATACCAACGGCTTAACGAGCTTCTCGAGGCACGGAGGGTAGTCCCTCAACTAGCCACAAAAAGAAATCTTAGAATCATGTCCGGCGTGGTGATCAAACCCACGACCTCCACGACTTAAAGCGAGACTTCTACCGCCACGCAGGTTGTCAAAAAACTGATTGTTTATCAGATGCTCGACTTGTTTTGTATCATAAAGGCAGCTGGAGGCTAATCACATAAAGATAGCTAGAATAAGATAGATAGGTAGCGGTATTTGGCTCGCTTTAAATCTCGGAGGTCGTGGGTTCGATCCCCACGGCCGGACAGAAAATCTTTGTGTAAATTCTAAGATTTCTTTTCGGGTCTGGTTGGTTGAGGGACTACCCTCCGTGCCTCGGAAAGCACGTTAAGCCGTTGGTCCCGATTGTTAAAACATTATCTATAATAATAGTATATCAAGGAACGGGCAACAGCGTTTCCTTGTGTGGTACAATATAATACTGCGGTCACCAAACCACCTGCCAAGCGTGGTGACTATGGCAACTAACCTCTCTCGGGAGGAGGACGTTATACGGGCTGATGATGATGATGTATCATAAAGGTAGCTGGAGGCTGATCACATAACGATATGGCTGTGATTTCATTTATTTATTAAATATTTTCATTACTGTAGGGTTATTGTAACGCATTTCTTATGTTATTATTACTGTATTATTGAAGATACTTTAACTTATTAAATTGACAAATTTAAAATATTTTTTGCAATCATAGTAAAGGCTGAGTAGCGTTGTAATTTTTATCACATTCATAATACCTAATATCATTACGTGATTTTATGTATTTTTTAATAAATTATTAGCAGATTTTTTGCTTGCTACTAGTATTCTTGTTAACTCCTCGTGTTAAACTGCGCTTGTGTTACGAGTAGGTGCTATGGGTAGGGATCGAACCGACGACCACATGATTGCATTTGCAACGCACGATTGGCCGACGCCGTGGCCATTGGGCTACGGCCACTTCAACGTAAGTCAATATACGTTTGCTATTAAGAGGTTATAACTCATGCATTACCTACCTACTTCAACTTTTCCAGAGCTCTAACGACTTTATTCACTTACAAAATCCCAACATTAATCAATAATGCTATTTTGCTGTGGTAATCCGTAAGGTGGAAGTACTTCCTCAGTTTAGCATGTACTTGTTTAACTGTCATTGTTTAAGATATAATGAGATCTTTACGCTCCGCCGCCTGACTGAACATCAGCTTTTATGAGAGTACAAATTGTTATACTTAGTAATGGATCAGTGTAGTTGTTACGTGAATAACTAAAATTTCATAGTAATTGGTACAAAATCATTTAAATAAGCTTCAGCTATAGGCTTTAATTAAGTACATCCAACTGTGCGGGTGAAACTGCGCGCTACAAAACGATTCCAAATAAATGTATCATTTTTACGGAATAAATGATATTCGACTTTTGACTTTTATAATGCAGCAATGATACCGTATTTATGCAAACTGTTAATAAATTGTTTCACAAAATCGAGGTGCCATAAAATAGTGCAATGCCTATTGCTAATAAATTATATACTTAGTACCGTCAGGGACAAGTTACTTATATTTGGAAGCATTTACCTACTTATTTTTAACGTTTACGTGTGTTTTTATTCTTACTAATATAGTGTGGGTTTTGTTCAATTAATATAAGAACAGTGAATCATTCTTTTACTGTTTCAATTTTGTCCTAAAGACCCCCGACAGTGCGACTTCAAGATCCTATTTACCACTACTGCAGAACATCAGCCTCCTCTTAATAGAGAAGTGCAGTCGTTGAGGGATATTCCTATAATCACCATGCTTATCCGGAGGATGGGTGCTGCTGCAGCCTATCAATTAGGTATATGCGTCTTCTCCGATGACACCCATGGGAATACATGGGGTGGTCTATTCTAAGCCGTAAACTACATGAAAACGTATTGTGCGCGAAACTTAAATAAACTTCTTCTTTTATTTTTCGGACGGACATATGTAGTTATCCACGTTACGAGGCTTTTGTTACTTCAACGGGCATAAATGCGAGTAGAGCTCCAGCCTTGATAAATGTTTAAAACACTACAAACTAGGCAACCTGCGCAAAAGGACGTCCCTTGTGGGACTTGGACATCGACTCAGGGCGCTCGATAGCAATGAGATTGGGGGATTTGACTTTTTGTATTTTAGGGAAGTTTTGTGCAACTATCGCTTCTAAGCAATAATGACTGGTAGAAGTAGAAGTAGACTGGAACATAACCTCCTGGAAGGATACGCCACTTTAAAACTAGGTGACTAGGTATCTTCAATCTGCCCAAACTTTCTGGATACCAGGTAGCCATCAAATTGGGGCAAAGGGCAAAAACTGGACCTTATTACTAAAACTCCAGTGCATGTCTACCTGTCACCAGGCTGCTTCTTATGAACCGTGATGCGAAGCAGATCAAGACGGTTGACATTTTTGCAGATAATAATTGTATTTTTGTTGCCACTATAACAACAAATACTAAAAACAGAATCAAAGGTACCTAAATGTTTAACTAGCGCTCCCATCAACATGCGTGTTTCTTTGCTTTTTTTACTCGAAATTAATAACCACCTACAACTACCATTACAGATCTGCGATACGATAGAGTGGCCTTACATGCTAAATCCTTAATAGAATACATTATAATATAAAATCCTTAATCTACTTACATCCTATAAAATTAAATACTATATACTAAATCTTAACCTACCTCTACATAACATATTACATGTAATGCAGCTATTGCGAATTCCCTCAAGTTGCACAACAATACATCAACCCTTTCGTGAACCTCGTTCACCACTCGCATGGCTCTTGTGAGAGGAGTCCTCGCCAGTGTGACTGCAGGCACAGCAAGCAGGGGCGGGCGGCGCCGCCTCCACACGTTTCGATCAGGTTCTTTACTTTAGAATATTAAAATAATATAGTGTCTTATGTTGTACAGATTATGTTACGGAACTCTTCGTGCGCGTGTTCGATTTGTTTTTGATCAGTTTATAGCTATAATTTCAATTATGTCTTATACAGTAATAGGCTCAAGTCCTGTCCCTTCACATTAAACTCAAAAATTAATAAAAAAAATAACATCATCCCAAAGTTATCAGTTTTCAAATTAAAAGAAAATTACTACCTTTAGCTACTAACTGTTGCACTTTGTCATTTCTCATTTAAAAATACAGAACAATGATTTTTGAACTACCAACTTAATTACAAAAGACCTTTTATATATAATAGAACTAATAAGTAGAACAACATACACATAAATAAAGGATGTGTTGCGCAACGAAATGTCACAAGTACATAAATACCAGCTAAGATATGTGTTAGGAATGCTGCGACCTTGGAGGAATGCCGACTTATGATAATTTCTCTTGTATATACATACATACTCGTGCATCGTGTGATGAAGGAAAACATTTGTAATATTTACATATCAACTGCCTATACACGTTGTATACAGGGTGTCGAGAAAAGAAGCCTTAGTCGAAACAATACAATACCTTCCGTTGCCCTCGTAGACCCGAAGTCTGAGTGGCCCTTGAACTGTAACGTGCACAAAACTCCCTTAACAAAATTAACAGTCAAAATCCCTCAATCCTCCCGCCAGTGACTGCCCTGAGCTCCAAGTCTCACATTCCTCTTGCGCAGGTTGCTTAGTTTATAGTTTTTAAACCATTTAATTAGGCTGGAACTCTGCTTGCCTTTATGGCCGGTGAAGTAGCAAACGCCTCCTGGATAAAAACATAATGTACTTTCGAAAAAACAAAATATCTAGCCTTAACTTTTAAAAATATTTCTTGCAACAAGCGATTACGTTATATTTATTCAGCATTTAGGTTTCACATTCACATACACTTGTAGTTGTAAAGAAAACTCACAATGCTTTAAAATTAAATAAAAATAGGTTACTAGATGTCAGAAGAAGGCGTGCTAGAAGACTATCAGTTTTGAGTCAGTAAATAAGTTTTTAATATTAATGCTATTTAATAAATTTGCTACATTTATTGAACAACCTGTTTATCACATCTATAAGCTCTTATATATGTGACAACACAAATGTACATTATTGTAATATAATATTTACTAATCTTTATATTCCACTAATTTCTCTTATTACCGTAGCGTAGTAAAACTCCTAAGTGTTATGCAATATTGAAGACAATATTTTTAACCAAAAACCTTTTGATATTTACATAATTCTTTTGAAAATATTTGACCAAAGAGGCTGTTGAAGTGAAGAAGTTTCACGAAAAAGACATTATCTTGTAGAACATGCTACACCTGTAAGTTAGTTACTTAGTTTATTTCATAGAATAAGGATCATCATTTCAGCCGTAGGACGTCCACTGCTGGACAGAGGCCTCCCTCATAGATCTCCAGTTGTTACGGTTAGAAGCGGCCTGCATCCACCGTGATCCCGCGGCCTTAACCAGATCATCCGTCCATCTAGTAGGTGGACGTCCTGCGCTATGCTTTCGCGGTCTCCATTCGAGAACTTTTCGGCCCCAACGGCCATCTGTTCTCCGTGCTATATGGCCTGCCCATTGCCACTTCGACGAACTAATCCGTAGGGCTATGTCGGTAACCTGCGCTATTCTACGTATCTCCTCATTTCTGATTCGATCTCGTAGAGAAACCCCGAACATAGCCCTCTCCATTGCTCGTTGAGCGACTCTGAGCCTGTTCATAACGCCTATAGTCAATGACCACGTTTCAGATCCATAGGTCATCACTGGCAACACACACTGGTTAAAGAATTATAGTTCTTTTACATTGTGACTTTGACAAGTACAAGTGTATGTAAATACCTAAGTGCTGAATAAATTCATTATTTCAATATTTCGTGTAACAAGTAAATCAAGTAAAAATCTATATTAATATATAAAACTGTAAAGTTTATTTTTTTGATTGTTTGTTTACTTAAATGCGCTAATCTCAGGAACTACTGCTCTGATTTGAAATAATGTTCAGTGTTAGATAGCCCATTTATCGAGAAAAGCTAAAGGCTATATATTTAATTAAAAGTTCCTACGAGAATAGGAGTAAAACGGGTGAAATCTCGCTCAGGAAGCTAGTGTATAATCAACACGGGCTGTGAACAGGATGCAGTAAGTCAAGTTAATTTAATAATGACTGTAGGTAAATCATAATGATATCTGCTTTGTTGACATTTTTAGCATATCTAACTCTGTATAAGGGAATAAAATGAGTGGGAGGTAATATATCTTGTTATTGCTGTACAATGTTGCCGATGTGTGAAGTACATAACTCTATTAAAATGTTTAAGTATATAATATAAATGAGTATGTTTTTATTTCATGTTTCTAAATATAGTACCTAAGGATAGGACGTAGAGTTGGGTGATAAATAACGTCACAGTAAAAAAACACTGTGATCCGCTGATTAAAGGTCCCACTGTGATCTTTCAAGAAGGAACTACGTTCCAAAGTAACGTGTGTCGTTCCGTGTCACAGCAATTGCGCGGCAAGTCTAGACAATAGAAAAGTGCAAACCATTGCCGAATGACAACCTCTAATGGTATGTATTTGTGATGAGAGTGACTGAAGTGACAAAAACATTATTTTTAACGGTTACTTTCGAGTCAATGGAACGACGGTTACGGTGCCGGAAAAGTAACAACTTTGCACAACTCTAGATGGACGTAAGCTAAGTGGCCTCGATGCTGGTAAGGATCACGTTACTAAACTCACCCCTAAATTAGGTTTTAATTAAAATTATTTTTGTATGTTTAATGCTGTGCTAAAGATAATAATTAAATAAACTGTTTTAGAAATAATTTGAGCTTGTCATAATTGTGAGTAGCACAAAATTAATTCATTATTGTTACTTAAGTTCAAATGTCTATGAAAACAATTAAAAAAACGTGTATTTGTTTATTTACATAATCACATACCTTCTCTTACCCACTAACGTAAATTGATTTATTGTGAATTAATCACCATAAATTCACAAAATTACCACTTTGCGTAACTTATTTGTCTTTCAGTCTACTATGATTTTACACATATATTTGCGAAGCGGCTTACTAATAAGACATTTCGCGAGCATTGTCTAATGTGGAGGTTAGCCTTATGGAGAGTACACATTAGAGCAATTTAAACATACCTAATATGTTCATATTATGTAAATAGTTGAAATATTTGAATAACATTTCAATATAACATTTTTATAAAACGTATAGGTACCTACATCATGTTTGAAAATGTTGTGTAGAAAATTAATTGTGAAAACATAGTTTAAAAACTAATCCGTGTTATTTTATGTCTGTGCCAATGCATTTATTTAAATAGGTTTTTTTTTAAGATTTAGACTAATGGAAGTATGATTAAATTAATTTATGCGGTAACCTTTTCCCTTAAGTATTCTAATATACCTACAATATATAAGATATTACCTATTCGCCAGACGAATAGACTATTTTTCAACGAACATATATTATCTAAGTTGCAACTTTAAAAAATATATTGAACGTACATAATACATTATTTTACCTACCAAATAAAAACAGCCTTCAATTAAAACTAAATTAAAATTTAATAATTGTTCATGTATAGGTACTTCTTTCTACTAACTTTTTAAAGTAATCACACTACGGGTGCACATGAAATCTATCATTGTCTTTAAATTGTCTGGTGTAGACTCACCTTTAGTTCCTAATTATTTGATTTGTGTTGCGTTCATTGTGTCTACGTGACTTAATGCCGCTAATGTGGGTGGGATCGCGGTATCTTTGTACTGAGTCGGTAGATCGTCTTGCAGATAGCACACTTAAAGGCTTTCAAGATTGTTATATGAGAACCTTAGTATAAATACTCGTAGAATAGTAATTTAGTAACTAAGTGGTTAAATAAAACGGGTCTTGCTTCTGGGGAATTTTAGAGTCCCAAAAAGTGGCTGCGAAGTGAGTTCTGGATAATCATCACTTGGCCAACCTACTCCGCCGAAGCGCCGAAGCGCATAGGCCGTAGATAGCAGACAGAATACTGGCTTCTGCACCTCGGGGCTCGGGGTGTGGGGAACATGGCCACATATTAATGGGTACTTTTATTGTAAAAATAATGACAAATTGATTACTCAAAAAAGGATTCTTCAGAGCTTCTAGCCAGTTCTTCTCAGAGTTGCCACGTCTTGAACTGGTGGTAGGAAAGGAAATGGACGCATCAAGAACATGATTTAATTTTGTTTTATTGTGTCAATATTAATAAAGAAATTATTGACTATTGTCTATGGTTCTAATGCCCAATGCAAATGTACATTTAACGGGTCCAGAAAAAAAAGATGTGCGGGCACCGCCACAATGCACTGGATCTCATGCACATGCTGATGCACTCTTTATCCTCGCTACGTGGTATGATTAGCATATCATCGCTATGAAGAGTAAAGAGAGTCCCACGTACGTCAGAACGCTCCAGCCCTATGTAAAGCTAAAAGTATTTTGTGCAACTGTACTCTGTCAAGTTCTATTGTCAGAGTTTACGGTTTTTTTTTTTAATTTTGTTACACTCCTAGGATGATTATTACTAAGATATAACTTAGTGACTACAGAAAATATTTTCTTAAGGTGAAAAGAAGTCAATGTAACTTTTTTTCGAGGTTATCTATCATACTAAATCTACATAGACATAGATACGTCACTTACCCCCCCCCCCTCTCCCCCCAATTTCAGCTCATATAACGTTTACTGTTAAACATGCAAATGCCATAGTCACCACGTTTAGCAGATGGGTTGGTGACCGCAGTTGTAATTACGTTGAAAGATTTAGTACGACGACGAAATTTTTTTTTGCCTGGTGTATGGATCAAACCCACGGCTTCCGAGATTTAAAGTGAGCCTTTTTCATCTACACCACGGAGGTTGTCTATATGTTGTGAATAATAAATCTATTAAAATTTACGGATGCATTTTTTATAACGAACCTTATTTCTGGCAATAAATTACTTAAAATATGTTTAAGAAGGACACTTAAAAATAATGATGATACAAGTTATTAATGATGGATGCTTAAATATTAAGAGTTAAATATATATTAATGATTTATAAGTTAAAAAAAACATGTGTTCTGCAGGAAATATATACTACTTGTTTTATGAATTTAATATTATTTCGTAATTATAGAAGTGTGGTAATAATCTTGTCAGACGCTTTGTTAAGCACCCTAATGATTTTATATGATAAGATTAATTATATAACTAAAGCTACCAAATCATTAAGTAACTCACTTATTATAAAAAAAACATCGCTGACCCTACCAAATCGGGTGAAACAAATGCTTAACTTATAAAATGACAACTAGCGCCATCTATTGCCGGAAGCGGTAGTTTAGGTACAACACATTAAACATTGTATTTTAAATACAGAATTGGACGTGACATTTGTGGATACCGCGTCTCGTTATCCAGAAATTTTATTTCAATCTGTTTATCACTTCTTGTTTGATTGTGTAACAAACGTCTAACCACAATTTAATAAGTGATTATGATTTCGGGATGAATAGAATTGTATTCATTTCTTCACAACACTTCAACTGCCCATTTATGTCCACTGCTGAAAATATGAGGCCGAAAGACTTTGGCATGCAAATATCTTTAAGGAATATTGTGTAACCAAGCTTAGGAGGCGGATTAGTGATCGCAGTGAGATAGTAAGTAACCTTGGGCTGATAGATGATATCTATCAGCCCAAGGTTATACGACACCCCTGGAAACTACACGAATAAAGTTAATCATACTAATATTTCATAAATATATTATGCGTAGATGAACCGGAAATCATCATAAGAAACATTATCTCCATTAATCTTGTAGATCACTACATAATCATAAAAATACTTCCATATTCAAAACTGTGGAATATATCATCTGAATTAAATAATAAAATAAATAATAAGGGCAATTAGGGTTACATAGGCCAAGGCCTCGAATATATGAATCAAATTAATGATAATAAATTTCCTAAAGCGATCTATATTCTGTTTATACAAATATTAAAAAAGGCCAAGTTGCAACGATTAAATAAATCAAGTATATTTTATTCTATTAAATTAGTACACAAAATTGGAATAGATCTATAATTGAAATGGAAATATTTTAAAAATAAACTAGTAAATTTGGATCAAAACTTTAGAAATGAATAAGTAGAATTATATCATAACTTGGGTTTAGCATCAATCTGTAACAAATTTCATGTAATAACAATAATTATATAAAAAATCCAAAATATGTTATTCAGTTTTACACTTAAAAACAATTAACATTATTGAATACACCAACTGTAAAGGCCTAAAAGCAGTCTGAAGTGCTTTGATCATAAAAATAGATATTGCCTCAACTTGGCGGACGCGCTACCGTGTTCCTTTTGAACCAGTTTTATTTTATTTTAGCTGTACATGGCAATCGTTTATGTAAATTCTTAGTAACATTATATATTCACATAAACATAACATTATCGAATTGATGCGCCCGAACAATCTAATTATTATTCAACACTTTATAGCAGTGGTCGACCATGGAATTAAAATAAACCACTTACATGCGTATACGCACTGAAAATGAAGACGTTTAGATTATGCTTTAACAACATTCATTGAGAAATTATAAGAGATGACACAAATACTGTTGTTTATTTTACGGAGAGAGTAGGTTATACAGGGTTATTTGTAAAACACCGGTAACCTCTCAGGACTACGTTACTAACATCATAATCAACAACTTTTGTTCTATGACTTTTAAAAATTCATCATAATTTAATTCATCAGATTTACACACAAAAATAAAAATATTTAAATTCAACGCTCTAAATGTTACGAAGTCTATGCGAAGCAAAAGAAAGCAGACAGTGCGCGGCAATGTATGTAGGTACAGCAAAATACAGAGTTGAAATGTGTTAGATAGGACAACGAAATATTGAAGGTTTGTTTTTGGTAAATGTATTGTGTTTTGTAAAAAGTCGTAGAACAAAAGTTGTTGTTTATGATGTTTTACAAATAACCCTGTATACTTACTGTACAATACATTAAAATTAATGAACAAATATGCAGAGGCCTAAATGCTATAATTTGTTTTTTTGTGTTTTCTTGCTTAGTTATAGGTATTGGAAAAGACTCAATGGATTTCAATTTTGAACTAGCTGCGTCCCGCGGTTTTACCCGCGTATCTCAGCTCCAGTGGATCGGAGCGTGATATTTTTTAGCTTATATGTTAATCCGGCTTATAAACTATCCGTGTGCAAACTTTCAGGCCAATTCATTTTGTAGTTTTTACGTGAAAGAACATCCATCCATACTTACAAACTTTCGCGTTTATAATATTAGTAGAATTTTGGTGGAAGAGATGATATAACCATGACTAAGCAAAAAAAATGTGAACTTTAAATAATAATCAGATCCACATTACATTTTCTATTGAGAAAAATACATTCGCAGCACTATCTAGCACGTCTAATAAATAATCATCTAATATTCCTAATAGTAGCAAGTAACTTTTTATAAGTATTGGAAGTGATATAACCATATTACTTTAATACTCACAAAAAGTTATTTGTTTAACACCATTATAAAAAAGACAACCTCAATAGCGTAGCGGTATTTGGCTCGCTTTAAGTCTAGGAGGTCGTGGGTTCGATCCCCACACCGGACAAGAAATCTTTGTGTAAATGCTAAGATATCTTTCCGGGTCTGGTTGGTTGAGGGACTACCCTCCGTGCCTCGGAAATGCACGTTAAGTCGTTGGTCCCGATTGTTATAACATCATCTTTATCAAGCGTTTATATCAGAGAGCGGGCAGCAGCGTTTCCCCGTGTGTTACAACTTAATACTGCGGTCACCAATCTACCTGCCAAGCGTGGTGACTATGGCAAAACCCTTCCTTGGGAGGAGGCCCATGTTCAGCAGTGGACGTTGTACTGGCTGATGATGAGCTTCAGTGCCCATAAGAATTTCATCATAAAATATAATGCATGTTACTCAGGGATGATGTAGTATTCTAATTTTAAAAGAATAACCGAAATCCGTCCAGTAATGTTTAGTTTGTTCGTTACAAATACACATACAAAAATCATCATCATCAGCCCGTATAACGTCCACTGCTGAACATGGGCCTCATCCCGAGAGAGATTAGCTGCCATAGTCACCACGTTTGGCGGGCGGGTTGGTGACCGCAGTATTATGTTGTACTACACAAGGAAACGCTGCTGCCCGGTCCTTGATATACGATTATTATATATGATATTATAACAATCGGGACCAACGGCTTAACGTGCTTTCCGAGGCATGGAGGTAGTCCGTCAACCTACCAGACCCGGAAATAAATCTAGAATTTACACAAAGATTTTCTTTCCGGCGTGGGGATCGAACCCACGACCTCCGAGATTTAAAGCAAGCCAAATACCGCTACGCTACGGAGGTTGTCATATATATAAAAATAATAATCTTAATACATAGTATAGGTAGATAAAAACAAGTCCTCAATGAGTAGACTCACGCATTATTACAAAATCAGTAATAGGTAAAATGTCGCAATGAATTATTTATGAGATAATGATTCAATATTTCATTCTTTTTTAATAACATGACCATGAACGTTTAATCTTTTTTTTTATTATTTATTCTTTGATACACACAAAAATACGTTATATAACCATTATACAAAGGAAATAACATCTACTAAGGCAAGCTGATTACAATTTAATTCTCGTCTAGCAATTAAAAAGTGAATGAGTAAGGTTTGCTAGGTGTACAACAGATTTTATAAAATAAACTTACAGGTAACATGGTAAAAATGTAATAGTCAAATAAAAATATAGATAATTATGTATTTTTCTTTTGTTATAGTTTATTTTATTATTACAAAATGAAGATAATTATTATCATCTGCTGATATTAATTAAGAAGATTAGTAGCATGTTACAAACAATTTTTTTTAAACTATACTTACATATGTAAAATTTGGTATTTTTAGGGTATTGGTTAAGAATACTTCACCCGCCATTTTTTTTAATGGTCTATTTGGTTATTGCATATAATAATATGTAGTTCTTTCGACAAAAACAACAAACGACGTACTAGGTGAATCGTAACTTAAAATATAATATTTCTGTAATTCTAGGTTTCAAAGTAATCCAAAAATATTAAGATATTCCGGATATTAACAGGATTATACAAAAATGTCTTCAGTATAATCTATTAGTAGGTATCTAATTAACCTAATGTCGTTGCACTATTAAAAATAAATCACAGTTTCTGCCACAAATTCTAATGATTTATGTTTATTATAATAAATATGTAAGATTTGCATTTTAATAACATATAACATTTTTCATTCTTATTTTATCTTTTATTGAATTGCTAATATATATATGACACTTAATTTTTGGAAACCAAAACTGTATCATCCTTGAACTTTTTAAGATCACCGGTTTGAATGACAAAGTTATCTCAAGATCTGTGACCTATAAAGTGGAATTGTCGTCTACAACATCCTACGCTACTTAAAATGTGACATCATAGATACACTTAACTAGGTGGAAATACAGTTCATCATAATTCTTATAGTATATAGAATAACATTGGATGTTTTCTTTCATTGGACTTGGAGTACCCCAAGGAAACTTTATAGGTCCATTTATGAGATTTCCGTCCTGATTTGAACGTTTTTATATTAAATACCAGTATTAAATAAAAACAAAGTAAAGTAACAGTTATTGTCTTTCAGTTTGTTGAAAATATTAGGTTCAAATAACGAGGAAGGACTGATGAGGGCAAAATAATATATTATAATCATCGTTTTTTGCGATAATTAATACTAAAAATTAACTGTCTACTAAGTTCTTGTTTTTTAATCATTCCTTTTTTTGTTGTGCTTCTTCCTCCTTAATTCACACTTCATGGTTTAATGGTAAATAATAAAATTAAAGTCTACTTACATTTAAAATATAAAGTAATTCATTAGTCGAAGACGATATGCAAGAATTTTTTTATTGAATAAAACTTCATTGTCATGTGTACTTGAATATATTAACTACGAAATAGTTTTATTTACCCAGATTTCTAAAGATGGCATAATGTTCAAGAGGTGTCATAAGAAAATGATGTTCGTTTGTAGGCGTAATTAATGATTTACTGCTTATGATTTAAATGTGAAGTTTTGGAAAGAAACAGCCATTGTTATGAAAAATGTTGACAGAATAATGTCATCATCACCGATGTAGCAATGATGATCAAGATAAATTGCTAAAATAATGTTACTGCCATATTGAATCTAGTAATATTGTGGCTGTATCATCTGGCTATGACATTTGTATGTCAAATACACAATAATTGTTTATTGTGTATTAAGTAGGGATTTGTGGGTGCCGGATGGGCGTCGTTGCCGAGGAAGGCCTAGAAAACGCTGGGGTGACGATCTAGACGCATTCAGGACAGATTGGCCGGAGAAAGCACAAAAGGCAGAGTGAAAGGTTATGGGGGAGACCTTTGCCCAGCAGAGGGATAATATTGGTTAAAAAAAAAAGTAAGGATTCACTGCATAACCCTTTAAATATTTTATGAAATATAGTAGAGAACAATTTACTAAGAAATTTTTACATCTCTAAAATTTAAATCATTATTGTATCGGATTGAGAGGATATTTATAAATTTTAAGCACTTCCACAACAAAGAGGTCAATAATAGTTCAATATCAACATGTCACCTCTGAAGCTATTTTGTATTATTTAAACGCATTGAGTGACACTGAACTGATTCAAATTGCTGTTATATACAAATCTCTTTATCATTAGGTAATCAATCAAATAAACTGTTTTGATTGTTCAATAAAGATTCCTACACAAATTGGCCAATGACCATCAAATTGATGGCGCCTACAAAATTGTTTATGGTGATTGATTGCATAATTATTTATATTGTTAGTTGTAACTGTGGTGGGTATATTATTATTAATTAGTAATGCGTTTAATTAAATTTTCTTAACTGTACACCCTACAAATTCTCATTGAGATTATTGTTACTTAAATATTTGATAAGTAGGTGTTATGATAGGTTTATTATGTTTGTGTATGCCTTTTTTATTTTAAATGCCTTACCTTTAAAATCACTTTGTGAAAATAATATTTTGAAATCAAATTTTTTTATTTTATTAAAACAAGGTTTAAAGTCTTCCTGACTCTATTTTAACATCAAAATACTCCCTTATTATCTTAACTGTTTACTACATTGTATTTTTTTAATATCAATTCCCTAGAAATTTTATTTGTAGTTTCTGATCGTTGTATTTTGTGTAACAAAGGCTTATACTGTCTGTAATTGTCATATTATCACATTAGAAAATATGTTGTAATACTAAACTTACATCTAATACATTATAACTTTAACAGATCCGAGAATAGAACCCGTTACCTTGAGTATTACAGTCACACCTCACATTACTACACCATTGATGTTGTCGTCTAGTTCATATCTCAATATAGGTTTTTAATTTTCAGCCACCTTGGTAGCTGGAAAATTATCTAAAAGAATCCAATTAGCTACCGCAAAGATTACAGCCTCTGTATTTGAATACGAATGCTTTTTGACGAAATTGATTAAATGTCAAGTTCAAAAATGATTAAAAGCTAATTAAGACCTCTCATTATAAAGCCGTAATATATGCGTCACGTTACATCACGCCGTGTCGTCAGGAGGATGAGCAGTGAAATAAAAACCGGTATTACAGAGTATATATAAGTACAGAGAAAATTATATATGTGGTGAAATTTGCACCATAAATGAAATTTAGGAATATTTCTTAATATAGGAATACTTTAGCTCTCTAGTCTTTAAGAAGAAGAAGTACACTTTATTGTAAAATATAAAACAATTAGTTGAGATAAGATGAGATGCATCATTAAAATTATAAAATATAGTTAAACAATAAAAACTAATATGATACGACACAAGTAAAGTGTATCTTAACACTTAACTTGTGTCCTATCATATGAGTAACTTTCTAGGCTTAGGTATCATCATCACGTCAGCCGATCTCGCCACTCTCATTGACATTATATCGGTCGTCACGTTGGTTTATGATACTGGCGGCCATCCTCTGCGTTTACCAGTCCGAGGTCTCCAATCTAGATGCTCTTTGCCCCATCGGCTTTCATTTCTTTGAGTTATGTGCCCATCGTCACTTTTCTCTGTATCTTTTATTCTCTTTATGTCTATATTTGTTGACATTACTTAACTAGTTTTGTAAGTGAGCCTTAACATTCGAACATTGAAAATTTGTGGTCAGGCAGATTCTCTAAATCAAGTTCTGGTAAAAATATGAATGGTTGCAAAAGATTTAATACTATTTACTTAAGTTTTTGAAATATTTGGAGTATCAAAACATAATATTCTCGGCTTCTCGGACAGTAAAGCTTAATTAAAACAAAATCTTAACAGTTTTCATGCATAAACCTGCCTCAAGTATAAATATATGTATTGGTAGAAACCGCTTAAAAATCCAGTGCAGTCGTTTGTGAGTTCATGCTGACAGATAGAAAGATAGACAGAGGCGGAGCAGTTGTGATAGACTCAGACTAGTTTGTCATTTCATATGCCAAGTCAAAGCCGTTGGGGGGTTCACGATTAATGAAACTTCCTTTTTTCCTTTTTTTTCCTTTTTAAAACTTCCTTTTGACCGCGTTTTTATTTGATAAGCGACCCACATTGGCTTCAAGCGGGTGCGATGCTGATGTAAAACCGCATCAAAATCCGTTGTATAGTTTAGAAGATCTAAGCATACATAGGGACAACCAGACAGCAGAAAGCGACTTTTTTATACTGTGTATTGTAACTTTATATAATTCTTAGTTGCGTTAAAAAGTGTATTAAAATTATGTTTTAATACCATTATTTTGATTTTATACGTACCTACCTATATTTAGCTTTACACTTCAGCTTTTACAACAACTTAATGTCGTTTAATTACTGATGGTAATACTAATAAAAATATTGATGAGCCTAATTAAGTAAAGCTAAGTTATATGATTACACATTATGAATATTTTGATTACAGATTACAAAATAGTATCCTTGGCCAGTGATGTTTAATTGATGTATCACTACAACTAATTAGTCATTTAGTGATAATACTTGTCAAATGTGAAAAGGCTATAAAAGCGATTAGAGGGACTTCAATAGTTGTATATCTCTAATTAAGAAAAGTTGAACAACTTGGTTGGTTTACAATGATGCATGGAAGGAATAATATTGATGGCATCGGTTTGCTTTAAGTGATTAATAAAATAAAAATATTATTAACTAAGTGCATATTTAGTTACAAATATAGTGTGAAAAAATACAATACATATATTAGTATAATACAAGCGCAATGTTCAAGGAACGGGCAGCAGCGTTTCCTTGTGTGGTACAACATAATACTGCGGTTACCAACCCGCCTGCCAAGCTGGTGACTATGGAAAATACCCTCCCTCGGGAGGAGGCCCATGTTCAGCAGTGGACATTATACAGGCTGATGATGAAGCGCAATGTTCCTTCATTTCCACTTCATAGTAGAACTGAAGTTATTATTTGGTCTTTTCTGTGTTTAAAGTAAATTTTTGTGTTTTTTAAAAATAATTCTGTTACTAGAAATAAAAATAAATCTCACTATTACAACGATGGCAAATATATTGAAAACACTTTTTACATAAAAAACGAAAAGCTTTCATTTTTACAATTTGCGTGACTTACAAAAAATACATTATACACGCCGGGAAATCAATTCTTATATTTAAAAGACGCATTCAAAAGCCGGATGAATATCACTGGGCAATTGTGTGGAGAATATAATATTATAAGTTTATTTTGTTAAATTTTTTTCTATTTAATTTTATTACCGTATCATTATTTATAGATAAGTTTACGAGCAAAAGCTTATTCCGTGTATCTTCCTCATAATTTAAATGATTTACTAATTATGTATTACTAAATACCGATGACGTAAACTGTTAAATATTTGAATCTTTTAAATGAGATTAACTTTCAAGGGCAAGTCCCCAAAACGTTTGAGGTGTTACTAATTATTTTCTCATCAACACATGAATAATTATACCACATCCGATTAATTATAATAATGATAATTACGTCATTGATATTCGTTATTTCTGCTAAAGGATTGAGCCCTAAGCTATATTTACCCGACTGCGCCAGAAGGAGGGTTATGTTTTTAGGAGACTATGTATGTATATATAATTGTTTGGCACTCGCTGCAGCCTGAACGGCTTGATGGATTTTAACTTGAGAGGTGTCGGTAGATTCGTGTTAACTGTGAGAGTGACACGGGGTATATCAAAATGAAAAAAACTAAATGGCTAATTTTTGGCGCTAAATTAAAATGTTTAACTCGCTCTGTAGATTAAACGGCTTGATGGATTTTAGTTTGAAGGATGACGTTAGATTCGTGTTTAATGTAAAAGTGACTCTGAGTATAAGTATCAAAATAATAAAAACATTGAATAAATTGTTTGTTATTCCTTTGATTAAAAAATTACACAAAAACGCAGTCGGGTTTTTTAGTTTATTAAATTATCGTAAAATATCAATCCTGTAGGTACCGGTTGTATTCCGTGTGATTCTAAAAGTAAATGAGAAAAGAATCGTCTCTTCTGATAGATATATGTATTTATTTAAATCTTTAGCACATAACAGTACAAAGGCAGACATAATGCCAAAGGCATTCTCTCCCCGTCAATCATCGAGTGGTACAGAGACAAAGTGGTTGGTGCACTGAAAGTGTATTGAGGCTTTTACCACTAATTCACTGGGAATAAAGGCGAGTTAAGCTCCATCCTTAATAAAAGGTTTAAAAACTACAAACAAAGCAACCTGCGCAAGAGGGCGGCCCCTTTGGACTTGGACCTCGTCTCAGGGCGGTCGCTGGCGGGGTTATTGCAATGATGACTTTAGTTTTTAGGAGATTTTTTTGCAACCGTGGCTCTTCTTTACCTACTCGTTCTTTGTCGTTTATGCTTAAAATGACGCATTTGCGCACTTGTAGTCAATAGCAAAGGACATTACGTCTTGCGCCGTTGATCTGTTTTAATCTGCCAAGGCCGTAATCCGCCCACGTCAATATCTGATCGGTTTCAATAACTTTTAGCTTATCTTTATAGCTCCTCAAAAGATATATACATGTATTAAACCAAATGAAACTAAAAAAATTGAACCAAATTAAACTAAAGAAATAGGATTGAACCTACTACACGGCTCACGGTACAAAATAATCAAAATATGAAGTATCTTAGGGTGAATCTGTGCCAGAGGTTAACCAATTGGTTAAAACGATTGCTTAACTAGCTTAACTTTTAGTTTCTGTTTTTATTTAGTCCTTACACATTCTATACCCGAAAATTATTTTTAAACATGTAATGTGAAGTTTAATAACTCGTAAGGAACGGAATTGCCCCCGTCACGAAATGACCACTGTCGCGGTATTACCCCCGTCACGGAATTGCCCCCGTCACTGAATTACCCCGGTCACGGAATCACCCCACCACGGAATAACCTCCGAGACGGATTTGCCCCGAGACATCTTATTTTGATACCTTATTTTTGTTACAGTTAAAGAACACAAAAATTACCCTTTTAATTTCTATTTAAACGTGGATTTGAAGGGTAATTACCTTCATGACCTGGGTCTGACAATGAAACATAAACGAAAAACTAATTAAATTTAAAGTTGCGTGTTGCTTAAAACCAATGACCAATTATCATTAGGTACATATTCAAGTATAAGTTCTAATCACCTGAAATAATCTGTAATGATGAATACGCAAATAAACAGCAATGTTTTGCAATGCACAACTATTGATAAGATTTATAATAAATCTTTTTTAAAATAGAAGTATGAAAATCATTAATGCCTGTAACCTAGCTATTTAAGCCTGGTCTCACTGAGGCATGTGGTAAATAAATTCATTGTTTATCATTTTTAACAGTTGAGAGACAACTCACCACAACCGGAGTTTATTTCTGAGTTTCTTCTCCGGGCCGTCCACTTAGGTAGCTAGAGAAACCTGCAAGTTAGCTAGGCTAGGATCCTCGCCGGACAGACCGAGGACCGCGTTGACCCCTGCCCCTGTCGTGTGATCAAGTGCCTGTAGTCCGTGCCTGTGATCACGTCCTCTTATCCTATTTCTCTTTACTTCTAGCTTCAGCGGCGGCGCCCTGATTCGTGGTCCTTACCCCTTAAGGGTGCCCGCAGGCGTATGTTGCTTAAATTTAATAGAATTTGGCTAAGGACGTCTGATCTCGCCACTTGACCGGTCATTGCACTCTAAAATGTGCTATAATATTATATATTTTTTTATTTTTATTCATAAAATGTTTGAATAAAATAAATATAGTAAATAGATATTAACGTCAATATAAAGAGCTTATTTACTAATACAAGACTGACAGACTTCTAGCACACCTGAAATAAATTTAAACATAATTTAATAGTAAATGTTACTGTAAATACTGAATAAAAATCGTTTATTTCGTTTATTTCCAGCAAACCCTCAGACAACTTATTCTTTATCTAATCTGTTAAGTTGCTTACTTTTGTAAACAACCAGAGCAGACAAAACTCTTTCTCGTCGCTAAAGGCAACTGTATACTACAATAGGATACTTGTAGGATAATAATATTTTTCATAGTATTTGGCGTTTTGTCGCCCTTTATAAGATCCCTTTTTTTTGTCCGGGAGGAGATGCTTTTACGCATTCCCACCGCCGCCGCTGCAGCGTATCCGCGCGACTCCGACGGCACCCGCGACCAATATGGCGCCGCGGGATCTCCTGGCTCACATTGATTGTGGCCCATTTGCCCAGTTATAGGGACGCCTGGAGTGTGGAGGCGTCCCCACTCCCCGAGGCCGAGCCTAGGGCGGCAGGTGGCGGGTTTCAAAGTTACTCTGGATGTCCAAGTATAGAGGAAAAAATTTCGTACATGTGAATTGTGAATATGAATAATATATTGAAAATAATACAAATATATATCAGCTGTATGTTATTTAGTCGCCTCTTATGACACCCATGGGAGGATATGAAGGTCCTTTCGAAGCCGGAATACACACCGTATATGCTAGTGACGATAAATCATGCACTCATTACTTATTTAACGATCACCATAGGTATAACCCTTTTCGCCACCAATTATTCTAAATATTGCATCACCAGTTCAATGCACTATAAAGATCAAAATCATCAATAAAATCACTGTTGAAAGTTCAAAACAGAAATTCGAGGGCTTATACCCGATATTGAGTGGCACAAAAGTACGTACTGACATCCTACTGTCGGCTATAGAGGCATGTAGGGTCATCCAAGTATACTCGTGCCTACAGGTCAGTGAGGTGAAATAGTGACACGTTGAAATATTCGTTGCTTTGACATTTGACGCACGTAATTTGGTAGTGGATCCTCAGAATTGTAAGGATCACGATCCCAAAATAATACCTACATATCTAACTAAAAAGGTCGAAAGTAAGTCTATACTTATTATTTTATATGATTACTAGCGGACCCGACAAACGTTATCCTGCATGATAAGATATAAATAATATATGATTTGTGAATCTAAGCCATCCAGAGCGCTACCCAAACGCATTAAAAAAAAACATTGAAATCGGTCCAGCCGCTTAGGAGGAGTTCAGTGATATACACACGTACAGTAGAATTATATATAATATAAAGACTGTCTGGCCGATAATGTTACGACATTTGAATACAGAACAAAAAAGGACAATAAACCATGGCCGTTAGGTGCCTGACCTAACGATCTTTATTTTTTATTTTTTTGTAAATTCACATCTACATGAAAAGAGATGTCAAAAACAGTCAGTGATTTAATGTGCAAAAATGATTGAAATATACTGGCCGCCCATGGTTTATTGTTTTTATTTGTTCTGTATGGAACAGTATTATACAATTTTAATTGTATCAATACTGGCTAGTTAACAATCTTACAAAAAAAAAGTACAGAACTTTCTTCGACTTTTTTTTAAATATTTTAAATCATGTTCTTATGATGCGTCCCTTTCTTTTTCTACCACCAGTTCTGGAGGTGGCAACTCTGAAAAGAACTGGCAAGAAACTCAGAGGAATCCTTTTTTTTTAATAAATTTTATTTTACAATTATTTATTAAGCAGTATTATTTCAGAGCAACTCACTCCCAAGCAGTTTTGTCATTAAGATAAACATAAATTTTATAATAAGCCTTTTTACCTATTTTATTTTTGACATATCGTTTAAACTTGTTTGTTGAAAGATCTTTTACATTATTAGGAAGTTTGTTGTAGAAGCGTATACATTGCCCCATAAAATAATTGCTAATTTTGTGGAGGCGTCTAGCATGTAAAACGAGATTATGCTTAGAACACACAACTAGTTACATTTACATTTGTTACGTTACATTCCCTTGTCCCTGTAACTTTGATGATTTCTATTAAATAGCATAAGCAACGACAGTGTTACAGTAGACATTATGACAGTGAGACTCTACTTACTTATATGAATACTTAAAGCCAAATATTGTTTTTGCATACCACTGTTAGATGCAGTCCCTTTGGAGTGATCTCCAACTGCTGATGTTCTATAGAAACTGGTGATATTGTTAATCGTTTTATGATTCTATAAGAAGGCATTTGAGTGCTACAAGTTATAATTATGTAAATATCTTAACATTGTATATACAGTAACAGTTAATACGTGAGGTCACTCATGTTGCTATAAGTCTTCAGGTCATAGTATTACTGCAACCGTGTAACACGTACATTCACTAGCATTAGCTGTATGTACGAAACCAGATTCTTTTTCGAACGGACATAGCCTCGAGGCTTTTGCCACTTCACCGGGCTTATAGTCGAGAGGTGTTTTAGCTTTAAGAAATTGTTTAAAAACTTAAAAACTACAAGCAATAAAGCAACCTGCGCAAGATCCAATGGAACTAAAACTATCTATGGCGCTTAAATCTTAACTCAGGGATAGGAGAACCATGAATTTTGTTTGTGTAACTGTCGCTCTACTTTAAAGTTCGCGGACATGTCGAACTACGGGTTTACAAGGGCATCTGAAGGCTTATAAAATCATTACGCATTATTATGTTTCTGCTTATCATTCAATTTTTTTAAATTGTAAGTACGTCATATGAATGCAAAATAACGGACTAAAACAAATAATATTTGAAAAATCCACGCAATGTGACAATTTTTTCTTTAACTTTACCATGTTATATTAATGTTTTCATATTGTACCACTTTTTTTTTGAAATACGACGCCACGCCGCTTTTATTATAGTTTAATATTCAATTCATAAATATTACTGAAATAAAATAAACTATGATTTTGCATTTAGTTTAAAGTCCCATTGACATAGAAACCCAATGACATCGGTAAGGAAACAAATTTCGGACGTGAGATCCATACGAGTAAGTAAAAGCTTAGGTCAAGATCATGTCCACAATACAATATAATATTGAAAAGTAAATATAAAATTTATAATTAGGGAAAAATATTTCCCTAATTCAGAAATATTATTCAACAAGCGGCCGTAGCCCAATGGCTAGGGCGTCGGACTTGTGATCTTGAGGTCGCCGGTTGGAACCCCACCCATTGCACTACCGACGTGAACCCACTCGTAACACAAGTATTTTAGCTTAGCACGAGGGGTTAACAAGAATACTAGTAGATTGCAAAACTCTGCTAGTAATCTTTAAAAAATATATATATATATATTCAGATATATTCAGAGCATATTCATATTGCTTTAACTTTAACTAGCTTTAAATAAAAGTTTGCATTTATATACGGATATATCAAAATGGATGGAGAATAAGTACAATAAAATCGAAGAATAAAATTGATTAATAATTGTTATGTATTTTATTCATGTAGGTGTATGGGTAAACAATAGAGCCAGTTCATTAGCATACACCATGTATGCTCTTATATTTAGTTATGTTCTTCACATATTTAAATAAATATAAGTTGCCACTTGTTTACACGTATTACTGCGAACGTATGAACGATTTGGCTAAGGCACGATATCTACTAAGTTACTTAGAACGAATTAACTAATTTGGCTTACTAAGAACTAGTTTAGGACGAATGAACTGATTTAGCTAAGTCATGATAGAATAAGTATATTTTAAATCGACATTGTTAAAACTCCCATTGAGAAATGGTTGATAGTTTCATCGTATGATATTGCGTAGGTAATTGATAAATGTTATAGAAATAACTGTAGTGAACGGCAGGACAGAGAGATTCTTCTTTTGATTGATTTTTTTATTTGATTTGGTTAACATCAGATGTCCCAATTAGTGTTTTCTGCATAGATAACGTCAGATGAATTGAGCTATTATGGTGGGTTCTCTATTTTTACGCATAAAATTTTATTTCATAATTTAACATGGCATACTGCTACTTGTCCTAACATTTGTTACGCATAATACTAATTTGCCATAACTTTTTAACCACAATTTTTTAAGTCATAACTACTATAAGCATAATAATTATTAAGCATACTGTCCCAAAGCATAAATTTACTTACGCATAATGACGTATAAGCATAACAACTATACACCGAAAATTTACTACTAAAGTATTATGTGGGTTTTATTTCCCCGTAAATAGCTTGCAAGCAAGCCTGCGGCGTATCTGTTGAGGCTTCAGGGCTGCGTGGCTACGGCGCGCTTCGCCGCGTCGGTTCGGCAATTCGGTTCTGGCGTTGTATGGCCGTAGTTCTAACCTAACCTAACCGATTGTCATTTGCCCACGATTCGGATCTGAGGTTCGTGACAGACTCGCCGGCCGCTTCATCATTATGCCAAATAGCCATTAGAAGAATAAACAATATGCCTTACAACTTTATGCATATCAAAGTTATGAATAAAAAAAATAGGATAAACTATATTTATGCTAAATAAAACAGTATGCCAAAAACCAATTATGGCACATTATTATTATGCCAAAGAAAAATATGCCTAACTCATTATGCCGAATTAAATTATGACAAAAAAAATTAGGTTCAAAAAGGGATCCCATTATGGTGGACTGGATCGGATGAAAAACTTGTTTTCTACAAAGATCCTAGTTCCTATTCTTGCTTAGCAACTGAACCGGCGACCTCCTAATTATGACATCTTATGCCACTGCTCTATGAAGGTCTTATGACAAAAAATCAGAATAAAATTAATGTGTATTTAATCGATTTATAAAGCATTAAATATCACGCGTCTATCGTACAAACCGCAAACTTTAAAGTCTTTTAGTCACCGACAATGCAAATAACCTCAATCAATTTCGTAATCTGTCTTATTCTATTAATGTTTTAACATACTCAAAATTCTTTACATGGTACTTACAGAATCTTGGCTTATCAATATGTCAGGAATGAAGCAAGCTTAATTACTAAACACAAAAAATAGAGTCACAATTTAACTATTTTATTATCTTCAGTATAACATTGGCTAATGTACTAAATATAATTTAGTTCACACAATTTTGCTTACTGCATTATGTCCTGTTGATAATCTGATTTGATGTACGAAACAATAATGAACAATCATTAAAAACAGTGAGAATTGTTGTGAAAACTTTATTTGATTGGACAGATGGATGGAATTTCAAAACAGTACATTTTCACCAACCCCTTTACCAGAGCTATCACTATGCCTGGCATGCGAATTGGTGATAGATGCTGCAACCCATTCATCAGCTATAAGTTCCTTAGTCTTCTCTTGCGACACCCATGGCAAGATATGGGGTAATAGGAAACAACAACGTCCTGAAATCTGATGTTAAATTTAATTAGTTAAATTAAATCTGTTGTGCACTTGCTATGCTACTATTAATCATGTATCTCTTTCCTAAACGTTTGCTGGAAGAAAATTCATAATTGAATTAAGGTCGCCTTTGTACATATTGTTTCCAATTAATACAGTTTATGTCATGTAACTTTCTGTGTGCAATAAAGTAAATAATGGATTTAAGAAATATATCAAATGTTAGTTTTAACATATTATTATAGTGTTACACAGACAGTTTTTTAAGACAACTCCCCGACCAGTCATTTAAATCCCTTTATCTTTACTTTACAAAAACATTATGCACTAACACAAACCACACCCATACGCAGAAGTTTCGTGGTTTACACAAATAATTGTTCCAGGTGTTTTTATTTTCGGACGGACATATTATTAAGTAGTTAGCCATGCGGCTTTTCCTACTTCACCGGGCATAAAGGCGAGCAAAGCTCCAGCCTAGATAAATGGTTTAAACACTACAACTAAGCTACCTGCGTAAGAGGGCGTCCCCTGTGGGACTTGGACCTCGGCTCAGAGTGGTCTCTGACGTGGAGATTGAGGGATTATGGCTTTTAATTTTTTTAGGGGAGTTTTGTACAACTGTCGCTGTTCTGTGTGGGAATCGAACCCAAAATATATGGTCTCAGAAGCTACTGCCGTAACTACCAAGCCTCGAAACGTTTCTTGTACAATTGATTGTCGACGTATATAAAAATAGTAATAAATTCATGAGTTGAGATGCATCCTGATCGCAAGGTGAAGGGGCGTTCACTCTGACAGGTTGGGGAACCGAATACTTCCGTGCTTTCTTATCTGCTTATCGCGGATATGGGTTATATGAACAATAGCTATGCATTGTTTATGATAATGAGATAAGTATTATCATTAACAACTATCAAACTTGTAACGTTAAACTATATAATTATTTGAATACAGAAAAAATCTATAATGTGATTCCTTTTCAGCTATTTTTTTATGTTTTGGTACTACATTCGATCTATGTACATACTAGCTGCGCCCCGCGGTTTTACCCGCGTCACTCTGCTCCAGTGGGTCGGGGCGTGACGTTTTGTAGCCTATATGTTAATCCAGCGTATATACTAGCCGCGTGCAAACTTTCAGCCCAATCCATTCAGTAGTTTTTTGCGTTTTCATCCATCCATCCAAACTTAATAACTTTCGCGTTTAAAATATTAGTAGGATATTTTTAACCCGCCATTTGTGACGTGTATGTCTGTAAGACCGGGTAGTTCAAAAAAGTCGTATAACTTTTTTGTCCGCTATAGAATCGAGTAGTGATTTCGTGTACTTTCCTCATTGCGCGTCCCCTACCGTTAGTCCACCCTACGCCGGCGACGCGAGACGACGTCTTGGGGTTTTGGCGCCAACCCGGTGCGTGAGACCGGGGTTACAGACTACGTAAGTCAAATAGTCATAATATTTTTTTTTGAATTGTGACTTTTTGCTATGTTTATGTATTTATTTTGATAGTATAATTATTGTGATTATTATTATTCTGTAATCAGTAAACTTTTTGCATAATTCTATCAAAATTCACTAAAATACTTAATATTGTCGGAATTTATTTTTTTAATTCATAACTTTGTTTTAGCATGTCTTACGAACGTGAAACTCGTCGTCTCGAAGCTCTTATATCTACTACATGCAGATAACATGAAGAAAAACCGAAAAACAAGGTATATTTGCTAGGTAACATTGCAGGAAATATATATGTTTAGAGCATGTAGTGCCAAAATGCACTAGCTGCTTGACTCTTGAAACAGACAAATTTTTGAGGGGACTCTTTTTGTATTTTTTTGTTGGAAGGAGTTCGTTTTTTGTTTTAATTTTATAGTTCCTATTGTCATAAGACTGCCAAAGGCTGATTTAGCCATAAAAATATTTTTTTGTTACAATTTCTATATTTTAACGTAAGTCTAGAAAAAAAATCGATTATTATCAGTGTTATTAGTGTAATACAGTAATGATTAATAAACGTATTTTTTTATGTTATAAACGTATTGTTAAAAAAACATGTCTTTTTAATATTTGGCCGAGTAAAAGTAGTTTGGAGTATTGCTTATTAAGAAAATCTTAGGTTGAAAAACCCGGTGCGTAGGACCGGCGTCACCAAAGATGTAAGTCAAATTCACGTCACAAGTGGCGGGTTAATTACATTGAAAATTAAATTGATTTCTAAGCTGTTAGGGTCGCTGGTTCGTACACCCTTATAGATTATCGTTATTGCAAGGTACGGAAGAAAATGTTACTATGTACAATTTAGCATCTTTTTGTTTAAAACATAATGTCAATTTAAAAATTTTTGTAAGTAAATTTTTATATGTTTCAATAGGAATACTGATGGTTAATCGTCCTTTTAATTATTAAAAACGACTAAGAAGTTGATCTATTTTCAAAATATTTATAACTAAAAAAAACTCGAATATAAACTTATTTTCTATTAAAGAAGTAGCTAAATCGGTAAAATCGTTCACATGTTATAGCATGACCAAGGGACATAGGGATACGTTTTTATATATATTTACATATTTGAAATCCGTTTCTTGACAACTGGTACTCAGCTAACTTACTAAAAATATGTATGAAATTCAAAATATCAACTTTAAATTTGATGTTTTTTTACTGAACCGGTTAGGTTCATAATTTAATTAGACAAATCAACAACGTGAACTGAAAAAATAGCTTAAATCGGCCGTTAACCTTCTTCGTGTGAATATTATTTTAATATCAGATTTTTAAAATAAAATGTTTTTATAATTTGTGGTCCATTAATTTTTAGTTTTTTTTTTCTACATTGTGGAAAAAGAATTATGTAAAAACATGAATTTATTGCAATATTAACAAGAATGTCATTAATATACGCAAATAATATACATTCTGAGTAATAACGTTTCAATGAAAAAACTGCTTGGGAGTGAGTTGCTCTGAAACAGTACTGCTTTATTTATAACTAAAATCCCGCGCGCGGTTTGACCCGCGTAACTCCCGTTTTCGTGAGAACTTCATAATTAAATATAGCCTATCACCCAGGGTGAATGTAGCTTTTCAGTGGTAAAAGATTTTTTGTAATCGGCACGGTAGTTTTTGCGTTTATTCATTACAAACATACACACAAAAATACAAATCTTTCCTCTTTATAATATAAGTATAGATAGTATAATAACATGTATTTTAAAAAACTGTGCCAAGTACGAGTTAGTTCAAAGTATTTGTTGTTATAGCATGGCGGCAACAGAGTTACATCGTTTGTGTATCGCAGTTCTTGAAATACAGCCTGGTGACAGACAGGCGAAGAGGCAGGCAGCAAAGTCTTAGTAATAGGGTCTCGTTTTTAGCCTTTGGGTATGGAATCCTAAAAGGGGTTTCCCTGAGTTTCTTGCTGTCTGTTGACAACCGCTGTAGCCTAGCGGTATTTGGCACGCTTTAAATCTCGGAGGTCGTGGGTTCGATCCCCACGCCGGACAGGAAATCTTTGTGTAAATTCTAAGATTTCTTTCCGAGTCTACTTGGTTGTGGGAGTACCCTGCGTACCTCGGAAAGTACCTACGTTAAGCCGTTGGTCCCGATTGTTATATTGTATATTGTATAACATGAATAATAATCGTATATCAAGGATCGGGCAGCAGCATTTCCCTATGTGGTACAACATAATGCTGCGGTCACCAACCCGCCTGCCAAGCGTGGTAACTATGGCAAATACCCTCCCTCGGAACGAGGCCTATGTTTAGCAGTGGACGTTTTATGAGCTGCTGATGATGAGTTTCTGGTAAGTTCTTCTTAGAGTTGCCAAGTCCTGAACTGGAGGTAGAAAAAAGTGACACATCAAAAAAACATGATTTAAAATATTTCAAATGTGTCTATATAAATAAAGAATATATTGATTCTATTTGAATTGAAATATCTTGTCATCATAAAACTAAAGTTGTAATTCTGTTTAGGTTCGACATACGGGGTCCATCGATATTAAAAAAAATGAATTGTCAAATTAAAATTAGTTTGTTATAAAACTTAAAGGATTCAAATCGTGATAACTATTACTTTGTCTGCCATAGTGTTGCTTATGTGCGCAGTAGCTAGCAGTGTCACAGTCAAAATGGTAAAAAATAAACGCCTAAAAATTGAGCTCCGCGAGCAGACAGTTAAGCACAATTTGTAAAAGTAATTATTTTAGTACAGTAATTTTTAATAGAATGTCTTATATAAATAAGATTTTCGCAACGTATTTTTTTTATCAACAATCGCATTTAATGTTGGATAAATCATCACAAATAATATTTACGTAGATTTTTTAGTCTGATATTCTATAAAGGATTTATTAATTAATAAAATAAATAAATACATACATACAGCGACAATATATACATGCATATACTGAAAAAAAGAAAACCCTTACAAAAATTGAAAATCTAATCTCTAATGTTTGGTAACGTGCCCAAAATGCTGGCCGCATTGCCTCGCTGGATTGTAAGACTCACCTTTTGTCCGAAGTACAGGCCTTCTGGTCATGAGTGCATTCTTTTAACTTCCCCGACAAATCTTTAAAAATTTCAAGTGCACCAGGTCCCCAAGTGCCAAAAGTTTCCACACCTAACGGCACAAATAGATAGCCTTTATCAAGGCTAGAATATTTACGCCGTTTGAGGGATTCCGCAGCTGAAGCAGCACCACCTGCCAAATTAACAGTCTCTGAAAGATGAGACGGTGCAAGGGTGTCTACACATGTAGCATCCCAAACTAAAGGCCGTCCCATCTTCCAGGGAATTAAAGTCATGCCATCGGGCCTCTTACCATCGTCGCGCATTAAACCATTTGGCTCTAGAACTGCTGTAACATTAGCACTACCGAAGGCCCGACGAATGACGTCATTTAAAGCGAGCCATACGACAGTGTCGAGCCATACGACCTGCACTTTTAAGGGTTTTCTTTTTTCCAGTATATGTATGTATATATTTATTTTTTTGTATATTCCTAGTTTAAGTTGTATAACAATTGTGTAAATATTTTAGTGTTGTTGTAAATAAATGATTTACGAAGTTCAGATTAAAAAATAATTTTTGAAACAGCGAAAATTAACTTGTAAAATACTTCTATTCTAAATTTACGTACATTAAACATGAAGAAGCCTCACTACGCAAGTTTGATTCGCTCTTGGCCGGTATCATGTTCAATTGATTCACCTTAATAGAGACATTTATCAATATTATACTAAACTTAACACAACCTTCTCAACTTGCTGCTATGTTTATTTTTTGTCTCAATTCGCTATTCACGAGTTCAATGATGACACTGAATTAAAAGATCTTAATTGAGGTCAAAATCTAGTTTTTATTGTTATTGTCTTGATAAGAGAATGTCGCCTCTATTTGTTTCATTTTTTAACTAAGCCTCTGTTTTTCAATTTTGGGATAAAAAAATGAGATTAAAAAACTAAATTTATTAAAAAAAAAGTTTTTTTATTTAGATTAATATGGATTTGCGCAAATTAACGCCTGATTCCATTAAATAAAT
Source organism: Nycteola revayana (assembly GCA_947037095.2). Taxonomy (NCBI): domain Eukaryota; kingdom Metazoa; phylum Arthropoda; class Insecta; order Lepidoptera; family Nolidae; genus Nycteola; species Nycteola revayana. Next base: position 11,215,734 of record OX344840.2, read on the forward strand.
AGAATTAGGTTAAGAACTTATAAAGTTAAACCTTAACGTTTCGGCTAACGATCTAAAACATGACTGAAAGCTATTTTGTGTATCTCAATGAATTGGTTAGTAGCATGTGATTTCTTGTTTAATTTTGTATGCTATAAAATGTTTCCAAATTATATGCAACACCTTTTAAAGTAGATTGTCTATAGAATTTAGTTTTTCTACACAAAAATTAAAATTATTTTAAAATTGTTACTTGTTTCTTTGAAAAATGTTGTCTCCTAAAACTTTTTGTCTCGGCCACACCTTCGCTTGTATTATAAAATATTTAATTATCAGTTAATGTTTAATAAAATATATTATTAGAAAAAAATAATTGATTCACATAAATTTCTGCACGTAAGCACTATAGTATATAATTTCATGAGATATTATCTACTATTAAAGGGATGGTTTATATTTTGGAAGCACTTTATACATATATAGATAGGCCATGGCCGAAAACGCTTATAAGAACTATCCTCTTTAGTTATTTCGGCCACGGTGGCTCTAAGGAGATTATAGTTGAGTCTAGGGTATATTATTTTTGCTAACAAGTGTGCGCAAACACAGGTGCACTATTTTTTTTTTTACTGCGAAATTTCGATAACCACAATATTTGTTCGACCTGGAATTTAAACCCAGGACCTCATTACCTTCGAACAATACTTGACTGTAAGTATTCACTTGCGTAAGTAGTGTCACACTGTCGTGGTCTCTATTGATAACATCAAAGTGACGTCTTTTTTTTGTTGCCCGGCGGGAATTGCATTTACGCATTCCCAACGCCGCTGCAGCGTATTCGCGCGCTGGCGGTAGGATATGTGGGACTCGCCCTCTCCATAGCGCGGTATGCTAAACTCATACCACGAGGAGAGGACCCTACACCACTAAAACCCCACGGGCACTCCTTCGATCCGCCGTTGGCGGGGGCCGGGTATATCTATTAAAAGTGACACCTGACATTCCCAAAAAAAAACAGTCTTCTGTGTTGTCATACGGGGTTAATTGTTCTATCAACTGAAAACAACCACTAACACTTGACTAGTATAATATACTAGTCAAGTTTTTAGGTGTTATATCAGTCTTGTATTATAATCAGAAGTATAATTATTATTTGTTTGTCCTTCGTTGAAATCTAAATAGAGCAACAGACCGTTGCAGCTTTTCAGTTAGCCAAAACAATCATAGCCTATTTAATCTAAGAAACTCGTATTATTAACAAAAAGCATCATTTATCGACGATATCCTAAGCCACGGTTCTAGCCCTTTAAGAGTCTAGGAACAGTCACGCCTTCAAGCGTGTGTCGCTTATATGTGAAAATACTGTATCAGAACCTTAGATCTCACCGAATCTTAATATAATTAGCTCTCAAGAAACGAGTTAAGAGTTTAATTATATTGAGATTCAAATCAAATAATGAATTATTGTTATTTTACTAGTCATAGTAAATGATGACAAACCGGATCGGACAAAATAAAATGCGGATAAGCTAATCAGCTTTGCATTTTAGTTACCATATCATATTTTGCGTTTAACTATATAAATATAATTTTTATATCACTTCATCATCTGCCGTGTGGTTTCCGGCTTAGAATAGACCACCCCATGTCCTCCCATGGCTGTCGTAAAAGGCGACTAAATATAATAGCTGATCAATGGGCAGCAGCATCTATTAACTCAAGGTTTACATCTTACTGCGATCACCAATTCGTCTGCCAAGCGTGGCGATTATGGCAATATCCCTCAACGATCCTGGCTTGCTAAGGTCTGTTAAAAGGAGGCCCATGTTCAGCAGTGAACTTAAACGGGCTGTTGATGATGATGATGATGATTAATTCATCGTCTACTTGACAAGAAGATACAAGTTTATGAAAATATCTAAGTTCTCAATAAACATCTATTTCTCGCGCAACTGCTAATATTATATCTTCAAGGACAGTCCCTTAAACTTACTTAAAATTCAAGTATTTCTAATAAATCTACAATCGTGTTTACTAGAAATCTTTTGAAAAAAGGGTCAAATTTTACCAAGGATGTATATATAAATGAAGTTCAATAATTTCAGGCTCAGAAGGCAGTATATATGCGAAGTTATTGGCTCGAGCGTAGCTCAAACGAACCGCGAACGTCGTAGCTAGCACGCGTAAAGTGTTGTGTGAAAAGAAACATAATATGCAGTGGATGTATTAGTCACCTCGAGGAATCATGGTGAGTTTGTGTTTTAACTGCTTTTTGGGAAAAACAGTGGTGGAAATTGTGCAACAAAAAATTGTTAATGATAATAGTTATGGAGTTAGTTCAAAAAGTTTTTAGGTTAAGCAATTTTTAATCATTTGGTAAAATTAATTGTTTATTTTTGTTGATTTTGTTGTGTATTTTTTTATTAAGGTCATAGATCATTTGATAATTACCGTCTTATTATTTGAGTAATTATCAAAATCCAAATATTGTAAACTAATTTATTATGATTCAATTAGAATTGGCAATTTATTATAAGTGTTTAGTAATATTAAAAACGACTAAATTGGTCAAGTTTTAAATGGAAGTCAAAGTATATCAACATTGTATCGATCGTTTTATTAGAGACTAAGACTTTAATCGATAGATATCTCATATTTTTATTAAACAAGCTGACCCGACAGACGATGTCCTGTCTTAACTTAAACTTTTCATATTAGGCGTGATAGCACTGAACTAACCGCAATGTGCACTAAGAGCGACATGCATTCTGTCAATGTTATGTCAAACACCATAAGCTTATATTAAAACGTTTATTTTGTCAAAAGCTCTAAGGTCATATAGAAAATGTAGGTAATATTGTGGTTAAGTATTCTTATATTTTCTAAATTTCCGCGCAATTTTCCTATTATTTTCTTTCATAAGAACCTTCTCCTGATAATAACAGACACAACAAAAAAAGAATTACCGAAATTGGTCCAATCATTCACCCGTGATGCGTGACCAAGAAAAATAGGGATTCATTTTTATATATATAGATTATGCATCGAATTGCTAAATCAGCAAAAATTGTGCAAAGTTGCGTATTACAGTTTCCAAATGCGTTAATCCTCACATCAATGTTGGCATTGGGTTTGTCAAATATTGGATGACATCATACATTCCTATGACGAAAATCGACTATGTCACAATTTTCTCGATGATATATATATATTATATTTGAATGGCAGTACATCTTTAAAACCCTTTTAAAGGTTTTATGGTGATCGGTATTGTATATATTTATATAAAAATTTGCAAAACACCTACATGTATTGTAGTTTTCAACTGTAACTGATTATAGCAGTGTTTACTAAGGATGTTTTATGTGTCATTTTGACAAACCATTTTTTAAGTCCTTTATTTTATTGCAGTCCATAGTTCACACTCAAACACTTAACTTATAAATTAATTAACATATAAAACAGACTAATAACGGATAAAATTGTAATAAATTCAATTAATTACAAATTAAATCTCATTCAAATCATAAATTATAATTAAAATAGTCAAAAACATCAATTAAAAACAACGAATAAAAATGTTGTAGACATGACATTAGAAATAAATAATCGATTATTGTTCTTGAAAATTACTTTTAGACTAAATATAGAGATATTCAGAGTCGTTTATCGGCGTATTGAGTAATAGAGGCAGCTAAACGTATTAAGGAATAACATTTTATGGTAAAATGACCGTTAAAATCTGAGAAATATGTCTTATCTCAATAAATATTAGATCTATTTGAGCAAGTTTTTTTTTTAAGAATAATACTTTTTGACCTCTAGACATAAGTCTGGTCGATGGTGATTCCTATAGGATTATAGATATTTGACAATTTATAATTATATTCTAAATTATTATGAAATAAGAAGCTGGCAAAGAAAACTTCAATAGTCAACGCATATATTTTGTGTTTCAAATATTTTAAAGAAAACATTGAAGTATTATTAATGTCAAAGTGTTAAATGACTTATAACTCGCCAAGTCAAAGGTTAACTGTTTCTTAATTAATGATGCAAGGTATCAGTAGACTGTGAAATATATACATTTGTTTATGTATACTCGTTTTCTATACAGGGATATTTGTAAAACACCGGTAACCTCTCAGAACTATATTACTAACATCATAAACAACAACTTTTGTTGTACGACTTTTTACAAAACATACTTAGTACATTTACCAAAAACAAACCTTCAATATTTCGTTTTCCTATCTAACACATTTTAACTCTGTTTTCCCCGCTCCCCTCGCTATTGTCGGTACTATCGCTTCCTTTTGCTTCGCATAGACTTCGTAACATTTAGAGCGTTGAATTTAAATATTTTTATTTTTGTGTGTAAATCTGATGAATTAAAATATGATGAATTTTTAAAAGTCATAGAATAAAAGTTGTTGATTATGATGTTAGTAACGTAGTCCTGAGAGGTTACCGGTGTTTTAACAAATAACCCTGTATACATACATTCACGTCTCTTTTTCAAAAGGCTAGGTAGAGACCACTTCCTTCTACATGCACATGCACTCTTGACATACGACTATCGCCTCCTATACATTAATTAATCTCCTCAGATTAATGAAAGGCCAGGTTAGAAGTACTAAACCGAAGGATACGCAATCCTTAGGGTACTTCTAACCTGGCCTTTCTTAAAAACGTCCCTGATTTGCACGTGGAACGTCCATCTTGATCTTTACCTTTCAATTCGTTTTCTATATGTATAGAAACACTTATATTATTAATCAGTTGATATTTTCTTGTTATGTAAAAACTTTAAGTGTATGAAAGATTGTTTTCGAAAAAAATGACTGAAAATGACTTACTTTGTATAAACTGGTACTTCATAATTATAATCATATAAAAATAACTCACAAATAACACTACAACGTGTTATTCTTTAAACGCATACACATAAAACCGAAGATGTTGTTTGTTTTTATGCCCGGTGAAGCAAAAGGCTAAGTACATACGAGTATGCCCGTCCGAAAAAAAAGGGGTTGTTTGTTTGTTCTCTCAAGAACTACTAGTCCGATTTACAAATTTCTTTCACTGTTAAATAGCTCACTTGTCGAGGAAGGCTATAAACTTATCATTATGAAGTTCCTATGGTTACGGGACTTATGCAGGTGAAACCGCGAGCGGGAAGCTAGTACCTTATAAACAAATATATGTTTATCGTTACTCTGCTCCAGTGGGCCGGAGCGTGATATTTTGTAGTCTATATATTAATCCAACATATAACCTATCCCGGTGCAAATTTCAGCTCATTCCGTTCAGTAGTTTTGGCGTGAAAGAGTAACAAACATCCATCCATCCATACTTACAAACTTTCGCGTTTATCATATTAGAAGGATTACTACATAGTTAAACTTCAAAAGGGTTGTAGTAGCCATTGGTAATTGCTTTTATTCACACTATCGTAAACACTAATAGCAGTTATGTTTGTTCATGATTATACAATTATAAACGGTCATTATAAAAGGTTGTATTGTTTTAATTACTGTTGTTTAAACAATGATTAGTATGTTATTAATTTGTATTTGCCTCTGTTTAATTAAGGCTTATGTTTAACTTACCATCAGATATAGTAAAAATGATCACCAAAATTAAACCCGCATTTTAATGTAAAATTGTAACCAAAGTTTTAACATTTCGCTATCGTATTTAAGCAAAATGACTCCAAATAAATCATTGTTAACCCAAAAGTAGTAAATGATCACCAAAAGTACCTAAATGTTTTACTAATTTACTATTCGGTTCTGGCACTCGCCGGCCGCCGCCTCGCATCGCCGTTGTATGGCCGCAGCTCTAACCTAACCTAACCGATTGTCATTTTTCATTGATTTTATTAAGGTAGAAATAGCGCAATAATTTGCTCGCTAAGATTTGGTGATCATTAACTACATTTGGTGTTCGAATACAATTTGAAGTGCAGTCGTGACTAAAATAGCTAGTACTATTATAATTTTAGACTTTATTTTTCTGGTGTCAAGTATATATTTTTGGTGGTCATTATATTTTATCCCTTTAATTAATATCATCAAAGTAAGTTTGTGAGCTTATATTTGTTTTTTTTTTAAAGATTACTAGCAGAGTTTTGTAGTCTACTAGTATTCTTGCTATCCCCTCGTGCTAAGCTAAAATAGGGTAGACCGAGGCGATTCGGATCACAAGGCGAATCGGATCAAAATAAGAAATTTGAAAATATTTCAAATTACGCGCGTTTTCGAACGCAACCATAGCTGCACATCTCTTCCTCCTTTCCCCCCGCATCTATTGCTATCGGAAATATTTCATTTGCTTTAGTAGTTTAGTGCCGGCGACGCTCGCCAGGGAAGTGGACGTGAGGCGATATCGGTTTTGGCGCCAAAATCTAAGGTACGTAATTATGTTTCCTTGTAATTATGTTTCAAGCTTTAGTTGAATTGTTTTGGTTTTTGTTTTATTATGTTAGGTATGAATGTAATAATCTAAATTCAATTGATTTTTAATGATTATGAAACAGATATTTTGACAAAACGTATTTTTTAACGTCTAGTGATAAGGGGCGAATCGGATCATGTCTTTCGGGGCGATTCGGATCAGTACCTAAAATGGCAATAATACGCTTAAAATTCATTTTTTTATTGTTTTAGATGGTTCAAACCTATGTTAAAAAAACTGACCAAGGTCAGTGGTCTCAGGAAGATATGAGAAAAGCTGCAGAAACAGTTCTGAATAAACAACTGACTATACGAAAGGCAGCTCAGAAGTATAATGTGCCTTATACCAGTTTGCAGAGAAGCGTTACTTTCTCCCGGGGTGCTATCAAGAATCGAGGCGGTCAACAAACAATGGACAAGGGCATTGAAGATAAATTTTCTGATCAATTGTTACATTTAGCTAGTCGTGGCTTCGGCATAACTCCAAAACGCGTTCGTAAGTACGCTTTTTCTTTTGTCGAACATTTGAATGTAAAGCATAACTTGAACACCGCAGATCGTATCGCCGGAGAAGATTGGTTTCGTCGCTTTATGAAAAGAAACCCACACTTGAGTATTCGCAAACCAGAAGGGCTGTCTAGAGCAAGGATAAATGGTATGAAGAAGGAAATAGTTGCAGAATTTTTCGAAGCTTTAGCTAAAGTGGTGGACGATAACGACTGAGATGAAAACCTGAATGTATTTACAACATGGACGAAACTGGGATCCCCCTTAATAACCATCCGCCTAATATTATAGCATAAAAAGGATCAAAAGATGTGGTTAGTATGACGAGTGTGGAAAGAGGTCAAAACGTGACTGTTTTAACCTGAAAAGAAGAAATCTTAAGTAGAAGGAAAAGCAAAAGGCAAAGAAAATACGAAGGTTAAGAAGAAGCATAAAGCTACACCTGGACTTTAAGTAAAGAGAAGGAGTCAGTCAAGAGACAGGCACTGCATTTATTATTCAGAAAAAATTGTACACCCGCCAACAGAAGACTAGGTTCAGTGCAGTGCATGTGAAGAATGGTGCCATGAGAACTGTGCTGATAGAGGAGGCGCCAAAGGGCCATACACTTGTGATTTATGTGCCAATTCTTGTGCACAATGATAACTGATCTCAGAATTAAGATACTCATTGTTTTTATGTAGATTATTTTGTAATTGTTTTCGTTTTAATTTGATTTTATGGTACATATCTGTTTGATCCGATAAGCCCCCGAATTTGGGGCGAATCGGATATTTCTCAAGTTTTGATTTTTTGTTTGTGAAAGGAAAGATTTAAGTTTTTTTATATAAGATTATTACGTGTAGGTATCTACAATAAACACTGATTGTTATCTAATGAATAAATGTAACTAACTCTAAACAGAAGTTGTTTTTTTTTAACCTTAAAGTCAAAATGATCCGATTCGCCTCGGTCTACCCTACTTGTGTTACGGGTGGGTTCACGTGGGAAGTGCAATGGATGGGGTTCGAACCGGCAAGATCACAAGTCCGACGCCCTAGCCATTGGGCTACCGCTATTGAACAAAAAGCAAAAACAACTCAAATATATGTCATTATTTTAACAATAATTAATACAAATTTATCATTCCTGATTCAGATATTGATTTTACAGATCTGCTTCTTTACTTGCGAAATCTATACTTATTTTAAAAAGAGCAAAGATTTGTATATTTGTTACGAACAAACTACTTTAAGGATTATCCAGGAGTAACATAAGCTTTATTTGATGATGAGTTTCCTACGGGGACTGAGGCTACGCGAGTAAACCTGCGCGTGGGAAACTTGTACGTATTAATTACAAACGATTATTATTATTTAACAGATCAAACGCACAAGATTAAAAATGTCATGTGATGATTTGCAATTGATCTGCTAAATTTATTAAGGCTGGAGCTTTGCTCGCCTTTATACCCGGGAGCAAAAGCCTCATGGCTACATAAGTAAGCACAACCGAAAAACAAAAAAAAAATAGATCTGCTAAATAATTGCAGTTAAAAATTTTACGTAATCCGTCTGCCGGTGGAGAAGTAGAACAAGTTCACCAATTTAAAAGATAACCACAGAAAAGTAAACGTAAGAATAGGTAATTATTATCTAAGTTTGTTATTACCTGTCGTGTCCTTCAATTATGTTGTTTATCAACACTTTTCTACAAATTACGAAAAACGTGACAAACCTTAAGATGTAATTCTTATTATTATCTATAGCGGGTAGCCTGTAATTAGGTGGTTTAAGGCGATGATTCATAAAGTAGGCCATTTTTTAACTTCTTACTGTAATAGCCCGATTACGTCCACTGCTGAGCATGGGCCTCCTCTTAGTGAGGACTGTTAAAAGGGGGCCCATTCCTAGCAGTGGTAAGCCATGGTTCCGAAAAGTTCTCGAGGGGCCGAAAAGTTCTCGAGGGGGCGAAAAGTTCTCGAGGGGCCTAAAAGTTCTCGAATGGGGTTGCGGATCGGCAAGCGTAGCATAGGACGTCCGCATGGAGGTCTGCTCGCCTTTATTCCCGGTGAAGAGCTAACTAAATATGTTCGTCCGAAAAAAAAACAATAAATTATCCTGGGTGGGAATTGAACCCAGGACACTATACTTCAGAAGCAACTAGGGTTACCACTGAGCCAATTGTAGATTGAAAAAATAAATAGGAATAAGAAAACTAATATAAATAGGATACAATCCTTATTGAAAGTACTGAACAGAGCTGCAGTGTGATTCTGTAAGAACTCACTCTAAACTTCGAATCTGAATCCGCTGTGAGTTTCTTGATTCGCATTCTAAAAACTCGCTTGATAATTCGAATTTATACTAGCGCCACCCTTGCGAGCGTGTCAGCGAGTTGGAACTAAATTGTAGGCGAGATTTTGACAGATAAAGTATGAGATGACGTAAGAAGTGGCATTCTGTAAGGTAATTCCATCGTCACTTCGACGCTCACTTCGAACTCGAACTCGATTCAAAGTGTCAAATTAAAAGCATCTATTTTACGAGTGAAAATAAGAACAATCATCTAAAAATAGTGTTATAATAATATTTTTATGTCACAGTTTTAAAAATTACTATATAATTTGTGTTTAAAAACTTATTTTTGTGCGTTTGTGTAAAGTGTATACGATGGCAAGATTGTTTTTGTTACAATCTTTATAAGAAGAGGCTCATGCTTTGGATAAACTAGAAAAGTGTCGACAATCTAACCAAATTCGAAGTTTATCTTTATTAACCCGAGATGACGACTATGTGAGCGTATATAGATTGTCAAAGGAACTAACTGAACAAATAGAGTATGAGTTACTGCCTCTGATAAAGCCCACAAAACGTCGAGGCAAAGGACTTTCAACTCTTATAAAAGTAAGTACCTAGGTACTTCATCTTAGTAAGTATAAAGTTACCTTATAATTATTTACAGCTGATAGATTTGTAAGCAAGCACACCAACATAATTTATCACTTAAAACTCATGAAAACACTTCATAATAAGGAGTATTCCTTTTAAGTTGTTTCCCTGCTAGCTATGTTTCATGTTAGTCTAAGGACCCTATATTAATATAGTTATAATATAGAACGAGAGATATATACAAGAAAGACAATTGTTAAAAGAAAGGTTAGTAGGTATTTTATAATTAAAGTGACTCTTCTTTGATTTTTACATTTTAGTGATAGTTAATAATGTTAATGGTTACTTTAAATTGAAGGTTCTACAAAAAGTTTCTACAGCCGCAAAGGTTAGGTACCACGCAAGAAATGTGTAATTGGTAAAATGGATTTCAATGTTGTAATCTATTACTATTGAGTACCTATTCAATTAGTCTACTTAATATTTAGTTTTTTTTTCAGATAACAGATGCAGATCTGAATATTTTAAATGTAGATCCAACATATGGTGGAGCTACTCATGATAGCTTCATTTTTTTTATTTTAACTATGGTGTTATAAAAGCCCACTTAGAGGCATTAACAAATTCTGGTGAAGAAGTTGTTTTGCTCGGTTAGTTAGTCCCTCCCTACCCCTACTACAGAATATAAGCCTAATTAGGTACTTATAAAACTGCATAATTATTTGATACTTATTAATTTTCAGGTGATTCAGGATATGCTCAGCGCGCCTACCTTATGACGCCAATTAATGGTGCTTAAGATGGTTCCCCAGAAGCTTTAAAACGAATTAAACGATATTTATTCAGCACTTAGGTATTTACATACACTTGTACTTGTCAATTATACACAATGAAATATAATTAAATACAAAATATCACAACTAAAATCTATTGCGGATTAGCTTATAGTCTGTCTGCCAGTCTAGTATCATGTCATATAGTAATAACAATAATTAATTATATAATTAAAATCTTAATATAATTTAGCTCTATAGAAAGAGGCACGTCTTTAAACAGTATTTTTACTTATAAACGACACACGCCTGAGGGCACCCTTAATGGGCTAGGACCATCTCCCATTTATTCCACACTGAAGCTTCCAACACAAATATAGGAGAAAATTCACCTCTCAATAGGCTCAGCAAAGATATAAATTGTTATATAAAATCAAACCCAGATATTGACATATAATAATAAATACCATAACACAATGAAAATCTTTAAAACCCATATTTTAAGTCAGAAAGCGCCAAACGATTATTTGTATTAACTGTATTTGTTTGTACCTAGATCTATCTTGCAACTTCTTTCTTTATAATTTTGTAAGTTTTTTAAGTTTAAGTCTAATTTTTTATTTCATTAATTTAATTTCGATCTCAAGTTTGTTTTTGTTTAATTGTGGATTTCTATTTTTAATCAAGCATAATTTTAACCTTTGTATAGTTTATTTCCACCCAATATTAGTACATTTATTTAGTTTAAGTTACCACTTACCGTTTCGTGAATGTTGGTTCACCTGTTGGCAACTGTATAAGCCTTTTACTCGTAACTAATGTATTTGTTGAATATACTATATACAGAAGCTGTTGGTGTACCTTTATAAATAAATAAATAAATAAATAAATAGTATCTGTTAAAAGTGTTTTATTTATTATATTAACTTAAATTACTACACCCTATCTCTATTCTTAGTCTCTGCCAATGCTTGCAGCCCATTCCCCACTGCAGTCACAGCTTCAGCTAAAATCCTGTCTCTCTCTGCACTCCTTTCATCCATAGCCCTTTCTCTTTCCGCTCGTCTCTCCAGAAAGGACTGCAGGATTTGTGCATTTAGTCGTTGTATTTCCAGCTGCTGTTCTTCCACCCTCAGGAATCTCTCAGTAGTGGTGGAGAATACCATTCGCCGTTGAGATGGTGGAGGAGCAGCAACTAAAGACGTGAGACGTGATGCTGAAAAAAGAACACCGATTACTATGATGCGTAAATAAAATAAATCTTAAATAGCAGATTTTCGTTGTCATTCGTTGGAAAAATGATGTTATTTTTATTTTGTACTTACCCACGGAACCAGCACCTCGACTAGCACGAGATATTTGTCCTGGGGCGGCGAGAAAGGGAAGTAATTGGCGTTGCGTGACGTGAAGCTAAAAAGATAAATATTAACATAATTAAGTATACGAAGGTTCATTCATTTCAATTTTTTTCCTAAATCAAATAGTTATAAAATAAAAGTACAAATCAACTCAGATATATGTTTATGAACTGAGTTCATCATTGAGCATGAGCAAAACCACATAATATTGGGTGCTACCTATGAAATTGGCGTTTCTTTCTCACAAATAGAGAACCTTGTCACTTCCACAAATAAAATTATTTATCAATTGCTTGATATTATATCGAATAATGACCATCATAGGCAAAGTAAAAAAAACTTATTACTTATAGCTTTCTAAACAAAAAAAATACCTTAAAAATTACTCTTCTTTTTGTTAGCAAAAATTACCACTATATGTATAACAAATATAACTTAGCCATAACTTATTTTTGTCGCTTAATTTAAGTGGCATATTATTATGTTATGTTAGATTTTAAACATTATTGCATAAATGTTTAAAAACATTAGTGCTAATAGTTGTTAAATAAATTAAGAAAATGCTAGTATAAAAATTGCAACTTCTTTAAAATTCTCAATACAAAACGCTGTAAAAAATTTCGTAGGTAATAACCTAATAGTCGTGAAAGTTGTTAAACATTATCGGTCCATTACATGATGATGCAGCAGTTCGACGACGAATCACTGGGTAGGCTACTTTGGTGGCACCACGGTGTGAAGGAGAAGGTGTGGGTGTGTGTGAAAGTGTTATTGGTGGAGTAGACAGGCTAGGATGATATGTATGAGGATCTGGAGGAGGTGTGTGTTCTATCTGGATATTCTGAAACAAAAGAAACAATCCTAAAAAAGAAACCCACACCTATATTATAATGAAAAATTTACAATTTCAAAAAAAGTTGATAACGTGCCGCAGTAAATAATATTAAAGATTATAAAATTTCAAAAGGAATAAAAAAAAATTTAGATGTTACCTATTAAATAATAATCAACAAAAAAAGGAAACTAAAGTAGGTAAGTTGCTACCTCCAAAAACTATAGCTTGGGTCAGAGTGTAGCGAATCTTTTCTCAAGATATGATTTGAGTCGTCACAGTCACAGTATACACTTACACAAATTTGTCTACCCAGACACATACCCGCAAAATGCTTTGGCTTGTTCTAACAGTTGAGCTGGATGAGGAAGCAAACAGTCTTCTTCTTGAAACTACAGGATCTGGTAGTCTGTAATTATGACTTTGAGTATCCTCAATCAGTTCGGAACCCTGAAAAGTAAATTGGATATAAAGATAGGGTACATTTATATCTAATAGAATAGAATCTATACACATCAGAAGATTTATAACAGTGGGTATATACCTAGTTGTTAGTATAACTTACATAAATCACAATAGCTGGTGGTTCCTCTGTAGGTGCCAGACTCTGTTGTTTGATTTCTCAAGAAACCCTTCGCCATGCCAGGGTTTCTTACCATAACCTCTTGAATGGATGGATGAGAGGAACGTGTGTCATTTATACTGGAACGTTATTGTTGGATTAGAAAACAAAATAAATACTATTTTAATTAATATCATTTTTAAATTTCACAACCACAAACTTTTACTTACTTTACTTACTTACTTTAAAATATTTTCGGCACTGAACGATCAAATCAAACAAACAACAACTCAACGCACTTTCAAAATATTGACATTCAACATTGTATTTCTGTCACTCTGACACTGTCATTTTTTTTTTCGTTAGGGATGTATCCGTATTCATGGCACGAATTTAGAGTTTTCTGTTTTTTTACTTAGTTGCTGCCTCAAATTCCATAAAATAAGACATTTTAATTTAAACATCATATTATTAGCTAAAATTGTGTGCCAAAATTCAACAATTGTGTCAAAAAACTTGAATCGATAAAACGAGATTAACATTTTGTTGAGTGTGGTAATCACTAGTACAATATTTGTCGCTTCGGAACTCACTTCACTTCGCAAGTGACCAAGTGATGCTTACAGAATGCAAAATCAAGGTCGTTTTGAACCTTATGCGAAGTGAGAGTGAATAGTGAAGTGAGTTGCGAGTTGTTGTTAGAATTTTACAGAATCGACGTACTGTAGCCTTAAGTGTAGCCGCGGAGATGCGTCTGCGCAGAGGACGTTACGCAACGGTGTGAAGGCCGCGCAAAGGTCGCCGCCGAACAGATTCGACCAGTTGACCGGAATATTGTCTTCGTGTGTCATGTTGCTTTCTTAATCATTATACTTTGTGTATATATACATAAGTTTAAGCATGTCTTTATATAGGTACATTTTTTTTCTAGCTACTAGCTTTACTAGCTTTCCGTTTCACTCGCGTAACACCCGTTCCCGTAAGAACTTGATAATAAAATATAACTTATAGCCTTCTTTAATCAATGGGCTATCGAACAGTGTAAGTTTTCAAATCTTAAAATTTAAAAGTTCTTGAGATTGTCGCGTTTAAACAAACATACAAACTCAGCTATACATATTAGTATATTGATATTTTTTTCCCGAAGTGCGTCTGTCGCATAGACCAATTCAAAAAATAAAATAAATTAAGCATATTATGTGTACGTACTTGGCAGTTCGTATATGTTATATCAATCTTACCTTTAATATCATAGAACGTAAAATTAAATGAGAAAATTTTCCCAAAATTTTCTCATTTAGTTTATTTATTTTTATACTTTATTGCACACAGAAAATTACATGAAATAAATGTTATAAATTGGAAACAACATGTACAAAGGCGAGCTTAATTCAATTATGAATTCTCTTCCAGCAAACCTTTAGGAAAGAGATACATGATAATGAGTGCATAACAAGTGTACAACAGATTTAAAATAATTGTTACCAAATTGGTAAATACATATCTATAAACATACACACTAATAGTTACATATACAACTACATACATATACATACTAATAAATATGCCTACTATTTTTAATAAACTACATATACCTACTAACTTATATGTCCATATTACATAATAAATTACTGAGAGAAAAAGTACTCCCTTGTTCTTTTTTTGAAAGTATCAAGAGACTGGCAAGCGCGTATAGGATGTGGAAGTGAATTCCATAGACGCACTGCACGGACGGTGAAAGAGTTGTCATATTTGCTAGAGACACGGGGAGGGTTTTTTAAAAGGAGAGAAGTGGCAGTACGACAGGATTTGTCTCTTGGTATTAAATACTCAAAGCGTTCGCGAAGATATTTAGGGGCATTGGGATTGTGAAGGATAGAGAACAGAAGAGACAAGATATGACAGTCCCGACGCCGTCGAATAGGCAGCCACTTCAACTGCAACCGAAACTCTGACACATGGTCATACTTTCTGAGGCCGAAAATGAAGCGGATACACAGATTCTGAAGGCGTCCGAGTTTATCCAAAAGTTCTTCCGTTGCATCTAAGAAGCAAATGTCAGCGTAGTCTAAGAGAGGAAGTAGAAGCGATTGAGCGAGGGTGACTTTTGTCTGAAAGGGTAGAAATTTCTGGAGACGTTTAAGGGACTCATTCTCATTTAGTTATAAAATATCTTAAAAAAAAAAACAAAACAGTTCACCAATCATTCAATCTTTAATTAAGTACAACATTATTTTTACAACTTACAGTCGTTTGAGAACAATACCAAATAAATACGGTACGCTGTAAAAAAAACTCGTACCTACAAAAGAATTAAACGCGCTCGTTATTCTTGTTGCTGAAAAGACACAAAATTGTAACAAAAACTGGTCAAGTGCGAGTCGGACCCGCGCACACAGGGTTCCGTTCCATTTTCAAGCGTCTACCTGTTGCCGATATATGGTTATAAATTATATTCGAATAAGGTAAATAACCATACATAATCCCTAATTCCCTCCGCCACAGCCATAGGGGAAGCCCTCTAGTTTTTAGACCATTTATTTAGGCTGGAAATCTGCTCGCCTCTTTGCCCGGTGAAGTAGCATAAGTCTCCTGGCTAACTACATAATGTCTAACCGGAAAAAAGCTAGTGTATAATGGTTAATTTTTATAAGTGCTGTGCGTATTTTTAGAATATTTTTTAAATACAGTCCTATAGTGAATAATACAAGTGATAAAAAATGCTGCATTATTGAATTTTGACTATTAAATCTCAGTTCAAGGTGCCACTAATGTTTTAATGATATTAAACAAGGATTTTTAAGTGATTTCTTAGGAATCAATTATCATTATTCATCGATTATACCTAATATGTTAAACACAAGGTCTCATCGTAAGATCATTTGAGTTAAGCCTATTATATAATATGTTTCCTATTTCATAATTATTTTTGTCCAACAAAAATGTAGATTGAAGTACCAATATATAAAGCTGAAGATTTTGTTTGCTTGAACGCACTAATCTCAATAACTACTGGACCGATTCGAAAAAATCTTTCAGTGTTAAGCAGCCCACTTATCGAAGAAGGCTATATTTAGCAATGAAGTTCCTTCGGGAACGGAGGATACGCGGGGGAAACCGCGCGCGAGAAGCTAGTTTTATTATTTACTGCACTGGTAGCTCAGTGGTTTTGGTAGATGCTTCTGATACTTGAGTGTTCTGGGTTTGATTCGCACCCGTCACAATTATTAATGTGGATCAAAGAATATCATCCCAGAATTACATATTTTGTTGCGATTGTATAACTGTTGAATTCACCGGCTTTACTTTGTATGTTAGAGGTTAGTAGGTCTCATACCTACGAGCTCTTAATAAAATATGAAGTTGCAAGTCTTTTAAATGTCGTATGGTTTCCATCTTAGCATATACCTCCCCATATCTCCTCATGCGACTAAGGGCCATCTTAAGCATCTATCAGCTCAAGGATATTCACAATTTTACTGCGATCACCAATCCAGCTGCCAAGCGTGGGGATTATAGCAATATCCCTCAACGACTCTTTCTGTCCAGTCCCTTAAAAAAGAATATCCATGTTTAGTAGTGGACGTAAATGGTCTATTGAAGTTTAAGTATATTAAAAGTTCATATTAAAAGTATTATTTATAACTTTTAAAAAGTCTACGATTCTTAAAATATCTTAATACTTATCGCAGTTTAAAAATAACGTTTTTTTTCTAAAAACATTACTTGCAGAGATTTGAAGTCTTATGAACCCCTCGTCCTAAGCGAAAGTGCTTGTGTTACGAGTGGGTTCACGTCGGTAGTGTAATGGGTGGGGTTTGAACCGGCGACCTAAAGATCACAAGTCCGACGCCGTAGCCATTGGGCTACTATCGCTTTACATAACCTAACCTATCGTTTTAAAGTTTCACTCTTACTGAAAAAATCATGATACCTAAAACAGCGTTTTAACGTACGTATTATTGTTACTAAGAAATTATTCGAATAAAAATCATTTACGAGTCACGGCCACTTATTAGTTATACAAACATTTAGATACAGTGTTTAATGACCGCGAGGAACATCTACTGGCGAAATTATTAACCAATATATATTCAAATAAACTTGTTCCCAATATCAGACCACGTAACTTTAGTTAGATTTGAATAATATTGAATCAATTCTTAATATTAAGTATTATTATATTTAATTTTATTCATAATCAGGAATCATAATAAAAATATAATCTTCTTCTTCTTCTTCTTCCTGCCCTTGTCCCATGTTACTTGGGGTCGGCGCAACACGTTTTTTTCTTCCATTCTACTCTGTCAGCCGTAAATAAAAATATAATAAAAGTCATAATACCCTAAACTACTAAAAGTCATAATTTCTCAATCCCTCCACCAGCGACGGCCCTAGTTTGGGGTCTAAGTCCCACAGGGATCACACTCTCTTGTGAAGTTTGCTTAGTTCATAACTTATAAACCATTTAATAAGGCTGGAGCTCCGCTCACTTTTTATTCTCGGTGAAGTACCGAAAGCCTCGTGGCAAAGTATGAATTTGTCAGTCCGAAAAAAGAAAAAACTTGCAACACATTTGTAAATGTTTCATAATGCTACAAAAATAGAAATCTATTTAATGTATTTGTTTTTTCGCTCAGTATTTTAACGAACAAAAAACTTTTATTAGACAGAACTACTATCTTTGATCCACATTAATAATTGTCCCGGGCGTGAATCAAACCCACAACACCCAAGTTTCAGATGCATCAGCCAAAACCACTGAGCCAATTGCCAATTGTTCAATTTTTGTTTGACAAAAATAATTATGAAATAAGAAACATATTATCAAAGATTAGGCTGAACTCAAATGATCTTAGGATGAATTCAAATTTCATTTATTCCGTAAAAATGGTTACATTTGTTTGGAATCGTCATAATTTTTTTCCTACCGTGCAGTGCGTGACGTGGCGACTACTGAGAAACACTGCCAAAAAACTCAGTAGAACCCTCTTTTAAAATCTAATAATACATAACAATTTTTTATTAACCTAATAACAAAATACTTTATTTTACATTGAGATTGGAGCGATTTAATCCCAAGCATTTTTGTCACAAAGATAATCGGAAATTTTATAATAAGCCCTGCTGCACAATTTGGCTTTAATAGTCATTTTAAATTTATTTATAGACAATTCTCTTATACTATTGGGAAGTTTGTTATAGAACCGTATACATTGCCCCATAAAAGAATTACTTATTTTGCGGAGACGGCTAGCATGAACCACAAGATTATGCTTATATCTAGTATTTATACTATGTGTGTCGCTTTTTTTACAAAATGAGTCAATATTTTTATGGACATATAACAAATTCTCATAAATATATTGTGATGCTACGGTTAGAATATTTATCTCTTTAAATTTTTCTCTCAAGCTATCTCTGGGACCCAGTTTGTAAATAGCCCTCACGGCTCTCTTTTGTAATATAAAAATGCTGTTAATATCCGCGCAGCTACCCCAAAGAAGAATGCCATATGACATTATGCTATGAAAGTAGCTGAAATAAACTATTCTAGCCGTATCAACATCAGTTAGCCGTCTAATAGTTTTTACTGCATATGCTGCAGAACTTAGTTTTCCAGATAACTTTTCAATTTGTGGTCCCCATTGTAGTTTAGAGTCAATGGTGACACCTAAGAACACAGTGGTATCCACAGGGTCTAAGCCATTTCCATTAATATGCACATCGGTGGAAACCTGTCTAACATTCGGGGTTGAAAACTTGATAACTTTAGTTTTTTTATCATTTAAGCACAGATTATTAATATTAAACCAATGAACTACTTAATAGAGTGCATCGTTGACTTCGTTATAATTACTTAATTGTCTATTAATTTTAAATGTCAATGAAGTGTCGTGTGAAGATGAGACCTTGTATATATATATATATATTAATTTAGAAGTTCCAACAAAATCTAGAAATCTGCAAGTACCTAGATCAATATTTGAGTGGCACAAACTACTATCTTTGTTTAACAATGTCCCAGTGAATATGTAGGAATTACTTCACGCCACGGTTCATTGAATATGCTAAACTAAACGGTTGCGTTAACCAGATTGTCTAATCGGCGAAGGGCTGACATCCACACGTCCAACTCATCATCATTGTGTATGAAACAAACGGTGCTTTTTCAGCAAATATTTACGTAAACAATAGCAGAGGAATTTTGTGTTATGTCTATTATTTCTTGGTTTTGTATTGTATGGTGTGAAGTAGAAGTGATCTGCGGGAAGAACAAATGATGGTGTAGTGTGTCGAAATTCTAGGTCTTTGGGTACAATGACAGGTGATTAGGATTGGAGCATGGAATTTTAAGGCAATAATTATAGAAATTAAAGTAAGGTAAAGTTTTTTGGGATTATGGTCCAATTCTGGTACAGTCAACAGACGTATTAAAACACATTTTAAATTTATACTTACAAGTTTTTGAGAAGAGTTTACTGGTATGTGAATTTGTACAGTGAACTCTTCACCCATAAAGAATTACCGGCTGTAGTGTCAAAAACATATTTATTTACATTATTTGATACTGACGGTGTAAACATAATAATATCTCTTTTGTTGACTGTACACCTCACAGAGACTGGGAGGAAACCCACTGTGAACAATAGACGCTTGAGTAAAATGTATTTTTTTGTTTTCCGAGTTGAGAAGACTATTAGTTGGTTCAGGGACTATTCTTGTGCCTCAGCTATTAAGTTAAGCCGTTGGTCCCGATTGTTGTAACATTAAATAAAACAATTAACCATATACCAAGGAACGGGCAGCAGCGTTTCGTTGTATGTTACATAGTAATACTACGATCACCACCCGGCCTGAAAAGCGTTGTGACTTTGGTAAAACCGGGAGGTTGTTCAGCAGTGGATGATGTACGACCTGATGATGATGATGTTGATAATAATAGCCTTAAAACACCACTTAGAGTTAGTTGTAGTCACAAAGTCAGTATTGTTAGTAATCGCTACTAAACTAATACCTAAATTAATGACCAATTTCAAAAAGGGCATAACTCATATGGACGACTAACATGAGTTGTACTCTTTTGGAGTTGCATATTTAAATATGCTTACAACAAACAATTGTTTACTCTAAAACAAAAGTCAACAGCTTCTGTAGTTACGATTACCAATATTTGTTTACTGGAAGGTCACCAAAACGTTAAACGTCTTAATGAATGAGTAAATTGAATTATACAGGGTATTTCAAGATTGTATAGCTATGTTACAGGATTGCGTTCTGATCTAATATTTAACAATTAAAAAAAAACATAAATCGAATTAAAAAAGAAAATGGATTCTTCATGCAAAAAAATCATGTTAAAACAAACATCATCTATAATAATCGTATATCAAGGAACGGGCAGCAGCGTTTCCCTGTGTATTACAGCATAATACTGCGGCCACCAACCCGCCTGCCAAGCGTGGTGACTATGGCAATACCCTCTCTCGGGAGGAGGCCCATGTTCAGCAGTGGACATTATACGGGCTAATGATGATGATGATGAATATTTCTATTATCCATTCATATTCCAAATAGATCAATATCATTGATGGTTATGTTAAGGTCAATTAGTTTTTACTAAAATATAACTAAGGATTATTATGCAGATTTTTATGTTCGCTGCTGTACAAGCCTGACGGTACTTAAATTTGTGCAACTGATGTTAGTTTATTGAAATAATATTTGGTACCTAAATGTTAATTTTACTTAATACGTATATTTAAAATGCTATTGAGACGGTCTAGCTGTTACTAAGATTAGCCAAAACAAACAGTATAAAGACAGACAAAAAAAATATTAGTGTCAAATGTTAAGAATATTGACAATTATCATTTTATTTTATTCCGGCTATTATCTGTTCCGCCTAAATTTAGTAACAGCTAAACCGATTTGGATGGCACTTTTATTATAAGATAGCTTACAAAATCCTTATGTTACACGGACAGCAGCTAGTTCATATAAATAAAAATGGATTGCTAAAACGTAAGTACGCGCATAATTTGAAAACGACTTCACCGATTTGGCTGATTGTTTTTTAATCACGCTGATTGTATGCTGAATTGTAAATAAAAAGTTTTTATTTAAGAAAATGTGGGAAATAATCACGGGAAGTGTCAGAATATTGGATGGGCAACGCCGGGCACATACAGCTAGTAAATAATTTTAACTTATACCGCTTTTACGTATATCTTGACCCACATCCTAAATAACGTACGGACGCGTTCTACAGTTTGCGATGCAATGACAGATAGTTTTGTGCGACACGCTTTGTGACGCCAAAACACACCGCACAGTCGAGGACACAAGTGACTAGAGTTTGTCTGTTATCAATATATATTTCACAAAATGCCTAATTAATATACACTATTATTACATATTAATACGCATGGTTGATCGTAGTATATTTATTAATTTACAAACAAAACATAAAATACTTTAATTAAACATTATTTCCGTACATCATTGATTCACTCATTTGCAATACACTTTTAGGTCTAAACTTAACTATTAACCATATTTATTACTTTAAATCAAGAAAGGAAATAAAATAGATGTTAGTTCATATTTTTGTTCTTATTAAAATAAAATCTTTAGCTCAGTAATAAACTTTATTTTATTTAAATAAACATTAAGTTTATATAGTTAAATCAACTAACTACCCATCATAAGTGATACGTCTATACCTACCACGTAAATGATAGTTGCTAATAAATTTGCTTAATTTGATTTTTAACCTTATTCGTTACTGTCACTTACGTCGTATTGGAGTATCATCATTTTCGTGATTTTGTCACGAGATAACTTTTATTTTACTAATATTATTAAATTTTGAATGAAAATTCACTTCTATACATGATTGTACTCTTTATATTACAATGCAAGTTGTAGCTGTGACACGATTGGAAATTCAGATTGACAGTTAAGTACAATAGTGGATAGTTTAATACATTGAATCTCCAAAAGGAAAAATGAAACAAAACATCAAAAAATATATTTAAAATCTTATAATTTGTTCAGTTGGGCTGATTATGATAATAATAATATAATAATGTACATAAAAATAATATTATTATATAACAACATACACAAAAAATACACATTCTTTACAATATTGAAGTAGCGGCCTTGGTCTTTAATGTCACACCACTGTATTAACAATATATAAATTACTAGCTGAGCCCCGCGTTTTACCCGCGTTACTCTACTCCAGTGGGTCGGAGCATGATGTTGTGTATCCTTTATGTTAATCCAGCGTATAACCTATCCCGGTGCAAAATTTCAGCCAATTACGTTCAGTAGTTTTGGCGTAAAAGAGTAACAAACATCCACCCATCCATCCATCCATCAAGGGTTGCCAGGTCCCCCATCCTAAAAGCCGGACGGACTAGCCATTTTGGCCGGACATTTAGGTAAAAAGGCCGGACACCTTATTGAAGATTTTTAGTCTCATTATTAATGAGTACGATAAAAAAAATGCAAAAGCAAAAGCTTAGCAAAAGGCTTTGTAAAAAGCCTAACAATAGCCGGAAAACGATTATTTTGGCCGGACACCCTACCAAAAAGCCTAACTATGTCCGGCCTTATCCGGACGCCTGGCAACGCTACATCCATCTTTACTTACAAACTTTCGCGTTTATATATTAGTAGGATATAACATTTACTAGCTTATGCATGCCACATCATCTGCGTAGAAGAGTTACTTTATACTTACCGCGATTTTCAAAAAATCATAATTGATGCTCAGCGAGCTAAGCGAGCTTTATTAAGCTTCCATTTTCTTTCAGTGTTAAACAGCCTATTTAATGAGGAAGGATTTATGATAATAATAAAAAGCCTACATCCTTTATCGTGAAATAGGCTATTTAACACTAAAATAAATTTTCAAATTGGACCAGTACCTAGTTTCTCAGTTTCAAGCATACAATCTCTTCAGCTTTATAATATTAGTATAGAACTTTGTCGTTATGTGTTTACACATCATCATCAGCCCGTACAACTTCCACTGTTGAACATGGGTCTCCTACCGAGAGAGGTTTTTGCCATAGTCACCACGCTTGAAAATTGGATTGGTGACCGCAGTATTATGTTGTAATACACAGGGAAACGCTGCTGCCCGTTCGTTGATATACCCTTGTTATTGATAAAGTTAAAACAATCGGGACCTTTCTGAGGCCTCAACCGACCAGACCCGGGAAGAAATCTTAGAATTTACACAAAGATTTCTTGACCGGTGTGAGGATCGAACCCACGACTTCTGAGGTTTAAAGCGAGCCAAATACCGCTACGCTACGGAGGTTGTTGTATTTGGACATAAATAAACGTAATAATATTACGTGGGAACAAATGTAAAACGCTTGAACTATCTTAAATATGTAATAACAGTAATTTTAACATAATATAATTGCTAACACAACCAACATAAAATAATAAATTGTCTTATGCTATGTTAGTATCTATTAATTCATCTTAGATATGTTTAGAATTTTGATTAAGTTGTTGTTATTTATTTCCTCATTATTATGAATATGACTAGCTACTGCCCGCGACGTCGTTCGCGTAGATTTAGATATTTTTTTTGATCTCCCCTTTTTTTTGTTTCCGGGGGGAAATGCATTTACGCGTTCCCACCGCCGCTGCAGCGTATTCGCGCGCTGGCGGTGAGATATGTGGGACTCGCTCTCTCCATAGCGTGGTACGCTAACTCATACCACGAGGAGAGGACCCTACACCACTAAAACCCCCCGGACACTCCTTCGATTCGCCGTTGGCGGGGGCCGGGTACGCATTAGCAATCCGACCCCCCGACGGGCCCCATTTTCATCCCCTTAGGGATCGAATTTTCAAAAATCCCTTTTAGTGCATTAAGAATTCGTCATTTAAGGGATAGTAGTGCAAAATTACATGGTTCTTGACCCAGTTGTAAAGTTATCGATCGGTCAATCAGTTTCTGATTTTATATATAAATAAACTAGCGGTTCGCTGTGTGCAATGCTGATGTATACATTTAAACCTTCCTCTTTAATCACTCTATCTATTGAAAAAACCGCATCAAAACCCGTTGCGTAGTTCTAAAGATCTAAGTATACATAGTTACAGACAGACTGCGGAAAGCGTCTTTGTTTTATACTATGTAGTGATTATAGGCATTAAGGCTGATGCTCTGTTAGCCTTTATGCCTGGTGAAGTAGCAAAAGCCTCACGGCTAACTACGTATGAATGCCCGAAAAAAAAATTGAGTGTAACACATAATATGATATTTAACTGCATTGGTGATGTACCAAACATTACTTCTCATATTCAGGTAAAACCGATTACTTTGATACATGGCATTATAATAGCACAGGCCCTACTAATATGGTAACGACTAGTTGTCAAATGTCATAGGTTCAATTCCCATCTTGTTCAACTATTGTGGTCATAGCTTGTGACGAAAATTATATACAAGTGAGAAATGTTAGCACATAAATATAAAGAAAGAAAATACAGCATATAATATAGAAACATAATATTATGTTTCTATAAAACGCGGAAGTTTGTAAGGATGGATGGATGTTTGTTACTCTTTCACGCCAAAATTGGCTGAAATTTTGCATCGGCATAGGTTATATGCTGAATTAAGATATAAGCTACAAAACATCACGCTCCGACCCATTGGAGCAGAGTAACGCGGGTAAACCGCGGGGCGCAGCTAGTAACATAATATAGCTGTACTTCATTTTAATCAGTGGTGATTGTCACTACTGTTCATTACACAACGCCACCACTGATGATTTGGGTTCGATTCCCACTCTTTTTTTGTAAACCATGGATAGTTGTGTTGTGTTTGGTAGTGATTTATGTGTTTATTAAGTCGACATACATTAATTTCTTTCCTTAGTGTGTCCATAAAATCTATTATTTTATTGCCATTAGTTGCTATGTCAATATAGTCTTCATAACAACAGTACAACAATATTTTGTCTGGACAATATAATTTGTACAGAGATTATCTTTCATAGCTAATAAGCAGATGTCCGAGCTATCTGATGATTGAACAAAAATCCGAAAAACGATACGTCATTGATTTTATAAATTGCAGTGTGCACACAACATATATTTATAAACTTACTTCGCTTTTGTTGCCAAAATCCACGTAATATTTAAGATGAGCGTCCATTTTACCGGTTTGTTATATACATTGCGAGTGATCAACATAATGATTCATTATGTTATGTAAACCTGATTATTGAATATTGCAAAACCCGTGAAGAAATTACACATGTTCACCTTGAAACGAAATTACGTATCACTTTTGGTGGTTTTATTCGCATAATTTTTGTTCCCATCGGAACCTATAATTAAATATAGCCTATCGCCTTTATAGATAAATGGGTTATTTAATACTAAAATAAATTTTCAAATCGGACCAGTAGTTCCTGAGATTAGCGCGTTGAAACAATCAAATAAACTTTTCAGCTTTATATTAGTACTAGCGACCCACCCCGGTTTCGCACGAGTGCAATGCTGATGTATCATACATATAAAACTTCCTCTAGAATCACTATCAATTAAAAAAAGACGCATCAAAATCTGTTGCGTAGTTTTAAAGATCTAAGCATACATAGGGGCGGACAGACAGCGGCAAGCGACTTTATTTTATACTATGTTGAGATAGTGACTATATTCCCGCGCGTGGTTTAACCCGCGTAACTCTTGTTCCCGTAAGATTTTTTTAATTTAATGTAGCCTTTATTGATAAATGACCTATCTATATAGACTGAAAGATTTATTTTCAAATAAGACCAGTATTTTCACAAATTAGCGCGTTCATACGAACAAACTCTTCAGCTTGATATAATCAGTATAGATGTTTGTTTACTCATTAAATTAGTCCTATAAATAAGTATTATTTTACGATTTTAAATAATGAGAGATATAATTTTAATTGAAGTTTGTTGTTTTATTCAAATAATTAATGATGAGCGGTATAAAAATTCACACGAAATTTCAAAATAATACTTGTGTCAAGGTTAACTTATATGTATTTGTACTATCCTTTTATTTTTAAACGTTTTATTTTTTATTTAATTTCATAAGAACAGAATAAAATTGACCTTACTATTAGAAGTGATAATAGCGTATGAAAACATAAGACAAGACACTTTTTATTAACATATAGTGGTGATTTTAAGTAATATGCTAACTTATACAGTGAAAGGAAATGTTTTGTTCTTCAACATTATTGGCTCATATAACGTCCACTGCTGAACATTACTCCCAAAGATATGGGGGTTTGGTCATAGTAACCAAACTTGGCAGGAGGGCTGTTGATCGCACTATTTTGTTGTAACACTCAGAAAAACGCTATTATTTTAAAACTTTAACTATCTTTCAGGGTACGGAAGTACTGATGATTATAATCACCTGTTCCATACATTTATGTTCACTTACCTCGACAAAATGTAGGATGGAACAGCTGATTTTTTTCGCGATTTCAGGGTTGGTCCCATATTAAAAATTACTTATTATCATCAGTACTTTCACTGCCGCTTTTCTTTCGCTCAATGGCTAGGGCGTCGGACTGGCGATCATGTGGTCGCCGGTTCTATACCCACTCATTGCACTACCAAATGAACCCACTCGGATCACAATCATTTTAGCTTAGCACTAGGGGTTAACAAGAATAATAGTAGTCTGCTTGCAATCTTTATAAAAAAAATGGCTACATTAATGATGAAGTGCACACTCGAACTAGAGATATGCAGGTGATACCGCGCGCGAGAAACTAGTGGTAAAACAGTTTACAAATCCGGTTCAGTAGACCCAAAAAGTACCCCCTAGAATATCACAAAATCACAAGCTTTACCTTTTTTATAGAATATACAACTAAAAGTAGAACTAGACTAGAATTAATTAACTAGAATTTAAAGTAAAACTAAATTATAAAATACTACTATTCTAAATCTATTCTACTTGGAAAGGTTCCCAGAATGCTGGCAGCATTACCCCGTTGAATGGCAATGCTTACCTGCCGTGCAAAGTAAAAACCAGCACTCGGAGAACGTGCCGCACTAAAGAGGGCCGCTGCGAGGTATTTAATAATGTAATACCTTTTTATAATGTTGTATAAGATTGTTATTCGCAAAGAATTCATTAAATCAAGAATTCACAAACTGACTACTTAAGATCGCGAACTCAAACTTGAATTTACATCAATATGTCAAGGATGATACTAAAAGTGTCGTCTTCAAGGAAATAATATACGTACAAGCTGGTATTTACAGCTTTTTTAAATACTCACAAAAAAACGTTAATAAAAAACCATATCATTTATCTATAGATATCTCGTATGCTATATATAATAAAAAACCGGACAAGTGCGAGTCGGACTCACACACGCAGGGTTCCGTAGCATTTTCAAGTGCCTGCCTGCTGCCGTTATTAATAACAAGCAAAAAATGGCAAAAAAAAAGTTTGTTGTATGGGAGCCCCCCATAAATATTTATTTTATTTTATTTTTAGTATTTGCTGTTCTAGCGGCAACGGAAATACATCATTTGCGAAAAATGCAACTGTCTAGGTATCGCAGTTCTTGTGATACAGCCTGGTGACAGACAGACAGCGAAGTCTTAGTAATAGGGTCCCGTTTTTACCTAGCGGGGAGGGAACCCTAAAAAGGTGAATGTGAAAAAAAAATGGATGTAACCTTGAACTTTACTTTTTCAAAATTAATTAACAGATTGTATTATCTATATGAGACACATAATTAGCTAGAATTTAATCAGATCTGTCATAAAATGGATGTTATTAATTATAAAATCTGGTTTTCTTGTAAACACACTAATATGTTTTCAACTTTTTGGATTCTTTTAACTTAAGAAAATATGGTCTGTCTGTTTCGCTTTCGCTCCTATATAATTGAACCAATTTCTGTGAAATTTTGTAAAAATATGGACTTAGCTTAGGCAAAGGACATAAGATACCTTAAAGAGGCCAAAGCTAGTTTTTTTTCTCTCTCTAACATCTTTAATTACATGAATAAAATACATATATACAACTAATAGCAGCTAATTTAAAATAAACTTATTTATAAAATACTACTATTCTAAATCTATTTTACTAGGCAAGGTTCCCAGAATACTGGCAGCATTACCCCGATTCTGCAACCGTTCTCCGATAGGACGTTTCGTTTTTGAGAGATTCGTCGATAGAACGTTTCACCTATGGATGATTCGCCGACAGAATGGTTCGCATTTGTTAGTTTCGACGACAGAACTTTTCAATTATGAAACATTTGCTGTCAGATCGTTTTGTCTATAATTGTTTCGACATGGCTTCCCGTTGAATGGCAATGATTACCTGCTGTGCATAGTAAAAAAACAGTAAAGCTAGTTACATTTAAACCCTTATATGAGGGATATTTTATCTAACACATAGGTATATACAAAGGTTCACGAGCTTACAACTTATATTTATTCTTTAACTTAGTAATCAATAACATTACTACATAACAAAGTCGCTTCCCGCTGTCTGTCCGTACATATATGATTAAATCTATTTTTTTTATAGATAGAGTGATTCAAGAGGAAGGTTGTTATGTATAATACATCAGCATTGTACCCGTGCGAAGCCGGGGCGGGAGTTCTGAATAAAAGGAAATAAGTTAAATGTTGTTACCTTAAAAAAAATATGGTAAAGAGGCGTGAATATTATGTATCCATGTAACCTAAATAAGTGTTCAATGAATTACACGGATCTTAACATAGTAATTCTGACAAAAACAAGTATAATTAATTAATTAATTTATTCAGCACTTAGGTATTTACAAAAACTTGTACTTGTCAAAATCACAATGTAAAAAATCTGCAATTAATACTTATTCTATGAATTGAACTAACTTAACTTAACTAACAGGTGCTACCTTCACAGGTTAGTTACCTAGTGTTAGTTAGCTAGCTTTATATTTACATACTATATACTCACGTATATAGTATGTAAACATACTAGCTTCCCGCGCGCGGTTTCACCCGCATAACTCCCGTTCCCGTGGGAACTTCATAATTAAAACTCAAGGTGAATGTAGCTTTCCAATGGTCAAATAAGTTTTGAAATCGGCACTGTAGTTTTTGAGTTTATTCATTACAAATATACACATCAAAATACAAATCTTTCCCCTTCATAATATTACTATAGATTACAAGTGATTTAACATTATTTGTATTTATTTGTGAGCAATAAATACATTTAATTCTATTAATATTAAGTCAATTGATTCCTAACTATGTTGACACACTGTAAGATATAATAACAAATATAATTTGTCTGTTTGTGTATCATCATTGGACTTCTGATCCGCCTACATATAACTCAATAACTTGTTATGACGTAATTTTGCATACAATTATGTAAATAACTTGAGACATTTATAAAAGGCGTATGGGTATGGATTCGTTAAGTTTATATTTTGATTTAATATTGCGTTAAATGTCACAATATGAATAGAACGAAGGATTCATTCAATCACGATGTATATAAAAACTGGTCAAGTGCAAGTCGGACTCGCGCACTAAGGGTTCCGTAACATTTTCAAGCGTCTACCTGTTGCCATTATTAATATCAAGAAAAAAAGGGCAAACAGTTATATGGGAGCCCCCCTTAAATATTAATATTATTTCATTACTATAGCGTATTTGTTGTTATAGCGGCAATAGAAATACACCATCTGTGAAAATTTCAACTACGAACCCTAATAAAAAAACTTTGTCGAACTTGATCGACTTGCTGATCAACGCACAGCCCATCGCCTGATTGTAGAAACCTGACACTTTAGATATTGTATTTTCCATATGACGTAGACAACCGAAATAAAAACGTTTTTTTTATTCCACCCCTAAGTTGATGAAAAGGGGTGACATAGTGTGAATAAATCAAAAGCTAAGCGGTTGAATTCGCGGACATAAGCTAAAATCCTATAAAATACTAGTTAATATATTATCATACTCCCAAATGCGAATGATATTTCTATGTAATCTAAAAAATAACTTTATTTAAAATTTTATTTAATAACCATAAACCATAACATATAAGTATACTAAATAAATTAATGAAACATTATAAATCTAAAACGAAACTTGACAAATAAACTATAATTAAACTAAGAATTAAAAACTACCAAAAGATACCTAAATACAATAAATACTAAGGCATGGTTTTAATTAAAAAAAACAAATTGTATACAAATTTCTGAGCAACCCTACTTAATATTATACGCGAATACGCGAAAGTTTGTAAGTAAGGGTGGATGGATGGATGTTTGTTACTCTTTCACGCCAAAATTTCTGAATGAATTTGGCTGAAACTTTGCACAGGGATAGTTAATAAGCTCGATTAACATATAGGCTACAAAAAATCAAAGTGCGAATAAATGCTGAAGCCATTTTCAAATTATGGCGTTTAATTTTCATTTTTTTATTGTTTTTTATTATACACTCTTTGATAATAATAATGAAGAATTTAGAGACGGATTTCGATATCTCCATTTTAATTTTATGGTCATGTACTCAAACTAATATTAGTTAATATGTTTATTAAAACCGGTTGATAATAAAAAAAAATGTATATTATGTGTTCATGGATGAAAATGTTGAAACGGCTTTAGGTAACTTTAATCAAATTATCAGTTCATTGACTTCTAAAGGTCACTTAATGGGAAATATTTTCAATATATAGGTATTTTTCTATTCACCATATTTTGTTCAATTTACCTATAGTTTATTATATCTACAGCTCTCTAATATTGACTAAGAAAAACAATGACAAATCTATAGCAATATATAAAGCTACTAACTAACTTTGTTCGTTTGAACGCTCTAAAATCAAAACCTACTGGTCCGTTTTGATATTTTTTTTAAGTGTCCAATTGAACATTTATCGAGAATCGCCAAGAGTCTTCATAATAAACTAAACTTCCTGATTAAATTTATGAAGATGTATGAAGTTCCTAAAGCTAGTAAGTTCTAACATGACAACCTCCGTGGAGTAGTGAAATAAATATTAATCATCATCAGCCCGTATAACGTCCACTGCTGAACATGGGCTTCCATCCGAGGGATGGTTTTTTCCTTAGTCACCAAGATTAGCAGGCGGGTTGGTGAGCGCAGTGTTATGTTGTAACATACAAGGAAACGCTGCTGCCCGTTTCCTGGTATACAATTGTTATAGATGATGTTTTAACAATCGGGACCAACGGACCCACCAGACCCGGAAAGAAATCTTAGAATCTACACAAAGATTTCCTGTCCGGCATGGGAATCGAATCCACGATCTCCAGGATTTAAAGCGAGCCAAATACCGCTACGCTACGGAGGTGTCAAACATAAATAATAAAAACATATTTTTTGGAAACGTCAGCTTTTGTGTCAACCATCTCTATTAGTCTTATACATACAAAATACTAATTATTGCAAACGCCATATTATATTATACTCATAAAATCTCGCATATTTATGACAAATACATAACTTTATGTCTTGCGACAAGTAATGATTTTAAACACGTGGTCATTTAACTCGTTTGAAGTACAAACTTACGATGTAGGGGTCAGCCTTGTCATATTTTATTATAATTACATTCTGCATTAGTTTGACAGT
Source organism: Nycteola revayana (assembly GCA_947037095.2). NCBI lineage: Eukaryota > Metazoa > Arthropoda > Insecta > Lepidoptera > Nolidae > Nycteola > Nycteola revayana. The sequence goes on from OX344840.2 coordinate 11,247,744, forward strand.
AGCCGTACGTTGTATTCACACTTGTATTATGCATATTGTAATGCAATTCAAAATAGACTTGTACTCAATTACAATTTATTAATCAATTTTAATAATTATCTGAAATACATAATATTACAACATTACACTCCACGATACAGTGGCGGGATAAGGCCTCGGGACGCGGGGCGTCACGCGGAGCGATTTGCGGCGCGGTCCGCACTGAAATCAAACATATGGTGCTGTATGAGTATGAGTGAGTGAGATTCAAAAGAAAACTCTGTTGCAACTTCAACATATCACCAAAATAGGTACCTAAATGTCCAACTGACCTACGCTCCCAACTCTTGCACAATATGACACACAACATCAAATAAAATAAACTTGTTCTTTTCAATTAAAAAAACACTGTTTTGCAAATCACAAACATCTGGGCGGTGTTATATGACCTTTGACATGCGTGAGTTTAAAAACCTTTAAATAATGTTTGACGTTACAAAAATAAATTTAAAGTTGATTTTGGGTGATAAATTTGTTTTAGTGAAGTAATGCAAAGGTTAAGCCTTGTAGCTCAGACCAAATAAAATGTTAAGACGGACCGCTGCGAGTTACACACTGAAGGCAGGTGAAAACGCGCGTGGAACCTAGTCTATACTAATATAATAAAAAGGAAAGAATTAATTGCTTGTTTGTTTGTTTGAATTGAATAGGCTCCGAAACTACTAGACGGGTTTGAAAAATTATTTCACCGTTGGGAAGCTACACTATCTCTACCGAACATAGGCTATATTTAATAAGAAGTTCCCACGGGGACGGGAGATACGCGGGTGAAACGCAAAGATAAATATCAATTATACATAATAGATAGTTATACATCTAACGGATACAAAATTGTTTAAATTTTGTATAGATCCGGCTCAGTTTAATGAATATTTTGATACAAAATTAAAATGCCAATGAATAAGTTCAAGGCACTCGATGATTATATTATCTCTTCTAGTTTGACTAGGTTTGTGATACTATGTGAATTATGTTGGAAATTATTTGTATATCTGAATCTAAATTTATTCAATAACAAACTAAACCTATATTATCGTTAGAAACTTTATTACATTATCTAAAAATGTATATATCTTCAATTCAAGGACGAACAAAGTAATGATAAAAAGCTAAAAATTTTAATAAATTATGTAGATATTTAAGTAGTGTTTTAAATACTTATGTAAAGCAGTGTTTGATAGGGAAAAATATACTGTTTATAATGAATTAATATTGGCTTTATAATATTAACATTGAAATTACTAAAAATATCGTTAATACTGTTATTTAATTTCTAATTAATAATGTAATCTGGACAAGGACAGGTAATCTTTGTGTAAATACTAAGATTTCTTTCCGGGTCTGGTTGGTTGAGGGAGTACCCTCCGTGCCTCGGAAAGCACGTTAAGCCGTTGGTCCCGATTGTTATAACATCATCTATAATAATCGTATATCAAGGAACGGGCAGTGGCATTTCCTTGTGTGGTACAACATAATACTGCAGTCACCAACCCGTCTGCCAAGCGTGGTGACTATGGCAAAATCCTCCCTCGGGAGGAGGCCCATGTTCAGCAATGGATGTTATACGGGCTGATGATGATGATGATCAATTTAATCCGACTGGGAATTTTATAACGTAGGTTTTATAACTATTTGTCATTTAAATAGGCAATTTATATTACTCCCAAAATAATAAAATGAAATGAGTAATTTGGTGTATTATTAAATTTAATGTCCTATAGGATTGTACCTAATACACTTATATACTACCTGTATTAGGTACAAGGTGCCGTGTGGTTTCCGGCTTAGAATAGACCTAGTCTTCACACCCCATGTCTTCCCATGGGTGTCGTAAAAGGCGACTAAGGGACATATGGCTGATGGATGGGCAGCAGCATCTATTAGCTCAACGTTTAAATCTTACTGCGATCACCAATCCGTCTGTCAAGCGTGGTGATTATGGCAATATCCCTCTATGATCCTGGCTTGCCAAGGTCTGTTAAGAGGAGGCCCATGTTCAGCAGTAAACGGGCTGTTGATGATGATTAGGTACAATGGTTGTAAACTCCAACCAATTATTGCTACTAAAAAGAACGTAAATTAAATATTTTATTCACTCTATATAAAATCATTGGATGACAAATGAGAATGAGATGACATTGCTGTGACATTGAGACGCCAGTGCCCACGTTGCCCACGGTGCCCACTCACTAACGTCTATTCAGAGGCACGCTATAACTATGAGTACACATATGGACATAGCTTTACTACGAAGGTGTTCATTGTTTAGCTTCCTTTAATCTAAGTTAAAGATCCGGTTTCTAACCTACAGACAGAATTACCTACGCAAATATATATAATTTACCTATTTATATAAGTATACCTAGCTTTAGTCATCATCATCGTCGTCGTCAGCCCGTAAAACGTCTATGCTGAACATTGGCCTCCTCCCTAGGGAGGGTTTTGCCATATCACCACGCTTGGCAGGCGGGTTGGTGACCGCAGTATTATGTTGTGACACACAAGGATACACGTTCCCTGGTATACAATTGTTATAGATGATGTTATAACAATCGGGACCAACGGCTTAACGTGCTTTCCGAGGCACGGAGGAGTAGTCCCTCAGCCAACCAGACCCGGAAAGAAATCTTAGAATCCACTCAAAGATTTCAAGTCCGGCGTGGGGACGCACGGCCTCCGACATTTAATGCGAGCCAAATACCGTTACGCGAATGGAGGTTGTCCTATCTTTTTGAAAAAAAAAAGTGATGGAAGTTTTAAACCAATGTGATTTAATTTACAATTAGAAAACTACGCCACGAATGCGTAGTTTTCTAATTGTAAATTAAATCACATTTAGTATTTTTTATGTTACTTATACTTTTTATGTGTGACATTCAAAAGTTTTATTTATTAAAATTGTAATTGTTGCAATACTAAATGAAAACCATAATAATTTTATTAAATTAAACAAAATGTACATTATTTTACTAATGTGTGAGGTGCCAGTCAATAACCCATGTAAAAACTATAACCTTCACTATCAACGTATGTGCTATAAAGAAAGCATACGCGTCAAATTAATACGAAATAATGATATGTGATTAGCTTTTTTACCAACATAGCGTGTTTAAATTGTATGGACAATACATTTTTTATCGCACACATGATTAATTAGTTAATTGAAAGGAATGCTAATCTTTTGTTGCAATTTGACATTCGATTGTTAGTATTCAATGACAAATGTAAATAAAAATTTATACACATATGATTGTATTTACATCGATATGCAAATATATTCTATACATATGTATACATGAATACTTAAAATGGCTAGATCCGTAAGTCTATTCTTTTCAATTGTTTTTAGTGAATTGGTGGTCCTGTGGTATATTTTAGATTGGATTTAGAGACCAGGTGTAGTAGGTTAAATTCCATTTATTAACTATTATTTGTGTGGAATAATTATGGGTTTTTATATACCTACTGGGTATTATTTAAATTTTAAATTTGCAATGTTTTCATAGTGCATAAATTGTAGTTTTAAAACAAAATGAAAGAAATCGAATCAACCGTTTTAAGAGTGACAATTTAAATTTAAAAATGTCCTTTTCAAAGTTCTTTGATAGTTGAACTTTTCTGGTATGATATTAAAATTATATACTATCCGTAAAGCAAGTATCTACTACAATGGTATGGTAGAAATATTATTGAATAATTCATATGTTATGCTCGCCTTGTACAAGTTATTGGCGAAGTTATCTCCATTATATTCGAAGTTGTAACACATTTCATTGTTTCCAAAGTATTTATTTATTTACATATAACGTAATAACATGTGCTATTTTTGGTTCTTGATCAATAGTATTTTATTTGATTGAGAAGATAACGTTGCGGACTGCGGTTGAGGCAGGAAGACAAAATATAATAAGACCAGTTCGTAGGAACATAATTTAATAGCTTACAGCATACCTCAATAAATGGGTTATATATACGGCTTGATATTTTAGCATCACCGCTGATTGCAGAGACAGGCCTTTCATTGAAGATGAATAGTATTAATATTGCGTTTAAAATTTTGTTTTTCTTCTGAAAACTTGCACTGGTAACTCATCATCATCGTCATCAGCCTGTATTACATCCACTGCTGAACATAGGTCTCCTCCCGAGGGACGGTATTTGCCATAGTCACTTGGCAGGCGGGTTGGTGTATTGCAGTATTGTGTTGTACCACACAAGGAAACGCTACTGCTTGTTCCCTTGTATACGATTGATATAGATGATGTTAAAACAATCGGGACCAACAGCTTAACGTGCTTTCGAGGATAGTCCCTCAGCCAACCAGACCCGGAAAGAAATCTTAGAATTTCTCGAACCCACGACTTCCGAAATGTAAAGCGAGCCTCGCTTCAAAGGTTGTCTGCACTGGTAACTAAGGCGATTTTAATTTAGACTCGGGTGGCTCAGCAGTTAATCCTAGTGTTCTGGATTCGGTTCTCTCAACAATTATTTGTGCGATAACACAAAGATTTATTTCAGAAGTAACTCACCTAGAACCTGCAAAAAAATAAAGAAACAACAACATGAATACAATTTCCACTCTTATTACAAAATTCAAAAGAATGTGTTGCACTGCCCAAAACAGTGAGTTGATTGACAGTCAGACCGCGTAACAAGTCATCTATCAGAAAGACGTCGATGGACAGTTGAGTAACAAAGTCAGTGATGAAGATGTTGCTGTTTGCTGTTACAACATTTTAGTAACTCATTTGGAAACACATAACAATAAATTAAGATAGACCAATAATATTATAGTGGACATGACATTTTAATCAAATATATTAAAGAAAACAGGAAATTTATGGTGAAACAATTTTTTGTGACAACCTCCGTAGCAGAGCGATATTTGACTTGCTTTAAATCTGGGAGGTCATGGGTTCGATACCCACGCTGGACAGGAAAGCTTAGTGTAAATTCTAAGATTTCTTTCCGGGTCTGGTTGGTTGAGGGACTACCCTCCGTGCCTTGGAAAGCACGTTAATTAAGCCGTTCGTCCCGATTGTTATAACATCATCTATAATAATCGTATATCAAGGAACAGGCAGCAGTTTTTCCTTGTGTGGTACAACATAACACTGCGGTCACCCCTCCCCCGGGAGGAGGCCCATGTTCAGCAGTGGACGTTATACGGGCTTATGATGATGATGATAAAAAAAAATCGGACTATAAATTAGCCATATTTATGAAAAATATAGATGATTCATGAAAATGTGTGCTAGGTATATAAAGCTGAAGAGTTTGTTTATTTCCTTAAACATATTAATCTCAGGAACTATTGATGCGATTTGAAAATTCTTACAGTGTTTGATAGCCCATTTATCGAAAAAGGCTATACTGGGTAACTATTTTCGGTCTTGAAAATAATAGGGCGTGATATGTATAATAATATGAAATAAATATGTAAGGCATTATTACTTAATTTTTTTTTTTACTGACATATAGTGAAAATCATAACGATAAAATACGTACTTAATAAGGTAATTACGTTATGTTAGTTAAAATAGGTGCCTATAATTGTAGGCCGCAATCAAATATGAATGAAAAGAATGAGCGAAATAGCGTAACTACCTAATTAGGTACGCATTTTACGTTTAAGATTTTCACTCTATGCCAATAAAAAACTATGTCTTACACATCTTTTTCATTTACATAACACGCCCTATTATATATATTTACAATGCCGTCTTGACAATATAATAATATTGTCAAGACGGTAAAAAAAATCATCCAGTATATTATATGAAGAAAAAAACGTGTTGCATCAACTGTAATAAGTGCAAAAAGATGACATACAAACATACATTAAATAAATATTATATTTCATTTACTATCATGTTATTCTCAGATATAATCAACAAAATGAGTAAAGGAATTAATGACAAGCTGACGGACGGACTACTTTGTCTGTAATAACCTACAATTTGCTACCTGTTAGTTAAGTATCTAGTTTAATTCATAGAATACTAATAATTGTGTAACATTGCGATTCTGACGAGTACAAGTGTTTGTAAATACCTAAGTGCTGAATAAATTTATTATTTCAACAAAAAAGGTCGCGAGTTTTCCCAAAACGTCATCGGTCCTCAAGTGATTCGAGCCGGATTTCTCGCTCATCCGAAGAAATAGCGGAGCGAGGACGAGTTAATATAACGAAATGTCAAGGTTTTATTTAAAATAACTTCTTATTTGATTTATGATAATACTGCTTAATATCCTGGACTCATATTTCATTACAATTTAGTAGCTATTCATAAAGACGTTTATGGTACAGAGTATGATAGATGGTGTTTATCATGGTTTGTGGTGATTATATGTGTTAGTTGCATATGTTAATGAAGTAGGTAGATACATATTATTAAGTTCAACTTTACATGGTATGGTCTATATATGATATCTCTGCGTCACCCTATAGTCGACTGGTAGAAAATGCCTAGGGCATTAAGTTTACCAAAGTACAAAATAAAATGTAATAAAGTAAAAAAAATAATAATATTTAAATATTAAAGTAAGTATATAGGTACAGTCAAACCAAAAAGAAAGGTTTACACCGTCAGTATTAAATAATGTAAATAAATATGTTTATGTCACTACGACAGCAGGTATTTCTGTATCTATAAAGACTTCGCTGCTAGCTGTGTACAAAAGCACATAATAGTAAACTCTCCCCATAAACGTGCATATTATTATAAATTTAAATTGCGTTTTGCAATGTGTAAACCTATCTCTTTTGTTGGCTGTACATAGATCGATTGTACTACCAAAAGAAATACTTTTAGTGGACTCCGAATTTGAAACATCATCAGTCATTTGACTTGGCGTGATGATGATGATGAACGTATAGCCTATATAGCCTGTATAGCCTTGCCTGTATAGCCTTGATAAATGCTCTAACATTGAAATCACTTTTGAGATCGGTCTAGCAGTTCATGAGACTAACGCGTACAAATTAGCAAAAAAAAACATCACCTTTTTACATTAGAGTTAGTGATCGTAGTCTTTTTACTATTTGTGGTACAAAAGATATATCAATTCCATTGCAGTTTTCCTTCGAAATTATTTACTTTAAACAGTACAAAGAAAAGAGTTCAACGAGCAACTGTTTTTAAGATAATGATTTTACGTTAGTCACGATTTATGATTCCCATTGTTTGTTTGCATTGAATAGGTTCCAAAATTACTGGACCAATTTCCAAAATTACTTCACTATTAGAAAGCTATGTTGTCCAGTAGTAATATAAGCCAAATTAAATCATGAATTTTTCATGGAGACGGGATCTACGTAGGTGAAACCGCGCACGGGTACTAGTTATTAATTAATTTTAGCTTGAAATTACTTACATCAACAGCCCATTTAGGTCGAAATAAACGATTCATATTCAGCACTTAGGTATTTACATACACTTGTACTTGTAAAGTCAAACTTGTACGTCCACTGCTGAACATAGGCCGTTGAGGGATATTGCCATAATCACCACGCTTGGCAGGCGGGTTGGTGATTGCAGTATGATGTTTCGTAACCTTTAGTTGTTATAAGCAAATACTCATCTATCATAGATGCATGTCCCTCAGTCGTCTTAACGGCACCCATGGGGAGAGACCCCAAGATATGGGGTCTTCTATTCTAAGCAGAAAACTACACTTCAAACTTTTTTTTGTATATCTATAAAATATTACTAGCAGAATTTTATACACTAGTAGGATTCTTGCTCCACCCCGCGTGCTAAGCCAAATTATTTTTTGTTACGAGTGGGTTCACCTCGCTAGTAGTCAGTCACTTTATAATTGGTTATATGAAGCATATCTCTGGGTACGCCCTTTAGCTTTACATAGTATGCCAATAACTTTGCGTGTCATCATTACACAGTAATCTTGCACAACCTGACCGACCATATTAAGAGAGATGGCACAAAAAAACAATAAAAAGCTGTCTCCACTCAATATTGTTAAGCTTGTAAAATATATAAGAATAGGGCCAAGGGCCAGTGACCACTAATCATTTGCATGTTGTTCTTTGTACAATAGTGACAAGTTAGTCGGGTTGTTTGAATATGTTACAGTCATATATTATAATCGGTCAAAACCACTTTTGAATGCAAAGTCAGGGAAAAAGTAGTTTTGACGGGTCCATATTGGATCACATAAAATTCCAGAAACAAGATTTATTTATTTATTTATGCAATCTTACCTACAACTACCATTACAGATCAGCGATCCAATGCGACAGTGTGGCCTTACATATTAAACCTTAATCCTAAGATGCTCTTATTTTTGGTCTAAGGTTGAAAAAAACACCAGGATTCCAACTTATGTAGGTTGACGTTGAAGATGCCAGATCCAAATTACATACAAATTATCAATTAAAGCAGTCAAAAGTGGTTTTGACCGATTATAAGTATTGACTGTAACATATATGTTTTTAGTGTTAAAAGTAGATTTAATATAATTGTAAATTTTGATCATTGAATACAATAACTAATATATTATAATCAAATCAAATAATCTTAGAATTTATACAAAGATTTCCTGTCCAGCGTGGGGATCAAACCCACGATCTCCGAGATTTAAAGCGAGCTACATACCGCTACGCTACGGAGGTTACCAAAATCAATACACTTAACTATAATTCTCTTCAAATACCAAGTAGATAAGCTTCACTTGAGTGTCGTATTTCAGTAGCATACAAAATAAACGACTGCAATTTATTAGTATGTCAAGAGATAGCCTAAAGCCGTTGTATCTTTACTTCTAAAATAAATTACGTACTAACAGCATTAACGAACCATTTTCTATTATATTTGACAACGTACTTAATCACCAATAGATAAGGTTGAATTTTCAATAAACATGATTATGAAACAGTGGCCAGTTTATAAAATCTGTACTTTACATTTTAAAGAGGAAGGAATCGATCGGTGCAGGTGGTTTACATTGAATAAGCTCCGGAACAACTGGACCGATTTAAAAAATTCTTGCACAATTATACCCTATAGGAACGGGAAATACGCGGGTAAAACGGCGGGTAAAACCGCAAGCGAGAAGCTAGTGTTATAGTTTTTAGTTGCTGTGTAAGTCTCGCTTTAAATCGCGAGATTCTAGGTTCTCGGACAAGATATCTTTGTAAAATCTTAGATTTCTTTCCGGGAATGGTTAGTTGAGGAACTACCCTCGGTGCCTCGGAACGCACGATAAGCCCTAATTGGTCTAAATATAATTCCATTATTTATGATACATGATATACAAATATCCAAAATATGTTTTGACTATTTACAAATACCTGTAATAGGTTTACGTGAGTAAAACCTTTTTTTATTTTAATTTTATTTATCTATTATCAGGTAACGAGTTCCAGCGTTTATCTGTGTATATGCTGTACACAATACTGCAGTCACCAACCCGCCTGCTAAACTTAGTGACTATGTTAGGTTTCTTTCCAGCAATGGATGTTAGCATGATTATGATGATGTTTATATGAGATTTATTCTTCGTCACTTCAACAGCCCTATTATGTCCACTGCTGAACATTGGCCTCCTCTTAACAGACATTGGTAAACCAGGATCATTGAGGTATATTGCCATAATCGTTACGCTTGGCAGGCGGATTGGCGATCGCAGTTAGATGGTAATTAAAAGTAGGTGATAAAGGTAATTAGAAGTAGCGGCCGTAGCCCAATGGCTAGGGCGTCGGACTTGTGATCTTGAGGTCGCCGGTTTGAACCCTACCCATTTCACTACCGACGTGAACCCACTCGTAACACAAACGTATTAGCTTAGCACGAGAGGTTATCGAGAATACTAGTAGACGGAAAAATTCTGGCAAAAATACAAAAAAAAAAAATAACCCTGAGCTGATAAATGCTGCTGTCCATCCATCATCTATACGTGTAAGTCCCCTAGTCACCTCTTACGACACCCATGGGAGTGGTCTATTCTTATCTGAAACATTAGATTTATTAGAAGACCTTTATTATTAGACGGTGATCCCATGACATGAATAACTTGTTGTGTCCATTACTGAAATCAATACTGCTATAAAATAAAGTTTTTGCAAGATAACTCGCACTGTGTTTCAACTTATTTTATGAGTTTTAACTGTGACTGTAATTTAGTAACTATTTTATGGAATTTAATCGTTGATTTTGTGGTCGTTGCTTTAGTGAATTTAATCGTATTTTGCATATTGTCGGGGACACTGTAGTACGGAGTTAGTGACAGTTGCTAATAAGATGTATTTTTTTCTGTCAAGATTTGTTTTTGTTTATTCGTGTTGTAGAGGGCCAAATATTACTTTGCCACATTTGATTTTCAACCTTATTAGTTAGTGTCTCTTACCTACGCGGTATCGCAGTATCATCTACCTACCACGATCACAAAGGAGCTTCCAAAAATGTGTAATGATTACGTTAGTGAATAAATTTATGTGAAATATTTTTTTCAATAGAAAAAATACCAAACATCAACTTAAATTAAATACTTACGTTAACCGATTTATCAGGAGATGCTGCCAAATTAGAGGATTCACAATTTTTTTTTGAAGTTTTCCTGATACTATCTCCTGTGATGTATACACTTATATAGTGCACATCACAATATTGCACTATATTATCACGAAAATTACGATGCAGTTTTAGTTACGTCGATAGATTTCAAACGAACAATTCTTTGTCTTAACCCTTCATAACAATATTTTATATTAATTTATCAATTATTATCAACAACTGACTGAACCAAAATATCATTAGTATATAGTAAATAATATTTTACTCTATCTTAAATCAGCAATACTAATAACATTTTACACCAATTACATAAATATACATCGACGGCCAATGACCTTCACCTTTTCAGATTTCCGGAACAAAACCAGCAATGAAATACCAAATAAGCCTGCAGGGTAGTTATCTTTCATCTCTCGTTTTGTAAAGTTTCACTTAATAGTGTTATTGTTTTATACTCTGTGAATAGCATTCTGTAAATACATTTTGAATTAGCTATTGTTTCGGTACTACTTGAATAATGAGTTTTGTATATTTTGCTACATTATTAATAGTCCAATAGATGTGATGTAAGCGAAGTCACGGTCTTATTGACTGCAAGGTCTGATAGTACGATTAAATTTAAAGTTTTAGTTTAGTTTATCATGTGTTAGACGAGACTCATCAAATGCGACTATTACGATTTTTATACCGATGGTTTTTTTTTTCTGGGTTATCAATAATTCTTATTTTTACTCTGTCTCGTGTTGTTATCATGATCCCAATATTACTGATGGTAACCCGCGTTTAGTTAAGGCTGGTCTAAAGATTTCTTGGGGGACAATGTGTTTTTAATTCTTAGGTGTCTTGCTGTAAGTCGGTCATGCACCAAATATTAGATATTACACAAACAAAAATGTAGTTGTTGGTCAAATAAGAATGTATTTAAAAAAAATTTAACATTCGAAAATTTTTACAATAATTCTCCCTGCGCTGACAAATTCCTGGTCGCACTATGATACTCTGAAATACAAATTCAAACCTTGACACGTTTTTATTATATTTTCTACAACTGCACTGTATAAATGATAATCTTATATTAATCTCAGATTTCCTAGCGCGGTAATTGAACCTGCTACATCTTCAACCTTGTTGCTCTACGCAACGGTTTCCATCGGTAGGCGCGTATGAATAAAATGTTAAACATGTCTACAGATTATTTATCACGGCGTGTTTTAAATATGATTAAATAAATGTGATTCATGAATCAAATCTAAATCTAAGTAGCTGTGGAAATATTAAGAATAAAATAATAAATTGTCAGCCATCAGCCATCAGCCATCTTGATAGAAATGTCAAAACGGTTCAATAAAATGTCAGTTTTGACATAAAGGTCAATGCAGTTCATCTGAAAAGACTTTTAATTTTATACCATGTCACGGAGTTCTCGCTAATCTCCGTTTACGCCCAACCTATTGCAATAAAATTTGTATATTTTTATACCGGGTATATCACAAGTAGTGTCCAATCCTCAAAGGAATTATTCAATATCGCGTTTCCAACAAAAATAAGAAGATATTTCGTGGATAGTATATTATTTTTGATTATATGGAGTTCAGTGTTTTTATTCTTTACGGATCTCACTGACATAAATTTTTAGGTACTATGATTAAATAAGTTGTCTTGTTTTATATCCTGGAGTTAGTGGTCGATCCCGAGACAAGACAAGTATTTTTTTAATACCTTACACAGGCTGATGAGCATAATTAGGTTAGCAGTTGCATCAACTAGTGCGTGTATCATTATGTTCCCTATACTTTTATTGATGCTCATCAGTATCGTGATTACAATAATTAATATATTATCTTGAATTCAAATTATGCTGTCCTCCTTAACCTTCAGATGAGAAGTGCAGATACGGTTGTATACACCATAAGCTACCGTTTCCCATCGAATGAGGCGTATGCCTAATTTTTACATGAAAATACACGTTTAAATTGTGAAAAAAACATATTTTCATTACAACTTGCATGTAACAGAAGTCCTCAAGGTACACATTGGTGTCAAGTGATCCTCGAATCAATCAAAGCCTACATCAAATGGAAGACACAGTGTCCATTGTCTATTATATTACTCAATGTTGACATTAAGTACCCTATTGTGCAACAGCCGATGCACTTCGGAATGTTCAAAGATTGCATTCTTCATCAGCCTGTTTAAGTTCACTGCTGGACATGGGCCTCCTCTTAACAGACCTTGGAAAGTCATATTGAGGGTATTGTACCATGTTTTGAAGGCAGATTGTTGATCGCAGTAAGAAGGTGAGTATCCTTGAGCTGACAGATGCTGCTGCCCATCCATCATATGTCACTAAGTTGCTTAAAAAGATTTGGGCTGGTCTTTTCTAAGTCGGAAACATTAATGTTTATGTTATTAGTTAGGAAAATGGTATACCTAGATACGATAAATTTTATGGTAGGATTGGGTAGTAAGCCATATTGGTCGCGGGTGCCGTCGGGGGGCCGGATTGCTTATGCGTACCCGGCCACCGCCAACGGCGGATCGAAGGAGTGTCCGGGGGGTTTTAGTGGTGTAGGGTCCCTCTCTTCGTGGTATGAGTTAGCATACCACGCTATGGAGAGGGCGAGTCCCACATATCCCACCGCCAGCGCGCGAATCTGCTGCAGCGGCGGCGGTGGGAATGCGTAAATGCATTTCATCCCGGACAACAACAAAAAAAGAAAAGGATTGGGTAGCAAACAACGTTACTTATTTATCGAATCAGTTGCACCCAAAACGAATGATAAAATCTACTATTAATCATGAAAATTTCGGCCACTAACACACCTCCCATTTTAATAACCTATCAACCTTTAAGTCTCTCAGTTACTTGCAAAGCAATAAACAGATATAAACTGCTACGAATGAGTTGTTAAGTTTTTGCACACATCCAATTTCGTTAATGTATTTTCTGAAGATAAGTTTATATTGTGTAAACATGGATTTTGTAATAGTTTTGCAAGATTTGTTTCAAATGTTAAAACTTGGACACTAACGATGTAGATTGCAAATACATTTAACCTGTGGTTCGTCTTCATGTAAGCATTTGACAAGAGCTTGAAAAAGATACGATCTATAAGTATTTTGTTGTTATTTAAATACCACCTGGGTAGCCTACAAGCCTTTCATGGTTAAGAGAAACGGTAAGCAAGCCGTTGCTGTTGGTCATAACATTTTTTTTAAAGAACATTATTTATGACAACCGTGGTTTAAAAACGGGGAGCGTTGTTTTGCGTATTATAGTTAGATGCTGCAATTACGCCACCATTTTGGGGACTATAGCTAAACCATGAGGTTAGCGTCTTCAGTATTGCTGATCTATACAAATAAACACAATTGAAGAGTCTATTTGTTATGGAAGAATTACAGGTTTTTAAATGTATATGGATATATATAAGGTATTAATAACAAACACACAATAAAAAACATATTTCTGTCTGTCTGTCCGTGTATCCCTGTTATTCAGGATTTTTTTTTTTAATCTGGCAATTTTTTCCGAAAACTTAATTTTCCTTTTACGCGGAAAAAGTTGGAGGTATCAGCTAGATCCAAAATAAGTGGATGAAACCAATTAATAAAGGAATGTATGAGAGTAAATTCTAAAAAATGGTGCTCTATGTTTTATTAAAGTAAATAGGTACTACCTTCTTCTCTCTCTTGCAAATATAATGTCAATGAGTTCCATGTTACTCTTCGGTGTAACATAGGTACATTTCAGGACAAATCTTAGACAGCCACCATTACATCTAAATATTTGTCTCAGCTTCTTTTTTTTCGGACTTCATCGGGCATATATTAAACCATTTATTATGGCGCGCAGTGCTCCTGCCTTAATAAATGATTTAAAAAGTACAAACTAAGCAAAGTGTGCTAGAGGACGCAACCTATGGGGCTTGCACCTCGGCTCTGGCGACTCAGCCTCATTTGAATCTTGGTATATTGGCACCAAGACCTTGGTGCAATATAACCAATGCCAGGTCACAACGAACATTGACATAACCAAGACTAAACTCAAAGGCATTTAAAGTGTGTATTAGTGTACACAGTAATTTATCCTTTTGTGTTCGTTAATGTGATTGTTGTTCAAAAGAATACAGAAGAAAAATAATGTGTTGCAGTGAGAACGTTTTTCTTGACGTGTGTAGTTACACTTATGGCACGTGTCTAAGCGATTTGGTCTGGGTATTTCACATCTTCTTTTATTATAATTAAGCATACTAACTAGTTCACTGAGTCTAGTCTTATGAAATGCACGTTATATTCTTAGGAAGATTGTACATACATATGAAAATAAAGAATTGCTTAAAACAAATTATGCCTGGTGAATTAGCAAAAGCCTCAGGGCTAATTACATATGTCCGTCCGAAAAAAAAGAGGTAATTAAAAAAAAAATGATAAAAGTTAGTTAAATTTTTTAAAGTTTTATAATATTTTTTTTTATATTGATTATCTTTGACAAATCGTTTAAACTTGTTTATAGAAATCTCATACATTATTAGGAAGTTTGTTATAGAAGCGTATACAGTATATATACCTACAAAACATCATGTAATTTAGGCATCAGCGCCAAGCCCCAATTTTTTTACAGCCTGTTGTGTCAAGTTTGATTTTATTTTATAGGCATATAAAATACATCATCATCATCACCAGCCCGTATAACGTCTATTGCTAAACATGGGCCTCCACCTGAAGGACCACCTCGAAGGAGGGTATTTGCCATAGTCACCATGCTTGGTTAACGATTATTATGGATGATGTTATAATAATCGGAACCAACGGCTTAACGTGCTTTCCGAGGACGGAGGGTAGTCCCGCAACCAACCAGACTCGGAAATAAATCTTTTAATTTACACAAAGATTTCCTGTCCGGCGGCGTGGGGATCGAACCCACGCCCTGCAAGATTTTAGAGCTAACCAAATACCGCTAGGCTACGGAGGTTGTAAAAAATACATAAGTGATCAATAACTATGTGGTATTGTATCGTGTACTATTGTAATATTAGATTTGCTAAATAAATAGGTAATTTGGAGTATGGTGACAAGTAACGTACAATGACATGGCCTCGCTACCACATTTTTTTAGTTAGACGCTAATTTATATGACCCATAAACTTATTATTTACTATGTGTGTTTGCGTGTTTAATTATATACATAGACGTAAATTTTATATTACTATTTATATCCTTAGGTTTAGGTCATAGGAAAAGTATTTTAGTAAAATGCCATTTTTCTGTAGATAATGGCTTCTTTTAATATTTCTCATGATTCAACTAAAAATATTATTTATGGATTGCATCTATCTGTGCCTACTAATATAAAAAGCTGAAGAGCTTCTTTGTTTTTTGAACGCTCTAATGTTAGAAATTGAAAAATTTATTTTATAGATAGCCCATTAATCGAAGAATGCTAAACGCTATATTTCGTTATATAGTTCCTACGGGAACTTGAGCTATGCGGGTGAAACCGTGCGTGGAAACTAGTATTGCTATATGAATTGCCTTCATTCGCAGAAAGAATTGTATTATGCATAAAATGTTTCATATAATATTTGATATAATTATATAAAATAGCTTCAAATCAAATCATTTATTCGCATAAATATGTGTTCACAGAGTTCTTACAAAAAATACAGTCCATTTCATATTAGCCTTTCGGCGTGCAAATTTTTACAGCTATAATACAGATTTATTATTTAACAATTATATTAACTTAAAAGTGGTCATTAAAATATTCATCTAAGGTATAATACGCTTTTTTAACTAAAATACCTTTTAATATAGCTTTGAAAACGCTATGTTTTTCTGTATTCTGTAGTTTTGTAGGTAGTTTGTTATAAACCCTTGGGGCCATACAGAATACACTTTTGTCATACAGTGCAGTTTTATGTGGAGGCATGCATACTTTATTTTGATGTCGTCTACTATTTAATTTCTCAAACATGTCTTGATTAAACCTGACGAATACAATTAATTCATAAATATATAAGCAAGGCAGTGTCTATATCTCATATTTTATGAAAAGGGGCTTACAAGAATCTGTCGGTTCTAAATTAAATACTGCTCTGAAACATTTTTTCTGCGCTCTAAATATCCTATTTACGTCCGTTGAATTCCCCCAAAATATGATGCCATATCTGATAAGTGAGGTAACATATGCATGGTATGACATCAGTACAGTAGTATGGTTTACTACTTTATTTAACATGTATAATGCATAAGAAGATCTACTTAATTTCTTACATATAAAGTCAACTTGTGTTCTCCAATTTAAATTTTCGTCAATAATTATTCCTAAGAACTTTGTTTCCTTTACGTTCTGTATTTCATTATTTCCATATTTTACTTGAATGTCATTTACATTAGTTCTATAGTTATTTTTAAATGTCATTAGAATAGTTTTGTCAAAATTAATTATTAAATTGTTTATTTTTAACCATTCAATTATTTTTATTAAATTATCGTTAATATCTTTTTCCATGGTCTTATATTTATCAGAAAAAACTGCTGTACTATCGTCTGCAAATAATATAATAGGATGGTCAATTACCTTTGGAAAGTCATTTATATATAAAATACATAATAGAGGACCCAGTACACTTTCCTGAGGTACTCCGTACACTACCTCACGAGTGTCGGAAACGTATTTATGTTTTATTCGAGACTTCTGACATATTTTACTTGTTTGTGTCATTTGGTATCTATTGCATAAATAAGATTTTATTAAATTGAGACCGTTCCCTCTTATTCCTTATGTATCCAACTTACATAGTAACTTATCATGATCAACAAAGTCAAAAGCTTTTGTGAGATCCATGAAAAGAGCACTTACTTTCACTTTTTTATCCACATTTCTCATAACCTTGTCTAAAAAATTATGTATTACCATGTTTATATTTTTATTTTTCCTAAATCCCACTTGTTCGTCACATAATATTTTATTTATTTCCAAATAATCATGTATGCGTTGGTGAATATATTTTTCTAAAATGTTTGAAAAAATTGTAGATAGAGCAACTGGTCTATAGTTTTTCATATTTTCTTTATCATCTTTTTTAAATACGGGTAAAACTACAGTGCACTTTAATTTATCCGGATATTCACCTTTATCTATAGAGCAATTCATAATATGGCTAAGAATGGGTGCCAAAGACAAAGAATTAAATTTAATTACATTGGTACAAATGTCATCATAACCGGAGCTTTTAAGATCGTAAAATAGTTTAAATGTTTCTATAAAATTGTTGTACGCCATGTTTGGATCATTAGTGTCATATACATCATTAAAACTTATACTATCTATACATTCTTTAAATTTAGTCATGTTTTGTTTGCTATAGTCACGTTTCATTACATACCAATACGTATACGATTGTTCCTTTTTAGCTGGACAATGTAAAATCTGTGCTGTATGATCAGAGATTGCTAATTCTACTACTTCAGAAGTACATCCACTCATACTATAAAAGAAATTGTCAATGCACGTATTACTAATTATCCTAGTAGGTGTAGAGATACCTAATTTTAAATTATAGGACAACAACATTTCTTCCAACTGTTTGCTGATGCTATTCTTGATTAAAATATTAATGTTGAAGTCACCGCAAATAATTACCTTTTTCTTTTTTAAACAATATCTCTCTAATATTTTATTAAATTTATTAAAAAATAAATCAATTATATCTTTAGTCATTTTCGGAGGTCTATATATAACAATAATTGTAATTTCTTGGCTAAGCAGTTTAACTGCACTACATTCTATTACATTAGGTACACTATAAGCCTTGATTTCATGTAATTCTTGGAATTTATGGTTTTCACGGACTAATATACATGACCCACCATGTCTATTATTTCTCAAAAACGAAGATACCAATTTATAATTTGGAATTTTTAATACACATTCATCACCCTTAACCATGTTATGTTCTGTTATACATACAACATCAATTACTTTATTATTTTCTAATAATTCATGAAGATGCAATGTCATTAAATCTGCTTTTCCGACTAGTCCGTTTATGTTTTGGTGAATTATTTTTATGCCTTTAGGGACGAAAATTGTTAACATTTTCACCTATACTATCTTTAAATTTGTTTTCAGTATTTGTATTTTCATTATTTATATAATTAATATCAATGTCGAATTCAGTTTGGGTACACATATCATTTACGTGAATTTTGTTAACAATTGTATTTCTACTGTTGTATTTTAACATATTTAATCTATACTCATTTTGTAAAATATCTTTCAATAGCCGTCGACATATATTTAAAGCAATCCATCTCCCATGGGAATGTATGTTATAAAAATTCATATCTACATAATTAACATTATTTTGTTTACACATAAATTTTAATTCATAATTTATTTTATTCTCATTCAAATATTTGTTATAAGGGATTTCACATATTAATAAATTGGTATTTTGTGACCGAAACAAAAAGTTTTGTAGTTGAATTTTAAATTCAATTGGGTTGTTGTCATTACATCCCCCTAGTACAACAACATAATCTTCTTTAGTAAATTTTTCGATTTCTCTTCTTTCTGAACTTAAAACATCTTTAATATTTGCCCCCGGCTTCCAGATACAAGTCACCAGATATTTATGTCCTACTAAGTGCTGCAAGGTAGATTGTATCCATGCACCTCGTTGATCAGCTAATACAATAATTTTCTTTTTTATTTCAATATTTTCTTTTATATTTTGTTTAAGTAAGTCAGAGTTCCCATCCTTTATTACCTTGTTATCTATAGTATCAGTTTGGGTTTCTTCTTTATCGGTATTAGAATTCCTTGTAATTAAATTGTTATTTATTGTTTCATCATTTTTTGTTTTTTCTTTTATCAGATTAAATTGTGTTGGTGAAGATGGTGTTTCATTTGTTCCTTCTTTTTGATATACTTGTTGCATTGACTCTACTCTAATCGGTGATAAGAAATTATTTGATGGTCTTCTTTTCTTCTTATCTAAGGGTGAAGCACACTTTGTTTCGCCTACTGTAATTCTTTTATATATTTCAATTATTTTGTTACATTTTCTTAATTCTTCTTTTAGTCTGGAATTTTCACAGTTTAGGTCTTCAATTTCCTGGTTGGCACTATTCAGTTCTTCAGTAATTTTTTCTATTTTTTTATTTAGGTTATCAAATTGACTATTTTCGTCTATTGAAGTACTCGGTAGACTCATCATGGTGCTATCAAATAACGAGGAGTTATCATTGTGCTCATCTTCAAAAGACTTAGACAAAACCAATTTATTTCTTAAAGTTACATTTTCAGATTCCATTTTAATTCAACTGTAGTCTCAGTTTTTTATTATATTTCATTAATTAGTCAATATTCATATATTATTATAGTTAAATTAATTTTATTTTATTCAATTTATTATTTGTTACATGTGTTTTTCTTCGCCCCATAAAAATGTGTCAGAATACTATCGATTCGAAATCGATTTTATTTCTAAACGAATATATCAATGTCAACTTCGATTTTTTTTAATCTGTATCAACTTGTCTTAATACCATATGTTTTTATTTTTCACCTTCTATATGTTTTATTAATTTTAATTCTATTGGTATTAATTTACAATAGCTTTATGATACTAAAACATTTTTTCAAATCAGACCAGCAATTTTTGAGATTAGCACGTTCGAACGAACAAACTCTCTAGCTTTATAATGTAGATGACAAAAACCGCAACATTTGTCTATAACAAATAAGTTTGTCTATTTTTATCTCGTACTCTCACTTGTCAATACCCTCGGATTTCCACACCCGTTGAACTTGACTTAGTTGACTCTAGAGATAGCCATACAGTTATGTAACAAAACAAGTAAAGACGCATTGGTTCCGGCCTACTTAGCCATGTGTAGTATTGGCGTATTTCAAATTCCGATAAACAAAGATGGCAGTTGGGTAAACCGCGGCCGTGTCCTTCAACTCTTAAAGTGTGTTGGCAATATTTGGGTTTTGTCATTATTTTGTATAGCTATACACTAATATGTGTATTGGTCACATTTTACAATACTTTTTACTAGTTAATCGTTGTTAAATGTACATACTAGTGAAATGGTACGTTTATTGATAAAGGATGATGCGAAGGATGTCGCCTTTTTTTAAAATATCCACAATTGGTACGATTTCTACATAATATAGGATTTCATTATATCTGAAAAACAAGAACAGTACATACTTACAGTAAATTCTTTTAAATTATGTTAAGTATACGAAAACGTTAATTGTTCCTGAACACACAAATGTTAAATTCCATATTCTATTTAATATGTGTGTATTGAATTGTAAAATATGTTACTCATTTTATTTATTTGTAAAGAAAGCAAGAAATAAATATATTATCTAAGCAAGCGAGAAAGAAAATTTTATATAATATATTGCTTTCTTTGAATGAACAAATATTAATTTGTTAAATGTTTCATGCCCATAGATCGTTTTTCAAGGAGCCAATCTTGCGGTGCCTTTGGGTAATACTTAGATTAAACCAAAATACCGCAATTTTGGTTTAATCTAAGGGGTAATAGCTACAATCCTTTTCTATCATCGTATGAAAATAAATTTCTTGTTTATATTCTTTGCAAAAATATTCAAAGCTGACCGAATAGGTTTTTTCTTGTTAAAACTTCATTGCTCAATTTAAAACGATTCACAATAAAAATCTTAACATCTTCACACTCACCGAAAACTATTTACCATTCAACATAATCTTGATCTTTCCTGTAACTTGTGATTAAATACGCTATTAATACTAATTTGGTAAGAAACACAATAGCATTGCGTTCACGGTTATAGTAATTAAATACCCACTGACGCCTACAAATGCCGAAATATTGAGAGATTTAGCTAATTCTTATTAATGGAGGAATTATTAAGGCCGAAAATTATGCTAAGGAATGTGTGATAATGTCTTTAAAACAACAATTTATTCTACTTTACAATAGCTTCCCGCGCGTGGTTCACCCACGTAACTCCCGTTCCCGTGGGAACTTCATAATTAAATATAGCCTTTGTCATCCGGAGATAGTGTAGCTTTCCAACGGTGAAAGAATTTTTCAAATCGGTCTAGTAGTTTCGGAGCCTATAAAAACAAACAAACAATATTTGTTTTCCTTTTTATAATATTATTAGTATATTATAGACAAGCTAGCGACTATTTACTCCTGGACAACATAGCTTTCTAATCAAGGCTGCAGCACTGCTCGCCATATGCCCGGCATGAAGTAGCAACAGCCTCGTGGCTAACAACATAAATGTTCGTCCGATATATATAGCTTTATAATGGCGAAAAAATGATCAGATTCAGTCCAGTAGTTTCTGAGCCTATGAAATGCAAACAAATAATATAATCATCACCCTTTATAATGTTAAGTATAGATAGAATATTTAACAAAAAAACATACTTATAATATTTTACGGTTATCCGGTTAAAGAATCGGACAATTGGTTGTAAGTGTTTAACAAGAAATAATATTTCATGGTAAATAATTTTATAGACAATTCATTATTATAAAATTACATCATTAATTATATTCTAAACCTCAATTAGTTTCATCTTCTAAAAGAACATCTCAACCACTTCCTTGACAAAAATAAATAATTAAAATCAAATACCAACATTAATGTTATTCAGAATCAATTAATTTTATATTAAATGGCGCGTTGCACAATTTGTATAATGATTAAAAACTAATGAATGAAGGACACGCGGTCATTACGCATAATAACCAATCAAGGAACAAAAACAGTGTGAAGACACAAACATATGCTATGACTTAATTAAATCATTGTCATACACCGAATACTTTATCAATGTCATTATGACGTGTGGTCTAAGTTTGGAGGTTGTAGCGATCTGTAAAATACATATTTATGCCGGACCGTACCTACTGTCTCAGATAGCCATGGGTTCCTGGGCCCCTCACGTCCCTCACCAATGACGGACGGAGGAGTACCAGGGGTGTTTTAGTGGGTAGGGTCCTCTCCTCGTTGTATGACTTGCATACAACCGCGGCTATGGAGAGAACGAGTTTCACGTACCCCTTCGTCGGCGCGGGGAACACCGAAGCGGCAGAGGGGATGCGTAACATAACAGCATTTCCCCCAAAAAAATCCCCTAAAAAAACAGGTCATGGCTGTATTAGTACGATGACTGCGGCGATTTCGTGAAATAAAATTCATAATAACATATGTCGCGGGTCGCATTGCAGGAACGTTCAAGCTCAAAATGTTAGTCATTTTAATAACACGTGTTAAAATATTTTACATAATAATATTGCAAATAATTTTAAGTGATTATAAATACAAATATAGACATAAGAATTTAATATAAAAACCAATTTCCTATATAATTATTCACCTAAAATGAACGATGCACGACATCCTTTTATGGACTGTTGTAATAGGCGTAAATTAAGATAAATTCAATAAGGTAAGGATAAACTGAAGTTCCTCTTCATAGTAAACAGACTCTTAAACTATTTAAAAGCGAACAGAGATATCTTCTTTTTAATAAAATTTCAACAGCTACTTTATATTCACTGCTGAACATGGGCCTCCACTTAACAGACATTGACAAGAGCAAGTGTACGTAAATAACTAAGTGCTGAATACATTTCATTATTTCATTATTAGGTATTTGATTTTTGTTGCCATCAGCTGTATGTTCCGTAGTCACCCATGGGAAGATATGGTGTGGTCTAACCTAAAGGTGAACTTACACGGCATGGCAAGATATAGACAAACTACACATCGTTAAATTGTCCGTATAATACCTAAAGAGCGAAAAATATAATTTTAATTTTAATATCAAGGTTGATCTAAGTTTCCATTGCATATATTCTGTCACGTCATAGTATATTATGAAATAAAGATATATCATTATGGTTATATACTGTGTGACTGCTTTTACCATCTTGAAAATAATAGGGCGTGAAATGTACCTATTTATGAAATAGATGTCTAAAAATAGTTATTTTATATTTTTTTACTGACATAGAGTGGAAATCTTAACGATAAAAGTACGTACCTAATTAGGTAGATACATTAGTTAAAATAGGTACATATAATACCTAGGCCGCAATCACATATGAATGAAAACAGTGAGCTAAATAGCGTAACTACCTCGCTATTTGTACAGGAACTACTTAGGTACGCATTTTTACCGTAACAATTTTCACACTATGCAAGGACAAAAAAAAAACTATGCCTTAGACATCAATTTCACATAAATATTACTCCCTATTATTTCCAAGACGGTAAAAAAGTCACCCAGTATATAATAATAACCATAACAATTATCTCTATATTAGCACATAAAGGAACCAACATACCTATACATATCCACACCAAACCAATTAACATCACAAAAAATGTTAAACGAACCAATACATTTTTATACACATTGACAAAATCGCTTTTGCCTTGGACGGCATCGAATATAAGTAAGATTCTACTAGTGGTAGTGGAATACCTTGGGCTTCTTCAACTGAATGTGTACCAGTGACGGACAGTCGTAAATACTGCCATGATAATAAATTTATATGTATATGTTGAAGTGGGTATCGAAATAGTGATCCTTTAATGGAAACTTGTATTGGAAACTAGTTTATATTTTTATGTGTATTTTGTAGAGCGACGGAATAATAAAAATAATACTAATTAAAAATACAAATATATATTTTTTTTATAACGTTCCTACGACAACCTCCGCAGCGTAGCGGTATTTGGCTCGCTTTAAGTCTCGGAGGTCGTGGGTTCGATCCCCACACCGGACAAGAAATATTTGTGTGAATTCAAAGATTTCTTTCCGGGTCTGGTTGGTTGAGGGATTACCCTTCGTGCCTCGGAAAGCACGGTAATCCGTTGGTCGCGATTGTTATAACTTCATCTATAACAAGCGTATACCAGGGAACGGGCAGCAGTGTTTCCCTGTGTATTACAATATAATACTGCGGTCATCAATCCGCCTGCCAAGGACGCCTGGATGTTGTACGGGCTGATAAGGAGGATGATGATGATGACGTTCGTTTGTAAGAAACTTATCTATATGTTAATACGTGATGCAAAAACTTTGTAATTCTTTTTACGAAAATTGCGTGGACGAAGGAGTTTGAAATTTTGCACACTTACCTACTTTTCCATACTATGTATATTATAAAGAGGAAAAGTTTGTATTTTTTGTAGTTTTGTATGTTTGTTTCTAATAAACTCGAAAACCACTGAAAGGATTTCGATAATTCTTTCACTATTACAATGCTTCATTATCCCTGAGTAACATAGGCTATAAAAGTCCTCCCGTGCGAAGCGAAGACGGGCCGCTAGTCGTTTATATAGAGAATGAGTGCAGAAGTCTAATAGTATTTTTTTACTATAGTCGAATTTTGACCAATTGCCGACAACTCATATTGGTTTTACTAAAGTTCCAAATAGGTATAGTGCCTTTTTGAATATTTTCCTAATGATCAAGGATTTATTGAAATCGGTTTACATTGTTTTTTATAATGATTACTAGCAGAGTTTTGCACTCTACTAAGTATTCTTAATAACCCCTCGTGCTAAGCTAAAATGCTTTTGTCACGTCGGTGCGGTAGTGCAATGAGTGAGGATCGAACCGGCGACTACAAGATCACAAGTCCGACGCCCTAGCCATTGGGCCGGCCGCTTTGATTCGTTATAAACAAAATTGTTATACTAGTGTTTTTACTTATCGCTTTGTAGATAAGATACAGTTGATTACACAGTAGGTAGGTACACCACCTTAACCTGGTAAGATTGCATATTCGGAGTTCAAAAGTCTACGCATTTTTTTTGAGCCAGTACAGTACCTACAATTATGTGTCCTATAACTGAGCAAGTTATTTGAGGTCGAAAATGTAATGTTTGTTAAAATAGTTCTGTCCGAGAACGTTTTATAGTCAAATGAATCTTATAAGGACATGAAGTCATTTATGTAGGTAGTATCTGGCCTTGGTACCTATCTACTAGAATTCAGGGCCACATATACCAAGAAGATCTTTAGCAACACTATCAATGTAACATTTAATTTAAAGATTCACTGGAACGACATGATCTTAAATTTATCCCTGTCATTTTAGATCATGCAGTGAATGTCTTGCTTGTAAAAATAATTCAACTTGTTTATTTTTTACTTTTGCCAGAATAATAGTTTTCGAATGCAAATTGTCGTACTAGAGCAAGATTTTTGTCAGGCGCTTAAAATTCTTTGGTTTACCTAAACTATAGTTTGATTTGATTTAGTTTTAAATTCATTAATAAAATGGTTTATTTTATGACAAATATTGCTTTATCTACGAAAAGTTAAAATAAAATGATGTTGTATAAAAATAAAGTTTTGTGTAAAAAACAAGTTATCTTTTTGATTTTATTCATCATCATCATCATTTCAGCCGTAGGACGTCCACTGCTGGACATAGGCCTCCCTCATAGATCTCCAGTTGTTACGGTTAGAAGCGGCCTGCATCCACCGTGATCCCGCGGCCTTAACCAGATCATCCGTCCATCTAGTAGGTGGACGTCCTACGCTACGCTTTCCGATCCGCGGTCTCCATTCGAGAACTTTTCGGCCCCAACGGCCATCTGTTCTCCGTGCTATATGGCCTGCCCATTGCCACTTCAACGAACTAATACGTTGGGCTATGTCGGTAACCCGCGTTCTTCTACGTATCTCCTCATTTCTGATTTGATCTCGTAGAGAAACCCCGAGCATAGCCCTCTCCATAGCTCGTTGAGCGATTCTGAGCCTGTTCATACGGCCTATAGTGAAGAACCACGTTTCAGATCCATAGGTCATCACTGACAACACACACTGGTTAAAGACTTTCGTCTTCAGGCACTGAGGTATTTTAGAGGAAAAAACGTTGCGAAGTTTCCCAAACGCTGCCCATCCGAGTTGGATTCGGCGATTGACCTCCTTCTCGAAGTTGGACCTACCTAATTGGACTGTTTGTCCTAGGTATACATACGCGTCAACAACTTCAAGAACCGTATTCTCAACCATAATAGGGGTAGGCACAACATGGACATTAGACATGATTTTTGTCTTGTCCATGTTCATTTTAAGACCTACCCGCTGGGAGACTCGGTTGAGGTCTTCGAGCATTGTACTGAGTTCTTCCATCGACTTTGCCATGACCACGATATCATCAGCGAATCGAAGGTGAGTGATGTATTCACCGTAGATGTTGATGCCTAGTCCTTTCCAATTCAGAAGTTTGAAGGTGTCTTCCAAAGTGGTTCGCTTCCAGTTTCGGAGAAATAACGTCTCCCTGTCTTACGCCCCTTTTTAGTGGAATTGCCTTCGTACTCTGTTCTTGTACTCGGACCGACATAGTGGCGTTTCTATACAAACATTTCAACACTTCGATATACCGATAGTCAATACGGCATCGCTGGAGAGTCTCAAGTACGGCCCATGTTTCGACCGAATCAAAGGCTTTCTCGTAGTCCACAAACGCTAAACAGAGAGGCAAGTTATACTCTTCGGTCTTCTGTATTACTTGCCGCAGCGTATGTATGTGGTCTACGGTACTATAACCTTTTCGAAACCCGGCTTGTTCGGGAGGCTGAAAGTCATCAAGCCTTCGTTCGAGACGATTCGCAATAACCCTGGAGAACAGCTTATAGACATGGCACAAAAGCTACAGGCCCATCTCCCTGTAGTTCTTTAGTAAGGTGTTATCCCCTTTCTTAAAGAACAACACCACCTCGCTCTTATTCCATGCTTTAGGCGTGGTGCCTCCGAGCAAAGTGGAATTGAAGAGCTTCTAAAGGACTTTAAGTACCGGTGATCCACCCGCTTTCAGGAGCTCTGATGTGATTCCGTCCTCACCCGGCGCCTTGTTGTTCTTTAGCTGTTTCAGGGCCATGCTTATCTCGTACAGGCTGATGTCCGGGATATCCTCGGTATATCCTCGGTATTGATTTTATTAAGTGAGACAAAATGTCTCGACAGTATACCTAATAATAGTGCATAAGTGTGAATAAACTGAGGCAATAGGTATGAAAATAACTGTATCCTTTAAATCTATAAAAAATACACAAATTATCCATAGTAAGGTTTCATTGGCATTGATCTCCACACAAGCATCAAAGTCAAACAAATCATAAATAATAATAGTTTAGGTACATAAATTGTCAACTAATGCAATTAATAATAAATAAAATATGACGTACTTAGCTGATGTCTCATTGAGGCTTAAACAATTTGAAATAAATATCGTTTCTTAATTATTATGAAAAATTGCGTGGAAGTAACTGACTTGGTTATACCTACATAAAAAGTGTATTTAGGTTAAGTCTTATTACCTACTAAGTAATAAAAACACGTTTCCTATCAATAAAATTCAAGGCGTTTATTTTATATTCAAAGTTGATTTTATATTTTTAGATCGTTTATTATACTTCAAATATTTTTGAATATTTCAATAGCACAATGAATAAATTTCTTTGAAACTTCGAAATGTTTCTTGATTGAATTTGTTTGTCACATACTTTCTCAATATAGACTTCGCTAAATTAACTTCTGTTTGTATTTCAATACAATGGAAAGTTCATTGATTATTTGTTACAATTTTCCGTTTTAGTTAAATTTAAATGTATTTGTATAAGAATAATCTTTTGTTGACAAGATTTTTCTAATCGGTTTCTTTTTTTATCTATTCCAGAGGCTGTCACTGCACGTAGCAGTGGTCTTCCTTGCATTGTACCAGACATGCAAGGCGGAGCGACACACAAGAGCTATATACAATGGCCGAAACCAAAACTACGCGATATTGGGCGACCCAATATCAGCGAATTTAGATGAAGATGGGTATTTCTACCCTAAGCCAAAGATACCGTTCCCATCGCCTGCAGAGCAACCGTCCACATACCTGCCTCCACCCCCACCAACGAGGCCTCCAGTAACTCAAAGTACTGGGTACGTGTATGAAACACCGCGTATACCATTTGAGCTACCTACGAGACCACCACCACCGCCACCTACAAGGCCTCCGCCACCACCACCACCGCCAACGAGGCCGTCTACATATTTGCCTCCTCCACCACCAACAACAAGACGTCCACCACCTCCGCCACCACCAACGAGGCCGTCAACATATTTACCTCCTCCACCGCCAACAACAAGACGTCCACCCCCTCCGCCACCACCAACGAGGCCGTCAACATATTTGCCTCCTCCACCACCAACAACAAGACGGCCACCACCACCACCGCCGCCACCACCAACAAGGCCGCCACCACCGCCAACCACAAGAGCGCCTACCTACAGCATCATATTAGATAACACCAGGACTACGGGTTACTCATATCCTACTCCGCAAGTGCCCTTCACTTATCCAACTACTACTAGAAGACCCCCACCTCCTCCTCCACCAACTCGACCCCCACCTCCACCACCACCACCACCAACAAGACCTCCTATTACTCAATCCACTGGCTATGTATACGAAACACCGCGTATACCTTTCCCATTACCAACAACAACAAGGAGGCCGCCGCCACCACCCCCACCTAGGCCTTCAACTTATCTGCCGCCACCACCTCCAACAACAACTAGGCGACCACCACCACCTCCAACAACAACTAGACGACCACCTCCGCCTCCAACAACTCCTACACCAATCTATACCACGGTATTCGAGAGTTCAAGAACCACTGGGTACAAATACCCTACTCCACAAGTACCCTTTACATATCCAACCACAACGCGAAGGCCGTATACTGCTCCAACAACACAGAGGACGTTTCCCCCAGTAACATACCTTCCACCAACGACCACAAGACGACCTCCACCTCCTCCTCCGAGACCGTCAACATACTTACCGCCTCCTCCACCTACTCGTCCTCCACCACCGCCACCAACCACAACGAGAAGACCACCGCCACCACCAACCACAAGGCCACCAACATACAGCACTATTTACGATGTTACCAGAACTACTGGATACACGTATCCGACCCCTAGAGTGCCGTTTACATTGCCTACTACAACCAGACGGCCACAACCTCCCCCTCCACCACCAAGACCGTCAACATACTTGCCTCCACCACCACCAACTCGACCACCTCCCCCTGCACCACCAAGACCGTCAACATACTTGCCTCCACCACCAACAACTCGACGACCTCCCCCACCTTCAACAACAACTAGAAGACCACCACCACCACCTACTACAAGACCGCCTACTTACAGCACAGTATACGATGTTTTCAGAACTACTGGTTACACCTATCCTACGCCTCAAGTGCCTTTTACCTACCCTACTACTACTAGAAGACCACCTCCACAACCTTCTACATACTTGCCACCTCCTCCCCCAACACGACCTCCCCTACAACCTTCTACATACTTGCCACCACCTCCACCTACGCGACCACCACCACCACCTCCAACTACAACTACGAGAAGACCCCCACCCCAGCCTTCAACATACTTACCACCCGCACCTCCAACGAGACCTCCCCCACCACCAACAACCACAACAAGAAGACCTCCTCCTCCACCAACAACTAGGAGGCCCTTACCACCGCCAACCACACGACCTCCAACGTACAGTACTGTGCTTGACGTTTCCAGAACAACTGGTTACACTTATCCCACCCCTCAAGTGCCTTTTACCTATCCTACAACTACTAGGAGACCTCCCCCACAACCTTCAACATACTTGCCACCACCTCCCCCAACACGACCTCCTCCACAACCTTCTACATACTTGCCACCCCCTCCACCTACTCGACCACCACCACCTCCTCCAAGGCCATCAACATATTTACCACCACCGCCACCAACAACAACAAGGAGACCTCTACCCCCACCAACAACTCGACCTCCTACATATAGCACTGTTTACGAGCAAACCAGAACTACTGGTTACAATTATCCCACCCCGCAAGTACCATTCACGTACCCAACAACTACTAGAAGGCCTCCACCACCACCGCCTACTATTAAAACACCTTCAACGTACTTGCCACCACCGCCTCCCACGCAACCGCCCACATATTTGCCACCACCACCACCAACACCTAGACCTACACCCCCACCAACACCTAGACCCACACCACCACCTACTCCTAGACCAACACCAAGACCGACGCCTCCACCAACGCAAGCCACATACTTACCTCCCAAAACGACCGGCTATGACTACCCCGTCCCTAAGATTCCTTTTACTTTCCCGACACCTAGTCCATTCGTACCTGTTTCAACAACTAGGGCGCCTGTTTACATACCTCCATCAACAACTAGACCGCCAATTTTCATTTCCCCATCAACGCGTATTCCTTACACGACCCGACCACCTTATGTTGAAGACAAGGGATATTATTACGATCGACCTCTCGTACCATTTGTGTTCTAATTAATTTAGTTTAATAATCTATTGCACCAAATGTATTTCAAGTGAAAAAGAGCTGTGGAAAATGTTGCCATGTACGAAAAATAATCTGATATTTGTTTAAAAATGGGAACTGAAGAACCGACAGAATTGCCCAATTTAATTTATTTTCATGATTAGAAATTGTTCTTCTAGTACGAATTAAATGTGCATCTAGAAAGAAAGAATTGATTGCTTATGACGGCTAATTAAATGGATATTTATTATAATATTAACTTGAGATGATTCTTCAACTAGTTTGGTTTTGCATCAAAAATAAAATTTGATATTTCACGATAAAAAAAAATCATATTAACAAAATAAATGGTTTGGTTATTACTCGCTTACCATGTTATGGAAATAAATGGAACTAAATCTATTTACTATGAAGCAAAACAGTAAAAATGACATAATAATATATGTAATAAAATAAAATATGTTGGTGCAACAGATATTCATAAGTTGCCATAAAATTGTGATACCAAAATAGTACAATGTACTAACATTCGCAATATTATAATAATATTTGTTAATAACTTCGTTTAT
Source organism: Nycteola revayana (assembly GCA_947037095.2). NCBI lineage: Eukaryota > Metazoa > Arthropoda > Insecta > Lepidoptera > Nolidae > Nycteola > Nycteola revayana. The sequence goes on from OX344840.2 coordinate 11,279,309, forward strand.
TAAATTAGTAACTAGTTGTATGTATGTAACGGTAATACTCAAAAATGAACGCGGAAACACTGCCTTAACAAATTTAACTTTTAAGATTGTAAAATATATTTTTTAAATAAATAAAAAACAATGAATAATTTATTTGTGTGTATTTATTTTATTTGTATCTAAAATTATTTGAAAATATAGAACACCAAAAAGTATTGTGAATATCAATACCTATAGGTTAAAGAATCTTTATTAATCTAAAATAGCATTTGAAATTCACTTGAAGAAATGAAAAACATTTTTTGCAATTATTAAATGCCCGCCAAGCGTAGCTAAGCTTACTATCTTAAATCTTCTACATTATCTATTTAATACAAACTAAATAAATTTGAATAATTAAATAATAAATTCGCCCAATTCGTTCAGTTGTTTGAGTTCCGTGTTGATAAATCAGTAATTATCGTTTGCCTTTTTTATAAACAAATTAAATAACACATAATAAAACTTTATTATCATCGGGTTTCCGAACTGGCAGAATCTGAATGCTCCGAAATTTGCGAAGGTTGTCTTAATTATGGTAATTTACTATTACTGGTAATTTACTATTGCTGGTAATTTACTATTTCCACACTATAACTGAATATATTTAATGCTCCGTAGCGTAGCGGTATTTGGCTCGCTTTAAATCTCGGAGGTCGTGAGTTCGATACCCACTCCGGACAGGAAATCTTTGTGTAAATTCTAAGATTTATTTCCGGGTCTGGTTGGTTGAGGGACGACCCTCCGTACCTCGGAAAGCACGTTAAGCCGTTGGTCCCGATTATAATAACATCATCTATAATAATCATAGGTATATCAAAGAACGGCAACGTTTCCTTGTGTGGCACAATATAATACTGCGGTCACCAACCCTTCTGCCAAACGTGGTGACTACGGCAAATACTCTCCCTCGGGAGAAGGCCTATGTTCAGCAGTGGACGTTATGGGCTGATGATATAATTTTATACAACTATTGTTATGCCGAATGTACCCGAATTTACAATGGCATAAAACCTGTTTATTGAACACAGTTGTATATATAGACCAGGGTAGATAATTTTTGAAACCAAAAAAAAATATAGTAGTATGAAACCCATTGGAAAAGGAAGAGAATATAACAAAAAATAAAGGAAAAATAAATTACGGGCGATCTGAGGTTGGGAAGTGATAAAAAATGGGTTTTTAAGGGTAAAAGAAGGTTACCCTCGATTTCCGACAAAACTACAAGTCCTATGGAAAAAAGTTAAATGGCAAAGTTGTAGGTAATAAAAAGATCTACAACTTTTATATTTACACTTTTTACCTTAGCCTCCAAAATCATGTAAAAAATTCAAAAAAACGAGTTTTTGGTTTTTTTTTTTTTTACAAATTTTGATTTCTTTTCACAAAATTTGCTGAAAACTTACCTGAGTATGTCCTAAACATACAAGATTTTTTTGATTCAATAATTATTATTTTTCTCCTTATTTTGACTCAAAAATCGAAAAATCATACTCAGGTTCAATCGAAAATTCTCAAGTCAAAATATCTGCTTTTTTTAAAAAGTCGGTACTCTTTTTGTTCGGTCCAATCTCTACTTTTTAATGATATAAAAAAAATGTACATTACTCCTGTAATTTTTTCATAAAAAGCAAAAAACGAAAAATAATTTGAGTTTGATTTTTTTTTTTACTTTACATACAATTATGACCTATTTATTAAAAATTATACTTTGATTACACGAAACACGTAATGTACATTTAAATTTTTTGTTATATTCTCTTCCTTTTCCAATAGGTTTCATACAACTATATTTTTTTTTTCATTTTTAACCATTTTCAAAGGTTTTGGCACTGGTCTAATAGGTCTACCTAAAGGTTTTGTTCACGTAACATTAGTAAAATACCTTTATATTTCACTATGGTGGCGTAGGAATTCCAGCCGCTTTTTATCTGTACTAATATTATAAACAGTCTTAAGTTTGTGAATTGTTTATGAGCTATAGGGTAATCTACAAAGTAACATTATTTCTCAATGTCATAGGCTATATTTTATGACAATGTTTCCACGAGGACGGGATCTACACACACGCTGACACCGCGCTTGAAAGTTAGTCTTCATTAAACTTGTAAATACTATCTGATACTATGCAAGAATCGTTGAATGCCCTGTCAGTGTTATTTTTTTTCCGATGATATATTTTGTTAACACACTCCCATTTATTATACATATGCAATAGAAATGTCACAGTAAAATAGAAGACAAATCGTTTGTTCAAAACTATTCATTATTTTCTTCTTCTATCTTGTCATAAATCTTAACGGAGCTCGTTGGAGCGAGAAGTGCTATAATTTATCTTTGACGTTAAAAATGCGTTGATTGTTGGAAATGTGCTATACTTAGTGAAAGTCTGTGTCCATAACTAACTAATATTACTTAGGGTAAACAAAATAATGGCACAAGTGATTGATTTATTAAAAAATATACGCTTACTGTAAGCGTATATTTTTTAATAAATCAATCACGTTCGTCTAATCCCTTATGTTAATCTTACTTTACCGGAATAATGTATACTGCTACTACTGGACCTAATAAACCGCGCTCGATGAACTAGTAAACAATAAAACAAAAGAGTAAGTATTACAAAACAATTATATTCCAAAACGAATAAAAAACTTGAAATTTTAATAAATAACAGGGTATCGGTTCTAGCAAAAAGGGGTAACATATTTGAGCCGTTTGGGTTAGAAACCCTTGGACCATGCGGGCCGAAGGCTTAATCAGTCTATTTTGAGATTCCGTATCGGCTTGCCTGTACCTGGGCCAGAAGGCTGGCCGCGGAAACGCGGCCAGCCTTCTGGGAATGCTTCCTAATTATGTTGGTGTGGAGGAATACTTTAACGCCCAATGCATGTGAGTAGACTTTCATCTTAATTTTTCATGTAGATACTGTAAATGGCTTATTTTTTTTTAATTAGGTTTTATATAAAAAAACTTAAGTTAATAGTTAATTAATTAGTTTCAATATACAAAATAAATAGAATTACTAATTTTTACAAGTGCTAACCCCAAATTTATCATAAAATATATCAGCATATGGATAACTAGTTAATAAGTTTCTGCAAACCATGCAGAAACTTATTAACTAGTTGAATGTGTTTATTATATCGTAATACACAGGGTAACGCTGCTGCCAATTCCAACAGCTTTACGTGCTTTCCAAGACACGGAGGGTAGACCCTCAACAAACCAGACCCTTGAAATAAATCTTAAAATTTACACAAATATTTCTTGCCGATGTGGGAATCAAACCCTTTTTTTCGGACGGACAAACTTAGTTAGCGGTCAGAGCTCCAGTATTAATGGTTTTAAAACTACAAAGGGATTGAACCCGAACTCCGAGATTTAAGACGAGACGTATACCACAAAGGCCACAAAGGCTGTCACAAGCGACCACCATCAATCAAAGAAGAATAAATAACACGTCATTTTAACAGTACCAGTTTGATTTACTTTTACTTTAAACAGTTAATTAAATACAAAATGAGCTTCCTCTTCGAGAGTGTTCAACAATACATCACCATTATGTCGTAATAAATCAAACAGTACTAATTATTTGTGGTTACTCATCATTTTTTCGATATTGTACTAGAAAGTGTAATAATATTTGTATTGAATTTATTAGTTTTATTGCTTTTAGATACAGTCATGAAATAATTAATTGATCAATGATATTTTTATTAACGAGCAAAGGTAATTACAATACGGAGAGCAAAAATAATTATAGACATGACTTTTTATTTAAGATCCAATGTGGTTACATTTTAGGGTGCCGGTTATAAAAAAAAAAATACAACAAAGCATGTTTGTAAAAAATATTCTCGCTGCTCCTACCAGATCGGAGTTCCGATCGTTAATCGGAGCAGTGGGAAAAATAATTCCCGCTGCTACTACCAATCGGAGAATCAATCGGAGCACTGGAAACAACCCTATTTTTCGAACTAATAAAACAGACAATCGACGGATACGGTTTTTCAGTTATGGAAGTTACGCCGAGTGTCACACTTGTATTTTTTTTCTGGTACTAGTGGAATACATTAGTGCCATTTGTACCATCAATGGTACAGGTGGTCCGGCGGGGCTTTCAATGCGGCCCACATAAGACGGTCCGGCGAAACATACTCAAGTGGGCCAATTCATAAATTTGGGTCTAGTTGTGGTTATTAATTAGAAGGTAAAAACATCGCTATTGGTTCTTGTGACGACTAAATTATAAACATAAATTATTTTTATCTTCTTCTTCTTATCGTGGCGTTCAAATTTGAGAGGACCAGTACTCGGCCACTGACACAGCACTATCAGCGGCGTTGCACAGGTCCTCGCGTGTACAGGTGTTGGGGCACGCCGGGCAGACTAGGAGGTGCGCCATTGTCTGGGGGGAGATACCACACGCACACGCAACCTCTAAGCTATACCTGTTCATGTTCTCCCGGCTTCGTCCGACTTGAGTCCGCAGTCTATTTAAGGACTTCCAAGTCTGCCAAGGAAGTTCATGACCAGGTGGAAGGTGCTCAGAAAGAGGAATAGGTAGAGTAAATTATTTTTATGAAGAAAGCTAATCAGTTTTATATTTCACACAGAAATATCCTCGGTTTACCATACTATATTGGAATGCCAATTTATTTTCATATATTGACGTAAGATTGCTGCCAAAATGTGCATAAAATCGACAATTTCCACGCGTTTATGGAAAAAGTTACTAATAACTAGTAGTCAAATTTTACTTACGCTAATCTATCAAAAATCAATCTGATATATAAACTTCACTATTAAGTCTAATAGAAACCTGAAATTACATAGACATAGACCGCAAGATAAGCAAGTTGAAATGGCAATGGGATCGCCATGTCTGCAGAAGTACGACAGCCGTTCAAGCATCCTAGAGTGGTGAACGCGTGCCAGCAAACGCAAGGCCACCACCATTGCGATGAAAGATAGATCGATGATTTGAAAATAATAACCGGAGTAGACTGCATGCAGTAGGCAAAGGATCGAGGATTATGGCTTAAATCAGAGCGCCAGCAGTTGTCTTATAAATTCTTATAGTCCATTCCTAATTATTGATACAATCTTCCCCTTCATATAATGCTGTCTCCAATATGAATGAAGTGTCGTCTATATAATTCTACCGGTACTCAATATCTACTGCCATGATGTGTATAATTATATAGTTTCATCAACATTATCAGGGGCCCACATTACTGAGGTATAACATAACCTTTTTGAATGTATTTTTTGTGTGCTAACTTGTTTATCGCTTACTGCTTGATCTTTACGGTTGACTAATAAAAAAACGAAAACTGGAACCAAGCCAAGCTACGGTGGGTAAGATAAAATAAACACCTTTTTACGATAATATGCTAGAAATACTATTTCATTTATAATACATGGTACAACTGCTCTTTTTAGTCTGCTATATGTTTGAATCATCAATCAACTTATCTCAGTCCATTGCTGAACATAGGTCTCTACTGATTTGCACCATAATACTGTTTCTACCACCTTCCGCATTCAGCCTATGCCAGTTATCCGTCTCATGTCATTACGGAGGGCATTATTGGCATCCATCTTGCTGAGGGCATTATTGCTATTAATGTATATTAAAATGTAAATAGCATTGGCTTTATTTGATCACTACGTTTAACGTTGAAATTAAGCGAGTTTTTTGTACTCCACAGCTCCTTTACGTCAACTGCTAAAGATAACCCTTGGTAATGCAGGGTCATTAAGGGATATACCACGCTTAGCAGGCGGATTGGTAGTCGCAGTACGATGGCGTATCTTTGACCTGATAGATGATGCTGCCCATCATACAGGTGTAACTCCCTTAGACGCTACTTACTTACAACACTCATAGGAAAAGATATAGAAGTCTCGAACTTAACATTATTATTTAGTAAATCATGGAACCCTCAATGTGCAAGTCCGTATCGTACTTAACTGGTTTTTATCTCTATAGGAGTCATGTCTAGTTCGCACGCGAACATTATCGTTACTAGTAAAATGTTACGCCTCCGACTCAAGTAGATTAAGAGTAATTTAGTTGACGACGTATATCACCATCACCTTATTCCTTGTAATGTCTTTCTGAATAAACTCGCTGTGGGTCCTAAGGCAGTTAAACTTTTCTTATTGCCATTTCCATTGTGTGCTACTGTTGATCCTAGCTTACAACAAGCGTTACAGTAGTAGAAGTGGACGGATTTCAGGCTCTAGCGACGTATATTTTAAAGCATCTTATTTGCCATGAGACTATGAGATTCATCGTATAGTGTTTAAGTGATCATTGTAAGATAGTTTTGGCGGAAAGAGACCGAAAATACCGACACGAAAATTTTATCTGTCATACATTCATTTCTCCACCCAGACAGTCATAAAAGCAGTAAAGTTATACAATTGTTTCTGTTTACGACTATTTCCTTCAGTTTTAGTTCCCATGCTCTTGTATATAGCCATTAACAGTACTTATCTTCCAAAAATTACGCAACTTTTGTACGACATTTAACTGCACGTCCGGCGACTAATGACAACAGATCACCGTACTCTCTACCGCAATATTACACAAATGGACCGAGCAATTTCTAAGATTAGTGCACATAATACAAGCAAAAATTGCTTTCTTAATAACCTTTGTAGTGCTTGTACCAGTGTGATGTGAATAAATTACCCATAATAGTGATTTTCACTGGTGTTACGAATGTTTGGGCAGAGGGAGCGGTGGCCGGTACGCTCCAGTGATTTGCGTATGTAGATAGGGATGAGGAAAATTGTATCGATACTTGCGAAATATGTTAGCAAAATTACATGTTAAACCTGAGAGCATGCACCTAAAATGTACATATTAGAGATTAGCATTTATTATAGCAGTGTTCATATTGTATAGAAACAAGCAATAATCGATATTTGACCAAAATATTTATTGTATAGACTATAGTCTAGACATAACACTGTATAATAAATTTCAATAATTTTTGGTCAGTGTTGAAAACGACTATGCTTATTTAAAGTAAAATAAAACAAAATGAAAAAAGATTTAATCGATAATACGTAAAATGCATGTATATAATGAAAAATATGATGAAGATTTTTTTTTAATTAACGGAGCTGATTAAGATTTTGCACTGATAAAATGCTTCTAAATATATGATTCAATACACCCAAAGGTGCGGCCAGGATACCTAGCATTGGCGGATGTACTGTATTCAAAAGAAATATACAGGGTGGCCGAGGAGTTGACGTTCAAACGCATAATTTAGATACTTCATGATGAGAAGTATCCGAATCACCCCCATGTATGTTCTACGATTTTGCGTAGTTTTCGAGATAGAATTGTTTTAATGATTTTTTTCGTAAATTTCACCTAACATCAGTTTTCGTTTTTTTTCTCCTTCTGTTGAACATTTCTGGTTCAGTTTTTTTGTGATAACTAATTAGCATAGTTTAACCTAACACCCTAAAAAGTATGGTTTATCTAATCATTGCAGAACTGACTTAGAATTTATTCGAAAGTTCAAAATTAGGGTTTGAGCTCAGGACTCATAAATTTTCAAAGAATAAAAAAAAATTAAAATGGAGAGATTATGGTTTTAAAGTAATTTTAAAATCTTTCTAAAACATTAAACTTTAAAACAAAGCCAAAGAAAGTTAGGGTTAACAGGGGTTTATTTTCTGTAACGGACATTCAAAGTAAATTAAGGCATTTTTAAAGGAAAAAAAGTCAAATTTTATTTTATTTTTATCTTTGACTTTCTTTGAGTTATGATGAATTTGGGTGTTTAACTCTATTAAATTCTATTAATTCTGTGAGTTTTTAGATGCATGCATTAAATTAGAAAAATACAATAGGCAGGTATGATATCATTGTTGTGATTTTAACCTTGCTCAGGTAAAACTGGACTGCAGTTACTTGGAAGTGTTAGTGATGCCCTACACTCTGAGTGAATATGCAGAAATGCATTATTTCTACGGTGTTGCACAAGGCAACGGACGTGAAGCAGCAAGACTCTACAGAGAACAACTTCAACGCCGAGGCGGACCACAAACTGATCATTACCCTGACTATCGTGTGTTCATTAATACTCACAACACTTTAATGGTAGGCCGCATTTCTGGCCAACGAACGAAAAAAAATCGAAAACTGATGTTAGGTGAAATTTACGAAAAAATTCATTAAAAAAATTATATCTCGAAAACTACGCAAAATCGTAGAACATACATGGGGGTGATTCGGATACTCCTCATCATAAAGTATCTAAATTTTGCGTTTGAACGTCAACTCCTCGGCCACCCTGTATATTACAATATAATTTAATTTTGAAAATAAAATTTCATTATCTCTGTGAAAGGGATGGTATATATTTTGGAAGCTAAATAAAGCTCAAATTAAAAGATTACATCACAATTCATCGATATCGATAGCAAAATGAAAGCAAACGCCCGCCCCTAAGCGCCAAAGAAAAACACATTATGACTCTACAAAGAATCCGCCACATTTTCTAGTGCGGACGCGGCGCGTGCGCTTGGACTGTATTCAGTGATGTGTCGATAGCTAAACTAGTTATGTCGAGTGAAGGATCAGTGGGTTCCGAGGGCTCCCGCTTAAGGCAGTTCGGGTTGTACAGAACTATCGATGCCAGGACTGAGGAGTTTCTCAAATCGTCGAGAAAACGACAGATTCGGCAAGGATGCGCTTGCGCAGCTATTTCAACTGCGATCACGGTTACCGTTGTTATTGTGAGTGTGTTTATTTTTGTGTGGGATGTTTTTTTTTGGTGTGTTTGGTATTTTAATGTTAAGTTTAGTTTTGTGTTTTCTAGTATATTTGTAACGTTTAGTGTCTTTGATGAAATAACAATAAATGTTGCACCATACAATGTAGTAAAATAAAATTATAATTACTCTAGGTATACTTAGTTGCTTAGTTTTTCGTCACAGTCTAAAATTAATGGATAAAAAAATACTACTATTTATTTTTTATTTTTTACCGTCTTTTGTAAAGATCTAAATCTATGCATATAAAAGAATATTGCGACAGATTGCTTTAGACTGTGCTAGACAACTCGTACAGAAATAGACGTAGAATCCTGAAATTATAAGAATACTAAGGTAGGTAGCCAAGATATTATTTTAAAGTCAAACCGAAAGAAAGGAAGTGAAAAAAAAACATACTAGGAATTCGAACGAAACCGTTTGACAAAACATAAACATTTGTAGTGTATACAATCAGACATAAGCTAATAGTCGTTGGTTTGTTATCCGTGGCGGGAAAAGTGTTTACCATTGTGTTACGAGTAGAAAACACCATAATTCATTCACCAATTTGTCTGCCAAATGTCACGCCTATGGCAAAAGAACTACTCTGGATTTTTATATACCTTTAACAATTATTAAATGCCGGGACAAATTGTTACATAAAATATGATATCATGGTAGGATCGATATATGCAGTATATAGGCACTGATATGTTACATCTATGATAATATATAAAGCTGAATTAGTTTGTTCGTTTGTTTGCTTGAACGCCCTAAACACAGGTATATCCGATTTGAATTTTTTTTTCGGTGTTTATTGCCCATTTATTAAGGAAGGCTATAGATTTTATTTCATTCTGAAGTTCTTGTGGGAAAGGAAGTTATGCAAGTGAAGCCCAGCACGGGAAGGTAGTATATATACTTACTAAGCTTCTCGTGCGCGGCTTAACGCGGTTTAATTCAATTAAACCAAAAAGTATAACAACAATTGATTTCTTTGACAGTAACACATGTAGTTCACTAAGTACTAGGTGCCATTAAAAAGATTATTAGGTACTAGCTGCGCACCGCGGTTTTACCCATGTTTCTTTGCTCCGGTGGGTCGGAGCGTGATTTTTTGTAGCCTATAGGTATGTTAATCGAGCTAGAGATATTAACTATCCCCGTGCAAAGTTACCCAAATCCATTCGGTAGTTTTTGCGTGAAGGAACAGTGACAAACTTTCATACATCCACAGTTCCACATATACAAAGTTTCGCATTTATAATATTAGTGGCATTATAGATAAATTAGATGTCTCGGTTAAAATTACCTTCGTAGCGTAACGGTATTTAGCTCGCTTTAAATCTCGGTGGTCTTGGGTTCGATCCCCACGCCGGACAGAAAATCTTTGTAGATTTCTTTCCGGGTCTGGTTGGTTAACTAACTACCCACCGTGCCGCGGAAAGCACGTTAAGCCGTTGGTCCCGATTGTTTAAATATCATCTATACTAATCGTATATCAAGGAACGGGCAGCAGCGTTTACTTGTGTGGTACAACATAATACTGCGGTCACCAACCCGCCTGCCAAGCGTGGTGACTATTGCAAATCCCTCGGGAGAAGGCCCATGTTTAGCAGTGGACGTTATACGGGCTGATGATGATGATGATAGATAAATTAGTTGTCTCGGTTAGAATTACAATGACGGTATAATATCCATGCGTAGACGCAGCAAATAAATTCCAAGCACTGTTTGTATACATAATTGCGTTTGTTGCACCTTTCTACGCGTTTTTTTATTTTGTAAATACTTACTTATTATGCGGCCATTATTGCTCGCTTCCTTTATTTAAGGCATGCGTTGTTTTTGCTGTTTAATGCCTTATTGATTTATTGTCACAGTATTTCATAATTGCAACATTGGTTTAAGTATGAGTTACTTTAGACTAACTAAGCCAATCTTATGAAATTTAAATGAAATGTATTTATAATATTTTAACTGAGTTGACCATTGAAATAAATATCATTTGCATTCATTTGTCATTGTCATATTGTTTGGTACGTTTTTTTTTATAAAACATATCGTCATTGAAGTTTTAACACTACGTATGTCAGAAATAATAATTTTTGAGAAGACTGAAAAATATTTAATTTGACATAGACACAATACTGTTTTACTTTTTACGTCGTTTTAGAAGGTTATTAATTTGACGATGTGTGCTTCTAATTGTCCAAAATTGTTGGTAAATGGCATTAAAATGTCATAACTGCCAAAAATTACTTACATGGAGTCAGATCTAGATCATATTTAGTATAATTGCAAGAGATAAGTCTTCTTTTATTAATTCTATTGGTATACCACAATTAGAAATATTAAATAGAAAATAACATAATGTTTTGATAATAATAATTATGTAATGTTTTGTCCAATAAGTAGAAGTTAAATATTTTTGTGGAATGTAAAAATAATGCACAAATCAGCAAAATATAGAAAAATACACCAGATAGTTGTTTCTATTCTAATCATTGTTACGTATATAATAATTGTGTTTTACCTACTTGAATGATATAAGTGTAGGACACACTAACAAACAATAATTTCCTTGGTATTTCCTAATGATGAAATAGGAAAACAAATGAGAAACTGTTAGGTTTTGTTGTCAACTCTTGGGAAATTTATGTTCTGATCACGAACGTGATACACTATAGAAATGGTCCGGTAAAGCTACCCTAAGCTAAATAGATGTAAAAGTAATTGGAAGTAATATTCGAATATTAAAAGAAGTAAATAATATTATTAATTCAGCACTTAGGTGTTTACATACACTTGTAAAAACACAATGAAATAAGAATAATAAACATAAATTAAAAAATGGCGACTAAAATTTATTGTGGATTACCTAATGATCTACATCACGTCGTAGCTATAGTAATAACAAAAATAATAATATAAAATAAATATCCACCATAAATTTACATCAACAAACGTTGCTGAAACTTAGATATGTTTTAAATCGTTTTTTAATGATAAATAATATAAACTAATAATTAAATAAATTAATTATTAAATACTAAACAGTAAAAAATATGATATATCACATACATATTTAGGAAATAGAGTATAAAATATAATTTTAAGCGTCTAAATCGTTCCGGACGATAATTTTTATTACATTGCCGAAGTCATCTTAAGTTTAATTGTTTATGATGTTAGACCGCATATTTCATCAGTTTCTCCAGTGTACAATACAAAAGCGTGATTATTTATTCGTTAAATAATAAACAGTTTTTGCGCTTGTTATAAAAACAAAATCACATTAATAATGTAACGTTGCTTAGTAGGCAACAATATATACAGTAACAGAACCGTTACAGTTAACACAATATTTCGGATTAGGTATGTTGTGTATGTATAATGTGTGTTATTTAATATTAAGCATCATTTTACAGTTTTAAATTTCTTTTGTTTCTTTTTCTGACGGAGTCAGTCACGAGGCTTTTGCTACTTTACTTGTAGTAGCTCTCATTAAATGGTTTATAAACAACAAAATAAACAAAATGCGCCAGAGGTGGCCCCTGCGGGACTAGGACCTTGTAGTACGAAGATGAAAGGATTATAACTTTTACTTTGTTTAAGGGAGCTTTTTTTCTTTGGAAGCTAGACACTCGTAAAATAAAATCTATTGTCTATCATCATCAGCCTGTTTTACGTCCACTGCTAAACATGGGCCTCCTCCCGAGGGAGGTTATTTGCCTTAGTCACCACGCTGGGCTGGCGGCTTGGTGACCGCAGTAATATATTGCACCACATAAGGAAACGCTGCTGCCCGTTCCTTTAAAGATGATGTTATAACAATCGGGACCAACGGCTTAATGTGCTTTCCGAGGCACGGAGGTTAGTCCCTCAACCAACCAGACCCGGATAGAAATCATAAAATTTACACAAAGATTTCTTGTCCGGTGTGGGGATCGAACCCACGACCTCCGAGTTTGAAAGCGAGCCAAATACCGCAACGCTACGGATATTATCTGGTTAGCTTGTGAGGTTGATTATTGTCTATACAATAATATAATTAAAGTGAATATTTTGCGTAGCTTTCGATCCTGTGAGAAACACAAAATAAAATACAGTTTAGATAACGTTTGTTTTGATTGGTGACATAAAAATAAGGTTTCGAGGAACGTAGTAGTCAACATGGTAAACAAGTATGTGTTTTATTTCATCATCACTCATATCAGCTTGTTTGTCGTCCACGGCTGAACATAGGTCTCTCTCATTGATTTCCAGCGAGAACCATTCCTGGCGGCCTGCATCCACTGAATCCCCTGCCACCTTTATCAGGTCGACGGTCCATCGTACAACTGCACTATCGGCTGTCAGTTCTTTAAGCTATGGGCACTGCTCATTACCACTTAAGCTTACTAATCCGTTGAGCTATGTCAGCGACCTTCGTTCCTCTGTTGATCTCATCATTTCGGATCCGATCACGCAGGAAATATCGTCACCGGTAATACACATTGATTAAGGGCTCGTAAATATTTATTTTAACTTTAAGCTTATCAAATCTAAATAGCTGGTACAGTTAAGTTGTAAAGCGTCTGAAAACTGACCTTTTTCACACATGTAGATCCGCGCGTTTTCACCTGCGTAATTCGCGTCCCTATAAAAACTTGATAAATAAATATACCTTCCTCGATAAATTAGTTATCTAACACTGAAAGATTTTTTCAAATCGGATTAAAAGATCCGGAGATTAGCGCTAAAAATAAACCAACTCTTCAGCTTTATATAATAATATAAGTATAGATAATTAACATATTTAAAACACATCGTATATTAATGTTTGTTTGGAATTAAAATGTTTTATAAATCCAATGTAAAATGTAATAAATTAATCTAAGGTAATCTTACAGCAATTGCAATTAATGAAAGGCACCGAACACTTTCCGTTGGCAGTGAAATGCCGTTAATTTTGCGCGTTCATAGATTGTTAGTTGCTAAAATGATAATTAATTACGTTTCATGTGATAAGAATTCATTGTGTAAAGAAAAAATCTTCTCATATAACAAACGTATAAGTTTATAATAATATGTTTGTTACTCTTTGACGCAAACTACTAAATTGAATTTGGTAAAATATTGGCACGGAGGGTAGTTCCTCAAACACCCAGACCTTGAAAGTCTTAGAAGACGGGTAACACGTCTTCAATGTGTCGAGTCCGTAATGGAACCTAAACTAGATAGAGAGTAAGATTAGGGTCCTGAAAAGTCATTTTCGCAAAAAAGGGAAAAAAAAAAAAAAAACAATTACTGCAGGTACAATTAGTAGGGCAGAAGATTCTATCTAAGCCAAAATATTAGTATTAATATAACGATTGAATCAGGAAGTTGCAGCAAAAAGGATTGTTATATAATTTATAATTACATTGTTGCATTTGATAATATCAACACTTTCTTGGTAATCCATTTGTAATGAATGTGTTGATTAGTAATATAAACAGTTGTCAGTATTAATGTAATTTATGTTGTTTACAAATGTTTTTGCTTTTACTTACTGCTTAAGTAGGCAAAAAACTGCTATTCAACGGTTACGTTTAATAGCATTTTTTTCAGTGACTTATCATATATGGTACTTACTGTCCCGTGCAGGCTTTACTCTTTTTTTCGGACGGACATAATTATGTAGTTAGCTTCAAAGCTTTTGCTAGTTCACCAGACATAAAGACGAGCAGTGTTGCAGCCTTAATAAATGATTATAACGACAAACTAAGAAACCTGCGCAATAAGGCGCTAAGTGTGGGCATTGGATTAGCTCAGGGCCGTGACTGGTGGGGAGATTGAGGAATAATGACTTTACATGTTTTATCCACGTAGATCTTATTGATATGACAAATATCCCGTCCACCATCCACTGCTGAACATGGGCCTCCTCCTGAGGGAGGATATTGCCATAGCCACCACGCTCTGTAGGCGGGTTAGTAACCGCAGTATTATGTTGTAACACACAAGGAAACGCTGCTGTCCGTTCCTTGATATACGATTATTATAGATGATGTTATAACAATCGGGACTAACGACTTAACGTGCTTTCCGAGGCACTGAGGGTAGTCCCTCAACCAACAAGACCCGGAAAAAAATCTTGGAATTGATAACAAAGATTTCTTGTCCGGTGTGGGGATCGAACCCACGACCTCTGATGTTTAAAGCGAGCCAATTAACGCTGCGCTACGGAGTTTGTCGTGATGACAATTTTATATCATTCTTATAAAGTTTTCATATTAGTAAAAACAGTATGTTTTACTTGAATCAGTTCCGTATAAATTAGAAGCACTATTTGATCTTGTTTTCTAAGCAATTTAAAAAAGCTGCTACGTTTTAACACTAGTTTAAACTCTTTAGGTGTTATCCTCGCGTGACCATCTCACATAAGGTATACCGCTCGCCATATACAGAAAGAAAATGCAAATAGTCCAAGCTATAGCACAATCTATTAACATACTGTATTGTGCATAGTTTCTGCTTTCTTCTAAACGCAGGCGCACAGACCGTGACGTCATGAGATATTCTAGTATTTAAGTGAAAGGTTTCTAAGAACTAATGGTGCGTTTACTTCAAAATTGTATTTTAACACGTTTAAAAATCTACATCATCATCATCATTTCAGCCGTAGGACGTCCACTGTTGGACATAAGCCTCCCTCATAGATCTCCAGTTGTTGCGGTTAGAAGCGGCCTGCATCCACCGTGATCCTGCGGCATTAACCAGATCGTCTGTCCATCTAGTAGGTGAACGTCCTACGCTACGCTTGCCGATCCGCGGTCTCCATTCGAGAACTTTTCGGCCACAACGGCCATCTGTTCTCCGTGCTATATGGCCTGCCCATTACCACTTCAACGAATTAATCCGTAAAACAATAATATAGAAGAAGACAGAGAGGTTTTCGATCGGTGACCGAACGACGAACTGGCAAGAGAAGCGTGGGTCGACCGCCGCGCGCCGCCTGTATAAAGGACCTACGACGTAATAAAAGTCGCAGGGTCAGTGGAGGCAGGCCGCTAGCAATGCCCGCTGAAAATCGATGAGGGAGGCCTATGTTCAGCTGTGCACCATCTGATATACTGATGTTGAAAACAAGAATACGGATCGCAATCTGTTTAATGGTTACCGTAGACTATGAACGTTTACAATACAAGGGGCATCAATTAAGTATTACCTGAACTTTATCAAATTAAATAATAACTGTTGTTGCTGTGCGTGAGTATGGTCACTCACTCACAGCAACAACAGTTATTATTTAATTTGATTAAGTTCAGGTATTCTATTAATTTCTTTTGGTTGAGGGACTACCCGCCGTTCCTCGTTAAACACGTTAAGTTACTGGCCCCAATAATTGTTCATCATCTATAATCAGCAGCTTATGCCAGGAAATGGGCAGCAGCTTTTCCTTGTGTTACAACATAATACTACGATATCATGTTTGGTGACTCCACAGTTACCAACAAAATCCCTTCCTCAGGAAGAGGAAGGGCTTCTAAGGATCTAGATCTACGAGCTAATATTATAAAGACGAAAGATTTGTATTTTTGTGTGTGTGTGTGTATGTTTGTGATGAATAAACTCAAAAAAGACAGTGCCGATTTCAAAATTTATTTCACCATTGGAAAGTTACATTCACCCTGAGTGACATTGGCTATATTTATTTATGAAGTTCCCACGGGAACGGGAGTTACGCGGGTGAAATCGCGCGCGGGAAGCTAGTAGGTAATAAACACGTATGTATAATAATTAATACGGTACATTTAACTGGTTAAAATTGAAAACATTAAGTTCTTTCTTGCACTAGATATGAGTTATGGCTAATAAAGATGAGTAAATATACACTTAACAACTCGTTGTAACAAGTATGTGATTGTCGTTACTAGATTATGATGTCATTATAATATTGCAAAATGTAAATCTAGATGCTTGATGGGATGTTTACACACTTAGTCGCGGATTTATTATTTAGAAGCAGTAATAAGAATTGAAAGTTATTATAGACAAGGTTTTTCTAAATGCAATTTTATGTGGGTTTCTTTTTTCATTGTGTTTTTCAAAACTTTATGTACTTATGTATTTAACAAATAAGAATTTAAATAAATCCAATGTATCGTTGAGAGAGGTAAGTTTTATTTTAAAAGTACATAATATTTTTCATGTTTCATATTTTAAGAGAAATTACTACTTTTTTAACCATAACGGCATTTAACCTTATGTATATGTATTAGGTATTTTGACTTATTATTTGAATACAAAAATATGCTTTAAAAAACTAATAATTAAATTAACAGAGTATAAAAATTCTCAATTATAATAGTACATTCCTACTTTGTATACACCTCACGCTTCTGTAAATATTTGTTATGAGCCTTATGGCGCAAGTTATACCTATACCTTAGAATAAGCACAAATGCATAATTTTTACTATTTTGTTTTTCTTTTCAGAGTGTCATCTTGGTGTATGAATACAGCATTGCTTTGAAGTCAAAGGCAAATGAAAAACACTTTGGTTTACTCAATCGAAGCAAAACTGCAAGATACGATTCAAAGTTAACAAAGAAAATTCATATAGATCGAGCAGTCTTGAAGCTATTACCAATATTAGTCAAAGTACTTAGTAAAAACAAACATGTGGAGAAGATAGTTCATGATTATTCAAGTACTGACTATGAAGGAATTGTTATGAAAACAAGTAAATTGAAGAAAAAGCAAATAACCAACGCAGAAAAATGGCTAAGCATACCTAAATTAGGTTCTATTACCCACAAAACCGCCAAAGCGCGAGAACTTGAATATTTAAGGAAAATTAGGGATTATGAAAGAATATCCAATTACTTCAAAAAAATGACACAATTTAGTAGATATGGACAAAACGATAAACTGAAAAAGATTCATGAAATAACTACAAATGTTACCTCTAATATTAATTATGTCGTAGACACTAGAAATACATCCACAAATGAAGAAAAAATTAAACATTTTAAATCAAATGACATGAAACAGTTTCCAAAAATCGCAAAAAACAATGTTTTAAGTAAACTAAAACACCTAACCAACGACAAAAATAGTTGTGAATGTCCTCAGAAAATTAGTATTATTCTACGTAAATTAGTAAAATATATAGAAAATTTAATACCACAGAAGACAAGTAATGTACACAATCTTGACTGTAGTAATAGTTCAATAATAAATAAAAATAGCAAAACCCAAGTCAGTTCTTCAATTGACAGAAATCAAATTATAAATTCCAGTAAATTACATCATAAAGATATTTTAATACATCATCAAAATAACAAATCAAAATCTAAAAGTGGAAAATCAATCAAAGCAATGTCAAAATCCCATCCAACAAATACAAATAAATTAAAAATAAACCAGCATAAACCTGAAAAGCATCTTAAAACTGCTGTTTGGTCTATTGCAAATAAAAATCATAATCACAATGCTACTTTATTTTCTACTGTAGTTGCCACTACTAGTAAAACGTTGAACTACAATGAGTCAAAATTAAACAACTTAACTAAAATTATTAATATGAAACAAGAAAATGAAAAAATATACGCTCTCCAAAATAAAATGACAACTACTACAATTTCTTTATTGAAACTACCTAAGAAACCAGTGGCAATTAAAGCTGTGGAAAACACATTGTATGGTTTTGCCTCTGATTCTGCAATCAAATATTCGCAAGAATCTGTATTCAACAAAAATAGTACAACAAATCAGACAAACAATTTTGGTAATGTTAATAATGTTTTACTGAACTTATCACACAACGAGGACGTACTGTCGTCTGAAAAGGTAAAATATATCAAAGATGCAAAAAATAACATTCTACCTGGCACTGCAGGCAATAAACATAAAACAATAATTCAAGATCCTACTATTCATTCTAGTATAACGAATAGCAAAAATTCATATCAAAATAACCAAGATACATACAATTATACTCAACATTCTTATTACAATCGAAATGCTCAAACGGGAAACATGCTACAAGAATCGAGTATTAAGAAAAATAATCTTAAAGAAACAAAAATAAATGATATAATAGTAGAACCAAAAACTAGCATTCTTAAAACTAATATCGAAAATACGGGGGACGATGGTTTTCGTGATGAGATGATCCAAATGGATAACATGGATAGCCAAAAGTTTAATGAATACCAATACTATGAATCTAAGAATCCTTCTGCATGGACCTTAAAAAAAGAAGAAAAAGTTATTGCTAAATATACTTTATTACCATCAATAAGACCGACCTATTCAAAAATTCTACGTAATACAAATTGGAATCAGCCTGAACGTTCGAATGAAATCGATGTTTATGATAATTTTAATATCTTCGAATTTCCTGAAACAAAATAAATGAATCGGCGTGAAAGAACTTTCGCGCCAATTCATTCTTGCGAGTTTAATTTATTATTAACTTACAATGATTTGTTAGTATTACATGTGATAAGTTATTAATAAACAAAATTAAATAAAAAAAATATAGTTTTTTTTTCATCCAAATATAATATACTGACTTTTTGTGAAGAAATTTCCATGATACAACATTATTTTTTTTTGTTTTAAACTATAATACAAGCGAAAAGTGAGGCCGGGAGGTGCGACCAGCGCAGTTAATATTAAATTTGTTTTAGATTTTTTTTCTTCTGTAAAAAGAATTGCATATATTTTGGAAGCAATTATAATATGGTAATGGTAACAAAAATAATAATACATATTTTTTATTTTTCAGGTAATACTACTAATCTACGAATACGCAATTGCTGTAGAATGGAGTTTAGTACAAAGTAAAAGAAAAAACGGAAACATTACAAATGGAAGCGAGCATGATCAACCGTTTGCTGACAGACTCGACCGAAGTTATTTTGGATTTGACCAAGATTATTACGAACGAATGCCACTTCTTATAAATGCATTACAAGAAAGCAGTTACTTCGACCCTACACAAGAAGTGAATGGACCTGTTAAAAAAAGAAAAATGTATAATATTACTATAATTAAATCAACAACACCTAAGCCAAAGTATTTTTATAAGCCAATTACAATTAGAAGAACGAGCCCAAGACCTTTTTTCTTTGAATATCGAAGTCCTACACCATTACCATTCAGCAAAACTTATGGCTCGAAAAATTGGGTGGAACGATACCGTAACGAAGAACGATTAAAAAATATACGACAGATAGTAAAATATCTAGAAAACACTATAAACGCAAAGATTGGAGATATGTATACAAAGCCTACAAATACACAAATAGCCTTTACTGGTCTTTACATAGAACCAATGTTAGAAAATAAAAGCATAAGTGAAACTTTGAAAACATCTGACTTACATCAAGAAAGTTCAAATACCGTAAGTAAATTTCAAAAGAATCATCAAGCAGATCCACTCTTCAATTTTAAACCAGAAAATCCAGGAGACGTGAATCTTTTAGCAGATGACTTTTTACGATTTGCCCCTGTTCCAACTCCAAGCCTCCCAGATATACACAAAACGCCATTCCGTGAATTTTCATTTCAAAAAAGTAAAGAAAATCCATTAATGAAAATACTACAAAGTTCTAGTGAAATACAACAAACAGATTCTCCTCCTGTAAGTACCACCAAATCGTTTAGCGTTATGCTAAACTTATATCCTATTAAAAATAACGTAGACGACAACAAAAAACAGTCATCTTCAACTACTCAATCTTTAAACAGTATTTACCTCACTACTTCCCGCCCCCAATTCCAATTTAAAAGAAAATCAAATGTAGTCCTGAGGAAAATATATCCTCCATATAAAAGACCGAGGTATTTAACTAATTTGATCAATAAAAAAACGAAACCCAAAAAAAATCTTGAAAAGGACAATGATAAGGACAATATTGAAACTGCGAACGGGACGCAAATGATTGTACACGTTAATGTATATGAAACAGACATACAAAATGGAACAGAAAAGAATGAATCAGTGAAATTAAATAGAACGGTGGTTTCTACTCAGACTAATCCATATACGACTAAAGCTCCAATTGAATTATCAACTGCTCAGATAGAAGATTATCATGCAGGTAGTTCTGGATACATTCCTGTCGAAACTAGAACTGAAACGACACCATTGCCCAAAGTTACAACTCTACTACCATTTTTTGAAACCTCTACAGAATACCCATGGAGTGGTCCTACAGAAGTTATAAAATTTAACCCCGAAGATGCAAAAGTGCCTACACAATATCTGGAGTTAGGCAAGTATAAAGACACACATGAAGGAGAAATACAAATGAGTAGAAGAAATTCCGGTGAAGGTGACGTCGAGCATAGTACCTTAGTGGTAAAACTAAAGAATGAATACATAAACGCTACAGAATCCAACGAGGTAAATACTAATAAGACAGAATCGACAACTGTGTGGACGTATGTGCCACAAATCAATGGTCATCATAGAAGTATTAACCAAAATTCAGAAAACGTAAATGAATGGTTAAGTGCCACTGAGGAACCAAATAGAAAGAAGCGTTTGCAAATGTCTGTTACTGGCTTCCGAACTTATGTGCCTATGTATGTAGAAATAAAGCGAAATCACACGAGAAAATTTAACGGCTATAATAGTCATTCTGTGCATAATGATACTTCAGACACTGATGAAATGATTAAGAACGATGAAATATGAATAATTTTGTGATTTTAGAAGTACATCGGTACTTAGGAAATAGAAACCATTGTTCTTAGTCATTAAATTATTTAGAATAAGTTTTTACCTTCATGTGGCCCACCGACTCATCTCACTTTTATATTTTGTTTGTGCTATATCAAAATTGTGGGCACTTTTGTAAATATTATATTATTTTTAAATGAATTGTTTAGTTTAATTTTTAATATCGTTATCATATAATCCATTACATTTCTAGCCCCTAAAAAATAACATGTCCATTATACACAGGTACCGTACAGAATACAGCCTATATTCACAATAGAAGAAACATTAACCTTAAAGATTAATTTGATCTTTTCTAATATTGCACCTTTTTTTACTGGAAGGGTGAGCCTACCGACTGAAACCCCCCGGGTGGTTCTTCTACTTCTAAGGGGTCATCCAAACACTCAAAGCGTCCCCGTCCTACTAATGAGTGTGGCCGCAAAGAGGAGCAGGCCCATTTTGCCACTTGTAATGTAGCACCTTTGGAGTTCACTTTATCATTGTCACTTTAGGTCCTTCTAACAAACGAGGGTATTTTATATTCTTAAAAGTTTTCATGAAATGAAGCGAACGTGTCAATTAAATTTGAATAGAATAATTTTATTAATGATTAGTTTAAAGACGAAGTTATCATAGTCAGGGTTAACACTAGCACAGAAAAAAAAAATATATTAATACATTTTAAAACAAAATAAATGTCAAAAATTCAGAAAACCAGGTACGAACATTACATAATTGAGATAAATAGATTTAGACCACCGGCAAGACTCGATCTTAGGTATACCTGGTTTAATTGACTAAGGTTATATTATGTGAGTATATTGGATAACCAATCCGGCTACAGTCTAATCTAACCGATCATCGAAATTTTTCAATCTCTTTTATAACACATAAGGGGAACGTCAGTGCCATCAATCGGTAATGATCAGAATTACTTCAATAAATATCTCCAAAGTTGCATTTTAAATATTTAAACGATGACAATTTAATTTCGTTTGAATACTTTACGGAAAAGTTAACCGTTTCATTCTAAATTTCAAGTAGGTAATGACAAGCAATTTAATAAAAAAAAACGAACATATACTTACTAATATTTGCGACGACAATGCATCACGGTAACGTAGATACAGCTTCTCATTCGGTATTTAGGTCAATGACAATTGATTTACTATAGTATTCACTCACGGTATGGAAAATTAACTGGACAATTCTTGAGTAATTTGACAAAAAGTGTCTTTTGACGGTCTTGACATGCATTGACCCAGAAAATAGCCAGACATAGAGTTAAGTAGCTGCTATGACTAATGATTTGTTCCTTTATATGTATAAACAGGCCGGAAAAATAGTTCCGTTTATTCATTTTTTATTAAAAGAATGAATAAATCATTATCAAGAGCGCTAATAATTATGCATGTATAATATGGTACCTCCGTGAAAAGTGTCGTAAAACTGTATAATAAATATTTTTTATATGTAATTTACATTGGCCACTGACTACCCAAGCTGGAAAAAAAACGGTCGTTACTACGAACTAAGAGCGAGAATTTTAAGTGTGACCAGCGAACAAATGTCTTAATTCGCGTGTCTACCCAGAGGAAACCTACAATTGAGAGATCTTAATCATCATCAGCCCGTATAACGTCCACTGCTGAAAATGGGCCTCCTCCCGAGGGAGGGTATTTGCCATAGTCGCCACGCTTGGCAGGCGAGTTGGTGACCGCAGTATTATGAAGCAACACACAAGGAAACGCTACTGCCCGTTCCCTGGTATACGATTGTTATAAATGATGTTATAACAATCGGGACCAACGGCTTAACGTGGTTTCCGAGGCACGAAGGGTAGTCCCTCAACCATCCAGACCCGGAAAGAAATCTTAGAATTTACACAAAGATTTTCTGTCCGGCGCGGCGGCGTGGGGATCGAACCCACTAGTTCCGAGATTTTAAGTGTGCCAAATACCATTACGCTACGGAGGTTGTCAGGAGATCTTAATAGAGTAATTTTATATCTCTAAAGATCTTCAATAGACGGGTAACCATCACAATATATGAACCCTGGTATTGGTATTGAGAACCTTTTTTGAGATAATGCGGTCAATCTATACTAATATATAAATCTGAAGAGTTTGTTTGATCGAAGACGGTAATATCAGGAACTGGTCCTATTTGAAAAATTCGTTTAGTGTTAGCCCATTTATCGAGGTAGGCTATAAGGCTATATTTACGCTTTATGTAATAATGAATTTCCTACGTCAACGGGTGTTACGCGGGTGAAACAGTCCGCGGGAATAAAATGTGTCATAAAACCGAGGCACTAAAATATAGCGCCGTACAAAATATTTGAGCAACAAGATAATAAGTTACAATGCTATGAAAATAGCACATTAAGTACTTATTGAATTTCTAACTAGATATTTACTTCATTATTTCAGCTGTAGGACGTCCACTGCTAGACATAGGCCTCCCTCATAGCTCACCAGTCATTGCGGTTGGAAGCGGCCTGCATCCACCGTGATCCCGTGACCTTAACCAGATCATCCGTCTATTTAGTTGGTGGACGTCCTATGCTACGCTTGCCGATCCGCGGTCTCCATTCGAGAACTTTTCGTCCCCAACGGCTATCTGTTCTCCGTGCTATATGGCCTGCCCATTGCCACACTACTTACAAACACGTCTTAATTTTTCAATCGTCGCTTATTATTCTTAGGCCATTTTGCCATCAGTTTTATTATGTAAAAGTAACATCACAATTTTAAAATAGACCTAGGTAGTTTATAAAACAAAAATACTTAAAATACTTTTTCTTGTAAGTGTCGGGTAATTTGAGATTGTTGGTCCGAGCCGGATATATTCTTTTAACTAGAACATTAGAAAGGAATAGAGTTAGCACTAGTGTGTGCGCAAAAATAGGTCTTTATTTATTTACGCTCAAAATCAAGTGGGACGCTTTTACCTATAAGACCGTTAAGAGGCACAAGACAGATAGTTGTGCTATCTGAATAAATAAAACATTTAGGTGAAAAGTAGAATATTAAGCAAGTTATAAAAAGGATTTAATGGCGCCTTATAAAAAGTGCGAGAATGATGTGGAACTTTGAGATGCTACAATGTGCACATAAAGTAGACATCGATAATATAAACGAGCCACGGTATAATAGTAATTTGTAAGGTAACTTAAAACATAAAGTGTAATAAAAAGCAATGCCGTGTGGTTTCCGGCTTAGAATAGACCACCCCATGTCTTCCCATAGGTGTCGTAAAAGGCGACTAAGGGCATCTATTAGCTCAAGATTTACATCTCACTGTGATCACCAATCCGTCTGCCAAGCGTGGTGATATTCCTCTATGATCCTGGCTTGCCAAGTTCTGTTAAGAGGAGGCCCATGTTCAGCAGTGGACGTAGACGGGCTGTTGATGATGATTATGTTGAATAATGTCTAAAGGACACCCAAGATCAACGAAAATTTAATGGAAATCGTACATAACGTCAAATTAAAAAAAAAAATTAGGATAAGAAACTATAAAATAGCAACGATCCAATTTGCTTATAGCCGAAAGGCGTTATTAGTTGCCCCCTCTTGCTCTCCCGGCCCTTAGTTTGCAAAGTACGTTCCGATGCATAGAACGTAGAGCGACAGTTGCACAAAACTACTTACCCTAAAAGTCATAATTCGTCAATCCCAATGCCTACGTCCGCTCAAGTTCCACAAATGGCGCCCTTTTGCGCAGGTTGCTTATATTGTAGTTTGTACACCAATTTCATTAGGACAACCTCCGTAGCGTAGCGGTATTTAGCTCGCTTTAAATCTAGGAGGTCGTGGGTTCGATCCCCATACCGGAAAACAAATCTTTGTGTAAATTCTAAGATTTCTTTCCGGGTCTGGTTGGTTGAGGGACTACCCTCTGTGCCTCGGAAAGTACGTTGAGCAGTTGGTCCCGATTGTTATAACATCTTCTATAACAAGCGTATATCAGTGAATGGGCAGCATCGTTTCCCTGTGTTTTACAACATAATACTGCGGTCACCAATCCGCCTGCCAAGCGTGGTGACTATGGCAAAACCCTCCCTCGGGAGACGGCCCATGTTCAGCAGAGGACGTTATACGGGCTGATGATGATGAGGTTAGAGCCTACACTCCTTAATGCTCGGTGAAGTTTTAAAAGGCATCCGAAAAAAGCCGCTACTAGAACTCGTGTAACACGATTTCTCCAACTTATTATTTATTATATTCTATTGTTAGCATATGTTATTTGTGCATAACGGTTTTTAAGACATGAAAATTCCCCTAGCGTGGACTTGAATGTAAATGTTAGTTAACCTCAATAGAATACTTCCTTATATCTACTGAATGTGATCACAACACTTGTTATTGCCAGGACTATTGTGGAATGATAATAATAATAATAACATTTATTTCTTAGTTTGGCACAGAAATACCTACATAAACAATATCACAAACACTACAAATGATTTTAGTTCAGCACTAAGATTTTTACTTACACTTCTGCTTATCGCTATGACGATGTCATAAAGCACATTTAAAAAAATCTATAATTATTTGATAATGTTGATTCTATCTATCAAATATCCAACTAGATAACTGTCAGTAGTAGTCGACAGCAAATCTTACAAACCCACAGTTTACATAGTCCGTCTGTCCTGCTGTGACATTTTTCTCTCTTCTTTTATTATATAAAGACATTTTTATCAATGTCATAGTAATATTCTTACGAGATTAGCCTCTTAGTACCCGATTAAGATTTAACTTGTGTTTAGCCGCCGAATTGCAATAACCATTGTAATGCTACCTGCTAGGTTTTAATAAAACATTATTGTAGGGTCCCGTTATCACCCTTTTAATTTCGAAACCTTAAAACTGTACGCCACCTGCCGCCGTCAACACTACCCATGTTTACTCCTTGAACGTTATCGAGGGGAAATGCTTTACTCCTACCGCCACAGTGGCAAAGTTATTGGGGACAAACATTATTTAGTTAGCCAAAAGACTTCCCTTTCTTCAAGAAGCCCATGTTCAATAAGGGACTTTGAAGATTAAACTAATTCTTAAAAAAATCTTGTTTTTTATTTAATGTTGAACATGTTAACAAAATCTATATCTATACTAATATTGTAAAGAGGAACTATTTGATTGTTTGTATTGAATAGACTCCGAAACTAATGGACCGATTTGAAAAATTCTTTCACCGTTGGAAAGCTACACTATCCTCGGATGACCCCCGGATATTTAATTATGAAGTTCCCAGGGGATCGGGAGTTACGCGGGTGAAAAAGAGAAGAGAAAGTTCTATGTGTAGGTAGGTATATGATGAAAACCTACATATTTATGCAAACGTCTGTTATTCTACGCGGTACATAATAATCTACATTCTTGTTCTGAATAATTACATAAAAAATATGATATACATATGTAATATTATAAAGTTATATGTAATAATTAAACCAGAAAATATGTTGATGAAATTACGAGTAGGTATGTTTGCATAAATTTGTGTAAACATATAAAAAAATATTATGATTAACACAAAATCTTTTTAGGACAATTCACGCGTACTTCCTATCTATGGCTTACATAAATATTTGTCTGAGATGAGAATCGAACCCAGAACACCTGGTCTCAGAAGTAACTGCCGTAACCACTAGACCACCGGTGCAATCAAAACTATTTAAACAAACATGCAATTAGGTATATAGAATGATTGATTTCGTAAGTTCTTATATATTATCTTGTATCTTCAAAATAATAGAACATAATATATCATCTCATCCAAGTATAATCTATACTAATATTATAAAGAGGAAAGATTTGAATGTTTGTTTGTATTGAATAGGCTCCCTCCCCCTCGTCCTCCTGACACTTAGTTTGCAAAGAACCGATGCCCTAGTAGACCCGAAGTTCGAGAGGCCCGCGAACAGTAAAGTAGAGCGACAGTTGCACAATACTCCCCTAAAATACTAAAAGTCATAGTCCCTCAATCTCATCGCCAGCGACCGCCCTGAGCCGAGGTCCAAGCTCCACAGGGGGCGCCCTCTGGCGCAGGTTGCTTAGTTTGTAGTTTTTAAACCATTTATTAAGGCTGGAGCTCTGCTCGCCTTTATGCCCGGTGAAGTATCAAAAGCCTTGTGGCTACCTACGTAAGACCAACCGAAAAAATAAATAAAAAAAAAGGCACCAAAACGTCTTGACCGATTTGATAAAATCTTTCACAGTAAGGAAGCTACACTATTCCCGGATGCCATAGGCTATATTTAATTATGAAGTTCCCACGAGAACCGGAGCTACTCGTGTGAAACTGCGCGCGGGAAGCTAGTGGTAAATAAACTCTACATAGGCAGTTCTAAGCTACTGTTAAATAGTGAAGCCTAAACTATTTCACTTAGAACAATGACCTAAAAAAACATTAAAAACTCATTTTCATACAAATATTACACTCAATTCCCTTCATTCCAAAACATTTCTTTGAATGAATGGGTCCGTTTAGAGCGTGACCTAGCATACCTCCTGTCTCTTTCACACACCTCTCACCTTCTATTTTCCATCTCACGTCACGCATCTCAAGAAAAGCCCTGTTACTTTTACCTGTGCAAAAAGGTTGTATCTGCAGATGCTATAAGACGGTACAGTTACAATACATTTGTCTCGTTCTAACACCGGACGTTAGATAGCATGTTAGTAAGAGTAAAATGCGCTGCTAACCCGGCACAGTAAACCGGTGGTGCAAGTTTTTGACAGTCGTGTCAAAGTTAGCGGAGTTGCTGAGTCGGTGTATAGTGTTTTTAGTTTACGTGTTATTTGTTATTTATAAATAAAAATGTGTGTTTAGTGCAGTGTTTTATAATAATACGTATTGAGGATTATTTTATAAGGTAAATATAATATGTTTATATTAGTCTTAAGGTCGTTGCATGCAAGACTTTCTTTGCATAAGAGCTGTAAGACATCAAGGTCAAAATTTATCCCGTGAGGCCGGACCGTTATAAAGCGAATTGATTTTAGAATTATTAAAAAATGTTATTGGTAACTACCAGTCAATGAAATACCTACATACCTATAATATTTCTTAAAATGTTAAGTAGATAATCATATTAAGGTGCATATAAGAAAAAGGGTATAAGTACGTTTAAACACATATGAACAACTTTCAATAGAGCGGCCCTTCGTGTATATTAATAGACTAGCTGTTGCCAGCAATTTCGTCTGTACGAAATAAGGATTTTATAAAATATGTGACAATGAAAGTCCAGTCTAAATCGGTGCTACCGTTTTGGAGATTAGGCTGATACCTACACGGATAAGCAAACAGACATACAGTCAACATTAAAACGTTTCTAGCCATGAAAATACTACGTAGAAGCTACAAAATAAAAATTTAAGATCGTTTTATTTTAAGCCTTTTAGTAGGTACCATTGTATTAATAGTTGGATATTTATTATCTAAAGCTTCAGTGATTCAGGGGTTCTTGTCCCGTTCGGGACAAAAAAATCTTTGTGTAAAATTAAGACTTTCCAGGTCTGGTTTTTTGACTACGCTCCGTGCCTCGAAAAGCACGTAAAGCCGTTGGTCCCACTTGTTATAATTTTTTACCCGCGTAACACCAGCGTTTCCGTGGGAACTGCATAATGAAATATAGCCTTTCTCAATAAATGGGCTATCTAAAACAAACAAGCTATAAATAAATAAATATAATAATAATAAAGCCATTTTATTCCATATCTAAATGTTTGTTTACCATTAAAGTCATTACAGTTAGTAAGTACATACTTATAATTAATGTTAGTATAACTTTATGAGAAATGGACCCCTGTTTGGGTAAAGGCCTAGTCCATACTTTTCCAAAGCTCTTTGTCCTTGCCTGAGTTTATCCAGTCATCGCCTGCGACGTGTGTTATGTCATCAGCCCACCGTCTTATTTGTCGGCCAACATTCCTCTTCCCCTTTGGTCCTTCACATCGTGTAGCTTAAATGGTCCATCTTCTGTCTGGGTATTGTGAGATATGTCCGGCCCATCTCCAATATAATAAATAAATGTCTTATACTTAATATATAAAGCTGAAGCGTTTGTTTGTTTGTTTTATGATGAAGTTCCTAATAAGAGTTTCGCAGGTGAAACCGCGTCGACCTTGTTAAGTAAAGAAGGGCATGGTTTATCTTTAGTGTTTAATATGATAGACTAGTTGATAAAAAATAACAAATGATTATAACAAATGGAAATAGGTAAATCTGTTTTTATTATATGAAGGCAAATGCAGTTGGCAAGAAACATAGTACTTCTCTCTATGGAAAGGGGAGCACTAATATGCTTATCACACCACGTTGTGTAGATTAAGGTCCCTTCTAAAACGCCCAGTTGCTACTTCAATTAGTTCCTTCCGACCGTTAGTTTGCAAAGAGCCATCCAATGCCCACGTAGACCCGAAGTCCGCAAGGCCCGCGACTGTAAAGTAGAACAATAGTTGCCTAAGACCCCCTAAAATACTAAAAGTTAAAATCCCTCAATCACATCGCCAGCGACCGCCCTGAGCCGAGGTTCAAGCCCCGCAGGGTGTGCTCTTGCTTAGGTTGCTTAGCTGGTTGTTTTTAAACCATTTATAAAGGCTGGAGCTCTGCTCGCTTTTATGCCCGGTGAAGTAGCAAAAGCCTCGTGGCAAACTAGGTATGTCCGTCCGAAAATGAAAAAGCTACTTCAATGGAGAAAAATGTACGAACCAACACAACTGCAAATGCATAATACCCGGAGGATTAAGATGAGCCTATGCAGACTATCTGCGTAGGCTGTCTGTTTTTGAATTTTCTATTCTCAAAATCCGGTGGGAAAGTAGATCGATACGACTGGTGAGAGATAAGGCCCAAGACTTACTCCTAAGCTTTAAGGCCTAAGTTTTACTCTAAAGCGTCAACACTTCCGTCTTTCTGACTTCGAGCTGGATTTACATCTAGTGTCTGATCTGAGTCTCATGCCTCAGAAAGCTCGTTAAGCCGTTGGTCGATATTGTTGTAACATCATCTATAAAAATCGTCTTTTAGGCAACGCGCAATGAATCGTAGTAATGTCCACGTTTTGTCATTGTCACCACGCTTGGCATACTGGTGGGTGACTGCAATGGGTTGATGATGATGATGATGTCCTGGAACCTCTCTACTTAACGTTGATATTTATGCTAGCCCAACGACGATGTGAAAATTGCATGATAGTATTGTAAGAAAGAGTAAAAAACCACCAAAAGCCTTCTAATGCAAACCCATAAAAAACTCAAATATACTTGTATAATTCAAATACGATAAAACTCTACAATTACAAAAAAACTCTTGACAGAAAAAATAGCATAAATTCTACCGCCGACGCGATGGTGACTCATCGTTTCCTAACAATTGTAAACAATATTAGTAAATACTTTAGAAGAAAGTAGCACACATGCCAATTAGACTGACCCCACTTTGGTGCAAGTTCTATGAGCGGATAACTCGACACGGCGAGGGTAGCTCGAATCATTCACATCCTCTAGGAATGCGCCAGTGTGGGTTAACCTTAGTCGGAAAAACAATGTGTATCGATCTAATTGTTAAACAGCCCCTCAACATTTAAAACTATGAAAATTACCTTGTAAAATAAACGAGATAGGTGTATATGTTGCAGTCAAAACTCTTAACCAGTCAAAAGTACTTTTAACTAGCAAAATCAGTCAAAAGTACTTTTAACTAGCAAAATTAATCAAAAGTAGTTTTAGGTTAGGTTAGGTTAGTTTTGACTGATGTTGCTAGTTAAAAGTCCTTTTGACTGGTTTAGAGTTTTGACTGCATCATATTATATATATAACTCAACTGATTCAATCTTATAGCTGTGACAGCTAACTAACTAGATTTCGCTTCTGAAACTACGTATTCTGCGATATATCTTAAGTCCAGACAACTATTTTTGTGAAAGTCCTTCGTGACGCATCAATTTACAGTCTCAATATGTCATAATCATCATCACATCTTATAATTGCTACAGCCACCACGCTTGGCAGGCGGATAGGTAACAATGCAGCCTGTTTCCTCGTATACGATTGTCATTGATAATGTTGTAACAATCAAATCCAATGGCTTAACGTTGTAACTGATAGTTAGACTATATTTTAAAATGAAGTTTTCACTGCAACGGGAGATATGGGATGAAAACGCGCGGTGGAACTACGATTGTTTTAAAACTCTGCCACGTTTCCAGATAAATTGTTGTTTGTCTTAACAACCGTTTGACGATAATATCACGAGTATTCTAGAAGATAGTTATCATTATGAATAATCACATATTTTGGAGAAAGAATTAAGATCCACACTTTAAATCATCATCATCAGCCCGTATAACGTCCACTGCTGAACATGGACCTTCTCCCGAGGGAGAGTATTTGCCATAGTCGCCTCGCTTGGCAGGCGAGTTGGTGACCGCAGAATTATGTTGTAGTAACACACAAGGAAACGCTGCTGCTCGTTCCTTGATATAAGACTATTATAGATGATGTAATAACAATCGGGGCCAACGGCTTAACGTGCTTAACGGAGGGTAGTCCCTCAACCAACCAGACCCGGTAGTTATTCAGGAGTCTTTTGCTATTTGGGTTCGGGTTCGGTGT
Organism: Nycteola revayana; assembly: GCA_947037095.2. Classification (NCBI taxonomy): domain Eukaryota; kingdom Metazoa; phylum Arthropoda; class Insecta; order Lepidoptera; family Nolidae; genus Nycteola; species Nycteola revayana. The sequence continues at coordinate 11,311,457 of OX344840.2, forward strand.
GAATGGTTTTAGGGTTGCCAGCTCGTTCAATAGGGTGTCAGCAGAGGGTGGGGGGACACTGATACTAGTTAAAGACAATATTATTTTTAAAGAACGTAAAGATATTTCTCAACTCTCCGTTGAAAGAGTGTGTGAAGCTGCATGCATAGAAACTAAAATGTACTTAATACTTTGTGTGTATAGACCCCCATCATCTGACTTATTGTTATTCTTGTCCACAATGGAAGACATTCTTAAGAAGTTTAAAAGTAACAAAAAAATAGTTATCTGTGGGGATTTTAATATAAATATATTGGGACAATCAAATGAAAAATGTAGTTTTATATCTTTGTTTACTTCTTTTAATTTATATTGTTTATTTGATGAACCAACTAGGATTACACCATCAACAGCCACTTGCATAGATAACATAATTACTAATTTTGAAGTAGAGGAAAAGTCCTTAATTACTGGGGTCCGCTCTGATCATAAATGCCAATTGGTAAAATTTTGTGATTCCATTGTAAAAGAAAATATTAAAAGTCCTGGGTCCATTTTTATTCCTAATATATATTAATGATCTTCCAAATGTGGTCAAGAATGAGTGCGATATCGTTTTATTTGCAGATGACACGTCTCTTATATTTAATGTAAACAGAAAAGATAAAAGTGTTACGGAGTTAAATCGCACACTCACCTTAATATCGGAATGGTTCTCCGCCAATAATCTTCTTCTTAATGCAAGTAAAACTAAATGTATTAGATTTTCATTACCAAATGTGTCAAATAGCATTCCTAATCTTGAACTAAATGGGGAGCTATTAAACTTAACTCCATCAACAATATTTTTAGGAATTACTCTGGACTCCAAGTTGCAATGGGGACCACACATTGAAAGACTAGCTGACAAACTTAGCTCTGCATCATATGCAGTCTGGAAAATCCGACAAATGACTGATGTAGAAACAGCTAGGTTAGTTTACTTTGCTTACTTTCATAGTGTAATGTCATATGGGATCCTACTATGGGGATCGGCCGCAGATATCCAAACTATTTTTATATTACAAAAAAGAGCAATCCGAGGTATTTATAAAAAAGGAAGTCGCGATTCTCTTCGTAATCTATTTAAAGAAATAAATATACCTACTGTACCTTCTGAATATATATACCAAAATATAGTTTACGCCCGTAAAAATATGAATAAATTCATCAAGAAGAAGGACGTTCATAATTTTAATACTAGAAACAAAGATAAGCTCATTACACCTTTTTACAGAGTATCTAAGACAAGTAAATCATTTCTTGGAAATTGTATAAGATTCTATAATAAACTTCCTTTAAATGTGACAGCTTTGCCGGACCATAAATTCAAAAAATATGTAAAAAAGGTCCTTATGACTCGAGGTTATTACAATATCAAAGAGTACATGGATGATGGAGATGCTTGGCGGATGAGTCCATCGGTTACATTGCGGCAGACTGGCACCTTTTAGCTATCGCACCGAATTTGCAACTAAATTAAAAGTCTATGCTATGTAATTTATAAATTTGTAAATGTTAATCTATATGTAAGACAACTGATCAGACTGCAGGTATGTACCAAAAGTAAAAAAAAAATATGTAAATCTGGAGGAGTGCTCCCTATACTCGATACTTACTTGAAACTTTCATTGTTTCCGTAGCAATTTCGTGCTGCGAGTACCTACTTATCGATGTATGGGGATCACTAACCTAGATACTAAAAATGTCTTTAAAATATGTACAAATGATTAATCAAAGACTTTAAAAGATGACAAAAAGAATGATCTCGGAGTTTCTTATAGTCTTTCTTCTCCGGGTGTCACAACGTAGGTAGATAGAGAAAGACTCGTAGGAAGCTAGGATAGGGTCCGGTCGTCCTTGCAAGGCGAGGCTCGCGACGCGTTCTATGCTTCTGACCTAATCCCAGCCCGCGCTGGTTGATTCTAATTATATTTATAATACGCGACTTTCACATGTCACATTGGTAGATTTAAATTCTATTTAATAACATTACTGTTGAAATGTATAAGTACTAATTAATTAGTCAAGATTTTTTTTTTTTTTTGTCTTTGTATATTTTTATCATTGTATTTGACTTATAATAAGTACGATCGATTCGTCTACATTATCAATAAACGTTTTCATTTTCATTTTCATTTTCATTTTTCATTTTCATTTCATTTCATTTCACCGGGCATAAAGGCGAGCATAGCTTCAGCCTAAATAAATATTTAGTTTAAAAATTACAAACTAAGCAACCTGTGCAAGGGGTCATCCCCTGTTGGACTTGGACTTGGACTCAGGGTGGTCGCTGGCGGGGGGATGATGACTTTCGATTTTTATGGGAATGTTGTACAACTGTCCCTTCACTTTACAGTACTACAAGAGTATATTATTAGTGTTGATTAAAGGAAAAACCGGCCAAGTGCGAGCCGGATTCGCGCACAATGGGTGCTGTACCATTTTCAAGAGACTACCTTTTGACGTTATTGACATCAAGCAAAAAATAAAAGTGTGTTGTAAGTCCCGCTTAAAAAAAAAAAAAAATAGTATTTGTTGTTATAGCGACCATAGAAATACATCATCTGTGAAATTTTCACCTATCTAGCTATCGCGGTTCTTGAGATACAGCCTGGTGACAGACAGACAGCGAAGTCTTAGTAATAGGGTCCCGTTGTTATCCACCCGAAGAGTAACAACGGAACGGAACCCTAAAAAGTATAACAGAAGTACCTAATTGATTAAGGATACCAATTAAGACCAAAAGTATTATTATATTTCAAACGATTTAAGAAACCTTAGAGATAAAAACTGTTTATTGATTATGAAGGTACACAAAAAGTAGATTTTGTTTTGAATCACTATCTCAAATTAGTGTTGTGAAACATATAAAGACTTTTCGTCTTACCTGTAAGTACTTAAAATGGCCGAACATCACTATTATTGCTTACATGAGACATTTAAAAATCAAATGATGAGTCACTCATTTACGGTGAATTTGTTAAGCAAGTAAAGTGTATGAGGTCAAGGCTATTAATATTTTTATATTGTAGTACTAACTGCATGAGTTATGAAATAAAACAAATTATTGCTTGCGTGTTATCAATGTCACCGGAAAATAATAAGAATCGTAAGTTGATCAACTTACTCGTAAGTTATAATAAACTAATGAGGTTTTGGGTAGTTAAATAAATTCCTAAACCTAAACCAATGGGGTTGAACAAGAATTAATCAAGTTATTTTTTTTTTTGTTACAACAGTAGCATACTTTCTTTCGGATAAGTTAGGTCAAGTGTCATAACAATTTAAGTAAATAATATAATAATTATACACGTTCATTGAAACTGGCAACTAAATTTAATAATATGAGTGGCACGGAAGCTGATTAACTTACTATGCGTCCTATTTTCCGTTGACTTATATTATATATATGCAAATTTGTTTAATATTTCGATATCGAATGTGTTTAATTATCATTGAACTATTTATTCTGTGTCACGGGGAACTTAACTAACACATAATTTATTTGGGTAAGCATACCCAGATCCAAAACAACTATACGTGCTAAGTTCAATTCAATTTAAAAAAAATTGGTAGCCGTCTTGCTTTATGTTCAAGGAACGGGCAGCAACGTTTCTTTGTATGTTACAATTTAATACTGCGATCACCAACCAGCATAGCGTGATGACTATGGTAAAATCTCTCTCTCGGGAGGACACCCATGTCCAACGGTGGATGTTATACGGACTGATGATGATGATAATAATCTCCGTAAACAAGATAGAACTTCATATTATTATGAATATTAAAGTCAAAGCGTGTAGTGACATTTCATCTAAATACTTCGGAACTCGTTCCGACCGGTATCGTTTGTATGTCAGTGGAACAATTCGTTAATGTCAATTTGTGCGATATCTAACGACATTTTTAGATTTATAATTTACTGACATTTATTAGAAGCCTTTTTAGTTTGTTGTTCATTGGGCGCTTTATCTTTACCACAAGGAGACCCACGCAAAACCCCCGGGTGCTCCCCTAAACGACAGTGATGGATGTGACATGAGATTGCCATGAATAGGCACAATTTTTATAAATGTTTTTTAAATGTCTTTAATAGGCACAATTGTTATAAATCTATTTTAAATCTTTTACCTATTTTATATCACTGTGTTACGTTTAAGCAGCGAACTCAAAGTTACTTTTTCACTTACGCATTCTGGGTAAACAAATAAAAACTATTTTTAATGAATATAACGCAAGTTAAAATATGTCCATGTAGGTACCATGTAGGCCAGTGTCTAATTGTATAAAATAAAAACAAAATCCTATTTTTTTCAAACGATACATAAAAACAAAAATGCATGTCAAATCTTTTTACATAACGTAATGTAGATTGCAATCTTATATTATATAATAGTAATAACATTATAATAATATGATCATAGTTAAAGATACTTACTATAAAAATAATTTAATTTATTTTTAGCGTAGGTACGTCACTCCTGTTCTCGTGGGAACTTCATAATTAAATATAGCTTATGTCACTCGGAGTGAATGTAGCTTTCCAATTGTGAAAGAATTTTTAAAATCGGCTCACCAGTTTTTGAGTTTATTCATTACAAACATACACACACACAAAAATACAAATCTTTCCTGTTTATAATATTAGTATAGATGAGTTTATTAATTACAAACACACACACAAAAATTCAAAAATACAAATTATTCCTCTTTATAATATTAGTATAGATTAGTTACGACTACATACTTAAATAACCTAAATGAAATGAAATTATTTTACTTAAAGTAAGTCGTGTCTAATACTCAGCTAAATGATTTATTTTTTGAGTAAGTCGAGGTTACCGGCGACTGGGACCGCAATTAACTAGGACCGCGGTCCCAGTCGACGGATCCGTAAAAAATAAATTATTTTTTTTCGGCGACTGGGACCACTCATAAATGATAACTGAAATCAAAAAATGTACAGTCAAACAAACATTTTTTCGATGTAATAATTGAAGAAAAATCCTTTTTGATTTAAAAACATCATTTATTGTTATAAAAAAACAGCCTTTGAATACAGTTCTGTTATTTAAAACTTTCGTAATATAAACATATACATAAATCATGCTAACAATGATCAACAAAAAAAACACATAAATCGTGCTTAAGTATTAAATTAATTGTTAAATCAACAATTTTCAAACAATTAACAATCAGTAAGTAATTATTTATCACAAAATCAGTCTTTAAGTATTACCGAAAATATTAAAAAAGATAACATAAATCACAATTCGTTTAAAATGGCCGACATGGCTTCATAGAATCAGTTAAATTATATAATAACTTAAAACCAACATATTATTATATAGATTAATTATACCCATATCCGGAGTCAATGATTATCGTGATCTCTCCAAAAAATGGCCGATACTTATTTTACAATTAAGTAAGTCATTAACAGAATGATACATTTTTTTCATCTTAGCAATCGTAGAATGCTTCCTCTTCGATATTTGGATACCGTTAGGATTTTTTAATGCTCCAGAATAGTATTTCATATCTTTTAGGAGTCCTTGCAGCAACTGGGCAATGTTTGGCTTTGGTTTGATGTACTTTCTAATGTAACTATTCCATTGCTCGACGGCATTATTTGTTTTGTTTAATTCCCCGTACGTAGTAAATGTACCTGCGAGTGTTGAATTTTCTCCAATAGAATCGTTTCTTTTTTTGTAGAGTCGCTTTTCTATATTGTGAAAATGTGGTATTTGTGTAATAAAATGTAATCCCTCGTCTTTGAGAACTTCCATATTATATTCAAACACTTGCGCAACAGGGATATTTATGTCCTTTTGAACATCTTCTACACATTTTTGCATTTGGCGGTTCACTTTGTCTTTCGCGAAATCAATAGGTCCATGACAATAAGCAGTTTCGTTTAAAATAGTCATCGCATCGACTCTGATTTTTACTGTCGCGTTGCAAACACTTTTTCTTGCACATCGCCAGAGTTTTGAGCCATCTTTATTTATTCTTTTAAGAATATATTCATAGCCAGCTCTTCGCAAAAGTTCACGTCCTCTTTGTGTGACATCAATATATAATGACTGTTCACTACGGGAAGTTGAAGGACTATTTACATCCATTTTGATAATTCTAAAATCGAAAAAAATAATTAACTATCAAATAATCTTAACAGATGACAATTTTCTTTGTGATATTAAAAAGTCTCATTAAAGATGAGAAGCGTTCTAAAGTCAAAATATTTGTAAACCCGTCGTTATTAGCTTGTTTTGTTTATAAATAATTTAACAAAAAATTGTTTTACATACCTGAAGATTATTAAATGAAGTCACTACACCACCACTCACATCACACAATTTGCAACAAAAACTGCCTAATGCAAAACTTGACTTTCTTAAACTGATAAGCTTCTTGTCAATGATTGGCCGAGCCAGTCTTCGGGCGATGCAAAATTTCCCGTTTATAACAAAAGGGCTACCTGACCTTGAAATCGACAGGCAAAATGGACTCGAGCTAGAGAGGGATAGTGTTATACAATCATACAATGCTTTGTGTGTTTACCTGCATGTGTGAATTATGTAAAAACGGGCTAGCTTAATCTATTACTAAGCGCATAGGATACAATTATGTCTAGAACGAGTCACTGATATTCATATAAATAATTTAGATTATTTTTCGTTTGACTGTACCGATTTTGACTTGAATAATAGTTTTTTTTAAGTTATCTATGAGTGGTCCCAGTCACTGGAAGAAAAATATTTAATTTTTCGAATCCGTCGACTGGGACCGCGGTTCCAGTTAATTGCGGTCCCAGAAGCCGGAAACCTCGTAAGTCTATCTAAGTCGGTATATACATACTTTTCAATAGAACCTATTTAAAATATTACAGATTAAAACTACCGTTCGAACATCCTAGATCACCTTGTATTGCAAGGTACTAGAGCTCATTTTACAATGGACGTTTATCATTGCCGTCTTGAGGGAATATATATTTTTTTAACAGTGCCTACTTATTTTAGCTTCAATATTACGTGATAATTGTAAGGTTCAAATCGTCCTGTTAATTATTTATTAGGAATGATAAAGTCACGATGTTACATCATTACTATCAAAGTGTAAATGTGTCCAGAACATAGGGAAACGAATATTTTTTGATTATGTAAGTTTAACTCAATTAACACAATTCATGAAAATTAAACCAATTTATGTTCACAACTCATCTGTCTAATATCTGACTTAATACAAAACCATTATATTCTTAGGAAACCACCTATATTTCGCATTTCTAAACCTATTAACACAACGTTGAAACATCTAGCATAAACATGGCCCTTTAACAACAATTAATGGAAAACCGACACTAAAATACTACGTTAAGTTTCAAAATGGCATACAACCACGAAGGGTCGTTCGTATGCAATAGATAACAACTACAAATGTGGGAAATACAAACAAGACGTTGTTATGTATTAGTTTCCGTTGAAGTAGCAGTTGAGAAAGGGACTATAAACGTACGATGCGTTAATATGTTACGCAACGCAACGTAACATGATTCCTGGAGAAGCAATTAAACGCCTTATATGATATATAGAGGTAGTATAGTTATTTCGAGTAATGAATATCTTGATTTACTTTATAAGGTGCATTCAAAATATAATATATGGCATAGCAGCGTCCGTAAATTTTTAATTTAGAATATATTTATATCAATTTTGAAATTTAGAAGGTAATCGGTTAACTCGATGAAATGCAATTTCGGAGATATTTGTCAAGTAATGTTTATCATTACTGATAGATGGCATCTAAATCCCTCAAGAGACCTGTTTTTTTTTTTTGAAATTTTGAGGACCCATGAATACCTTACGAAATATAATTCGTGTTCTCTTCATAGAAGTTTACGACAGTAGTGATTTTTTCATGTCATTGATAACTAATAAGGTTGAAGATCAAATGTAACAAATTGATTTGTCGCCGTTAACTACACATATAAACTAAACATTTCTTGGTGGATGAAATGATACCTTGTTAACCGCTGTCACTTGCACTACCACTATTGATATATTTAAAACTAAAGTAATGTGGAATACACGGTATGGCCAATAACGAATATCACTAAGATTTTTATTTTTGTTGGCAAAGATAAGACTCGAAGCTTCGTTAAATAATGGCCTATTAATAACAAAAACAACTATACAATGCTAATTTAACGCGGAAGTGATATAGGCATTATTTTATTACACGGTAAGGTTCACACGGAAAATGCCGGCAGTTGATATCGCGCGGAAATGCAATAAAAATTATTATAATATCGTAAAAGATTTTTTTTTTGCAAGAAGAAGGTAAGAAGAAGATATAATACTATTAAAGATAAGAAAAGATATAAAATGTAAAACCTCAACAGAATATTTTGTACTGTTTTGGTCAATAAACCGTAAGCACGGGTATAAACAGCACCTTGTTACAGCGCTTACAGTTCACATTCTATAAGGGGTACTCTATATCTTATGTACATATAACTTCCTTACATAATATTTTCTATGAGTCCAATGCTTATAAAAATGAACTTTTTCACTGAAACGTAACTAAACGCAACAGGAATTACGCGCCACTCAAATGCTTATACAAAAAAAGAAACAGTTATATCAAGGAGAGGTAGCAATTAAGGCGATTTCTCACGGCTTATTGTTTATAGTTCAGTGACATGAGGTCGGCACACAATGGCTTGCGTTACTGAACAACCTATTAAAGGTTGTATTACAAAGTTTCCAATTCTTAAACGATAAATAGTCGCAGAGATAGCTACAGTGGTTTTAAAAGGTTCAAATTAAAAAAAAAACGTTTTTTTTGAAAAATCTTTATTCGTATCATTAGCATCATTAGCCCGTATTACGTCTACTGCTGAACATGGACCTCCTTCTAATGGAAGATCTTTGCCATAGTCACCACGCTTGGCAGGCGGATTAGTGACTGCAGTATTATGTTGTAACTTGTGTGTTGTGGCAACGCTGCTATCCGTTCCCAGCTATACGTTTTTTTTTTTTGCTTTCTTCTTTCTTTAAAATTATAGATGATGTTATAATAATCGTTGCCAACAATTTAACGTGGCCCCGATTGTGATACTTGCTAATAAGGTGTAATGTGATCCCTCAAGATTAATAGAAAATAGCCTATGTAAATATAATATTATATTCCCAATGGTGTCGGACTTGCGATCTTGTGGACGACCACAAGATCGCAAGTCCGACACCATTGCATTGCACTACCGACGTGAACCCACTCGTAACACAAGCATTTTAACAAGCTCGGGGGGTTAACAAGAATACTAGTAGAGAGCAAAAACTCTGCTTGTAATCTTTTAATAATTATCTTTTAGAATACTAGCCGTGTGCCGTGTGGTTTCCGGCTTAGAATAGACCACCCCATGTCCTCCCATGGGTGTCGTAAACATAAGAACATATTCCTTTTCGGATAACTAAGATTTCTAATAGTGTTTTTTTTTTAAATCGGATAAGTAATTTTAAAACTAACTTCAGTTAGAGCACAAAACACAATATTTACATTGTTTTCAGTAATCCTACTAATATTATAAACGCGAAAGTTTGTAAGGATGGATGGATGGATGTTTGTTACTGTTTCACGCCAAAACTACTGAACGGAATTGGCTGAAATTTTGCACCGGGATAGGTTATACGCTGGATTAACATATAGGCTACAAAACATCACGCTCCGACCCACTAGAGCAGAGTAACGCGGGTAAAACCGCGGGGCGCAGCTAGTTCATTTTATTTTTTTAGTGTCACTACTGTAGACAATTGTTTTTTGTATGCGTAAAAAAATAAATAAAATAATTAAAAATTCAACCATAGCAGCATGAAACCGACACTAGCACTATTAAAAATACCTAAGTATTCACCATCTTTATCAACATCAACATCTGTAACTACATGTGTCTTCCTCTAAAGAGGTTTGAAATTCATATTTATTAATCAGTATCGATCTTTAAGATTCTCAGTAAGTGGAACAGATTCATGATACACAATATTATCTGTGCTATCGCGATTTCTGTGTAGTTTAGTGACACGAGGTCAGAACACAATGCACTTACTGTTGCTTCACCTATTATAATATTCGTTGATGGGTTCCCTCCTATTTTGAAATCCGTTAGTTCCCACTAACCATGTAACCACTCCTATAATGGCTATTTTATTTGAATATTGTGAGTTTTACAACTACTAAAATGTTGCTCCGATTCTCTCTTTTGATGGTTGCATTGTTATTTCAATAGCCACTTCGTTTTTATAATATAAGTACTGATAGAGCTGATGTAGGAGACAGAAGACGAGGGAATAGAATAAAGATAATGGCTTTTTTTTTATACATATTTTACCTTTATTATTATTATCATCATCATTAGCCCGTATAACGTCCACTGCTGAACATGGGCCTCCTCCCGGGGAGGGTATTTGCCATAGTCGCCACCAGGGTTGGAAAAAATCATGATTTTTTGAAAAAATCGAATAAAGCACAATTTTTTGAAAAAATCCTAATTAATCACTATTTTTTTATTTCATTATTTAATATAACTATATTTCTGCGCAGAAGGGAACGCGCCCTCAATGGATTGCGCAGACACAGCGCGGGGATTTCCCATTTTCTGACATGTGTCATGTGTGTGAATGTCAAGCAAAAAGGAAATCCCCGCGCAGTTTTTTGTACGTCTTACTTTCGTTATGACAATCATTCATTTGTTTAGTTTTGTTTACTATTGTTATTGCTGCGATACGTGCGTGACCAATTTATTATAAATAAAATGCCTCGCCAAAGGGATGGGATTTGGGAACATTTCACAGAATAAAGCACTACGAAAACTGGATGTCAGGCTATATACCACAAATGTAAAAAATACATTCAAGGTCTGGTTGCGAGAATGAAAATACGTTACGAAAAGTGCAAAAATAATATTTCCAGTGGTGAAGCAATTGTTTGGGGCGATAGCTTCTTCAACTGCTGTGGAAAGAGTATTTACCACCTTTGAAATTGTTCAAAGTAAATTAAGAAACCGACTGGGAATTGAAAAGGCTGGAAAACTAGTTTTTTTATTTAAACATTATAATAATGATATTGATTTCTCAGATTTAAACAATCCTAGTCTTTAACTTAATTATAATTTTTAAATCTGTTATTTTATGTTGATTTCTGTGAAAGAAAGTGAAATTAAACATTTTTGATTAATATTGATTTTTATTGAAAAAATCATTTGATTTAAATCGTGATTTAAATCATGACTTAAATCATGATTTAAATCAAAATGATTTAATCGTGCCAACCCTGGTCACCACGCTTTGCAGGCGGGTTGGTGACCGCAGTATTATGTTGTACAACACAAGGAAACGGTGCTGCCCGTTCCTTGATATACGATTATTATAGATGATGTTATAACAATCGAGACCAACGGCTTAGCGTGCTTTGGCACGGAGGGTAGTCCCTCAACCAACCAGACCCGAAAATAAATTTTATAATTTACATAACGATTTCTTGTCCGGCGTGGGGATCGAACCCACGACCTCCGAGATATAAAGCGAGCCAAATACCGCTAAGCTACGGAGGTTGTCAACAGTGTACCTTTATTACACTATGAAAAAATATGAGTCTTTTTTGATAGTGTAATTAAGATATTTCTAAAAGAAGTCATATTTTTCCTCCTGACTCCTAACTAGGAGTCAGGAGTATTATTCAATTTTACGTACTACTTAACTAAGTAGTACATACGTAAAATTGAATAATAACAACTATGTTGACGCGTTTTAAAACACATTGAAATAAGCCCGTATATAACGGTTCTTTAAAACCACACATTTCCGTAATAACTTATTCTAAGTAGCGCGTTATCATTGAATACATCACGGACCAACATAATGTAGAAATGAGGCAAAAGACACGATTCTTTGCGCGTTATATGATGCGTAATCATCATTATCTAGGTACTTATTATAAATTAAAAGATGAACATGACTATTTTACTGGGTTTTGGAAAATAACATTTATATATAATACCATAAAGGTATTTAAAATATTTTAATGTTCTAATTATGGTCAGCCCTGTATTATTTGTTAAGGTTTTACTTTTTTAAATCTTTTATTTTTTATGTGGCACTTTGTCTGTAGGTAACTACTAAATTTTATCCTTATATTAGTTTAGTAAACAAAAACCAAAACCTGTATCATATAATTATATTTTTTTAGCTTGTTGCAAACTCAAATTAACTTTATAGAAGGCGCTGCAATATTTAAAATACATGTATTTGACAGAAGTAAATATGATAGATATACAAAAAATATAATAAAATATAATTTAGTCGTAATATGATTAGTTACAGTAACTGAATAATTGCTAAATATACTGACAACGTAACACTCCTTACCAAAATACCACCAACTCCGAGTAGGTACTTTAGTTAAAGGGCTCGAAGCTGAAACCAGATTACACCTAGTGACCACAACATACTCCACTGAGCCACTTACCCAACACCCATAGTCTGCGGTCGGTCACACTGTCTCGCTTACGTCATCTCTTTGTTTTGAAACAATCTCCTTTCGACGTGACGATTTCTTAGCTATTTGTAACATTACTGCTGAAAGTGGTTCTAGACTTATTTTTGTTAAAAGGTAGCTAACTTGAAGTATGTCTCCATACAATAAAGGCATTTTTCACCGTCTTGGTTTTCAATAATCACCATAATCTTAGGTATATGTTCTTATATCCTTGAGTTGGAAAATACTATAATACATAATCCATCAATCTCCCCGTCAGCGACCGGCCTGAGCCGAGGTCCAAGTCCCACAGAGGACGCCCTCTAGCGCAGGTTGCTTAGTTTGTAATTTTTAACCCATTTATGTAGGTTGGAGCTCTGCTCGCCTTTATGCCCGTGAAGTAGCAAAAGCCTCGGGGATTACTACATATACATCCGTCCGAAAATAAGAGATATCCTTGAATTGGATCCCTTTCCAATCTAAATCAATTAGCTCCGAAAGTTAGATATATTCTACTGAATGGTTTGAAATTAAATAATATTATGTCATTTACAATGCATGAACATATTCTAAAACATTATTATAATTACTAATAATAATAAAATGATGTACGATTTAATTATGAAGCTGACAGCGATATTCAAAACTCATAGCTCTATGCACTTGAATTAAATTTTCATTGATAGAGTTCGTATACGTACTCTCATACTCTCCTTGTATCGGATGTACATATTCCTATTTTTTATTTCCTCTCTGTTTAAAGAAATGTAATAAAATTATTATCACACTTTATTTCGATACATGTCTTAATAAAGTTTTTGCTAAAATTATACGGAAAATTATCTTAATGTATATAAAATTATATTTATTAAACTCTATTCTCCAGGTCATGCGATTATTGCCAAGTCATGAAGAATATTTCCAAAACATTGTTCAATGTTTTGGCATTTAATCTTCACGATTGGCAGAGGATTGTTGACCTAATTATGAAATGACTTAAATTTATTTAATTTTCATACGAATAAAAGGCTATATTACTGTTACTAAAATCTTGGCCAATTTAATTTTATGAAGATCTCAATGGATATTTCAAGTCAAATTGATGTAAATTTACTAGCTTCAGAGAAGCGAGCGTTAACTTATCAGTAAATATTCTGTCTTAGCTTCATAAAACGTTTACTAACGATCAACATTTTTAATCCATTCCAGATGGCAGAAATAATATTTCAACGTCGAAAAATAGCTACAGTGCTGTTAGACCCGAACCCGCTGATAATCTTGCTGATACTGTCGCTATTACAAATATGTCAGACACAGCTGGTAAACAGAGTGCCACACTTCGTGCCACAGATAGGTGATATGTCACAGTTTAGCCTGCCTGAAGACACTCCTGTAGGGACACCGGTTTATCATTTGAAAGGTAAGCATTTTGGCAATTATGGAATATAATACTTACTATACGTTTAAGTCTAAAATTTGAAGGTTTAGTAAAAGTTTTCTCTTTGACTCTCTCGCATAACTTAAGAATTTAAGAGATTTTAAAAAAGTTTCTTAGAATTTGGCCTTCCGGAATTATTCGTATCTTTTTTGGGCATTTTTGTTTTAATGACAGGATTTTCATTTGTAATCTCTTAAAAAAGGCTACTAGCCCAGGGCTAATTTTAAAAAACGTAGCCGATATGTGACTTTTATAAATCGCGAGCAAGATTTTTCTTCTACGGTTTCTCATAGAACTGTATGTGTTATGATTAAACCTTAACCAAGACCAATCGAAGTTTTCGATTATTTGTAACTACATTTTTTTTTCATAATAACCCAAAGATAAATAATTAGTTACTTCGCAAGAGCCTTGAAAATATACATTTCTAAATCAATAACAATCAAAATATTATACATTTCAGGTGTTGATCCTGAGAATGGCCCACTAAGGTATTCGATATCTGGTCAGTATTTCTCAGTGGATCCCGCAACCGGTGTGGTGACCCTCGCCAAGAGTTTGGACAGAGAACAGCAGGCATCACTAGAAGTGATCATCAGCATTACTGGTGAGTTTGAGAGGATTTTTTTCTAAATTTAAACGATTTTTTTAGTAGAAGGTTTAATTACTATTTGTGATGAATCTGTGGCATTTGCGAAAGCAATATTTACAACTGGACGTTGTTTTGAAACGCGTCCAAAAAAAGGATATAAGAAATATTCTACTTAATAGCTCTGCAACAAAATGAATTATGATGAATTGTATTAACCATCAGTTTATCTAAATCAGGAAACTTGAATATATGAGACCTGTTACAACATGTTATGTATAATTTCACGCAAACCAAAACTCAACAGTAAGAAGTTAAAAAAAAAAAAAATAGAAAATATAGTTTTTTCAAATCTGTTAGCCCATATTGCGTTGATATATACTAGGTAGATTTAAAATCAAAACATTTATAATATTTATAGATTTGTGTAAGCAGTTACAGCACAATACTTATATAAATTGGTTGAATTTGCATCTGTAACTTATATTGGTTTACTTAACTTTCTACTTTAACCACACAAAAGTTCGATGTGTGCTCTTTTGTTACTAATTAAAACTGTTAGGATGTATGGTCGACTCAAAGAGCAGATGTTTACTGTTCTACTTAAATAAAAGCTGTTATAAAAGCAACCTAATTAAAACGTTAATTTGTATATATTTTTTAATGTAATTTGTTACGAATTTACAAATGGCGCTTAGGTAATTTTCCATATATATTTTTTTATAATTTTGAAGTTATTTTAAATATTTATTAATGCTGATTTACTTTTTAAAATCGCGATATTTTGTTGAACGTAAAAAAATGCTATTTTAATGTGATTAGTCTTTAAATCAGTGATTAATCTTTGATACCCCAGATCCCATATACTTATAATATTATTATATCAGCCCATAGTGTCCCACTGCTGGGCAAAAGCCTCCCTCCACTCTTTCCACTTCTCTCGGCTTTCTACGACCGTGGTCCAGTCTTTCAAGAACCGGTCCAAGTCATCTCGCCATTTTCGCTTGGGCCTGCCACGACGTCGATTTCTCCCATAATATTGTTGACTAATATTTAATATATCATCGATTTTATTTATATGTTTGCAGATGAAGTAATAGAAAACACTGAACCAAATACCGTGTCCCTCCGCCGCGTCATACCAGTAAAAGATGTTAACGACAATCCTCCAATCTTCCACAATAGACCTTATATCGTCAACATCAGTGAAGCAACTGCCGTTGGTACGGAAATTGAGGTAATTATTCAAAATATTGTTGACATGGATAATCGTTATGAATACAAAGATATAAGTACATTTAAAGGTATCTGCGATAATAGATCTATAAATAATAATGTGATAACGTACTGCGGCAAAAATGAAATATACGCACACAGGGGCTTATAAAAATTTCAAGATAGTTATTTGTGTAAATTACAGATAATTGTTTTGAATCTGGGTTAATTTCTTTTTCAATAAAAAAAATATATAATTTTTGGACACTATTCGTGCTAAGCTAAAACGCTTGTGTTACGAGTGGGTTCGCATCTCTACTTACTCTACGTGGTAGTCGAATCGGCGACCGCGTAATCGCAAGTCGGACGCTCTATCCATTGGGCTACAGCCGCTTCATAGCCCGTAAATGATGTATTGGTAAAGTCCCCTGTGACACTTCTATATCTCCAGTACTTTTTATTAGAACCATTTTGTTCAGTATGTAGCTATGAACCCGACACAGAAAAATATAATAGCGAGCTCCCTTCGTCGCATCTTTGTATTGAACAATACAATAAGAGGACAATATAAACAGAATTAACATTGAATAAATTTTATTTACAGTTCAATCCAAAAATTATAGTAACAGATAAAGACGATGGAGAAAATGCAAGAATCAAAGTATCTTGTTCCACGAAGGATAAAGGGAGTGATGCCGAAGCCTGTGCCACATTTAGAATTGAAACCGATATGGTATGTATGTTGTTTTTTCATTAATTTATACTACAAGAAAGATTTGAATGTTTGTTTGCATTCAAACTCTGAAACTACTGGACAGATTTCAAACATTCTCCTACCTTTAGTCCGCGTAACAAGGCGTAACAAAGGCTATTTTTAATTATGAAACTAGTTATTTGATAAAATTTGAGTCACTTTTATTGCTGCCAATGACCATAAAATATATTGGTGCCAATAACACTGTTATAATTGTCGGCAAATATATATATTCACTTTTGATATTTGTAATTTAAAGAAAGAAAGAAAAAACTTTTATTTACGGCACAAACAAGGAAATAAAACAAAAATTTATTAACACTATTACAGTTATATGCACCATAGATGGGAACTGGCTTCAATATTAAGCTACAACAAAAATCTAAAAGATCATTTCGCAGCGCTGGTATTCTAGCTAGCCCCAGTTTTGACGCCACGCATGCCAAACGTCAAATAAAAATATATAGATAAAAAGTTGGCAATAATGCATGCAAAAAATATATTATTATTAATTATTGATTCAATATTCCATTCTAATTATAATATGTAGAGCCAAATAAATAAATAAACAAATGTCATCACCAATTTGAGATTTTTTGTTGAAAAGTTAACAAAAAATTAAATTAAATAAAAAAACAAATAACTAATAACATTTATCAGAAAGATAACAGCGAGATAATTACAATTGTCCACGGAGCAGACAAGTAAAAACAAAGTATTATGATTTGATTTGGTTTAATGAATTTCGTTACAACAAAATAGTTTTAAGAAAAAATAATAAGGCGATGCGCGTGCGTCGTTCTTGAGTATTGTGAGCGAGTGTGCCGCGGCCGGCCCGCGCCGCACCTCTCGTCCGGTTCGCGTGACGTCATCGGCCAGGACTCGTAGACGGCGCGAACATCCTGCCCCTCCTTGAAAGGAGCAATCACTTTCAAGACTCTATTCAGCCTCCTCCTCCTCTTCATGGTTTGTTAGGAGCGGACATACTTTGTTGACGGCGCGCCGCTCCGTTCCCCGATATGTGTTGAAGTCGGCGACGCGGACTACTCCGTCAGCGCCTGGGTATACTTTTTGTACTCGGCCCATCTTCCACTTGAGAGGTGGAAGGCCCTCTTCTTTGAAAACTACCAGGTCACCAATTTGTAAGTTTCGCTGCTGTAGGCGATATTTTGTACGCTGTTGCAACTCTGATAAATATTCTTGCGTCCACCGTGCCCAAAACTGTTGTCTTAAGTTTTCAATTAAGATGTATCGGTTCTTGGGGTTCTTGTTCTCGCCTGGAGGTGCTGGCAGTGACGTCAGTGGCCGCCCGATCAGGAAGTGCCCTGGGGTCAAAGGAGAGAGATCGTTGGGGTCAGGTGATAAAGGAGTAAGAGGTCGGGAGTTGAGGATCGCCTCTATTTGTGTAAAAAGCGTACTCAACTCCTCAAAAGTAAGACTGGCATTTCCTACAATACGCTTAAGGTGATGCTTAGCACTCTTTACGCCAGCTTCCCATAGCCCACCGAAAGTAGGAGAATATGGTGGATTAAACACAAATTTAATGCCTTCATTGCTAGAAAAATCATGAACAGAACGTAGACTGGATCGCAACATCCTACCCAATTCGTTTTTCGCCCCTACAAAATTCTTTGCATTATCGCAATGAATACTATAAGGTTTCCCTCTTCTGGAAATGAATCGTTTAAGGCAAGCAATGAAAGCTGCGGTACTGAGATCGCTGACTGTCTCGAGATGTACTGCTTTTGAAGCGAAACAAATAAATATGCATAAATAACTTTTAGACACTCGATTGCCGCGACCCTTCTTACTTGATATCATGAAGGGGCCAGCGAAATCAGTTCCGCAGGTCTGAAATGGATAAAATTCAGTAACTCTGCTAGAGGGCAGATCACCAAAATACGGATTTATAGTTTTAGCCTTAAATCTTTTACATATTATGCATTTACGAACTATACTTCTGGCTAAATTTCTGCCTCCTATAGGCCAGAACTGTTCTCTGAATGAACATAGGAGAAGTTGAGGACCGGCGTGACCGAGACGCAGGTGATCGGCTGTCATTAAGAGATTTGTGAAATGATGTTTGGAATCTAGCAAAGCTGGATGTTTTTTCTCATATTTAATAGCAGCATTTTTGAGTCGACCGCCTACTCTCAACACACCGCTGTTATCAATGAATGGAGATAAACTTAAAATATGTGATTTAGGCTTAAGACACTTACCGTTAGATAAAGTTTCGATTTCATTTAAGAAAGATTCTCGCTGAGCCATTTTTATAAGAAAATCAAGAGAATGTTGAAGTTCAACGTCGTTCAACGGCGACTTGTTTTTAGTTAAAGTTTTACAATTACTAATGAATCGAAATACATAAGCATAGACTCTTTTAAGCCTTGTAGCACTAGAGTAATTTTCAAAATTAATGAATTTATGAATTTCTTGAGTAATATTAACCTTAATTTCTGGTAAATCTAGTTTTATGTTTGGGTGAGTAGGCCATTCCGATACCGAGTTTAAGAGGAAGGGTGGGCCTTCCCACCATAAACAAGAGTTAACTAAAATACTCGGTGCTACCCCCCTTGAAGCCATATCCGCAGGATTAAGATCGGTTGGTACGTATCTCCAAGAGTTTCGTTCGGTAAACTCATGTATTTCATTAACGCGGTTGCATACAAATGCTTTCAATAATTTAGGCTGAGTTCTAATCCAACCTAACGTGATGGTTGAATCAGACCAAAAGTATTTACTGTCTATTCCACAACGCAGTGCGTTACTGACTTTATGCATGAGGCGAGCACCCAGCAATGCCGCGCACAATTCAAGTCGCGGAATTGTCACAGGCTTTAAAGGCGCTACACGAGTTTTAGAACACAAAAGTTTTATAGTTACGACGTTATCAGCATCAAGTGAACGTAAGTACACACACGCTGCGTAGGCGTCTTGGGAGGCATCCACGAAGCAGTGTAGTTCCGTTTTAACGGGTGGGGAACCCATCGCGTACCTCGGAACAGATACTGTAAGAAAAAGGTTAAGATTGCTAATTACTTTTTCCCATGACTTTTTAATATCCTGTGGGACGGGATCATCCCATTCTAATTTTAGTTTCCACAACTTTTGCAACAATACTTTTAAAGTAATTGTGCAAGCGCTCAGAAGGCCAAGAGGATCAAATATTCTGCATGTATTGGATAGAATGTTTCTTTTTGTGAGTGTTTGTGTGTCTGTATTTATATTAATAGAAAATTTAAGTAAATCAGTGTTTGGAGCCCACAGGACTCCTAAAACATTAGAATCCTTATCTAGATCAAGAGATTTAGTCTCCATTGGGGATGTGAATATCTGGGAACAATTTGTACGGAATTTATGAATGGGAAAACAAGCTGACGCTAGTGTCTCTGTCACACCTTTATGAATGTGTAATAAGTCATTTTGATTGGATGAGCCAGTAAGTAGGTCATCGACGTAAAAGTCATGTTTTATGACCTCTGATATTATAGGATCTGTACAATTATCTGCTAGTTGCTTAAGGCATCTTGTACTTAAAAACGGTGCAGCAGCGGTACCGTATGTGACAGTGTTAAGCTGTAAAATGTTAATGGGCCCTGAATCATCATCGCGCCATAGGATAAGCTGTAAATTTCTTTGAGACTCGTCAATTTTTATTTGTCTAAAAAACTTCGTGATGTCGCCTGCCAGAACGTATTTGTGCTGGCGAAACCGAATTAGAATGTCAAACAATTCATCTTGAATGGTCGGACCTATGGCTTGAATGTCATTTAACGATTTTTTTGAAGTAGTCTTAGCTGACGCATCAAAGACGACCCGGAGTTTTGTTGTCTCGCTTGTCTCCCGTATCACCGCATGGTGAGGTATAAAGTAACCGAAGGATGGTCTATCTATTTTAGTAAGGTGACCAAGCTCCTCGTATTCTTTGATGAAATTACGATATTGTTCTCTTAGGCTTGAATTTTTCAGTAATTTCCTTTCAATGTTTAAGAATCGCTTTTCAGCCATGTAATAGGATTCGCCAAGCGCTGTTTCAGGATTCTCAATAAATGGCATTTTAACTGAAAATCTACCATCTTCCAAACGGGTAGTATTTTCAACAAAATGTTGTTCGCAGAACTCATCATGTGGTGATAAAGGTAGCTTTGAAGTAGAAACCTCCTCGATATTCCAAAATTTTGTTAAGTTATTATTAATTTCTTTAGTAAAATTACAAACTGTATTTTTAATCCCTGATTTATTAAGTGAACCTGTTGTTATATTAAGAGGTCCCGCTACAATCCATCCGAATTGAGAATCTTGGAGGATGGGCATCCCCGGCCCCATATTATGTTTGTTAGGAGAAATAGCTTCGAAAAATATCTCTGCACCTAAAAGCAGATCGACTTCTGATGGCTGACTAAAATTAGGATCAGCTAACTTTATGTTCGCGGGTAGATTAAGACGCGAAACATCCACAGGAATGTTAGGTAAGTGACCAGTTATTTTAGGCATCACTAAACACTTAAGATGAGTGATAAAAGGACTGTTTAGTGACTGAATAATCACCTCACAGCTGTCCGACAAATTAATCGTATTATTGCTAATGCCGGTAACGCAAAAACTAGTGTTTTGAGTTTTTAACTTCATTGTATTTTTTAAGTTTGTTGTTATGAATGATGATTGACTGCCTGCATCAAGCAACGCGCGAGCAGTATAAATATTTTTTGTTTTAGGATCCATGACTTGCACTACAGCAGTACCTAAAAGTACCTGACCTTGTGACTGTGCTGACAGCGAAACTGATAATGAATTTGAGCCTGTTTGATTATTATCATTGTTTTGATTTACGTGTAACAAAGAATTATGTCTTTGTCGGCAAACTCGACAACTGCCATCCAAGCGACAGTCTTTTACGGCATGGCCTCTCCTCAAGCAGTTCAAGCAAAGATTAAGTTTTATGGCCTCACTTGATCGTGCTTGCGGTGTCAAGTCTTTAAATGTGCTACATTCCACAATCCTATGCTTTTGATTGCAGAATGGGCATGTATGATTGTCAGTGTTATTATGCTTTGACTTGCTATTATTAGCAGAAGCGACAAAACTTTTCGAACTCTTTTGTTGAAACGAATTTTTATGATTATTATCACTATCAGATCTTTTTATATCTTTTTGTGAAGAAAAAACATTTTGTTTCGGTTTGTCGCTTTTACTAACGCACATAGTCTCAAGAATGTCTGCCCGATTACGTATAAATTTAATAAAATCATTTAAGGTAGGGTAGTCTGTAAAATTGTTTTTATGTTCTTCCCATTTTGATAAAGTAACCGGGTCCAATTTCGTAGTCATAACGTAAATAATAAGAACGTCCCACTTATCAGTGGGTAGACCTAAGGTCTCAAGTGATCTTAAGTTTTTTAATATGTGATCAATCAGAAATTGTATAGCCTTGTGCGACTCACGGGTCATGGGCTCTAAAGCAAACAAGGCTTTTAAATGATTGTTTATCAAAATTTTCTTGTTATCGTAACGAGCACATAACAGCTCCCATGCTATTATATAATTTTGAGCCGTAAATTCAATGGACTTAATGACTACAGTCGCGCTGCCTACCAAAGACGATCTCAAATAATGAAATTTGTTTATATTGGACATTGACTCGTTTGAATTTATTAACGCATCGAAGGTGTCCCTAAACTCGAGCCATTTAAGATAATTCCCGTCGAAGGTAGGTAAATTAATAGTTGGAAGCTTAATATTATTCATGTGATTGCAACCCGTGTTCGCAGATTTATAAGAAGGTTGACTATTTACGTCGTTGTTATTATCAGGATTAGCTTTCGAGTACGACTCAATGACTTCCTGAGCAAACGCTACGCTAGAATAATAAAGGTCCTCGAATAAATCTCGCTCGAGACGTTGTTTAGGTTCCTCGGTCATCACTTCGATTTTGTTTTGAATTTCATCGAATTCATGAATAATATTTTCTATTTTACTCAACCGAACAATTAATTCCTTATTTTGTTTATTTGTAATAGATTGAACAGGAATTTCAGATAAAGTGCTTACGAAATTATTAAACTTAGTTAATTGACCTTTTTTAGTGCCTCTTAAACTTATTAATTCCTTTAAGCCTGCATTCACCGACGCGACTTCTTGAATTTCATCATTTCCAGAAGTCATTATTAATAAATACAATTATTGTTAAGGGCAAATAAACAAATTAGATAAGATAATAAATGTGCATCAAACCACAATGTTGATTATGCGGCGATCCAATCTTCGTAGCTGTTACTGCACGGTGTCACAGACGGCCGAGCGGCGGACGCTTCGGTGTAACCGCTTGGACCCTTGCACCTGCGCGCTAGCGCAGCCGGCCGGTCGGTCTAATGTAGGTCACGCGCACAACGCGCGATCCGCTGATATCCTGGAATGTTCGGCCAAACTGCGGTGACTGCCTTTGTTTATGATATTGAATTAATCTGAATAAGTTTGGGCATGAGAAGTGGCTTGTGAAAAGATTAATCACACAAAGAAATCCGATTATTAATTAAGAATGTGGGTAAAATAAAAATTTATTAATTTGCTATTTTTAAGCATAAGACTGAGCTAATTATGTGAAAGAATATCACGCTTGCGACAGTTAAAATGAATGCTTAGCTGTAATTATGTAAGTAATTATGTATTTAAGAAATAGCACGCACAAAATATGATTATGTACTTATTCTGCACATTAGCAATTAAGACGGTGATTATAATTATGGAACCACTCGTTGCGATGTGCACTTTGGAAGCATAAAGAATAGCTAAGCACCAAGATTAAGCGTAAAATGCACTCACTGCACCGGCTAAGCGCGCAAGCAGATAACGGAACTCGCGTGAAACAATTCCCTATTTTTATAGATTTAATGTTAAATACACTTTTACACAAATAGAAAGGAATAGTATGGATCAAAGGAATAAAGGAAAGAGCACTCCCCTGGTTCAGTAATGCAGCCGAAGCACACCCGGCAGCCACCTCCTTGATCTCGATTCCTTTGTTTCGTCACCGATGTTCCGTTACTTTTCAAACTTTTTGAGATTTTGCAAATTCTTTGCCTTAACGGTCGCCAATATTGTCCACGGAGCAGACAAGTAAAAACAAAGTATTATGATTTGATTTGGTTTAATGAATTTCGTTACAACAAAATAGTTTTAAGAAAAAATAATAAGGCGATGCGCGTGCGTCGTTCTTGAGTATTGTGAGCGAGTGTCCCGCGGCCGGCCCGCGCCGCACCTCTCGTCCGGTTCGCGTGACGTCATCGGCCAGGACTCGTAGACGGCGCGAACATCCTGCCCCTCCTTGAAAGGAGCAATCACTTTCAAGACTCTATTCAGCCTCCTCCTCCTCTTCATGGTTTGTTAGGAGCGGACATACTTTGATGACGGCGCGCCGCTCCGTTCCCCGATATGTGTTGAAGTCGGCGACGCGGACTACTCCGTCAGCGCCTGGGTATACTTTTTGTACTCGGCCCATCTTCCACTTGAGAGGTGGAAGGCCCTCTTCTTTGAAAACTACCAGGTCACCAATTTGTAAGTTTCGCTGCTGTAGGCGATATTTTGTACGCTGTTGCAACTCTGATAAATATTCTTGCGTCCACCGTGCCCAAAACTGTTGTCTTAAGTTTTCAATTAAGATGTATCGGTTCTTGGGGTTCTTGTTCTCGCCTGGAGGTGCTGGCAGTGACGTCAGTGGCCGCCCGATCAGGAAGTGCCCTGGGGTCAAAGGAGAGAGATCGTTGGGGTCAGGTGATAAAGGAGTAAGAGGTCGGGAGTTGAGGATCGCCTCTATTTGTGTAAAAAGCGTACTCAACTCCTCAAAAGTAAGACTGGCATTTCCTACAATACGCTTAAGGTGATGCTTAGCACTCTTTACGCCAGCTTCCCATAGCCCACCGAAAGTAGGAGAATATGGTGGATTAAACACAAATTTAATGCCTTCATTGCTAGAAAAATCATGAACAGAACGTAGACTGGATCGCAACATCCTACCCAATTCGTTTTTCGCCCCTACAAAATTCTTTGCATTATCGCAATGAATACTATAAGGTTTCCCTCTTCTGGAAATGAATCGTTTAAGGCAAGCAATGAAAGCTGCGGTACTGAGATCGCTGACTGTCTCGAGATGTACTGCTTTTGAAGCGAAACAAATAAATATGCATAAATAACTTTTAGACACTCGATTGCCGCGACCCTTCTTACTTGATATCATGAAGGGGCCAGCGAAATCAGTTCCGCAGGTCTGAAATGGATAAAATTCAGTAACTCTGCTAGAGGGCAGATCACCAAAATACGGATTTATAGTTTTAGCCTTAAATCTTTTACATATTATGCATTTACGAACTATACTTCTGGCTAAATTTCTGCCTCCTATAGGCCAGAACTGTTCTCTGAATGAACATAGGAGAAGTTGAGGACCGGCGTGACCGAGACGCAGGTGATCGGCTGTCATTAAGAGATTTGTGAAATGATGTTTGGAATCTAGCAAAGCTGGATGTTTTTTCTCATATTTAATAGCAGCATTTTTGAGTCGACCGCCTACTCTCAACACACCGCTGTTATCAATGAATGGAGATAAACTTAAAATATGTGATTTAGGCTTAAGACACTTACCGTTAGATAAAGTTTCGATTTCATTTAAGAAAGATTCTCGCTGAGCCATTTTTATAAGAAAATCAAGAGAATGTTGAAGTTCAACGTCGTTCAACGGCGACTTGTTTTTAGTTAAAGTTTTACAATTACTAATGAATCGAAATACATAAGCATAGACTCTTTTAAGCCTTGTAGCACTAGAGTAATTTTCAAAATTAATGAATTTATGAATTTCTTGAGTAATATTAACCTTAATTTCTGGTAAATCTAGTTTTATGTTTGGGTGAGTAGGCCATTCCGATACCGAGTTTAAGAGGAAGGGTGGGCCTTCCCACCATAAACAAGAGTTAACTAAAATACTCGGTGCTACCCCCCTTGAAGCCATATCCGCAGGATTAAGATCGGTTGGTACGTATCTCCAAGAGTTTCGTTAAAAAACATAAAATTAAGAATTAAATCAATGATATAATTAGAGTAATTGAATAAATTAATGAATTAATATAATAAACTAAGATTAAGCGGAATTAGATTTCGGCCGGAAGCCGGCCGCATCCTAACGTTCCATTACTAAATGGGTAATTAAACAATTTTAGTCTGTGCACCCCGGCTACTTCAAGGTATACACACGTTCCTACGCGCGGCGGGAATTCAAAAATTCAAGTTGTCCACGACAAACTATGTCACGCAATGTACTAACTTTTTAGTTGTTTGGAATTAATAATTAAGAATACTTGTTAACAATGATTTTGATGTGTTATAATAACACATTAAAATCATTGTAAACAATTACTTATTTATAAATGTGGAAAAATTAAAAGCTTAATAAAACAATGTTATTAGCTACTATAAACCCATTACAGGTCATCATATTTAACTTAATAACAGAAGCATCACAAGTAAATATAATGAATAAACGAAGAAATAAAATATCATAAAAATGGTGTTTGGACTTGTTGAACCTAAAAAACTAAATAAGTACTAATATGAGTGTGATGAATTGTTAAGTTTAGTTATAAGCATGTGATCAAAAGCATTTGGATGAAAATTATATGTATTAATGAACGATAGCATTTTGTATTTGTGCAAGAATAGCTTTGTTAAGTACCTACCTAGAAATGTGTAAACACCGTATTTACAAATCATAAAAATAACATTTTCAATGTGTTCTTTATTTCAGATTACTCCCAACAAATACCAAGTCCGTTTATATTTAGACCAACCGCTGGACTTTGAGAGTAGATCAGCGTATGTTATCAGCATAGAAGCAATGGACTCATCTAGCAGACCATTAAGAGCGTTAGCTAGTATTGCAGTAGCTATATCAGATGTGCAAGATCAACCTCCAGCTTTTCTAAATGCACCATTTTCAGCGACTGTACCAGAAAATACTCCACCGGTGTGTATACCAGTTTGATTTCAAGAATTTTCATAAATATGTTTGTTTATGATAACATAATTATAAACAGTCTTAATTTTGACATGCTGAAACGTTTTTTTATTGTGTTACTGGGGGCTGAAAATAATGCCAAGAGGAAGTTATATGATTGCGGCTAAAATACCACGGTGATCCTCGGTCACTAATGAACCGGGTTTTGCCCACACATTTTCTTTAAAATTTTAAAGTATTTCAACTTAATGCTATAAAACCGATACTTTTAACGCTTGTTGTTTCAAAATATAATTACTTTTATTAAATATAGTTAAAATTCCAAGACGTCAAATCTTTGTGAAAAATAATAATAATTTATTTAATAATAGTTTTAGGCTTCAGTTATGATACTATCAAGAAATACTTCAATTACAGTTTAATCATAAAATAAAATAAATATAATATCGTTTCAGAATACCAGCATTCTCGAAATTGTAGCAAAAGATGGTGACACAGCAAATCCACGTCAAGTTTTGCTAACACTTGAAGGCGACACTGAACAATATTTTAAGCTTCTCCCCGACCGACCATTTGGAAAAGCCACACTGGTATCTTCCGACATACCCATTGATAGAGAAAGTGATGCTGTAATGCAAAATGGCGGAGTTTATAGCTTTTTTGTCAAGGTAATTGAATATTATGTTCGTGACATATTTTGTTATTGCAGTATTTGTCATGTTAATCAGTCGAATATTTAATTTTCAGGCTACAGAAATGATAAACAATGAAGTGCCATCTGACTACACAGTAACCACTATAACAATAATAGTGACAGACGTTGATGACCACGTCCCTAAATTTAATAAAGAGCAATTTGATATATCTATTCCTGAAAACATTGAAAATGGAAGTCCTATTCCTGGCTTATCCATTTACGTAGAAGACAACGATATAGGCCAGAACAGTAAATACAATTTAAAACTTCGTGATGTTTATAACTCAGAAGGAGTTTTTGCTATTAGTACTGAATATGGTGAAGGAAGAACTCCAATAAGCATAAAAGTAAAAGATTCCTCAAAATTAGATTACGATGTAGATGATGAAGACAAAAGATTATTTAGCTTTGACATAGTAACATCAGCTAATGATCAAGACTTATCGTCGGCCCGAGTTAACATAAAACTTCTGGACATGAACGATAATTCTCCAATTTTTGAAGAATCGACTTATAAATTTTTTATATCGGAAAACGCCACAATTGGTACTAAAATTGGAGATGTATTTGCGACTGATAAGGATTATGGAATTTTTGGCGATATTGAATACACATTGACTGGATTTGGTTCTAATATGTTTAAAACAGATAAAAATAATGGTGGTGTGTACGTGCAACAAATTTTAGATTACGAAAAGCAGAAGAGTTATAGTTTAACACTTTTCGCCAAAGATGGAGGTGGAAAAGGTTCAACAACGAGTATTTTCATCGATGTATTAGATGTAAACGATAATGCTCCTATATTTGATGCAATAGAATATAGTCGAACAATAAGAGATGGTGCAACAAGTTTTGAACCACAGCTTGTAGTGAGAGTAAGAATTATTTAGATATATACCTTTTGTTAAAATAAAATATTAACAAAAATTTAATTAACCCAACCATAAGTGTTTTAAATTGATATATATATAGTATTTTTACTTAGAAAATTATTTTAAGCTGTACTCACAAACGTTATTAATAATTTACAGGCCACAGATGCCGATGGACCTTCTCAAGGCGATGGAAATATAAAATATTCCCTAGAATCCGACAACAGCATAAGCCGGAAGGGAAATGTTTTTACCATTGATGAGGATACTGGAGAACTAGATATTATCGATAAAGTTGATAGCATGGATACTCCACGTGGTCAATACGAGCTCTTAGTAAGAGCTACTGACTATGGTGAGTATAGTAATAGATTTACGGTTTTGAAAACCTTCTAGAACACTGTTCAAATGTTATCATTATAATCATTTTTTATATTATGTTTTAAGGCATCCCACCTTTATATAATGAAACACGAGTTTATATTCGCGTTGGAGTACCAGGTAACCAACGACCTACATTCAAAGGAAACTACCACCATTATAAATATACTATCTCCCAGCACAGTCCTGAAACAATTGAAGATTTTACATTTGATCTAAACCCTATGAATTATAAAGCAAGCATCAGAGAAGACGCTAAGCCTGGGCAGATTGTCACAATGGTTGTAGCTAATGATCCTGATGGACTGGATGATTTACTCACATATCATATAGTGTCGGGTTCCAAAGATAATTTTGCTATACATGAAAAGTAAGGTTTATTTTATTTCTCTTTATAATGCTAACGTACAAATAACTTTGATGCTTGCATCATAACTTAATTTGAGTTCACTAATGAAAATCATCGATCTTCAAATTTAATAATCACAATAACTTTATTTCAGAACCGGTTTAATAACGGTGTCAAATGATGCAAATTTAGATCGCGACGTGAATCCAGACCGATATGAAATTATTGTATCTGCTGTTGATAGTGGGGTGCCGATACCTGAAACAGCGACTACTACTGTGTTTGTCACAATACAGGACGTCAATGACAAAGCACCAAAATTCAACTTAACAGAGACTACGACATACATTTCAGAGAAAACTAAAAATGATGACCTAGTTACAAAAATCTTTGCCTATGATACAGATTTGAATTCAAAATTGCAATACAGTATAATTGATCCCATTAAAGCTTTGTCAAAAGCTGGTGTTCAACTGAAGCCAAATTCTAATTACGATTACAAGCATTTATTCCGAATAAATGAAGATACTGGAGAAATATTTGTTAATGGAAAATTAGATTACAGTCAAGCGTCAATCGTAATATTGACAATCAAAGTTGTGGACGTAAACGCTGAACTTAATAAAGAAGACCAATTCGCTGTTACTGAACACACAATCTATATACAACCGTTTGCTAATAAAAATCCACAGTTCACAAATTCTGGTTGGACAACGTCTAACCCCGTTATTTATCACAAAATCAAAGAAGAGCAACCTATTGGCAGCACTATACTTGTTTTGACGGCAGAAGATCCAATATCTGGTCATTTAGTATCGAACTTTAAAGTAATTAATTCTGAAACTGGTTTGCTTCAAGTAGATCCTTTAAGTGGTCAAGTCGTATTGACAAAGCATTTAGATTACGAAGATTTGACAACACCAAATCTAACTTTGACTGTCCAAGCTACTAGTAATGACGGCAGTAAGCACAGCACTGCTAAAATAATAGTAGAAGTTGAAAATATTAACGACAACCCACCAATATTCGAGAAAGAAGTAAGTTATCCAACGGTTGATGTTTATCTTACATGTTATGAAATGTTTTCTGATTTCTATATTTTATTATTTTCAGCTCTACAAAGTTAGTGTATTGGAATCAATAAAACATCCTGAACATATTGTGACAGTCAAAGCATACGATGCGGATGCGTTGCTAAAGGATGAGGATAAATCTAAAGGCTATACAGATATTCGATACACATTAAGAGGAGAGAACTCAGATTTATTCAATATAAACAACATTACAGGACATATACAGGTAAGGATAAAATGTTATATCTTTCTTTAATTTTTTTTATTGACATTTATGCAATCAATCACAATTAAATTGTATTTAATTGAAAATCTTGACTTAATTTGCGAAGTTAGTTAATAAAGTAATCTTTCTTACTTTATTTGGTTAAATATTTTAAATAGCCAAACAATTCTTATATTCCTTATTACTATAGTTAGCAGAAAACACAACGCTGGATAGAGAACGTCAGTCAGTTTTGCGTCTAGAAATAGAAGCAGTTGATGTCCCAAACGGCGGAGCGGATAGATTGAAAAGTACTGCTACAATACTTATTGATGTGCTTGATGTCGATGACAATTCACCTCAGTTTGAAAAAAATGTTTATACTGGTAAATATCTCTTTAAACATTAATTTATTTATTTACACACTATTTTATCATTACCTAATACAATAGTGTTTTTAATTACTTACTGTATTATGAAATATAAATAGCATGCATGTGCTTTAAAAGGTACTAATGCGAAATATATTTTATTATAAGTGGTCCTTGTTGTGAATTAATTTAGAGCACTGTTAAACAAATCAACATGCGGCATGATATTGAACGACGTAGCGCAGCCGTCATAGATCAATTTGGCACTTTATAATTAATATTTATTTATGATCACGTTTTATTTCAGCTGTTGTACCAGAAAACGTCCCAATTGGCATTAGTGTTATTAATGTAACTGCTACAGATCCTGATGAAGGATTGGGAGGAGAAATAAAGTATGACTTTTTAGATGAGGGAGAGGCTAATGGTAAATATTGGTTTATTATTTGTAAATGTGGTGAAGTTCTACTTTTATTAAAAATTATTTGTAATTCACAGGATTCTTCATAATTAATGCTACAACTGGCGAAATAAAAACGAACAAAGATTTGACAGGCCGTGGTCGTACAGACCCTTACAGATTATTAGTTGGAGCAACTGATGGCGGTGGTCATACCGGAGACACTTCATTATCCTTATATATTGGTGACGTTAGTGCAAATGATGGCGTGCCAAGATTTATTAGACCTGCCTCTGGAGAAATTTTAAGTATCAGTGAGGTACGCGGTCTATTTTAAATCAATTAATTTGAGTTTAAAACAATTTATATAGATATTTCTATATAATTTATATACAATTGTTTATATTTTACAGAACTCAACTATTGGATCCCCGGTATTCCAAGTAGTGGCTAGTGATCCAGATGATCCGACGCAGCCATCTGGCCAACTGTACTACTCTATTCAACCGAGCAATGAAGATGCAAAAAACTTCGCCATTGGTATTTGTATTTAATGTACCTAGTACTTAAATTCATTTCAATGTCCTTATTTTAATACAAAAATCTTTCATTTTCAGACCCTCATTCCGGTTTAATAACGACACGCCAATCGCTTGACAGAGAACGTAAATCTTCATACACACTTGTTTTATTAGTAACCGACAGAGGACAACCACCGCAACAGAGTACTAGGATTGTTACTGTTATGGTTACCGATGTTGATGACCATAAGCCACATTTTGCCCGAAATTTGGTAAGTAATAAAACAATTGTACACTTTAAAATAAAGATGAATAAACAATAAACTACATTCTTAAACGCGAATGTTTGTGAGTATGGATGGATGGATGTTTGTTACGCTTTCACGCAAAAACTACTTAATAGGTTTGGCAGAAACTTTGCACGGGATAATAAATAAGCTCGATTAACATATAGGCTACTAAAAATTCATGCTCTAACCCACTGGGGCAGAGTAACGCGGGTTAAACCGCGGGTTGCAGCTAGTAAATAATAAATAAATATTTTCTCAGGATGATCCACCAGTATTAATGACTGTTAAAGAAGAAGTACCGATTGGTACAGTGATTGGACAATTGGAAGCTATAGATGAAGATATCGGAGATAACGCAGCTATTGATTATGCTATAACTGGTAATAAATCATAAAACAAGTAAGATTTCTAACATGTATAACAGATAAGATTGGAGTATTAAACATTTTATTGTGATATTTTAGCTGGAAATGAACTAGGGTATTTAAAACTGGAAAGAAATAATCACAGTAAAGCATTGGTAATAGCAGCGGCAACATTAGACAGAGAAGTAATAGCAAGACTGCTGATTACAATAAAATGTTACAAATATGGTACAAAACCTAGACTGAATAAATCTTATAATAGACTGGTAAGTCATAATGTTACTCTTTCTTTAGTAAATTTACACAAGGAACGACAAACTTAATTTAAAAGAACATTACTTAAAAATATTATTTGTATACGTGGGAAAACCGGCTGCACGATGGACCGACAACTTCATAAAGGTCGCAGGTAGTCAGTCGATGCAGCAATCTCAAATATGCTAGCAATCGTCCCCGCTAGAAATCGATGGAGGAGGCCTATAGTCAGCAGTGGACGACTCCAGGCTGATATGATGATGATATATTATATAATATAAGTCTTACCTTCAATCTGTCATGGGATTGATTAATGGGTGGTAAATTCACAAAAATATATCCGTATCTAGTTGATTGTAGCATGATATCATTAATTTTCTTTCCAGGATCCATCAGAAATCCAAGTAATAATAAAAGTTTTAGATATAGATGACCACTTGCCAGAATTCGAAAGTGCCAATATGACTGTAGGAGTTCGACTAAACGTTCCTATAGATACTCTGATAGCCACAGTTAGAGCTACCGACAAAGATCCGGAAGCGAAGCCTATAATATATAGTGTTGTTAACATGACTTTTGAGTCACCAATTAAAGGGAAATCACTAAGCAATATAAGCGATGTAATTGTACTGAATAATTCTACTGGAGATTTAATGATAATGAAAAATCTGATCCACTACGCTGATGGCACATTCAGGTAAGATTAAATAATTTTAAGTTAAATTTAGATATTTATTGATATAGATAATATTCGCGAGAAAGTCCAACTTAACATTAGGTAATATTTCAGTTTTTTTAAACAAAGTCATATTAAATTAATATAAAGACTTTTGAATTAAGAATCGTATGTTGACATGAGTTGAAATGACTTTTATAAGATACTTAATTGAAAAACAGTTATGTTTACAGCACAAACAATTATTACAACAGATAATAAACTTATTTCCATCTGTCCTTTTGAATAAATTTGCCCTCCGGTATTGGCAGTGCTCTCCGCAACTCACGGTGAAACGCGGAGTGACAGAGGGCTCACCTTATGCTTGAATTATGGATGCTATTGTAATATTGTTATCAATAAAAAAAAATGTTCACATTAAATTAAAAATCCACAAAAAAATATGTATAGGTATTTACGTAATCCACGACACATAATAGAAAGAGAGATAGATACACAATCTACTGTTATAGGGATGGCATATATTTTGTAAGCTCCTTACTAATAAGGAGCTTAAACAATATTTGCCATCTATGCCATGTTAATACTAATATTAACAAAAAAATAAACACAATCCAACAGTCAATGATAATATAATAGTTTTGTTGTTGTCTGCCTTGTGGAACAAATTTGCTTATAACTTTGTTTACAGTTTTGAATGGTATTTCTCAATGTTTACTAGTTTAACTTTAAAACCTATACTAATATAGAAAGCTGAATAGTTTGTTTGCTTGAACGTGCTAATCGCAGTAACTACTAGACCGATTTCAAAAAATATTTCAGTTGTAGGTACCCCCCCCCCCCCCCCCCCGATAATCGTTACGGGCGTGAAGTGCACGGAAGGGCGAAGCCCTAAAAAATTGTGACAAATTTCCTATTTCTTTAGATACATTAATATTTTTCGTTTCTTCTTTAAATACAACTTCTGACACGGAATACACAAAGCAAACGCAAATTTAGAACAAGTCAAACCAACAACAATTTTACCAAGCCACAAGTGTATTCAGAATATACTTACCTAATCATACATTAGGTTCAATCACTTGAACTTTGTTCTACCTATATTTGAACAAGCTAATATTTTCAAACGAACCAAATCTGTGTTTTTCAACGAATATTTTAATAATAACAATCAAAACATTACTAAACTAAAATTAAATATTGTTTCTTTACATATTATACAATGAATTTGCTGCGGCTGTCTGATCGGTTTAATCTCTAAACTACTCAACAGATTTTAGTGTAGTTTTCAGCAATAGATAGATTTAAGAGGAAGGTTTATATGTCTAATACATACGTTCAAGCAGACAAACAAACTATTCAGCTTTATATATTAGTATAGATATAAAGCTGAATAGTTTGTTTGTCTGCTTGAACGCAGAACTAACTCAAGAACAACAGGTCCAATTTGAAAGATTGTGTTAGACAGCTATTTTCTATGCTTTTAGGCTATGTTTTATTATGAAGTTCCTACGGGAACGGGAGTTACGCGGGTGAAACCGCCTGCGAAATCTAGTATTTTATAATTTCTTGTGCCTATTGTTTGTTTTAGACTGATAGTTCGAGCGAATAATTCGGATGACCCTGAGAGATTCAACGATATTATGGTTGAGGTAAGAATTTACGTTTAAAAAACTGTTTGAATCGTTACGGTATTAGCATAAGTGGCCAAGTATTTTTCGATCAAAACACGTGACTAGTTTAAACTAAAAAAACTTAACGATATATTTTTTTGATGAGAATACTGTTTTGATCTTTTACGAGGCTTCTCATAAGGGCAGTGGCATAGCTAGATGATCAAGGGCCCTGTGCAAAAAGAAACTGGTGCCCCTAAACTGTCTAGGTTTTATCAATATAATTAGTCACATATATCAAAAGGCCATAAGATGATTGCTTATAAGGTTTTGGAGCCCCCCTGAGCTCGGGGGCCTCGGGGCAATGCAAAACGATTTTTTTAAAGTGTGCATAAATGAATACTTTGTATCAAATTTTGTAGCTTTCTACCTTATTTAATTTTAACGAGTTTTTTTTTTAATAATTTCTGGACACTACTATTATGGTAGTAAACCCTTCGAGCTAAGGTAATAAAATGCTTGTTACGAGTGGGTTCACGTCACACAAGCTGTATTTGTGTCTCAGCCATATTTTTACTATTATTTATATAATAGTAGTAACTATTTGACAATACATTTAAAAAAACCGTATTATTATTATTTCTATATATCCATTCTGATAATCACATGTTTTATTACCAGGTCGTGGTGGTCCGAGAAAGAGACCTCCTCCGTTTAGTGATGCCAGGAGGAACGAGACAGAGATATGGCCAGCTCCGAGACAGAATGTCATCGGCTCTTGTACAAAAGGGTCTCAAAATGCAGTTGCACGACGCTAATACTTTCTTGGCTAATCCTGGGTAAGATGTTTTGTATCTAGCTATATCTCGAGCGGTTTTAACTATAATACAAAAAAAAAAAAAAAAATTTAACGTCTTACCAAAAGAATATTATGTACTTAGTTTCTAGGCTTTCGTTACTTCACCGAGATTAAGACGAGAAGGGCTCCAGCCTTTTTAAATAGTTTTAAAACTTTAAACTAAGCAACTTGCGCAAGAGCGCGTCCCCTGTGTTACTAAGACCATTTATGTTGTCTCGAGGTTGACTTTTGTTACTTCACGGAGCAGAAAGACGATTAGGGAAACAGCATCATTAGATAGTTTATAAACTAAGCCTGCCTCCTGTGGGACTACGACCTCAGCTCAGGGTAGTCACCGGCGAAGGAATTGAGGTATTATGACTATAGAAACGGTTGCTTAGGTAGAAGCAACCTGATAGAAAAAAACAGTATATTAATATTTCATATAGGTATAATGGTTATTTTATTTTATATTTGTCTTTGAGTTCAAGGAATGTTAGAATTACGTAAATATGAAGTCGAATGTTAAATTTTAATATATACGTAAGCTATTGAATATTTATGAAATAATTACTATGGTAGTAGCACACATACTGAATACAATATCTGATGAAGGGAAAATCTATATTTTACTACCAGAGCCGTAGTCCTAGCCCATTAAGGGTGCCCTCAGGCGTGTGTCGCTTATACGTTTGTATATTGTTATAAATATTGTTTAAAGACGTGCTTCCTTTCTGTAGAGCTAAATTATATTAAGATTTTACAGAATTTAGAATTAATCATTGTTATTACTATACCTATGACGTGATACTAGACTGATAGACAGATCATTAGCTAATCCGGAATAGATTTTTAGTTTAGTTGGCTTTTTTTTTAAATAACATTAATATTTATAATTATATACAATTTCATTGTGTATAATTATCACTTGACAATAATACACTCATTTACATACAATTGTACTCACAAGTGTTAAAGATTACAGATTAAAATTACACAAAAACTGTGTTTACAGGCGCTCGTTCGTACTACTAACCTAAATTAACTTCTAATGCAAGGTATTAGAGGTAATTTATCATTGCCGTCAGAGGAAATCCTTTGTGTAAATAATATGTTTATTTTAAAATTACATTTCAACAGTACAACTGATAGTAAATCGTCCCGCCAATTATTAGTGCAAAAAAAAACTATGTATCTCCGACGTAACCTAAAAGATTGAAACCAAAAATTGATGTTTCAATTAATACGGTTTGGTTCAGTCGTTGATTACTTAACTTTACTTAAATTATAAATGAAAATAAAAAACAAACGTTTTCATGTTAATTGGTATGTTTATTTGATATTAACAGTATTAATTTTGCAAACAGGCCGTGCTTCCAGTTTCGAAAAGTTGACTCAGGTGAAGCATTAACCCCGAAAGCGATGAAAGCAACGATCCGGGCTTTAGGTACTGAGTTCCAAGAGATTCTGGAAAACTTCAACGTGCACAATATTACTAGCTGTGGAGTATCAAGAACGAAGTATTCGACAGCACAACATGCATTGCTGGGCCTGGCTGGAGTGCTGCCTATAGCAGCACTCATTGCCACCCTTGTATTGTGTTGTTTGCGATCTAGCAGTAGGAGCAGGTAAGATGCCATACAAGGATTAAGTTTATTTGTAGATGGCTCGTCCATATCAAAAAGAGCTTCATTCCCCTCAAGGTTTACAATAACAATGTTTGTGCCAATTCTAAAATAATTTAACCAAATTACTCATCTCACTTTGTTTTTAAAAGCTATCAGTTCACCATCTGAGTATTCCCATTAATACTCAGATATGTAATACATTATTTAATGATTAATGATGTATAATACATTAGCATGGCACCCGTGCAAAGCAGCGAGCGCATCGCGAGACATCATATAAAATCGAAATATTTATTTGTTCAAAGGGCTCGTGAAGCAATGCTCATCGTAAGGGAACCTCCTCCTGTAGCTGCTAGCAACATCTCAGTTCCAACAAGATTGTATGCTGAACCACTATACACCACATGATGATACAAATGTTGTATATTAGGCTTTATTAAATTGTTATCGTAATTATTGTGTACAGACTGATAGATTGGAATATTTCAAACTAAAGTAGGATTAATTCAATACACTAAAATGAATTGTCAAATGTATTTGCCAGCAATAGGTACGTACCTTAGAACGACATCACCAATTTGGCTAATGTTTTTTTTGTGTGAACATTATTAACAAAACAAGGTGTGTATGATTAACTTAATCGAAAAACTCGGTGCGTACAGCTGGATTTTATAAAAGGAATTCAATGTTTGCATCAATTGATGAGTGATCCAGA
Source organism: Nycteola revayana (assembly GCA_947037095.2). Lineage (NCBI taxonomy): Eukaryota > Metazoa > Arthropoda > Insecta > Lepidoptera > Nolidae > Nycteola > Nycteola revayana. Next base: position 11,349,257 of record OX344840.2, read on the forward strand.
CTGTGGAACAGAACTGTTAAACGTGAGACAATTCTGTCACTATAGACTTCATTTGTTAGGAGATATTAGTAATTTACGACATTTTAAAAGAAGATACGAATCCGGTTTCGTATATCGATACTTATTGGTTAAAATAATTGAAAATTCACATATCCTAAAAAGAGGATAAATTTTGTGACCCTGCAAATACCATGCCACCAGCATGGTATTTCGATCTAATACAAGATTATATTTAAATCTGCTGATCTTAAAAAATATATATTTTTAAGCATCACATTTTATTATAAACACATTATGTAATGCATGCATGTCATCCTATGCTTTTTCGTTAATAATTTGTATGATTGTTATAGGGCTATATAGCTATAAGCCCTCCATTCCTGAACTTAGTTGCTCTGTAACCTTGGCTATCTAACTGACCAAATAGTTTTGTTTTGTCGTCATCCCTTCATTACACACATACTGAATTATTAGCTTTTATCAAATCTATTTTTGATACGCTACGCAGTACTTCAGTTTCTATATGGTATATATATGTAGGGCCGAAAACGAATAATGTACTATGCTTGCTAATTTTATTAATTTTAGTTAAAAAAATCACATTATGTGATAAATGAAATAATAAGTCACTATAATATTTGCTTAAGTAAAGCTATAGGATAAGATAAAAAAGATTTAGGCGAGAATCAAATTAAAATATTAAAAGTTTTCGTTAAAAGTGGAAATTATTTATTTGTAAATAAAATGTATATAATATAATTATTATTAATTGATCAAATTTTGGGTTAACTTTTATCGTAGTTGCATAGTTTTATTTTAGTCAATAACGATTTTATCATATTTGACACTTATAGTAGTTTTTCTGAAATAATGTTCAAGAAATTTTATAATGTTATAGTTTGCGGCATGACATGAACACGCTTAAATGCTTACAATTAATATTCTGATCTATACTTATTATAAAATGAAAATCTAGATCTTAAGGAGATGTAATTACTAATAAACGGTAAAATTAATAAACGGTAGTAGTCACGAACAACACTGCCAATCATTTGAGATTGATAGAAGGTAAGCCATGTGTCGATAATTCCATGGCTCTATCACGAGGCTACGGAATACGAATGCATGACATTCTCAAGTAGTAGTCGAGTGTAATCAAAACGGCGGTAAATGTCGCATTTTAAACAATTCATATTATTTCTTTGGAATGTAATTTTGTCGGTGATAGAGCAATACCGCGTAAGTGACTGTTACTAATAAGGTGCAATTATATTTGTCAAGAAATATTTTTTTTATGATGTTATGAGAGGTGAAAAATCAATTTACTACATTTGATTTTAAACCTTATTACCTATTGTCACTTTCACAGTATTACACTATCACCAACCATTTGTCATTTCGATCATTCTTATTGCTTTAGCAATAAAGACCAGAGACATGTCAATTGCCGTTCTTAATCTAACATAGTATACTGATTGTATACTATGTTACTTTATAGTAACTGCCGTATATGAAGACAATTTAAGCGGAATATGACGTATATTTTTTTTTTATAATTGAACAATTGTTTATAGAAATAAACAATAGTTGCCAGCCATTAAACACAATACATGTTGTAACTACAAATGATTAAATGATAGAAGCCATAATTGCCATAGAATAGTTTGTTGTTATTTTTAAAATAATAATGTTGGTTTGTAAAATATTTAATAGTATCATCGGTCATTAAAATATATGTATGTACCTATTATTATACTGTGAGCTTTTACTTTTTTTTACTTGCTGTATTACGGTCATTAATCTTTTGACTTGATTTGGCTAACAGATTACAAAATTAAATGTTAAAACATAAATTTTAAAATTGAGTGCCACAAGGCTTTTTCCACTTCACCGGGCATTCAGCCTTGTTACGCGTCAGAACCGATGAACCAAAAGAGATATTTAATAATTAACAGCGAAAAAACACGTAAAGAAAGTGACCAGACAATTTGTCGTCACGAACGGTCTAGACCACATTTTTTTTCCTTGTTTGACAACACAACAAATGTATCTCTTAGTAAATATTTGGTTTTAACATTTTTATTTTCCCAAATATAATATATATTCATACACTTGAGATTTTTTTTTTTATATAATCTATATTTTAACTTGTATCGGGCAATGGCTCATGTGATTACAATTTTACAGTTATATTAACTTCCCTTATTAGTAACTCAATATATATTTTGCCATACTTGCTAAATCTGCATTTTCCCACTTATATTAAAGTATATTAAGCAACACTTTCAATTAAAATATTCAATTAATTGCATTGTACATGTAAGATATTGAATTTATGTAAAAAATGTGAGAAAAAAGACAAATTCACCACGCATAATAAATCGCTTTTTAATAAAGTAATTCGTCACTCTAATGATTTTTTATGGTTAACTATAGCAGTTAAATATTTGAGCCATTTAATATTAAGTATGTCTATACCATCATACCTATAGTTAATTAATTACTATAGTTATTAATTGTGATAATAATATAATATTGTACAATAATAAATTATTTATGTTATAATTTAAATTCATTTTCTGGTTGTTAAGAATTTTATTTTGTACAGTTTTATACGATATATTCAATTTAATATATAATATGAAAATATTAATTGGTTTAATTTAATCCTAGGACTCCTTGTTTTGGTAGTAACCTTTTTGAGCATTACCTTTTTGTACGTCTAACTAGCCTGTGTTGTCCCACTGCAGGGCAAAGGCCTCCCTCTCTCTTTTCCACACAACTCTGTCTTTTACGAGTGCCGGCCAGTCCCTACGGTAGGAGTCAAGCTCGTCCCGCCATCTTCGTCTCGGCCTGCTGCGATGGCATCGAGCGTTTATTAGGACCCAATCGGTGGTGCTTTTAGCTCAATTGTCATCTGACATGCGGCAGACATGTCCAGCCCAGCCCCACTTAAGTTTAGCGGCTTTCTGGGTAACGTCTGTACGCATGGGTATACAATATGTTGCTAAAACAGCTAACACAATTTACCCTCTTGGGGTTGTATGTGTGTTAGGATAGTCTTGTTGATCGATAAAATAAGAAGACGTTGTTTCTGTGATCATTAGATCATACGTTGTTGATACATTCAAATAAAATAGGGAAATGATGCCTAATTAAATCGATGATATCATTACAATGAGAGATACGTGTAGGCACACATAAACAAATACTATAACTAACAGTTATCTATCATTTACATAATAATGAACACACATGAGGAGGAGGCCCCTCATTAGACCCTCGACATCATGTGCAATGGGAAGTACTCATAAACAAATAACAAACGAGCTCGACTATCTTGTTCAGTACATGAGTTCCTATGGCCACCTTCCGACTCCATCATCAGATCAGCTCCATTGTACCATATTATTGCATTGTAATGTGATATACATATGCTTGGAAAATTTCAGCTCAATCGGAAACCGGGAAGTTGGTCAAATTTAACTTACAACATTCGACCCGAACTAACATTGGTACATCCATTGCAAGTTAAATAAAAGCTGTAATTACAAAAAAAATAACAAACATTTATCTTACAGACCTGCGAGGGGTGAAGTAATTGCTTTTTATGCGTCTACTTTAAAAACTTGAATTCAGAAAACTTTTAAAGGCTAGTTCAGCCACAATTTTTTGTGTCTAACAAAGTCTTATATTTCAACTAAATTTATTTACTTTAGAAATCTAAATAATTTGTCACCACTTGGTATTACATCACGTTCAACATACACGTTTACTTTATAGACAAAAATATTGTTACTCTTCACTCCAAAGTTCAATATGGCTTGGACTTAAAACCTCGACACCTCGACATAAGTTTTATATTGCCAGTAGTGCCAGTAGTAATATTATCACGTAACATCGAAGTCATGAAACCTCAAGGTCCTTTATTTTATTCTGTAAAATTTTTAAAATTGATCATTAGGTACAGAAGTATTGCTTCTTATTCAACAATGTACATTCCACAATTCAATAAGTTAAGGTAAAGTTATCACATATTGAGATAAAATTACATTTCTGGTGAAGATTAGCCCGTTCTCATGTTCTTTTTATTAAAACTGTATAAAAATTTACACACATATATTGAAAATAAAACTCAATTTATATATTAACAGCGGAAAATCAATAATTGTCCTATTGCGTCAACATTATAAAAATGTTTGCATATATAACTGAGAGATGTACACAAAATTTAAATAGTCTTATATTTTCCAGTATCCTCAATACTACTTGTATAGCTATGTACGGTATTTTATTGGTCATAGCGTGTTTTTTAATAGTGGTATTAGTTATAGGTCTCCACCAAAAAACCACAAACGCAATATGTCAATCAAAAAGAAGATTAGAAGGAAAAACCGCACTGGTGACAGGAGGTACGGCAGGAATCGGACTCGAAGTTGCTAAAGACTTTGCACACAGAGGAGCAAAAGTAATAATTGCTTGTCCAGATCAAGAAGAAGGTAATTCAGCAAAACATCTGATTATAGAAGAAACAGGAAATGAGAACGTCATTTTCAAATTACTCGACCTAGCATCCCTGGATTCCGTACGAAAATTTGCATCAAATATATTAAGCGCTGAAGACAGATTAGATATATTAGTAAATAATGCTGGCGTTGGATCTCCTTGTGACACCTTAACATCGGATGGCATGCACTTTATTATGCAAGTGAATTACTACGGAACATTTCTACTTACACTCCTACTTTTACCACTTTTGAAAAAAACTGGAAGACCCAACGAATCGAGCAGAATCATATTAACATCGTCAGTACTTCATCAACTTGGAGTGATTCAATTAAAAACGATCAATCAAACAAACCCCTTATTTATGATACAATTATATAGCAACAGCAAATTGTGTTTAGTGTTGTTTGCCAATGAATTGACGAGAAAATTAAAGAATTCAAATGTTGTTATAAACTGTGTAGATCCGGGTGCTGTAGCAACGCGAATTTTCTATTCTGTTAATGAAATAGTAGGCTTGGTTTGGACAATATTAATAAAATACATGTTTAAAACACCTTGGGAAGGAGCACAAACAACATTACACGTCGCATTGGACAAGAAAGCCGGTGAAGAAAGTGGCCAATTTTATAAGAATTGTCACATCACTCGAGCAGTCAAAAAAGCATACTGCAAAGAAACTGCTAAGAAACTTTGGCATGACTCTTTAAGGCTAGTGAAGTTTACTGATAAAGAATATATTCAATGTTTTGATTAATTAAATGAACAACAATATTGCATTATCTAGCTTCTTAATATTTTTTATTAATTGGAATTGTCGCCTACTGATCTACTGAACTGATCGGTATCATTATTTAGTGATAACATAACTAAATGTGATCTAAATATAGTAAATAAGAAACATTAAAAATCTTATTAAATTTTAAAAATAATCATGAATTATTTATATAAACCAATACAAACGAATTAAACGCAAACAGCAAATTGTGTCTAGTATTGTTTGCTAATGAATTAACGAAAACTTTTAAGATTTCAAATGTAGTTATAAACTGTGTTGATCCAGGTGCTGTTGCGTCGATTTGTTACTGATGAAAAGGTGTTTTATTTAAACAGCCTGATGAATGCATAATTAAGTAAACAAAAGTATCAATTATTTAATTATAGAATAAATGAGATTTTTTTTTCTACACGCTTCATTATTAAATTTTGCCTATACTGTTGTCCGTTTAAAATGTATTCATGTATTCAATTCATAAATAAAACCGATCCACTTCTTAGCTTCATATTGAGATGACGTTTTTTATGTTTATCTCATAATTAAATTAAATTAAAAGGTGAACAAAAACAAAACAGCTGAGTCTTTTATGGTACCAAAGTTTGATGGTGGAATTGTAAGATGGTGATAAGAACAGATGTTACAGATTTTGCAATAAATTTTTATAGCTATTTTACATTTTATTGATAATTTTTATTTATAAATGTTTTGCTACTTATTATTGTTATATGTTTTGTCAAAATATTAAATGATTCTATTAATTCATGCAATGTTTTGCTCTATGTCCTCTGTAAGTAACCAAAGTCGATAAATAGACTGCACTGGAAGGTGGTCACCGGAACTCAGTAACAAAATGCCATAAACAAAGTTTTAGCAAGTGTTCTTTACATTAAATAAATAAATAAATAAAATAAAAATCATTTTTATTTACGTAAACCAATTATAGGCACTTGTAAATAGTCAAACATGAATTAGAAAAATTTAATTAATTATATTTGTTATTTATATCTATAAAATTAATTATTTTTATATTATCATATATTTATATGTTATTATTATAATTTATTTATTTATACTGTTCTTAGCGACACAAAATGCTTGTTCTGTCTATATTATGTCAAAACAATTGTCATTATTTGGGTGGACCATGACCATATAACGACGGACGCGCTTTAATGCTACCACCGGATCCAATGCGCCCCAACTGAGAAGATCCGGCGAAACAAACTCAGTGGGTTACTTTACTACCGGTTTCAACACGGCCCACATGAGACGGTCCGGCGAAACATACTCAAATGGACAAATACGCGGGGTTTTGGTCCAATTATTATCATTTATTTTTAGTAGGCATACACATTTATTGCCCAAACGGTTGTCTTGTTATAATTTATTTTAGTTTTACTCAATAAGATTGAATGATATTGAGACAGAACTAGCGGTATTTATAATTAAAGTACACCATGAAATTAATTACAGACAGTTCACAGAATAAGATACAGTTCTAATTACAACTACTGTACTTGGCTGTATGGTCCTCAGGGAGGTAGGTGCAAGATGGTACCGATAGCCAAACGTCTTTATTTTCAATATAATCCTGAATACTATAGTAACCTTTCGATATGAGAACAGTTTTAACATGTGTTTTAAATCTAGTATCAGGCAAGTCTGTGACATAACTAGGGAGTTTATTATAGAACCTAATACCATTTCCCATAAATGTCTTATTAGTTTTGCTAACTCTAAATCCTGGAACAGCAAGTTTGTGCTTATTTCTTGTGTTAATATTATGAATGTCACTTTTTTAACTATATTTATCAATATTTTTTCTAATAAAAATTATATTTTGGTAAATATATTCAGAGGACACGGTAAGTATATTTATATTTTTAAAAAGGTAACGTAGGGAGTCGCGACTACCAAATCCATATATGGCCCTGACCGCTCGTTTTTGTAATACGAATATAGTATTTACATCGGCGGCTGACCCCCACAGCAGAATTCCATAAGACATAATGCTATGAAAGTACGCGAAATACACTAGCTTAGCCGTGGCTTCATCGGACAACTGTCTAATTTTCCACACCAGTACCAGCGAGTTTTTGAATATGAGGGCCCCATTGTAGTTTAAAATCTAAGGTAATTCCTAAAAATACGGTTGACGTGACTAATTCTAATGTTTCTCCATTTAATGAAACTTTAGGCGTAGAATTGATGACATTAGGTAGTACAAATTTAACACATTTGGTTTTTCCTGCATTTAGTAAAAGATTATTTGCAGGAAAACCAGTTTGCAATTAAACCGAGTGTTCTATTATGGTCAGTTAAATCGGTAACTTTTCTTTTAACTTTAAAAATCAATGAAGTGTCATCGGCAAACAGAACAATGTCTGATAGTTCATTAATTAGGTATGGGAGATCATTTATATAAACAAGAAACAGGAAAGGACCTAAGATTGATCTGGGGCACCCCCATTTTAACAAAATGTCCCTCAGAATTCACGCCGTCTATAGATATTATCTGTTTCCTATCTGATAAATAGGATACTACAAGATCAAGTGATTTATCACAAATACCATAATATTTTAACTTTAGCAAAAGCGTTTCATGATCTACACAATCGAGTGCCTTGGAGAGGTCACAGAAGACTCCTAGGGCATCCTGCGATCCCTCCCAAGCCTCCAAAGAAGATTTTCAGCATCCTTCGGTGATGATGAAAGATACTTGGTAGTATATATAGGAATGTCAGTAAAAAAAATAGCGAGGAAATTGGCAACCGTATGCTTATCTGAAACCAGATTATCGTTAATATCTAGCGTTATTGATCTATCTCTAATTTTATTTTTACCAGTTTCAGTATTTATCATTTGAGGGAGTCCAGCACCATGACAATTGTAATAATGTTGATACCTACTACGTACATTTTATTTACACGACGAACAGTGTTGATGAATGCGCTACGCTTACTAAATCCAAATTCTTACTAAGTCCAACTCATTCAATTAACTAATTTATGCAAATGAAAACATTTTCATTCTTTTATTCACAGCGGAGTGTCATTGAATAAGTGAATTGTGTGTAAAACATTGGTCAAATATCGGTAAAAACAAACGTACCGTAGGATTGTAGAGTTCCGTAGTCTCTGGGTATATATTAAAGTAGACTAGGTATTGGCTGTTGCAGTTTTTGAATAATATCCTGGAAACAAATACCATCCCCAACGCATTCTACCTTACTCCTTACTAAAACCAGATAAACCACCAAATCAAGCATCCAGCTACCGTCCAATATCACTACTATCAGTCACCTACAAACTTATGGAAAGATTAGTGTACAACAGGATATACTCTACCCTAAACGATGCTATCCCTCCGGAGCAGGCTGGCTTCAGGGGAACCAGAAGCTGCGCCGACCAAGTAAGTCCTGGCTCTGTCATCATATATCGGCTGGTTATCAACGTGGCCTAAAGACTGCGGTAGCCTTCGTGGATCTTAGTGCAGCTTACGATACTGTGTGGATTGATGGACTTCTCAGTAAAATCAGCGACCTCATCCCCTGTCGCAGAATGCTCCGGCTCATTAAAGCGCTTCTTGGTCCTCGCCACTTAAAAGTCCATTTAGGTGAGAAATGCAGCCGCTATCGCCTGGTGAAAAATTGGCTCCCACAAGGGTCAGTCCTGGCACCACTTCTCTTCAATATCTGCATCCGAGATATGCCCGTCACAAAATCGAGTAAATTTGCATACGCAGATGACCTAGCATTGGCATATCAATCGAGGAAGTTCGAAGAGGGAGAGATGGCGCTGACTGAAGATTTGGGGAATATGGGTAAATATTATACCAAGTGGCGACTGCAGCCTAATCCATCCAAAATAGAGGTCTCATCTTATCATCTGACCAACTGCCTGGTGGACAGAAAGCTCCTCGTTTCTTTCTGCGGCGAGAGCTTTGGTTAAACACAATTTCATGCCAAAATACCTAGGTCCATAATACTCGACCGCTCACTGACATTCAAACAACACCTAGAAAACGTCAAAAAGAAAGTCAAGACAAGAATTAATATTATCCGCAGGTTGGTCGGCACGCTGGGGGGCTTCCGCAACTGTCCTTCGCACATTTGCTCTGGCGCTAGTGTATTCAACTACTGAGTACTGCGCTACTGTACCGCGCGCAGTGCTCACACACACATGGTTGATACTCAACTCCACGAAGCCATGCACCTTATTACGGGAGTAATAATATCAACCCCACTCCCATGGCTTCCCGTCCTGGCACATATTCCACCGCCCGAGCTACGTAGGTGCAAGGCAGCTTCTAATGAATGGGAGAAATGTTTTCAGCTAAATCGCTCGGTCCCAATGCCTATTAGGAATACTCTGGATGACCTTCCTCTGTCCCGTTTAACGTCCAGATTCCCAGTTTGGACAGACGAGAGGATAAAACACCAGTTCATCGAGGCGTGGAGATCAGAGTGGGGCTGTTTCAAACACATCAATAAACACCTTGTGACCGACCCTACTCAGAGACTGCCTGGTTTTGATGCTGACCGTAAATTTTGGCTGCGGTTAAACCGGTGCAGGTCAAACCACGGGAAAACAAACCACCATCTGCATAAATGGGGTTTAGGGGAGTCACCACAATACGACTGCGGCGCACCTTACCAGACCCTTTCCCATGTGGTAAATGACTGTCCACTGCGCTGTTTTCCCGGCGGCATGACTAAGCTCCACAAATACACACCCGCTGCAGCACACTGGCTGAAGCATTTGGACATACAAATATAATCCGCGCAGGATGTTTGCCATACGCAATAATAATAATGGGTATATATTTATAATTCAGGTTTACAGCTGAGCGGACGATATAATAAGTAAGTATAAGTAATAGCATGCATTGTTTTACTCCACAATCAAATATCACAATCTTAATCCTGTCTTCATCCAATTCTATTTGGGGTCAGGCGCAGCGTGTCTCCTTCCATACATCTCTCTGTTTAATGCTCTTTAATCCGCATTAATTGTCTAGACTATTTCAGAATGTGAAAAATTGGACTTAATCTATCAAAATCTCGAAAATTAAAAGTCTTCTAGAAAAAGGTTTCTCCACCGGTTATGATGTTCGGCGCAGCAATTCCGTGGAAACAGCAAGCCAATTTACTTAGACGTAATCCTTGACTGAAGAAAGCACATCTTCTTCTTAGCGTGTCGACAGCAATCTAAATGGAATCGGCCCAGAATTCGGCCACTTGTTTAGCATCATCACCAGCGTCCATCAGTTCCTGTAACGTGCAGCTGACAGGACACGATATTAAGTGTCACATCGTTTGTGGAACAGCACCACACTTACATTCCAAGGCGGAGTCGTCTTTGAATTTCCACCTGAACAGGCTTTCCTTGCTTCGACCAACCTGGCTCCGGAGTCTATTTAAAGACTTCCAGGTTGCCCAAGGCAAATCATGTCCAGGCGGGAGGTTTTCAGCGGGTGGGACGAAAGGGTAAGGAAGCACAGTCTTGCCACATCTTCAGTCTATTTTGCGATCGTTCGCCATAGGTCACTTTGAAAAGCAGTTTCGGCCATTAAACCTTTGTGGCACAAGGACGTTGTCGTGCAAAGGGTCCGTGTCGGAAACCATTTTGGCTCTTTCGCTGGAGATTGCCACCGCTCTATGAACCTATTTCTGCTAGTGGATACAGCATTTGTACCAGGGTCGGTTTTAGGCAACCAGTGATGATCCGGCACGTTTCATTCAAAGCTGTATCCACAAGTTTCGCATGGAAGGAAAGACTCCATACGGGACCCGCGAATTCTCCCGCAGAAAAAGACAGCGCCAGTCCAGTAGTCCGCATAACGTCAGGCGAAGCACCCCACTTCGATGAGACTAGTCGACGGAGAAGGCTGTTGCGAGTGTGCACCTTCTGCTTGATGTTCTTACAGTTTTGCTGAATGTTAAAGACCTGTCCAGGGTAACGCCAAGATATTTAGGGGAGTAGCTGTGCTCGATGGACACGCCATCCCAAGTGATGTTAAGTTTACGACCCGCCTCTCTATTGCGGAGATGGAATATGCATGACTGAGTTTTGTTCGGATTGGGCTTGAGTGAGTTAGAGATGTAATAAGTGGTCAAGTCACCAAGAGCGTATGACAGGTGCGCCTCAACCTCCTACAAGGTGGTGGCTTGAGACATGAGGGCAAGGCCATCTGCATAGAGGAAGCGGGACGTGTTCGGGCTGGATGGTTGGTCGTTGGTGTAAACATTAAAAAGGAGCGGAGCCAGAACACTACCTTGAGGTAGACCGTTTTTCTGCGCTCTCCAACGACTTATTTCCGAGAGAAGGTGTTCCTGAAACCGACAAAGTTCTTGTCGCTTATCAGTGTCTCCCCCTTCACAGCAACCGTTTGAGGTTGACTGTATCGTAGGCAGCTGACAGGTCCACAAAAAACGCGCCTGTGACCATTCCTGTCTCGAAACCATCCTCAATGTGTTCGACAAGTTTGAGGGTCTGGTTGTAGCAAGACTTGATGGGTCTGAAACCAGCTTGCTCCGGGATTAACTTTGGGTCAATAACACTCGTTAGTCGGTTCAGCAGCAGTCTCTCAAACAGTTTGTATGTATGGCAGAGCAGAGACATTGGACGAATTTTTTTTGGATCGTCCGTTGCTTTACCTGGCTTCGGAATTGCTATGGCCTTTGATTTTCTCCAAAGACGGCAAATTGAAGCTGATTCCAGATAGTTGTTGTATAATTGCAGCAACCATGAAACACCAACTGGGCCTAGCTGTTTGATTTGCTCGACTGAGATTTCGTCCACTCCAGAAGCTTTACCACACTTAAGACTCCTAATCGCCGCGACGATATCAGAAAGGTTGAACGCTTTGCTAATATCGTCGCAAGCGCCATCGGGTTTTTGTAGCTTAGGTATTTTGCTGGGACGGCGTGTTGGTTTACCGTTAACAAGCAGTTGGTGGGCTATCTGGTTAGCAGTGACTTGGCGTGGCGGGGTTGGTTGAGGGGACTCGCTGGTCAGTTTTCTTATAGTGATCCATGCCATTTTACTGTTATGAGTCATGTCGATGTTAGTAACAGTGTTAATCCACCTTTCCTGTCTGATTTCGGCTAATTTTGATAGCAGCTCTTCTCCAGCGGGGGTCGGTGTGGTACAGTGTTTCATAACGGCTCAGTAGATCACTGGTTTCTGAGGACAGACCTGGAATATAGGAAGTCCTACAGCCCCTTGGGATGTGTCTACGGGAAGTTGTTGACACAATCTCAACAAAATGGTCGTAGATTTGCGGGGTTGGCAGGACATTCAGGAGAGCGTCATCAATCGACCGCGTGAACGAGTCCCAGTCGGCCTTGGTGTAGTTAAATCGGCGCTAAAAGGGGACGTTTATAGGTCGGACCACCGGTTCGCAGCAGCACATAATAGGTCTGTGCTGCGTACGGGGGATAGACGAACATACGCTTTTGGTACACAGTGAGCTGATAGATGAGCGAAGATTAGGTCGGGGTTATATCTGCGTTTCCAGCGCCCACTATTAAATGACGCCGGTTGTTTTGTGTCATGTATAAGCGTCAAATCATTCGTCTCAGCCCATGTCTCGACTGCATCTCCGCCAATGTCCGTGCCATTGTAGCCCCAGTTGTAGCTACGGCTGATAAAGTCACCGATTATAACTTTAATTGGTTGGCTGCTAAAATTCTCTGGCGGAACGAAGTTAAATGTGGTGCCAGGTGGTTTGTAAACGGAAGTGATGGTGCAGTTACCAACATCAACGGTGATGATTTCTATGCCGTTCTCGTTTGAGCACTTGGTGGATTGTATGCTTACGCCGGGAGCAGCAAACACTGCGTTACCGTGCTTTGGGTGACAGATCTCGGCGATAAGCGTAAGTCCAGGGATGTGTGGCCGGCTTTGGGTTTCGTCTCGATGGGTCTCTTGAACGCAAAGAATGTCGCAGTGAGTTTTGCGGTAGAGATTTCAGATTTGTCTCGTGAGAACCCTTCGATGTTAATCGAGACTACGCACAGAGCTGGTTTTATAAGTGGACTTTGAATTGCCATCGTGGTGAAAGAATTAGCCAATCAGCGTGGGTAACTCGCTGATTGCCCAGAGTGCGCCGGACGTATGGTGGCACTGTAGATACGTGGCTCGGGGAGGCGCTCCTTTCATGCACCCCAAAGCACAAGTGCGTATGGGATGACATTACATATGTCATCATCATCATTTCAGCCGTAGGACGTCCACTGCTGGACATAGGCCTCCCTCATAGATCTCCAGTTGTTGCGGTTAGAAGCGGCCTGCATCCACCGTGATCCCGCGGCCTTAACCAGATCATCCGTCCATCTAGTAGGTGGACGTCCTACGCTACGCTTGCCAATCCGCGGTCTCCATTCGAGAACTTTTCGGCCCCAACGGCCATCTGTTCTCCGTGCTATATGGCCTGCCCATTGCCACTTCAACGAACTAATCCGTTGGGCTATGTCGGTAACCCGCGTTCTTCTACGTATCTCCTCATTTCTGATTCGATCTCGTAGAGAAACCCCGAGCATAGCCCTCTTCATAGCTCGTTGAGCGACTCTGAGCCTGTTCATAAGGCCTATAGTAAAGGACCACGTTTCGGATCCATATAGGTCATCACTGGCAACACGCACTGGTTGAAGACTTTCGTCTTCAGGCACTGAGGTATATTGGAGGAAAAGACGTTGCGAAGTTTCCCGAACGCTGCCCATCCGAGTTGAAGTCAGCGTTTGACCTCCTTCTCGAAGTTGGACCTAACTAATTGGACTGTCTGTCCTAGGTATACATATGCGTCAACAACTTCAAGAATCGTATTCTCAACCATTATAGGGGCAGGCACAACATGGACGTTAGACATGATTTTCGTCTTGTCCATGTTCATTTTAAGACCTACCCGTTGGGAGACTCGGTTGAGGTCTTCTAGCATTGTACTGAGTTCTTCCATCGACTTTGCTATGACCACGATATCATCAGCGAATCGAAGGTGAGTGATGTATTCGCCGTTGATGTTGATGCCTAGTCCTTTCCAATTCAGAAGTTTGAAGGTGTCTTCCAAAGTGGTCGTAAACAGTTTCGGAGAAATAACGTCTCCCTGTCTTACGCCTCTTTTTAGTGAAATCGCCTTCGTACTCTGTTGTTGTACTCGAACCGACATTGTGGCGTTTCTATACAAACATTTCAACACTTCGATATACCGATAGTCAATACGGCATCGCTGGAGAGACTCAAGTACGGCCCATGTTTCAACCGAATCAAAGGCTTCTCGTAGTCCACAAACGCTAAACAGAGCGGCAAGTTATACTCTTCGGTCTTCTGTATTACTTGCCGCAGCGTATGTATGTGGTCTACGGTACTATAACCTTTTCGGAATCCGGCTTGTTCGGGAGGCTGAAAGTCATCAAGCCTTCGTTCGAGACGATTCGCAATAACCCTGGAGAACAGCTTATAGACATGACTCAAAAGCGAGATGGGCCTGTAGTTCCTTAGTAAAGTGTTATCACCTTTCTTAAAGAACAACACCTCCTCGCCCTTGTTCCATGCTTTAGGCGTGGTGCCTCCGCGCAAGTCGGAATTGAAGAGCTTCTGAAGGACTTTGAGTACCGGTGATCCACCCGCTTTCAGGAGCTCTGATGTGATTCCGTCCTCACCCGGCGCCTTGTTGTTCTTTAGCTGTTTCAGGGCCATGCTTATCTCGTACAGGCTGATGTCCGGGATATCCTCGGTATAGTGTCGGGTCAGTTTGGCTCTTGGGTCTGTAGCCGCACTGATAACAGGCTTAGTGACTGAAGCGTAGAGCTGCCCGTAGCTGTGCCCACTTTTCCACTTCCCTTAACACTTCCGCTTTTGTCGACGCAAGACTGCCATCATCCCTCTTCAGCTTTGTCATCTGGCTTTGCCCAATAGACATATCTCTTGCAAACACTTTGGAGCTCTGGTTCCGCTCTATCGTATCTTTAATACGGGACGTATTAAAGCTACGGATATCGTGTCGCAAGGATTTTTTAATTCGCCTATTAACCTGCCTATGTGACTTAGCATCATCGGGAGATTGCAGTCTTAGCGAGCGTCGTTCACCCAATAGGTTAAAGGTGTCTTTAGAAATTTTCTGAGTTCTACTGGTACGGCGAGCCTTAAAGAACTGAGACCCTACCGTATGGACAGTTTCTACGAGCCTGTTGTTGATCTCGTCCACAGATGCGTCTTCATCTAGACAATCGAATCGATTTGAGAGCTCGAGTTGAAAGCTCTCGGGGTTTTCGATCTGAGCGTGGGTAGGTCGGAGCGTAGACTTCATCAAATGGGACCGTTCAAGTTTAACATTTATATTCAATGTGCCTCTTACTATTAAATGATCACTACCGGTTTTCACACTGTGAATCACAGATACATCATTGAAAATCCGTTTCTTGTCGGTCATGATGAAGTCGATCTCATTTCTCGTGGAACCATTGGGACTCAGCCAGGTCCATTTCCTGTGAGGCGGCTTCTGGAAGAAAGAATTCATCATATAAAATCCTTCTTTCTCCAGAAAATCAGCCAGCCTCTGTCCCCTAAGGTTCCGTTGCCCATAACCGAAGTTCCCCACTATCAACTCGTCCTCATCGTTTCTCTTGCCCAGTTTCGCATTGAAATCCCCCATAACAACATTGAAGTGAGTTTTATGAGTATGTATGGCCCTACTGATGTCCTTATACATACACTCAACTTCTTCATCTGGGTGTGCCGAGGTCAGTGCATAGACCTGAACGACCTTCAGCAAGTATCTTTCAGATACTCTGAGTGTTAGGTATGCCACCCTGCTAGACACACTGTCGATGGTAGGGCGCGCAAAACCGGTTTTACGGTTTTGCTAAAAACCGGAAACCGGACAAAATATACCGATTTTTGAAAACCGGGGTTGAAAGACAAAACCGGAGTTAACTCCGGTTTTCCCGTTTTTGAATTACATATTTACATTTTGGTTTAAACAACTTTTTTCGAATTGAATGTTGTCAAACTTGCTGATCTGTCCTTGTGCCGACGTGATGCTACTCTTCACACAGCTAACACAACATAAAAATTCATGATCAAGAAACTTGATGAACAAAACAGTGTTTTGAGCGTTAAACTAGCGATGAACTTGAGAAGTCGTATCAAGCAAAGGCGTCTCCTGTTAGTTGGTGTCTTGCATTATTTACACGATTGGGAAGACTTCTCAACACAAGATGACGATGATACGGTTCCCAAATCCAATGGTGCTGAAATATCTGATACTATTACAAATTTATTGCAGAAGCTAAAATATAAGCCCAAGGACTCTAATACCATCCCCCTAGTTGTTTCCGAGCGGTCCGCGCCAACGTTATCGTCATCATCTGACGCTGAAGTTGTAGCTGATGAGCTAACTCTTCAAGAGCAGCTTGATAAGGAATTAGATAAAAGCAGGAAAGCCCCCAAGAATCGGTCTGATTCCGATTTCGACCTTGCAGGGTTTATAAAGGTAGAGCAAGCCATGTATGAAAGCGGAGGGCATCGGGGTATGTATCTCACAGAAGCTTACAACTATTTGATGTGTGTACTACCAACAAGTGTTCAGAGTGAGAGGTCTTTTCGAGTGCTGGGTACTTTTGAAACAAAATAAGAAGTACGCTATCCGATAAACTGTTAAATGCACTTCTTTTCTTAAGAACACATTACCAAGAACAGCGGTCTCTTGGAAAAAAATAATTATTGTTTATTTAAATTAGTATAACTACGCAGTTGATTTGATCTCGTTTTACAGTCAATTAAGAACCCTTTAACCCTTTAACGTCCAGGGGACACCGGTGTCCCAAAATTTTAATCTGCCCTAATTTTATAGTTAACAGTTTTATTTATCGTTAAGTTACATAAATATGTTCTTAAATATACCTTCTTTTAGGTTTGTACATAAAGTGATCTCTAAGTAATTTGCAGCAATTGATAGGTACTTGCTAAAGTGAACGGTCGTAACATCTTTCAACATACATTTTTGTGATTTCAATAGTAATTAAAAAAGTGACTACAGTGAATATTAGTGTATGAATTATATTGCCTGGTAAGTAATAAATAGTATAATGTGATTTCATAAACGATTGCGTAGTTAGATATACAGTTATTACCAAAAAACTAAAAGGGACACCGGTGTCCCTGTGGCCCGTGATGGATACAATTTATACGAAATATAGTATTTTGTTATAGTATTTTATTGGTATTTTGAATTATATTTTGAATGTATTATTTCAGAATATAAATCGCAAAGGACGCGCAGTTTTCGAACTGAATGAAAATTATATTCAACAAATTCTGATGGCTGACAACAGTGACGAAGAAGATGCATTACAGTTTGACGAAGAAGACCAAGTTTTGTTGGCTCAGGATGATGATCAAGGTATTGTTTCAGTAGAAATCGAGGATCCTATTATTCAAAGCCAGGAACCAACAAAATCTAAATCATGACTGCAGCCTTCAACGTCTTGTGCGGAACCCATTGGCCAACCAGAACCAATTCAAAGTCGTCATGTTGAATTTCGGTGGAACTCCAGGGTACCAAATAATTTTCAAGAGACTGATTATGAATTTGATAAAATAAATATCAATCTAGATGAAGGTGATGCACTTATGTCTTTGTTTGATATTTTTAAATATGTAACCAACTTTGATACCTTATCAAATTACAAGTTACTACGTCTATGAGGTAAGCCCACCAAAATGACCGTGAATTCACAATTGAACCCGAGGAGATGTCTGCATTTTTAGGAATGAATATGATAATGGGATATCGTGTCCATCATCTATAAGAGATTATTAGTCTACAGAACCAGATATGGGCGTAAGCTACATTTCTAATGTAATTCCGAGAACGTGTTTCGAAGAAATACGACGAAATCTTCAGTTTTGTGAAAATGAACAACAAAGAGACCCAAACAGCCCTGACTATCATAGGGCATACAAAATCAGGCCTTTATGCAGCATTTGAACTCTGCATTTCAAGCTGCCCTAAATAATAGTGACGCAGTCTATTGACGAACACATGATCAAGTTCAAAGGGCATAACATCATGAAACAGTACATAAAAAACAAACCGGTAAAATGGGGTTTCAAGATGTTATACATCAACAGGTTATTAGTTCGAGTTCGATTTATACACAGGGAAACGTAGTTCACTCTGAATATATGTGTTACTTGTAATGTTCATCATTGTTTCACCTAGGAGAGAAATTGCTTTGGTGAATATCACACACACTGAAAAACAATTTTATTACAAATAAAAATACAAATTTTCTATAAAAGTTCATTAGTTTTACTTGTTATCTTTCCTTATTTATATAATTTAGGTATTTAGGTAACCTAAAACAGTTTGAAATATTCAAATACAGCCCTAGTAAATATATTTATTTAATTCTGAAAAAATATCGAATTACCGTTATAAATTACCGTTTTCGCCCACAGGGACACATATGTCCCATGAAATATCTGAAAAAGTACATGACTTTTTTCATTTTTTTCTCTGAAATATAACTTCTTGTGCCCAAATCATTCGTTATGTGAAACTAAACTAGTAAAAATATTTCTAATAACCCTATGGTCCTGAGAGGGTTAATAATGTTGTTATTAGTTATTAATTAAAGAGAGAAAGAGACATATAGTAATTGATGAATGTCTTTCGTATGTTTAATTTTTTTTTTCTATTCTTACCAGAATTGTTACTACCCACTAAAGGTACCACAAACTTACTTGTTGATTTGATCTCAGTCTATCTTTATATTATTTTAAGTTCCCGTTATTCAAAGTATTTATGTGGTATACTTGGTATTGTTAGGCATAAATGGATTATTAAAAAGAGGTATATCATACAATTTGTTTTATTTGTAGAGTTTGTGGGTATCTAAGAATATTGTTTTCTTGTTAAAATTATACTATAAAAACAATATAAAATTGTTGCCAAAACCGGGGCTAACACCGGTTTCCGGTTTTGGGGCCTCAAAACCGAAATTCAAAACCGGTTTTGAAGACCTTCCGGTTTTGCACGCCCTAGTCGATGGTAATAATGTTGTTAATGAGGGACTTGTGAACGAGAAACCCGACACCACCTTGGGACTGTTGGTCGCCCTCCCGGTAGAAGAGCAGGTTGCCAGATTTCAGGATCATCGTGTCCTGTCCCTCTCTACGGACTTCCGACAACCCCAGAATATCCCATCTGAGCCTGCTCAGTTCTTCTTCCAGCTCAACAATCTTTTCCTCGGTCCGCAAAGTGCAGTACGATATTAGGAATAAAATTATAAATATTCCATAATTTTTAGACATTAAAGCGCGCAGTTGTTTTATGCGGAGATCGCAGCGTCAGACGCATCGATCAACGGGTGCACTCAACTCACGCTGCGCTTGGCGCTGCGTCAACCGCGTAAAACAATGGTTTGTAATTATATTAACTGATATGAAATGATGTGCGTTAATCGCATTGCGTGTAACGCAGCGTTTATCGCATAAAACAACCGCGCGCTTAAAATTACAAATTTTAGAATAGGTATAATATGTCAAAACTATTTGGCAGATAAATTTAGAGCCCAATAATTAATAATAATAATAATCGTTTATTTTAGGTATTTAACCCATATTTTACAATGACTTAAAATAGAATAGGTACATACAATCAAATTACTATAGACTAATAGACTAATTACCAGCTAATACTATTAAACATTTTTTAAATAGATACAATAATAAAATAAATATAAATCTTTAGATTGGCGATCGGATTAAGTATATGAGATAAAATATTATGGACACTAAATTATCACATGCACTTAATCGTGCCAGAAAGTATGCTTTGAGCCTTCGCATGAGTCCGTAAAAATCCGTGACTTTGTTCTCAACGAACATGCGCAACGCAAGGGCAAGCGTAACAGCGCGTTATTATATTGTACACGAAGAGTGTTATGAGCACTCTTCGTGTACCTATATCAGAGTTGGCTGGTGTAGAACCACTGACAGTAAGCCTTGAACACAGTGACTTTCACCTCATCTGAGCAGTGACTAAATCGTCTGGCCTACATATTGGCCCTACATGCAAGACTGCGTCTTTGCCTTTCCACATCTTCATCATCCTCTAAATTATCAGTACCTAATTATGTGACCTAGGTATTTAAATTTCGACACATATGTCAACACTGAGCCTCCTAAATCAATCGGTATAATATATTCAGGGCGTTTACCATATTTCTACCTCAGATTTCTTCGTATTATAAGTTAAATAGTGTTCAGTCGCATACTTTTTACAAATCGAGACAAGTTTTTGTAGGCCTTTGACTGAGTGTGAGCTTAGTTTTTGCTTTGTATAATATTTTAATACATTACATAGTGTAAAAAATAAATGTTGTTTTCCAAATAATAATAAAAGTTGGAGCTGCTTGAACTTATTCGAGTATTTTACCTTTTTAAGCCTCAAAAGCCATGCAGCAAAAATTACAAAATTATCTCTGTCCTCAATAAAATTGCACTAGTAATAGTGCAGTTATATGATTACCTATACGTATATAATATATTAATACAATGTATTCCAAACAAACTTTTTGAGACATTTAGACATGGCCGAAGATAGCTTCAGTTTTACAAACACGGAACTCTAAAATTTATTAGTATATTTTTGAGTTATAAATAAAATATTAATTAGTCTTGTAATTCGGAGGGTCGTGTTAAGAACAATGTGTGGTTTTCTGTTAATATTAGTAATTTTATTAATATTGTTCCTAGTTATAGGACTCCACCAAAAAACTACAAACGCAATATGTCTATCGAGAAGAAGACTAGATGGCAAAACGGTATTAGTGACTGGAGGTACCGCAGGAATCGGATTTGAAATTGCTAAAGACTTGGCACACAGAGGAGCCAAAGTAATTATTGCTTGTCCAGATCAAGAAGAAGGTAATTCTGCAAAAAGTTTGATTATAGAAGAAACAGGAAATGAAAACGTTATTTTTGAATTACTCGATCTAGCATCCCTGGATTCTGTACGGAAATTTGCATCAACTCTACTAAGTGTTGAAGATAGATTAGATATATTGGTAAATAATGCAGGTGTTGGAGCTCCCTGTAATACCTTAACATCGGACTGTATGCATTTTATTATGCAAGTCAATTATTATGGAACATTTCTTCTTACAATATTACTCTTACCACTATTGAAAAAAACTGGAAAACTTGGCGAATCTAGTCGAATTGTATTAACATCGTCAATTACTCATCAAATTGGAATGATAAACTTAAAAACTATAAATAAACCAAACCGTAACGTGACGTGGTATCTAAAATATCCAAATAGCAAATTGTGTTTAGTGTTGTTTGCTAACGAACTGACAAAAAAACTGAAGAATACAAATGTTGTGGTAAACTGTATAGATCCGGGTGCTGTTGCAACTCGAATATTTTATTCTATAAACAAAATAGTTGGGTTTGTATTGCAAACATCAATAAAATACTTATTCAAAACCCCTTGGGAAGGCGCCCAAACAACATTACATGTGGCATTGGATAAGCAGGCCGGAGAGGAGAGTGGACAATTTTACAAGAATTGTCAGAAAACTAGGGCTGTAAGAAGAGCATACTCCGAAAATACTTCAAAAAAGCTGTGGGAAGACTCTTTAAGACTAGTCAAATTGACTGATGAAGAATATGGTCAATGTTTTCAATGAAATATCTATCTTTTTTTGTTGCTTTGCGGTCAAAATAAACCATTAGGTATAAGAGAAAAGTTAATATATTAAACCGAAGATGAATATACAAAACCGTGTTGGGTATAATCCCAACATTGTATTGAAGTACAATCGAGATACTGCGTCATGAAGTAGTAATCCAGTAGTGTTTAATCACATGCTCGTACTGGCAACGTAATATAACCTTAAATCAATGCTTACTGTTATGAAAGCATTGAAATCTTCTCTGTAACTCCAGTTCTGGTAAAATTTCGAAACCCTTACTTTTTAACAGAGTAAAAATGTTCATCATTGTCATCTTAATTCATTGTTTTATTTTGATTAACAAAACAAAATTCTTATTAATAACCCCTTTAATTATAATTGTTCTATTAAATTGTGTAATTTTAATTTAATTTATTTAGCGGTCATTGCGTGTATTAAGTGGCGACTAAGGGAGATGCAGCTGATGGATGGGCAAGCAGCTATCAGCTCAAGGTTTCTTGCCATCGAACTGCGAACACCAATATTAATATAGCAATAGAATTGTATGGAGGAACTTCTCAAAGTATTTATTATGTTTTTAAAAGTCAAAATTTTATATGACAACAATAGTTCTCTTGAAATTCTGGAGCTTACGTCCCTTTTTATGTTTTCAACTTTAATCTCATGATTGATTATATTTATCAGAAAAAATAAATGTGCCTCATTGGTTCTACCACAACTAGGCGCTCCCCTGCCAACGAACTAAGCCGAGGTCTCAGTCATACAGGGAACAGGGTTTTTAAACATTTGATAAGGCTAAAGCTTTTATTTCCTTTTTTTTCCGAAGGAAATCTAAGTCTTAAGTCCTGCTCGCTATTACAGTTAGAAAACAACTCAAGATCAACATAGGTGTGTCCACCCAGACAAAAAAAGAATATCTTGTCATGCCGCCCACTACCAAGCTACCCAGACAGTTCACTCAGAAGAATTTGAGAAAATGGCCATTAAATAAGAAAAATTACGAAATTAGAAAAATAGTACAAATAAAAATTTTCTTTCAACAATTATTCCTATTTTTCGAGTAACTTTGTTACTTTGACATGCCATTTGAAAGTTTTGAAACAAACAAAATATTATGTATAATAATTTATAAAAAATAAAAATAAAGTTCAATCTCAATTGGATCATATTTCCAATTAGTTTTATGGTCGTGGACATGAAAGAGTGCACACTACACATCTTCTTTTTATCCCGCAAAAAGGTTGTAGGTAATAAGTGTTCAAAATATAGGTATTTCCATATGGAAAAAATATTGCCTTCTCGCAGGTAAAGATTAAGTTGCATTAGGTATAACGCAAAAAATGTGTCCTTGCCGTCTTCAATTCTTCACCAAACCTACTGTCAACTATACAAGCATAATAATATGTGAAAAATATTACTTACACGCGCTACATATGCACAGTTCGCTACACATGCTTAAAAGACAACTAATTTTGCTATGTACCTAGCTGGCGCCAAAATTGAATACCCAACACCATTATTTATCAAAAAAAAAAATGTTTTTGTTGCTCATCATTTCACGTCACGAGGCATTTGTTACTTCACCGGGCATAAAGGTGAGCAGGGCTCCAACCTTATTCAATGGTTTATAAACAACAAACTAAGCAAACACCACAAGAGGGCTTCCCCTGTGGTAGTTATGATGTAATTATTAAAAATAAGTTTATATATTTTAAACATCTAATGGCATAGGGTACTAGTTAATAAAAAAAAGTACTCTTAAGTTTACGGTGATTTATTCTGGCATAGTGACTTTTAAGTCTAAATTACAATTCGAGAGTTATGACTCGGACGATTAAATTTCATTACTTTTTTTCAACTTAAATTGCTTTTATTTTTTCAATCTCTGCTAATATCCATTATTTTGCAATAGTTTCAAATTAAACAGGATCACAACTGACCTGTGGAATAGGCCTACTGGGAAAACCACGTAAAAAAAACGCGCTAAGTACACTACCTCATAGGTGGCGTGGAAACGTGTGCATATTATGACGATTACAACTTTTACAACTTTTTGAATCGATATATCTCAAAAACGGTGGATCGTAGAAAGAAAGTATTGTTACATTTTTTGTAGATAATTTTATGATCTACAATTTTTGTCTAGGTATTTTTATGATAAAACTAACCGTTTTGCTGAAAATCGCGAAAAACTCATTTTTTTGACCTTTGACCTTGAATAAAAAATTTTCCATACAGGGGAATGATGGGGAACTTTCAAATTTTATTTTTCTTTGTATTTTAAACAATCTTACCGATTTTCAGCTTGTTGGGTATTTATGTAGCTTCGAATGCCTAAATTGACCGGACTATAGGTTACAATTTATCCAAAACATTATCATAATATTTACTATATTATTATCTTTTTAATAATAATAACGATGGTCAAGAAATACAGTTTGCCAATATTCACTACTGACAGTTCGTATTGTACAGGTTATTGTCTAGGATCTAAATTTATTGAAAGGGTTAATATCCAAGGGGTGAATGAAGCCTACACCACCAGGTATCGTGGTACCTATAGTGCAAAAATTATTAATCTAATTGGCAAAATCTGTGCCCGTTTTCGAGTTAAACGTTTGCATTTACAGATTCACTACCAATCATTTCTGTTTAATGAATAAGTAGATAATAATGAAATAATAAATTTATTCAGCACTTAGGTTTGGGTATATATCAAAATAACCATTTTTTACAAAATGTTTTTAAAATGTATATACATATATTTTTTTGTCTGTATTTCATATATGAGACGTTAATGACATAAGTTTTGCACAAAAAAACGGATGAAACAGTGCAAGTAATAGATAGACGGAATTTGGATAATGCGTTTTTTTTAAGGTTAATGATCGCGCTTGACCATTATCTCACCTGATGTTAATTAAAGATGTGATCTAGGATGGGCCGCGCAAACTCATGAGGTGCCTGTTCACCCTTAATTTGAATAGTCCCAAGTTGTAAGCATCCGGGAACACATTATCTGGAAGAGAATTCCACAATTTGGCCGTGCGTATCAGAAACGATGAAGCAAAACGCTTAGTGTGGCATGGTGATATATCGACAACATATGGGTGGAGGCGCTTCCGGCTTCTCGTTGTCCGATTATAAAACGGGGACGGCTGAACCAATTCATGGAGCTCCTGAGCGCATTCCCCGTGAAATAATCTATAAAAAACCGATAGGCATTCGACCTTCCGTCGATGTTCAAGACCTTGGAGATTTCTGGTCACAGGACCAATGTCATCGGTTATCCTCCGAGCCCGTCGGTCTAACGCATCCAAAGAGTCGAGTTGGTATTTGGCAGAACCATCCCAAAGATGAGAGCAGTACTCCATGCAAGGTCGAACCTGAGCTTTATATAAACGAAGAAGCTGCTCCTTGGTGAAGTACCGTCTCACCTTGTTGAGGATGCCTAGTTTTTTGGCTGCAGTTGTGGCCTTCAACTCTAGGGAACGTCCGAAATTAAGGCTGGAGGACAAATTGAGACCTAATTAGGACCTAATACAATATGGTAGCATTTCGGTAAACACACGTCATCAAAGATGGGACTCAGGTGGAAAGGACTCCTTTTAGTAGAAAATAGGCAAGCCTGGGTCTTAGTGGCATTGAACTTTACCCTATTGGTGGTACCCCATTCAGATACTGTCTCCGAGCTCACCCTTTGTACCATTCCCTCTCCGAGGCTTTTGATTGCGTTCTTGTTAGCCCTTGGATCGGATGCGTATCTCGCTACAACTCTGCTGTCATCTGCGTACCCATAAATATCGGGACCAAGCAGGTCGTTGATGTGCAGCAAAAAGAGTGTAGCGGAGAGAACAGATCCTGAGGAACGCCGGCATTAATCGACTTATAGTCCGATGAGCAGCCGTCGACAACAACTCGAATTGACCTTTCCCTCAGAAAATCCGCAATCCAGGAACACAGGCTGGCGGAAAGTCCATAAGAAGGAAGCTTGCTGAGCAGACTTTTGTGCCAGACCCTGTCGAAGGCCTTCGAGATATCGAATGAAACAGCTAAGGCTTCACCGTGCTTCTCGATGGCTTCACCCCAAAGATGCGTAGCCAAAACGAGGAGATCTCCTGTCGATCGATCTTTACGGAAGCCGTATTGATGATCGCTGAGGAGTCCATTGCACTCGAGATGGCTAAGAAGTGGGGCGTTCAATACACGTTCCATAATCTTGCAGAGTATGGAGGTGATTGCAATGGGTCTATAGTTCGACGGGTCTGAGCGGCTACCTTTTTTAGGTATTGGTTGAATATTAGCAAGCTTCCAGGACTTGGGTACACAACCGCTCCTCAGAGAGAGTCGGAAAAGGCGTGTGAGTACAGGAGACAACTCAGGTGCACAGGTTTTTAACACTACCGCTGGTATATTGTCAGGGCCGCTGGCTTTACTCACACCTAGAGCGCGCATTACCTTAAGGACCTCTTTTTGGTGAATCTGGACTTCCGACATTTCGGAGCCGCAGTGAGGAATTACAGGTGGCGGTTGGTTGCACGCATCTAGGGAAGAGTTTGTAGCGAAAAGATCAGCAAGTAGATCTGCTTTTTCCATTGGGCTATGAGCCAGTGACCCATCAGGCTTGCACAGTGGTGGTAGTGAAGAGCGGCAAAAGTTCCCTTTAACCTATTTGGCCAGGGACCAAAAAGCCTTACTACCAGTTAA
This sequence comes from Nycteola revayana, assembly GCA_947037095.2. Taxonomy (NCBI): domain Eukaryota; kingdom Metazoa; phylum Arthropoda; class Insecta; order Lepidoptera; family Nolidae; genus Nycteola; species Nycteola revayana. The sequence goes on from OX344840.2 coordinate 11,375,956, forward strand.
GTACGTATTCGCATTACTACAAAAAGGTGACGACGGCTTGCGCGTGAATGAAGCTGCAGGTGAAAGGGAAATTCCAAGACCGAGTTGTCTCATTTGAATGTAGCTGGAGGTGAAAGGGCAATGTCAAGACCAAGTAATCATTATGTGTGTTAATAACGTGTTTCAATGTCAATGGCCGAATGACCATGATCTGCTAGAAAATGATTTTCTCACAAGTTAGTTAAAATATTTCAGAACACTGCTTTCCGATTCTAATTGATAATTGAGGTATGATGTTACTACCACGGATTGCTAACGACTAGTTTGGTTGCTATTCGATAAATTTGATTATATGTAGTTCAAGGTGATTGAACTCCTTGCTTTTGACATTGATTTTAAAATTTCATCTAAAATATTCATATACAACGTGAAATTTAAATGGTTGTTTTACCGAGGCAGAACAACTTGCCATCGGTAGTACTATCGAAATATAAAAAAAAATGTTTTGGTTTTAAAATTATTAAAAAAAATATTAGATAACTCTAAAGCGTGAGAAACAGTAGTAACACTAGACGGACCTTGTAGGTACTACTCGAATCGCACGCGCTGCCGACAAAATAAAGAACGATTCATAAATGTTCAAAGCAAAATAAGAGCTCAGTGGTAGTATACGGCATAAAATAGCCTGCACGCAAGAATTACAAAGGAGCCGCCGCGGCTTCCTTTGTAGTTCGCCGGTGCGAGCGGCGCCTATTGTTTTAGCGCGGCCCCGACGCAGGAACGCCGCGCGGTCTCCTCTTTAGTTGTCCCGTGAACGTCGGAAGCGCAGCACGCGTTATCTTATTACCTACTTTATTAGTATTATGGATCGACATTACAGTTTTAGTAATTTAGAGTACGTCGCTATGGTGTAACTGTACGCTAGGGCTAATTATGATTCCCATGCTGCCCAGCGACTTTACACCGAGCCGCAACACTTGGCGTCGCTCCGCCTTCGCGGGGTTCTGAACCCCCAAGTCCCACAGGGCCGGACGATCGTAGCGGCGACTCAACGGCTACTCAATAATGGGCAGTTCCAGGTGCCAGCACATGCACAGGGCAGAGATCGATCAGCTGTTCTTTTGCCAGAGCTCGACGAGAAGATCATCGAGTACTTCGAACGGGATCCTCGTCGAAGTACGCGAATGGCGGCAGCTAGGGGCGTAAGCCAATACTACGTCTGGAATCTGCTCATCTCAGAAGGACTGCATCCATACCATTTCCGCGCAGTTCATGCCCTCCACGAAAACGATGCGCCAAACAGAATGGAATTTTGTCAGTGGTTCATCGAAAACCACAATCTGAACATTTTGTGGACGGATGAAGCAACATTCACGCGAGTTGGAATCTTCAACCATCGTAACGAACATTTTTGGGCAATGAATAACCCACATGTTATCCGCGAGTGTGCACATCAAGTGCGTTTTAGTGTTAATGTGTGGGCCGGCATAATTAATGGTCACCTCATTGGACCGCATTTCGTGGTAGGACACTTGACGGGTGGATCATACCTCGAAATGTTACGTAGTGTTATCCCGGACTTATTAGACGACGTTACCCTAGCGGTGCCTATGGATAAGCTGCACTACCAGCATGACCGGTGCCCGGCTTATTATCAGCGCGCTGTGCGAGAGCACCTGAACTCGGTGTTTCCCCAGCGCTGGATCGGACGCGGTGGGCCAGTGCCTTGGCCAGCAAGAAGCCCGGACCTGACTCCGTTGGACTTTTACTTGTGGTCAGAGCTCAAGCGCTTAGTGTATCGTGAGGAACACGAAACTCGCGACGCTTTAATATCTGCGATAGTGGACGCTTTTAATATCGTTACACGTGACAGAGACACCTTATTAAAATTAAGAGACAATCAATTAAAACGTGCTCGATTGTGTATACAACGATGTGGCTTGCACTTCGAACAATTACTCCGTTATCGGCAAGTGTAGCACTTTTGTAAATAGCGAACATTTGAAAGTAGGTTAGGTAATTAAAATCATTGTAAATAAGTTGATTCAATTTTTAATTTATTTATTTTTTTAGTTGATTTAATTTTTGTTGGATAAAGCTTATTATTATGATTGGGTACTGTGTTACATTACCTCAGGTGTAGGTATCAGCTGATTGACTAACACGCGTGTTAACGAACGCGCGGCCGATCGACGCAGGCGCTATAGGAATCGCGAGATATTACTATCGGTTCGTAGTTTGGTTTTTCACGATTTTTAATCTGCCATTTTTGGTTTATAATATTTAGTTTTTTTATAAATTGAATGTTTAACTAAGACAAAATCTTTTCGCTGCGGGAAAACAACCATTTAAATTTACGGTGTATATACATCATCAGAAATAAAACTTTTGTATCCGTTTTATATTCTGTGTTCCTATTCACTAAATTATATTCCAGTGTTTTAAGTTTTAACCAAATCATACAATAAGTAAGTAAAGAATTTTATTTTTGAAAAAATGCTACTGGGGCATTTCACGTGAAGCGGACAACCAAAAAAAATAAGAGGTCGTGAATTTTGTTTATATTGTGGTCAGTTTTACTTCTAGTAGACGTGGACACACAATATTTTTTTCGCTGACGCTTTTTCGCTGACTAATGAGCTTTTAAAAAATCACCAAGAATGAAATCGTGAATTTTTGGATGCTTTTTATCTGTATCAATAACTAAAAAGTATTGTTACATATAGTAAAACAGATGAAGTTTTTAATTTTTTTGTCGAATTCTAAATTTGAATTTTTTTACGTATTGTAAACCGGAAGTGAAAATTTCAAATCAATTTTTAAGAAACTTCGCTATGTTTTTATTTAATTTTTTTTAACTTGAATTAAAGCTTTAAACGTACTTATTATTAGAAAAAAAAATTCAAACGTGATCGCTAATATACTAAGACAACATAAGACAAAAAAAAAACATAGCGAAGTTACTTAAAAATTGATTTGAAATTTTCACTTCCGGTTTACAATACGTGAAAAAATTCAAATTTAGAATTCGAAAAAAAAATTAATTAAATATAGGACTGACTATATATGTCGATCTAAATAACTTAAGTTGTTAAAGGAGATGTCATAACTTCAAATAATAAAATGCAATATTAGCGTTATCGTCAAATAACCAATGTAAATATCAATGCTAAAATAAATATCAGATTTATCAAATAGGTACCTTTTTATGAGGTATTTTTAATCTAATATTTTATATATATTTTTAATTGAAACGTTTTATGTTTTAACTTAATTCAGTGAAATATTCAAAGATATCTTCAAGATATTCTCTAGAATACTAGAAACAATGAATCATACATATGAATATATGATAGAAGTAAACACAATTATAGTTAAATGGTGTAATTAAACTCTGCTTGCAAATAATTACTGTTTTATTTATAAACTTTCCGCATAGCTATCCTCAATGTAACAAACATCATTTTTTACGCATTCAGACTAGCAATTCTAATGCTCCAATTTTTTTTTTATGTGCAAATTCTTCTCTTACTACTCAACTCTTTTCTCAGCGGCGTTGCAATATAGGTCTTGGTTTCAGTCTCAGGTCGTGGTTTCAATCCTCACAAAATTATATTTGTATAAAATCTAATAATTTTTTTCGTGTCTGGTTGTTTTGAAGGGACACCCTGTGTGGAAAGTACGTTTATATATTCAACAACCCGCTTGCAACGCCTGGTGACTATGGCAAAACCCTCTCCCGGGCGGAGCGCCACGCTCAATAATAATCTATATCGTATTATCCGCTGATTATGATGATAATACTATCTTCCAAAAACATCTTTACCTATATAAAACTTTATACCAAAAACTAAATTTAAGCTAATTAAGGCACTGAATAAGTTCTTCATCAGGGATTTTCACTAGTCTCAAAGAGTCGTCCCAAAGCTTAGTCGCAGTTTTTTCACAGTATGCCCTTTTCACTGCTCCAATGTTGTGGCAATTTCTATAAAATTTTCCACTCTCCTTTCCAGCCTCCTTGTCTAATGCCAAGTGTAATGTTGTTTGGGCACCTTCCCACGGTGTTTTAAATAGGTACTTAAGCATAATTTTCACAAAAAAACCTACAATTTCACCAAAGAAAGAACCATAAATGCGTGTGGCGACTAACCCTGGATCAGCACAATTTATCACTACATTTGAATTCTGAAGTTTCTTAGTTAATCCATTTGCAAATAAAACTAGACACAATTTACTATTGCCATAGACTCGACTCAAGGTCCATGAGTTAAGCTGATTCATAGTTTTGAAATTTATCTGACCAACTTGATGGAGGAGTGACGATGTCAATACGATTCGGCTAGATTCGTTAGGTTTTCCGGTTTTCTTCAAAAGTGGTAGGAGCAAAAGTGTTAATAGAAATGTACCATAATAATTCACTTGCATGATAAAATGCATGCCATCTGATGTTATTGAATCACAAGGTACTCCGACACCAGCATTATTTATTAATATATCTAATCTGTCTTCAGAACTAAGTATTTTCGCAGCAAATTTCCTTATAGAATCCAAGCATGACAGATCCAGCATTTTAAAAATAACATTTTCATTTTCTGTTTCTTCTATGATCAGTTTTCTTGCTGAATTACCTTCTTCTTGATAGGGACAAGCAATTATTACTTTGGCTCCTCTGTGTGCCAAATCTTTAGCAACTTCAAGTCCGATTCCAGACGTACCTCCTGTCACTAGAGCTGTCTTGCCATCTAATCTTTTTCTTGACATACATATTGCGTTCGTAGTTTTTTGGTGAATTCCAACAACTAATATCACTATAAATAGCAATGCTATAATCAATAATATTTCGTACATTGCTCTAAACCATATACCGCTCAATATAAAAGGAACACTGTTATACCAGCGTTTCTATCAGACTATGCACGTTACGCTACGTTATAAATACAAACTTGAATGTTGACATAGTTCATTGTAAGTATCATTTATATTTTTTTTAACACGCTATGTACAGTCAGTGGCAAAAGACAATGATTACATTCTGAGTTTTTAAATCACTATATACAATTAATTCGTCTATTGCTTTTTAAGACAGGCATCAGTATATGTAGGTAACGAACACCATCGTATTTAAAAAGAGCACAAACTTGCCAGATTGATTTTTTTTTCATGGGCTTGTGTGTGTCTGTCTGTCACAAGGCTGTATCTTAAGAATCGCGATGTATTTGTGTTGCCACTCGGAAATCTAAGTCTTTAGTCCTACTCGCTGTTACAGTTAGAAAACAGCTCATGGTTAACATAGGTGTGATCACCCAGATAAAAAGAACTTGTCATGCCACTCACTACCGACCTACCCAGACAGTACGCTCAGAGGACTTTGAGAAAATGACCATTAAATTAGAAAAATTACGAAATTTGAAAAAAATATACAAATTAAATTTTTCTTTCAACTATTATTCATATTTCTCCAGTAACTTTGTTACTTTGATATGTCATTTAAAACAAAAAAAATATGTATATCAGTATGATAAAAGATAGATTTAGTTTTATCTCAATTGGATCAAATTTGAGATTAGTTTTAGTATCGTGGACATGAGTTCCCGGAGTTTCTTTCTGCCTTTCATCTCCGGGTCGTCCACTTAGGTAGCTTAGTGAAAGGTTACAGGTTAGCTAGGGTAGGATTCTCGCCGGTGACGACCGCGTTGTGCCCCTATAACCCCTGCCCTGTAATCCAGCGCCTGTAGGCCGTGCCAGCGATCACTTCCTCTTATATCCATAAATCTGACTTTAATATCAGTGGCACTTCTGGGTTGTGGTCCTAACCGCTTAAGGGTGACCACAGGTGTGTGTCACTTACTTGTATGCTTTTATAAATATATACCTATAATAATTAATGTAAATATAAACTTATTATAAGTAGAGGAATTAATGACAAACGGTCAGACGCAGTACATTGTCTGTAATGTCCTACAATTAGCAGCACTCACAGGTTGCATTTGTTAGTTATAGTTACCAAAGTAGTTTAATTCATAGAATAAGAATAATAACCTATTAATTACAGTTCTTTTTCATTGTGATTTTGACAAATACAAGTGTATGTAAATACCTAAGTGTTGAATAAATTCATTATTTCATGAAAGAGTGCACACTATCGATGTTCTTTTTATCCCGCAAAAAGCTTGTAGGTGATAAAAAATATAGGTATTTACATCTAAAAAAAAAAGTTGCCTTTTGGCATGTTATTAAATTGCAATAGGTATAACGCAAAAAATGTGTCCTTGCCGTCTTCAATTCTTCACCAAACCTACTGTCAACTATACAAGCATAATAATATTTGAAAAATATTACTTACACGCGCTACAAATGCACAGTTCGCTACTTTTGCTTAAAACATAACTAATTTTGCTATGCACCTAACAGCTGGCGCCAAAATTAATCAAAGAACACCAATTAAAAAAAAAATTGTTGGTCATCACTTTTTCGGTCGGACCCTTATGAAGTCACGAGGTATTTGCTACTACACCGGGCATTAAGGCGAGCAGGGACCTTATTCAATGGTTTATAAACTACAAACTGAGCATTTTATAGGTTAAAATTTATCCAAAAAATTATCATAATAATTACTCTATCTTTTTAATAATAATGACGATGGTCAAGAAATACAGTTTGCCAATATTTAAGTGTTTTATTCACTGACTCTTTGTATTGTACAGGTTATTGTCCAGGTTAACATCCAAGGTTTGAATGAAGCCATGTATAAAAGCCAAATATAAAGGATCTAAATCTAATTGGCAAAATCCGTGGTCGTTTTCTAGTAAAACGTTTGCATTTACACATTCACACCAATAAATTCTGTTTAATTAATTAGCTACCTTAATTCAGACCAGTAACAGATAAGCTACATAAAATATTAGGCACTTAGGTATATCTGCAAATATTTAATATTAAATAGCCATTGATATCTTCAAATATGGCGTGAATATGGCTCCAATTATTTAACATATCGCTTTTTGGTGTAGTAAGTGTGTATTCATAATTCATTCATTGTCCATAAACACGGGTGGATAAAGGTACAGTTGTTACAATGATATCGAGGTGCGCCCTGTCTTACCTTTAGGCATATGAACATAAAGTTTAACGAATTAATTTTATTGATTATATTATTTTACAAAATAAAACGTGTTAATATTACAAAAATAAAATGAGATGTCCATGATAGTCGTGAAATGTCAAAAAAATAAATAAATTAAAGTACATAAACAAAATTCTTAAGTTTTATCGTTATAGATTTTTATCATTAAAAAAATAATTTAAGTCATAGAATGCTTTTTTTACAAGAAAGCCATTAAGTGCAGTTTTAAACTGTTTGAAGTTTAGGTTTCTTATGGTACCTATGTGGAATGTTTATTATAAATTATAGGTGCCATTCAAAACATGCTTATTCTTAAGAGTCGAGTTTTACATTTTGTAGAGGCCTCTATATCTCAATCTGCAAGAAAATGATTTTTCTCACAATTTAAAATTTAATTAGTTAAAAGATTTCGGAACGCTGCTTTCCGATGCTAATTGATAATACGAAAATACGATTTTACTACAACGGATTGCTAAAAACTAGTTTGGTTGCTGTTCGATAAATTTGATTTTAGGTATTTTAGGGTGATTGAACTCCTTGCTTTTGACATTGAATTTTAACCATCATCATACGATAGTCATACATCAGAAATAAAACTTTTGTATCCGTTTTATTTTCTTTGTTCTAATTCACTAAATTATAGTCCAGTATGTTTTAAGTTTTAACCAAATCATACAACAAGTAAGTAAAAGATTTTATTTGTGAAAACATAAGTACAATACGGCAACAACATTAGTATCAATCAAATATAATGCGAAAATGAATGCCGTATAACTTAGTAATTTTTGAAAAAAAATAACAACATTTTCAAAATCCTTTGCTACTATTTTGACAAATTATTTCATAACAGCAAAGTGGTACTATTACCCATAACTCGTAAAGACTATGAGACTGACTATGTGTGTCGATCGAAAGTATATTATAACGATATTCTCACAGGAAATGAAGTTGACAAAATACGCATTGATTCGATAATAATATCTGATGATTATTTATATTAACAATTCAAGGTTAAATCATGTGGGAAAATAGATTAATGTTATTTTACTTTCATTACAAATTTTCCTATTGTCGACTTACTACACCGAGTTTGAAATTACTATCAGGCGCAGATGGTGACTTTTTATATAACCATCAACCATTCGATTAAAAACTTAATCAACTCTCTAAATTAATTTCATGGTCGGAATAGGCTTGAATACATGTATATATTTAAGGATTAAAAAGGATAAGAATTTAAAATCAAATATTTTATACACATTTTTATTTGAAACGTTTTATGTTTAAACATAAGTCTGTGAAATTTTCAAAGAATATATTCTGTAGAATACTAGAAACAAAGAATCATACAGATAAAAAGTTGACAGAAGTAAACACAATTATAGTTAAACAGTGTAATTAAACTTTTCTCGCAAATAATTACTGTTTTATTTATAAACTCACCGCATAACTAACCTCAATGTCAAATCCTTTTTTACGCATTCAGACTAGCAATTCTAATGCTTCAAAAATATTTTTTATGTGCAAGTACTACTCTTACTAATCAACTCTCTTCTTAGTGGCGTAGCAATATAGGTCTCGTTTTCAGTCTCAATCCTCACAAAATACCTAATTATTCCAATCTTATATTTTTTCTCTGGTTGTTTTGAGAGCACACCCTTCAAGTGTGGATAGTACGTTCATATACCAGGGAAGCAGCATTTTCCGTGTCTAATAACATAATACTCAACAGTCAACAACCCCATTGCAACGCCTGGTGACTATGGCTAAACCTTCTCCCGGCCGGAGCGCCACGCTCAATAATAATCCATATCGCATTATCCGCTGTTAAAGTGATAATACTATCTCCCAAAAACATCTATACCTAAATAAAACTTTATACCAAAAACTAAATTTAAGCTAATTGAGGCACTGAATAAGTTCTTCATCAGAGATTTTCACTAGTCTCAGAGAGTCGTCCCAAAGCTTAGTCGCAGTTTTTTCACAGTATGCCCTTTTCACTGCTCCAATGTTGTGGCAATTTCTATAAAATTTTCCACTCTCCTTTCCAGCCTCCTTGTCTAATGCCAAGTGTAATGTTGTTTGGGCACCTTCCCACGGTGTTTTAAATAGGTACTTAAGCATAATTTTCACAAAGAAACCTATAATTTCATTAAAAGAACTATAAATTCGTGTGGCGACTAGACCTGGATCAGCACAGTTTATCACTACATTTGAATTCTGGAGTTTCTTAGTTAATTCATTTGCAAACAAAACTAGACACAATTTACTATTGCCATAGACTCGAATCAAGGTCCATGAGTTAAGCTGATTCATAGTTTTGAAATTTATCTGACCAACTTGATGAAGGAGTGACGATGTCAATATGATTCGGCTAGATTCGTTAGGTTTTCCGGTTTTCTTCAATAGTGGCAAGAGCAAAAGTGTTAAAAGAAATGTACCATAATAATTCACTTGCATGATAAAATGCATGCCATCTGATGTAATTGAATCACAAGGAACTCCGACACCAGCATTATTTACTAATATATCTAATCTGTTTTCAGAACTAAGTATTTTCGCAGCAAATTTCCTTATAGAATCCAAGCATGACAGATCCAGCATTTTAAAAATAACATTTTCATTTTCTGTTTCTTCTATGATCAGTTTTCTTGCTGAATTACCTTCTTCTTGATAGGGACAAGCAATTATTACTTTGGCTCCTCTGTGTGCCAAATCTTTAGCAACTTCAAGTCCGATTCCAGACGTACCTCCTGTCACTAGAGCTGTCTTGCCATCTAATCTTTTTCTTGACATACATATTGCGTTCGTAGTTTTTTGGTGAATTCCAACAACTAATAGCACTATAAATAGCAATGCTATAATCAATAATATATCGTACATTGCTTTAAACCATATACCGCTTAATATAAAGGGAACTCTGTTATAGCAGCGTTTCTATCAGACTACGCACGTTACGCTACGTTATAAATACAAACTTGAATGTTGACGTAGTTCATTGTAAGTATAATTTATATATTTTTTAACATGCTATGTACAGTCAGCGCCAAAAGACAATGACTACCTTCTGAGGTTTTAAAACATTATATACAATTAATTCGTCAATTGCTTTATAAGACAAGCATCAGTATATATAAGTAACGAACACCATCGTATTGAAAAAGAACTCAACCTTGCCAGTTTGCATTTTTTCAATTTAAATTCTCATTACGATAATATATACATACATAGATAATTTATAAACATATAATAACACTTAAATCTCTTGGGCTCAACCATATCATAAGTATTTTTTTTTGTGAATATTAATGTAGAACAGTTTATAAAATTTCACAAAACTACTTTTTATTTGAATATTAAGGTACTATTTCAGGGTTGCGTTCCCGAATGATAAAAACGGGACCCTATTACTAAGACTTCGCTGTCTGTCTGTCACAAGGCTGTATCTTAAGAATCGCGATGTATTTGTGTTGCCACTATAAAAACAAATACTAAAAATAAAATAAAATAAAATAAATGCTCGATATCAATATCGGAAATACGTAGGCATGTGAATATGGCACGGAACCCTTCATGCGCAAGTCCGACTCGCACTTGGCTGGTTTTTATTTTAACATGCTTTTATCTTTTCTATCGATTAAATTAATATTTGGCTGACGTAATAAATGTTGTTGTGAGTATTTAAACAACTGTATGCCCTTGAATATATGTAAATGCCTTTGAGGATAAATAAACCCTGTTATTTAAGTATAACATTTATTTATTACCTCGGTAAATATAAAATTATATTTCCATGCGATATAAAATCAAGCAGTTTTATGCTTCGACGAATAATCAACAGTGTTTCAAAATTGAGATTAATAAACTTCACCATCGGCAGGATCTTAGGTTTAGCCCTTAATGCCTTAACCAATTAGGCTACGGTGAAACCACCGCCGGTCATCGAAATTCATTAAAAATAAATAAAAAATAAAAATAAAAAAGTTTTTATTTACGTAAACCTATTACAGGTATTTGTAAATAGTCAAAAAAAAAAAAATATTTTGGCTTATCTATACTAATATTATAAAGCTGCAGAGTTTGTTTGTTTGAACGCGCTAATCTCAGGAACTGCTGGTCCGATTTCAAAAATTCTTTCAGTGTTGGATAGTCCATTTATCGAGAAAGTTTATAGGCTATATTTTTGGCAAAAAATTAGGGATCGGTAAGAAAATTGCGATTTTGTAACCCAAGGTGTAAATTCGAAAACCTATGTATGCGTGCGCTGCAGGTCTTGTTAAGATTTACAAAAAAGTCCACAAGAGCACATAATATCTAACTATCGTAGTTTAGTCACAATAACCGCTTTTATGTTCATAAAAAAATATTAAATCGTCTGAAGAAAGAAACTACGTTAAATGTGTATCGTAATATTAATCCTTATCCAAATTAAGCATTATGTTATCAAGGGTATTTATGTAGAAGTAAAATACTTTTTGTTTTATTCCAATCGGACATTTCGTTGAGAAATTATCACGAGTATAAAAACGCAAAGAATTGGTACCTAATAATGAGTTATTTGCCATATAATAGAAATAAAGCTGAAGAGTTTGTTTACTTGAACGCGCTAATCTCAGCAACTACTGGTCCGATTTAAAAAATTCCGTGTTAGATAGCCCATTTATTAAGTAAGGCTATAAGCTATATTTTATTATAAAGTTTCTACGGCAACGGGAGTCACGCGGGTGAAACCGCGCGCGGAAAGCTAGTTTTTAATAAACTGTGTTAAATTAATTAAGTTTATTTGGTTATTGCGACTTATTATAATCTATATCTATACTAATACTAATACTATACTAATATACTAATACTAATTACTAATAATATTATAAAGCTGCAGAGTTTGTTTGTTTGTTTGAACAAGCTATTCTCAGGAACTAATGGTCCGATTTAAAAAAATATTTCAGTGTTGGATAGTCCATTTATCAAAAAATTAATTTTGGCAAAAAATTAGGGATCCGTAAGAAAATTGCGATTTTGTAACCCAAGGTGTAAAATCGAAAACCTATGTATGCGTGCGCTGCAAAAACTATTGACAATAGAACAAAATGATGTACTACGGGTTTTTAGGTCTTATTAAGATCTACAAAAAGTCTGCGAGAGCACATATCTAACTATCATAGTTTAGTCACAATAACCGCTTTTATGTTCATAAAAAATATTAAATCGTCTGAAGAAAGAAACTATGTTAAATGTGTATCGTAATATTAATCCTTATCCAAATTAAGCATTATGTTATCAAGGGAAGGGAAGTTATGTAGAAGTAAAATTCTTTTTGTTTTATTCCTGTTTTTTTGTTTGTTTACATTGAATAGGCTCCGAAACTAATTGACCGATTTGAAAAATTCTTTCACTGTTGGGAAGCTACACTATCGCCGGTGACCATAGGCTATATTTAATTATGATGTTCCCACGGGAACGGGAGTAACGCGGGTGAAACCGCGCGCATGTAGTAATAGATAAAGCTGAAGAGTTTGTTTGCTTGAACGCGCTAATCTCAGCAACTAATGGTTGCCGCTAGTTGAAGCTAGTAGTTTATATAGCTTTAGCCTAAAAGCTGTCAGGTATAAAAATACATTATTATTTTATGTATATGATTAAATCTAAGTTCTGTCCTTTGAGTATGTTATTATTAGACGGACCATAAATATCTCGACGAACAAGCTTTAGTGCGCCGGATCCAATACTTCCCAACTGAGAAGACCCGGCGAAACAAACTCAGTGGGGTTATTCTACTGTCGGTTTCAGCGCGGCCTCATCGAGGCGATCCGGCGAAACAAACTCAGATAGGCATGTCCAAGAAGTTTTGGTACAGTTATGTTATGTAACATAACCGATGTCGACCGAGCAATGTGCCTAAACGTTTTCTGTAATCGTCTCGGTACCCACAGGACAGGCTTGCCTAGTGTGGGGCCAAAGGATAAAATCCATACATTGTTAATTTTCTGGCAATAAATAGTTTTTATTATTTATTTAGTTACTTTTATTATTTAGTTGGCATTCACAATTTACCAATCGGTTGTCTTCATATTTTATTAACGTTTTTATTCAAAAACAGATTAAATAATTTATTTAAAGACAGAACTGAATATATTTGTCGTAGTTTTATTTTTATTATTACAGATAACACACAGAATACATTCATACAGAATGATCATGGTCTTTCAATGCTTGCCATACATCTTTATCATCTAGATACTCTTTTATACTATAGTAGCCTCTAGTCATTAGGATTCGTTTGACGTGCGTCTTAAATAATGAATCAGGCATGTCAGTAATATAAGAAGTAAGCTTGTTATAAAATCGAATGGAATTTCCCATGAAAGACTTACTGCTGCTTTAGGGTAAGCAAAGTTATCGCTAACCTTTAAGCACGGCATAGCTAGTTTGTCCTTATTCCTACTATTTATATTGTGAAATTCACTTTTCTTACTAAATGTATATATGTTTTTGTATATCTAACATAACCGATGTCGACCGAGCAATGTGCCTAAACGTTTTCTGTAATCGTCTCGGTACCCACAGGACAGGCTTGCCTAGTGTGGGGCCAAAGGATAAAATCCATACATTGTTAATTTTCTGGCAATAAATAGTTTTTATTATTTATTTAGTTACTTTTATTATTTAGTTGGCATTCACAATTTACCAATCGGTTGTCTTCATATTTTATTAACGTTTTTATTCAAAAACAGATTAAATAATTTATTTAAAGACAGAACTGAATATATTTGTCGTAGTTTTATTTTTATTATTACAGATAACACACAGAATACATTCATACAGAATGATCATGGTCTTTCAATGCTTGCCATACATCTTTATCATCTAGATACTCTTTTATACTATAGTAGCCTCTAGTCATTAGGATTCGTTTGACGTGCGTCTTAAATAATGAATCAGGCATGTCAGTAATATAAGAAGGAAGCTTGTTATAAAATCGAATGGAATTTCCCATGAAAGACTTACTGCTGCTTTAGGGTAAGCAAAGTTATCGCTAACCTTTAAGCACGGCATAGCTAGTTTGTCCTTATTCCTACTATTTATATTGTGAAATTCACTTTTCTTACTAAATGTATATATGTTTTTGTCACTCAGTCACAGCCACAACGTCTCCACCGACTCCGGCTACAGCACCACGGCACACGACCTCACATGCACCGGTTTACGCAGCACTGCCAGCTTCGCCGCACGCAGTCAGAGCCACAACGGCTCCACCGACTCCGGCCACAGCACCACGGCACTGAGTACACGACCTCACATGCACCGGTCTACGCAGCACTGCCAGCTTCGCCGCACGCAGTCTCAGCCACAACAGTCCGGACTCACTGGGACCCACATCGATTCCGACTCACTGGAATCAGTTCCGACTCACTGGAACTCCAACAAAGAAAGAACGACTTTCAGTCTCGGAGGGGAGTACTGTAGCGACCTCTAGCCGCACAATATCACAACGACAACGTCGGGCGACTAGACGCCCACAGAAGGGAAGTTCACCGCGCTGGAATCTGTGGTAAAGAGAGGCGGATTATCCATAAGGCAAACTAGGCTACAACAAGTCGGAATACAGAAATGCCAGCTCGATTGTAGTAACCTCTACCTGCAAACTGTAAAGTAGAGCGACAGATGCACAAACTCCCCTAAAAACCAGCAAACCACACAGATAAACCGATGCCGACGTCGCTCCAAACAAAGATGCGTACTACAACAAAAACAGATGCTACCCCAAGACAAACCATGCAAGCTTCTTAAGAGAAATTGTCCTGCAAAACAGATCATATATTAGTCAATTGTACAGAGTTCTTAGAAATGACGCCCGATATGAAAACTAGGACAATTGAGAAACTAAACATTTGCAAGAATTGCATGTATTCGCACAAAGGAAAGAAATGCAACTCACAGAAAAAATGCAAGGTATGCAACGAAGCCCATCACACCACACTGCATGACCTAGTATGTGATACAACCTTAGCAACATTGTCGTCAAGGTAAGAAACAAACAATATGACTAATAAAACAAAGAGAGCATCCATGGTTAGCATAATTCCAACAACAAAATACATAGCCGTGAATTTGAAAATGGACATGATGATACTTTTGGATCAGCAACATTTATCGTCATGTACGCAAGTCAACACAAATCAGCTGCGACTGTGGAACCTTGACCTCCCGATATACGGTATAAAAACAGCCACAAAAATGTGCGAAGCAAACATAATAAACAATCGAGGGATATCCACCTGCCGCACTGAGGTATCAAGTTGCAGCAATTAATGGATAAAACTTAGCAAGGGGGCTTGGTTGTTTACGTGTTGTGAGGAATGCACTGGGCGCATTTTCATTTACAAGTACTACAACAACAGTGAAGTCAACAGGGCTAGTGTTCATCAACATACATACAACACGCTAGACAACAAGAATTTCTCAACGGCTCCACCAACTCCGGCTACAGCAACATGGCACTACGTACACGACCTCACATGCACTGTAATCAGGTGTATAGGACCTAATGTCATATAGTTCAAATAGAAAATCTCTACTCTTTCTTATACCCTTAGTCGCCCACATGTTAAACTTACATTTATTTGGGTCAATCTTAATATTCTTTACTTTACAACATTTGCGAAATTCATCGTAAATACTGTTGAATAATGCATTATACCAAACATTCGGATTATGAGTTGTCGTTGGCAAATAACACAGTTTTGCCATTAAACGCTCATTAAATTTCCTTAGATTTTTCTTAGAGAGTGAAATGATTTTAGGCATTCTCACCGCCGACGCTGCGGCGTATTCCCGCGCTGGCGGTGGTATATGTGGGACTCGCCCTCTCCATAGCGTGGTATGCTAAACTCATACCACGAGGAGAGGACCCTACACCACTAAAACCCCCTGGATACTCCTTTGATCCGCCGGGTACGCACGAGCAATCCGGCCCCCCGACGGCACCCGCGGCCAATATGCTACCGCGGGATCTCCCATTTGCCCAATTATAGGGACGCCCGGAGTGAAGAGGCGTCCCTACTCCTCATGGGTCAGCCTCGAAGGGAGCGGAGCCCATGTGCCCCACTCCCCGAGGCCGAGCCTGGGGCGGTAGGCGGCGGGTTTCGGCACGCCACCAACGGCCAACACGCCGTCTGCGAAGTGGGTGGGCGGAGGGATCTACTTCCCTCTCCCGCTCCGCGGCATCCTTCTGTGACATTACTTGTCTACAGAAGGAGGCAACCACCTCCCACGACCTCTCGCTTTGGACCATCTTCGAAATGATGGTCGGCAGCGAGAAGTCGTCTCCCGCCACCTTAGAGAGCGGCCTGAAATTAAGTATGGGGTTTTCTATGTGAGCTACAGTGTTTAGTTTTACTATTTGGCATTTATGGTCCGAGTGAAAGCCGGTTACCAAACACTTATCTGCTACTTCAAAATTTATGAAAATATTGTCAATACAAGTCAACGTGATTCTAGTAGGTTCATAAAATAAACTATTAAGATTAAATGAATTAAACACTGCTAAAAAGCTATTTTATTTTCCGGCGAATCTACTAATATATTTATATTAAAGTCACCACAGACTAATATTTTCTTGGTACTTTTTATTTTTTTAAGAATATCCTCTATAGTGGACATAACATTTAATATATTTGACGAGGGTGGCCTATAGATACATAGTATGTGGTACATTTTCGGTTTATATTTTGATGAGATAATATCAGAAAGTTTTCACACTTCTCTAGTGTTACACTCAGATGTTTAAATTATTTACAAGATTCACTTTAGTTACTAAATTACTAAAATATGTAAAAATAGACTGTGTTAAAAAGTGATGCTAGCAAAGTAGCAATTGTATTTAAAGATTTTTCTGAATACACACTGTATTCCTAGTCACCCTACCTCTATTTGTGTCAAAAAATATAAATTTGTCACTATAATGACTAACTAAAAACTGAACATGCATATTCAACATATGAATATAATTATTAGTATTGTCAGATACACCACTAAGATATGGGAAGGCACACAATATTATCTTATTACAGTCTAACCGTAGCATTCTAGTGAAACTATCTGTAATTATATTTTTTGTTAAATTCTTACAATTACCTACCAGCACAGTTATACATGAATTGCTATTGTGTTTTTGAAGAATTATTTTGTCTATAAGATCCATGTAACGTACCCCCGGCATACAGTGATTGATAGTGGGGCTGATCAGCTTATTACTAAACAATGGCCCCAAACCCTTTCCTATTCTATCAGTTAACCTTAAAATAGGAACATGACATATTTTTGGAACTAATAGGTACATGGTGTAACTGATTTTACAGGTCAAATTTGATTTATATTACTCTTGTTTGTAGATTCAAGTTGTTACCAAGTGTCTAACAATTTTTATTACGATTATAGTCAGTTCCTGCATTTTATTATCAAAAATGTTGTACTTATTATATGTTAATGCTAAGGATTTGTCAAGTGTTCTAATTTAACATAACAACTCATTTGTTTCCTTTTTATAATTTTTGTTCTATCTTCAAATTTTTTTTGGTAGTTTTTGTTTAAGATTATTGAGTTCTTTTTTAAATTTTAATATGTAATTCTAAAAACTCTTTTTAACCCGTTTCTAAGCGATTCCACCGTACCAACCAATTAGGTTGAGGCATTAGGGGCTAAGCCTATAATGCAGGTTCGAATCCTGCCGGTAGTCTAATTTTATTAATCTCAATTTTGAAATATCTTATAAGATAAAACTTTTCCATAAAGTATTCAAAACATCATAAAAACAAACAACAGTCTTTGAATTATTGCTACCAATGAAAAAGTGTATGACGTTGATGTTAAAAAACTCGATGCATTAAGATGATACGATGTGCTAGGTGTGAGTGAGTGTGTGAATTATATTATGATTTTCTTCAACTGCAATATCATTACACGACCTGTAGTTAAGTTGTATTTTAAACTAATTGCATTGCGACGCGTCAACCCAATGTGGGAAAAGCCAAACATAAAAAAAAGTTTTTCTGGTAACTTAAAAAACTGAAATAAACTGACATAAAATAATCTCTACATGATTTACTGTAAAATGTAATGAGCTTTATTTTTAATTCAAAGTTCTACTGCATTAAATTTTTTTATCGAACACTCAAGTCGGCTTCACTTACGCTCAGTCATTTACTAATGTAAATTCATTTTGAATGAATATTAGACCAAAACTGATCTCCTCATAAAACCGAGTCCGAGAGGGTCGCGAACAGTAAACTATAGCGTCAGTTGCACAAAACTGTTCACAATTCACAATTCCTCAATCCTTTCCAACAGCAACCATCTTATCGAATATCATATACCAAGTAAAGCTGGGCCTCTACGTTTCTTTAAGGCCGGCGTAGTAAGCAAGGGCCTTTTTGAACTTAAATTATAAATTAATACTGGCGCTCGTCTTGTAAAGTGATTTATGATTGACTAGCTGCGCCCCGCGGTTTTTACCCGCGTTTCTCTGCTCCAGTAGGTCGGAGCGTGATGTTTTGCTTGTTTGTTTAGCCAATAAGTTAATTCAGCGTATAACCTATCCCGGTGCAAAATTTCAGCCAATTCCATTCAGTAGTTTTGGCGTGAAAGAGTAACAAACATTCATCCATCCATCCATTCACACTTACAAACTTTCTTCTGCAACACGTTTGTTTATTCCATTCTGTCCTGTCACCCGTCACACTATCACTAACTCCTTATTCTTTCATATCACTCTTCACACAATTTATTCATCTTTTCATTGGCCTTCCTCTCCCTCTCCGTTTATCTACATGTATACTTAAAACTCTTTTAGTAACATGTGTTTCATCCCTCCTCTTCATACTTACAAACTTTCGCGTTTATTATATTAGTAGGATTACTGTGTATAACTTTAAAAATGTCATTTTCGTTTTCAAATGTTGATGCTGACTGTAGTTTTTTCTAAAGATGTTTAATAATAAACTATTAGCTTGGCTCAAAAAGAATTCGTTATAAAACAATGACAATGACTTATTTTGTTAAAAATACTTAAAATGACACATAATTGGCTTTTGTTAAATATCTTTGAATATCATCACGTACACGACATTAAAAATGGTTGAAAAATGTCTCATTATTATGAAAATTTAAGATACTTATAGATATCATGTTTTTGTTATGGCCGCTATAGTGAAAAGGTACACTGCAAAACCAACATTGTTTTATGCATGCATTATTTATAGTGCTTGTATAGTTGGGGAGTGTAGCGTTTCCGAAAAGGCGATAGGGTATAAGGGACACTCTTCTCGTAGTACGAGGAGAGCCAATTAAACCCCCGGATGCACCTACTTCGCTAATTATGAGGATACCGTGAACTACGTCAGCATGACGCCAGGAAACCTCTGGCAATGAACGCTCTCGTGGGTCATTGGGGCTAACTCAATTATCATGGCACAGCTCTTGTGGGTCATTGGGTCTAACGCCATGGCGTCCTGCCTCCTCTGGGGTCGGCCTCTATTAGAGCTGTGCCAATGTTCTGAACTCTTCGAGGCCGATTGTATTAGCTCCAAGGTCAAGGTCAAGATACGCAAATGTTTACAATACTTATCTACTAATTCAAATTAAATAGATTATAATATACTTAGCCACGTCTGTAGCGTTCATTATTTTACAAAAAAAAGTTAATTGTGCGGTTATTGATGTGTGGCCATATTTATTCCTTTTTTTGATGAAAAATCTTGTCCACGTCGCAAATTATATTTTCACTTCATTGTTAAGTGCGATCTTACGTAAGTAACTCCTGGAAACGTTATTTCTTATAATTCTAATCTTAATCATTGGATGTCCAATGATTAAGATTAGCTGAACCGGGCTTCCAAATGTGACGGATGACAACCAAAAGTGAAGTTGAATTCGTCTACATGGTGACGTCAAAGTCGTCGACGAATTATGAAAGGGATTTTTAAAAATAGTACTATGGGCACTTCCTGATTATGGAAGGGAATGTAGTAGCATTTTGGTAACTGGTCGCTATGGTATTTTCCTGATCGGTATTATCAGGGTCAAGTATGATCATACTTGACCCTGATAATACTCAAAAACAAACAAGTACGAGACAGGTGTTACTTTAATGTGGTTCAGTCTATAGTTTAAATAAACTGTTTTTTATATAGCATACATACATGTACATGGTATGGTATACTTTTGTACTTATTGATATTGCTTTAATTAAGGAGTGACCCATTAATTATAGAGATGTAGAAAATCGGAGACATTAATTTCAAGCACACGAGTCATACTACAAACACCGAAATATTATTTTATTATATCTATTGGACAAATACATAGTAAAAATAATATGAAATAAAAACCTTTGGTCGCAGAATCTAGAGTTACGAGAAAGACAACATCTAGAGTTGTAAGTTCGCAACTCACAATTATAAACAGTAAAAATATAAATAATTAATTAATATAATATTCATTTTACTATATGAATTACGAATAATCAGAGCTTTTCAATACATCTTTTAAACAAAAAAATATATATCTAAATTTAAAGAAATATCCGCTGGTTTGTTATCTTATCACAGTAATGGAACCCAAAAAAACAAATGAAAGCAGTCGCGTAACCGGACAGTCTAGATTAACTTAAATAACTGTTTTAAATTTATGCACATCGATTCCCTGCATTAGTAGTAAATTCAGTCGGCGTCTATATCTCGGCCATGTATATTGTTATATTTGGCATAGTTTTTATTGTTACAATACTTCTGTTTATTTTATTTTTTAATAAACGCACTAACATTTCAAGTGAATTGCAAAGAAGAATGGACGGCCGCACTGTAGTGGTAACAGGAGGAACGTCAGGCGATGGACTCCTCATCGCGACAGAAATTGCACGTCGTGGCGCTCGGGTTATCCTCGCAAGCCCCTACCGGGAAGAAGGGAGCATTGCTCAAAGAAAAATCATACGAGACACTCAAAATGTAAACGTGGTTTTTAGGCGGTTAGATCTGGCTTCAATGAGGTCTGTTAGAACTTTCGTTGCAGAAACATTCAAGACTGAAGACAGACTCGATATCCTGATAAACAACGCTAGCAATGGTCCTCACAAAGACTTTCTTACATCAGACTGTATGAGCTACATAATGCAAGTGAACTATTTTGGAACGTTTCTCCTGACTCTTCTACTTCTTCCGTTATTGAAAAAAAGTGGAAAGCTCGGAGAACATAGCAGAATAGTAAATATCTCATCGGTCTTGCACTTAATTGGAAATGTAAGTATCAATCACCTCAACAGCATTAACAACTGGTTCCAAACGCAGACTTATGCCAATAGTAAGTTATGCCTGCTTTTATTTTCAATGGAATTGTCAAAAAAATTACAAGGAACAAACGTCGTGATTAATAATGTCGATCCTGAAACAACAGTTCATGTTTACGATTCTTTAAATGATGTTTTGAGAGGCGCATTAACGGTACTGTCGCACAGCTTTTTCAATTCTCCTAAAGGAATAGATACAACTCTGCACGTGGCTTTATATACAAAAGCAGGCGATGTAAGTGGAGCATACTTCAAGAACTGTCAAGTCAGTCAATCGGCAAAAAGTGCCAGCTGTGAAGAGACAGCCAAGAAGCTTTGGAAAGAATCCACTAAACTTATGAAGTTAACAGACGAAGAACTGGAAAAGTGTTTGTGAATATTTCGATTTGCGAATTTTAACGAGTATTCTTACGCAAAAAGTGCAAACTGCCTATAACGTTTAAAACATTTGTATGGGTAAAGTTAATTATAATTATGATTTTATTGAATCTTTATTCTTCGAAGTTAATTATACATGTTTTTACTTAGAAAATATCAATATTATATTATTTTTCTGTATAGAAACATCACAATTAACTTTGAAAACAATAGTTGATGGGCAAAAAGTTGTAAAGTAATTTTTTCTATAATTTGTGGAACAAAAACTGGCAATATTTTACATATGGAAATATGGTTGTATTTCGCGTTGGTAAACTTATTTTGTGTTGTTTATTTTTCAACATTCAGATATTTGATATTAAATATACAATGGCTCTTCACCACCGTGAACTGTAAATGTCTTTGTAAGAGTTTTTATATACCTTATCATTAACCGTTCGAAAATATTACGTGGCCTTTTAAACTTGAATAGTTAGTTGAATTACAGAATGCAATGATATGACTGTAATTAACAAATTCATTTAATAAAATATGCAATTATAATCTTAAAATTGACATTTATTTTTTATTTATTAATTATTATACAAACACAACATAACAATAACATAAATTAAAACGTATTCATAAGGACAAAAATTGTACATTGGTACTGTTTATTTGAAAAGAAATCTCTTCCAGAAGTCCCACAAAATTAAATGTGAAAAAGAAAAGACCGATTGTAAGTCTTAGGTCATTTGCTGTAGGACAGACGAATATGTGGGCTACTAGCCCTTTTTATTGTTGTTTGGGGGGAAATGCATTTTCTCATTCCCACCGCCGCTGCAGCGTATTCACGCGCTGGCGATAGGATATGTGGGACTCGTCCTCTCCATAGTGTGGTATGCTAAACTCACACCACGAGGAGAGGACCCTGCAGCACTAAAACCCCCCGGACACTCCTTCGATCCGCCGTTGTCGGGGGCCGGGTATGCATGAGCAATCCGGCCCATGTGGGCTACTAACCTAGACAAAATGATAATACTGTATAGGGATCGCTTATTTTTAGCTACATTAAACTATCAATGCAAATTTTAGCATTCAGAGCCTATAAAAACAATGTTACTGTCTATTTTTGTTTTCTTCTATCTCTGACCCGTCAACTGAATTTAGCTAATGTGTTAAAATATCTTGCAAAATTATCAAAAATGGTCAAGAGCAAAAAAATATCACGCCATCTTGATAATTTTTGGTTCTCATCACTTCTCTACTGAACTTTCTAGAAACCATCGATTTGTTCATCGTTCTATTTTTAGTGCCGTTTCTATTTAACAACTTTAATGTATTCATTTTCATCTGGTCATAAATTCATATCACACCTATTATTTTTTTCAGTAGATGCGTGAATGGTTCCCATATTATAGATATTAATTATGATAAATTTTAAAATATAAAATTTAAGTAAATTAATAACAAAATAAATATAAAATTTATCCTTCAAATGTCATGAGATTTAATGATAATCATACCTATCCTTTGTTTGTACATTCCTAAACCTGAATAATATGAAGCGTGGTGATTATGTTAATATTCCTCAACGACCCTGGCTTGACAAGGTCACTTAAGAGGAAGCCCATGTTCAGCAGTGGACGTAAACGGGCTGATAATATGGTAAATGTATGTCAGGTAGATGGCGTTCATATTAAATCTATATGTATAAAAGAAAGTCGTGTTAGTTACACTATTTATAACTCAAGAACGGCTGAAACGATTTGAGTAGGGTAGGGGAAGGGGTAGGGTAGGGGTAGGGTAGGGGTAGGGTAGAGGTAGGGTAGGGTTAGGGTAGGGGTAGGGTAGGGTAGGGGTAGGATAGGGGTAGGGTAGGGGTAGGGTAGAGGTAGAGTAGGGGTAGGGTAGGGTAGATGTAGGACACCGCGTAGATTTTGAGGCGGTACGAAGTTTGCCGGGCCAGCTAGTAATTAATAATTTCATATATTCATTCATACCCGGCCCCCGCCAACGGCGGATCGAAGGAGTGTCCGGGGGGTTTTAGTGGTGTAGGGTTCTCTCCTCGTGGTATTAGTTTAGCATACCACTCTATGGAGAGGGCGAGTCCCACATATCCCACTGCCAGCGCGCGAATACGCTGCAGCAGCGGTGGGAAAGCGTCAATGCATTTCACCCCGGACAACAAAAAAAAAGTAGCTGGCATCCAATGAATTAATTTTAAGTTGTTCTAAGACAATTTGTTTTTACATTAAGGCATTCCTCATAATCATAATGGCCGTACGGACTCGCGCACGAAGGGTTCCCATTTTAAAGTGCCTACCTGTGGCCGTTATTGAAATCGAGCAAAAAACAACACGTTTGTTGTATGTGAGCCCCCCTTAAATATTTATTTTTTGTATTAGTTGCGACAACAGAAATACATAATTAGTGAAAATTCCAACTGTCTTGCTATCGCGGTTTTTGAGATACAGCCTCGTGGCAGACAGAAATACAGCGAAGTCTTAGTAATGGAGTACCGTTTTTACCCTTTGGGTACGGCACCCTAAGAACAAAAATTGAAGAATTGTATTTTGGACAAATGCGAATGTAACACCGAGCTTAGATCTTCTTCTAGAACCAATAGTCTTAATTGATTAAGGGCATCTAATCGGCTTCTGTGTTCAAGCTAAGGAGTGGAACTCTCTGCCGGGGTCAATAATTCCGGAACGCTATAATCTGGACATCTTTAAGATTAAAGTGAACCGACACTTTCTAGGTAAGCATCAAGCATCATAGGCTTTATCTTCGCCTTCCATCAAGCGAGATTATGGTCAAACGTAAGCATATAATTAGTAAAAAAAAATGATAAAATTGTCATGCAGATACCTACATTGCAATTACGTCTTGAACGGCTTGACCTTGTAGCATCCGAGGAAGTTAGCAAGAACTGTCTTTATCAACATAATTGCGCATTGATAACCTGACCAGATATAAAATTGTGTACGACAAAGTAAAGTCATATAGAGGATAAAGTACATAATTTTTCTGTAAATGCCTTTGCTCAAATAACATATGTATTTACCTATACATCTGTAATTGGCTTTATGTTGTATATCAAGTGGTTTGTCTTTTATGTGTAGCTGTTGAGTCATGGCGTCTTATATGAAGTCAATTCTTAACAAATAGCTAATACGGTGTCCATAATTCAATTTGAAAGAATTAAATTTGTGGAAAACTGGCTGTGGCTACTTTGCTTTACCTACACGAGCTAATTTATTTCCGAAGACTGCTGATATTTTTCGGACGTCGGACTTGTGATCTTGTGGTCTCCGGTCCGTTCCCCATTGCAGTACCGACGTGAACCCACTCGAAACACAAGCGATTTAGCTTAGCAAGAGAGGATAACAAGAATACTCGTAGACAGCAAAACTATGCTAGTAATCTTGACAAAAAATATATTCTACAACACTTTAACAATGGTAACCAGATATTAAATTTCAAAAAATTGTAATACAAAGTTAGCCTAAGATGCAGGTTCGTATCCTGCATGTGGTATAGGTTTATTAATCTAATTTTTTTTTATCCTATGATCATCATGAGCCCGTATAACGTCCACTGCTGGACATGGGCCTCCTCCCGAGGAGAGTATTTGCCATAGTCACCACGCTTGACAGGTGGGTTGGTGACCGCAGTATTAGTTTTACCACACAAGGAAACGCTGCTGCCCGTTCCTTGATATACGATTATTATAGACGATGTTCTTACAATCAGAACCAACAACGGATTAACGTGCTTTTCGAGGCACGGAGGGTTGCCCTTCAACCAACCACAACCGGAAATAAATTTTAGAATTTACACAAAGATTTTCTGTCTAGCTTGGGGATCGAACCCCTCCGAGATTTAACGCGAGCCAAATACCGCTACGCTACGGAGGTCGTCCTCCGTAGCGTAGTTATCGTATCCTATGATGTAGGATAAATAATATTTGGTAATTGGTATACCCTTTTAATATAGTTAATTTTCATAGCATTTACTTAATTACTTTTATAAATAGGTATAATTAATGGTAAAATAGTACATAGAAGTTTTAACTTTGCAAAAACGATTCCTAAAATCTGATTTCAATGCCAAAAACATTAGGAATATTATAGTTTTTTGCTTATAAAAAAACTTTAGTCATTTTCTCAAATTATTGTTTGTAGCATTTTTATCTTGGAAAATCACAAATAGCAACATGAATTAACAAAGATCGATAGGCAAGTCGTAATTCATCAAATTACACGTCTCAATTGGTATTCGATGGTATGTGTATACTATTTCAGGCATTTATTTAAATAAAATATTATTTTTTTCTCACAAATTAAATTGATATACTTAATTAATGGTTGATAGTGGTCTAGCTATCAAAAATATGGAAGAGTACTTATCTACCATAAAAAAAGATTTCTTTAGTGGCAACTATCCATTTTCTGGGAACTGGGGTTCTGATATTGATGAGCCAAGTTTGATTGTAAAGGATGATTTTCGTTTTTAATATTATTATTATAGAAAACTAAACCAATCGCTCTTTATCATTATAATGTTTGGTTTCGATGAACCGTTCGCACTTTATTATTTAACAGACTACTGTACCTGTGACCTAATAAGGAACAGTAGCTTATTACTATCTCTCATACTCTCTCTCTCTCTCTCTAACACACACACACACACACGCCGTCACCTACACAACACATATAAAACCATACTTACTACTCCATGTTTTCTCTTTTTTTTCTCTATTTGATTAAAATAAAGGCATCGCTCAACTTACTCATCCACTTAATTAATACTGGAACATTATTGTAAAATGTAGACGGATTGGATGACCATTGATCATCGTATATTCTTATCAATCCATGTATATAGTTCATTAAGTCATCTTAATAGAATATAAACCGTATTGTACTTTTTTGGATGCCAATAAAGCATTATTATCATCTGGGGGCACGGCAGTGCCCCCCCAAGTCGAGTAAGAAAAAAAAAAAAAAAAAAAAAAAAAAGGTGCACGGCCGTACCTATCTTTTCTCGAAGCAACTCAGCCGATTTTCGACCCTCTATAACTTCGTTGTGGATGAAGATAGGAGCCTGAAATTTCAGAACCTAAGCAGGCTTTGTAAAACTACAGCATATTTCAAATTTCATTCAATTTGAACCAGTACTTTAAGAATTATAACTACTCAAAGTTCGGTAATTTCGGTAATTTTGTCACTCGCTCACACGTGATTGACCGATCATCAAAATGTTTAGGCACTTCTAGCAGACGTAGAAGCTTCAAATTTGAGTACTAGTAGAGTTTAGTGTAAAACTCATGGGAAAATTCCAACATTTTGCAATTTCGGTCCAGTTGTTAAGTTTCATCAACTGCATTAATAACTTTGTTATTTGTTATAAATGTATAGGATTACAAAGTTACATTTGCAGTCAGTGAATCAGTGTAAATGAATATGTATGATTTAATGGAAGAATAGGTGTAGATAGGGACCTAGATGCGATTATGTTGAAAGGTGGTGGCTAAGTGGTTACGTTAGTTGCTCCAGAGACCTGGTTTTCTGCGTTCGATTCCCACCCGGGACAATTATTCGTCTGAAATTAAAACAGTTGTATTGAGTCAGGGGGTGCTTTGTTTTCGTTAATCTATCGAGCGGTGCGACCTTCGCGACACAGGGATTAATTTAACAAAAAAAAATCGAAGGAAAAAAAAAAAAACTCAATGGAATGTAAAAGCAACTGTGCTATGAACGATAGTATACTAACAGGCCGCGGTCCCTTGAGAAGTAGGGACCCCGTGTACTCTGGCATCCCTGAAACTGGTTATTTGGACCCAGGAGAGCCCGCAACACCATTTGAGTCGCGGACGCTGCCATAGGGTATCCCAGATAGGCAACAGTTCCTGGGCCCCTCACCAATTGTGGTCAGAGGAGTAACCGGGGGTTTAAGTGTTTTTCTCTCAAGGTATGTTTGCATTCCACTGCTATGGAGAGGGCGAGTCCCACATACCACACCGCTCGTGCGGGAACGCCGCAGTGTCGGAGGAGATGCGTAAAATTCTTGCATTCCCCCCGGACAAACACTACGGCTTCCACGCTTCCCGTTCGTCACAGAAAGACGGTCACTTTCTTTCAAGTAATTAACAAGTCTTACTGCGATATCGCAGGTATACACACACACCACGTTTTATTTATCTGACACAAACTGTATTTGCATATTCATTTTATCAAATATTTTTTACACAGTTTGATGTTAACTAGGTAGCTTTAAATTTACTTATGTACATATTAGCTTGTGGCCGCGACTTTGTCTCTGTGGAAAAGTTACTTTGACCCGCGACATAGATAATAATTTCCCTAGTGCGGGAGCTGTCTCAAAAAAAGCCAAAATCGGACATGTGCCAAAGTTTCATTAAAAACAGTTTAGTAATTTCTTTATTTAAAAACCTTTGACAGTGAGGCCGTGAGTGCCATACATAAGTTCATGTTAATCCTCTGTTAAGCTTGATGCTGTAGTTTTCGATTAGGTACATTGACAATATTTATAATGAATGAGAGATAACAATTTTAAATAAGGATTAATTTTAAATGACCTTTGACGAGTGCGACGAATATCAATAAACCATAAAAAAGTACACGACGCAGCTGCTCTTGTTACGTATGGTGAGTGTTGCCATGCCAGCTAGGTACGTGGGTATTCATATATTCGTAAGTTATTTTGTAAATAAAGGCACCGAGTTACGAGTCTGGACGGTTTACATTTAATTTAAGTCTACTTTGGAACGATTAAAGCGCAGGAATCCCTCCATTTGTGCATACAATAGACTAAAACCGGCCAAGTGCGAGTTGGACTCGCGCACTAAGGTTTCCGTACCATTTTCAAGTGCCTACCTATTGCCGTTATAGATATCGAGCAAAAAAGGCCGCAAAAAAGTTTGTTGTATTGGAGCCCCCCTTAATTATTTAATTTATGTTTAGTTTGTTAATATAGCAACAGAAATACATAATTTGTGAAAATGTCAACTGTTTAGCTATCGCGGTTCTTGAGATACAGCCTAAATCCGTTGTAGGTATTCAAAAAAATTATGTAAATTGTAAAGCAAAGGAAAAAAGGTATAACTATCTACAAAAAGAAATGAGATGCCATCAAAAACATACTTGTAAAAAAACCCAAGTCTCGTAACGCAGTTCGATTACCGTTAAAAGTTGTGAGATCTATGTAATACCAAGTCGGTTAATTTATTCAGTCCCTACTTAAGGGACCTTCTGTCTTAAGCTATTACGTAACTATCTCACCTAACAGACTCTTAAAATGATCTTATCAAAATTCAAAACTTTTATGTTATGAATATTAGATTGACTTGGCCATCGCAATAAACACTTGTGAGACACATTCTAATAGTATCCGATGGCCAAGTTAATTTATTATTTAAAACTTAAAAGTTTCGAATTTTCATAAGATCATTTTAAGAGTCTGTTAGGTGAGATAGTTACGTAATAGCTTAAGACAGAAGGTCCCTTAAGTAGGGACTGAATAAATTAACCGACTTGGTATTACATAGATCTCACAACTTTTAACGGTAATCGAACTGCGTTACGAGACTTGGGTTTTTTTACAAGTATGTTTTTGATGGCATTATTTATTATTATTATAAAGTCCCGTCCTAAATCGTCCCACAAAATATTAATGCGGTTAAATTAAATGAAGGTGTTTCTTTAGGTAAGCGCCATCTATTGTTATTTCTTTATACTACCTCATCTATGTATTCACCAAACGCAGGGCACTCGTAGCTCCCATACAAATTTGTTTTATAATTTCGTTTTTTTGCTCTAGATGTCGCTCTTAACAGTTTAAGATAAAAACATTATTCTGTGTTGTTTTTACCTTGTTTACTAAATTCTGGCTGGGTTCCATTAATTAAAAAAACCGGCCAAGTGCGAGTCGGACTCGCGCACGAAGGGTTCCGTTTCAGTTACAAGTCGTACCTATTTTTGATATCAAGAATAAATAAAAAAGCGTATGTTTATGAAATGAAATGTTATTTTATATTTTTATATTCGAGTTCATTGAATGAAAGCTAAATTGCGGTTTACGATTTTTGACGTATTAAAAAAAACTACTTACAAGATCTCGTTCAAACCAATTTTCGGTGAAAGTTTGCATGGTAATGTACATTATATATTTTTTTTAGATTTATCATTCTCTTATTTTAGAAGTTACAGGGGGGGGGACACACATTTTACCACTTTGGAAGTGTCTCTCGCGCAAACTATTCAGTTTAGAAAAAAATTACATTAGAAACCTCAACATCATTTTTGAAGACCTATTCATAGATACCCCACACGTATGGGTTAGACGAAAAATTTTTTTTGAGTTTCAGTTCTATGTATGGTGAACCCTAAAATTTATTGTATTTTTTCTATTTTTGTGTGAAAATCTTAATGCGGTTCACAACATACATCTACTTGCCAAGTTTCAACATTATAGTTCTTATAGTTTCGGAAAAAAGTGGCTGTGACATACGGACGGACAGACAGACAGACAGACAGACAGACAGACAGACAGACATGACGAATCTATAAGGGTTCCGTTTTTTGCCATTTGGCTACGGAACCCTAAAAACATAGTTAAGTTATTTGTTAATGGAGTATACCATTTTTCAAATAATAATGTTTATCCTTCAGCTAAATTTAATTTTGATAAGTTCTGCTGCTTTACTAACACTAGTTAGTGCTATCAATATTATAGGATAATATTTAGAATATAATCATAAAGGTTTATTTTATTAATATCCTTGGTAACTCAGAGTCACTTATCCTGAAAGAAATTTAAACTACAGAAAAAGATTTACTTGGCAATGATGCTCCTATATAGTCGGCAGAGGAATATTGACTAAGAAAACTGGTTTAATTAAGAATCAAAGTCAGTTCAGCTTAAATGGGCTAAAAGCCTACAAATATTTAGGATTTGCTTTTTGTTTTGGCTAGACTTGTTTATCCGATTTCTATTCAATAATTTTGTAACTACAATAGTAGCAACCTAAGCAATATAAAGCTTTTCGTGTCAAAACCTCTGCTGAGGACGGTTAGTTTGAGCGCTCTTGTAGTCTTGAACTAACTTTAACTTTTGTAGTATTGGGATCGGACGGTTCATTGCAAACTAAGGGAAAGTGGAAAAATACGAGTTACGACAAATGCTAAGTCTTAAATATTTTATTCTGACATTCTAGGATGAACAAGTTTAAAATAAATTGGCCTGAAATCAATTTTGGTCGGTGTCATGTAGGTATTATTGGACAGGCACAGATGGAACACGAACAGTAGCCGTGTAAAGAGGCTGAAAAATTTCTCGCCTTTACGGTCGGTTGAAAAAGCCTTGTGGCTAAATAATTATAACCTGTTCGAAAAGACGAGCTCTAATATAAATAGTATCTTGGCTGAGTTGCCGATAAGAAAACAAGAAAAATATGGCGAAGTTATAAAAGTGCTTTTCATCATCATCATCAACAGCTCGTGTACATTCACTGCTGAACATGTGCCTCTTTTCAACAGACCTTCGCAAGCCAGGATAGTTGAGGGATATCACCTTAATTACCATGCTTGGCAGGCGGATTTGAGATCGCAGTGAGATGTTGACCTTGAGAGATAGATGCTGCTGCTCATCCATCAGCCGTATTTCGGTTAGTCGCCTCTTACCACACCCATAGGACGATATGGGGTGGCCTATTTTAAGCCGGAAACCACACGGCTAAGGTCTTTTAAGAATATAAAATCTTATATTTATAGAATTTAAAGATAAATTTATTTGACATACGTGTGACATTTATCGCTATCGCTAAATGTTCCCAGAATTTCCTTTAAATTGGAAGAACATTCCTTTGACATAAAATCGCAAAAAAATATCTCGCAAGTGTATCGTATAACCTTTTAATATTGTTAGTCGTTAAGATGTTTGTATAAAATAAATAATGATGAACGACGTTTTCTGCTGAAAATCATTTTCATCAAAGAAATATAAAACATTTATTGATCGGTTTTTGCCATCCAGCGGCTTAGGCTTCGTCGAGGTTCGTCTTGGTATGTGGATAAAGGTGCATAATTAAATATTTAAATAGCAAAAAACTTTTTTTTCTTTATGTAAGTGTACTCCCACACAAACAAATCCCTATGTTTGAGTTTTTTACAAACCCATGGACAAAAGGCCATTATGTCAGACGGCAATCGAACCCAGAACACGAAGTTTAAAAAAACCTACCGTCACCAATAATTCAATAGCGCCAGTTATATTATACCGCTCTTTAAGTTCTAACACCACAGATGTAATTTTTTGCCGGTTTTGACATTTTATTTCCATTAGGTAGAATAAATACACGTTATTTCGCTAATTACAAGCACACATCGTCCAATAGAAACTCGTCAACTATAATAAAAAGTAAACTCGTATTGTTCTGCTGTTAAAAGTAAATTCAATAGTTATTTAAGCGGCCGTAGCACAATGGCTTGGTCGTCGGACTTTTTTGAGGTCGCCGGTTCGAACCCCACCCATTGCACTACCCACTTGGATCCACTCGTAACACAAGCATTTTAGCTTAGCACGAGGAGTAAACAAGAATAATAGTAGATTACAAAACTTTCCTGGGGTTAGAGCTTAAGCGACGGTATGCAACTTATCAAAATTATGACCTCCATGGTCGAGTGGTACAAGACTGCCTTTCATTAAAAGAATCTTGTGAGAAATTTAAAGGCTGACTATTGGAGTACTGAAAATGCCTATTAACTTCATACGACATTTGATAGATGGACAAAGGAAAAGTATTATTTTACTATTTGCATACGACAGTAATATTAAAAGTTTTTATTCTAGTAAACCTATTACAGGTCATAAGGTAATAATTGCTGTAGCTTAAAAGCTGTCAATTATGAATATACTATTATATTAATAAATATATCTCAATATTTGTCTACTATTTAAAAGTATAATATATATATATTTTATATGTATGTTTCTTAATGATATCCAATTATCCAATTCAATCTCTATAATTTAATGATCCAATGTTTTCCCGCTTTTCCTTTTGTATTACTTTGCCCTTTTAATGAGTTAAATGCTTTCAACTTGCTATTTACCAGCCCAAAAACCTTCGGTGTTTAGAAATTAAATTAAATTCTTGTAACGAATTCCAATATATCTTGAAACCTTTCCCCTTCTTTAATAATTACTTTGTAAAAAAGGTCAGTCCAAATAAAGTGAGTAAATAAAGTTGCTTTATTGTATCTAAAGCTTGTCCTAATTTTGCAAGAATGATTTTAAGGTTATGTCTTGAAAGAAAGAAAAATCATTTATTGAACACACAACAATAATAATCATAAAAGTACAATATAAAATATGTGAATGGAATATAATAACAATAATTATAATAAGGATACACACGGACGCCATATATATGAATCAACAAATATACTAAAGGTAAAATGAAGAAAGTACAAAAACGGCAGAGTGACAAACAACAAAAATACGGTAGGCAGAGGTGCGGGGCGGTGCGCGAGAATATTATAATTATAATACTAATAAGTTTCGAATCGAATCAGAAATGAAAAGATCCAAAGGAGAACGAAGATCACTGACATAGCTCAACGGATTAGCAAGCTGAAGTGGCAATGGGCAGGACACATAGCTTGAAGAATTGACACCTGATGGAGCAAAAAGGTTCTCGAGTGGAGACCACGAACTGGCAAGCGCAGCGTAGGACGACCGCCTGCACGATGAACCGACGACCTCATAAAGGTCGCGGAGAGTCGGTGTATGCAGGCCACTAGCGATCGTTCCCGCTGCAAATCGATGGGGGAGGCCTATGTTCAGCCGTGGACTGCAACAGGCTGATGATGATGACTAATAAGTTGAAACAACGAAACGAAAGAAGAAGAATACATATTATAGGTATTAGCCAGGTACGTAAGATAAATACTAAGGATTTTACTACAAGCCCTAAAGAAGCGAAACGAGAAATCAAAATTTATATATCTAGTGAAAACGAAAACTAGTCGCGGGCAACCCAGTTAGGTATGAAATAAACAACAAGAACTATTGCATTAAAAGTCACAGAGAAATGTATGCAGCAATAGTTTGGTGTTCTGAAATGTGAATATCAATGAACTGTACAAACTGAGATGTACGAAACTTTTATCGTTTCCCGTTCACCATCGTTCTACTAAATTGAGTGCATCCGAAGCTAATGGAGAATGAAATTTTGTAAACTTTTCCATCTAAAGTTCACATTGTAAAATGGATCTAAAATAATAACATTTATTAAACACGGTTCATTTCGCCCTGAGCCGAGGTCAAAATCCCACAGGGGTCGCCTTCTTACGCTGGTTGCTTAGTTTGTAGTTTATAAACCATTGAATAAGGCTGGATTTCTGCCTGCCTTTATGCCCAATGAAATAGCAAAAGCCTCGTGGCAAAAGACTTTTTTTTGGACCGACATCAATGTAGCTAATAAAAGTCCGTCTGAAACGAAAAAGTCTTCATTTCAATTCAATTACCTACTGCTACAACCTTTTGTAGGGCGACCACTATAAGCTCGGCTTGGTTTTCTGTCACACACTTGCATCAAATTATCCAGCAAATATGACTTCAACAGCCGTGAGCCTGTTTAAGTCAATATATTTAAGCAACCCTAATAATAATATAAACGCGAAAGTTTGTAAGTATGGATGGATAGATGTTTGTTACTCTTTCACGCCAAAACTACTAAACGGAATTGGCTGAAACTTTGCACCAGGATAGGTTATACGCTGGATTAGCATATAGGCTATAAAACATCACGCTTCGACTTACAGGAGCAGAGTAACGCGGGTAAAACCGCAGGACTCAGCTAGTATAATCACCACGCTTGGCAGGTGATTAGCCATCTGCGCAGGATCTAATATGGTGCACAAGTGTATGCACAAACACAGGTGCACTCATTATTCCTTTACTCTGATAATTCGACGGGAAGGTTCTACCGACACGACTGGTGAAAGGTGCGAACTGACCGAGCTTAACGTGCTCTCCGAGGCACGGATGAAACACCACCAACTTACAAACTACGGGCTTGTACTTAAATATTTATAAATAGAAAATTTCTAGTTACTTACATTATTTTAACTCAACTCAAGGATCGAACCAGGGATCTAGCTATTTATGGTCGAACACATTACCGCAAAACCAACAAGGCAGTATACCTAAGTATTTTGGTGGGAGGTTGTGAATACTATTTAACGATTAAGTGAACCATTAAAAAAAAAATCAGGTTCTATTTTTAAAAGAACAAGTTTAAAATGTAGGTATACCAACCTACCTACTAATTCAGCTAACAGAAGTAATAAATAGATCAAAACCAACAATGTAAGAATCGGTAAAAAAATAACGATTCAAAAGAAACGATATTGGACCAATGTGAATGGAAATTGTCTGTGGCTTGAATTCCTTTTCCAAGATGGCGGCTACCGATATTGACAGAATCGTCCTCAATTGGGTAGATAAAAATATCGTCTGTTGAAATTAAATATTCATTTGAGTTAATAAGTAGCAATATTCTTTTTCGTTTTCAGATATTAAAAGAGGATTTACGGTGGTTTGTCATGTGTGAATTTGTTTGTATATTATTAGATTTCTTGTCGTTGATAAGGAAATATTGCTCAGTCACACTACGATGAATTGAGTAGCAATTTTTCAACATACCGTTTTATTGAAAGCTAGCTACCCGCGCGCGGTTTCACCCGCGTAAATCCTGTTCCAGTGGGAAGTTCATTATTAAATAGAGACTTTGTCACGAGGCCGGCCTAGAAAAAGGTGGCGAGACGACCTAGACGATTACCATGAGGGCTGGTTCAAAGCGGCTCAAGAAAAGAGTTCTTGGAAGGAATTGGGGGAGGCCTTTGCTCAGCAGTGGGACAGTAAAAATAAGGAAAAAAAAATGTCACTATGGTAAACGCGTACGTTTTTAATATTGTAAGATTTTTTTAAATCGGTTCGAACTATTGGAGCCTATTTATTTCAGGACAACCAGTAGCTGTTAAATTTTATTTATAAAGAAACACACAAATGTTAAGTCTAATGCACAGCATTTTAAGGTGTCACAACATGCACAGTCTTGTTATCCACATTACAAATGAGGTGTGATGTAATAATTTTCTCGGAGTGTTGGTTAAGTAAAACTTCATCTATTCCCCAAATTCAAGGGTTTACGGCTTATTCTACAAGTAACATTATTAACCAGAATGATGGCTTAGTGATCTATATACGATCGGAGCTGAAACATAATGTCATGGAGCCTCTATTTATGGAAGCAAACTGCCTTGTTAGTAAATTAAATTCCGAAACAGTCATTGTAGCACTATATCGACCACCATCCTTTAGACATACAGATTCCTTTTTAGACAGCCTAAATAACATCTTAACCTCAGTATCTACGTATAAAAATGTGATTCTAGTGGGAGATATTAACATAAATATAAGCCCAAATAATAATGATCCGCATTACAATGAATATATGAACTTAACTGCATCGCATGGACTGCTACCGGCATACACATCTCCCACTAGGGAAAACAATTGTCTGGATCACACGATGATAAAAGTTAAAAGTTCAGTGGTCTCCTGTATTTTGGATACACACATTACCGATCACGCACCTATATTAGTATGTTTAAAAGGTAATCAGAGCTCACCTAAAAGATCCAAATTAGTTGCAAGAATCGACCATCCTAAAGTAGTCTCAGAAATATCCAACACGGATTTTAGTCCTGTATTATTGTCCAAAGATCCGAATGAAGCTACTGACCTTCTTATAAAAACCATTACCTCAATTGTACAAACAAATACTAAAAACAGACTTGTGCCCTCAAAAATGGTAACAATAAAGCCCTGGATCACTCAGGGGTTACTTAAATGCATTCGGAATAGGGATAATAGGCACAGAAAACATAAAAAATCACCAGAAAATTACATCCTAAAAATCACATACCTCCGTTATCGCAACTTTTGTAATAAGTTATTAAACCGACTTAAAACTAATTATGAGAAGAATGAGTTTACTAAAGCTAAAAATAATCCTAAGGCAACCTGGAAAGTTATAAATGATGTTATTAATAAGCAGACTTCTAAACCTCTGCCCACAGACCTCTTGACCCTGTCTGGACTTGATGAAAAGTCCTCAATAAATGAAGTTAATAAATTCTTCGCAAACGTTGGCACAAATCTTGCAGAAAAACACCTAAATAGCAGAAGTACGTGCAATAAACATTTCCCATTCCTCAGGGATGATGCACAGACGAATTCTTTTGTGCTTCTTACCCCGGATTTTGATGAAGTTGAAAGAATCATAGTGTGTCTGCGTACTGATTCTGCTGCGGGATGGGATGGCATTCCAACTAGAATTATAAAAGCGAGTCGCCAATTCCTCGTACCCGCTATCGCACACATCTGTGACCTATGTATCTCCAATGGAGTCTTTCCAAGGTCCTTAAAGAAAGCGATAGTGCATCCTATTATAAGGGTGGAGACAGAGACAGTGTAAATAATTACAGACCTATATCTGTCCTTCCAGCGCTTTCAAAAATTTTGGAAAAGGTTCTAAACAGTCGTCTCGTCAACTTTATGGATGCACATGGCATTTTGTCAAATAACCAATACGGTTTTCGCAGGGAGAAATCCTGCGAAGACGCTGTTGCTGCCTTTGTTGATAGTGCTGTTAATATTCTGGATGTAAGGTCTAAGTGTCTGGGTATTTTATTAGACTTATCTAAGGCATTTGACACTGTCTCTGTCCCTATCCTTTTGTCTAAATTAGAGAGGATAGGAGTGAGGGGTCCAACACTGGCAATCTTTAAGAGCTACCTATCTGAGAGGACACAGTGTGTAAAGATAGGCGCATACGTCAGTGACGAACACTTACTATCTTTCCGAGTCCCCCAGGGCTCAATTTTGGGGCCTACCCTCTTTCTTATATATGTTAACAGCCTTTGTAACATATCCATCCCATACTCTAACATATATACCTACGCAGACGATACCACTTTGCTCGTGTATGGGTTGAACTGGAGAGAAGTTCAAGAGAGAGCGGAGTTTGCAATGGGTATCGTAATGTCCTGGTTAGGAGCCAATATTCTTAGTCTTAATATTGACAAAACGAAATATATCCCGTTTTCAATAAAATCCTGTACGCAGCCGGATGACGCATTTATTATTAGGGCCCACACTTGCAATGAGCAAGTTGATCAATGCCTCTGCCCTCCCCTAGTCAGAACAACACATATCAGGTACCTTGGTATTATAATAGATAACCTTATGTCCTGTAAGGAGCAAATTGATAGAACGGCTGGCAGAGTGAGAAAACTCATAGCGATTTTCAAAAGTCTGCGCCATAGTGCAGACATAAGTAGGTACACTTCGGATGGTCTATTTCTCACTCTGTCAGTCAGTACTAACTTTTGGTATTACGTCTTGGGGGGTGCTCCAAAAAGCTATTTTATCAGGCTGGAAAGGGCGCAACGAGCTGTTCTCAAAGTTATGACTTTTAAACATTTCCGGTATGGCACCATAGCATTGTATCAAGACTGCAAAGTCATGACTGTGAGACAGCTGTTTGTACTAAACACCATTCTGCGCAGGCATGGTTCTCTGGAGTACAATACTGGTCATCTGGCAAAAAGGAGATGTAAATATGTTTGTCCTATGGTAAGTTATAGAACTAAACTGGCAGAAAGACATTTTCGGGTATTAGGTGGTCGAATTTATAATGCAGTTAACAAACAATGCGATATTTATGGTTTAAATAATTTCAATTGCAAAAAGAAAATTAGTCAATGGCTTGCTACTCGTACATACGAGGAAATAGAAAAGTTACTGGGAAAGTTTTACTAACGGTTGCTGGTTTTTAGACCACTCACATATACACCACACAAACATAAAGACGTAAGCACGACACATACACAAGACACTTACACACAATACATACACACAACACTTACACAAATCACATACACTCAACACATACAGAAGACACATTCAATTAGCAACTACGAACCAAAATACTAGTGAGAGGCTATAACTGTTTACTCTTATTTTTATTAATCTTTAAGTTTAATTTTGTTTAACTGTTTGTTTTTCTATATTTCTATTAACTTTGTTTTGTTTATGCTCAACAATGGATCCAAATGTAACTCCGTACTGGTTTATGTAAGGTGAATAAATATATTAATAGAGAGAGCCATGGCACCCATCACACAAGTTTAATCTTAGCTTGGGTGTCAGTGGCACAATCAGATATTTATGCAATTTAAAAAACCTTACTTTTTAGGGTTTCGTATTTACTACTGTGTCAATTGCAATTTTTTGGAAATAAAGTTTTATTTATTTATTTATTTATGACACTCGTGACATTACAATATATAAAAGCATAAAAAATACGTAAATATTTAAATTAACTTAAAAAAAAAACTTCTGAATAATAAAAATGAAAACTACTATTGGCATAATGAGTATAATAAAATAAATTAAAATTAACATACAAGACTGAGACAATGAAAATGCAGTCAAATCTTTCCTCTTTCATCATCATCATCAGCCCGTAAAACGTCGACAGCTGGATATGGGGCTGGGTACCCTCGCCTGGCAAGCGGGTTGGTGACCGCAGTATTATGTCGCAATACACAGGGAAACGCTGTTGCCCGTTCCCTGGTATACAGTTGTTAAAGATTGTGTTATAACAACCGGTGCCAACGGCTTAACGTGCTATCGCTTTATATTATTAGTACCCATAGATAAAGACTGTTGCAAAATTATCCTTATTTGGTAAAGTTGTCAATTCGTCAAGTGTTTGTTTTACTTTTATTTCTCTGAAAATATTCCGAATCGTTTTAACGTGGAAACAGCCAATCTATATTCTTGAATAAATTATTACCTACATAAAAGATTAAGCGTTAAATCATGTAGGACCTATTAACCCCAGTTAATCGAATGTCATTCAAGTGGTTTTACAGACAATGTGTTATTATTGCTTCAAAAACTTAGCTTAGGTATATCACATATTATATACACTACATAAACATAATAGGTACGACATCTGAAATAATGTTATGAATGAATGTTATGAATATTAGATTGACTTGGCCATCGCAATAACTCTAATTAAACATAATGTGTATTACTTGTGAGATATATTCTGATTTTATCCGATGGCCAAATTAATCTATCATTTAAAACTTAAAAGTTTTAAACTTTGATATGGTCATAATAAGATTCTATGAAGTGAGCTAATTACCCTAAAGGTCCCTTTTAAGTTATGCCCGGTAAAGTAGCAAAAGCCGCAGGGCTAACTACATATGTACGTCCGGAAAAAAAAAGGTTCCTTAAGTAGGGCGTGAATAAATTAACTGACTTGGTATTACATAGATCCCACAACTTTTAATGGTAAAAGAACAACATTACGAGACTTGGGTATTTTTACAAGTATGTAATAATAACACTCGGAACAAAAGCCTGATTTTTAATATAAAAATCACGCTTATGTTCTGAGTGTTATGATCGAACTAGCTTCCGCGCACAGTTGTACCCGCGTAACTCCCGTACCCGTACGAACTTCATAATTAAATTTAGCCTATGTTACTTCTGCATAACGTAGCAGAAAATCTAACACCATTTCGATAAGTTGGAAGAATTTTTGACATTGGTGGATTCTTTATATTTTTGTTGTTAGTATCTATATATATATATGTTTACTGAATGCATTTAGTGTTAAAATCCTGTTATTTTTCCATTACAAACAGGAGACTAATTCTTATGTTATTGTTACTGTATAATTGAAGTTACAATAGCTTAATATATTATGTAGATGATAACATCATCTATAATAATCGTATATCAAGGAACGGGCAGCAGCGTTTCCTTGTGTGATAAAACATAATACTGCGGTCACCAATCCGCTTGCCAAGCGTGGTGACTATAACAAATACCATCTCCGGGAGGAGGCCCATGTTTTGCAGTGGACGTTATACGGGCTGATGATGATGATGATGAAGTCCTTACACATACGTGATTATCCTCCAGACGCTTTCATTTTATTTCTTTGTATGGATTTATGCTGAAACTTGATATGTCTATAGAAAAGTGTCTACTTACAGCAATTTAAATTTGTCACCTTTTAAAGTTCCGTACCCGTAGGGTAAAAACGACCTATTACTAAAACTTCGCTGTCTGTCACCAGGCTGTATCTCAAGAACCGCGTTAGCTGAACAGTTGAAATTTTCACAGATGATAGTTTTATTGCCGCTTTAACAACAAATACAAAAAATATTTAAGGGGGGCTCCCATACAACAAACTTTTTTTGTTGTCCTTT
The DNA here is from genome assembly GCA_947037095.2 of Nycteola revayana. Lineage (NCBI taxonomy): Eukaryota > Metazoa > Arthropoda > Insecta > Lepidoptera > Nolidae > Nycteola > Nycteola revayana. The sequence goes on from OX344840.2 coordinate 11,417,144, forward strand.
TTTGCTTGATATCAGTAACAGCACAGGTAGTCTCTTGCAAATGGTACGGAACCCTTCGTGCGCGAGTGCGACTCGCACTTGGCCGGTTTTATTTTTCAGTCACATCGATGCGAAGTCAAGGCGGGTCGCCAGTATGTAATAAAAAGTTCGATGGTTGACCTCCGCCGCCCTTTCGCATTGAGGTCCGCCCGAGGCAATGCGATTACAATATTGTCTATGCAACGACGTACTGATATCCTTCGTCCCTTTATTATTGTCCTAGCTGTATTACAATTCGGATTAAGGTCTTGTAATACCGCTGCTGCGAAGAAAAATGGGATGAGAAAATTAATGCTTGCTATTTCAACTTGTAATACATTGGATATAAATTGTGTAGAAGAAGATCCACCTTAAACCGACGTGCTTCTATGAAGAATGTTATGAGAGTGAATGAAGCGAAAGTGTATGTAGGGATCGTAGCAGGTGGAGGTCCATTGTCCATTGGCTTTAGCCGCTGCACGGATACCTACTATGAGTTCGAAAAAACTTATAGTTAACGAGTTGTTGGCGTTTCTTGTCCATGCTATTGATTACATGGACGAAATGAGCATACTACAGATATGCCGAACAAATTTCAAGGAGGAAGATGTAAGCAGTGCCAAGCTGCTACTGTTCCAGTCCCTTGGAAAACTGGACCAGATGCCGTCCCGCCGTAGAGATGGCACTGAGAAGAGTCTCCAAGACATGATTAATGTATTGAAGACGACCGACCCAGACGACGTGCCCGATTTCGTGGCGAGGGAGCTGAGTAAATTGCCCCCCGTCACGTTTGACCACGTCGATGTGACGAGACTGCTCAAGGACATCACATCATTAAAAACTGAGATGACCAAGATGCAGTCCAGAATGGAGGCCTCAGATGACATCATCGCTGAGCTGCGTGCGGAAATTTCATCACTTCGCAACGTTGGATCAGTAATTAGGTCGCCTGAGCTCTCAAAGGTCAACACTCGTCGTGGAGCGCATAATGTGTCAATTGGCAGTTTTGAGTCAGCTAATATGAGTGCGTCACAAACTGCCGATATTGCTGACAAAGCTCCGGTCGCCCGCACGTCTGCACTGGCCGCTGTGACGTCAAACGTAGGTACGTCAACCCCGACACGTGACTACGCGGAATGTGTCGCTAAGACAAAGCGACCTAATGAAAGAGGGGTTACAAAGAAGCTCTGTATATCTACCACTAAGGATAGTAGGATACAGCCGAAGGAGAATGTCGACAGGGATGGCTTCGTGATGGTGCAGAGAAAGAAAAAGAAGCCAACCCAAAACAAGTGCGGCACTGCACCGACCGGACCGAACCACCTGCTGCGTCCTGCTGCACCCGTGACGCCGCTCTACGTGTCCCGACTGCATTACTCTACAAAGGCCGAGGAGATTGTAGAGTACATACAGGTCAAGACGAAGTGGAATTTGAGAGTTGTGAGGTTGGAATCACGTCACAACGTGAGTTTTAACTCCTTTGTGGTGAGAGTGCCAACTGAGCACCTTTCAAAATTCACTTCACCAGAATTCTGGCCTAAGGGAGTTCTATTCCGCCGTTTCCGTGGCCGGATACCGGATCCTGCGCAATGCACGGCGCCGATACTGCTGAACAAGCAGTAATCGTGTATAATTTTAGTTATATATTTTAATTGTTTATGTATAGTATTTTATTTTATATTGTATAGTATTATGTATGTAATATGGGTCTTTGTTACCTGAAATAAATGAATAATAAAAAAAAAAAAAAAATAATAAAATTGTGTACAATATCTCCTTAATACAGATTAATTTCATTAATCTAGCTAGGAGAACCGGTCTCTTGACCAACTTGATTGTAGACACATTTTAGTATACCTACTAACTAGTCTAAGCTAAACCTCTGTACCTATACTACAATCCTGTATGTTGATGAATAAATTGTGATTAGTATTAAAAAAAAAAAAAAAAATGTCCTCTTCCGTGGCGTAGTGGTATAAGTCTAGGAGGATGCGGGGTGTATTCCAACATTTTTTTTTTGTGTCAAATCTATAATTTATTTTCTTAGGGATTACTCTCCGTGTCTTAGAAAACACTTATATTATACTCCGACAAACAGCAGATAGTATCTAAAGTTAAGCTGTTTTTGTAGCTTGTAGCGCCATCTACAGTAGCCGCACAAAAATACAAGAAGACTAGCAGCGCCATCTGTCACCTAGTATCCCAACTAACCTGTATTGCGCAATAGAAGTTCGCAAGCCAATTCGAACATATACAAGTTCTGAATATCAACACAATGCCGCCGGGCACACCACCTCGCCCGGTAAAGAAGATAGATAAATAAACTCTTTATTGTACTCTTTCACAAAGAGAAAAATACAGAAATGGACTTAAAACTAAACTTAAAATTAGATAGGTACAATTGGCGGCCTTATCACAAAATGTGAAGATCTTCTTTTTATGTGGAGGAACACCAGTCACCACCAATCGTTCCTCTACAAGATTTTTGAAACCCTAAGAAAGGATCTAAAGTTTTTGCTCCACGTACTAAATAGTAATGTAGTTACTAGTGGTCACCCAGTGTTCTAAATTTGGTCATAATTAAAGAAAAATATTAGTATTCTGACTCCTTCTATAGAGAAGGAAACTATAGATTAGGGTTTCTTAAACTTTAAGCAGTCACGGACCACTTTCACAATTAAAAAAAATTCCATGGACCCCTGAAAATTACTTAGTTAATGAGAAGGGTGCTGCTGTTTGGCCTCAATGAGAACGAATAAATTGTGGGATTGTCTTCGACAAGACTGACCTACTGCGGACCCCTGATATATATGCTACGGACCCCCAAGGGGTCCGTGGACCCCACTTTAAGAAACCCTGCTATAGATGTACGCAATATCATATTCCTCCGTCCACGCAATTTTCGTAAAAAGGGGTACAAAGTTAACGCACGCTAAACGAGACGAGCTTAAGGCCCGACCACCCGCGGCCATCTAATATAATTATATCGGAGGGGTGCTGACTTGCAGGGAATGTGGACGCACTTTCACTGAAAAAATTGGGTATATCAGTCATCAGAGGGCACACGCGATGTTCTCAATAGGGAGATCCAAGTCGCTGTGGCCGAAATCGGTCAGGATCATATAATTATATCATAAAATATATACTTGCTGCTAGGGTTGTCAACTATACTGTTAAAAACAGTATTTTACTGTTTTTCACTACATTATACTTTTTTCAATTGAAAAGAAAAATAAATATACAATATTATACTGTTTTGAGAATCAAAATGCTTAACACTATAAGTATTATACTTAGAAGCTGACCCATTTTTTTAAAAATTATATGTCAAATTTTCAAAACATCAAGTATGACATGCACCTACCCTTTTTTTTTTAAATACTGTTATACAATATCTCAGACCCAAATATACATTTTTCTAAAAAAAAGGTGGCAGCCCTACTTGCTGCGCTTCGTGGTTTTACCCACGTTACACTGCTCCAGTGGGTGGGAGTACGATGTTTTGTAGCCTTTTTTTTTTTTTTTTATCCGGAGGGCAATGCTTTAACGCATTCCTACCGCCGCTGCAGCGTATTCGCGCGCTGGCGGTGGGGTATGTGGGGCTCGCCCTCTCCATAGCGTGGTATGCTAAACTCATACCACGAGGAGAGGACCCTACACCAAGAAAATTCCCCGGACACTCCTTCGATCCGCCGTTGGCGGGGGCCGGGTACGCATGAGCAATCCGGAACCCCGACGGCACCTGCGGCTTCTATGACACCGCGGGATCTCCTGGGATGATGTTTTGTAGCCTGTATGTTAAACTAAGATTATTACTATCCCCGTGCAAAGTTTTAGCCAAATCCTTTCAATATTTTTAGCGTGAAAGAGTAACACACATACATTGTTACAAATTTCACGTTTCTAATATTAGTAAGATACTGATAATATCTGCGTTCCTACAACATAATACGTACAGAGCCATTTTCTAACTTACGTATTTTACATGGCGTGCCTTCCAGGCGTTCTAAAAGTCCGACGGTAATCTAAGTTATTTTATTTAAAAAAATCTTTGTTTCTTTAAGCCTAAATTTCGAGCCTGAATAAGTTTCTTTATTCTAAGTTATCATCAAAGAAATTTCTTGCTTGTTATCTATATGTATACTAATATATAAAGCGGAAGAGTTTGTTTGCTTGAACGCGCTAATCTCGCTCAGAATTGGAAAAATTCGTTCATTGATTTTTACGTCATCAATTACAACAACAGTGTACCAGGGAACGGGTAGTGTTTCCTTGTGCGTTATAACATATTACTACGGTCACCAAACCACCTGCCAGGCGTGGTGACTATGGAAAAAAAACCCTTCCCTCGGCACCTGCCCTTTTTCAGCAGTGGACGTAATACGGGATGACGATGATGAATATAGATTAAAAATATACATCTTTGTATAAATCAAATATAATTTAATAAAAAAACTTCTGATAGAACCAGGTCAAACCAAACCGAAAAACATTCGCAGACCATGTAATATGTCATATGTATGTAAAATACGACTTCTAGTTGAACAAATAAGCGGCCCACACACGATAACAAATAAACCGAAATACCTATTTTCCGCCATGTTGTTGTATGTAGATACAAGCCGAAAAAACAAATTCAAAGAAAACAATTTGATATCGCAAACATAAATATATTGGATAATAAATAATTTAAAATACACTTATTGGTTCTAGTTTGCCAAGAAATGTATTGCAAATTGTAAACAACGCCATTTAAAAGTTTTATAATAGTTATGGCGTTTTGAATTTTTATTTACTCATACAATAAAGTAGCAGGCAGTATCGGTTTATTATATTAATATTATGGAGGACGAAATATTCGTTTGTTTTATGGACTATTGAGTCTCAAACTATGAAATACTTATATATTAATGAGAATAGAGCATCACCCCGAACCAATTTAGTTATCAAAATAACAGACAAAGTAAAAGTAGCCCATATTATCTATACTATTAAGGCCCAGGTGGAAAGAAATAGTGGACTGTATATAATAGTTTCATTGCCGGTAGTCCCTACGTATCTAATTAATTAAAATATACAAAAAGTGTTGCACGCGGTCGGGGCAGACGATTCTCTCTTCATTTGTTTTTTCTTAATTTTCTTTTTAATTTTCGTGTCGCGCGCTTTTCGGTTAGCTCTATGGTTTGTGTTTCTTTTTAAAATGTGGTTTATTACTTTTAAATGTGTTAATGGTTTTTGCATTAACATATAACATATAAGCGGAAGAGTTTGTTTGAACTACTGGACCGTTTAATTATGAAGAGCTTGTTTGTTTGCTGGAACACACGAATCTCAAGAATTCCTGGTCACTTTTGAAAAATTATTTCAGTGTTAGATAGTCCATTTATCGAGGAAGGTTATAAACTAAATTTAATTATCTTCTTTCGTTCTTACGGGAACGGAAGTTACGCGAGTGCGCGTAACTTCGTAACGTGAGCGCGTCACAATAACCGCTTTTATGTTCATAAAAAAATATTAAATCGTCTGAAGAAAGAAACTACGTTAAATGTATATCATAATATTAATCCTTATCCAAATTAAGCATTATGTTATCAAGGGTATTTATGTAGAAGTAAAATACTTTTTGTTTTATTCCAATCGGACATTTCGTTGAGAAATTATCACGAGTATAAAAACGCAAAGAATTGGTACCTAATAATGAGTTATTTGCCATAATAGATAAAGCTGAAGAGTTTGTTTGCTTGAACGCGCTAATTTCAGCAACTACTGGTCCGATTACTTCTATTATACTTTCCTGTCCTTAAATAAAAACTTATCAGCAAAATTTAAGCGAAAAATTAAGAAAACCTACATATATATATATATATATATATATATACGAATTGATCACGATTCTTCTTTTGCAAATTGTGTCGATTCTACATTAGCCGAAGGAACTTCGTTCCTACCTGGTGTCCCACGACACCATTAAGTTTTTTTTATAAAATGAAAGAGGTTCCCAATTTGAGAGAAGCCTATATGAAGAAAAAGTTGTTTTAAAAGATCCGTGAATTCAATCTGAGTAACTTCTCAGGTCTAATTATGAACTTCTTACGGGAACAGCAGTTACGCGAGTGAAAGGAGAGATGGCAATAAATAATAAAGAAATTAAATTTATAATAAACTTTGCCGTGTGGTTTCCGGCTTAGAATAGACCACCCCATGTCTTCCCATGGGTGTCGTAAAAGGCGACTAAGGGACATATGGCTGATGGATGGGCAGCAGCATCTATAAGCTTAAGGTTTACATCTTACTATGATTACCAATCCGTCTGCCAAGCGTGGTAATTATGGCAAAATCCCTCAAGGATCCTGGCTTGCCAAGGTCTGTTAAGAGGAGGCCCATGTTCAGCAGTTGACGTAATGATAATAATAAAATTCCACTACGTTTTTCTTGATGATAAATTTCGTAGTTCCTAGTCTAAAATTGACGCAAGAAAACCTTTTAGTTCAATCTACAAAAATCAACATTTTAAAAAGCAGTTCCGCGCGGTTTTTCCTTTTGCTATAAATTTTCATTTCCTATGCATTCGCTGAATCTGCTGCCAATTTTCATGAGCCAGTTTCCATTCAACTTGTCTGAAAGTATAAAGAGCAATCTAAGTGAATACTAGCGCTTTGCCAAAATGTACCATGACTCAAATTTATGGCCTCTCTTGCAATTTCCTAGTTCCTAATTTGTTAAAGCGTTTTTAGAAATTAAGTTGGATGAAACTGACACTTCGTGCTATCGGTAAATATTAAAGTTAAGTCCACAAGCTTGTAGAATAATGTTCTTTATGATACAAAAATGTCTGAAGGGTTTTATTGTCCTATTATTTTATACTACTATTGACAACCTCCATGACTAAAGCAGTATAAGTTTTGCCTTAAATCTCTGAGATCGTGGGTTCGATTAGCATTCCGGACAAATACTTTGAGTAAAATCCAAGATTTCTTACCGGGTCTATTTGGTTAAGGGACTCACGCCGTACCTTATGTGAAAGAAAGCTTTGATTTTTACCACAGATTATAAAGGACACAGACCCATAGACATTAAAGGCGAGAGTTGTAGCCTCACGCCACAAAGGTTAATAATAACTTACTATTTATAACACTACTGGGTTAAAATGAGAGTTGATGTTACTTACAAAAAAAAAAAAAACACATTTCGTTATAATCTCGTCTTGCTAATTTAAAAGCAATCAATAACGCAAAAAGAACGCCACATCGCGACTTCGCTTACTCATAAGAGCAGAGCAATCCAACATAGATAATACTACGGTGCGTAAATATTAAATTATGTACTACTTATAGTGCAACATATATTACGTAGGATCTTGGTTTATTATAATGAAATAATGTATTTATTCAGCACTAAGGTAGGTATTTACATAAACTTGTACTTGTCAAAATCAAAATGAAAAAGAACTGTAATTAAAAAGTTATTATTCTTATTCTATGAATTAAACTACTTAGGTAACTATAACTAGCAAGTGCAACCTGTGAGTGCTGCTAATTGTAGGACATTACAGACAATGTACTCAGTCTGTCCGTTTGTCATTAATTCCTCTACTTATAATTGGTTTATATTTACATTAATTATTATAGGTATATATTTTTAAAAGCATACAATGTGACACACCTGGGGGCACCAGTTAAGGGCTAGGACCGCAACCCAGAGGTGCTACTGAATATAAATATTAAACGCGATATAAACTAGGCTATAAACCTTTATCTTAATATATTAATACTAACCATATTTACGATAAATCTTTTACAACCATTCTTAAATCATAAACATGTTTTATCTTACAAGTGTTTTAGAACTTTATAATATAATATAGCCTAAAGCTTTTCCTAATAAATGGGCTATCTTACACTGAAAGATCGGACCAGTAGTTCCTGAGATTAGCGCGTTCGAGCAAACAAACCAACTCATCTGCTTTATATATAGGTAAGTATGGATCACAGTATGGATAGTATGTCCTACTGACTTAAGGCGATACTACAATAATAATACTAAGCGACCGTAGCCCAATGGCTAGGACGCCGGACTTGTGATCTTGAGGTCGCCGGTTCGAACCCCACCCATTGCACTACCGACGTGAACCCACTCGTAACACAAGCAGTAGCTTAGCACGAGGGGTTAACAAGAATACTAGAAGGCAGCAGACTACTGCTAAGAAATATAAAAAAAAATTTGGCTGTGGAATTCTGTAAAGTGGAGATACTTTCCTAGTCGAGCAGCTCATTTAACGTACTATCGTAAACTAGCGTACGTACGATACGTACGCTAGTTTACGTTAGTAACGTAACTCTACTTCTATATATTTTGGTTTAAATTCATATACCTACTTAGGGTTTAAAAAATGTAAACTCATATTTTTTATGTTGGCTATGTAAATTAAGCAAATCTCGTGCATAAGATTTAATTGGTGTTCTGGGTTCGATTCCCACCCGGGACAATTATTTGTGTGAACCACAAATAGTTTTTCTGAGTCTGGGTGTTCTTTGTGTCCGTGAAATGAATGTTTGTAAAGTCCCCCGCGACACAGGGATTTATTTCCCTAGTGCGGGAGTTGTTCTTAAAAAAAAAAAAAAAAAAAAATATATATATAATCCGTCCCTTAGGGTGCGGTCCCACTTAGTGCTATTAGTTTTGTATCTACCTACATAGCAATATGAAACAAAAATATGTTAACAGGTGTTTGAGATAGCTACTGATATTAGAATATCAGTGGCTATTTTATACACTTGTCCCACTATATGCATAATAATATTGTTAAATACATACATTATGTACAAACGACAGTTATAAAACTGCGACTCATCCACAGTCAAACCGTTAAACCGGTTTTGTGGAGCACTATGTAAAAAATATAATGTCAGTATGTCACACTTTAATAAATAAATAATAATAATAATAAAGGCAGAAAGCCGTAGTGTTTTCCGCCATGTGAGTTGTATCTACCATACTGATTTACGGTAAATGATTTATTACTTCTAAAATGTACTGTCAACAGCCCGCTTATGTCCAAGGCTGCACTTGTTTCCTCATTCCAAACCTTGGCAAGCCGGAGTCATTAAGGGATATTGCCATAGTTACCTAGCTTGGCAGACGGATTTGTGTTAGATAAGTAAGATGTTAAGTAACCTTAAGTTAATAGACGCTGCTGTGCACCCATGGGAAGAAACGGGGTGGTCTATTCTAAGCCGGAAACAAAAAGGTTTACAGTAACAGTTGTTCCTTTCATAAGGTAAGTTCATAATAACTAAGCTTCCCATGCGCGGTTTCACCCTCGTATCTCAGCTGCATAGCCTATAGCATTCTTCAATAAATGGACTATCAAAAACTGAAAAAATAAATCAAATCGGACAGTAGAAGCTGGGCTTAGCGCGTTCAATCAAACAAAAAACTCTTCAGCTGTATATATTAATAGCTGCGCCCCGTGGTTTTACCTGCGTTACTCTGCTCCAGTGGGTCGGAGCATGATGTTTTGTAGCCTATATGTTAATCCAGCTTATAACCTATCCCGGTGAAAAATTTCAGCCAATTCCGTTCAGTAGTTTTGGCGTGAAAGAGAAACAAACATCTATCCATCCATACTTAAAAACTTTCGCGTTTACATTATTAGTAGGATTATAGATTAGTTCACTTTCATAATGTTCACAGCTCTTAGTGGAACCACGCCCTTCCTTGTGCCCTTGTCATACACTTATCCCTCTAAGAACAACGGTGTATTTTTTATTCAGCCGGACGAGTGTCAAACGCAAGCCGCTCTTCAAAAGATTTGCTGGCCACATTTTGTGGGGAAGAGCAATTTAGAGTGCATCGTCATTTATAGCAGCTTTGTTTAATTATGCAGTTCTCACGGAAATGGGAGCTATTAATGTATAAAGTGCTTTCAAATTATTCTACTCTTAAGAGAAGGTATTATGTGTCATCATCATCATCAGCCCGTATAACGTCCACTGCTGAACATGGGCCTACTCCCGAGGGAGGGTATTATCATAGTCACCACGCTTGGCAGGCGGGTTGGTGACCGCAGTATTATTTTGTAACACACAAGGTAACCCTGCTGCCCGTTCCTTGATATACGATTATTATAGATGATGTTATAAAAATTGGGACCAACGGCTTAACGTGCTTTCTGAGGCACGGAGGGTAGTCTCTCAACCAACCAGACCCGGAAAGAAATCTTATAATTTACATAAAGATTTCCTGTCCAGCGTGGGGATCAAACCCATGACCTCCGAGATTGAAAGCGAGCCAAATACCGCTACGCTACGCAGGTTGTTATAATTATGATGTGTACCTAACATAATGTTAGTGAAGAAATTTTCGTTTGGAAACTTTTATTTTTAATTTCTATAACTTTTTTTCGGGCAAACGTATGTTACCACGTGTAGTTAACCACGATGTTTCAGCTACGGCAAGGGCTATAGAGATAAGCGGAGCTTCAGTCTTACTAAATGGTTTAATAGCCAAACTAAGCAACTTGCCTGCCCATGAAGACGCCCCCTGTGGAACTTGGCCCTCGGCTCAGGGCCGTTGCTGGTGGGGTAATTAAAAATGATGTTTTTAGGAGAGCTTTTTACAAGTGCTACCTAAAGTACAATGCTTTTTTTTTTCATTTATGGAGTGGTCCTAGTTGACTTAGAAAATATGGAAATGAATCCGCAACTAACCTTACGGTTTTTAGTAAATTGCGGTGACATTCGACGGAAGCCTCAACATTTTAGGAGCGCCGAGCGTTTTGGGCTTATCATGAAGTTAATTATAACTTCATGATAAGCCCAAAACGCTCGGCTATATTAATAAAATACACAGTTTAACTAGTGTTACATAGTTAGGTTGAGCGTGCGAACGATGCGACGTAAGCGTTGTCCCCTGCTACCGCTGCAGTCGTTTGTACATGACACAAGCTCGAGGAACTAGCGCGCTCAATGTGGGGTCATAAAATGTCTGTGAATGTGAAACTGGAGTAGGGTAGCCTTACTCTGCTCCAGTTTTTCATAGTCGCTATCGATTTATAACTATTTTTTCAGCTGAATTTTTCGTGAACAAAATATAAAGGACATCACATCCATCCTTACTATCTTTCTTATCCTTTATAATTTTAGTAGGATCACTATAAACTATATCATTTTTTGCAATGTACAGTTAGCAACATAAATGGTATAAGTATCGTCTGCGAAGGACGATAAGGGATCGTAGCTTGTTCATTTTCCCCTTCAGTACTGTTTAATAATGTTATTAAAATCTGTGAATATCGATACATACCAATATTTGAATTCGAAGTGTTGCTCAATGTTATGTATTAAGTAATTCGGTAAATATCTGATGGTCCAAATTGCTTATGCGTGACCGGCCCCTCCGGAGACTTTTTTTTTTTTTTATTATTTATAGGCTTGCGTTTGACCATAATCTCGCTTGATGGAAGGCGAAGATAAGGCCTAAGATGATACACGCTTGCCTAGAAAGTGTCTGTTCACTTTAGCCTTATAGATGTCCAGATTATAGCGTTCCGGAAAAACTGGCCCCGGCAGAGAATTCCACTCCTTAGCCGTCCGCATTATGTAAGAAGAAGCAAATCGCTTCGTGCGTATTGAAGGAATGTCAACAACAAAAGGGTGAAACCGCTCGCCGCGCCTAGTCGTCCGGTGATGGAAGGGTGAAGGGGGTATCAGGTTATTTAGAACCTCCGCACACTCCCCGAAATGTAACCGAAAAAACCGATAGGCAGGCTACTCTTCTACGGTGTTCGAGGCTCTGAAGACTTGCCTCCACAAGTGAGTTATTGCCTATGACTCTCTTCGCTCGGCGCTCCAATGAGTCCAGAGCATCCAGCTGATATCTAGCAGACCCATCCCAAAGATGAGAACAGTATTCCATTGAGGAGCGAACTTGAGCTCTGTAAAGACTTAAGAGCTGCTCCGATGTGAAGTACCACCTCACCTTGGAGAGAATGCCCAGTTTTTTGGCTGCAGTGTTTGCAATGGACTCGATGTAGCGACCGAAGTTAAGATTAGAAGAGAGATCAAGACCTAAGAGCTCAAGATGGTCGCTGATCGGAACGGAGACATTCCGGAAAGTCGGAGTCAGTTGGAATGGACTCCGTTTCGCCGAAAAAAGACACGCCTGTGTTTTCGAGGGGTTAAACCCAACCAGGTTGGCATCACCCCATAAGGAGACAGCCTCCAAGATCGAGTTCAAACCCTGAATCATCGACTCCCTGAACGACTGGACCTTTGACCCAGACTTCGCATGAGACTAGTATCTCACCGAGACTGTCCTGTCGTCTGCATACCCAATGATACCGGGAGCAACTAGCAGGTCGTTTATGTGCAGCAAAAAAAGAGTCGCGGAGAGAACAGATCCCTGAGGGACATCGGCATTAATACCAAGAAGATCGGACGAGGCGCCATCAATGGCAACTCGAATCGACCTTCCCCTCAAGAAATCCTGGATCCAGGTACAAAGTCCGGGAGCAATACCGTAAGCCGGAAGCTTTCCAATGAGACTTGCGTGCCAAACCCTGTCAAAAGCCTTAGAGATATCGAGAGACACGGCAAGAGCCTCACCGTGTCTCTCAATGGCTTCGCTCCAGATGTGAGTAGCATAGACATGACGATCCCCAGTAGACCGGCCTCGACGGAATCCAAATTGACGGTCACAGAGGAGGTCATTGTCTTCCAGGTATGCTAGGAGACGGTTGTTTAAAACACGCTCCATAACCTTACAGAGTATGGAGGTGATTGCGATTGGTAGGTAGTTGGCAGGGTCGGCACGACTACCTTTCTTAGGAACCGGTTGAACATTGGCAATCTTCCAGGATACTGGAACACGACCAGTCGTCAGGGACAAGCGATAGAGGCGAATCAAAACAGGAGACAACTCAGGCGCACATGACCGCAAGACAATGGCAGGAATGCCGTCAGGCCCACTAGCTTTATTCACATCTAGAGTGCTAAGAATTTTAAGTACCACTTTTTGCCGAATGTGCAACTCAGGCATAGTTGAAGTGCAATGAGGTAGCCTGGGTGGACTTTTACCAGCAGCATCTAGTTGTGAATTCTTCGCAAATAGAGATGCATACAAGTCTGCTTTCTCTTTGGCGGTGTGAGCTAATGAACCGTTCGGCTTCTGCAGTGGCGACAAAGAGGACCGACAGAAATTGTCTTCGACCGATTCTGCAAGAGACCAAAAAGCTTTACTCCCAGATGGGTAAGATGCTAGTCTGCGGCCCAATGCGGCCAATATGGTCAAAGCGGGCCTTGCGTAGGGCACGTTTGCAAGACTTGGCAGCACTATTGAAGGCTCTCTTCAGTTTCCGAACATTTGGCGCTTTGCGGGCTCGAGCATCCGCCCACGCTTGGTAAGCAGAGTGCTTATGTGCTTCAGCACTATCACACTCAGCGTTGAACCATGGACGGGCTTTGTCTTGGAGTGAGACATCAGAAAATGGAATGAAATATTCCATAGCCTGGCATATCACTCCAGAAACAGCCTCCGCGCAGCCAGTCGGGTCGTCTGAAGAGAAGCATAAGCGCAGCCAAGGGTAAGACGCGAAGAAATGCCGCATCTCATCCCAATCTGCTGACTTGTATCGCCATACACGCCTAGTCCCCTTCAGATCGGGATCGGGTGGCGAGTAGACAAACACAGATTACACCAGACAGTGGTCGGAGCTACCTAACGGTGAGGAAACCGCGACTTGATATCGGTCTGGATCGGTTGTCAGCAGAAGGTCTAAGCAATTTGCCGTATGGCCATCAATGTCGGGCACCCGTGTCGGCCCAGTCACCAGTTGGGAGAGACCAAGCGTCAGTGCAGATGCATACGCTAATCTCCCAGCATGGTCGGTGTTTTGGTATGGGTACAGCCACTCCTGGTGGTGGGCGTTGAAGTCCCCTAGAACAACTAGCTGCGCCGATGGGTACCTGAGCTGAGCTAATTCAGCTGAGTCCGACAGATACTGAAACAACCTGGTTGCCTCCATGTTGTCGGTGTGCGACCGATAGACACTGGCATAGAGTATCTGCTCCAAGCCAGTGTCCACCAGAACCCACAATGCAGAGAAACTGGATTCCTCAATGTTACGGAGACGTTGACAGCAGATGTCATCGCGAGCATACACGTAGGTGCCAGCGCGTGGCTTGAAATTGTGCTCCAGGGTGTACCCTGGGTAGCGCAAGTATGCTGCGACAGCTGGACATCTGATTTGCGTCTCCGTGAGGAACAGCAGATGTGGTTTTTCGTTCTCAAGGTGGTGATGGACCGGGATGAGATTGGAGTGCAGAGTCGGATGTTAGAGAGGTGCACTTTTAGTGCGAGGGAGTGCAACCGTTGTTTTACCAGTTTTCTATTTTTTACTCAATTTCATTTATTTTTGATGGCGAACAGACAAGCAGGAAAGGGACAGTTGGGCGAGGTGTAGCAAGAACGAGTACCATGCAATACACTCGTAATGCTGCACCGACGGGAGACTGATCTGGAGCGCGCGGGGACGCCCTAACCCCCCCAGAGATGTTCACCGGGCCCTCGCATCCGGTCGCCAACCGGCACGGTGACGCATCCTGGGATTTTTCGCTAGTTGGCGGGGCAGCCTTTCATAGGTGGCTTTCCTACTAATTGGGCCCCCTACTACCTGCGGTCGGCCAGCGGAAGACCGTGCTTAGGATCCCGCTACCCTCCGCGAACAGTCACCCAGCACAGACACCACGCAGCACCGGAACCGGTTAGCAAAGCCACACAACTGCCCAGACTCCCCTTCCACGATGGCTACTCAAGGCAACATGCCGGAACGCGACACAAATCACTTGGCGGGGTGATGACAAACCGCGGTCGAAACCTACCACCAGATGTGCTGTTCATTTGGCGCTACCCAGGGGACACGTGTGGGTGACTAGAGCTAAAGCCCACGGACGCAAACAGCATTATCCCCCAACCCTCCTTCGATCCGCCGTTGGCATGATGACTTAGGCCGATCTCTGTATCTCACTATTCATTTCTACTTTCAGAAGAATTTCTGATTAATGTTCATAACGCCATAACTATAAAAAACCTTACATAAAGTAATCGATCAAAACTGACAATAATTTAACACAATAATACACAATTACTTATCCCGTTTAGGGTTCAGTACCCGAAGGGTAACAATGGCACCCTATTACTAAGACTTCGCTGTCTGTCTGTCTGTCATCTCAAGAACCGCGATAGCTAGACTGGGAAATTTTCACAAATGATGTATTTCTATTGCCGTTATACCATAAATACTAAAAATAAAATGAAAAATGGGAGCTTCCATACAACAAACTTTTTTTTTTTGCCCTTTTTTGCACGGTGTCAATAACATCGAAAGGTAGGCACTTGAAATTGATACAAGACCCTTCGTGCGCGAGTCCGACTCGCACTTGGCCGGTTTTTCTCATATGGTTATCAATTCCTAATAGGTGAGAAAGGGGCATACGCCTAATGGACCCATCCATTAGGCGTATGCCCCTTAGCCCCCCTAATAGCAGCTGAATCTATCAGCCCAAGGTTACTTAGCGTCCTACCGCAATCACCAACTCACCTGCCAAGCGTGGTGATTATAGCAATAACCCTCAAGGACCCTAGCTATCTAAGGTCTGAAGGCGGAGGCCCATGTTCTTCAGTAGACGTAAACAGGCTGTTGAAGAAGATAATTACACAAAGTGACGGTAATTGTAATAGTTATCGAGACAAGATCCTTAATTAAAACTCATTTTCGAATCATATTACTCAATCATGAAACTGGATATGTTTTATCCTCGAGTAAAATAACAAGGGATATTTGAGATTCTTAGTAAAACAGCAACAATATTGTCGCATTAAAACAAAGGAATAAATAAAAATCGTTCTCTTTTTGTAAACCTTTTATAGGCACTTACAAATAGTCAAAACGCAATCATTGAAGAGCTTGTTTGTTTGCTTGAACGAGCTACTCCCAGAAACTAGGTACTGGTTTGATTTGAACCCAATAGACTGGTTATATTTGATTATGATTTATTAACTGTAACTTCATAATGAAGTTTATATATCTGGGCTATAAAGCCTTCCTCGATAAATGGGCTATTTAACTCTGGAAGATTTTTTTTATTCGGACCATTAGTTGCTCAGATTAGCATTTAAGCAAATAAACAAACAAAATAATAAGCTTTAATATATTAGTTTAGATTTCATGACATTATATGAATTCATAATTCATGAAATATTTTTTACTGTGAGAGCATTGTGAGCTTCCCTTTGTGATTTATCTTAATTTAACCATAAACAACACACCATTATAAATTTAAATGCGCCCTGCAATATATATGCCAATTATCTGCTCAAAATGTCCGTGTCATTTCCCATGGCATGGGGTGAAATTATGTAGAAAAACAAAACAAAAGTAAATAGGTTTAATGATTGTGTGTTTTCATTGAGAAGCATGCACAACCCTTTTTCGAAAAGTTATAATTCTAAGTCCAAGTTTCACAGGAAAACGTCTAGTGCAGGTTGCTTTATTTGTAGTTTTTAAACCAGTTCACAGGGCTTTCAATTAATTTTAATGTTTATACTACTTTTGGTCGGCAAATCTTCTCATACGTACTACATTTTTGTCAGTAAAACCATTTAAATACCACAACAAAGCTAAACATTACTGTTACAAAACATACAAATAGATAAAAACCACACGGTTAATTTAACCGCATCAAACCCGTGGTGCGGAGGCAATGTATATTTTTCATGATTAGAGCGATTAAGCCTCTTTAGACGAAGGGTCGACGAGTAATCTCTTTCCTTAAAATTAAACTGCATATTCAAAGGGCCATTTACGCGTTTTTTGTATACGCTTTTGCTGAAGCGGCGAATTACAATTATGCGACCGCGTGACAGTTATGTGTAAGCGTGGCAGTTATGTGTAAGCGTGACAGTTATGTGAAAACGTGACAGTTTTGTGACCGCGTGACAGTTAAATTTAATTCGAAGTTCAATGTGGTGGCAGATGTGTCACTGGTGCTTTAGAGAGCCACTTAAACTATCATTACTTTGTCTGATCTCCCATCGGTCATGATGGTAGACCCGTCTCACGAATTTTGAGAGTGAAAGAACTTTTTCTTTATTGTCAAAATTCAGTGGGAGACTGTTTGCACACAGACTTGTGCACTATAATTGTGACCTGCGCAAATGACTAATCTGCTTAAAGATACCACCGTGGCTGAAAACGATCGGGAGGACTATTGATGTCAGATGAGCAGGTACTCTTTTCCATATCAAAGAAGCATCGTGTCTTCATCTTCATCATATCAGACTATAGTTATTCCTCCCTGAGGCATTTAGTCCATCAATATACAAGTTAAAATAAGCTAAAGTATAAATAAATAAATACATTTTCAGTGGGAACGATAGCAACCTGCATTAAGTTTCCCTGCGACCTTTGTCAAGTCGTCGGTCCATCCTGCGCAACGCTTGACAGTTCATGGTCTCCACTTGTCAATCTTTCTATTCCATCGGTCGTCAGTTCTTCAATGTATGTGCTCTTTTAATTACCGCTTCTGCTTGCTATACCGTTTACCTATAAAAATGACCTCCGTTCTTTTCATTTCTGTATCGAGGCACAGGAAAATGCCGAGTATTACTCTATCCATAGCTAGCTAGCAATTTTGAGTTTCTTATGAGACACTCTGTGACAGACCACGGGGTCTACTCCCTAAGCACGTAATCGTAGATACGGCCGTAATTACGGAACCTTTCCTACTACGGATCACCTACGGACATAAGTTTCGTTCGGGGTCCGAACTAAGAATGAATGACCAAATGATATGACAGTTCATCCTACTATTGATGTGTTTTCGCCCGTCCGAAAATTTAATTTGACACTTGTTTTGGCGGAACATTATGTCAGTGTTCGCGACAACAAAGCAGTTATCGTGAGAGCGGGTAAGGTGGCTGCTGGGTCAGGCAGTGGTTCTACAAGTGGGCACTGTAGAAAAAAAAATCAAATAATTTCCGTTGTTGTTTCCAATTAAATAAACTTATTCTCATAGTTATATTTACCAATGGGAAAGCTGGCACTCTTGCCTGAGTTTGTGGTTCTCCAAAACCTTCTCCCATAATTGATAGTATTTTTAACTCAACTTGAGAGAGGGTTTGTGCTTCCGACGGGCCTCCACCTGTAGCACATGCTGATCGTTTTGAAGCTTCAGCAGCTTTTTTAGTGAAATGTTTTTTGTCTGCCCACACCTTAAATTAAAGACCTTTTATTAGGATGAGTTTTTTATTATTATTAAAAATCATTTAGCATTTCACTTAGGTGTTTGTTTAGTGATTGCAAAACCCTAAAACCAAGTACCTATTTATATTATTGACGATATATTTAGACTTACCGTTTGCCATTGCTCTACGGTCTTCATGCAACTCCCCATAGAATTCAGCGATTTGCAAAGGCTTTCGGCATCTCTCAATAACCCGCGAGCTAGGTCTGGATGTGCCTCCGTGAAATTGAAGAGGGCCTCAATTTGAGCTGGAGTTGCCGCCGGTGTGGTAGGAGGCATTTTGCAAGAATTGAATTACTTATTTGTAATTATAACTGTTTTTAAATACCTAGTTAAAGAGTTTCGTATAAACCCGCCCAAATGACATTTCCATAAACTGTAGGATACCTACCATAAATAATTGACATTGACAAATAAAAAAGGCAAAGGTAAGAAGCCACCGTGGCTTTTATAAACAAAAATAGTTCTATACGACATTTTAGGGCACAATATAAGTAGGGTAATTCCGGGAGAGATGGACCAGTAGGTGAGACGCACCACTTCAAAAAAACTACCAAAAATATTTTATTTCTTTAAAATGGGAATACTGCAATGCATCTGTCAATCATTCCGACCGTTTGCATGGAAAACTATGTGCTTTTCTTATTTATTTTTATTCAAAAAAATAGATGAAAGTTATTGGTAGTCTCTGTTTTTATTAGTGGGAGTTTGTTACTGCCAGGTATGTATTATTATTTATATTTTTCAACAGTAGTAATGACTTTTTTGTGTCATTTTGTTTACAAAGTTGTGTTATAAGCTCAAAAATGTTCATTCCATCTGCACAGTTTTTTTTTGAGTGGCTGGTCCATCCCTCCTAGAACATTCAGGTGAGATGGAGTACTGCAGTTTGGGTGAGATGGACCATTTTAAGGTTACTAACAGTTGTGGTCTTACGAGCAATTTATGTAATTTAATCCTTTATTTTTATATAGGTAAATTACAAGAGAAAAACTTTTTATGTATGTTTAAGATCTTTTTTAGTTAATTCCAGCCATGTCGTTGCAATACAAGACAAAGTACAGTCTCAAGGGGAGATTGGACTGAAGACGAGTTTAAAAATGCTGTTCAAGCTCATGCAGATGGCATGGGGGTCGGTGAGGCAGCTAATATTTCTCACATACCAAAGTCCACGTTTAAAAGGAATCTGAATAAAAACCAGCTCACAAAATCAAATGATCTTGGCCCTCCAAGAGATCACAGAAAACGAAAAAATAAATCGCACACATGTTAAAGCTTAAGAAACAGATGGATGATTCTGTCACCTGAACTGATTCAGAGGTTATTACTCTTCATGACATTTATGAAATAGAAGATTGGGATGACAACGAATGTGCAGTGTGTCGAGAAAACTATGAAGAAACACTTTGAGTCGTGAAGAAAAGCTGCAATGTACGATTTGCGAATGGTGGTCCCACAAAACTTGCACAAGTTCAAAAATATGTGTGATAGGTGTGGAAATACCATCACCAATCAATAAAACATGCTGTTTATCTCATAAGACATTTTTCATATTTTAACCTTGTTTCATAGACTAATCTGCCCTAATCACGTGGTCCGTCTCACCCACATAGTGCGGGATAGATGGACTTCTTAGATATTTATAAAATTACCAATAATTAAGGACAATAGTTATATTTTTTTCAAAAAGTGATATTAATATGTGAACTAGTAATACTAAAATCATATAAAATATAATTTGTCATTTTATTTATTTTCTATCAAAAGTTATGGGTCGCCAACAAAATGTGGTCCATCTCTCCCGGAATTATCTTACACTGCGAAAAAATGGATCATTTGCTAATAATAAACATATAAATTCTGGTTTAAATAAGCTATAAAACACAAAATAAGAAAACCGGTAAATACCATTAAAGTATCGGAACTCTATCGTCAAGGATCATTCGTTCACAGAAATTGTCTATGATTCCGTTCGAAACTCGTTAGTCCGAAATTAAACGAGAGTAGGTTTCTATTCTAAGTTTCGAGCTACTGTCGGACGGGCCCGTACTTTCGTTGACGGACTTAGAGAGTAGACCCCCACGTCTCAGATGCATATGACATCACCTAACACTACACACATTTGTTTAAGATTTCCAATGAGCGGCAAGTATTCTACCGTTATATAACATGTTTTTTTTTATTTCCTTTTTTATCAACCTTTCAGGGAGTGAAAGTATTGTTCATTATAAACAATGTTTACTACGGGATCAACCCTGAAATCGCGAAATAAAAATCAGCTGTTCCATACATTTTGTCGAGGTAAGTAAACATAAATGTATGGAACAGCTGTTATTTTTAAAATAAAAAATAACCCTGTTTAAGATATTGAATTCCTACGTAGTTTTGTTAAGGTTATATTGTAAATTCAATGAAATTTCAAATTAATTCAGCTTCAAGAATACTTGCTGTTGACGTTTAGACCGTAAATCTTACCTTTCTATAAACTACAATTGGTGTCAAACCACAACCACTTGTCAAACTATTAATTAATTAATTGGACTTTAGCTTTACTTAAGTTTATTTGTTGTTATGTATTTTGATTTTACGAGCCCTCAAACATTACAAAATAGCCTAACAACAACAACAAAATTTAACATTAGAACTATCCAGGTTTCTTTTGTTTTATTAAATGAAACCACATATGTTATAATGTAGGTAAAGCCGCAAAGCGTACTTACTATAAATATGAATAAGACTTCCTTAAGATGAATTACTGTCAGAAAAAATTGAATGCTAATAAAGTAAATCAAGCATCATACATAGACAACGCAAAAAACACAGACTACTTATGCATCCTAACCGCAGATTACTACGTAGCTTAGCTAAGATGCCAGCTGCGTTTAGTATGGTGATATAAACCACCACCGCGCTTGGCAGGCGGGTTGGTGACCATAATATTATGTACCCAAGGAAACGCTGCTGCCTGTTCCCTGATATACGAATCTTAAAGATGATGTTTAACAATCGGGACCAACGGCTTAACGTGCTTTCGTGCACGGAGGGTAGTCCCTCAACCAACCAGACCCGGAAAGAAGTCTTAGAATTAACACAAAGCTTTTTTGTCCGGCGTGAGGATCGAGCCCATGAACTCCGAAATATTAAAGCGAGCCAAATACCGCAACGCTACGGAGGTTGTCAATAAAGAATGATTATTAGTGAAGTATTATATTATTATTCTTTATTGCACACATAGAAACACAAAAGATACATACATTATGCAGAAATACAATAGCACAAAGGCGAGCTTAATTCATTTATGAATTTTCTTCCAGCGAACCCCGAGTGTGAGAAAAAAGTATGTGAACATAGGGCATTACCGTGTACAACCAACAAACAATTTATTTATACCTGATTGGTATATAAAATAAAATAAAAAATCAATAAAAATAAACATACTCCCTAATACCTACTTACATACCATACTTAAATAAAATACCTATATATTTACAATAGACTACTTATATATTTATACATTACATATACAGACAAAGGAAATATTCCTTCGTTCTTCTTCAAAATTAAATAGCCTACAGCCTTCCTCGATAAATGGGAAATCTAACGCTGATAGATTTTTTTAAATCGGTCCAGTAGTTCCTGAGTTTATGGCGTTTAAGAAAACTAACAAACTCATCGGCTTTATATATATAACATATATATAAAAAATATATAAAAAATATATATATAAATATATATATATAACATATATATAAAGCCGAAGATATAGGCATGGAAATAAGTATAATGTGAAGGAAGATCCCCGGGCATAAATGAAAGCAGGTCTCCGTTCTTAAGCATTGGCTTAAAAACTACCAATGCATTACGCGGAGAAGTGTGGTACATGGACTTAAAGTTACCGCACGACCGCAAGAGCTAGGCTCTTGCGGTCGCTGACGATGAGGAGATTGAGAAACTTTTGTTTTGTGCAACAGTCGCTCTACGATACAGTTCGCGGACCTGTTCGGGTCAAATTGGGCATCGAAAAGTTCTTTGCTAAGGCTCTGGTAGCCGAGGGGGTAAAGAAATTAAGCGTGGAACCTATAAAAGTATGTATAACTCTGTTTGAATCACTAAAAATGTCATCGCTACTTTGCCTTACCAGCTATAAAAGAACGATAACCATGAAATTTGCACGGTAACTCCACGCTTTTTACTGCCGAAGTTGGTGAATTGAGGCTTTTGGTCTGTTTCCAAGTGATTTCACTCTATAGAACATCTTTTTGAAGTTTCTTTTGTTAATCGCGATAATGACCGTTTGCTGATTACGGTTTTTTTCACAGTTTACGTTTATGCTACGCGCATATTAAATTCAAAATTTGATTTATTGGTTTCTTGATGATGATGATTCATGAACATTCATCATCATCATCAGCCTGTTGTAGTCCACTGCTGAACATAGGCCACCCCCATCGATTTCCAGCGGGAACGATCGCTAGCGGCCTGCATCCATCGACTCCCCGCGACCTTGATGAGGTCGTCGGTCCATCGTGCAGGCGGTCGTCCTACGCTGCGCTTGCCAGGTCGTGGTCTCCACTCGAGAACCTTTTTGCTCCATCGGCCGTCAGTTCTTCGAGCTATGTGTCCTGCTAGTGTTCCCGGGGCCTATAGGCATTTAGGCTTAAAATAAAAGCCTATTAGTTCTTTTTTATGGCTATGATAAAATAGTAGGCTTTAAAAAGCCTTTAGGTTTAAAAAAAGCCTATAGGCCCAAAAAGCCTGTTGCTTTTCTTGCTACTAAAGTCTTTTTCAAGTAGTAGGCTATATATCAGGCTATCTATAGCCATTATTAAGATAATGACAGTATGAATTAAACAAGGTTTATTTTTGTATTTTATTTATTTTCAAATTTAATGAAAACGAATATTCATTGAAATTGGAAATACCTACTTATTATACATTATTTCCAAAAAAAAAAAAAAACTCCCAACACACCCAGAAAAAGTTACACAGTCATGCAATATGAAACTAATATTTAAAATGGTAAAATTTAGTTGACGATTATTATACTCGAACAATAAATAAAATAGAACTAGCCTAAAGGACTAAAAACCTTTATAGGCTTTTAGCCTTTCAAGCCCTTTAAATATGCGCCTAGCCTACAAAAAGGCTAAAAGCCTATTTGTAGGCCTTTTTTTGTCGGGTAGACAAAAAAAGGCCTAGCCCAAAGGCTTAAAAGCCTTTTTAGGCTTTTATCCCGCTGTAGCCCCTTAATTCATAGGCTAGCCTTAAAAACAAGCCTAAAAGCCTATAGGCCTCGGGAACACTCTCCTGCCCATTGCCACTTCAGCTTGCTAATCCGTTGAGCTATGTCAGTTAATTCACATTGGCTTATGTTAATGCATTAACAGCTTTGTCTAAACCTAGCTTCTCGCGCAGTTCCACTCACGCAGCTCCCGTCCCCGTGAGAACTCAATAATTCAATATAATTGATGTTACTCCTAGACATAGTTTTCTAAAATAATGAAAGAATTTTAGAAATTGGTTCAATAATTTTCACTGTCTAAACTGTTTTATCAAAGTAGACTTAATTTAATTATATTTACTTACCTGAAACAAAAAATTTCTTGCACATACAACATTTCAAAATAATTTATGTACATAACCTTATTTCTTTTAAATACATAAAAATTATATGATTTGTGAATCAGATTATTTACAAGGGAATCTCTCGCAAATATAACGAGTAAATAATATATGCGAAAGAAAATAGGTACATAATATATGAAAGGAAAGATCAAATGACGTCATACAGTGCCTCATGCGTAAATTGAGGGAAATAAATCTTTTGGTAATGACTGTAATTCTGCGCAGTGTAGTTTCGCTTATACAAGAGAATTGTGTGCTGGAGATTTATTATCGCGCTTCGAATTATCAACTATGGTTAACGAGTAATATAATGTTCTGTTCATGAAGTATAATGTATGTATATAAAGAGAGTACATGAGGACACCACGTGATTTTTTTAAATTTGTTATAACTTGTGATAGTATCTATCTATACCTACTAATATTATAAAGAGAAAAGATTTGATTGTTTGTTTCTATTGAATAGGCTCCGAAACTACTGGACCGATTTGAAAAATTCTTTCAGCATTGGACAGCTACACTATCCCCGGATGACAAAGGCTATATTTAATTATGAAGTTCCCACGGGAACGGGAGTAACGCGGGTGTCTCCTATAAAAGTGATAACATATTTCTGAAACAGCTTATATAAGTAATTTTTGGCCGGTAACGTTGCAAAAGTCCTTTCGTAATAGGGCGAGTAAGTTTGTTTCACGCCATACGGCTGAGAAGGTAATAATTTCTGACCCAATAAATACAGTATGTTGGATATTATTTAAAATACTTAATCAAATTATAAACGGGAAATAAGTTATGCCTTGTTTTGAGGTGGAGTCAATACACCATAGGGCATAGATACATTGGAAAATTCGTATTCAAATTTAGATAATCTTTGTTCGTATAGGCAGGTTTACATATTTACAAACCAAGTTCTTATGACACATCTGTTTTAGGGTTCCGTACACGAAGGGTAAAAACGGAAACCTATTACTTTGCTGTCTGTCTATCTGTCACCAGAACTCACCAAGCTGTATCTCAATAACCGCGATAGCTAGACAGTTAAAATTTGCACAGATGATGTATTGCTGTTGCCGCTATAACTACAAATAAAAATAAAATAAAATAAATATTTAACGGAGGCTCCCATACAACTAACGTGATTTTTTTGCCCTTTTTTTGCTCGATATCAATAACGGCAACAGATAGGCGCTTGAAAATGGTACGGAAACCTTTGTGCGCGAGTCCGACTGGCACTTAGTCGGTTTTTTATACGACCTGTGCTGGACGTGGCAACTCTGAGAAGAACTGGTCAGAAACTCAGATAAATGTTATTACAATTCTTTATGAAGAAGTATTGTTTCAGAGCAACTCATTTCCATATCCAGTTTTGTCATTCAAAATCAAATTATCTGTTGGTGGCTATTCATTAACAAGAAAAAATTACGTATGTATATTTAATCGCTTTATTACATTCACCGAAATGTGAAAATGTTAAGTAATACAAGTTGGTAAGTATTGACTTACGATTTTAACTATTGAGTCAAAATCGTTTTAAAACGAAACTTGTAATAAATGTTTGTATTCAAGAAAGACAAAACATCAAAATTTAATTTGCAAGAACGTAAAACAAGATTGGAACAAGTCATTTATCATATTCTGTACAGAGTTATTTTCATTGCGGATTGTATTGAAAAACTTAGTAATATTGAATCATGTACGAAGATAATATTGCTTATAAAAATAAACTAACTAAAGTTATGCAAACTTTGTCAAATTTATCTTCTTCAGATATTTAATTTTTAGTTAGACAACCTCCGTAGCGTAGCAGTATTTGGCTCACTTTAAAACTCGGAGGTCGTGGGTGCGATCCCACGCCGGACAGGAAATCTTTGTGTACCTCCGTGCCTCGGAAAGCACGTTAAGCCGTTGGTCCCGATTGTTATAACATCATCTATAATTATCGTATTTCAAGAACCGGCACCAGCATTTCCTTGTGTGGTACAACATAATACTGCGGTTACCAATCCGCCTGCCAAGCGTGGTGACTATGGCAAATACCCTCCCCGGGGACGAGGCCCATGTTTAGCAGCGGACGTTATACGGGCTGATGATGATGTTGATGATGATGAAATATATCGAAGTTTTGTTATCATTACTAATAATTGGCAGAACAACTTACCATCAGTATTACTAACGTAACAGTACAACTTTATATTTACTTTTGCTCTATTATAGGTATATCCAGCGCAGACGGCTTGTCCTCAGAAATTGCTACCACCGTGACTGAAAAACCGGGGACATATTTAGTTGGGAGGACTAAATATGTCACCGGAAAATAATACGAATCGTAAGTTGACCAACTTTAGTGCCACTCATATTGTTAAATTTAGTTGCCAGTGTCAGTGAACGCGCATAATCATAATATTATTAACTTAATTGTTATGATACTTGACCTTACCTAACCAAATGCTACTGTTATAACAAAACCAAAAAAACTTCAACTTCAATAAGTCTTGTTGAACCCCTTTGGTTTAGGTTTATATTATTTATTTTTAACCACCCGAAACCTCGTTAGTTTATCAACGAACTAGAGAGATGATCAACTAACTAGTAAGTTGATCACCTTGCGATTCTTATTATTTTGGTGACGTAGGTATATACAAGTATATCAATATAATCCATCGAATCGATATAATATAAATTTTAATTTATCCTTAAGTCTAGGAGTATACTCGTACATTTAAATAGGCTAGGCTTTTTATTATATTTAAACTAATGTGTTTATTTTTATATAGTTGAAACTGGTTTGCTAAAAATCCATGTGATATTATGTTTATTCACTTAAATTGCCTTCAGGTAGCAAAAATACCATAATTTTTTTACTTTTATTATTTTTTTATCTAGGTTTTCAATTGTGCTTTATTGCATATTAATTAAAGCAAAAAAAAGTAAATAATAATAGTACTTCCGTAGAACTGACTAGAGCGTAAGAAATATCCATCAAGAACTTTGCAGCCAGATAATTTCTTTCGTCTTAAAGTAAGGGCTAAGTGAAGATCAGGAGCAATGTAATTTAATTCAAAAAGTCCTTACATTAAGCCATAAAGACCGCCAATAAAAAATACAACGTCTCTTCAACGAGTTTCGGAAGACATTGGATGAAAGAAGTGAATATTTTTCAGCTGTCCTGTTTTATGTCCGAATCCAGCAACTTTTTATTGTAAGAGAAGTAAAGTTTAAGCGTTTTAGTTTTTGTAATCAGATAAAAACTTTGTAATTTGACGTATTGTTGGGTATTGCGTCCTTTTGTCCTTCCGTAATGCATATGTATGCGTTTTGGCTAAGCCTAATATGTTTTAAGAAAATTGTGAGATATCAATAAATCTTATTATTATATAAGAGTGATAACATGGCGGTAGTACATTAATAAGTGGCTGGACAGGCGAAGCAAGCAATAAATTCGTAATATAATTATCTTCTTACTAGTCTATTATGCTAAAAAGTTTTTTTTTTTTTTTCTTGCATGCGCTAATCTCCGATTTAATTATTTCTCCCATTGTTATCTAGCCTTTTATCGATAAAGGCTATATTGGGTTATAAAGTTCTTACGCGAGCAGGATTTTCGCGGGTGAAACCTTGCGCGGAAGCAAGTTACTTCATAATCATATCCACTTCTTATCATTTTTACCAGCCATAGTTTTATGCTCTTTAAAGATTAGAACGTACAAACATTTTCTAATAACAACAAAGCTGACAAACTGTGGGTTACCTCAACACTACTAGTATATTACTAGGAAAGCTCCTAAGTACTCCTAACGCCGCTGGATACTTCCCGATGCTTCTATACTCGACTGGGTTTACGCGATCATTCGTACGAGAACTTGATTATTGTTTGATAAATTGCTAAGTTACTCTGTGTCAAAAAATAATAATTTTGAGATCAAAATAGAGCTCACATTTTTGTTTCATTCATAATTATACTTATAATAAATTGTGTTCTTAAAAAAAGAACGTTTCTTTGACGAAAATTTATGAAGTTAGTCTCGAGGCTTTTGTCGCTTTGAAGGGCATAAAGCCGAACAGGGGGCCAGTCGTATTGCATGGTATAAAAACTACAAACTAAGCGATCTGCGCAAGCGGGCACATAGGGCATCCTACCCGGACTTGGACCTCTGCTGAAGGCTTTCGCTGCCGGGGACATTGAGGAATGAAGACGTCTTGTTTTTTAAGGGATTTTTTTACAATTATCACTCTATTTAATATATAATTTGCTGGCCTCTTGGACTTCCGGTCTACGAGGGCATTGGAAGTTTCTTTGCAATATAAGCGTCGGGAGGGATAAGTTCTGTTGCACTCTTCTTCGGCGGGTCGGGTGGAGTAGTCCCTGTATAGTGGTGTTAGTTGTCTTCTAAGACCAAAAATAGTTCTTTCCAACAATAAAGGCGAACTTTGATGAAAAGATTGTTCGATCATGTAGAAAGCGAAACAAATTTTAATAAATTTACTCGTAAAACTCGTTCAGTAAACTATTGCTTGTCTAGATATTATGTTTAGTTGTGTACTTATATTTGTTAAATTGCGTTCCAGTTTAAAACCTTGTATTATTTTTACTGTGTTTGTGTTATTGTACTGTGTTTTGGGATTTTACGAGTTAATTTATTTAAATAAAGGGTTTCTATTTCTATGTATATGAAATTTATTAAAAAATGGTTTCGTTTTCTATATGATCGCGCAATCTATTTATCAAAGTTCGCCCAGATTGTGGGAAAGTACGATTTTTTTATTGGGTTGTAAAAGTGCTTGTTGTCGCAATAAATTGTATAGAGTTCGTTGCACTGTGTAAATATTTTTTCTTGTTTTTCTATAGACGTCTTGTTTACAAATCTGTAAGTGCTGTTGGGATTTCTAATCGTAAACAGTCGGATAATGAATTTATAGAGATGGTCGTGAACTTAATAAAAATACGAATGAAGATACAGGCAATTAAGTTCTAAAGCGGTAGGTATTATTTATGTTGTGGCGATTGAAATAGTAATCAATGAAATGAAATGAAAACGTTTATTGATAATCAAAACGAATCGATCGTACTTCAAGTCAAATACAATGATAATGAAAACAAAAAAGAAAAAAACAATCTCGACTAATGAACTAGTTTACATTTCAAAAATAATGTTATTAAATAACATTTACCAATGTTGTTATGGCATGTGATAATCGCTTATTATAAAATATAATTACATATAAATTGCGTGGACGACTGGACCCTATCCTAGCTTCCTAAGTCTTACTCTATTTATCTACGGTGTGACAATCCCTTTGACAAATGAAATAGTGACCGATTTTAGCTATCGTCGCTACATAGTATAAAACAAAGTCGCTTCCCGCTGTTTGTCTGTCTCTTTGTATGCTTAGATCTTTAAAACTGCGCAACGGATATTGATGCTGATTTTTTAATAGACATAGTGATTCAAGAAGTTTTATATGGATAACACATCAGCATTGCACCCGTGCGACGCCAGGGTGGGTCGCTAGTTATATATAAAGGCGGGAGGTCAGTCATCACGATATTTCAGAAACTTCAAGTTCTAAGAGTCTCAAATTTTGCATGAGGTTTCCTTTTAGGACATAGCTTAGTGTTCACTAAGACAGGATTTTACTAAATTCAATCCCTATGGGGTGGCAAAGTTTATATGAAACTACTATTGTTACCTATAGGCACACATTTTATTTTTTATGCGAATGAAGTTGAGGGCCACGTTCAGTTTTATGTAAATTCAACTGACTGTGGAAGTTGAATTTCGATTTATTTTTCCTTGTGACTTGCGCATGCATAAATAAAAATCTAAATCCTCAATTATTGTTTTTTTAATTTGTATTTAGTATAGGTATAGAGTTTTTATTAATATAGTTTTCTCTTCTTCAACTTCAACACCCGTTTTTGTCCATTTCTGAACATGGGTCTCCTCTTAACACATCTTGCCAAGCCGAGGCTGTTGAGGGATATTGCCACGCTTGGCAAGCGGATTGGTGATCGCAGTAAGATAATAAGTAACCTTGAGCTGACAGATTGAGCTTGAGCTGAAAGATGCTAATGCCCATCTATATAATTAGTTAAGGACACCGCTGAATATCCTACTAATATTTTAAACGCGAAAGTTTGTGAATATGGATGGATGAATGTTTGTTACTCTTTCACGCAAAAACGACTGAATGGATTTGGCTAAAAGTTTGCACGCGGATAGTTTATAAGCTGGATTAACATATAGGCTACAAAATATCACGCTCCGACCCACTGGAGCAGAGTGACGCGGGTAAAACTAACTAGTATACCATATTTTAAGTGCGTACGTGATGTAATGTTGGTGCGTGCCCGATGCCTGGAGTGATAGCGTGCGGGCAGCGTCTTCTCTATCTTTGCACTGAGCAATTGAATAATAGTAATATTGTTGTATCTTTGTTGTCATACTGTAACCAGCATCAATCAACTGCAAACCGTGGTGGCGCGGCCCGCTGCTGCCAATATTTAATATTGTTTGACTGGGTTCGTCCAAATAAAACAATGTTCGAAAAGCATTGTTTTATTTTGAAATTTATTAATGTTTTAGGTACCACAAATGAAATTCAGTAATCGTACCAAGTCTGCCAGCATTGGTACTATGTTTGCTTATCACTTCCTTTCCATTTGTTGCTCTTTTGTTTATAAGCAGCAATATGTATTTTCTTTATGAATGTAGTCAAAAAAATATTATTCTTTCTTTCTTTTATAATAGTATCCGAAAATATTATCCTAAGAAATTGTTTGCGCTCCAATTCTGTAGAATTTTGAAGTTCACCCTCTAGTCCCGAAGTCTGATAAATGAGGAGCGCAGTGTGTTTGACAGAGTATTTTTTATCTAATGTCCGATCATAGGTCCGGAGCTAACGGCCAATGGTGAACACATTGAAAGAGGTACTTCGATGGATTTTATTTATAAACATTTTGTTACCAGTTGATATTTTTTGAGCACTCTAGGGATTTGGTAAGGATTCGATTGTAAGGTCTTAATAACGTGGTGGATTGAGTATTGGCTATTGGTCAGAAAATAATGTAATACATTTTTAATAGAAGTTATTGCGAGGTTTGCTAGTATGATTTTTTTTTATACCTAATTGGAATTCTTTTATTGGCATAACATGTAGAATTTATTCTTTTTTAGATTATAGTCTATAAATTTCATCAAGTAATACTCCTCGTGATAAGCAAAAATGCTTGTGTTACGAATGAGTTCACGTCGATAGTGCAATACCCATTGCACTCGCATCGAACATCGAATCGGGCATCGAACCGACGACCACAAGATCGCAAGTCCGACGCCCTAGCCATTAGGGTACGTCGCTACATAAATTCGGATATGTAAATTAATCTTTTGCATTGCCTTTAAATATATAGAAGACATTAAGAGGCTGGTTAAAGAAAGTTAAGCTTATCATACAATACACAATACAATACTCTTAATTTATTATAGCTCATATAAAAGAAACTCATACAAGAGGTGATAAATAATGTATAATATTTATCACCTTCGTACCTACCTCTTTTTGTTTTTTCCTGTCCCGGGGGAAATGCATTAACGCATTCCCACCGCCGCTGCAACGTATCCGCGCGCTTGCGGCGGGATTTGTGGGACTCGCCCTCTACATAGCGGTGGTATGCTTACTCATACAACGAGGAGAGGACCCTACACCATCAAAACCCCTCGGGCACTCCTTCGATGCGTCGTAGGCGGGGGCCGGGTACGCGCTATGCAATCCGACAACTCCGTACTTTACCTAGAATGCAAAGAATCTGCTAGAAAATTTTAGAAAAATAAAAAAAAAAACACCTACACCTTATAAAATGCCTACTAAGGTTCAACAACATACGTTCCTTTAATCAGGCTGCAAAATAAATTGTCCCTAACCACATATAAATCTTCACAAAACCCCTATCTAAAATCTGAGCCCAACCACATCAAAAAACGTTAACTCCGTTCGATTTTCATACGAAAAATCGGTTAAAGTATCATCACCTTAAGGAGGAAATATGGCCCTTAACCTTGGTTGTCCTTGACTTCCAATTTTGTTACCCTACCAACAGGTTTTACTGCTGACTTTATGAGCCGGATTTGCCCGGGTCACGGATATACTTAAGTTTCCTGGTATAAAAACAAGTTTTCAATAAATAAGATCGTTACTATAAGCTTGCAGGATTATGTGTCATGTGAGTTCGTTTGTCGGTTTTGTAATTTTGTCACATTTCTATAAGGATAGGCAGGTCTATTTTATTTGTATAGATTTACTATACAAAATAATGAGTGTATGGAGTATCTATTTGTAACATTTAAATAACCGCTTTTGACTACATGCTTGTAGGAATGTATATATTACAAGCTGACCCGGCAGACTTCGTACTGCCTCAATCGATACATAAAAGACCTAAACATTTGTATAAAATAAACTGGGCCGTAGAGACTTCGTTTACGTATTACACTACCCCTACCCTACACTACCCCTACCCTACACTACCCCTACCCTACACTACCCCTACCCTACACTACCCCTACCCTACACTACCCCTACCCTACACTACCCCTACCCTAAAAAATCTTGGCAAAAAAATTCAAGTTTTTTATCAACAAAATAAAGCTCAAATTGACTAGTTAGAAAACGTTTGTATGGGAAAAAGAAAAAGGCTGTTTAAAGGGGTTTTCAGGCAATTATTCGAATTTTTCTCGCCGTAAAAACCATCCTTGAACTTCCACGAACATTAAAAAAAAAGAATTAGCGAAATCGGTTCAGCTGCTCTCGAGATTTGCGCTTAGCAACACATTCAGCGATTCATTTTTATATTATAGATGTATATGGTACATTTACCAAATTATCATTTTTTACAATTTTTTGTCTGTATCTCTGTTTCTTCTGGTTAACCGGAACGACTATGACGGGAATTTCGCTGGCAGATAGCTGTTGTAATAAGGAGTAACTAAGGTTGTTTTTAAAATTCAGCTAATGGGATGGGAATCTAAACCAGAACACCAGGTGACAAAGGTGACCTTATCCACTGAGTCACCGGTGCTGTTTGGCCACAGGTGAATTTAGAGCAAATTGCTTTTATCATAGACCTATATTGTAATTTGTGTACGTTTTTATTACGGTTTACCACAATAGTACGCTTTTCAAGGTTATAACATGTAGGGAATCAACATCCTATTGTTCAGGTAATCCCTTTGAGATTGGAACAATTTAGTTAAGATCAGCTTATCTAGCACTGTTGTGTGGTATCTCACATACAGGTTAAAGGTATATGTGTTATAATGATTACATATAATATATCTACTCATTTTTACAATATCATTAGCCCATATATCGTCCACTATACAACATAGGCCTCCTCCCTAGGGAGGTTTACATAGTTAAATAATATATGTTCTTTTTATATTTTTTGTAGCTTAGTAACATCAACATTCAGATTCTCATTCAGTTTAAAATTTGCATTTAGAATATACCGCATTATTGATAAGACATGATTGCAGTTACAGCACAGTTAGTGTACAGAAGTACCATTTTATGTATTTTTGCATTCAAAATGATTTTACTCTGCATTATATTTCTGTATTACCTGTTCCATGAAATATACTTTCTCACTACAACAACCTGGCGACTTGCAGGCGGATTAATGATCGCACTAAAATGTTAATTAACCTTGAGCTGATAGAGATGCTGATGTCTATGCATTAGCTATATCCCCCAGTCGCCTCTTATGACACTCACAGAAAGACATGGGGTGGTCTATTTCAAACCACACGGCAATATACTATATACTTTAAGGATTTTAGACTTTTTAAGGATTTTAGACACGTTGATAGAAGGATTTTTTTTTTATATTGCCTTGTCCTTTTTACTACTTTTTACTGTTTTTATACTAAATCAGTATAAAAACAGTAACTAGACACTGAATTAACGAAATCTAACAAAGGGATTCTTAAAAGATTCAGACCTTTTCTACTAAATCAGATTATCTTAAATGTATTTTGTCTTCATGTTTTGAGACTAACATTTTATGAAAACAATAAGTGTAAGTCAATAAGGCTTTGCACTTTGGTACGACTAAAGTTTTCAAGGAGTATATTTAATTCTAAAGACTAAAACGGATTACTAAGCGTGGTGACAATGGCTAATATCCTCCCTCGGGAGGAGGCCCTTGTTCAGCAATGGACGTTAAAGTAAAGGATTTTTTAAATCGGGTTCTATATAATTGTAAACGCAACGGCATGACACAATAAATATGAAGTGAATTTTACCGTGACGTGGTCCAATTCTCGTCAAATTTCTTATTGTTGCTAGTGCCACTTATACAATCAATGTTAGGTAAGAGTAGAATCCAAAAGTTTAAAGCTTAAAAAGCTTAGAATAAAATCACATCGTGTTATAAAATAATATTATACCAAAATAGATTTATATCAACTGAAAAATTTCATGACCGCTTTAACAGATTTAGTAACTGTTTGTGTCTCACTACACAGAGAGATAAAAAACAGGATGTTGTCCTGTTTTTGGCGTGAATGTTTTCTACTATATCATTTTATTTCAAAGGAATCTCAATTCCTCTATACTCTCATATTACCACTAGTTATACTTATTACTATATGTATCTCTCGCTGAGATTATTAAGGTCTACACGTTTTTGCGCTCATAGCGGTGTGATAACTCTGATCTTATACGTGCCCTACAATTTGGGAGGGCTTATGTGGCTACGTATTATAGATGTTGCGGATGGAACAGTACCTACTATGAAACTACTTAGACTTAATTCTAAGTCTTAGAGAATTATTGTTTGAAAATTGTGATAAGAGCGTTTCTGAAGCGTTTCTGAATTTTGTTATCACTGTATTTTAAATAAACAATAAAATATAGGTATTGCTAAAATGTGAAGTAAAATGTGAATACCAACTTGAGCAAAGGCATTCTCTTGCGCTGGTTGCTTAGTTTGTTTTGTAGTTATTATTATACCCTTCTTCCCTTTATGTCCGGTGAAATAGCAAAAGCCACCTGGCTAACCACATACTATGTTTGTCCAAAGAAATAAAAAAGGCTATAAAAACAAATGAATTAGGAATGATTTTTACTGCAATGAATACTTGTTAATACAAATAAAAAAAAAATAGTAATTTTCAATTACTTTCAGCTAGACAAATGTTTAAAAAATACATGAATGTTTATTGAAATTTTAAAAAGCTAAGATGTTCTATTAATCTTCTTCAAGTATCTCCATTAGAAGAAACGATTTATTATACTCTTGTGGGTGATTATGTTGTCACAGTAATAAAGCAATTAGGTTTACAAGTTTCTCTTACATAGGTAGGCATATTAAGTGGGTAGATTACTTGAGTGGTGTGGGAATAATTTTTGCGTTTGTATAAGTTTGTCTAGCGGTAATATTTTCGAACGTAATTTATAAAGTCCCGTGTTAGATTCCTGTCTCGAGCCCAAATTTGTGTGACTAGCTTTTATTCTCGTGGTGGTACTACGAGAAAAACAACTAGCACACAACTTTCTTCATTAAACTGTAGATCCTGCACCTGACCATGATGACATGAAGTATCGGTGGAACCATCTCATCGTATTTTGAGAGTATAGGAATAAAGATTTCACATGTATTTGAGGACAAACCTATGAACTATAATATTTACTGCGCATATGGCCAATCTCCGCCAAATTGCAATGACCGAAATCGGTAGTGCAGACTATAAATATAAATGTATCTACCTACCGGGTAATATTTTTGATTAAACCATTAAAATGGACGTACGATGTAACTTTTTTTATGGAACTAATCACCCACGACTGCAACTCCTGTAAACAGACTCAACAGTGGCACACACTGGAAATGGCAATAAGCACCGAGGCTCACCAAGTCCGGGGAAAAATTTAAACTGCCTTGGGACCCGTAAAAAGTTTTAAGAGAAAGAGATAAGGGGAAAGAGGTTAGAAGGAGTAAGAAAGACTTATATTTTCAGTTCCCTTCATTACAAAGCGTAAGACAGTAAAAAGAATATAAAAAATTATACATATTAAACAGTCTTATGGGGTAATTTACAACTACAGGAGGCAATTGTAAAGCACCACGGATGGGTAATAAATTACGGGGCCTACACGTGAGCTGTTATTTTTTATTCGAGTAATTTCTCGAATAAAGGAATAGTCAAAAAGCATGGAAATTCTGTTTGGACGCTCTGTCTGTTTCATTTAGTACAGAAGCGGCCTAGCCCAATGGCGTCGGGCTTAGTAAAAATATTACTAGCAGAGTTTTGCAGTTTACTAGTATTCTTATTAACCCCTCGTGCTAAGCTAAAATGCTGGGGTTACGAGTGGGTTCACGGTGGTAGTGCAATGGGTGGGAATCAAACCGGCAACCACATGATCATAAGTCCGACGCCCAAGCCATTGTGGGCCGCTAACCCCGAAAAAACTTTTAATTTTACCATGGGCCGATGGTTCATAATTATTGAATTAACTTAATCAATTAATGTAACTTGTTTATTTTTAAACCGCCTTTTAATTTTAGCGTTGCTAAATCACACGCAACCTTCCGTAGCGTAGCGGTATTTGGCTCGCTTTAAATCTCGGAGGTCGTGATTTCGATCCCCACGCCGGACAGGAAATCTTTGTGTAGGTATATTCTAAGATTTCTTTCCGGGTCTGGTTGGTTGAGGGGCTACCCTCCGTGCCTCGGAAAGCCGTTGGTCGTTAAGCCGTTGGTCCCGATTGTTAAAACATCATCTATAATAATCGTAAGTCAGGGAACGGGCAGCAGCGTTACCTTGTAGGTTACAACATAATACAGCGGTCACCAATCCGCCTGCCGAGCGTGGTGACTATGGCAAATACCCTCTCTTGGGAGTAGGCCCATGTTCAGCAGTGGACGTTATATGGGCTGGTGATGATAATGATGACGATGAAATCTAAAAAATCCTAAACAATCCAGATCTCTAACACATGTACATAAAGTATACTACGTACGGAATAAAATTACAGCTATCTGCACAAATGGGGTCGACCGTTCGGCTACGGAACATCAATTCTCGGGAAATGTATTTCTCTCGATGTCACAAAAACACTGGGACACTTTCGGTCAGTTATTACAATGTTAGAAGAAATATTATTGTTGCGGAAAATTTGAAATAGATTTCGTATTTTATAAATACGCGCATAACTTGACCGATTTGACTGTTTGTAGGGTTCCGAAACCGAAGGGTAAAAACGGGCCCCATTATTAAGACTTCGCTGTTTGTTTGTCTGTCAACAGGATGTACCTCAAGAACCGCGACATCTAGACAGGTGAAATTTTCACAGATGATGTATTTCTGTTGCCACAACAAACTTTTTTTTTCTTTTTGCTCGATATCAATAACGGCAATAGTAGGCACTTAAAAATGGTACGGAACCCTTGGTGCGCGTGTCCCACTCGCACTTGGCCAGATTTTTTCATTTATTATCTCCTATATTATGTGGTCAAGGGTTGTAATAATAATTAAATTTATTTAGCACTTAGGTACTAACATACACTTGTACTTGTCAAAATTACAATGTGTAAGACAAAATCTAACAAAAGTTTTTCGAGAATTTTTCAAAACTTTTCTATTTTGGAAAAATTCTAGGAAAATAACTGAATCCCTTGACGGTGCCGAGCGCGTACAGTTGATCTTTATATATAAAAAAGAATCCCTATTTCCCTTTATCACCGCATCACGCGAGAACGGCTGAACCAATTTCGCTGATTATTCTTTTTATCGTTGTGTTTGTTATAGTCAAGAGAAGGTTTTTACGAAAGAAAAAAAAATAGAAATTGCGCAGAAAATTAGAAAATTTAAGGATACTTAACCACCATATGTTTTTTTTTATATAACCTTATGGCGTTTGAAGTAACAATGATAGAATGCGCGCTGCAAACATCGTCAAAGAGGATGTCAAAAATAAAAAGGCTTAGAACACATGCTTTGGTCGACGTTATAAATCTCAATAGGAAATCAAAATACTTGATTAAGGCGCGGTGAATTTTACGTATTAGTTTTGTCACTGTTGCTCCGCGTAGAAATGAAAGAGAAGCGATGGCGCAACGTTTCGATCGACTCGTTCGAATTATTTAATACATTAATCCTTGCAAATATCTTATTCCAATCGATAAATAAAAACAACAGTTCCCTTTATTGTTATATATTACATCACTGTTATTAATATTATCAAGATTTGTTTATAAATAATACAGTTACAATTGCTACAATTTCAATTTAAATGGTTATTTTATGGGTTTTTTTATCGAGAAAATTTACCGAAAACGTGTTTTGAACACAATGGTCTATGATCTATGATGGTCTATGATGATGAATAAATATGATCAAGATTAACATAATTTTTTTTAGCTGCTCTAAAATGTAAACATTTGGCAAAAAACTGTTTTGTGAAGCCTATTTTGACTAAGTACAGCGCCTTAAGACAGGACATCGTCTCATCATCATCGTCGGGTCACCTAGTAATTTATAATTAGATAGGGTTGTTTAAGAGGTTGTAATACTGCAAAAGCCAGAAACCACAATGCACATACATTAAGTAAGAAAGAAAGAAAATACATTTATTATAATAATATAATAATAATGATTTATTTGCCAGATCAGTACAATCCATATGGTTAGTAAGAACATAAACACTTACAGTCTATTGTTAGTACATAAACTAACAATAGACTGTAAGTAAATAAATTATTAACGGCACAAGGAAATAAAACATAAAAATTGATTAATACTATTACAATAATTATATGCACCATAAATGGGAGCTGGCTTCAGCATTAAGCTACATCAAAAATATAAAAGATCATTGCGCAGCGCTGGTATTCTAGCCAGCCCCACTTTTGACATTACAAGCGCATGGCTTAGGTACTTAATTGGCAACATATTTTTTTTCTCATTAAATTAATAGCCTTTACGTCTTTTTTCTATAAGTACTGGCAGATTTCGGAGCAATCAATCTTTGAGAAATAATATTCCATCATTATTTTTGAAACAACCTTTGTATGGGAACCCATTCTTTACGAAATAATGGAAATAATATCTTTTGTGTTCATAATAATGTGGCTGTAGATACTTGATCGATGGAATGTGATGAAAATATGAGTAATATAGGTACCGAGTTAGAAATGGTGGGCGTAGGTACTCTTCCCATAAGAGAAAAAAGTATTTGTGTAAACGCAAACATTTCGTTCGGGGCCTTGGAACCTTTAATTTTTTTTTTTTAAGCGGCCGTATCCCAATGACTACTGTCGTCGGACAATGATCTTGTGGTTGTCGGTTCGATCCCCACCGATTAATAATACAAGCATTTAAGCTTAGCCCGAGGAGTTAACAAGAATACTAGTAGAGTGCAACTGTGCCAGTATTAAAAAAAAAAACCTAAAAGCCATAAACACTTAATCTCTCCGTCAGCGCCAAGGTCCTAATCTCACAGACGGGACGTCCTTTTGCGCAAGTTGCTTAGTTTGTGGTTTATAAACCATTACATAAATGTCTGTCCGTAAAAAGCAACATAGCTGTTGCAACTGCAACTGTTCTGTTGAAATGGTTGCTGGCTTAAAGAATTATGCTACGCTTATCATCATCATTAGTCCATATAATGCTGAACAAGTGCCTCTCCTGAGGTGGGTTTTTGTCATAGTCATCGCGCTTGGCATACTTGGCTGCAGAATCTAAAATATGAATAAATAAAGGCAAACACTGCTGCCTGTTTGTAACAGTCGGTGTAACATTGTTATCTAAACTAACATAAATATAAAGCTGAATTTTGTTTTTTTGATTGCTTGGACGCGCTAATCTCAGGAACTACTGGTCCGATTTGAAAAAATATTTTAGATTTAGATAGCCTATTTATCGAGCTAGCTATATATAATAATAATGTCCTTACGGGAACGGGAGTTACGCGGATGAAACCGCGCGCGGGAAGCTAGTAAAGAATATTATGATGATCGGTCACAGCACGATTCCCAAGAGCCGGTAGAACCTAGAATATCCGGAAAGAAAATTTTGCTTTAACAAAATTACTGTTGTCCATTATGGGAATAAGCATTGCATGGTCCCTTCATTTGGTGATTGCTACTAATATCGATCCAGGGTAGCAGTTACTTTTAAGTCTAGATAAAGGACCCACTTGATATTTGAAGGAAGAAACCTAATTGTAAATCTGGTATCCAACACTCTGAATGTAATTTAATTATGTTACATCGCTAAATTGGTGCAAAAATTGCATTATTGCACTTTAAGTGTTCCGTATCCAAAGGGTAACAGCGAGACCTATTGCTAAGACTCCACAGTCGTTAGATTGTAACCGTGATATTAGACAGTTAAGAAATTTTAGCAACGGGTAAAAGACTAATTGAGCTAAAAAGCGATATTCAAATGTCATCATCATTATCATCTCAGCCAAAGGACGTCCACTGCTGGACATAGGCCTCTGCCATAGTTTTCCAGTTGCTACGGTTGTAGGCGGCCTGTATCCACCGTGCTCCTTTACCAGGTCATCCGTCCATCTAGTTGGTGGACGTACTACGCTACGCTTGCCGATCCGCGGTCTCCATTCGAGAACTTTTCGGCCCCAACGGCCATCTGTTCTCAGTGCTATATGGCCTGCCCATTGCCACTTCAACGAACTAATCCGTTGGGCTACGTCGATAACCCGCAATTCATTAAATATTCAATTTTCAAATGTATATTTAATGTAGTTATCCTTATAAGATATATAAATGAATATGGACGCTCATGGCTTCCCATAGCTCAATTAGCCTATTACCTTGCGATATTAGCACAGATGATGTACGCTTGAAATGGTTCTTTATTTAAAATTTTCAAATAACATAGTGTCATTTAAAAATTTATAAATCAAAAAATAACATAGTCCTACTTGTACTTGGCCAGGTTTTCTAGAATACATATTCAAATAGATATGAATAATTTTTGAAAATATTGCCATAATATTCATTTTGAGCAAATGTAATGTAATTGTTACAGCATGTGAGAGCTAGAGCGATGCACGTGTTATTATAATAAATGTTTCTGTATATTTAATTTATAACAACTATACACACAAAAGAGTAATTCGCAACCTTCAGATAAGTATTTTGTTTATAGAAATAAACAAAATACTTATCTGAAGGTTGCGCATTTAGCAATTGCCATAAATAAAGTAGTCACTAACACAAAGTGAGTACGATAACCTACAAAATGACAATATCTACTACCTACTCGCTGCGTATTACATTACAAAAATATAGAACACTGATAAGATACTCTAGTATTGTTTCAGTGAAATATTTGTTATTTTGGATATTTTCCAAAACATAAACTGTAAGATTGGTAGTAACCATTGTAGGGAGAGCTGGACCCTGATTTTGCTATTTTGCAAAAGCTTCAAGTAAGTGCAAACCGTACATATGGTTTTCGACCAACCCATATCTGCTTGAGGGTTTCGTAATGAACGACCAAGGGACATAATTCACCTAATAGGCTTGTATTTAAGAGATGTAAACAAACATTGTTAGATTGTTAGCCTATTATTATTATTGATGTTTTAGTACTTTAAGCATGCAGCAGTTATCATTAAAATGTATTGCTCGTGGTTGTTAAAGCATTCCGGACAAACCTTCGTGGTTTTTAGTTTGCTTACGTGTGTATATTGTATTTCTTTGAGTAAAAAAAAAACCTGATAGATGGGCATCAGCATCATCATGTATTTTTGGTATTCTTGTAGTTAATAAAGTAAAAGTCCACTGGTACTACGTTCTGTTGTTAAAAACCTATTAGCATTTTATTATTATTTAATTGCTTAGTTTCAGTGTTTCTTTGCTCTCGTCACCATCATCGCATAGCAAATTTATTTGGTATTGTTGTCTATAGGTACTAATACTCATAAAGAGGAAAGATTTGTATTTTTGTGTGTTTGTGTGTGTGTATGTTTGTAATGAATAAACTCAAAAACTAATGAGCCGATTTCAAAAATTCTTTCACCATTGGAAAGCTACATTCACCCTGAGTGACATAGGCTATATTCATTGCTAGAAAAACTGATACTAAATTTTGATAATTATCTTGAAAACCTATTAGCATTTTATTATTACTTAGAATTTCTTCGTTTGCTCCTTTCATAATAATTTTGAGTTACAATTAGCCTTGTGGATAAAGATTAAAACATTTTTTACAGACTACCAAAGATGTCATAATCGCCAGGAACACTGAAGAGTCACTGAAGTGTCACGGGACAGTAGTTTGTGTGTCATTTTAATGAAATTAGCAGAATTGAGCCCCTATGTATTTACATTATTCGCCGCCATACACATTGATTATTATGGTTTCCGTATGCAAGTATCTTTTTACAATGTTCATTGGTTGAAGGACTACCCTACGTCCCTCGTAAAGCACGTTCAGCTGTTGGCCTTGGATGTCATAACATAGTTTTTTAAGTGTTACACAGAGAAACCTGTCTATCTCTACATATTCATAATACTGCGGTCACCAAACCGCTAAATAAGCGTGGTGACTACAGTCCCTTACGAAGGAATCCCAAGGCCAGCATTGGATAGTCTCTTGATAATGATTTAGTTTTACGTTACTTGACATGATTCGTGGCCTTATCGTTTACGTGAGGCTATGCAAGTATTTTCACTCTGGGCTCTCAGCATCTGATTTAAAATATAACATCCACTTACTACATCGTAAAATTTTCCTTCATGAGAAATGAGGAAACAATATTATATCGTCAATATTCTTTATTACGAATATTTCATAAAAATAACACTATTTTTTACTTTACCCATCTCTCAAACTCCTTTGTTTGACTCCGTCCTTAGTGGCCTAGATGATATTACATTTTGATATAAAACCGCTTATTGTACCTACAATTTTCAAGGTAAAATTTGAATGCGCCTACCTCCCATGAAAGAATTTTTCAAGTCGGACTTGATTTTGATTCATAATACGTTCTTGTTGAAAATCTATAGCTTGCTAATAATAAAAGATTTTATATAACCGTTCTAGCAGTTTTTTATTGATTCGTTGCCAAAACATAAATCTATGTTCTAGTTAAGATTGCTTTAGAAATCATCTACAGATTGATGACGTATTTTCCTCTACCTTATTGTTACAAGCTTTTATTAAAATAATGCTGGAGTTCAGCTCTCTTTTATATCCGGTTGATGTAGCAAAATCCTCGTGGCTAACTAAATAATCCTACTAATATTATAAACGCGAAGGATGGATGGATGGATGGATGGATGGTTGTTACTCTTTCACGCCAAAACTACAGAACATTACGCTCCGACCCACTGTAGCAGAGCAACGCGAGTAAAACCTTGATTTTTCCGAACGGACATCTTTTGTTAGCCACGAGGCTTTTGCTATTTCACCGAGCATAAAGGCGAGTAGATCTCCAGTCTAGAAAAATTGTTTAAACACTGTAAACCAAGCAACCTGCGCAAGAGGGAGGCCCCTGTGGGACTTGGACCACGGCTCAGGGCGGTCGCTGACTGACGGATTTTGACTTTTTGTATTTTTGGGAAGTTTTGTGCAACTGTCGCTCTACTTTGCAGTTTGCGGGCCTCTCGGAATTCGGGTCTACGGGGGCATCGGAAGGTTCTTTGCAAACTAAGGGTCGGGAGGAAGAGGGGGGGCGGGTAAAACCGCGGGGCGCAGCTAGTACTACATAACCCAACAAAAAAAAATGCATTATTAGTTTGTTATTGTTTTTATTTTATCAGTCCTTTTGCGTCTAGTATTGAACGTGGGTTTCTTCACAGACCTCGGCAAGCTAGGGTTGTTGATCAATATTGCTATATTCACCCCGCTTGGGAGGCAGTTTGATGATCGCAGTAAGATAATGAATATCCTCAAGTTGATAGATGCTGCTAGTGCTGCCGTTATACCAGGTGTATGACATCCATAGAAATACATGTGGTGGTCCCTTCTACTTTCTAACGAATAGTGCTGCTATGTCCA
Organism: Nycteola revayana; assembly: GCA_947037095.2. NCBI lineage: Eukaryota > Metazoa > Arthropoda > Insecta > Lepidoptera > Nolidae > Nycteola > Nycteola revayana. Next base: position 11,461,118 of record OX344840.2, read on the forward strand.
ATAAAGTAGCAAAAGCCTACTAACTAACTACATAAGGTACGTCCGAAAAAAAAAGAAATAATGAATAGTGTACGAAATAGAATCATGAATCGTTGGATCATTTACATTAGGCTTACTCCATATTGGGCATGTGTGTTTCTTGTGCATGTGCCACAGTGTGGGCAACGGCGGGAACAACGGGTAAGGGGGTCGGGAGCTCGGTGCTCGCGTCATTCACAAAGAACAACGTTAGTAACTTCATTTATTTGAAGATCACTGGTGAAAAGAGAAATACAAAGGTGATACATATTATGTTCGAATTGGCTTGCGAACTTGTATTGCGCGATACAGGTTAGTTGGGATGCTAGTTGGTAGATGGCGACACTCGTCCACTTGTAGTTTTTGTGCGGCTACTCTAGATGTCGCTACACGTGTATGAATATACTGACATTAATACAAAGTATACTTTTATTTTAGCTGACGTGTGATGTTCGGCTTAGAGAAGTCCACCCCATGTCCTCCCACGGGTGTCGTTAGTGACGAATAAGGGACATAGGTACAGCTGATAGGATGGGCAGCGGCAACTATCAGCTCAAGGTTACTCAGTATATTACTGCGATCACCTATCCACAATTTTTTTTTGTCCCGGGGGAAATGTATGTTCTCATTCCCACCGCCGCTGAAGCGTATTCGCGCGCTGGCGGTGGGATGTGGGACTCGCCATCTCCATAGCGTGGTATGGTTACTCATACCACGAGGAGAGTACCCTACACCACTAAAACCCCCCGGACACTCCTTTGATCCGCCGTTGGCAGGGGCCGGGTACGCATGAGCAACGGCACCCGCGGCCAATATGGTACCGCGGGATCTCCTGGGCCACACTTAAAGTGGCCTATTTGCGCAATTATCCCCGCCCCAAGTGTAGAGGCGTCCCTTCTCCTCATGGGTCAGCCGCGAAGGGAGTGGGGCCCATGTGCCCCACTCCCCGAGGCCGAGCCTAGGGCGGTAGGCGGCGGGATCACCAATCCACCTGCCAAGCCTTTTTTTTTCTGTCTGTTAAGACAGAAGACTGTTAAGAGGAGGCAGTTGATGAAAAAAGGCTGATACAGAATACTTTTATCTAGCTCTTTATTAAGTTATTCGTTATGAGGACAAGGCTTAAAGACAAGTTTGAAATGGCAAATGTCAACATATTACGACGGTCGACGCCGGGCCCTTACTGCTAGTTTATTATAATTATTTACCATCATATTTTTTTCTTATATTTATATATACTTGCTTTTTATTTTACGGGCATATTATGTAGTTAGCCACGTGGCTTTTGCTACTTCTCGGGCATAAAGGCGGGCAGAACTCCAGCCTAGATTTTATAGTATAAAGATACACTACATAATATTATTAAATGTGGTTCACCTACACGATACGTGTTCTGTATATTTTTGCTATGAGAACAGAAATCCAGCGCATAAAATTGTCGGCGGGTGGCTTATTTACTACACCCATAAATATGATATTTTATTGAAGCACAGTTTGAATAATATAGATTTTAATATTTACAGAATATTTTCACCAAAATTGCAAAGATATTTTGTATTCATAATACCTAATTCGATTTTATTGTAATTTACAATTATTTGGATGGTTGATTTCGAGGCACATTGTCGAATCGTGATTTAGTTACTTTGTAAAATTATTGTGATTTCGGCTTTATAATTTTGTATTAGTTTGTGCGAAAAATTTAGAAGATAATATTTTAGGAATTTACTCAAATTTTTGTACTCAATAAATACTTACACTAAAAGAAAAATGTTAGTTCGATGTCTGTAATTATCTCTTTAAAAACTCATAGTTTTACCCATGGATATACTTAAGAGCATATGAGAGAATCAGACTTGGCTTGATGATGGCTAAGATCTTCGTTTCTCCAACAATTTTATTCACTGGGAAGTATGCGGTTTCACCCCCATAACTCCCGTTTCCGTAAGGATTCCATCATTTAATATTACCTATGTTTCTCGCTTTCGTGGATAATGTAGGTCTCTAATGGTGAAAGAATATTTGAAGTCGGTCCAGTAGTTTCGAAGAGACAGTCAAATCTAAAAGACTATCTGTCTTTTTCATTTGATTGTGCATGTGCATTGAGTAACTTTCTCAACAAGTAGTGGGTTCGATCCCCACGCCGGACAATTCTAAGATTTCTTTCCGGGTCTGGTTGGTTGAGAGACTACCCTCCGTGCCTCGGAAAGTGCTTTCATATGAATTTTTTTAAATCCTGTTTTTTATCCACTACGAACAAAACATCAAAATTTTATTAATTTGTATCGAAGATCATACGTACATAGCAACAGGACATCCACAGACAAAAATCAAATAAACTCGACTAAAACTAACGCTCAACAAATTCCCAAAAAAACCCTATCTCCAATACACCCATTTGTCTTCTAAATAAATACATATATCTTACCCAGTGTCAATGACCCTTCGGCACGTTCCTTCCTTGTCCTTCGTCAACATTGTTTAGCATACAGTCAAGGTCAGCCAAGGGGAAGGACGGTAATGGCAGACTCATAAAAACTTATCACTCCGATAACCATAACCGTAAGGGAAAAGGGGAAACTCATTGGGTTTTTTGTTAACACGTACTGTTACTTGAAAACTATCGAAGTTTATTGAACGGAAAAATTAATGGGGATGATGACACGGTGACTTACCCATACCGAAGGATGGAACAGAAAAAAAATGTGTGTATATGAGATTAAAACCTAGGCTCTGAAAGGCCTAGCTTTTATAGCTCTTGTTAAATCATCATCATCATCATCAGCCCGTATAACGTCCACTGCTGAACATGGGCCTCCTCCTGAGGGATGGTATTTCCATAGTCACCACGCTTGGCAGGCGGGTTGGTAACCGCAGTATTATGTTTTAACACACAAGGAAAGGCTACTGCCCGTTCCTTGATATACGATTATTATAGATGTTGTTATAACAATCGGGACCAACTGCTTAACGTGCTTTCCGAGGCACGGAGGGTAGTCTCTCAACCAACCAGACCCGGAAAGAAATCTTAGAATTGTCCGGTGTGGGGATCGAACCCACGACTTCCAAGATTTAAAGCGAGCCAATTACCGCTAAGCTACGGAGGTTGTCAGGAGGTTGTAACTGCCTTGATAGGTTCAAATATATATTTTTAAATCATATGTATTTCTGTTACAGCTATTTCAACAACAATTGAAAACAATAATTAGGAATAACAAGATCTCCCATACAACAACGTGATTTCTTTGCTATTTTTTGCTCGACATTAATATCGACAATAAGTAGATGCTTAAAATGGTTCTTTATAACAAAATCTTGAAATAATATAGTGTCTTATATTGTATAAATTGAAGATAAATGCGTAGGTACACACTATTCTGAAAGTTTACAGAGAATACTTACTTTAATGATGTAATGGGCCTAGCACTTTTAATACAAGTTATCATTATAACTTAGCTAAACTTCTAAATACCACAATTTATAGGTATTTTTAAATATTAGATCTATTTGTCGTTAAGAGTAGACAATATAATATACAAGACTATTATATTATATGTATCAGCGTTATGAAGCTATTTTATGTTGTAATTCCTTTCTGTGCTAAATTGTTTATAGTACTTTATTTTATGGTGAATAAATTATTAAGATACGGAACACCTCGTGCGCTAGACCGACTCGCACTTGGCCAGTTTTATGAATGTCATTTCATTGTCAAGCATTGGTTACCGAGTAGCGACCCAATAATGGTTGGAGACCAATTTGATAGGTTTTAAGACGAGACATAAACCGAAATTCAGCGTGACAGACAATGGAATGTTTATAGCCAACAATCTTAAAACTTTAACAAGGCTGTTGACCGGGGCTTGTGGTGTTCGGAGCTTTGTGGCAATAATAATTAACTGTTTGTAGCTTTGGTTTTTAAGAAAATATTCTGTATATACCTAGTCAGGTCATAAATTCTGTCACATGTTTAATATAAAATGACTCCAAATTGGGATGAGGCTTTAAGCACGCCTTTTCCTCCAAGTGTTGCCATATCTTGTAATCTAACGGATTCAAGTCTGGACTGGAGGAGGGCCAGTCTTCGTGCCGGATGAAGTCGATTTCACGCGCCGCTAGCCAGTCTTGTGTGCTCTTCGCTCTATGAGCTGGCGCCAAATCTTGTTGGAATACCCAGTGCCTGTTATTGAACATGGTATGAGAAACAGGTTCCACAAGGTTCGTCAGGACTGTATTTTGATACACAACTGTATCGTTTTTACACCTTTCTCACAAAAATTTACCTCTGTTAAGCCCCAATAAGAAACTCCCAACCATAGCATGAGCGAGGATGGAAAATGACCTCGTTGGACACGCGGAATACGGTTGCTCGCTTCTTCACTACTGTGTGTGTACACCTTATCATTTTGTTTGTTGTAGCTCTCTTCTACGGTAAAAAATTTTTCATCCGAAAAAAGAATTTCCCAATATTTTTTTCCCGCGTACCGCTTCTACAAAACGTGGTATCACTTCAGTCTCACGTCCATTAGACGAGCATCGAGCATATCGAAGCATCGCATTCTTCGATATGCCCGAAGCCCTAAGTCTTCATTAAACACCCTTTTCATCGTGGTTCTGCTTAACCCCATCTAAAGGGCCAACAGTTTCTGCTTACGTTTGGGATTTCTTTGATTTCGCGCCTTCACTGCTGGAGTCCTGACAGACCGAGGGCGACCACTTCTTGACCTGTCATCTACACTAGAGTCTTCATTGTATTGTTTGATGGTGCGATAAACGAATCTTTTGATTATATTCAAATTTTTCAGTTTGTCAAAAATTTTAATTGGCGCGTAACCGCAACGATGCAACGCAATAACTGCAACACGGTCTTCTTTAAGCGTCCACTCCATATTTAAAAATGAGCAAAATTCTAAAAAGTATACGTTTTTATTTTCATGAACAATTCGAAATTCGAATTCTATAAAAATTTTGTAGCCAGTATTCTAAAAGAAAAGTTTTTACTGTGTGACAATACTTATGACCTGACTAGGTATATCAAGTTTTTTTATTGATAAGGTTTTTATTATTATAAATTACTAGCTGACCCGGCGAACTTCGTACCGCCTAACAGTCAATGAATGTCGTGTTACTCTTTAGCTGAACTAATTTAGGCTTTGATGAACGTAAAACAATGATACAAAATAATATATTTATATAGATAGAAACAAAAAAGTATTTTATTATGATGAATGATGATGAAAACATACATTCAGAATGAAAAAAAAAAAAAAAATTAAGTACTTCAAACTCATGTCAGAAAAAAATGATTGAAAACTATGTTGTGCAGATTGGGAAAAAAAAACTCGGATTAATTCATTAATAGGATTTTCATTCAAGCACTTTGTGGTAAACGACATTCTTTGTTTTTTGGCCAGGCGCAAGAACAAATAAAGCGGATGGTTTGCCGACACGTGAGCATGCCACGTACAATTGACCATGAGAAAAACATGCATTTTCTAGATTGAGGCCACAAATAGTCAAGGATTGACCCTGTGATTTGTTGATCGTCATGGCGAAGGCAAGACGAATCGGGAATTGAATTCGTTTAAAGTCAAAGGGCATATCCGTTGGGATCATCGGAATCCTTGGAATAAGAACTTCCTCATCTTTAAATTTTCCTATAAGTATCGACGCGTGAATCACATTGCTCATCAGTTTTCTTATCACCAAACGCGTTCCATTACACAGTTTTGGTTGGTTTAAATTTCTAAGCATGATGACTACCGAGTCAACTTTAAGTTTTAAATTGTGCGGTGGTAAACCAGGCACATCCAAGGAGTTTAAAAATTCAGTTGGATAATTAGTGGCTTCTTCTTCGTTTGTTACACAGTCGATAGATTTGAATGAATACAGAGTACCTACGATTTGATTTTGAATTATAAAATTGAGGTCATCTACATCTTTATTTTTAGCGGCCAAAATTGCTCGCTCACTTAACCATTTAGTATTTTTGTGGTTAGCAATGATATTCGGGAATACTTTGTTGATAAGCTCGTCTTTTGATGATACGAAATTGCAAAAATTTGGAGGAAATGAAATCAAACCGCTCGATTTGTCAACAGGAACACGGCCATTACCGATAGTCAGCAATTGCTTCGAGAAATCATCAGCAGATAGATCGTTCAACAATGCAACTCTCATATTTACAGACAGTTGAAGTTTCTTTACATATCGCCACAGATTTGATGCTTTGAGGCAAGCGTTTATTTCGTCGGCAGCAGTAGATCTTGGAATGACTGGTAGTGTTTGTCGGAAATCGCCAGATAATAAAATCATTGCACCACCAAAACATCTCGAGTCATTGCGCAGATCTTTTAATGTTCGGTCTAGTGCTTCCAATGCGCGTTTGTGCGCCATTGTGCATTCGTCCCATATGATGATTTTTGATGCTACTAAAACTTTGGCCATTGCGGAGTGTTTCGAAATGTTACATGTCGGTTGTTCAGTAGTTTGAAGGTTTAATGGCAATTTTAACGCTGAGTGAGCCGTACGGCATCCGTCTAACAATGTGGCCGCTACTCCAGAAGAAGCAATTGCTACCGCAATTTCGGATCTCGCACGTACAGTGGCCAAAATCAATGACATGAGGAATGTCTTCCCAGTTCCACCGGGGGCATCCAAAAAAAATAAGCCGCCATTTCCATCATCAATTGCATTAATCAATGTATCATAGACTTCCCTCTGCTTAGGATTCAATAGAGGTACATTCGTTTGAACTGATTGGATTAGTTCATGTGGATCATATTCACGTTCACGTTCCAATTCTCTATTAAATGCGTCATTCATTCCGCGATCTGGCGCTGGCATTCCTAACCTAATTAACAAACTGCCGCACATGAGGTAACACATATCTTCGATCCAGAGCAAAGTCTGGTTATGGATCTCCTCATTCACCTCAAGATCGGAATTTCTTGAGCTGACGCGAATTCGATGTAAAATATCTTCTGACATGTTATCTTTGTATTTGTTCCACAGGTCACGTGGGTTTGATGGGAAGCATGTTGAAATGATGATAGCAAATAATGTGCGTATCTGACTTGGAGATGCAGAAATAATTGCTTCAGCGATTGTCGTGTCCCAATGAGTATCGTTTTCAAGCAAATTTAGCTCTTGACATGCTGCACGAAATGTGGGGCACACGATACCATTAACAGTTCGTAGTGTTTCAAATGATGTTGGCCCTCGAACATGTACCAGCAACAACCGCAAATAGAAACATTCATCATTCTTCGGATGAACTGTGTAAATACGACCAAGAGCATCAGTAGAACGCATATCTGGATGACCAGGAACTGCATCGCCTTGCTTCCGACGTTGAAATTTCTTAGATGTAGCGTTCCAAGTGTAAAAACGTGGCATTTCTGAGTAAAGCAAAGTTCGTGCGAACGGATCGCTTTGACAAATCGCAAAGAAACTGGTCAGTGTTGTCGCTGGAGGTGTTTCGGCACGTTGAGCAGCATTCGACGCTGTGAAATATACTCTCTGACCGTTCTCTAGATGCACCCCCAAATGTAAAACAGTGGGATGACGTTCGTGAATAGGGAATGAAAATATACGCCAAATTGCTTCATTGCAGTTCACATATCTACCAACTTGATAGCGCGTGATTTCATCGTTGGTATTGGATGTTTGGATACCAAAAACCGCCATGTCGCTCCCTTTCGTGACATATTTGCAAATGTATTTAATTGACTTGACCGAATTGCAATACTCAACATTACAATGTGCTTTGAATGTTTTGGAAAGAAGTGGCGAATATGGAACAATCCAACTGTTGTCAACTACGAATTCGTTTCCTTTCACTTTAGTTGTGATAGTTCTACCATTATCATCGGGCGATCGACGCCGATACAATGGATAACCATCGTTGCCTGTAATGGTCTCTGCCGTCAATTTTCGTGGATACCGTTTGGAACACTTGCCGTCGACCATGCACGGTGATTGTCGGTTGATAGTGCCACACGGTCCATGAATCATATTCGTGACTACAACATCATGTAGGTCTGGATCGGTTTCAGGAGCAGGAATCTCCGCACATATGATGTCATCTATTTGATCTGGCCGAATTCTTTCGACTAACCAAATCAGAATGTGAGCATGCGGTAGGCCTCGTTTTTGCCATTCGATTGAATACATCCAGCATCGAGTATTCCCAAAGACGTGTTGCTTAACAATGTAATTCATTAGTGACCGATTTTTTTGCCTGAAAACACGTGCGGTGATGTCGTGTCGATCACTTGATGTTTGTCCGGGAAGCAGCAATTGAATAATTTCTATCCATTTCGGATTACATGTAAATGTAATGAATAGATCTGGCCGACCATAATGACGAACATATGTCATTGCATCTTGCGCATATTCATGCAAATGACGCGGGCTACCTATGTATGTCGCCGGTAAAATAGTCAATCGACCAACATTTTCTGAATCTCCTTCTGTGCTAATTGCATCGCGTAAATGGATATACTCTTCCGAACGCAATTTAGCTTGATTCAACCGAATGAAAGTCAGGCGCTCCGTTTCGATTTTAACGTACATGTCAACGCAATATTGTTGAAGCAGTCGACAAAATCGCAACAAATAATTGTCAGAATTTTCACGAATCATCAAACGATATGCGTAATAATTCATCGAACTAACCTTCTTGGTAGTTTCCTCACCTGAAACAAAAGCAGTAAAAATTGTATTTTAGAACCCGTAATAGGTTAACGACTCTTACAGCTACTCTCTACTAAATTAGAAATTACAACTTTTTTTGAGTACTAAAAGCAAACAGAATAAAATGTATATCAAGTTAAAATGAAAACAACAATATTGATCTTACCATTCAATGGATTAATCATTTTGATATTAAAGTGATATCCATCGTCTCCTTGCCAAAACATCAGCGGGTATTGTAACGCGTCATATGAACGGTGTGTTTCATATATTCTTTGTAGTTGCCCAGTATTGCGTCGTGTAAGTACAATATCACGTGTTTCCAAGTTTTCACCAACAATCAGGATTGCCACTTCATCGATTGTTGGAGCATTAAATGTGCGTTCATGTGTTCCAGCTGGTCTTTTATCTGCTCTGATCACAACTTTATAGTCATCACTTGGCATGCGCTCTAAAGCAGTCTTGAACAGCCTGACCAATGCATGATGTTCATGAAGCATTTGCTGCAGATCTTGGAGAATTGCTCTTTTCGTAGCTGTGTTGATCCCTTGACGCCGGTCAAGTTGTTCTTCCATATTGCCCATGAAGTATATTTGCAAGAATTTATGCTGTGCATCTTCTATAGGTTGCAATGATCCAATGCGATGGCAAATCTGGCCTTGAATCTGTAAAGTCAAAACCATAGTTATAGTTAGATTTACAAACTTTTTTTACAAACACTTTTTTTTTCAAATAATAACATGCCATTTTTATTTCAGAGACAAATACAGAAATCTAACAAACTACATTCCAGATTTTTTTTACAATGATAGAAAATAAAGTTTTTAACGTAAATTACCTTAAATGTTGGATTATATCCGTGTTCTTCGATAATTTCCGCCCCAAATTTTGAGTAAAATTGTATTTTTGAGTGTTCGCTAGAAAATGTCGTGATTCTAGTGTTTCGCCATAAAGCAGGGAGCACAATGGCTCTGGTGGCGGGACCAATAAAGGCAATTTCACTTTACCACTAAGGCAGCACAAACCAGGCGTTTCACCAGCAAACTTCAATGCTCCACAATGCTGGCAAACAACGTCCATTGGACCAATGCAAACTAAACGATGCAAGCTGTAGTCGATGGTGCAATCATACAGAAACGCTGCTCGATTCAAATCAATACTTGAACCATTTCCTCTTGCACTTCGAAGATTATTCCTCTATTCATCTGTACGATAAGCTCGACGATTTCTCGTTTCTAACCTAGCCGTTTCACGGGCTGCCTCTCTTTGCTCTTGTGTTTGAGAAGCACGAATTAAGGCCCTTCTTTGGTCCATACTAACGCGGCGCTGTTCTCGTGCAATTTCTCGTTCTCCATCAAATAATTGACTCGCGATATTCCGTTGCCTAATTGCATTACGGCTTCGCTGGGAAAGATTAGATCTTCTAGGACGCGGCATTGTTATTAAAATGTGCACTCGCATAAAACCACCAAATATAATAACAGTGACTGAACTTTCGAGACATAGACAATAGCTCAAAAAGTATATAACCACTACGTATGAATAGCTTATCAAGAAAAATCATAGACAACCTATAAAAAGACATTTACGATTGTCAACCTGTAGATTTTTTTTCCTTTACCAACTGATTTTTTATTCCCTAAATTCCGTTCCTTTCTGATGATTTTATGTTTTTATTGTAGAATAAATCTTAGGTATTATTTTCGGGAATTAAAAATGAAATAATTAATAAATAATTTTCGAAAATTAATGTCTAAAACAAACAAATATAACAGTACCTGAACTTTGTAGACATTTTACAAAAAATAAATTTCTGAACGCACACATGATGTTTTCATAAAAAAATAAAATTGTGGCATAAAGGTTTCAGCAACCAGGCCATAAGATCAAAAAAAAAAAAATAGTTGTTACACTATTTGAAAACAAATGTTTGACATGTAATAAACAAATCAGCATCTATTGAAATGATTAAGTATTCATTACACATATCGAGTTTTCATTGTTTTTAAGATGTATTCTGCTATTCGGGACGGAAACAAATCCAACAAATCAAAAACCATGGCAATCGGTATAGCCGTTCTCGAGTTATAAGTGTTGTAACAAACACGACTTTCTTTTATATATATAGATTAGCCTGTATAAGATACATTTTTTTAACTCCCGTATTTAGGAAATTAAATTGCGGACTTTCCAAACGCTGAATTCGCGGACACAAAGCACACCCAGACGCAGAACAACTATCTGTGGTTCACACAAATAATTGTCCGGGGTGGGAATCGAACCCAGAAAACCAGATCTCAGAAGCAACTACCATAACCACTGAGTGCCGATGCTGTCTAAGTCGATAAAATATTAACTTATAACAAGTATTTTTTTGGTCAAGACACCATGGTGTTGTTCATACCTGTGCCACTAGTTCATACTCTGTAAGATGAACTCTATAGCTTGCCTAATTTAGTGTAGTAGAATATTTCTGTCCATAGACATAACTGTAAAAATAGAAATACTCCAGTACTTATTAGATCTGCTATTATAGTAGTTCAAGGAAACTGTTACATTAAAAAAAATCACATAAACAAGCATACTATTTTCATAATTGGATACTATGATACCATTTGGTGTCATCCTTTAAATATTTAATTCCAAATGCAACTTTGGAGGTATTTGTCGAAGTAATGCTGATCATTACCGATAGATGGTACCCCTTATAGACGTGTTATACAAGAGAATGATAAATTTTGACGATCGGTTGGGTCCCACCGTAGCCTAATTGGTTAAGGCATTAGCTGATGGCTGATGGAGCAGAAAGCTGCTCGAGTGGAGACCACAAACTGGCAAGCGCAGCGTGGGACAACCGTCTGCACGATGGACTGATGACCTCATAAAGTCATCAGGAGTCAGTCAGTGGATTCAGGCCGCTAACCTACTACATTTAAACTTTACATTAAAATCATACTATAACTTCTACTACTCCGTATCCAATTTGCTATCATTCCACACTAAAGTAGCTTCTGGTCAACCGTTTATACGTCAATCTGCAGCCACTCTAGAACGGGGTCAATCGTCCAATTTGTACTAGTGCTGGATTCAGTGGCATTTTAATCCCGTTCAATGGGGAGATTTGATCGGACGAAGCTCTGTGGCAATGATCGAATCTTTTGCCTTGAGGCTAGGTATCTTATGTTCTTTAACTAAATTGTAATGTAAACGGTTGTACCTACTATGTGTAAAGGGACTTGGTATAGCTTTATATTATTTTGAGTTGATGTTTTAGAACTTCGGTTTGTATACCGTCTTGAAAATAATAGGGCGTGATATGTATAATAAATAGATGTTTAAGGCATAGTTGTTTTATTATTATTATTTTCTGACATAGAGTGAAAATCGTAACGATAAAAATATGTACCTAATTAGGTAGTTACGTTACGTTACTTAAAATAGGTGCCTATAATATCTGGGCTGCAATCACATATGAATGAAAAGAGTGAGTTAAATAGCGTAACTTTCCACTTAGGTACGCCTTTTTATCTTTACGATTTTCACTTTATGTCAGAATAAGAAAACTATGCCTTAGATATCTATTTCATACATATAATTAATGTCATTATATATGACTTGTGATTATTCCTATCAGTTGATGCGCGTTTCAATGGATTTTACAAAATTTTCCATCATGCAAACCATGTCCCCTTCTTCAGAAGCCCCATCTTATATACTAATATATAAAACTGAAGAGTTTTTTGTTTGCTTGACTGCACTAATCTCAGGAATTACTAGTCCTCTTACAAAATGAATGCAGGAAGGCAAGGTATATTTTTAATTGTGAAGTTCCCATGGGAACGCGGGTGAAACAGCTAGCTGGAATTGTACTAGTATCTTATAACCCAGATAGTTAATTATGTTAGTAGGACAGTGGTATCAGTATATACAGTTCCAGTCTCCTTGTTTATACTACAATATTATTTATTAGCTATCCATATTCCTCGAGTAATACTCTGAAGCACAGTCATTCATCAACATGCATCAAAACGGATTAAACACACGACGTTCCGATTTGCACACATGTTTCTAAACGCAAATATATCAAAGGAAATATAAATGGTATGTAAAAATTGTATTGTTTCTACGTTATTCAACTATCTATACTAATATAAAGCTGTAGAGTTTGTTTGTAACGCGCTTATCTCAGAAACTACTGATCCTGTCCGATTTGAAAAGTTATTTCAGTGTTAAATAGTCAAATAGTGAATTTCACAGAAATGAGAGCTTTTTTTCTGCAGAGTTTTAATACAAACTGAGCAAACTGCGCAAGAGGGCGTCCCCTGTAGGACTTGGACCTTGGCTCAAGGCGGTCGCTGGCGGGGAGATTAACGAATTATGACGTTACATTTTTAGTTGATTTTTTAGCAACTGTCGCTCTACTTTCCAGTTTGCGGACCTTTCGGACTTCGGCTCTACAAGGGCAAGTTCTTTGGGTCCTTAATCCCTCCGTCAGTGACCACCCTGAGCAGGGAAGGCCCTCTTGCGCAAGTTGCTTAGTTTGTAGTTAATAAACCTTTTAATAAGACTGGAGCTCTGCTCGTCTTTATGCCCGGTGAAGTAGCAAAAGCCTCGTGGCTAACTAAATATAAGTGCTTAATAAGGTTCAATTTCGTACACTACGAAATATTTTCTTTAATTGTGTAGTAAAGAGCAAAATATTATTTTGGTACATTCGATCTTCAACCTTATTGTCTGTCACTTACGCTGTACCTATCCGACAATAAGTAGTAAGGTATGTAGGGTTATATCCAGATAACACATAAAATAAGGAAACGTTATTTTGCAACCTCAGCATTAATATAACAATAAAACGGTCGATAACTTTCCCATGCGCTGGTGACCGTGAGGAAAAACGTACGACAGTCATTTATAATGCGGCTCAATGTTCCGTGAGAAAATACGGGCCTGATCTCATGTGTACAGTCAACGGGATAAAGTTAACATTATTATTTAAATTGCAGACTGTACTTAGTTACATGAATATGTAAAATCCCCTCGTCCTCCTGACCCTTAGTTTGCAAAGAACCATTGGATCTCCTCGTAGACCCGAAGTCCGAGAGGCCCGCAAACTGTAAAGTGCTCTAACTTTTGCACAATACTCCCCTAAAATACTTTTTTTTTGTTGACAATCTCCGTAGCGTATTAGTGTTTGGCTACCTTTAAATGTCGTGGGTTCGTTCCCCACGCCGGACAGAAAATCTTTCTGAAAATTCTAAGATCTTTTTTCGGGTCTGGTTGGTTGCCTCGAAATGCACGTTAAGCCGTTGGTCCCGTTTGTTATAACATCATCTATAATAATCGTTTATTAAGAAACATGCATCACCATTATACTGCGGTCACCAACCCGTCTGCCAAGCGTGGTGACTATGCCAAATAAAAAAAGAGAGGGTTCTCTAGGAAGGAGGCCCATGTTCAACAGTGGAAGTTTTACGGGCTGATGATGATGAATGACCGGTTTTTACTTAATACCATAATTTAATTTGTTTTTAGTACCATATTATCCTACTAATATTATAAACGCGAAAGTATGTATGGATGGATGTTTGTTACTTTTTCACGTAAAAACTACTGAATGGATTTGGCTGAAACTTTGCACGAGAATAGTTAATAAGCTCGATCAATATATAAGCTACTATAAATCACGCTCCGACCCACTGAAACAGAGTAACGCGGGTAAAACCGCGGGGCGCAGCCAGTACATTCATTATGTAGAATGTATGATATGGAACTAAAAAAAAAAACTCAAATTTATATGTCTGTTTGCGTGTTTTTTTATTCCAGCTAATTTCAGTAACGACTGAAACGATTGTGATGGGACTTTCATTGTTAGATAGCTACTTTTATGAGGTACAATATAGGTATTTCTTCATTTCGTCATTTCCTTTTCGTTTCGTTTTTTTGTCTGCGTTTCTGTCTGAAGCACAGATCATACCGAGTTTACTTTAGCTGCAATCTTCAAATTATATTTTAGGAGTTTATTCTTACGTATGATATACCTACCTAATAAATACCATGGTATATGTATTCCGATATATTTTAGTTTGTAATTTTGGTTTTAAATATAAATTTAAGTTAGAATATAGGAATATGAATATATTGAATGTAAAAAGTACTTATAAATAGATTGATTATTATTATTATTATCTTCAAAATTGTATTACCGACATAAGTCCGCGTAATTCTAATGATTTTATTAATTTATAAAATCCAAATTTGACGCGTACGAAGTTGCGAGCAGCAGCTAGTCATAACATAAAGCCTTTGTTTACCCGGATATTGTATCTAGCTAATTATAAAACATTATGGAAATCGTTCCTTTTGTGTTAAAGTTTACCTATAAAAAAATACCTACATATAAAATACAAACTTCTGTGTTTATAATATAACATTAGTATAGATACAATAGATAAACCGTAATGTCATAATGAGGCAGTTTTTATGCCACAATTCATCACACTAAATTACAGTTTTCAAACTTTTACACTTAATAATAAAACAACTCATTATGTCTGTATACTGATTATACAAAATTACTGCGTTGAAATATCAATTTTTTACGATTGTATTAAGACTAGTCATTATTACTAGTAGAAGATCTAAACCTACATCGATCTTCACCGCGCTGATAATAGAATAAAATGTTGGACAGACTATTACTATATAAATACTTATTTATGGATACATACCACGAGGAGTAGGTAAACTATTCTAAGCTGTGAAAACTAGATTTTAAAAGCTAACAGCGAATCAACTAAGACTTGGGTAGCAAAGCGAATACACTTGCATACACTATGATGGCCCCATCCGATGCCCTCGTAGACTCGAAGTCCGAGAGGCCCGCGTATTGTAAATAAGAGCGACAGTTGCACAAAACTTCTCTAAAATACTAAAATTCAGTCATAATCTCAAATCTCATCGCCAGCGACCGCCCTGAGCCGAGTTCCAAGCCCCACAGGGGGCGCCCTCTTGCACAGGTTGCTTAGTTTGTAGTTTTTAAACCATTTATTAAGGTTGGAGCTCTGCTCGCCTTTATGCCCGGTGAAGTAGCAAAAGCCTCGTGGCTACCTACGAATGTCCTTTCGAAAAAAAAACACTATGGCTATACACTCAGGTACCGAGCTAACGGTTAAGAACACAGGAACATTAAAAAGAATACGAACATCTTAAATTATCATGGAGATACTACGTCGCAGTCATATCGTTAACTTATAATTTGGCCTTTAGGTATAAGACCTAAACATAAATATCTTTCCCTATTCCACCATTATGTCTAATGGAACATAAAAACAGGAACGAAGATACTGCAATCAAATATTATGTTTTTATTATGTATTAGGTATTATAAATGGTTATTGATGTATCTTAGGAACCAATGACGTAATATTGTAAACAACGCGACATCAGCGCCGCGGTGGCACTGAAATATACTAATTCATTTTTCTAAGATAACTGTAGGACTTTATTTTCATTTTAATGGGACTAATCCCACCCACATTCCCACCACTGCAACTCCTGGAAGCCAGGATCAACAGTGGCACACACTGGAAATGGCAATGAGCACCGAGGCTCACCAAGTCCCGGGAAAAAGTTAAACTGCCTTGGGACCTGCAACGAATTTAATCAGAACGAGAATGGAAGAACATGAGGAGTAAGAAAGTCTTATGTTTCCACTTCCCTCCATTACAAAGTGGAAGACAGCAAAAATAGAAGAAATTAGTCAGGAATAGTCTTAAAGGGGTATTTTACAACTATTTAGCCGGTGGCTCAGTGGTTACGGAAGTTGCTTCTGAGACCTGGTGTCCTGGGTTCGATTCCCACCCGGGACAATTATTTGTGTGAACCACAAATAGTTGTTCTGAGTCTGGGTGTTCTTTGTGTCCGTGAAATGAATGTTTGTAAAGTCCCCCGCGACACAGGGATTTATTTCCCTAGTGCGGGAGTTGTCTTTTTTAAAGAAAAACAAGGCGTGTTGTAAAGCACCGCGGATAGGTAATAAATTAAAGTAAACTCTTGAATAACGGAAATAAATTCCTTCCTAACGTGGGACTTAACAAACACATAACTCACAGACACTGACAACTGATCAGACTGTAGTTATGTTTCTATAATGTAAATCTAGGGGAGCGCTCCTTGTACTCGATACCTACTTGAAATTATCATTGTTGTGTTCACAGTTTCCTGCTACGAGTATCTACATATCGATGTATAACTTCTCCGGAAGACATAAATAGTTGTCTTGGGTGAAAATCGAAAGATTATAAGATTATTATAAGATCTGCAGACCAAAGATTATAGAAGTATCTTCCGTAACTTCTGAACCATTACAGCAGACAGCGTTCAAATCAACCGTCAAGTAGAACAGTTCAGTGATTTAACTAAACCACTAATCATATAGTTGAATAGCGTTGTTCTATCAAAGGGCTTGCTTTAATTAAACGGAAAATTTGGCTTGGTTAGAAACATTGTTCAAATTGTTATTGTAAAGACGATTGAAGAGCTTATGTTGCACTAACAGTGTACATACCAGATATTTTTTAAAGAAATCTAATTTTGAAAATTTTGTTGTTTCTGACATTAGAATTTTGAGATGTGGCAGATTGTTTATAGTGGCTTTGCAATGAAGGCTCAGTGGTGGTGGAAATTGCACCTGAGACGAACACGCTTCAAGACACAAATGTACGATTCCCATTGGAACAATTGTTTGTGTGCCCCACGAACAGCTGTTGTTCTTAGTTTGGGTTTGTGAATGCACATGTCCGTGAAATCAATTT
Organism: Nycteola revayana; assembly: GCA_947037095.2. Taxonomy (NCBI): domain Eukaryota; kingdom Metazoa; phylum Arthropoda; class Insecta; order Lepidoptera; family Nolidae; genus Nycteola; species Nycteola revayana. The sequence continues at coordinate 11,478,643 of OX344840.2, forward strand.
TATTAGCATCACATAATTATGTAAATAATTGAACTCTATATCGCATGGGATTGTGAAGTCCCTCGTGACACAATTTGTTGTTATAAATGAAAAAAAAATACAGTTAAATATAGCTACTTGGATAAAATCGCGAAGCGTAAAAACACCATTTGGAAATTAAAAAATATATCTTCTACATATTTATATTTAACATCTTAAGGTCGTCAAACAAGTATTTTTACTGACCATGTCAAGAACCTGTTCGCGTGAGAGAGCCGAGAGCAAGTAGCGCGCGCATCTCCCGTGATTCGGTCGATATAACAAAGATGGTTGGAGGGACCATGGGAAGGTGGTGGGAAATGCCCATGTAGGTCCAACCAACCAGTTACGTCCTCTGGCTCTGTGCGATTCTCTCAAAGGTACTGTATTGATCAAGATCATTCAGGTTACCTACTTAAGTGATGTTACACCAACCTTTATAATATTCTCAAAGGTACTGCGTAGATCACGATCATTCAGGTTACCTACCAAAGCGATGTGACACCAACCTTTACCATATTCTCAAAGTTACTGGATCGATCAAGATCATTCAGGTTACCTACTAAAGCGATGTTTCACCAACCTTTATAATATTCTCAAAGGTACTGCATAGATCACGATCATTCAGGTTACCTACTAAAGCGATGTTACACCAACCTTTACAATATTCTCAAAGTTACTGCATCGATCAAGATCATTCAGGTTACCTACTAAAGCAATGTGACACCAACCTTTACAATATTCTCAAAGTTACTGCATCGATCAAGATCATTCAGGTTACCTACTAAAGCGATGCTTCACCAACCTTTACAATATTCTCAAAGGTACTGCATCGATCAAGATCATTCAGGTTAACTACTAAAGCGATATTACACCAACCTTTACAATATTCTCAATGGTACAACATCGATCAAGATCATTCAGGTTACCTACTAAAGCGATGTTACACCAACCTTTATAATATTCTCAAAGGTACTGCGTAGATCACGATCATTCAGGTTACCTACCAAAGCGATGTGACACCAACCTTTACAATATTCTCAAAGTTACTGGATCGATCAAGATCATTTAGGTTACCTACTAAAGCGATGTTTCACCAACCTTTATAATATTCTCAAAGGTACTGCATAGATCACGATCATTCAGGTTACCTACTAAAGCGATGTAGCACCAACCTTTACATTATTCTCAAAGGTACTGCATCGATCAAGGCTACTAAAGCGATGTGGAACCTTCTTCTTCTTCCTGCCCTTATCCCATATTACTTGGGGTCGGCGCAACACGTTTGTTTATTCCATTCTGTCCTGTCACCCGTCACACTATCACTAACTCCTTTTTCTAACACCAACCTCTACAATATTCTCAGAGGTACTGCCTTGAGAATATCGATGCAGTTAAGCTGAATAGCTTACCTAAAACGATGCAACACCAACAATGGAACTTTTTAACCTCAAATTTAACTGAAAGTTTACTTATTGCGGTACCAATAAGTTATCGAACTATTTACTTCCACGAACTGGGACGCCGTCATTTGAAGTATTTCTGACCTAGTTATGAATAGTTTATGTTGAATATTTTGGGTCTCCTAATTTTATGTGGTTCATTTGTCGTCATTGATGTGAATCGCCTCATGGATAAAATATATCTATATTACATAAGTAAGTTATAATACTTGAATTTTATTTTTGACTTATCATCATCAGGAGCCGTGTGGTTTCCGGCTTAGAATATATATATCCCCTTCTTATGGATGTCGTAAAAGTTATGCATCTGATGGATGGGCAGCAGCATCTATCAGCTCAATGTTAGTTACTATCTCACTGCGATCACCAACCCGCCTGCCAAGCGTGGTTATTATGACAATATCACTCAAAAGCTATGGCTTACCAAGGTCTGTTAAGAGGACACATGGGCCATCAGCCAAGTTCAGCAGTGGACAAAAGCGGGAAGTCTAAGTAAAATATGCAAGTAAGCTGTAATACTTGAATTTTAATTTGACTCATCATAATAATCAGCCTGCATAATGCCACTGCTGAACATCGTGGTCACCATAGTCACCACGCTTGGCAGACGGGCTGGTGACCTGCTAAACGTGGTAATCATGGCAATATTGCTCAACAGCCCTGGTTTGTTATGGTCTGTTAAGGAGGCATATGTACAACAGTGGACCTAAGCCGGCTGTTGAAGTAAGTATGTTTTTTCGTTCCCGAAATGAACTATTCATAAGGAGAAGCTATTCTGCCTTCATAATACCAATACCAAATAACATAGGTGATCAATTTTGTAAGATGACCAAACCTTCAATATTCGAAACAGTGAATAATATAACAATTTCTTTGAGTAAAGTATACGTAATTGCTTTGAGGTAAATAATATTTGAGTCGTATAAGGTTTATTAATCGTTCATGCGTAAAAGGGGTTATTTGATGGAGACAGAAAAGGACAATATTAATATGTATGTTATTAAACAGTAAATAGGACTCTCTTCATAAAATATCTATACAAATAAATAAAATTGGAAGTGTATCTTTGTAATAGATAAATGGTATTTACGGATTGCATCTTAAAACAAAAACATAATTAAAATTATCGATATTACTTGTTTGTTTCTTTCGGCTGAAATCAGTAACAAATGGACCGATTTTAACGGGACTGTCACTGGCAGATAGTTAATTTTATAAGGTACTTTTATATAGAAACCTTTTTATTTTGTATGTCCGTGTATTCTTCCTAATCAAGAAGTTAGATAATAAATATAGTATAGTATGTATTAAGGTACAGATTTAGACGGAAATTTCATTTGTTAGACAGTTATATAATCCTTATTTTACGCCGCAAAAAGGTGGGCGGCAACGTAGAACGTAGTAGGTAATAGAACTTCAGCCATTTTCCGATGCTGCAAACTTTAAATATAATTATTTTTTTATCTGTTCAGCAATCAACGTCTAAATTAAATTGTTGCTCACCGCAATGACCAGCGCATGGCAATAATCTCTTTGGAGATTGGCCGGTGCGGCTGTCAAAAATAACAAGTAATATATGTATAGTATGTTATATTTTATGAGGATTATTTTTATTTTATTAGAGGACTAATATTTTAGGGTATGAATTATGAATTGAATTGAATTGAATTGAATGAATTTTTTTATTCAGCACTTAGGTATCCGCATACACTTGCACTTGTCAGAATTACAATGTTAGAAGATAAATTAATTAAAAAAAAAAACCTATAACTAACAGATAATTCTTACTCTATCAAATATCCGACTAGGTAACTTACAGTAGTAGGTAGGCAATAGCAAATCTACAGATTGCGTAGTCCGTCCGTCTGTCCTATGGCATTTTTTGCAATTAACCAATCATTATTATTATAAGAAGAAATTAAAACCGCATCCAAATTGCAAGTGGTCACATTATATCTAAGTGGCACACATCTGAGGGCACCCTTATGGGGTTTAGGACCACGACCCAGGGTGCCACTGAAGTAATAAAGAGGATATGATCACAGGCTCCGACTACAGGCGCTCAATTACAAGGCGGGGGTAGGGGCGCAACGCGTTCCTCGCCGGCGAGAATCCTACCCTAGCTAACCTGCAACCTTTCACTAGCTATCTAAGTGGACGACCCGGAGAAGAAAGGAAGAAAGAAACTCCGGGGTTGTTCTTTTCAGTCATCTTTTGTTGTGTTTTAGTATCATCCATTTTTTTTTTATCAAACTTGTCTCAGTGAATACATTGCTATTTTACTATGTGCGCTGATGTACGCTCTGAAACGTTTTCATCAGTATAGGCGAAGTATTTATTAGATATCCTCAAGCAAAAGAAAAATAACCTCTTGCACATGAAAACGGAGGAAACATCCACGCACATTTTTAAGGAACAAACTACACGAGGTAAATCTCTCGTCATAGAGGACACAAAAACTATCACCTCAAATACATCCATCAGCAAGACGACCAGCCACCGCAAGCAGCACCCGTTCACGAGTATGACGTGTGAGCACACAGCCATCGCCTCCCTCGCCATATTAGAGGGAAGGAGGCGACCCGACTCACATCGCCACCGCAAGCAATGACAAACAAAGGGAGCATGACGAACTCACTGACAGTAGCATTTGTGGAGTCAATAATAATAAAAAATATCTAATCTTTAACTCAGCATAGCATGTTCCAATACAAGTGAGTTTATACAAATTAAAATATGTAACCATTTTATGAATACTTTTAAAAATACAATTATAGGTACAAGCTATGGGTAATGATAGGTACTTATTGTGAGAATGATTTTGCTTTACTGCCTGCACCATGCAGTTTTATCATTAATATAGTCATTGATTGTGTAATAACCCTTTTTCATTAGGGTATTCTTAACCTCGATTTATATATAATAGTTTGTAAGAATAAATTTATACTTAGTAGGTGGTGCCTCTGTCACGAAAAAAATACTAAAAGGTTTATCAGATTACTAGAAAATTCCAAATAGGAAATGGGTGACCTATCATGTTGTTACACGGTAAACATACTCGTTACCATTCCTGGGGTTTACGGCCTAAATTATGCTTATACGTTTTTAATGACCCTGTCCTCGTCGTGTTCGTAAGTTACGTCCTACATATCTAATAAATTGACCTGTCTCAGGAAGCATATATTCGATGTAGTACCGTCAACTAGATTTAGATGCTTTGAAAAAAAGTGTACTATATAAAGAAATGTCTGGATGAAATTTCTGTAAGAGACCGCCCATTTTACAGTGTCTATTATGTTTTCTCTCTTGTCTTTATTTTTGTCCTCATTACTTAAATTACACACTTAACTATCTACCTACGTCATTTACCTAATGAATTCCATTATCCATCCAAAGGTTGTCTGGAAGAAATAGCTTTATGCGATAAGACCGCTCATTGTACTGTCTATTCTATTTTCTTTGTCCTGTTTACTTATGTGTGTACAATAAAGAGTATTCTATTCTTTTCTATTCTTAAGTACACAGTACACTGTACACAATAAACAGATCAATTTAATTAGAACGCTGAATAATGATTTGAGATCTAAATAATTTGACAAATTTCTTTTTATTAGTAATCGCCGAGTAATCGAAATACGTCCATATTAAAAAAAAAAATTAGTATTCTGCACTAAATCTTTAGGTATATGAACTAGTGGGAGAAATTTCACACTTTTCCGTCCGCGCAATTATCGTAAAAAGGGTTACGAAGTGTTTGCTTCACGTATTAATATATTGTAAGGAGTTTCCGAACGTCGTCATCAACTACTCAGCGACAGTCTATATAAGGAGTGCGTTTAGAAGGAACGGCCCATTTCTTCGCTGGTCCTCCGAGTGTACAGACGTATTGTGATAATCATTGTCGGTTGTTATTAAGGTCACGTAAGCCATTTTGTTGATCACTTTGTTATTTTCTTATTTTAAATCGTTAGAAGTTTGCAGTATTTGATTTAGTTATATTTGTGTTAATTTAAATTATAAATAAATTGATTTTTGTTAAGCGTGTATTTTTTTTTTTAATAAAATTCCACATCTGATCCTAAAATCAGAAGTGGGATAAAGGACTCAAAGCCCACACTAAAGTTTTGCTATCGTTGTAAAATTGTTTTCAACAAGAAAACCGTTAACTTTTAAATTTTGTTTTGTTTACAATTACTGCTTACTTCATTCTTTTGTTCTTTTGTGTGTTTAATTGTTGTTTCTAATTGTGATAATGAGACGTACAAGGACTCCTAGTCCACGGAGGCGTATTTCTAGAGGCGATGTGCGTAATCGGGATCGGCATACTTCTCGTACGTTTTGCGATCATAGTGACGGTAGATCGAATCATAATTCGAACGATAGACATCCAACTTCGCGGGATGGCTTGCGTGTCCGAGATCGACGTGATTCTCACAATGCTGAAGTGCATCGGTCACGTACTCGTGTTAGGCGCGTATCACGCAGTAGGGATCGCTCTCGTAGTGCCCGTCGTGTCGAATCAAGGTCACACTCGCGTACGGTTTCACCTATTAAGGTGCGTTGTTCTAACGATAGGGCGCGTCGTGCTCATAAAGCCACGGTCGTTACTCGTACGCCAGATAAAATTGCGCCGCGACAGCAGTCCACGGAGTCTAGTACCCCTTGTTCTGAGGCATCTACCCTCGCTAATGCTTTAATGCAAGCAATTAAAACAATGCAACCCTCAAGGTCGCAACATTATTATGTGTCTAATTTCGACCCATTAATTAATGACATTGGAGCATGGTGCGAAGAAGTAGATCGTGCTAGGGAAGCTAACGGTTGGAACGATCATGAATGCTTGTCACGCGTGGCGATGTGCCTTAAGGGTGACGCTAAGGTTTGGTTAGGCGAATGGGTTTCGAATGACCGAACTTGGTCTAACTTTAAGCGTGAGTTTAAACCTCTCTGTCCTGGTAAAGTAGACTACGCTCATATATTGTTCGAGGCAATGAATGCAACTTCAGATAAATATTCAAGTTACGCTGAATACGCTCGTCGTACCCTATTGCGTTTGCGAATAGTGCAGGGGATAAGCGACGACTTACGAACCCTTATTGTAATCCGTGGTATAGATAACGCTCAAGTACGCGCCGTTGCCGCTAACGCCAGCTTAACCCCTGACACTATTGTCTCGTTCTTATCCATTTACACCAAGCCCTTAACAAAAAAACAGGATAGGGTAGTTGATTATAAAAAACATAGCCAAGTGAAGTCAGGTAACACGCCGGGTCCGAGATGTTTTAATTGTAATAAACATGGTCACGTCAGTCGCCTCTGTAGGCAACCCAAGTCTAATGCATCCAGTAGTCGATCACCTCACGTGTCTTTCGATGCGACCTTTAATTCGCAACCGTCATCAAGTAACACTTGCACATTCTGTAAAAAACCGGGACACATCGAGGACAAATGCTTCATGAAAGCAAAGTCAGAGCAACGTAACCAACGCAATGTTAATCTCTGCTCTTATCGATCTAGCATTTCACAAAGTAACGATATAACTTCCGCAATTATAGATGGTATTCCAGTAGACGTGCTCATTGATAGCGGTGCCTTAGATGTGTCTCTAATTTCTTCCAACATTTTAAAGTATTTCACTTGTCAGCCTAAGCCGAGACGTTGCGTTCTAAAGGGTCTCAGTGATCGAGAAGTAATTGCATCATCCTACGTCACACTTACAATAGAGTTTAGCGACATCTCGATAGAAGTAGACTTGGTAGTCGTTCCAGCGTCTTTTATGAATACGCCTATCATAATTGGAACCGACGTATTGAACCGTGACGGAATTACTTACATCTGAACTAAAGATAGACAATATCTCGCGCGCATCGACAAACTTAATAAAGATGTTAATGCGGTTGGAAAAGTCGATCAGTTGAAACTAAACACGCCTTTACAGGGTGCCGAGTTGGAAAGCCTTACGTCTGTCATCAATGAATTCTTGCAGTTTTTAATAAAAGGAACTGCTGTAACTACAGTCCGAACAGGAGAAATGGAAATAAGGCTTACCAGTTCTGCTCCTGTCGTTTATAAACCGTATAGACTCTCGTATTCTGAAAAACTTAAAGTACGGGAAATAACTCAAGATCTTTTAGAAAAAGGAGTTATTAGGCGCTCTAACTCAGAATACGCGAGTCCAATCATATTAGTGAGGAAACGCGATGGTTCGGACAGACTTTGTGTAGATTTTAGGGCACTTAATCGTATAACAGTGAAAGACCGCTACCCACTTCGACTAATTGATGACCATATCGATAGGTTAGGCAGTTATAAATTCTTTTGTTGTCTTGATATGGCTACTGGCTTCCATCAAATTCCTTTAAAAGAGGAATGTATACACCTGACAGGGTTTGTGACACCGGAAGAACACTTTGAATACGTCAAAATGCCTTTTGGGCTAGCCAATTCTCCTGTAGTATACCAGCGTATCATTAATAATACCCTTCGCGCACATATTAATGAGGGGAACGTATTAGTTTATGTTGATGACGTCCTTTTACTGAGTAACTCTGTACACGAGGGAATCGAACTGTTGCGTAAAGTACTTAGGACTCTCACAATAGCTGGTTTTTCTATCAATCTAGGCAAATGTTCATTTCTGGTTACGGAAGTTGAATATTTAGGTAGACTTATAAGTCAGGGTCAGGTTAGACCGAGTCCACGAAAAGTGGAAGCCTTAGTGAACACCTTGCCCCCCGAAAACGTAAAGCAGGTGCGACAACTTTTAGGCTTAGCAGGTTATTTTAGGAAATATATAAAAGGTTATGCCACTAAAACTGCCCCCATTGCCATCCTCACCCATAAAAATGTCAAATTTAATTGGACCTCCGAATGCGAAACTATTCGTTTAAGTTTAATTAGAGAGTTAACAAGTGAACCAGTCCTTTCTATCTTCAACCCAGACCTTCCTACTGAAGTCCATACGGATGCCAGTAGTATTGGATATGGCGCTGACCTTTTACAAGTACATCTAGACTCAAAGAAACACGTAGTCGCTTATTTTAGTCGATCCACCCAGGGAGCAGAAAGCAAGTATCTTTCGTACGAACTAGAGACCCTTGCTGTCGTCAAAGCCCTCCAAAACTTTCGCCACTACTTAGTTGGCTTAAACTTCATAGTTGTCACCGACTGCAATGCGCTTAAGTCCACAGAGCGTAAAAAAGATCTTTTGCCCCGAGTAGCAAGATGGTGGATCTACCTTCAAGATTTTAATTTTACTATTGAGTATCGTAAGGGCGTAATGATACCCCATGCAGACTATCTGAGTCGCAATCCCGTTTGCGTAAATCAAATTTCGAGGCCCCGTAACTGGGCTCAGATCGCACAGTCAGCCGACAACGAAACTCAAGATCTTATTCAGAAACTTCGTGATGGCAGACTAGACACTGACCGTTACAAAATTCAAAATGGAATCCTGTACTATAAGTACATCCCAGTAGGTCAAGAAGCGAGGTCACTCTGTTACATACCGAAAGGTCATCGACTCAGTCTTTTAAGAGTGTTCCACGATGAACATGAACACATTAATTCAGGGAAAACCCTCGACCTCATTCTCCGACATTTCTGGTTCCCTGGTCTTAGACAATTTGTTGCTAAATATGTATCTCATTGCCTTGTGTGTATTTCTCAAAAGAGAGTTCCTCGGGCTCCATTACAAAAAATAACTTCTTGGGAAAAACCCGATATTCCATTTAATACAGTTCACGTTGACGCTTTGGGACCCCTACCAGTATCAGAAGGGTATAAATTCATCCTACTCATTGTAGACGCTTTCACTAAATACACACTTCTCTATCCTATTCACCGACAAGATTCCACGGAACTTAAACGTGTCATTACTCAGGCTATTTCTATGTTTGGAGTGCCTAAACTTATGGTCACAGACAAGGGACGCATGTTCGAGTCTAACGAGTTCGTGACATGGATTAACGAACTCGGCTGCAACCTGCATTACATCACGCCGGAGATGCATCAGGCGAATGGTCAAGCGGAAAGGTACATGCGGACTGTACTCAACATGTTGCGCATCCAAGCCAACCACAAAAAACTGCAGTGGTCGGAGACTCTGTGGAAACTACAACTGGTGCTGAATCTTGTGCCCTTGAATCTTTTAATAGGCACAGAATCTACAACTCCTGTAGTTCGAGCACTGGTACGTGATGTGGCCATCGACGGTGCGGCACCCAACAGAGAAGCCCTACGAGAAATCACAAGAAGTAGAGTTCGTGAACTTCTCGGTAACAACCAAATCAAACAAGACAAGCAAGTTAACCAACGACGAAGTACACCACGCCAATTCAATGTTGAAGACTTGGTCTTCGTAATAAAATATTCCCAGTCCGCAGGTAAACTTGACTCCGGTATGCGAGGTCCATATAAGGTAGTAGAAGTTCTACCTAGTGGACGTTATACACTACGCTTGCTCAGCGGTAGTTATGGAAAAACGACGCAGGCTGCTGCACAATATATGGTGCCGTGGCGGGGTGAGTGGAGCCCTGAAACATGTGCTGCATTTTTTGAGAGTAAGTTAATGTAATAATATTGACAGTTATGCAATTGTTGTGGCGAGCGTGTAGAGCAAACCTTACTGGTATGATTACTCTCTGTATGGTATACCTCACTTGTATGATGCGCTCTGCATGTTGGGAAGCCTCAGCACGTGTGATTACGGTCAGCGTGCTGGGAAGCCTCAACACGTGTGATTATGATCAGCGTGTTGGGATGCCTCGACACGTATGAATACGGTCTACGTGTCGGGAAGCTCCACATGTTCGAATACGGTCTGCATGTGGAATGCACTCGTACGTTTGAATACGGTCTTCGTACGAGTGGGTCTGCCGTTTATCAGGCCATGTTACAGGATTCGCTGGTGATCAAATAATGAAATCGACTGGCGAGATTAAGAATGCAGATCTTTGGAAACTAACAGAAATATGCCTTGGCTTGGTTGTGTTATGTTTTTTTTTGAGATCGATGTATGCGTGTCACATGAGTTAGAGTTGTGAAAGAATGATGAATGAATTGACTGAGCGGAGACGGATTAATTGGTCAGTGAGGCTGTGTGTTTCTATTTCATTTTTCTATTACTAATAGCCCTTTTGTTTTTAGACGAAACTAATGATGATGAGGAGACGGAAGTGCTAACGGAGTTTCCTTCAGCAGCTGCTCTGTCCATGCCCTTGCTGGATGATGGCGTTGAAATCGACCCACCGACCTATCCAGCGGGTCCTAGCGGGATCGCTCGAAGAAATTGCGTCGAGGACGACCCAACATCAGGAGAGGCCGTGTAAGGAGTTTCCGAACGTCGTCATCAACTACTCAGCGACAGTCTATATAAGGAGTGCGTTTAGAAGGAACGGCCCATTTCTTCGCTGGTCCTCCGAGTGTACAGACGTATTGTGATAATCATTGTCGGTTGTTATTAAGGTCACGTAAGCCATTTTGTTGATCACTTTGTTATTTTCTTATTTTAAATCGTTAGAAGTTTGCAGTATTTGATTTAGTTATATTTGTGTTAATTTAAATTATAAATAAATTGATTTTTGTTAAGCGTGTATTTTTTTTTTTAATAAAATTCCACATCTGATCCTAAAAATATAGTTTTAATTTGACAAATGCAGATATTTGTATCAGTCATCTTGCCCCAGTAAAAAGCTAGTTTGTAACAAGAATTCACGCTACATAGCTACGTTTTTACTATTTATTTAAGTTTTCCCACTGTTGTTTATTAATTCGTCTATTGCTATTTACTTTAAATTCTACCTACCAGTTACCGCACGCGATTGTCAGCGTAAAATAAGGATTTAATACGCTACCTAAGAATTAAATTCCCATCTAAATCTGAATTACCGAGTTGGAGAATAGGATGGAATACACGAACGAACAGACAAACAAAATAAAAAGTAACTTAGAAAATTTACAATATGCCAGTACCAGTCCCATTAAAATCGGTCCAGTTGTTACTTAGATTATCTTTAACGCATGAACGATTGATAAACCTTACACGACTTAAATTGTATTTACCTTAAAACTTTTTTAGATAATGTTAAAAGCTAGCCTAATATTAGATTAGGTAGGTTAGTATATTTATAAGAAATATCTTCAGTCCTAATGAATAAATATTGCGAAAGTTCATAAATTTAAGGTCTGTTCACCTACTCAATTTTATGTATCAAGGAATTTTAACAAAAATATATGGCTCTTAAAGGTTTTGTTACATATTTTATCATAAGCCGATTTTCTTTAAGTATGCTTTTGGAAATTGATATTTTATCATGTAATAAAGGTCAACATGTACCCAATTTTACGCTTACTGCACTTCAAAGGTAAATTAATGTGTAACGCGTTATCATATAGCGCGATAGGTTCGGTGACAAACTATAATAGCCTCACGGGAACCCTTTCAAATGTTTTTTTTTAGCTTAATTTTTCCTTTTGTTGTCTGAAATATGTGTTATAAACGTGATATAATATGACAAGTAAATGGTTTTTTTTTTTCCGATTGTAAAGAATAAGTAAGAGAAATCAGTCGAATTACAGATATGTTATACTAGCTGCGCCCCGCGGTTTTACCCGCGTTACACTGCTCCAGTGAGTCGGAGCATAATTTTTTGTAGCATATATGTTAATTCAGCGTATCCCGGTGCAAAATTTCAGCCAATTCCGGTCAGTAGTTTTGGCGTGAAAGAGTAACAAACATCCATCCTCATCCATCACTTACAAACTTTCGCGTTTATAATATAAGTAGGATAGGGCCAATAATAAAAAAAAAACATAACAAATTTACCAATTGTCAGATGGAATAAGTATTAGAATTGCAGCTATGTAACTTACGGCTAATTTACCAAAGGCCGGATTGCCTAGCGCACCTGGCCCTCACCAACGGCGGACGAAGGTCCTCTCTTCATGGTATGACTAGCATAACACGCTATGGAGAGGGAGAGTCCCACATACCCCTTCGGCGGCACAGGAACGCTGCAGAGGCCGAGGGGATGCGAAAATGCATTTTCCCCCGGACAAAAGAAAGGGCTAATTTACCAATCCTCAGATTAATATGAATGAATATGTCAGATAAGTAAGATAAGATAAGATAAGTAATACTGTCGGATGGTAAGAAAAATATTAGGATTACAGCTGCTTAGGGCTAATTTATCAATTCTTAGATTAATACGTTGGATAATAAGGAAAGGAGGTGGATGGTAAAGAATACGTAAGAAAAGATTGTTGGATAACGACTATGTTACTAATGAATCACTCCTCAGAAAAAATATTTAGAGGAATAAATTTCATTGACACAACCTCCGTAGCGTAGCGGTATTTGGCTTGCTAAAAGTCTCGGAGATCCTTGGTAACATCCCTGAGCCCCCGGACAAGAAATCTTTGTGTAAATTCTATGATTTCTTTCCGGGACAGTATTTTTTGCTTGTTTGAGGGACAACCCTAAGTGCCTCGAAAAGCATGTTAAGCCGATGGTCCCGATTGTTATACCATCATCTATAATCGTATATCAAGGAACGGGTAGCAGCGTTTCCTTGTGTGGTACAACATAATACTGCGGTCATCAAGCCGCCTGCCAAGCGTGATGACTATGGCAAATACCCTCCCTCGGGAGGAGGCCGGTGTTCAGCAGTGGACGTTATACGGGCTAAAGATGATGATCACACAGACTTTCAATACAAAATCTGTCTAAATCCTACTAAGTAATTCATATTATAAACTAGCGGCCCGCCCCGGCTTCGCACGGGTGGACTTTTATACCCTACCCCTGCCCTAACCCTACCCTACTCCTACCCTACCCCTACCCTACCCCTACCCCTACCCTACCCTACCCCTACCCTACCCCTACCCCTACCCCTACCCTACCCCTACCCTACCCCTACCCTACCCCTACCCTACCCTACCCTACCCCTACCATACCCCTACCCTACCCCTACCCTACCCTACCCCTACCCTACCCCTACCCTACCCTATCCCTACCCTACCCTACCCTACCCTACCCTACCCTACCCTACCCTACCCTACCCTACCCTACCCTACCCTACCCTACCCTACCCTACCCCTACCCAAAAGTATCCTATGTCCTTCTCCCAGTTCTTAGCTACCTCCCTACCAATTTTCAGCCAAATCGGTCCAGCCGTTCTCGAGTTATAAGTGTTGTAACAAACACGACTTTCTTTTATATATACATAGATGTAATTTTTTACGGTTCATACCTTTGAAATGCTCAACACGCATGTCGAAGGTAAGAGCCGTAAAAAATAATATATAACTTGCGTTTTATTCGTCATAATTTCTTCACAATAGAGCCTTCAAGTTACTAAGACCATCTCCCCCGGAATTACCCTAATACTAATCCCTTATTAGTTATAACGAATCGATGTATTAAATATACGATCATAAACTGTAGAATTCATCTAGATTTTTATGTTTGGTATTACAATACACTTTCATTCAAGTCATCTTCTACTTGTGAGTGCTGAAGCATGTCATCTGGCTTATCGATCTAAGTTTGCATCTAAACATGATATTTTCTATTTAAAGTCAATGTTTAATATTGCTTTTGATAAGACTTACTAGAAAATATTTTTTTATATCATATGACTTATAGCATAATGTGGAATTTGCAATAACACTGTTGAATATACTAATAAGAAATATCACAAAAGTAGCAAATGTTATAGTGAAAACAAGTAATTTGAAATGGAAATGGACAGGTTATATGAAGAGAAGTAGGATGGAAAATGGACTAAAAAGATTACAGAGGAATTACACAACAATCGCTGTAGCGTAGCGGTAATTGGCTCGCTTTAAATCTCGGAGGTCGTGGGTTCTATCCCCACACCGGACAAGAAATCTTTGTGTAAATTCTTAGATTTCTTTCCGGGTCTGGTTGGTTGAGGGACTACCCTCCGTGCCTCGGAAAGCACGTTAAGCCGTTGGTGGTTGATGGTTGGTATAAATGGAGAGAACTAGACCTATGTCTGGATATAGCCTGAACTAGCAGCAGAGTGTTAGTTAAAAAATAAATTAGAGATCGTTAAAAGACGTAGTTCGTAGTTTTAGACACTATAATTATTAAACAGTACTTAGAATGTAAATTCCAATGCTCAGAGTAAATAAAGGCGATTTTAATTTTAATCCCAATAAGTTATCAACATGATTTGCAATCCAACGCAGATAAAGTGTTGGGTTTGCTGTTCCTCAACACATGTTTTAGTATTATATTAAATAGCTTTTATAAATAAAATCGTTATATAAAGTACTTCTTAAATATATACCATTCTTTTAACAGAATCTGAAGATGGTATAAGTAGTGATTACGTTAATACAAAAAAAAAATGTTTATGGCATATATTTCGGAAATTCAAACTCAATTTTACGTGAATGCGTACAAACATCCATGTTTGAAATAAATCATATTAATAATATTATTTCCCACACTAAAATATTTCACGGAAAATTTCCTGTAAAATGCTGTCCCAGGTAATCATACCGAGAATAAAACGTAAAATACCTACGCTAAACATCCAATTCTGTTTAAGATTTGGATGAAGTTCAGCGTAGGTATTTTACGAGTAAGTTTTGTTACGAGTTTTTTTTATTTTTTTCTATTAAGATTACTAGCAGAGTTTTGCAGTCTAGTAGTATTCTTGTTAACGCCTCGTGCTAAGCTAAAATGCTAGTTGTACGAGTGGGTTAACGTCGGTAGTGCAATGGGTGCGGTTCGAACCGGCGACCTCAATATCACAAGTAGCCCAATGGCTACGGCCGCTTCAAGTTCAAGTTTGCGTGTTACATCTTTTTTTTTCACTAGCCCACTGCTGGAAAAAGATCCAAATCTTTTCTCATTCTTCTATAAATCCAAAAAAACTTCCACATCTTTTTACTTTAAATAATAGTCCAATGAAACCACTAACTATCTGACATCACACACTTCCCTAACAATTTCTCACTTGCTCAAAGTCTGCGGCACCACTTGTGATTTGCTATTAGTGACAGTTGACGGGTTAATCTCTTACCCAATTGTGTCGTACCTCTGAAGTTAATTACATCCGGAGCTGAAGGCACACGTAATCCTTCTTCCTACGAATTATGGAGGCTCGGGTGATGTTATAACCCTTATGAGCAAAGACTGATAATTGTGTTAGTCGAGTGTGCGAAATAGTGATAGTTTGATGTCGAAACTTTTACTGTTTTGAAGCTTAGATAAATAGATAGACAGATAAAGTTTATATTGGATACTTATTAGGACTTTAAAAGGACTTGACTCAAGCTAGGTAAAATTGACAGCCTCTGTGGCTCGTGGGTTTGATTCCCACGCCGAACAAAATATCGTTCTTGTTCGGTGAGGGGTTTTTGTGGTAAAGAGATTATCTTTCGTGCGTCGGGTAGCATGCCGTTAAGCTATTTGGTACCTATAGTAATCTATATATATAAAAGAAAGTCGTGTTTGTTACAACACTTATAACTCGAGAACGGCTGGACCGATTGCCATGGTTTTTGATTTGTTGGATTTGTTTCCGTCCCGAATAGCAGAATACATTTTAAAAACAAAAGAAAGTCGTGTTAGTTACACTATTTATAACTCAAGAACGGCTGAACCGATTTGGCTGAAAATTGGTAGGGAGGTAGCTAAGAACTGGGAGAAGGACATAGGATACTTTTGGGTAGGGGTAGGGTAGGGTAGGGTAGGGTAGGGGTAGGGTAGGGGTATGGTAGGGGTAGGGTAGGGGTAGGATAGGGTAGGGGTAGGGTAGGGTTGGTGTAGGGTAGGGGTAGGGTAGGGGTAGGGTAGGGTAGGGGTAGGGGTAGGGTAGGGGTAGGGTAGGGTTAGGGTAGGGGTAGGGTAGGGCAGGGGTAGGGTATAAAAGTCCACCCGTGCGAAGCCGGGGCGGGCCGCTAGTAACATTATATAAGCGCATATCAGGGAATCGGCAGCAGCTTTTTTTTGTGTGTACAACATAATATTGCATTCACCAACCCGCCTGCCAAGCGTGGTGACTATTGAAAAATCCTCCTTTGGCAGGAAGCCAATGTTCAGCAGTGGAATTTATAAAGTTCTATCTTTATGCATCAGCAACTGAGTTCATAGACGGAAAAGGATTAGTAAACATCTCAAAACATAAGCTGGCGGAACCTTCAACGTGTTAATACGATAAATTAATATTTGGGTAAACGGTGACGATAAAGATACTGACGGTCGCGTTTACTGCCGGCTGATGTATATAATACTAAGGCAGTGGTCACGAACTCTGCGTCCTGCGGGGTATCGTGGCTACAGAGCGGGTAGATCTGCGGAACGGTGGCGGCGGCGTGCGGCGGCATAGCATATGCGATGCACGCCATGCCAGTCAAGTAATACGCGCGCCCCTTATGCCTCTAAGGCGTATTATAGACTTCACGATACGCCTCAGGCGCGCGCGCCATGGCATTAGTGCGTCCATAGGTGGATTTCGGGATTTACTAAAGCGACAGATTAATATATAGGGGAATACCTTATACCCGGTTAAGTACCTACTTCCACCAAATATTAGTCGGATATATAGTTGATTCTATTAGTTTTGTGTTGTAATGGATTTTACTACATAGCAGACATCGCTCGTGCGCCAATTGCCGTGCCTCTGAATTTTTGACCAGTTTCATTTAAACCTGCAGTTCAATGCAATAGAAAGCACTCCTGCCGCCGTCCGCCGTATGCATAGTTTGTGGTTGCTGCCTTATGTGTGTCAAATTGAGGGGTGAACGGACCAGTTAAGATATGGTGTTTAACTGAATGTTGTCTGAGAATAAGGATGACTTAATCTTTGCTCTCGCAGCCGCAAGAATTCGCATTTTTCATTGAGGAACCTAGACTATTTGCAGTTTTAACGTATGACTTCACATTTAATACTTGGGTAGGTCTAAGCTTGTTACTTAGTAGTACTCTCATACCTATGACATTAATTTTTTGTAATTGGATTGACGCCTTATTTTTCTTTGAGACAATGTAGCAGGCGTCCTGCAGATGCCAGGTATGTAGGGCTCCCCTTTCTAATGCGATGATATGCTAATCATACCAAGACGAGTGGGTTTACCCATTAAAACCCCAAACCCCTTAGCTGCTCCTCCAAATGGGGGCACCGAGAACTGCTAATGTGTGACATTCCATGGCCCTGTTGCAGGCTGAAATTTCTCATAAGAAGGCTGGAGGCCTGCTCGCTTATATTCCAGCAAAAGCCTCGTGAATAAGTATAAACCTACTGTGTGACTTTTTTACCGTCTCGATAATAATTTGGTATGTCGTGTAAGTGGAATAGAATCTTAGACCACAGTATATATTTTGTACTAGTATTTCGGTTTTAAGAGTTAAGAAAATCCAATAAATCACGTAAGAAATACACCCTTTTTGTTTTTTTCGCATTTCCACAAAGGACCCTACAAAGCGCGTGCATAATCATAAAATAGGCGCCTATAAAACCTAGGCCGCAATCATACATGAATGAAAAGAGTGAGCGAAATAGCGTAACTACCTCCTTAAGTACGATTGTTACTGTTTTTCGGTAAAAAAAATAAAATGATGCCATAGAAATCTATTTCATATACATATCACGCCCTATTATTTTCAAGACGGTAAAAAAAGTTAACCTTTTTTACGTGATTGAGTAACAGATATCCACAAACATCTAAAGTATAAAACCAAAAAACAAATCAGTAATATATTTAAAAATAAGTTTAATGCAAGATGTCATACTGAAGAAAATACAAGAGAGGATATAATTTATCATGCAACATTCAGTTTACTAGTAAATTTCATGATTTTTAATAATGATAAACAGCATAAAAACTTACGATTCATCTTGCTCGCCTCGAACTGAATAATTGATGGATCAACACAAATTATATACTCAGCGAAGAAAATCAATCCATTGTTCCCCTCGGAATACGATTCTTAATTAACACACATACATACAATATATAACAATTTAATATATTGTAATACTACTTAGAACAACAAACAACTATTACGAATTAATCTAGGATTACACTACAAACATTAGGGATGCTACCAATTAGGTAACTATTATAACAAACAGACTATCAGATAGTTGCGGCTTGAAAGACCAGTAAGTAGTTTTGCGGCTCGAGGGACCATTCAGTTTGCGTACAAATTAATATGGAATGCGGATTGTAAGGAAATGAAATATCCGCTGTTCGGTGTTAAGTACTGTATTCGTTATTGTAAGAGTTATTGGAATTTGGTATTGGTTATATATTACACTCGTTGAGGCTAAGGTTTGATCCCTGTTCGCCTTTATCGTGACGAAGAAAAAGCCACGTGGCTAAACTACCTCTATATTTTACCTCTGTTTCGTCGAAATAACTAGCTTCGCCCGTTTTTTTTCAATTTATTTAATTCATAATTAAATATAATTTCATAAAGAAAAGTCTTTCAGTTTTTAAGATTATTAATTATTATTAATGATCTTCTTCAATAAATGGACTATCCAACACTGTAAGAATTTTTCAAATCCGTTCGATTTGAAAAATTCTTACAGTAGTTTCTGAGATAAGAGCGCTCAAGTAAATAAAACAAACTCTTCAGCTTTATATTATTATATTAGTATAGATATGTTGTTGAGAGACGGAGGGTACTCCGTGCTTCAAAAAGCACGGGACCCGTTTGTTCCGATTGTCATAACAGAATCTATGAAAATAGTATCCTAAGTGCTAAATGTTAAAAACACAATTTCTTTCGCTTTTCGCAAAGTCCGCAAGGTGTGAAAAGGTACCCTAAGCAATAATAAGGGTACGCACGTGGGGTCTAAACTCATTTAACTCACGAACTTTTAGTAATCTAGTGGAGGTAATACGATATTGTAACGTTTAAAAAACAAGGTTAGTATTTTACACCTGCATCAAATTTTGTTTACAAAAAGAAAATATAAAATGTAGTTTACGAGTAATATTAAAATTGTTCATGCTAAAAGCGTTTAAGTTCTTACAATATGCTAGATTTTTTGTGGTATTGATATTGTGGTAGAAATTCGAAATACATATTGTTTCGCCAATTAGAAAGAAACATCAGCCAACAGAAACTAGTTACATAAAGTAAAAAGTAAACTAGTATTTTTATTAGTTCTGGTAGGTTCTATCTGTGTTAAATTCCATAGTTATTTTTACTCGCTTCAAATGTAAATTTTATTATTTCTGACATAGGTGGTGTTAGCACTGAAGCGACGATATTATTAAATATTCTTTCTACATTTCTGTAACTAACAAACATAACCACAATTGAATTCGTGTTTTTATCTATCTGTTTGTTTGATTTCGACAAACATTTCACTGACAGTTATATTATTATATTCGTTTACTGCGCCCCGCGGTTTTACCCGCTTTACTTTGCTCCAGTGGCTAGGAATGTGATGTTTTATAGCCGATATGTTAATCCAGGTTATAAACTATCCACGTGCAATTTTCAGCCAAATCCGTTCAGTAGTTTTTGCGTGAAAGAGTAACAAACATCCATCCATCCATAGCTTGTGCTGTTGTGTATTCGGTGATCATATGTATTAATAAATATTCTAGATTCTTCGATACTCGGATAGCAATGATTTAATCATGAAACATTTTGTAATTACATATCATTTTTTTTTATAAACAATTTAATTTCTTCACAATACTAAAATAATTACAAAACAATTAAGATGCTTCATTATTTAATAAACCAAAAAGAAACTTGAAGTTCTCTACTATGTAGAGAAAATAGCTCTACAACTTCACGCATTATAATATGTAAAGCGCTACAGCTAGAGTCATCCCATCGGCCCTTCTTCAGTTTTCAGCGGACGATTCCGAAATCGACTCTCGGTAGAGACGCACGGGCGCTACATAGAGACAATTGCTCCCGCTCAAAAATAAAACTTCGAATTAAATTGTTAACTATCAGTGTTATTGGTAATAAAATAAAGTATTAAAATATTGTGTGGAGACATAGAGTTCATAATAATATAGCTCATGTATTATTGTGTTTTGTATTTGTGATGTTTTGATATTGAATAATATTTGAAAAGAAGACTTCTGAGAAGTTGCTGGCTTTTTTTGTAAGTAATATATATATATATATATATATATATATATATTTTGTTTTTTATTTTTATTTAGTATATTTAGTCATAGAATAATAATATAGTTTTTTGATAATAACATACGTAAGTTTAGATGCAATATCGTTTTGCAGTACCTATCAGAAGACAACGACAAGTAATGAGTTTCATTATTTCTCATACAAGCTATGTAGCTTGCTAGCATTTATTTATTTAGCTTAGAAAATAATTAAAAAGATGTAGTTTGATTACATACATTAAATTAAATGGAATTAAAATAATAGGAAATAAAAATTTAACAAAGTTGCATTATTTTTTAACAATAATAAACAACGGTGTCTTATAACAATTTTTTAAATAAATATTTGTTTCTTTTTTTATTTTAAAATAAATAATTTTCCATACTTATGCCAGGATAATTTTATCATCAACACAATAATGATATAAGTAAAATGCCGCGTGTCTATTTACTACTGGCGATCTTAGGACAGACTTTGCACATGGGTAAAAGAGAGTTAACATTTTTTATGTATTTATTATAGGGCTTACATTAGGTTTAAATGAACTTAAACCATAAACTTATAAGTTTTTAAGTTTCCATTGCCTAAGCGTTTATTTAAGTACTGACGAGCAAAATTTCATTGTTTATAGAGTTGAGAGTGAGGTCATTTTGTCTTATCACAATGTAGGTAAATAGAGAAATACTCGTAAGAAGGTAGGATAGGGTCCGGTCGTCCTCGCTAGGCTAGGCTCGAGATCAAGAGATCCCGCGGCGCTATATTGGCCGCGGGTGACGTCGGGGGGCCCTGATTGCTTCGTGCGTACCCGGCCCCCGCCAACGACGGATCGAAGGAGTGTCCGGGAGGTTTAATTGATGTAGGGTCCTCTCTTCATGGTATGAGTAAAGCATACCACCATTATGGTGAGGGCTAGTCCCACATATCGCGCCGCCAGCGCGCGTATATTATTAACTTAAGAAAATTATTTAAATAATTTTTAAAACTTTATCAAATTCCATCCATTTTATAGTAAACGAAGAAATAGGCATCATTGAACACTAGTCCACTAGCGTATCACTCTATTTTTGCGTTATGACGCTAATAAAAAATACATAATAATATATATTATTATGTTTATTGAATTCATCAGCCTACAGATGTTCATTGTTCCTCCAACATAGGCCTCCATGAATCCACCGGCTCCCCAGAACCTTTGTTAGGTTGTCGGACCATCATGCAGGCGTTCGTACCATGCTGTGCTTGCCAGATCATGATCTCTACGAGAACTATTCTGTACATGCTGATATATGTTCCACAGGGGGTTTATATATGATTTACCATTCCGAAGTTATGATTTATTTTGTGATTTTTTTATTAATGTCGTATTTTAGCCAATGAATACCTACTAATATTTTTTAAATCTGTAGTTTTAACTTGGTCGCATATTATTTATTCTGCCTGTATTCTATGTAGATATATTAATCATGGTATTCATAATTGCCGTGTGGATTCCGGCTTAGAATAGACCACCCCATGTCCTCCCATGGGTGTAGTAAAAGGCGACTAAGAGACATATGGCTGATGGATGAGCAGCAGCATCTATTAGCCCAAGAATTACATCTTACTGAGATCACCAATCCGTCTGCCAAGCGTGGTGATTATGGCGATATCCCTCTACGATCCTGGCTTGCCTAAGTCTGTTAAGAGGAGGCCTATGTTCAGCAGTGGACGTAAACGGGCTGTTGATGATGATGATGATGATGATGTTCACAATTGACGAGAGAATTTATAGGAATAACTTTTCGGATAATAAAGTATAATTATATTTTATGTTTATATTAGGATCAGGAACGTTGGTCCAACGTTATTATCTTAATTATACTAAGAGGACCGCAACTTGTTTCGTTTAATTTTCTTCAGAAGATTGATTGCACCGAACTGTCATAAGTTATGATGGTTGTATAGGATAAGGAATTAAGAAAATTATTTCTTACAAAACCAACAAATCTTAATCAAACTTAAGTTATCGCTGTACGTTATAAATAGGGTGGCCACTCGTGCTATATTATATAGTATCGTAATATATTTCAGTCAAATGTACTATATATTATACACAAATATATTTTTTTGCTAAAATTCACCCAATTCAATTCAATTAAAAAATTTTGACCGCACCCTCAGCGCGGCATATAAAAACCATATAAAATGCTACTATGCCATTCACAATAGGCAGAGACCAAAAAAAAAGCTCATTGAGCGGCACTGTATGGATCCATACACGTGGAAAAATTATTTAAAATAAATGTGTAGGTACAATTTTTTTTCCAGAATTATTATTATCCAAAAGTACTATATATTTAGCAGCTTTTTGCAAAAAGTTCTAAATAAAACAACAAAAATGGTAGCAACCCTAGTTATAAATCATTATTAGAATCTTTCATGATGTCATGGTCGTAACTATTCTTTCGCGTGTATCTCCCGTTCCATTAAGGTTTTTTTTCTGGTCGGACCGACGGACGGATATGAGACCATGAGACTTTTACTTCTTTTATGAGCTCTAGGTTAGTTAGGACAACCTCCGTAGCGTGGCGGTATTTGGCTCGCTTTAAATCTCGGAGGTCGTGGGTTCGATCTCCACGCCGGACAGGAAATCTTTGTGTGAATTCTAAAATTTCTTTCCGGGTCTGGTTGGTTGAGAAACTACCCTCCGTGCCTCGGAAAGCACGTTAAGCCGTTGGTCCCGATTGTTATATCATCATCTATAATTATCGTATATCAAAGAACGGGCAGCAGCGTTTCCTTGTTAGTTACAACATAATACTGCGGTCACCACCAAATACCCTCCCCCGGGAGGAGGCTCATGTTCAGCAGTGGACGTTATACGGGCTGATGATGATGATGATGAAGGTTAGTTACCATCTTCCTGCGATCATCAACCCGTCTGCCAACCGTGGTGATTATGGCAATATCCCTCAACGACAATGGCTTGCTAAGGTCTGTTAACAGGAGGCTCATGTTCAGTACTAAGCATAAATAGGCTGTTGAAGATTGGCATCAATTTTTGTCCAATGACGTAACAAAATCATTTATTTTCATATTTTCGTGCTTTGGATAGCTGATTAGAGCTGAATATATGTGCGCTCTAATAAGCTTATATCTATAGAAATTAAAGATTTTGTACGGAAAAATCGTGTTTATGGTTTCGTACCCAAAATGTAGAAAAGAGGCCCTATTGCTAAGATTCTGCTGTCTGTCACCAGGCTGTATTTCATGAACCATGATATCTAGACAGTTGTTATTATCATAGAAGATGTATTTCTGAATCTGGAAACTAGAATTTAAAAAAAAACTGAGTGGCACCCCCATGTAATCTACCGTCCCTTTTTGACGATATTAATAACGGCAACAAGTAGAGGGTAAAAGGATCTTGTCCAAAAATTTAAACATACTTGACTCTAAAATTATCTTTAAATATTTATGAGATAAACACTTAAGGCATACACAGATGTAGCTAGATACTAAATTCTAATGAAGCACTTCTTAATGTTTGCTAATTGCTTACACCTACACTGCTAGACGTGTATGTTTTAATGTGCGTATGAAAGGGCTTACTTAAGGGGGGCAAGACAGAGCAGTTGTCCCCCTAAACTCTAATCGAAAGGGGGTCAGATCCTCAGTGAATTGTGAAGTAGACAAGCTGGTGTAACTTGACGTCCTTCAGATGTATCCTTGCGGCAAATACAAACTTGTAACTCTTACTAATCCAGTATTTATTGTCAAATATCTAAAGAAGAGAGTAAGATTCAGCTCCTAATATTTCCGTTGTATCCCTCCTTGGACACCAAAATTCCTTTTGTCCAACCCTTGAAACCAAATCCACCGTGGTTTTCGGCTTAGAATAGGCCATACTATATCTTCACATGAGTGTCGCAATAAGAGACATACACCTGATGGATGGGTAGCAGCATCTATTACATCAAATATACTCCCAACTTACTGCTGTTACCAATCCACATGCAAAGCGTGGTGATAACGGCAATATCCCTCTACGACGCTGGCTGACCAAAGTATGTTAACGAGGAAGCCCAAGTTAATCAGTGGACGTCAACAGGTAAAATATAATAGTTTTCACCAGGTCCTTTTTAGCATTCCCCTCAGGATCAAATCTGGGTACGCTCATGGTCGTATGTATGTAGAAGTTTATATGACTATAATATTTATGAGTAAGTTTTTCCTGTCATTGAACTTAGAAATTTAATATTGCTTCGTGTATTATTAATGTAGATTTAATCTTAAACGAGTATTATTTACGTAGGTGGGTAAATAAGTAGCCGTTTTCATATTAAATCAAAAAAATACTTAGTATGTTTTATATCTTTATCAATACGATTATTAAATTGAACGTGATAAATATTTTTTAGTCATAAAAATATCATATTGTAACTTTAATATTTTAAGAAGCCACTTGTATTAGCCCTCTGGTTATGAAATTTAGTTCCAAAAACTGAAATTTTATTTTGTTTTCGTAGCTAGTTTTTATACGAGAAATAAATTCCACTTGCAATATAAGAGGATAGCGACAAGACTTCCCCTTGCTATAGAAAGAAATCCCATTGCTATACGAAAACATTAAGACACGCCTGGAAATACTCGAACATGGCCGACCCCATACCTTCATATGATCCATATTGTCTCTGGCTACCTTACCATAGGAGAAAACCATAATCAAGGTTTTGGACTATGGTATTTTGTAAAGCGGGAGTACTTTTACTTTTTTCGGACGGACTTATGCAGTTAGCCACGAGGCTTTTCCTACTTCATCGGGCGTAAAGGCGAGCAGATCTCCAGGCTAGATAAATGCTTTAAATACTAAAAACTAAACATGAGGGCGCCCCCGTGGAACTTGGATTTCAGGGCAGTCGCTTTCGGGGAGATTGGAGGTTTATGACTTTTAGTTTTTTAGGGGAGTTTTATGCAACTCTCACTCTACAGTTCGCGGTGAGGACAAGGGGGGAAGTACCCATTTCTCCAATCGACTATATCGTTAAGCGAACTGGCGGTATCTGCCATGTCTCTTAACTGTTTTACTTAAGTTAATGTTGACACACATATAAAATTAAGTTGTCAACGTTATGTAAGTAATGAATATCAATATCTCCTTACTTAATATGCATGTCTATTTTCAGTCGTTAGTCGAAGGCGTATTACTGCGTACAATTATTTGAATGAAATCATTACAATTTATAACCGAGTAACGTGAAGTAAAATCAACTATACTATCGAGATTGGATCGTTGAGTTCATATTTACCTAAACTTCGAAGATACATGTAACTAAGAGTAGATAATCGCATCTCTAAAATACCGATTTTAATGTAAGTGAATTCCATAGAAATAATTAAAATTTAGAAACAATCAATTTTAATTTTATTAAATTGAACAAATAAAAATTGTAATATCAAAAAAAAAAGGATATGCCGTGTGGTTTCGGCGTAGGATAGGCCATCCCGTGTTTTCCCATGTATCGTAATGGGCGACCTAGGAACATATAGCTGATAAATGAGCAGCAGCATCTAGTAGTCCAAGATACTCACCACCATCTTGCTTCGACAACCCTGGATTGCCAAATTCTGTTTAGAGGAATGCCATGCTCAACAGAGGACGTAAACTGGCTAATATAACAAAAAAAAGTGATATATTAACAGTTATAGTTAATTCATATCAAAGGTAAATTATTAGTTTGACTGGATAGAATTCTAGAGCTCAGAAGTATAAGGTTGGATGTGCCATTATACTTCAGAAACATTCGTCGTATGTGCCTTTATCGTAAACTGGCACTTACGACCAAATGCTTTGCAAATCCAATATAACCAGAAAACATATGATTGATCTATACTAATATCAAAATATGTAACCTTATTTTTTTTTGTTTTTGTCCGTTGGGAAATGCTTTTACGCATTCCCACCGCCGCGCCGCATCGCTGCAGCGTATTCGCGCGCTGGCGGTGGGATATGTGGGACTCGCCATCTCCATAGCGTGGTATGCTTACTCGTACCACGAGGAGAGGACCCTACACCACTAAAACCCCCCGGACACTCCTCCAATCCGCCGGTGGCGGGGGCCGGCCACGCATAAGCAACCCGGCCCTTAATATACATATGTAACCTACTAATTTATTACGAGAAAATGATTCAGAATCAAACTCATGATTGTATAAAAACTAACCTCATTCAAAAATGTGCTTAAATAAATTCGCTTTACACAAAGTACAAACAGTTTAAGTGGCGATACAATAATTTAAAAAATAGATCTTAACTTCTAATCAATGCGGTTTAAAATGGTATAGCACGAGACAGGTCGGTTGCCTATTTAAGAATCGAAGCAACGGAATTACTGTTTGTATTAATACCTAACATTTCCGGAAAGAAACGGTTGGCTGAATCAACTTATGTTTATAGGTATCGTTTTGGCAAAACGCCAGCTCTACATAAAGAAACTAATAGCTGCTTAACAGGGTTTAGGTTTCTATAAGAGTATAATTTAGAAATATTCAGATTTCAGATATATCTTTTATGAAAAAAAAAAACAAGATCTTAGCGTAAAATAGCGCTGTTAATACAAAAACCATTAACCAATTTAAAAAGTAATAAACCACATTTTAAAAACAAATACAAACCAAAGACCGTACTCCAAAGCGCGTGAAACATAATTAAAAATAAATTAAGAAAAAAACAATTGAAGACAGAATCGTCCGTCTCGTCCGCGCACAACACTTTTTGTATATTTTTAATTAATTAGATAGTTACCACCGGTAATAAACCTATTGTTATAAGTACAGTCCACTTTTTTCTTCCTTAACAATTTCAAATTCTGAGCCTTAAAAAGTGTCTTAGCAGTCTTAGCATACAGGATAGCATTTAGTAACGCGCAAATCCGAACAAGCAGCGGTTAAAAATAAAGTAGATATAAAATAAAACTTAATTTTAATAAATTTTTAGATATTATAAAGAAAACATTAGTCAGAAATAAAAATCTAGAACGAAATCAGTCACAGAACATAATAATATGTAGTTCATAGTGCTTTTTGCCGTGTGGTTTCCGAGTTAGAAGAACACCCCATATCTATGTATGGGTGTCGTAGGAGTAGCCTCCTACGACACCCATACAAAGATATGTGGTGTTCTTCTAAGGGGCATACACATGATGTGTGGTCAGCCGTATCTATCAACTTAAAGATATTCCCATCTTAATCTTAATGACAATTGTTCTAATATAGACAGAACAAGCTATTGGCCACGATATAGTTAAATAATAAACTAAGTTACGACATTACGACTAAAATATAATTAAAAACAATAACTTAAATACCGGCTTAATTTGCAAATTTATAAATATATAATATAAATATAAATATTATTGATTAATAATAATTACAGCGATGACCTATGGATCCGAAACGTGGTCCTTTACTATCGGCCTTATGAACAGGCTCAGAGTCGCTCAACGAGCTATAGAGAGGGCTATGCTCGGGGTGTGTCTGCGAGATCGAATTAGAAATGAGGAGATACGTAAAAGAACACAGGTTACCGACATAGCCCAACGGATTTGTTTGTTGAAGGGCAGGCCATATAGCACGGAGAACCGACCGTTGGGGCCGAAAAGTTCTCGAATGGAGACCGCGGATCGGCAAGCGTAGCGTAGGACTTCCACCTACTAGATGGACGGATGATCTGGTTAAGGCCGCAAAATCACGGTAGATGCAGGCCGCTTCTAACCGCAACAACTGGAGATCCATGATGAGGCCTATGTCTGAAATGATGATGATGAATAATAATTAATACTAAATGATTGTTTTGACTATTTGCAAGTGCCTGTAATAGGTTTACGTAAATAAAAATTATTATTATTTATTTATTTTATTTTACTTACTAAGATGACCAATCCGCCTGCCAAGCGTAGTGATAACGGCAATAACCCTTAACTAAAAATAAAATTATATCAATATACAAGCGTGAGGTGAGCCCTTCTCACACTTATATATACCAGGAGCTGTGGCCTCTAATTGAAGGACGACTTTATTCATATACGTACCTATTCATCATCAACCCGTATAACGTCCACTGCTGAACATGGGCCTCCTCGCGGGGGAGGGTATTTGCCATAGTCACCACGCATGGCAGTCGGGATGGTGACCGCAGTATTATGTTGTACCACACAAGGAAACGCTGCTGCCCTTTCCTTGACATACGATTATTATAGATGATGTTTTAACAATCGGGACCAACAGCTTAACGTGCTTTCCGAGGCACGGAGGGTAGTCCCTCCACCAACCAGACCCGGAAAGAATTCTTAGAATTTACACAAAGATTTCCTGTCCGGCGTGGGGATCGAACCCACGACCTCCGAGATTCAAAGCGAGCCAAATACCGCTATGCTACGAAGGTTGTCTACGTACCTATTATTTTAATTTCTTCACTAAAGTTACTTATACATGACACTATTAAAGCCGGTATAAAATAACGGTAACATTTTGAGAGTACCTTCTTTATCCAAATATTGTCCAAAAATAGCGGAAAATAAATCATGCGTGTCCTATGATATAAGCAAAAAAATATCGTGAGATAAACAGCACACGAAACCAGAAGATATTTCAAAAATATGGTTAGTTTATCCTTGTTGAATCAGTTACTTTCTGACAAAGAATTTTGTGTTTATGAATCTATACTAAAATTATAAGCTGAAGAGTTTGTTTGTCTACTTAAACGCGCTAATCTCAGGAACTACTAGACCAATTTGATAAATTCTTTCATTGTTAGATAGCCCATTTATCGAGGAAGGCTAAAGGCTTAATTATAAAGTTGGGAGCTACGCAGGAAAATCCGCACGCCCGAATCTAGTATCTAATATATAACACTATATTGTTATAATAAGGCAACACAGAGGGACATTCGCTTAGTTATTTAACAATTCGTACTTTTAAACAAACAAGAGCTTAAACATTTAAGTTCGTAGTTTTACTATCTTAACACGGATATAAGAATATTTATAATAATAAATAGGAAATTATTATTTTAAAATTGATATCGAATATTGATTTAATTGATGATATGAAATTATACACCGTATAAAAAGTATCTACCAACACTACAATATAAGTATATTCCAAATTTAAAAATTGAAATTGATTAATGACATACAAGAGTATTTACATTATAACCTTTGCCAAGCAACAGGACAAGCACAAATTTACAGAATCTGCGGCGTAAGGTAGGTAGTGTGGGCCACCGCTTTAGGCCTTGCGGCCTAAGGGCCTTGCGCTCCAACGGTTTTTTTTTTCGGACAGACAATCATAGCTTATTTTCCGCTCTAGCTCCAGCTTTATGAAATGGGTTTTAAACTACTAACTAAGAAACCCACACAATAAGGTGCCCCTTGTGGCACTTTTACTTTGGCTCAGGGTGGTCGCTGGCGGAGGAATTGAGGAATTATGAATTTTAGGTCGCTACAGTGTGTTTAAGGGCGTTTTGTGCAATTGTCGCCTCAAAAGCCCACCTTACGAACAAACCACTATCAGTAACATTCTACAAAGAGACTTCTCTCAATCCGACCTGAGTATCTTAAGCCGAAAAAAAGGCCACAAGGCCTTGACAAATGCATCTGACCCACATACAATTTAATTCTAGCCCTGTCACTGCAAATGTATGTAAATAACAGGTTACTAAATAAAGATGTTTACTTTATTCCATTTATAACGTACCGCATCAAACCAATAGAAAATCTACTCATGACAAATTCACAATGACACGCGCCACAAGGCGCTCTCAGCTCTTATTGAAAATATCAGATCGATTTCTGCCACGAGTTCTTGAAATAGAATTTGTCTACACATCTTTGATTGATTGGCTTACAACAAAATAAGATGATTCGAAAGAATGAAATTGTTATTTTCAAACTTTTTTTACAAAACGAATTTTGTCTTAGAACATTTGATATCGAGACGCTGTGCTGTGTTATTATGTCTTACAATAAAATATTCTTTATATTTTAACCTAAACATGGCATCCAATGCGCCTGCTTTCATTTCACCGATGTCGCGTATGGTGTTAGCCATACGTATCGACTTTTTTTTCGGAAGGACATATTTGTTAGTAATAATAGATATCCACAAGGCTACTTCACTGGTCATAAGGACGGACAGAGTTCCAGCCTTGAAGGTCTATGAACTACAAAGTCTATGAATATGAACTATAAACTCAGACAGAGAGCCTTTATGGCAATAACTTCTATATTTTTATAGCAGTTTTGTGCAACTATCGCTTTACTTTACAATTACACTAACCCGAATCAATTTGAGTCTATGGGCCATAGGAAGGTTCACTGCATGCTAAATATTACTATGTGTACTATAACAAGGTATTAGATAAAAATAATTAAACAAGCTAGTACTAAACTATGTTATAAAAAATAAATATTTCTTCTTACTTTCTATATTTATATGTTCTGATAATTTACAACTGCCTGTTAATACGTAAATAAAAACATTTTTTTTTTTAAACTATGGATTATAAAATCAACTTTGCACGGTATTAGGCTCTCCACTGAGTCATCTGCTAATTGAAGGAGTACACTGATAAGCGAAGAAAAACTAAGTTGGACTGGAAAAACATCATGCCATCTCGAATTATCACATTTTTTGTGCTCATACAATAAAATATAATATATACATATACTTTACTTTACTTCTTGATAGTATTTATGAGCCGTCAAAGGCTCAATATACTCATCGGGAGTATATTGAGCCGTTTCACAGTCTTATTTACGTTGTTGAAGTAAAAACAAAATATCACAAGTGAGTCACAAACAGCTATCGACACATTTTATGCCTTTTACTCTTGCGTTGAAGTTAAGTACTTATTAGATACGTTATTATACTTAAAGTCGGCGCTAAATCTGCTTGTATCTTTGAAACATTTATGAGTACATCTTTTTCACTTAATATGACATTTTACTCGTACTTTATATCGCCAAATATAGTTCAAAAGCCGCGCGTTTTGTACATGAGGATATCTATTTCTAGGTAATTATAAACAGTTCTCGCAAATTCCTTTAAACATAATTAGAAATTATATGAAAAGTATTATATTTCATTCGTTTTGAGATTATTTCGAACATACATAAGCCCTACATCTGTCTTATGATTTATCGTAAGACATGACCCATTGACGATGTTTCAAATGTGTTATATATTTCTTATGCTTAATTTTAGTACTAGCTGTTACATATAATCATTCATCCGCTTAGATCCCGTTGCCGTGAGAATCTCGTATAAAATAGCCTGTGATTCTCGAAACTAATGTGGCTTTTTAATGTTTAACGAATTTTCAAAATCGATTCGGTGGATCCTGAAATTACCCTTACAACTTTGCAAACGAAATGAAGCAGCCGCAGCCCAATGGCTAGTGTCGTACTTGCGATCATGTGGTCGTCGGTTCGATCTCCACCCATTGCATTAACAACGTGAACCCACTCGTAATACAAGCATTTCAGCTTAGCACGAGGGATTAACAAAAATACTAGAAGTGTGCTAAAAGTCTGGTAATAATCTTTTTTTTTACCTACCTCTCTACATTACATTTTGAAGTTATTGAATTGAGTGAGGTGTAAAATAGCAGTGGCAATGAATACATTACAACCCAACCTCAGAGAAGTGTTAATGACGCCTCTAATAGTTATGTGTCTATCATGAAGTTTGTGTGAGTAACATGGTTTATTTAATTAGCAAACTAAGCCTTTTATAATTTACATTTTTTCCAACGGTCATCATGTGGTTAGCCCGGCTTTTGCTACTTCATCGGCACAAAGACGAGCATAGCTCCAGCCTAAATAAATGGATTAAAAACTACAAACTAAGCAACCTGTGCTAAAGGGCGTCACCTGTGGGACTTGGACCTCAGCTCAGGGCCTTCTTGGCGCCCCCGCCAGGAAGGCCCTGAGCCCGGTTGAGTTCAAGTTTTGTGCAAATGTCGTTCTACGTTACAGTTCGCGAGCCTAGCGGACTTTGGTCTTCGCGGACTAAAACAGTCTTGTTATTATATATTACAAAATACCTGCAATTATTTTCATTACAATCTCTATACTATACATCTCCGTACATTTTATTAACCCACCACTGGTGACGTGAATTTGACTTACATCTTTGGTGACGCCGGTCCCACGCACCGGGTTTTTCAACCTAAGATTTTCTTAATAAGCAATACTCCATGCTACTTTTACTCGGCCAAATATTAAAAAGACATGTTTTTTTATCAATAAAACAAAGATGTATCATAAAAAATTACGTTTATTAATCTTTACTGTATTACACTTATAAAACTGAAAATTATCGATTTTTTTTTCTAGACTTACGTTAAAATATAGAAATTGTAACAAAAAATTTTTTTTATGTCTAAACCAGCCTTTGGCAGTCTTATGACAATAGGAACTATAAAATTAAAACAAAAAACGAACTCCTTCCAACAAAAAAATACAAAAAAAGTCCCCTCAAAAATGTATCTGTTTCAAGAGCCAAGCAGCTAGTGCATTTTGGCACTACATGCTCTAAACATAATATTTCCTGCAATGGTACCTAGTAAGTATACCTTGTTTTTCGGTTTTTCTGCATGTTTTCTGCATCTAGTAGGTATAAGAGCTTCGAGACGAAGAGTTTCACGTTCGTAAGACATGCTAAAACAAAGTTATAAATTAGAAAATAAATTCCAAAAATATTAAGTATTTTAGTGAAAAATTTATAGAATTATGCAAAAAGTTTACTGATTACAGAATAATAATAATCACAATAATTAGGTATATTATTATTATCAAAATAAATACATAAACTTAGCAAAAAGTCACAATTCAAAAAATTAAGCTATGACTTTTTGACTTACGTAGTCTGTAACCCCGGTCTCACGCACCGGGTTGGCGCCAAAACTCAGAAACGTGCGCCCGCGTCGTGGTCGCGGGGTGGACTAATTGTAGGGGGCGTGCATTCAGGCAGATAAAGGGTGTAAAAATATTCTTTGTTTTTGAACTACCCGGTCTCACAGACATATACGACACCAATGGCGGGTTAAATTTGCAGAAAAGTTCTGTTGTCCATACAGTTCGATGTTACTTCATGGTTATGAATCCATATGACACAATGACACGTCATAAAGCCCACAAGTGAACAAGGGTCACTCGCAATATTCCCTGGGGTAAGGGAAGTATATTAAAAGCACGGGTCGCTGACTTTGTTTTCACTACAAACACCTTTTTGAGTTCGGATTCAAAGAATATTTGTTTGTATTCTGAATAAGGAAAACTCAACGTAATGTTAACGAGAAATGAACCTATGTTATCTTTATTTTGACACGTTATGTCATGTAAATCGCAGTTTTTGAAACGTATTCTTATAATAAAGTTTTTACCCGACTGCGCCAGAAGGAGGGTTATGTTTTTTTAGAGTATGTTTTTATGTATGTATAATTGTTTGGCCAACCTACATAGCGTAGCGGTATTTGGCTCGCTTAGATCTCGAAGGTTGTGGATTCGATCCCCATGCTGAACAGGAAATCTTTGTGTAAATGCTAAGATTTCTTTCCGGGTCTGGTTGGTCCCGATCGTTATAACATCATCTGTAATAATCGTAAATCAAGGAGCGGGCAGCAGCGTTTCCTTGTGTTTTACAACATAATACTGCAGTCAACAATCCGCCTGCCAAGCGTGGTGACTATGGCAGTTCAGCAGTGGACGTTATACGGGCTGATGATGATGATGATAGTCATTTGGCCACCACTTAAACTAACTTAACCGTGTGATTTCCGACTTAGATTAAACCACTCCATATCTTGACATGGGTATCGTAAGAGACCACTAAAGGACATACACTTTATGGCGCATCCACACATGCCGGCGGGTTTGCCACCGGGTTTCAGGTTGCCTATGCGCGTTCCTTAAGATGCACGTGCCGGCGGTCGCCGGGTTGACCGCTGGCCATGCCGCTCAGCATGTGTGAATGCGCCATTAGGTGGGCAGCAGCATCTACCACCACACAAGGTTATATACCATCTTACTGCGATCACCAAGCGTGGAGATTGGCTAATGTCGGTTAAGGAAGCCCATGTACAGCAGGGGACGTAAACGGACTGTTAAATGGAAAATAACTAGTCGGTATAACTATTTTTTTTGCGCGCTCGTTCGCTAGATGGCGGTGTGGTCTGTGCTATAATGCTACAGGCTTTTTCTCCCATTCAACGATAAGGACAGATAGAGTACCATATTTTTCTAGATTAAGCTAAAACCGTACCAATCCGTCGAATATGATTTATTATCTTGTTTGCTTAATTACTTAGCAGTAGCCGAGCTCCATAAATTCATCAAAGATAGG
Organism: Nycteola revayana; assembly: GCA_947037095.2. NCBI lineage: Eukaryota > Metazoa > Arthropoda > Insecta > Lepidoptera > Nolidae > Nycteola > Nycteola revayana. Next base: position 11,513,650 of record OX344840.2, read on the forward strand.
AATAATCAACCAGATTGTGTGCCAAGTGCTTTCAGTATACCTACCATTGATAATAATATAGCTATTCTACTGTATTTATTTCCGATTCTTTGGTTTCATATCATGAATCTATACTGTAAACAAAAAAATATATTTAAGTGTCTATTTGTAATGAAATAGGTACTAACAGAAATTTTGTTAAATACATTATGGGTATATAGAGTTCTAATTGGAAAATCACGGTCTGTCGGTCGGTTTGTCTGTCTGTTTGTCTCGGCTAATCTCAGTATTTTTTTAGTTTATTTCTTTCTATTATTTTCAAAATATTATGCAAGGTATATATTTACTTGGTGACTTTGATTTAACATAAATTAAATTGTAATATAAAAATGCAAGATTTTTTTTTATTTATGTGAGTTTTTATTACTGGGTCATGCAGAAAAGGGCCAGTTTGTAATGAACTTTGGCATGGAGATAATTTATAACCCGGATTAAGACATAGGATACTTTTTGTCCTAAACAAATGTGAGGTTTCCATGGGCTACTGACCCTCGTGGTCAACAAGGTCAAAGCGGCGGTAATCTAGTTTTTACTAATATAAGTTTAAAATTGTTTTATTTATATATAATGAACTTTCTTAGTCTCTTATTTACCTATATCACTCTCACAATTAAATATACTTTACTAGCGACCCGCCCCGTGCAATGCTGGTGTTTCATAATTATAAACCTACCTCTAGAATCACTCTATCCATTAAAAAAAACCGCATCAAAATATATTTTGTAGTTTTAAAGATCTAAGCATACATAGGGACGGACAGACAGCGGTAAGCGATTTTGTTTTATACTATGTTACTCCTGAATAACGTAGCTTTCTAACGGTGAAAGAAGTTTTGAAATCGGTCCAGTAGTTTTGGAGCTTGTGCAATACTAACATTGGTCAGTATGGGTAAGTCTGGTACTATAAGATATACAAAGATTTACATAGATTTAAAGAAACAAACAAACAATTTATTGCAAAAAACACTAACAATCAAATCTTTATTCTTCTTTAATATTAGTGTTAACTTAAAAGACTTCGCCGATTTCAATGTTTTTTTTTTGTTACCATTAGAAAGATTGTCCTGGAAAAACTTTAGTTATTTTATGATCAGACTAAAATAAGGTGAATAGAAGCTACGCTAAGTAAATTGCAAATAAATGGTAATAAGTTTATACTTATATAGAAAATAAAAGGACACATAGCTCGAAGAACTGATGGCCGATGGAGCAGAAAGGTTCTCGAGTGGTGACCACGAACTGGCAAGTGCAGCGTAGGACGACCGCCTTCACGATGGACCGACGACCTAATAAAGATTGCAGGGACTCAGTGGTCAGGCCGCTAGCGATCGTTCTCTCTGGAAATCTATGTTCAGCAGTGGACTACAGCAGACTGATGACGATTATGATAGAAAATAAATAAGTAATTGTTTCGTCTTATTTATTTATTGTTGTAATCTAAAGCAGGTTGGCATATATTTTAGAAGCATTTTATAAACATTTTATTTTCTAACGGTAAACTGATGTTATTTCGGATTATTTTCCCCATTTTCCTAGTTTCTAAAAGGTAAACAGCTACAATAAGTTTACCAAGGTGACACAGTCCACAGATAAATTACTAGTCCCGTTCGTTACCCAAGAATTTTAATTGAAGTGATAGCTCCTTGTCCACGGCTGTAAAACACGTAGAAATTCCATGTAGAATTAAATTCTTTAGCAATACTTTTTTACAGGAGAAGTTTAATTAGAATTAACAATTATTGTAGCTACGCCAAGTCCATCCATCTGATGATTATAATGTCAGAAACATATTCACAATAAAATACACTCTCGGATATCAACGCTGCTAAGATAGAACCACCTAATATCACAATAAAATCCTTTCAAATTTTCGTTACATAAAACGTCAATAAATTCATTTGAAATTTATTTTATTTATTGTAATGAAATATAGGTAGGTACCTAAGCATGCACAACTTGGTAGCATAGGCAAAGTAAATAAATGTATTACTACCACTTTCAGTCTCAATTACTTGAAATAAATGAATTATTATTTTTCTATACATAGAAAGAAAACGCTAAAAACCGAGTCAGGCGGATGTTAGAAGTAAAATAGAACACATCCAGATTTTTTATTTTTTTTGTTTCTCTGTCTGTTTGTACATGCTAATCTCCGAAACTGTTGCACCAATTTAAAAGAAATGTTGCATGGTTGTATACGCAATACGTAAAAAAAGGTACTCAAATTACCTCAAAACATTTTTCTTCCCACAATTTTCGAAGTTAATTTATCACTCTTGTAAAGGTCAGAGTAAAAATGAAATAACCCCAACATTTTATAAGCCTTCAGGCGAAACAAGCAGTGCCCAACATGAATACATAATTAAGTGAAATTACGTGTCCAAAATAGCATACAATATCCAAGATCGTTGTATATAAAGTAGATCGTTGTATAAATAGTATATGTAGATGTAGGATAACTACTTGCAACCTTTAATATCTCAAAAACTTATTTGACAAACTATTTATTGTAAATTAAACAAATAATGTGCAACTGTGTGGTGTCGAGCTTAGAATAGGCCACCCCATATCTTCCCACGGGTGTCCCATGGGTGAGTGTTGTGTTGTGTTTTATTAATCGGGTATCAATAGGCACAACTCAAAGCACTACTGTACAAAAGTCAAAAGTTGTACAAGGCTCATCCCATCTTGATTCAGTTATCGGCTATCTTCTATCTGATCTTTCCAATTTTGTACGACTGCACTACATTTTCACTCGGAAACAACTGTAAACTTAAATCTCATCTGTCCGTTAGTGTAACAACGTGACTTTCCAAAAGCGAAGAATCTCCTCAGTGACATTTAGAGCTGTATTCTATTTAAATGCCACTACACACGGATTGTACTCTAAGTTACAGTTTCCCGATGTTACTTTGAATGGTATAATGTTTCGGCTTTTCGAATGAATTGAGTTCGAGGGTGCATCACTCCGTATAACGTCCACTGCTGAATTTGGTCCTCCTCCTGAGGTAGGATTGTTTCCATAGTCACCGCGTTTGGCAACGCTGCTACCCATTCCTTATAAAATTGCCATAGATTATGTTAAAGTTATCGGAATCAACGGACTAACTTGCATTCCGAGGTACGAAGGAGTCCTTCAACCAAGATTTCTTGTCCGTCGTGGGGATTGGAGTCACGGCTTTGTATTATCTATTTTTTATTTTCATACTGAACGACTTAAAAAAACCTCTAATATATATAGAAACTTTTTTTTTAACTAATTAATAGGTATTATTTATAGTTATGATTTGTAAATCAATTGTCAAAAAAGTGCGATACTAATAATTCTCTTCGTATTATGTTTTGAATTAGAAAATGTAATATATATTAATGCTTTTATTCGTGAGTACATATAGGTAGGATATGGTTATGGATTATCGTCGTAAAAAAAACCAGTGAAGTGCTAGTCGGGCTCGCGCACGAAGGGTTCCGTACCGTTTTAAATTGCCTATATGTCGCCTTTATTGATAACGAGCAAAAAAGTTAGCAAAAAAAAATACGTTTGCTGTATGGAAGCCTCCCTTAAATATTTATTTTATATTTACCATTTGCTGTTATTGCGGCAATAAAAATAGTTACATCATTTCAACTGTCTAGTTATCGCGGTTCTTGAGATACAGTCTGGTGACAAACAGACAGCGAAGTTTTAGTAATAGGGTTAGTTTAAGAACATGCTTTGCAAATGAGAAGGCCACAAATAAAAAAACAGCTTTTATTTCTGCATAACTGGTACGATTTCTAATTTTAAGAAGCCATGTCTACACTGTCGTACCCTTTTCACTCTCCTCACGGTCTCACGGCTCGAGATCATTTAAATACTACGGGTGACTTGTAGGTACACAAGAATCAAGGTTTTTTGTGTGAAAATATCACAAAATATGTGAATATTTTGTGATTTTTTCACACAAAAAAATTATCACGGTGACGTGATAATTTAATGGTTGTTAGCGAAATTATTTACTCTTGGTTGTGTTGGCGCCAACAATGAACCATAGAGTTTTTACTGCAGGCGAAGAAGAAGAGGTTGCAACCTTTTCGGTAGCCTTATTAATATTAAAAAGAAAAACCTAATGTCACTTTTGTCTAAATGGTAACTACCTACTGGAGATTAGGCGTAATGCACGGACTTACAAACAGATAGACAAAATAAAAACCTTTACCTTATGAAATTAGCTGTTATTACCAGATAAAAATCTAGTTATAATCGGTACAACTGTTACTGAAATTAGCGACACAGACACACAAACAAAATTTATTCCTTTATACATTAACTAGCGACCCGCCCGGCTCCATACGCGTACAATGCTGATGTATTATACATATAAACCTTCCTCTTGAATCCCTCTTTCTATTAAAAAAACCGCATCAAAATCCGTTACGTAGTTTTAAATATTTAAGCCTACATAGGGATATAGGGACATAGAAAGCGACCTTGTTTTATACTCTGTGGTGATTAAGTAAAAATCTATAATTTATCCAAACAGAAACTTTTTTTACTAGCGCGCCGCCGCCCGGGCTTCGAACCGGTGTAATGCTGATGTATTATTCAATTATACATATAAATATTCATCTTGAATTAAAATTCATATTAAAAAAAATCCGCATCAAAATCTAAGCATACATAGGGACAGACATACAGTTGGAATCGACTTTGTTTTACTCTATATAGTAATTTGTATAGATTTTATACAAGCAAGTAAAAATGTGGGCAAATAATCAAGCTTACTAAGCAAAGTAAAGCTAAATACTAAGACCTACTAAGTCACCACATTTATTTACCAAGCTAAAGATCTTAGACTTACCAACTCAGGTAAACACCCCGTTATTCATTTTGTTACTCATGACATGAGGTATATTCACCTTTATTATCTTAATTCTTTTATTTTTATCTTGCTAAATAGGGTTGGCAAGATACCAAAAGCGACAAATATAACATGACAGGTACATGAACAATAAGCTTGGTTTAAAGGACTTTTATTGTTGAGCCAAGAACGATTTTAAAGCTATAACTGTTAGTCTTTAAAATTTATTGTAGTAAACTTTGAGTATCCATTGCCACATTTTTTTTTCAGCGCCCGATTTGATAATTTTGTAGTGAAGATTAATTTTAATATAGTTCAATAAACGTTAAGTATAGTTACCTATTCCTCACCAACCGTCCCTAGGGTGACCATAGTCACCGCGCTTGGCAGGCAGGTTGGTGACTGCAAGTATTTTGCAACACACAAGGGAATTCTGCCCATTCAACGGTTTATGTTAGTTGTAGATAAAGTTATTAACGGCGTAACGTGCTTTTCGAGGCACGGAAGGTAGTCTGTGAAACAACCAGAACCAGCGTTACGTACCTATTTATTAGGTGTTTGTTATTAGCAAAACTTTTTATAACTTTAATGTAATTTGTGGCGTGTAGGTCTATAATTTTTTCTTAATTCAATAATACTTTGACCAATTTAGCCACAGTAAACTCTAAGTGGTGGTCAAAATTTGCTACCGATTATTATTCAGCACTTAGGTAGTTACATACACTTGTACTTTGTCAAGAAAATTCACAATGCATATTAAATTATTTCTAAATAGATAACATTAACTATTAAATTATGTTTAAATTTATTTCAAGTGTGCTAGAAGATTGTGATCCTTGGCTTGCAAAAAACTGCTAGTCCCAAAGGGCGCGCCCTCTTGCATAGGTTGCTTAGTGTGAGCTATGTTTTTAAACGATTTAATGAGGCTGGAGCCCTATTCGCTTTATACCTGGTGAAGTAGCAAGAGCCTTGTGATCTACATGAATATGCGCCTGCAAAAAACATAAAAGTCCATTGCAATAAAAAAACGGCAAATAAAACTTTCTAGCATTCATCAATGAATTAGCATCGTCCATATAGCGAATGTTCAGAGATATAGATGCATTCTTTTGCTAAAGTAACCGCCCGCACTGTCCCGCAAGTCAAATCCCTATGTCACGGTACGAATTGCTATTCACTGTAGGTAAATTACATTGCATTCTTTCATTATTGCATTGCAGCGGGCACGCCATAATGGACGTGTTATGCAAAATGAAAGCAATTAAGAATAAAATTATTTAAATTTCATAAATATACTATTATGATCCCATTTTTTATTTTCAAGTATTGTTGTTGTATTACAAACATATATATGGCAGTAATTATGAACTGAAACATTGAAATAATCTAAGTACAAACCTGAAGTCGAGAAAGTTACTTATGTTACAATATCATCATCAGCCCGTATAACGTTTCGCTCCTCCACGGAGCGCATCATTTAGATTAGATACGATTCGCCCGTTGTTATGTGCCCTGCGCCCGATATGCCATTGGGTGTGTTGGATAAACCGTTCCGCTTGATTTTAAGAGAAAGAAGGTATCTGAGCTTAACACGTCTTGTTCTATTATAATACTTCCCGGACGATTGGCCTTCTTGTGTCCTTATAACTAGAGTTTGACTGCCATGGCTTTAATTGATCGGAAGGTCAATTACTTTATTAAGTACGACAACTATAATCAGCTGATTTATCGCAAAACGTCAAAAATGTTGCATAGTCATAAAAACGCCTCATTTTTTTACTTATATAGCTATTGCAATTAATATCATAAGCGGTAACTAGTAAGTAGTTGCCAACTACCCAGCAATTGCTAAAGCGACAACTTTTTTGAAATCCTTGTTGGTTGTAATGGCATAGTAACAAAATGTTATGTCGCTTTGCTCTTTTTTTTTCGGTTTGACTTACCTAGGTAGCTACTTCACTTTTGCTACTTCACCGGGCATAACGTTTTGCTCTGACTTTGCGACATTGTTTGACGTTTTGCGATTAATCTGTTTTATTATCGGTGTCGCATTTTATTCAGGGTTGTCACCTGTCATAGCAGCGTTTATGTGTGTTCATACATAAAGAAAAAATAATTTACTATATGTGTACACGAGGAGATTCTATTGGGTTAAGCCTAAACGACGCGACGTGGGGGTCGTAGGTTAGATACCCACGCCGGACAATGACGAGGTTTGGTTGTTCGATGGACTATCGTGCCTTGGAAAGCACGTTAACCCGTTGATACCGATTTTTACCATATCGTCTACAAAAAACGTATGCAAAGGAACCGGTAGCAGCGTTTTCCTATGTGTAACAATATAATATTGCGGTCACCAACCCGCCTGCCAGGCGTGGTGACTATAGCAAAAACACTCGCTCGGGAGGAGGTCCACGTGCAGCAGTGGACGTTATACGTTGTGATGGTGAAACCTAAAGTTGAAACACACGGTTACACCTATGTTTAAGTGTCGATGTTCATCATCATCATCATCAGCCTGTTGTAGTCCACTGCTGAACATAGACCTCCCCCATCGATTTCCAGCGGGAACGATCGCTAGCGGCCTGCAACCACTGACTCCCTGCAACGTTTATGAGGTCGTCGGTCCATCGCATCGTGCAGGCGGTGTTCTTACGCTGCGCTTGCCAGTTCGTGGTCTCCAGTCGAGAACCTTTCTGCTCCATCGTCCGTCAGTTGTTCGAGCTATGTGTCCTGCCCATTGCCACTTCAGCTTGATAATCCGTTGAACTAATATGTCAGCGACCTTCGTTGTCCTGCGGATCTCTTCATTTCTGATTCGAACACGCAGGTAAAAGCCGAGCATCGCTTGATGACCGTCGATAATCGCTTAGTAAAATTAGATTCAGCGAAAGATCATAGTTTAAGCCGGCTAATTCTATCAATTTACCGTTGTTTTGACTTTATCCATCATACAAATAACATTTTTATTTATGAAAAACAATTACTTACACTCGTCAAACATTAATTGGAAAATTCGGTTATCATAAGTCTGAAGTATAAAAGCTACTTAGTAGTTTCGATTACTTACATTACAAAGAGGTAAAGTTAGTAAGTGTGGATGCTCGAGGTTATCTCCGGCACTACTGATTCGATTTTGAAAATTCTTTAAATAATAGATGGCTATTTATGAAGGACTAGCTGCGCCCCGGTTTTACCCGCGTTACTCTGCTCCAGTGGAGCGGAGCGTGATGTTTTGTAGCCTATATTATAATCCAGCGTATAACCTATCCCGGTGCACAATTTCAGCCAATTCAGATCAGTAGTTTTGGAGTGAAAGAGTAACAAACATCCACCCATCCATTCATCCAAACAATAAAATACTTACAAACTTTCACGTTTATAATGGGTGCGCCAAAGTTGACCTAAATTTTCAACTCCGATAATTGGAAATCCGAAAATGTTCTTCCTAACATTTTTCATCCTAACAATCACAATTCCTAACTACTCTGTCCCTAATGTTCATAATTCCGAAGCATTCAACTTTATAATGTCAGTAGCAATAAACATATATTACACTTTTATTTGTTTTCCTATATTTTCTCAACATAATCATCTTTTACACTATTATTCAAAGTCATATCTTTCTTGTTTAGATTTCTTTTTATTCATAATAATCAGTAAGTATTATATACATTAAATTTGCGTATCTTTTACAGTTTTAGTTATTAAGTTATTTTCACATATATATACCACGGTACTATTTATATTCATTAGTTTAAGTTAAGTTAGAACTGCCACCATAATGCACGAGCCGAGCGAGCGAAGCCAGAGTCCCCCTCCAGTAATTCAGTCAATTTCCAAAAACGAATCAATTCTATTCATAATTATTGGTTTAGGTTAGGTTAGAACTGTGACAACAACTGCTGAACTGTGCCAGGACCGAATCGGTCTTATAGTTATTGGTTTAAGTACGGTTAAAACTGCGGTATAAACTCCCAGGCCATAAACATAACCATAAATGAGTCGTGGTTTATGAATTTCATTCAATTAAGACAAAAATCTGTGAATTTATTAATCATTCTAAACCCGTGTTCTAAACATATATTTTTTATTAAACTTGGTATATGTTTCTTTCTGAGTATGAGTGAAAATATTATGGTAATTATGTTTAGGGATAAAAGCGTTATGATAAAAAACAGTAGGAGTTTAAATAAATTACATTAATGATATTATTAATTACAATTTTCGGAACATAAGTGTTATGAACATAGCCGGTAGCACTACAAATAGTATGAATGAAAACTTTAGGATGAAAAATTTTAGGAAGAGTGATCATTCGGATTACAAATCGTTAGGAAGAACAATTTCGGGTCAAGAAGTTTAGGTGAGCCAATATGGACCCGTTTATAATATTACTTACCCCGGCTTCGCACGGGTGCAATGCTGATGTTTTATACATATAAACCTTCCTCTTATAATAATTAAAAATTCCTCTTAGAATAATTCTATCTATTAAAAAAAGCCGCATCAAAATCCGTTGCGTAGTTTTAAAGATCTAAGCAAACATAGGGACGGACAGACAGGAAAGCGACTTTGTTTTATACTATGTAGTGATAGTGATATAGTACGATTACAAAGGTTATTATGGCAATATTTCTCAACGATCCTTGCTTGCCAAGGTCTGTTAAGAGGAGGCCTAAATTCAGCAGTGGAAGGAAACGGAATGGTAAAGTAAAAAAGTGTTATATTACCGATAATATCAGCAAAATTGAGGGGTTTCAATATTAAAGTGGTTTCATCAATAACCTTTTACTTCGAATTGATTTTCGTTTACTTAAGCTTAATTAATAATGGCTGGAGGGAAATATATTATTTAATAACCCCAGATGGCGGTTATAACTTAACTTTTATTGTAGATTAATAATTTTGTTTTCAATTACGTGTCGTAAATCTTTAATCTTTGTTTGAGAGGAAAATGTTTATTGAAATAAATAAAAGGGAATTTTGGTATGAATTAATTTTGGACACTTGATCACTAGAAGATGTAGTGACAAAAATTGAAAAGAGTATGCTTAGGTGGTTTGGTCATGTGGAAAGGATGAATGAAAGGCGAGTAACAAAAGGTATTTATTAGGCAGATGTGAGTGGAAACGCCGGCCGCCCTAGAAGGACATACACTGACCTCATAGGTGATGTTCTTCAGATAGGTCACGTGCGTAGTACTCGCAACCGACGTGCGTGTATGACCAGATGTATGAACGTGGACGAGGCAAAGGGAGTGTGTAAGGATCGTAGCAGGTGGCGTTCTGTAGTTTCTGCATAACCCCATGGGAGAAAGGCGTGGTTTTATGTATGTATGTATGATCACTAGATCAGACCTATTCATTATTCTTCAAGTAATTCATATGATGACAGTTGAGTTTTATAGTTGTGTTTTTGTTTGTCTCTACTAATATTATAAAGGCGAATGATTTGATTATTTGTTTGCACTAAATAGGCTCCGAAACTACTAGACTAATTTCGATTCACTCACTTGGAAAGCTACAAGCTACACTATCCAGGATTAATATAAGCTTTGTTTAATTTAGAAGTTCCCAGGTAAACAGGAGCTACGCGCTCTGAAAACAAGTAATAAATTTAATAAAAATGATTTATCAAAAGTTCAACGACCAATCGAAGCTGCCTAAAATTTGACATAAACATTTTTTAATATTGCATTTAAGTTGTTTTAAGAACTTAAATTTCCATACATGAATGCTCCATCTGATAACACCCAGCGTAGCAAACACAGTAGGTATTTTTCTACCAGATTCAATACGGCCAAAATAAGGCGGTCAGGCAAAACATACTGGGCATTACGCAAATTTGGTTCTGGTATTACCAATATGTCTTAAATAAAGTTTAAGAGTGCGTTCAAACATTTCGCAACTACATCAAACACAGGAATATAATAATAAAATAAAATAGATCACTATGTTAACGATAAAAAACATTAAGCAATATAAAATACGACCGCGATCAAAAGTTAATTTTAAACAGATTCAGAAAATATAAACAGAGCTTTTTTTAAATTGATACTGCTCTCATTTTGACGCCGTCTGCCATCACTGCAAGAGGAACATTCAACGATTTCTCTTGATATCAAATAGTAAATTGTTGTGCCACGAAGAAGAAACCACGACATAAATATATTTTAAAAGAATAGTACATGCAATCTCTCTCTCTCTCACTCACTTACACACACAAACACAACTTCACCCGCATACACACAATTTAAAAGCGCAATTGAGAATAATTTACACATTACAGTTTTAAGGATGTTTGTGCTTGCTGCGGATTTTTTGACTGTTGTCTGTGGAAGGCTGGTCTCTAATATACAGGAAAATCCGTTGTTTAGAGATCCAAATCTGTAGATTTCAATGTTTGTATCTGTCATAAGCCTGTTCGTCGATATCTTGTTTTTTTTGTGTTGTTTTTTTTTATTTATTTCTTCTGATGATTGTCGTAAGTGGCGACGAAGGGGCATATGACTTTTAGCTGGAAGGGCAGCAGCGTCTATTAAATCAACACTTTTGCCAACACTATTACACAAAAAAATAACTTCAGTGCATTGTTCGACAGCGTTCCCTCTTTACTTCATATTTGCTTTGAGCTTATATGAAGCTAAGGTTATGTTTTTTTATGGGATCAATCGCACCTACAATCCCACTACTGCAACTCCTGTAAGCCAAGATCAACAGTGGCACACAATGGAAATGGCAATGAGCACCGAGGCTCACCAAGTCCAAGGAAAAAGTTAAACTGCCTTGGGACCCGCAACAAATTTAATCAGAAAGAGAATAGGAGAAATAAGAAAGGTAGTACTATCTCTCTATCTCATCCTAAGTTTATATATGCATATAACGTAGTAACGTATACACTACGTGTACTTGTAGTTAATATTTATCTGTATATGTATGTATCTAAGTATATATGTAAATATTAGTATGTATGTTTATTTGAGACCTACACACACTATTGGTCTTTTCTTTTTCACATTTCCTCTTGCGGGTGAACATGAAATTTCTTCCCTTCGCGAACAGCATTTTGGGGGATAATGCTGTTCGCGTCCGTAGGCTTTAGCTCTAGTCACCCACACGTGTCCCCTGGGTAGCGCCAAATGAACAGCACATCTGGTGGTAGGTTTCGACCGCGGTTTGTCACCACCCTCAAGGCAAAGCCATGCCGCCAAGTGATTTTTGTCGCGTTCCGGCATGTTGCCTTGAGTAGCCATCGTGGAAGGGGAGTCTGGGCAGTTGTGTGGTATTGCGAACCGGTTCCGGTGCTGCGTGGTGTCTGTGCTGGGTGACTGTTCGCGGAGGGTAGCGGGATCCTAAACACGGTCTTCCGCTGGCCGACCGCAGGTAGTAGGGGGCCCAATTAGTAGGAAAGCCACCTATGAAAGGCTGCCCCGCCAACTAGCGAAAAATCCCAGGATGCGTCACCGTGCCGGTTGGCGACCGGATGCGAGGGCCCGGTGAACATCTCTGGGGGGGTTAGGGCGTCCCCGCGCACTCCAGATCAGTCTCCCGTCGGTGCAGCATTACTAATGTATTGCGCGGTACTCGCTCTTGCCATACCTCGCCCAACTGTCCCTTTCCTGCTTGTCTGTTCGCCATCAAAAAATAAATGAATACAAAAAATAGGAAACTGGTAAAACAGCGGTTGCACTCCCTCGCACTAAAAGTGCACCTCTCTAACATCCGAGGTCTGCACTCCAATCTCATCCCGGTCCATCACCACCTTGAGACCGAAAAACCACATCTGCTGTTCCTCACGGAGACGCAAATCAGATGTCCAGCTGACGCAGCATACTTGCGCTACCCAGGGTACACCCTGGAGCACAATTTTAAGCCACGCGCTGGCACCTGCGTGTATGCTCGCGATGACATCTGTTTTCGACGTCTCCGTAACATTGAGGATTCCAGTTTCTCCGTATTATGGGTTCTGGTGGACACTGGCTTGGAGCAGATACTCTATGCCAGTGTCTATCGGTCGCACACCGACAACATGGAGACAACCAGGTTGTTTCAGTACCTTTCGGACTTGGCTGAATTAGCTCAGCTCAGGTACCCATCGGCGCAGCTAGTTTTTCTGGGGGACTTCAATGCCCACCACCAGGAGTGGTTGTACCCATACCAGAACACCGACCATGCTGGGAGATTAGCGTATGCATCTGCACTGACGCTTGGTCTCTCCCAACTGGTGACTGGGCCGACACGGGTGCCTGACATTGATGGCCATACGGCCAATTGCTTAGACCTTCTGCTGACAACCGATCCAGACCGATATCAAGTCGCGGTTTCCTCACCGTTGGGTAGCTCCGACCACTGTCTGGTGAAATCTGTGTCCGTCTACTCGCCACCCGATCCCGATCTCAAGGGGACAAGGCGAGTATGGCGATACAAGTCAGCAGATTGGGATGAGATGCGGCATTTCTTACCCTTGGCTGCGCTTATGCTTCTCTTCAGACGACCCGACTCGCTGCGCGGAGGCTGTTTCTGGGGTGATATGTCAGGCTATGGAATATTTCATTCCATTTTCTGACATCTCACTCCAAGACAAAGCCCGTCCATGGTTCAACGCTGAGTGTGATAGTGCTGAAGCACATAAGCACTCTGCTTACCAAGAGTGGGCGGATGCTCGAGCCCGCAAAGCGCCAAATATTCGGAAACTGAAGAAAGCTTACAATAGTGCTGCCAAGTCTTGCAAACGTGCCCTACGCAAGGCCCGCTTTGACCATATTGGCCGCATTGGAGCCAGACTAGCATCTTACCCACCTGGGAGTAAAGCTTTTTGGTCTCTTGCCAAATCGGTCGAAGCCAATTTCTGTCGGTCCTCTTTGCCGCCACTGCAGAGGCCGAACGGTTCATTAGCTCACACCGCCAAAGAGAAAGCAGACTTGTTTGCGTCTCTATTTGCGAAGAATTCACAACTAGATGCTGCTGGTAAAAGTCCACCCAGGCTACCACATTGCACTTCCACTATGCCTGAGGTGCACATTCGGCAAAAAGTGGTACTTAAAATTCTCAGCACTCTAGATGTGAATAAGGCTAGTGGGCCTGACGGCATTCCTGCCGTTGTCTTGCGGTCATGTGCGCCTGAGTTGTCTCCTGTTTTGACTCGCCTCTATCGTTTATCCCTGAAGACTGGTCTAGTTCCAGCATCCTGGAAGATTGCCAATGTTCAACCGATCCCCAAGAAAGGTAGTCGTGCCGACCCTGCCAACTACCGACCAATCGCAATCACCTCCATACTCTGTAAGGTTATGGAGCGTGTTTTAAACAACCGTCTCCTGGCATACCTGGAAGACAACGACCTCCTCAGTGACCGTCAATTCGGATTCCGTCGAGGCCGGTCTACTGGGCATCTTCTTGTATATGCTACTAACTTCTGGAGCGAAGCCATTGAGAGACACGGTGAGGCTCTTGCCGTGTCTCTTGATATCTCTAAGGCTTTTGACAGGGTTTGGCACGCAAGTCTCATTGGTAAGCTTCCGGTTTACGGTATTGCTCCCGTACTTTGTACCTGGATTCAGGATTTCTTGAGGGGAAGGTCGATTCGAGTTGTCATTGATGGCGCCTCGTCCGATCTTCTTGGTATTAATGCCGGTGTCCCTCAGGGATCTGTTCTCTCCGCGACTCTGTTTTTGCTGCACATAAACGACCTGCTAGTTACTCCCGGTACCTTTGGGTATGCAGACGACAGCACAGTCTCGGTGAGATACTTGTCTGATGCGAAGTCGGGGTCAATGGTCCAGTCGTTCAGGGAGTCGATGATTGAGGGGGTGAACTCGATCTTGGAGGCTGTTTCCTTATGGGGTGATGCCAACCTGGTTGGGTTTAACCCCTCAAAAACACAGGCGTGTCTTTTTTCGGCGAAACGGAGTCCATTCCAACTGACTCCGACTTTCCGGAATGTCTCCGTTCCGATCAGCGACCATCTTGAGCTCCTAGGGCTTGACCTCTCTTCTAATCTAAACTTCGGTCACTACATCGAGTCCATTGCAAACACTGCAGCCAAAAAACTTGGCATTCTCTCCAAGGTGAGGCGGTACTTCACATCGGAGCAGCTCTTAAGTCTTTACAGAGCTCAAGTTCGCTCCTCAATGGAATACTGTTCTCATCTTTGGGATGGGTCTGCTGGATATCAGCTGGATGCTCTGGACTCATTGGAGCGCCGAGCGAAGAGAGTCATAGGCAATAACTCACTGGTGGAGGCAAGTCTTCAGAGCCTCGAACACCGTAGACGAGTGGCCTGCCTATCAGTTTTTTATCGGTTGCATTTCGGGGAGTGTGCGGAGGTTCTACATAACCTGATACCCCCTTCACCCTTCCATCACCGGACGACTAGGCGCGGCGAGCGGTTTCACCCTTTTGTTGTAGACATTCCTTCAATACGCACGAAGCGATTTGCTTCTTCTTTCATAATGCGGACGGCTAAGGAGTGGAATTCTCTGCCGGCGTCAGTTTTTCCGGAACGCTATAATCTGGACATCTTTAAGGCTAAAGTGAACATACACTTTCTAGGCAAGCGTGTATCATCTTAGGCCTTATCTTCACCTTCCATCAAGCGAGATTATGGTCAAACGTAAGCCTCTATGAGAAAAAAGAGATTTCTTTTGAAATCAGCAGTAACCTTTGTACAATTTCTTTCCTTATATTATATATAGTTATAGTTTTCCATTTTGTTTCTTTTGTGTGTTTGTACATAAATAAGAAATACTTAAGTTTTCACTTCCCTCCATTACAAAGCGGATATAGAACAAAAAAAGGAAATATAAAATAAGACATAAGTAGTCTTCAGGGGTAAGATAAGGACAGATGATCCCTTACAGCTATATCCACCTAACCTTTAGCCCTACAATCGATGCTGACAAAACTTCCGTAAGCTCTTTTATTTATTACCCGGCTACGTAATTTTATAGACATCGTAAATTATTTCTAACTATATAAAATTACTTGTAATAAATGTTGAGCTGACAAACAATAGTAGGGAATGTGAGTTTACTATTACATAATTTCGGTAATTAATCGAGATATACGATATCTTGATTAAATTAATCATTAATATTTAGTAGTATTATAATTACAACTTAAACTTTGGTAAATAATTAATGTATAATATGTATATCACCGGAAAATAATACGAATCGTAAATTGATAGACTTCCGTGCCACTTATATTGTTAAATTTTGATGCTAGTTTTAGTGAACGCGCATAATTATTTACTTAATTGTTATGCCACTTGACCTACCCAAACGAGACTGCTACTGTTGTAACAAAACAAAAAAACTTCGACGTCAATAAGTCCTGTTGAACCCCATTGGTTAAGGTTAAGGTAATTTTTTTTCACCATCCGAAACCTCGTTAGTTTCTCAGTAGTTGATGAATAATATAAGTGGCACAAAAGTTGGCACATCAACTTACGATTCGTAGTATTTTCCGGTGACATATACAAAATACCCTATTTTAGTGGCTAGATTTCAGTGTTCTAGTTTTTTCAGCGACATAAAGTGAAAAAACAATGCTTTCTTTTAAACCTAAAAGGTCAAAAGTCATTTTTTATCACATCTATTCAAAAAGAGCTAGTTTATTCCTCGTAAACAGGGACCAAAATAACTCATTAATCCCTTAGGGACCAAAATTGATTTGGATTTGGAATGTGGATATTGTTAATAATTTTTCAATCAGCAAAGAGGTGAATCACAAACCATGCGGGAACAATGTATTGAATATGTGACTGGCTGAAAAACTGCGAGCGCGCCAAATTTAAAAAAAGTTGATGAAAATTATATTTTATGTCTTATGGTTCTTCATTGTACGGTAATAAATTCTTGTTCATTAGTTGTACTTACTTATTTTCTCATAGAGGGTGATAAAAAGTAGAGTGTCCACCTCGGGAGCAACACTATTTTAAGCTCGAGTGACATACTTTTAATCCCTCGCTGCGCTCAGGATTCTAGTTAAGAATCCCTCGCTCCGCTCGGGATTCTACTCTAGAATCCTTCGCTCCGCTCTGGATTAAAAAAAACACTCTCGCCTTTAAAATAGTTGTTTGCTCCCTAGATAAACAATCTACTATTGTATCGCGTTTCAATTTGATTAATGAAAATTTCGTTGCCACAGCATTTCCTTCAATCATATTTATTTATACGTCTGCCTGAATACACTCTTTGTTGTACATGTTAAAACCGGTGGTTTTTTAAACCACAGAAAAGCTATTTAAGAGCTTTAATTATTTAAATCCGTTTGTATTTGCAAAATTGAGAAGGGAATTTTTAAACCGCATATTATAATTCTGTTATAAATACATAGTAGTTGAAAATATTAAGAGCAGAATTAATTTTATTACCTACTAGCTTCCCGCGCGCGGTTTCACCCGCGTAGCACCCGTTGTCGTGGGAACTTCATAATTAAATATAGCCTATGTCACTCAGGGTGATTGTAGCTTTCCAATGGTAAAAGAATTTTTGAAATCGGCACAATAGTTTTTGAGTTTATTCATTACAAACATACACCCACACACAGAAAAATACAAATCTTTCCTCTATATAATATTAGTATAGATTAATATTAAACTATTATTTGCGGAGTGGCCGGTTCGAATCACGTGCCTGAAAAAATGGTAAAATCTAAATCTTTTTCGGAAAATAATACCTGGAAGTAGTAGTAATAATATTTGTACCTACTACATAATACTGCTTCGCCAACCCACCTGCCAAAAGTGGTGACTACCCTTTCGGGAGAAGGGGCAATACATCATCATAATATCAGCTTATTGTCGTCCTCATTGATTTCCAGAAACGATTGCTAGCGGCCTGCGTCCACTCAAATTACAAGCTTATATTTTCTTGCAACCGTACCAACTAAAACCTGCATTTTCAAAAACGATTTAATTAGAAATATTTATTGCCAAATGTTCGGATTATAATATCGTGCTTAAAATGATAAAACTGTGTTAAAAAATAATAAAAATAATTCCTCTTTATATTTTAAGCATTTGTATAGGTATATTCTTGGATAAATTTAAAGCGACCCAAGTGGGGTGAATCCATTTATTATGAAAATGTAACGTTTAAGTGAAAATGTTTAGTTAAATTCTTTTTATCGACGTAAGTAAGTACCTTACTTTCGTCGATAAATGAATCAATGTTAGACTATGCCGCCGTGGCGGTGGCTGAATATTGAGGTTACCTTGCCTGTGTAACCTAGAGTTATGGGTCCAATTTTTAAGATAAACAATTAATTTCGTATAGTCTTTCTGAATAGCATCATCTATAACAATCGTTTTACTACAACGGAAAACAGTTTTCAAATTATTATTTTTTGGACAGACATTACGTTGTTAGAATGCTCTTGCCTCATTTAATGATTTAAAACTACAAACTAAGCAACCTGCACAAAAAGCGCCCTGTGTGGCACTTGGACTTCGGCTCAGGGCGGTCGCTGGCGGGGGAATTGAGGAACGGTCGCTCTACTTTACAGTTCGCATGCCTCACGGATTTCGGATCTACGAGTGCATTGGAAGGTCCTTTGCAAACTATGGGTCGCTAAAGTAAGATTGGAAGAGGGGGGGGGGGGATGATCCTGCGAAGCGGAATGTTCTTAAAATAAAACATAAATTTGTCAGCCACCCTTAAAATTGAGTTTTCTTTTAGATTGGACCCTATTAAAGCTCTTTGTCGAGTGAATCTTAAAGATATTCCCAAAACCTTGAGTTGAATAATTTAGATGGCACTTTTGCTAAATTGTTATATAAATGGAAACATTTTATAGAAAATAAAGTTGAAGCAATAATAACGGGGTACCTAGTCCTGCATCAATAATAATTTGTATAAGAATAATTCCTGGTATCTATACTGATAATATACAGAGGAAGGATATGATTTCATTGAATAGGCTCCGGAACTGTTCGGCTGATTTCAAATATTCTTTCATCATTAGAAAGCTACGTGATCTAGAAGTTAGGAGTAATATAGGCTACATTTAATGTAGAAATTCCCACGGGACCGGGAGCTACTCAGGTGAATCCGCGTGCAGGAAGCTATTGGTGTAAACATATTATTACCATGTGCTGAATTTATTCGTTTCCTTTTTTAATACGCAACCTCCGTAGCGTAACCGTATATAAGTCAATGGAAAATTTGTTACTAAAGCCATTCAAAAAGTGTCTAAATGCGTTGTGTCTGAGGTGCATCTGAAACCGCATGTCATGTAGATTTGTTCATTTGATGACACAATTCCGTAAACATGTTTCTGTTACTAAAGCCTGACACAGATACTGTAATCCCAAGTCCATTTTTATATTGAATGCGATAACTTCGCAATTATGACGTGTTGTTATTTTATGGAATAGTCCATCCTAAAAGTTTGGAAATCAAAAACTCAAAAACGTACAAAAGGATTGGTAATTTGATACGCTTTATGGTATTAGTTAAATTTTATTTGAAATGACTTAATACCCAAAAACACTTCGTCTTACAAAAATCATAGCATGATGCTGTTTTATCTACGAAAAATTTTCAAATTATTACTTGAACAAAAACATATTAAAACAAAGACCTTTAACTTGTATTAGGTAACCTTTGAATAGTGCAGATAAGATTAATGAATAGCGCAACTGGCGTTTCATTTATAGAAATAGAATTAGATAGTACAAAAATAATTGTGCGTAAATGCCAACGTACGAACCAAAGTATTATAAACACGGATCTGCATCGCAACTACGTTCCGGTTGTGTTATATCGTCAGTGATACACGTGCCAGTTGCTAATGAGGTGTTATATCATCTATCAAAATATTTTCGTTATATATCCTTTACATGGCAAAAAAACAATTCAATATTTGAGTTTCAACCTTATTGAAGTATAATCGACTCTATACTAATATTATAAAGAGATACTACAGAAAATGAAGTTCCTTGTAGGGGAGATTGGGGCAAGACGGGGTTGGGGGCAAAACACGACGACCGATCTTAAGTACGAATGAATTAGCCAATCAGCATCGTTTTAGCACATGACGTCGCGCCATTACGGCATTGTGAATAGTAAATGGTCGTTTTCTGTGTGCCCCATCTTACCCATGTGGGTATCCTATCTTTCCTTAGGGGTGGGGTATGATGGGGATGAGCGTGTATTTCTACTTATTGTTTTTTTAAATTTTATTATCTTGATTAGACTGCCAAATACACGTTAACAATGAAGACTGATTATCAAAGAAGATTATAAGAATAAAACTCAAAACGGTAATTTTTATTGACCATCAAACCTTAAGGACCCCGTCTTACCCCACTGTCCCCTACAACTACAAAACCCCTAGACACTTCAATAATAATATATATTTAACCTATGACTGGTCATCCTAAAAAATATAGGTATTTATTCAAAAACATCAGTTTTTATAACATCAGCGTATACTAATTTATAAACAGTCATAGCAATTTACTCTATCAACGCCTTCTTTTAACATGTCTCATATCTGTTTATAATTTGCTTCAAATAAATGTTTACATATACTCACTTCAAACACTTAGGAGTTCATAAGTAGGTGTTATGAGAATGTGATGGTTTGTTGCAACATTTTGATTTTAACACAACAGTAGCATTGTGATCTTTCACATTAAACAATATCCATCATCACTAAAACATGGGAGTTGAAAACGATATAAAATATTTAAATAATGGAATTTTTGAGGTTAATATAATAGTTTTACGTGAATAAATACTTTTTTATTTTTATTTTATTCGATGATATACCAATATTTTGGAAACAATTATATATTTCAGTTATTGAAAGCATACGGTCGATATAGTTTTACAATAGCCTCCATATCCTCCATGCAAAGCGTGCTGACTATGGCAAAACCCTCCCTCAAGAGGACGGCTATGTTCAGTGACTTTAAACGAGCTAAAGATGATAACGATATCATAAAATTCCTGAAAGTACCGTAGTAAAGTAGTCATCACAGTATCAGTAACATCTATGCTTTGTTAGTAACTTTACTAAAACTAAAAATGAACATCATCATCATCATCATTTCAGCCGTAGGACGTCCACTGCTGGACATAGGCCTCCCTCATAGATCTCCAGTTGTTGCGGTTAGGCCGCGTCCTGGACGCCAGCGGGCGGAGCGGGCGGCGCGACGTGACGCGCGTCTTTATCAAAGTTCATAGATTTGTGTGAAGCTGTTCTCGACGAAAGCGGTGCGGGTGGCACGTTTTCTTTAGGCACCGCCCGCGCCGCCCGCTCCGCCCGCTGGCGTCCAGGACGCAGCCTTAGAAGCGGCCTGCATCCACCGTGATCCCGCGGCATTAACGAGATCATCCGTCCATCTAGTAGGTGGACGTCCTACGCTACGCTTGCTGATCCGCGGTCTCCATTCGAGAACTTTTCGGCCCCAACGACCATCTGTTCTCCGTGCTATATGGCCTGCCCATTGCCACTTCAACGAACTAATCCGTTGGGCTATGTCGGTAACCCGCGTTCTTCTACGTATCTCCTCATTTCTGATTCGATCTCGAAGAGAAACCCCGAGCATAGCCCTCTCCATTGCTCGTTGAGCGACTCTGAGCCTGTTCATAAGGCCTATAGTAAAGGACCACGTTTCGGATCCATAGGTCATCACTGGCAACACACACTGGTTAAAGACTTTCGTCTTAATATTATTATATACGAAGTAGCAATAAAACCGCATTTTGAACTTTTAAATCATCATCATCATCGGCCCGTATACCTAACATAAACTGCTGAACATGGGCCTCCTATCGATAGAGGCTATTTGCCATAGTCACCACGATTGGCAGGCGGGTTAGTGACCGCAGTATTATGTTGTACCACACAAGAAAACGCTGCTGCCCGTTCCTTGTAGACGATTATTATAGATGATGTTATAACAATTGGGACCTACGGCTTAACGTGCTTTCCGAGGCACGGAGCTTAGTCCCTCAACCAACCAGACCCGGGAAGAAATTTTAGGATTTACACAAAGATTTGTTGTCCGGCGTGGGGATCGAACCCACGACCACCGAAATACAAAGCGAGCCAAATACCGCTACGCTAAGAAGGCTGTCACTGGTTGAACTTTTAAATAATTATGCTCAATTATTTGAAAGGTCAAAACGCGTTTTTTTTTTGTTTTTATGGTGTACAATAAAGAATATTTTTTCTTTGCTGTACTCCATACCTAAATTGGCCCGTCAATTTATATTTCATGAATGCTCGTCACCTCTCGTATTGGCAGTTTTATTTGAGTGCGGTTTTTATTTAAAGTACCTTCTCGTAATATTGCTCGTATAAAACACATTGTAAAACGTACACCAATAAAACTAGTCACTTAATATTCCAATGCTATCGTGTACTGAGAGGCATTCGTACAAAGGAACGTAGACATTTAACGCGCGACGCTAAAACATCTAATATTTATAAATAAATATATCATCGGTGCCAGTGTGATACCTCGTAAATTACTGTTAAGCATTGGAAGGGCTTATGTATGATGATGGAATTAATAAAGGTATTACCAAAAACACCAAATCACTAAACTACTCTCTTTAAAATAAAACCTTACCAAACCGGGTGTACCAAACGCTTGCGACTTATAAAGTAAACTTCTCTCACTCTCATCGCGAGCGACCCTGAGCCGAGGTCCAAGCTCCGCAGGGGGCGCCCTCTTGCGCAGGTTGCTAAGTTTGAAGATTTTAAATCATTTATTAAGGCGGGAGCTCTACTCGCCTTTATGCCCGGTAAAGTAGCAAAAGCATAAGAAAGTCCATCCAAAAACAAACTTATAAAACGGAAACGAACGCCATCTATTGGCACCAACGGTAAACTTTATATATTAAAACATTTCATTTTGTATTATAATGACAAATAAGGTAATATTTCATCCACCAAGAAATATTTTCTTTATTTCTGTTGTAAAGGGTGAAATATTCAATTGCTACATTCGATCTTTAAACTTATTAGCTTTTGGTAGTTACGCGGTACCTACCACAAAAGCAGGCCATGGGCAGTTATTCACGAGGCTTTTGATACTTTGAAGATTGAGAGATTATGACTTTTAGTATTTTAGGGGAATTTTGTGCAACTGTCACTCTTCAGTTCGCGGGCTTCTCGGACTTCGCGTCTACGAGAGCATCGGATGATTACCATCGGAGCACCGTAAAAGGTATTAGCGTATTTGATATTTTAAAAAAATATTGGAAGATATTATTAGAAGATAAGCAAAAAAAAGATGGATGGACTGTGGAAAAGAAAAGTGTGAGTATGGAAGAGACGTCTAATAAGGGAAAATGGTAGAAGACAACATATTGCGCCGACCCTAAATAATGAGGCAGGCACAATCAGGAAATTTTCAAATCTATATAGAAAAACTAAGTTATAAAATACAATCTATTTATTTGGCTACATTTTGAGAATGCCGCTAGCTTAGCACCGTTAAATAGCAATGCTTATTTGCTATGCAAAGTTAAAACCAGCACTAAGAAACTACCGCATTAATCCTGCTAATATTATAAATGCTAAAGTTTGTATGTGTGGATGCATGTATGTTTGTTACTCTTTCACGCAAAATCTACTGAATGGATTTGGCTGAAAGTTTGCACGCGGATAGTTTATAAGCTGGTCTAACAAAATATCCGCCGACCCACTGGAGCAGACTGACGCGGGTGAAACCGCGGGGCGCAGCTAATTTTATATAAAAGTATTAAAATACTAAATCTAATTGATATGTTTAAAAAGATTTTTAATAAGTAAGCTTCGCGTACTTACTTAAATATTGAAATAATACCTAAGTAAGCTTCGTTCGCCATTTGTAATAAGTTATATCAATATCGCCGCCGCTGAATAAATTTTATTTAAATCTTCTTACTGACTTATAAAATCGGGTCTAAGTATTATTTGGTACAGTTTTTCATTTGAAATCTCAAACAACTGGAATAATAAATTAGCATTAGCATCTGCTGTTTGTTGCAGTTGTTTGAGGTAAATATCTACATATTTATGAAAATTTAATTATTCAAACTATATATTTCCTTCTCCTAATCAAGCATAATTTTGCTCTAGTTCATACGTACATTATTGATTAACATGCACACTCATTATTTTAGGTATGTATATACTTACATAGACTAATATATGCAGCTAAAAGGTTGTTAATTTGCTTGAACGCGCTAATCTCCGAAACTACGAGTCCTTTAGTGTTAGATAGCTAATTAATCAAGAAATGATTTAAGCTTTATTTTACCTTAGCAGAGACTGTATCTCATGACACATGGTATTCTAGTCTGGGATTCAGAGAAATTAGCTCATCAGCCAAAATTATATCAATCACTACATAGTATAAAACAAAGTCGCTTCCCGCTATCTGTCAATACCTATGTATGCTTAGATCTTTAGAACTACGCAACGGATTTCGATGCGGTTTTCTTTAATAGATTGAATGATTCAAGAGGAAGATTTATATGTATAATACATCAGCATTATACCCGTGCAACGCCGGGGCGGGTCGCTAGTAATATATACTCTACTGGCAATGACCAAGCATTTAACACCTTTCCCTACAAACAAAAAATAAACACTAAGTAAATCTAGGCTTAAATAGTTTTCACATAATTATACATCTGTAGTCTGAATTCTATCTCAAAAATGTAGGTAAGCTTCCGATGCCATCACCCGCGATCTCTGAAGTAGAGTCACAAAACTCACTTGAAAAATCCTTCTGACTACACGACATACCGGGAGGTGCCGCCAGCGACGTCATTTTTTAAAAGAAGCATCTATTAAAATACATATATTAGCAACTGTAACGTAGAGCAAAAGCTGCACAAAACTAACTTAACAAAACTAAAAGTCATAATTCCTCAATCCCCCCGCCAGTGACCGCGCTGAGCCGTGGTCCAAGTCCCACAGAAGTCGCCCTTTTGCACAGGTTGCTTGTTTTTTACTTCTTAAACCATTTATTTAGGCTGGAGTTCTGCTCGCCTTTATGTCCGGTTAAATAGCAAAAGCCAACTGACTAACTACATAATGTCCGTACAAAAAAAAGGACCTTCTCTCTGAAGTGGAATATTAACTAACACATTATTTTTCTCAAGACTTTTCATACTATGCCTGTCTCCCAATAATAACTATATAATATCGTCCCTTGTTATTCCAACCATTGGTCAAGCACTAACTTGTTTTATAACAATCGAATTAACCGCACCACAGACTTTTAGTACTTACTTCAGAGGTTAACATTTCTCATTTTCTTGAAAATGTGTCATTCTCAGCGGTCGTAAGAACTGTAAAAGTTTGCAACACTTTATTCAAATAGAATATGAAGTCAGATTGTGGGCAACGCCCTTAAAACAATTGTTTTTTCCGGGATAAAGGGAACAGAACTGAGACTGACATTGATAGATTTCTTTTGGCAGTGTATTAGTATCAGGGTGTATAGTTGTATACCTAATAAATGGGGTTTTTAAGAAAATACGTAGATTCTATCATAATGCCTCTGGAAAATTACGAATTTCAGGTTTTAAGACCAGAGTGTAAGGAAAAGTTTACCTTATAATATATTTCAAAAACATTTCCATAAAGTGTTCAAAACATTTAAAAATGTGTAAAACGGGCGGTGTCATCATTTAATATTTAATACCAAATGTAGCTTTGGAGATATTTGTCGAAGTAATGCGGATCATTACCAACAGTAATGATAGATGGCACTAACGTCCCCCTTAGAGACGTGTTACAAAGAGATTAATAAATGTCGATAACCGGCTGTGGTTCCTCCGTAACCTAGTTGGTTATTGCATTGGGGGCTTTACTAAGGAAAGGTAAACTTTTCCATAAAGTGTTCAAAACATTTAAAAATTCATTACATTTGTTGATATATGTAATGAACTCATGATCTATACAACACTAGCTGCCTCGCGCTGTTTCACCCACACAGATCCCGTCTCCGTGGAAACCTTGACTTAAAATATAGCCAATGACACTCACAAATAATGTATCTTTCTATTGGTAAAAGAATAAGCAAACTCGCTTCAGTAGATCCAAAAATTACTTCCTAAGCCCTCACGAAAAATTCGCTAACTTTACCTCTTTAAAATATTAGTACGTATAGATTAAATTATTCGCAACCTCACAAGTGATACATTTACAAGGTCACATGCACTTAGACATGATTTATTTTAACCTTCAAGAAGCGAGCCTATTCCTTTCTTAAAGGCCGGCAACGCACTTGCGACTCCTCCGGTGTTGCGAGTGTACATGGGCGGCGGTGATCACTTACCATCAGGTGACCCACTTGCTCGTTTGCCTCCCTCTTCTATAAAAAAAAAAAAAAAAAAAAAAAAAAACATTTCTTAATAATTTAATCAATCCCGCAGATTGCCATTGTCTATCTATATGAATATTATGGCAATAAGTATAATATATATAAGTGGTTAATTTTACTGGCATTTTTTTTATCAAAATATTACTTGCATACTTTTGCAGTCTACTAGTATTCTTTTTAACCCCTCGTGCTAAGCTAAAATGCTTGTGTTACGAGTGGGTTCACGTCGGTAGTGCAATGGGTGGGGATCGAACCGGCGACCACAAGATCACAAGTCCGACGACCGTAGTTATTGGGCTACGGCCGCTTTTAAATTAAAAAAGTACTGAAACGATTTCTGAAAGACTACGCTATTCAGGATTAATATAGGTTTTTGTGAAAAGATGTTCTCGCAAACATGACCTACACGAGTGAAACCACTTGTTAAGGCTAGTATACATTACAAACATAGTTATATAGTAATATTCAGTGCGAAAACAATTTATTTTGTATACAGATCGCAGATGAACCCGTAAAGAAACAGTGAAAGAAATAATAAATGATGACCAAGACCTCATGTGTTTACTTGGAACGCCTATGGAATAATAATAAGATACAGTAGTAATTCTCTCTCAAAAAATCAAGCAACCAATCATTCAATCACCATTTGTCTTGTTGGTGTTGTTGCCTGCGTCATTCAAAGGTTCATTCACCTTTTCACCGCTTCCCGCTATCTGTCCCTATGTATGCTTCATCATCAGCCCGTATAACGTCCACTGCTGAACATGGGCCTCCTCCCGTGGGAGGGTATTTGCCATAGTCACCACGCTTGGCAGACGGTTTGGTGACCGCAGTATTATGTTGTGCCACACAAGGAAACGCTGCTGTCCGTTCCTTGTTATACGATTATTTTAGATGATGTTATAATAATCGGGACCAACGGCTTAACGTACTTTCCGAAGCACGGAGGGTAGTCCGTCAACCAACCAGACCCGGAAAGAAATGATTTCCTGCCAGGAGTAGGGATCGAACCCGCGATTTTGATGCGTTTTTGTGACACATAGATTGATTCAAGAGAAATGTTATGTGTATAATACATCAGCATGACACCCTTACGAAGCTGATTCTCTAGTTATTTATAATTTACCTGCCACTGCAAATTTCGTGGCAACATTGGTGTTTTTCATAATTAATAACCATAATATTATAACTAATCATCAACATTTTCATAAAACTTAATACTAACATTTATAAAACTAAACTAAACTAGAGTTTACAGAGGTACAAACTATATTTATTCTAGAGGAATGGAAGGGGTTAGTAACCTACAACCTCCGTAGCGTAGCGGTATTTGGCTCGCTTCAGATCTCGGAGGTCGTGGGACAAGAAATCTTTGTTTAAACTTTAAGATTTCTTTCCGGGTCTGGTTGGCTGAGGGACTACACTCCGTGCCTCGGAAAGCACGCTAAGCCGTTGGTCCGATTGTTATAACATCATCTATAATTATTGTATATCAAGGTACGGGCAGCAGCGTTTCCTTGTGTGGTACAACATAGTACTGCGGTCACCAACGCGCCTACCATGCGTTGTGACTATGACAAATACACTCCTTCGGGAGGCGGCCCATGTTCAGCAGTGGACATTATACGGGCTGATGATGATGGATGGTATACTCGTAATAGGACATACTGCACTACAATATCAGAGTAGACATGTGCATGTTAATAATGTAAAAAAGAGTCATCAGATCGAAATAAAATTTGGCCTGTAGATAAATATTTTTTTATAGGTAAAGTTTTATCTCGAAAAAATGCTAGGTTCTCTCGGTCTACTTACTTTTGATGACAGCATCGACACCACTTATAAGTGCATTAATATATCATACTGTCACCTCACACATACACTAAACACGGCAATTGTGGTTAATAGTTAAAGTAATAGCTAGTCGCGCTTAACGCTTTCGCAATCCGTATGCATGTTGCAGCCAAACTGGATATTACGCCGTATCACATAACATCTAAGCGTTTTAGAAAACAGTTGTTAATTAATTTGTTCTACAATCAAGGTTGCCAATGTTATTCAGGCCAATTACAGTAACTAAAACAACTTTAATAATACATATTAAAAACTTTAACACATACCTACTATTAATGAAATATCCAAAAATAATTAATTTGGTAAATCAATATTTATACAGTAATTTAAAACAGTCCCTTTTTCTAATAATAGCTTGCTTCCTCTTTATTCAAACTTTTTGAATACCAATGTCGGCCATTATCTCCACGCAGTACGCTTGCGCTGAGCACCATTGACGTCTACTAGTCATACAAAATCACAAAATACCTACAATGAAATAATAAAATTTATTCAGCACTTAGATATTTAAATACACTTGTACTTGTCAAAATTACACTGTATAAGACTAAATCTAACAAAAGTGTCACTTAAGTAGCTAAAAACATTGTTAAAATTATTTGAAGTTACAGAATTTTTAATCAGCCTGTCCGTCTGTCGTGCGATAGATGTCAAATCTGCACATTATATAAGATGCCTTAAAGGTAACAGGTCTAAAATTAACTACCAAGAATCCGGCCTAAATCTAACACTAATACTAATAATATTGTAAAGAGGCAAAGTTTGTCCTTCTGTATGTTTGTTTCAAATTTCAGAAAATTTGATATCATTTTTACTGGATATGTGCACCCGTACGAAGCCGAGACGTGCCGCTAGTTTCAGTTTATTATAAAATAAATTGTAGGTAGGTACTATTACATTAATAGCACAAAAACTGAATATTCAACAATTACTTTGAATTATATAGCAAAAAAAAAGCACCTATTTATATATTTTTATTAATTGAACAACATTAATATAATGCCCTGAGCCGTGGTCCTAGCCCAATTAGGGGTGCCCTCAGGCGTGTGTCGCACATTATACATTGTTTTTATTAAATATTGTTTAGTCGTGCCTCCTTTCTATACAGATAAATTATTAAGATTTTAATTATAGAATTAGCGTAGTAGCGTAGCGGTATTTGGCTCGCTTTAAATCTCGGAGGTCGTGGGTTCGATCCCCACGCCGGAGGTAATCTTTGTGTAAATTCTAAGATTTCTTTCCTCGTCTGGTTAGCCGAGGGACTACCTTCCGTGCCTCGGAAAGTACGTTAAGCCGTTGGTCCTGATTATTATAACATCATCTATAACAATCGTATAGCAAGGAACGGGCAGCAGCGTTTCCTTGTGTGATGTTTTAGTGGCAATTTTTTTGTATTTAAATTAATCTGATTTCATTGTGTATAATTGGCATGTATGTACAAGTGCATGTAAATTCCTAAGTGCTGAATAAATATCGTTTAATTTATTTATATACTAGCGTTCAGTAAGTTAATCTTTATTCCATTAAAAGAATATCAAGAAGAAATCGCTGGCTGTTTCAACACAAGCAGATGGAGGTATTGTGGATATACCTTCTCCACATATTTATTTTGTTACTTCTCTGGTGTGCAATAAAGATAATTTACGTTTATGGCGAATTCTACAATTTGCCTGCAACATGTAAGAGCGTTACAATTTCAACCTTTGTTTGCTCCATGGGCGTCCATACCATTATGGTAATATCATGTAATTGCACGCCATGCCGACCCGACCCAGGCCAATTGTTATGTAGTCTGAAATAGCTGTAATATAAAATATATGATACTGCTTTAGGTATGCTTAAACATCAAAAATATAATTGACTAGCTTTTTTGTGTGACTTTATCCGATTAGCAAGTCAAATTACTGTTGAAATGTATACTAATTAATTAGTCAAGATTTTTTCTTTGTATCTTTTTATCATTGTATTTGATTTATAGGTACGATCGATTCGTCTACATTATCAATAAACGTTTTCATGTCCTTTCATATAAACTTATTTATAGAATATAGCCTACATAAAATATTTACCGTTATAAGAAAAAAAAAAAGAGTTTTTTTTATATCATAGGATTGGCAAAGAAGCCTACAGCTCTACTTTTGGTATGCGGTTACAGTATATTATGACTTAACCACATTATCATATTATCTGGATCCGGTATTGTATAAGTTGAAGATACTTGCTCAAAAGAACTAATCAATTCCATCCATCGCTATGCTATGCTTGTCACTACCAGTAATTCTTTAATGTTAACTTATAAACTTAAACGCTAAATACTTAATAATATTATAAACGCGGAAGTAAGTGGGTTTGTGTGGATGGATGGATGTATGTTTTTTACTCGGCAAGTACCTACTGAACGTTCGATTGACATAAAGCTACAAAAAATCACGCTCCGACCACTGGAGCTGAGTACCGCAAAGCACCAACGTCAATTTACTAAACAGAGAAATGACAAAATGAACTTGACACAACTAGATTTCATTTCCACAAGACAAACCACGTTTTATTTAATCTAAACAAAAGCAAACGAACACAAATTCTCATCTCACAGACAATCGAGCTTAAAGATGGGTAAAAAATTCAAACCACAATGAGGGATTTTATCAGAATATTTCATTCTTTTTTTATCTCCAATACAGTGATACTGTCGCTGGTCGAGAACCATTTTCTTTTTCATCGTACTTGGCCGGGATTTCTGGTAACAAATTCAATTTGTTGTAAGCTCTTTTACAGGGCACTATTGTATAGCACTCGGTAGTCTTACAGAGAGTTGGTGTAGCGTTTATTTTGATCTATATATTTACATCTAATGTGTTGAAACATACACTCACTGTATACATATACCTACATGAAGAATATCAGCTACGAGGCCTTTGCTTAAGCCCGTTGACGAAGCAAAAGCCTCGTGAAAAACAATACCATGGAGGCCATGCTTGTCAGGAGATATGATAGTGTGCACATATGCACACTCTGTGTGTGTTTTCTTTTCCTTATTCTCAGAGTATTGCACTGTGTTTTGTGTATGGTTCTATATGTCTTCTTTATTTTCAAAAAAAAAAACTGTTAGGTTCAGCGGTCATTTCTCGACACGACTGGTAGGAAATCAGGAGCTAGAGCTTTGCGTGTTCTTTGAGCCATGGATTAAACATCTCCAACCTCTTTATATTCGATTGTTAGTTGGATTATTATAAACAGGTTTTTTTTGCAGTAAAAAAAATTGTATTGAGCAACAGTTGTGCGACTGTTTATTAAAAAAAAACAATATTCATTTAATGGTGTTTTTGAAAAATATATTTAATAAAAAAAAATTGTTGAAACAATAATATTCGAAATATAAATACTAGACCTCCCTCTTATCACTAAATTTTATTTAAAAAAAGTCGCTTTCCTCTGTCTGTCCCTATGTATGTATGCTTAGATTTTTAAACCTACGCAACTGATTTCGATGCGTTTTTGTAAATAGATATAGTCAATAGTCAAAGTCAATAATATCTTTATTCATATAGACACAATTCAAAAACTATTAAATTATGTTCTTATGATGCGTCCATTTCTTTTCCTACCACCGGTTCAAAGACATGGCAACTCTAAGAAGAACTGGCTAGAAACTCAGAGGAATCCTTTTTTAAATAATCAATTTATCATTTATTTTACAATATTGTTAAGCTGCAGTGTCATTCCAGAGCAAGTTACTCCCAAGCCATTCTGTCATTTACATAATCTGATATTTTATAATATGCCTTTTTACATAACTTAGCTTTGACAGTGGCTTTAAATTTACTAACAGATAATTGTCTATTATTATTTGGGAGTTTGTTATAGAAGCGAATACATTGCCCCATAAAAGAGTTGCTTATTCTATGGAGACGAGTTGCAAGTTCCACTAAGTCATGCTTATTTCTAGTATTAATATTATGTACATCACTTTTTTTCTGAAACTTATCTATGTTCTTATGTACGTATAAAATTTTCATAAACATATTGTGAAGCTAGAGTCAGAATCTTAATTTCTTTGAACTTCTCATGTAGGGAAACCCGCGGTCCAAGTTTGTATATAGCTCTTACAGCGCGTTTCTGCAGCGCAAATATAGAGTTTCCCCACAGAAGAATTCCATAGGACATAATACTATGAAAATAACTAAAATATACTAGTCTGGCCGTGTCTACATCAGTAAGCCGTCGTATTGTCTTAACTGCGTATGCCGCAGAACTAAGTTTTCCAGATAGATTTTTAATTTGTGGTCCCCATTGCAATTTGGAGTCGACAGTTATACCAAGAAAAACTGTTGACTCCACAGGCTCCAATCTCGTTCCGTTAATTAGTAAGTTGGTTGCGACCTGTTTGACGTTAGGGGTGGAAAATTTGATTAGCTTGGTTTTCTTCTCATTTAGAACGAAATTGTTTACATTAAACCAATGCACGACTTTCGAGAGAGCATTGTTTACGTCGTCATAGTTAAGTAGTTTTCTACTAATTTTAAATGTCAAAGAAGTATCGGCAAATATAATATTATTATAAACAATACAGTCTCATGGTAATTCCCTATGTGGTGAGGCAAGTCGTTTATATATACAAGAAACAGGAACGGTCCCAGGATAGAACCCGGTGGTACGCCTAGTAGCATAGTGATTCAAGAGGAAGGTTTATATGCATAACAAAAGCATTGCACCCGTATAATATTCTTCATGTATTACATATATACAATACTACATCTTGCACGTAGCTCATGTTCGCGTGGAATCTTCATCAATTAATATAGAATGTGTTAGTATAGTAGGTACTGTTGTAATAAATAAATCGAATTCGTAGTCGACACCTGACGCACACATAGGTAACTCACAACATTATTGGTGATATTATAACTCTCTGAGTTCTTATCCTACTGTGGCGTTATTTATTTAATGTGCTTTAAGTACGTAAGAGCGTACAGTTGGACCTTGGGGTCGGTATTTGTTTAATTAAGATTTATATAAGTACTTGGCATTGAGCGGTACGATCTCAGTAATCGCTACGAGTAACTGCTTCAAATAGCTTAGTTAATGATTTACCAGATTATTTTGGTAAAGGAAATAGAATCAATTGTTTGTTACGATGGGTCTTCGTAAATTGAACAATTATGTTAAAAAACTATGCTAGATACAATACAGTTTATAACGAACGACTTCTTTCGTTACTT
This sequence comes from Nycteola revayana, assembly GCA_947037095.2. Classification (NCBI taxonomy): domain Eukaryota; kingdom Metazoa; phylum Arthropoda; class Insecta; order Lepidoptera; family Nolidae; genus Nycteola; species Nycteola revayana. The sequence goes on from OX344840.2 coordinate 11,546,944, forward strand.
TATAAAAATGTGAACCTAATTCCATCGAAAATAAGGATTATAGTTTTCGCCTACTATCGATTACAACAGGGGTCTCCAAACTTTGACGCCTTAGGACCATAACGATTTTTTCAATATGTTCGAAGGGCCAAAACTGTTTAATTTTTCTATCCTTAACTATACTTTTATTTCTAGACTAGTGGCAAAGTGGGCGACCGAGTAATTATCATATTGTGTTGTCTTTTTCAACTTATCACAGCAATAGAAACAACAATAAGACATCTGATGCGCGGGCTAGATCGATGACACGGCCCGGATTGTTGGCACTAGCGGGCCGGATTTGGCCCGCGGACCGTAATTTGGAGACCTCTGGATTACAATAATGTTTTAGAATTAGGACTCTGATACATTTTCTAAATTCTATAGACAGCTTAATGTATATGCCACCGGAAAATAATAAGAATCGTAAGTTGATCAACTTACTAGTTGGTCGATCAACTTTCTAGTCAAATGATAAACTAACGAGGTTTCGGGTTGTTACAAAAAAAATAAATAACATTAACCTAAACCAATGATGTTCAACAGGACTTGTGGAAGTCTTTGATTTTGTTACAACAGTAGTATAGTCTCGTTTAGTTAGGTAAGGTCTTGACCTTACCTAACTAAACGAGACTATACTACTCTATAACTTATAAAATATAAAAAACTAGTATCAGTGAACGTGCATTTAATTATTATAACACTTGTGTTATAATAATTAAATGCACGTTCACTGATACTGGCAACTAAATTTAGCATTATGAATTGCATGGAAGTTGATCAACTTATGATTCGTATTATTTTCCATATATAACTATATCTTGACAGATATGTATTATTATAAGGGTTCATATTGCCTCACCTAAAGTTTTTTACCCGAAATTGTCGTTCCTACCGATTAGTAATCCATTTTCAGTGTTTTTTTTTATTTTCTTTCATAAAAGCCTTGCTCCTTGTTAAACCTTGTGAAAACAGTGCCCGCACATCCACAATCCCTATAATATTGTGTGTATGTAAGTTTGTTTGTACACTTTCACGCGAAAACCATCGTCATGAAATTTTGTACATATATTCTTGGAGGCATTAGATATATTACTTCATATGATACTTTTTATTAAAAAACCGGCCAAGTGCGAGTCGGACTCGCGCACGAAGGGTTCCGTTTCAGTTACAAGTGCGTACCTATTTTTGATATCAAGAATAAATAAAAAACCGGCCAAGTGCGAGTCGGACTCGCGCACGAAGGGTTCCGTTTCAGTTACAAGTGCGTACCTATTTTTGATATCAAGAATAAATAAAAAAGCGTATGTTTATGAAATGAAATGTTATTTTATATTTTTATATTCGAGTTGATTGAATGAAAGCTAAATTGCGGTTTACGATTTTTGACGTATTAAAAAAAAACTACTTACAAGATCTCGTTCAAACCAATTTTCGGTGGAAGTTTACATGGTAATGTACATCATATATTTTTTTTAGATTTATCATTCTCTTATTTTAGAAGTTACAGGGGGGGGGGACACACATTTTACCACTTTGGAAGTGTCTCTCGTGCAAACTATTCAGTTTAGAAAAAAATTACATTAGAAATCTCAACATCATTTTTGAAGACCTATTCATAGATACCCCACACGTATGGGTTCGATGAAAAAAATTTTTTTGACGTTCAGTTCTATGTATGGGGAACCCCAAAATTTATCGTTTTTTTTTCTATTTTTGTGTGAAAATCTTAATGCGGTTTACAACATACATCTACTTGCCAAGTTTGAACATTATAGTTCTTATAGTTTCGGAAAAAAGTGGCTGTGACATACGGACGGACAGACAGACAGACAGACAGACAGACATGACGAATCTATAAGGGTTCCGTTTTTTGCCATTTGGCTACGGAACCCTAAAAAGCGTATGTTTATGAAATGAAATGTTATTTTATATTTTTATATTCGAGTTGATTGAATGAAAGCTAAATTGCGGTTTACGATTTTTGACGTATTAAAAAAAAACTACTTACAAGATCTCGTTCAAACCAATTTTCGGTGGAAGTTTACATGGTAATGTACATCATATATTTTTTTTAGATTTATCATTCTCTTATTTTAGAAGTTACAGGGGGGGGGACACACATTTTACCACTTTGGAAGTGTCTCTCGTGCAAACTATTCAGTTTAGAAAAAAATTATATTAGAAACCTCAACATCATTTTTGAAGACCTATTCATAGATACCCCACACGTATGGGTTGGATGAAAAAAATTTTTTTGACGTTCAGTTCTATGTATGGGGAACCCCAAAATTTATCGTTTTTTTTCTATTTTTGTGTGAAAATCTTAATGCGGTTCACAACATACATCTACTTGCCAAGTTTCAACATTATAGTTCTTATAGTTTCGGAAAAAAGTGGCTGTGACATACGGACGGACAGACAGACAGACAGACAGACAGACAGACATGACGAATCTATAAGGGTTCCGTTTTTTGCCATTTGGCTACGGAACCCTAAAATGCAATGCGAGCGAAGTTGCGGGTAAAAGCTAGTAATATAAGTATATACCTACTCAGAATGAATGAACTGCGACTACTTTATAAAGAGCATAATAAGGTTGTAAAGTACACAAAATATCCTGATCTTTGAAGCTGAAACTCAGCATATAAGTTGAAGTTGGTGAACTACCCATAAATTAACCGTAGTATGACGTCATGAATGGCGCTGGCTCTGAACGCGGCGGTAACAATCTTGCTTCCAATTCACTGCTTCGGAGAATATTATCGAGGAAATATTTTGTTCCGCTTCTTAACGAACTACCTAGTTGGAAGAACGTGTAAATAATTTAAATAATAAATTGTATTCATAAAAACTTCTTACATTAAATACATTTATATTCCTATCGTATAAAATCTAAAATTACAAACTAAGTTATATTTAAATAATATGGTCTTTACTAGGTTTATCATACATAATTCGTTAAACACGACAAATCTGAATAATGCAGCCATTTTGTAATAGATTTCTGTTGCTAACTTGTCTAGTTCTGTTTAAGTTTTACGATTTGGTCTAATTAATAGTTGTACATTAATTATTTCGAAATATCATTTTAATTGTAGAATCACTACACCCTTATTGAGCCAGCGCACGATAAAGATGCCAGCACAGATTGATGTGTGTTGGTTGAAAAACATACAATTCACACAAATTTTAAATTTACAACAGATATAAATTGTACATTTGTCTACAATAATACACTATTATTATAAAATTAAATAAACTTAGCATAACTAAACTTATAAAATAGAAAAAACTAAGATATTCAAATTATACTAAACTTGTTAAATAAAACTACAAGTAAAAAACCGGCCAAGTGCGAGTCGGACTCTCGCACAAAGGGTTCCGTACTAGTTGCAAGTGCCTAACTATTGAATAAAAGGTAAATTGCGGTTTACGGTTTATGAAGTATTAAAAAAAAACTATTTACTTGATCTCGTTCAAACCAATTTTCGGTGGAAGTTAGCATAGTTATGTACATTATATATTTTTTTTTAGTTTTATCATTCTCTTATTTTAGAAGTTACAGGGGGGACACACATTTTACCACTTTGGAAGGGTCTCTCGCGCAAACTATTCAGTTTAGAAAAAAATGACGTTAGAAACCTCAATATCATTTTTGAAGACCTATCCATAGATACCCCACACGTATGGTTTTGATGAAAAATTTTTTTTGAGTTTCAGTTCTAAGTATGGGGAACCCCATTTTTTTTTGTTTTTTTTTCTATTTTTGTGTGAAAATCTTAATGCGGTTCACAACATACATCTATGTGCCAAGTTTCAACATTATAGTTCTTATAGTTTCGGAAAAAAGTGGCTGTGACATACGGACGGACAGACAGACAGACAGACAGACAGACAGACATGACGAATCTATAAGGGTTCCGTTTTTTGCCATTTGGCTACGGAACCCTAAAAATCCTCTTCAAGTCACCGTCTGAGAGAAGGGTACCCAAAAAGCTGGGCCGGATTGCTTATGCGTGCCACGGCCCCCGCCAACGGTGGATCGTAGGAGTGTCCGGGGGTTTTAGTGGTATAGGGTTCTCTCCTCGTGATATGAGTTAGCATACCACGCTATGGAGAGGGTGAGTCCCACATATCCCACCGCCAGCGCGCGAATACGCTGCAGCGGCGCGGCGACGACGGTGGAAATGCGTGAATGCATTTACCCCAGACGGCGTCCGGCGGCGTGGTAATCGAAACCATGACCATGACCTAAAGTGAATCTTATACAGCTAAAGTGGCCGTAGTCCAATGACTAGGGCGTATTGTGATCTTGAGGTCGCCGGTTCGAACCCCACCTATTGCACTACCGACGTGAACCCACTCGTAACACAATCATTTTAGCTTAACACGAGGGGTTAAGAAGAATACTAGTAGACTGCAAAAATCTGCTATATAGTTTTTTTTTTTTTTAACTTCTACACCCCAATAGTTCAGGTCTATGAAATGAATTCAGACACTACAAGTGCTAATTAATCCATACGGATACCCACATAGCAGAGCCGTCGACGTCCCTAATTAAGAATTCCGCGCTTAAAAAGAATGAGATAGAACAACGCTCTCTTTCATTACCTATGTCACCATTAAAACGACCTTAAGAAGGAAATTAAGAGAAAATTAATAGGATTTAAAAGGTCTCAAGAGGTCTTTATTTGGCACACAGGAGGATTTATAACTTTTGTTGAATACTTTGGTTTATTTTGTCCCTTATTTATACTGCTTACCATGAAGATAAAATAAACTTTCATAGTAAATGTGTTATAAGAAGAATCTAGTTGAATTAGATGCTTATGGATTATACAAAAGTAATCTCATGTTGATAAGAATTGAAATCACCTTTAACGTTAGATTACTGTATATATTTTTCTCTCTACTTTCTCTCTTCTCTCGCGGGACTTCCGGCTAAGATTTCTTATAGAAATAAGTAATACTCTTTTGCCATGCTTTTGTATATATTGATATATATTTTTTTTTATTTCGTGGCTTCATAAATAAATTATACAAATACGATACAATGGGAGGTGCAGCCAGCATAGCTATAAGGCCATTATTAAAAAAACAAGTCTTTTAAAATCGTTTTTTCTTTGTATCTAAAATTCATCATTATGATCAGCCCGTATAACATCTACTGCCAAACATGAGCCTCCTCCCGAGGGAGGGTTTTTGCCATAGTCACCTCGCTTGGCAGGCGGGTTGGCGACCGCTGTATTATACACAGGGAAATGATGCTGCCCGTTCGCTGGAATATGATTATTAAAGATGATGTTATAACAATCGGCACCAACGGTTTAACGTGCTTTCCAAGGTATGGAGGGTAGTCCCTCAACCAACCCGGAAAAAAATCTTAGAATTAGCATAGAGATTTCATGTCCGGTGTAGGGATCGAACCCACGACCTCCTAGACTCAAAGCGAGACTTATAATGTAACGCTACGCCGCCGTAGAGAAAAATAAAAATGTATCCCGTAACATGATAGTGTACCACTGTAGATGACAGTAATCTATTGTTAAAGGTAATTTCAACCCTTGTCAGTATGAGATTACTTTTGTATTATTTATAAACATCTAATTCAATAGAATTATTCTTAGAACACATTTACTTAAATAAAACATAACATCCTACTAATATTATAAACGCGAAAGTTTGTAAGTATGGATGGATGGATGGATGGATGGATGGATGTTTGTTACTCTATCACGCAAAAACTACTCAATGGATTTGTCTGAAAGTTTGCACGCGGATAGTTTATAATTTGGATTAACATAAAGACTACAAAATATCACGCTAAAACTCACTGGAGCAGAGTGACGCGGGTAAAACCGCGGGGCTTAGCTAGTATAAAATATACATAAGAACTCTTCTAAAGACAACCTTTTCTAAATTTATTTTGGTAGAACGTTGAGAAGAGTCTAAGACTTTAAGTGAATAATAATTATTTTATAAACGCTCTGAAAGCTTAATAAATACAATGTAATTTTATACTGAGCTTTATATTTTACTTGCTTTGTACCTAATACTTCATTATGAAATCCTCTAAATTCTTGAAAGACATTTTGTCGATTGATAACGTTTACTTTTATGAATTTTCCTTTACAAAATAGCTTTACGTAATTGTATTATATACTACCTGTCTTACGCGGTTTCATCTGCGTAAGGGTGTAATTATTGCAAATATCTTGACAACGGATTTTCAGTTGCATGGTCTTGTGAATACCGTGTCTACACCCATGTCTCACCTGCCGTCCCTACTGCCATGACCGTTCCCCTGCCAAGTCTGCCCTTCCCATGCCTTAACCCATGACTGCCCTCCCCGTGTCCATCCCTGCCCCCCTCGCCCCCTGGATTTGGATACATTCTTTTAACTTTCGAATTTATAATCCTAGTAGCTTCCCTCACGTGGTTCCAGTCGCGCAGCTTCCGTTCCCGAACGAACTTTATTTATTAGGACATCCAGTAGTTAGTAGACACACAAAAAATGTAAAAATCGTAGTAATAATTGATAAATGCACAATACGTTAAGGTGTCACAACATGCACGCATATGGTAACATAAAAGAAAAACAAAAACATTGAAATAAAAACTTTTTCTAAACATTTCAATTTTAGTTATTAAAATTACTTAATAAAAATAAATTAATCTTACCAAATTAACTGACTATAATAATATGCTAGAAAATGCAAAAAGGTTAGATATCTTGTCTTGTTGATAAGCCTTCATATAGCCTTGGTAATTTACATTTAGACCCCTCTTGTAAACCAGTAGGTCAATGTAGCTTATGGTGGCACGATGATAGTCGCCCTCAGCTTGCCGGCCCAGCTCTTAACAAATCCCATATGAGTTTGGCAACCGTATCCTACACAGGTAAACAATTTGCCAATAATATTATTAGTTATTATTAGTTTAGGGTATTTTGCGAAGACTCAAGAAGAATCTAGCAGCTTATTAAACGTAATAATAGATTACTCTACTTCTCTTAGAGCCTGTTTTTTAAAATAATCACAAAAAAAAACTACACAATCTCGGTACATTTTTTTTTACATTTCATAGATAAGTTTACCACATATTCAATTTAAAAAATCGAGATGAATCCTGTCGGCGGCCGTCTAAGCTTCATCTTAATTTTTGAAAATATGTAGTCAAATTTTAAATGTTATACAGTGACGAATAAAAATTGATCCTTCAAATTGAAACAAGGTTTCTAATTACACCAAAACACATCACACGTAAGATACCTAGTTAATAATTTGTTACAAATCTAAAATTAGTGACATTCTGAATAGCCACCAACATTAATAAAGGTTGTAAATAGACTCCGAATTATAAAAGAAGTCGTTACAAATCTCTAATGGACCAACTTCGGTGGTACACAGCCTTAAAGCACACCTGGGACCTTTTAATTTAAGTCCAGAGGATAAAATTTGATAAATTTGATCACTTTCTCAAATAGCAATTCAATTGGTGTCGAATTGATTGATTACTTCGTACTTCACCCTTGATTCTGGTGACGATGAAAATGAAACTTTATTAATGGGTGTTAAAGTCGATATTTTTACAGCTTTTTGGATTATGATTGGTATGAACACCACCTGCTTTTTATGAAGGGGCAGTTTCTTAACTTATTTTTACGCTTGGTGACAGGAAATGGAACCGTTTATTACCGGGAAGAGGTTTTGTTATTAATCATATAGAATTTATTGCAAGTTTAAGGTGTATTATGATATTTAATCTTCTTTGTAATTTTACCTATGTAACCATATTCTGACAAATAAAGATTTCTATTCTATTGGTATTGTTTTTATATCGCATTAAATATGTATGTGTTTCTAAACATCTTTGTTTGTGTGCTTCTGACGTTTTAGTACCTACGATCGGGTGTACTGTTCCGTCGTTTCCATTAAGTACGGATTACTTGGAGTATTGTATACATTGAATATTTGATTCACAAAATCAAAAGAATTCACGATCATACAAAGTAACAGTAAAAGCATCATTTGTGATACACTGTGACGACTTCTAAAACTGCTTTATTTATTTATGGCGCAACGTTACCAAATTTAACTGCAAACAGATAGTAAAAGAAAAGTTTGACGGAAAATGGATTTCTCATCTGTTATATTAATAGATTATTTATTTAACTAATGTAAAAGGCAATAATAGATCTACGTTTAGTCATATTTTGGTGAAATACGTGGTAAAATACTTGTAAAAATCTGTCGTCAAAAGGTTATACCTACTTAAATATAATATCATTGAATTGAAATTCTTTGGTCTGCCTCGGCAATTAAGTTTTGGGAAATAATAAATATACCAGTACTTAGATCCTTTGCCTTCGCAAAATATGATGCTTTAAATATAAATACCTAATGGACGTTGCGAATGTTGTGCTATTATTTTTTTTTGCGAAAGCATTATACTTATTCTAAATTGTACAGAAATGAAAAATTGGACACTTTTGGTTTGAGCCAAATATTCTTGTTTTCTTCACGTCGGAAACGCATTAGTATTCCGATGCACAACCGTTGACAAATGGCTGTTATGTGAACGATTTAGGATTATTTTGCTTTAGTCTCATTTTACTTCCACAAGACTTTTGGGCAAAACAAAATGTAGAGTATGGCAAGGGTTACACTCAGTTTCACATTCACGTTGAACCAATGTTCGCGATTATTTTTTATTTTTATTAACAAGAAACATCGCTAAATATTTCGCCCAGTTGGCATGGAAATATATGTCCATGCCAATTCATATTTTCATGCCAATAATATAGTTAAATATTTCGATGCCAACCGAATAATAAATATAAAACTGAAGAGTTTATTTGTTTGTTTGAATGCACTAATCTCAGGAACTACCGGTCAAATTTGAAAAACTTATTTTATTATTACATAGCCCATTTATTAAGGAAGGCTATATAGGCTATATTTCATTTCATGACATTCTTACGGGAACGGTAGTTACGCGGGTGTAACTGCGAGCGAGAAAATAGTTAAATAATAAATCACTCAAATCAAATAAGTTTCAGAAAGCATGATTTGCTAATTTGATTTTTTTATCGTGTTATATCATTGTCGTTTAGAATCTAAAGGTAAAGGTTAATTTAGGAAGTTTTCTTCGCGCAGCGCATACCTATATTTAGAAGGGCGTGGGTTCGGCCCCCTCGCTGGACAAGAAATCTTCGTGTAAAATCAAAGGTTATTTTCCGGGTCTGGTTGGTAGAGGGACTAAATGTGCGTTCTTAATGTGCTTTCCATGCCTTGGAAAGCCTTTGGTCCCAATTATTATAACATCATCTTTAACAACGTATACCAGGTAACGGACAGATGCGTTTACAAGGCACCTCTGCTATCTTCCAGCTACTATATTACGACATAATACTGCGGTCAACAGCCTTTTTTTTTTGTTTTCCGGGGCCAAATGCATTGACGCATTCCCACCACCGCTGCAGCGTATTCGCGCGCTGGCGGTGGGATACGTGGGACTCGCCCTCTCCATAGCGTGGTATGCTAAAGTCATACCACGAGGAGAGGACCCTACACCACTAAAACCTCCCGGACACTCCTTCGATCCGCCGTTGGCGGGGGTCGGGTACGCATGAGCAATCCGGCCCCCCGAAGGCACCCGCGGCCAATATGGTACCGCGGGATCTCCAGGGCCAGACTTACAGTGGCCCATTTGCCCAATTATAGGGACGCCCGGAGTGTAGAGGCGTCCCTACTCCTCATGGGTCAGCCTCGAAGGGAGCGGGGCCAATGTCCCCCACTCCCCGAGGCCGAGCCTAGAGCGGTAGGCGGCGGGTTTCGGCCCGCCGCGGCGCCGCCGACGGCCAACACGCCGTCTGCGAAGCGGGTGGGCAGAGGGATCTACTTCCCTTTCCCGCTCCGCGGCCTCCTTCGTCGTGGGAGGCGGTTGCCTCCTTCTGTAGACAAGTAATGTTACAACATTACTTGTCTACAGAAGGAGGCAACCGCCTCCCACGACCTCTCGCTTTGGACCATCTTCGAAATGATGGTCGGCAGCGAGAGGTCGTCTCCTCAACGAGCTCCTCCCGCTCGTTGGCCCACGCCGCACATTCCACCACCGTGTACTGCGCCGTATCGTCGGCACAGTCACAGTGGTGACAGGGAGTGTCCGGCTCTCTCAGCGCCACGTTGCACAGGTAGCGGCCGAAGCAGCCATGGCCTGTTACTACCTGTGCAACGTGGTAGGTGCGGTCAACAGCCTGCTTGAATAGCATAGTGAATATGCAAAACCCCCATCAAGAAGAGGCCTATGTTCAGCAGTGGATGTTATAAGGGCTGATGGTCATGATGAGGATGAAATTATTAAAATTGACAGTGAAGTTAACTAACCAGTTACGTCACTTGATTGGTAATTTGATAGACGTCACAAAAACGAAACGAAATAAAACACAGTAAAGTTCTTAAAAAAAAGGCCAAATTATTTTTGTTCATACAGCATAATTTCCTTCTAAAGCTATTTTTGATCTCAATATTAGGTTAAAATCGTTTCAGAAAGCAAACATTTGATTTGAATAAATTATGATAATGAAATACTAATGTTCTTCAAGCTGCGTCAGTACGCAGCTTGAAGAAAATAAGTATACAGTTATAGTAATGATGATTTAATTATATTACGAATTTAAGAAAACTTTGAACCGAAGTATGTAGAAGAGGTGAAACGATGTTTGCCCGCCTAGCTCGCTCGCCCGCCCGCTGGCGGTGTGGCCTGCGCTTTATTTATGGTCGGTAATACCGCGTAAGTGACAGTTGCTAATAAGGTGTAATTTCATCTGTCAAGAAATATTTTCGATATATATATATATATATTTAAAAGAGAAAAAAGTCAATTTGCTACATTTGATTGTCAATCTTATTAGCTATTGTCAAATAAGCGGTTTTTTTTTAAAGTTTACTGGCAAAATTTTGCAGTCTACTTGTATTCTTGTTAACCCCTCGTGCTAAGCTAAAATGCTTGTGTTCTGAGTGTGTTCACGTCGGTAGTGCAATGGGTGGGGTTCGAACCTGCGACCTGAAGATCACAAGTCCATCGCCCTAGCCATTGGGCTACGGCCGCTTGTATTGTAGTTTCACCAATGTTATGTATATGTACGTGCATATCATCATCAGCCCGTATAACGTCTTCTGCTGAAGAAGAGCCTCCTTCCGTTTAGGTTTTGACCTAGTCTTGGATACCACACTAGGCAAGCTATCACATTATGTCGTCACAGATGAAAACGCTGTTACCCTTGATTTATGATTTTTATAGATGATATTATAACAAGAGAGACCAAAAGGTTTAACGTGCAGTTCCGAGGCACGGAGACCAGTCCATTTAACTACAAGACCTGGAAAATATATTTTATTCAACCCAAATAATTTTAATCCGTAGCGTAGCGGTATTTGGCTCACCTTGAATCTCGGAGGTCGTGGGTTCGATCCCTACACCGGACAGAAAATCTTTGTGTAAATTCTAAGATTTCTTTCCGGGTCTGGTTGGTTGAAGGACTACCCTCCGTGCCTCGGAAAGCACGTTAAGCCGTTGGTCCCGATTGTTATAACATCATCTATAATAATCGTATGTCAAGGAACGGGCAGCAGCGTTTCCTTGTGTGGTACAACATAATACTGCGGTCACCAACCCGCCTGCCAAGCGTGGTGACTATGGCAAATACCCTCCCGCTCGGGAGGAGGCCCATGTTCAGCAGTGGACGTTGTACGGGCTGATGATGAATTTTAATCTGGTGCGAGAATTGGACCCATGATCTCCGATACTTATACCACAGAGATTTGTTCATCTATACCAAAAATATAAAAAGGAAAGATTTGATTGTCTGTTTGATTGCATCAGGATCCAAAACTACTAAACCAATTACAAAAGTTCTTTCACCATTAGAAATATGCATTATCCAGGAGTAACATAATATCCATCATCAGCCAGTATAACGTCCATTGCTGCTGCTGTTGAACATGGGCCTCCTCCCGAGGGCGAGTATTTTCCGTAGTCAACACGCTTGGCAGGCGCGTTTGTGACCGCAGTATTATGTTGTACGACGCAAGGAAACGCTGCTGCCCGTTCCTTGCTATACGATTATTAAAGATGATGTCATAACTGCTTTGCGAGGCACGGGGGTTAGTCCCTCAACCAACCAGACCAGGAAAGACATCTTAGAACTGATACAAAGATTTCCGGTCCGGCGTGGGAATCGAACACCGAAATTCAAAGCCGGCCAAATACCGCTTGGCTACGGAGGTTGTCTTAAAAGGAGGATTAACATCATTTATACTTGATTGTGAAGTGGGAGATCAATATTTTTTATGTTTTTAATTTTGAGCATGTTTATTGAAATATTTTCCTTAATTGTTCTAGGTATTCCAACCATGTGAATAACAACCATGGAGGACCATTGCGACAACTGCAGTGTGTACGAGTTCAACGACACACTCGACACAAACTACACACGGAACGAGACCATCAACAAATTCTATTTCTATCAGGCAAGTTAACTTTCATCGCTTTTAGAAGACATTAAATAAAATTTCTGATTATCTTTGTGACAAAAATGCTTGGGATTAAATCGTTCTAATCTCAGTGTAAAATCAAGTATATTGTAATTAGCTTAATAAAATATTGTATAATGCTATTATTTTCTAAACAGGGTTCTGCTGAGTTTTTTGGCAGTGTTTCTCAGTAGTCACCACGTCACGCACTGCACGGTTTCCACACAAATGTAACCATCTTTACGGAATAAATGAATTTTAAATTTGAATTTGAACATTAAAACCACGCAAACAAACGTTGTGATTACTTAAAATCATTACCTAAGCGGGCGTAGTCCAATGGCTAGGGGCATCGGACTTGTGATCTTGTGGTCGCCGGTTCGATCTTTATCTATTGCACTACCGACGTGAACCCACCCGTAACACAAGCTTTAACTTTAAATAAATAAAAAAGTTTTTATTTGCGTAAACCTATTGGATAACCAGGCATTTGCAAATAGTCAAAACATTTTTTGGCTGATTAATATTATATATTAAATTAATTAATTTAGTCTAGTTATTATAGTTAGAATAATAATAAATAGTTGTATTTTATATTTATTTATAGCTTTAGCGTTAATGCTGTCAGGTATGAAAATACAATTTTATTTTTTTTCTTTAGTTTAATAGTCTGTTTTAAAGTTAGCTTAGCACGAGGGGTTAACAAGAATACTGGTAGACTGCCAAACTCTGTTAGTTATCATTAAAAAAAAAATTGTTTATCTCTATTCTTTTGTTAAATCACTCTATCATCTTCATCATTATCTGCCAAGCTGAAGCCAGTTCTGTAAAAGCCTCGTAGCTTACTACATTATAAGTCCATCCGAGGTGGCTGGCCACATATCCGAGAAAAAAAAACATCATCATCATTGTCAGCCAATATAACGTCCATTGTTGGACATGGGTCCCACCCGAGGGAGTGTTTTTTCATGGTCACCACACTTAGCAGGCGGGTTGGTGACCGCTGTAGGTATTATGACCGTACTTGCTGGTACATATATTCTCTACGGCTGGAGCCCTACAGACTCACTGTTTTGCCCGGACAAATAGCAAGCTTAGACAAACCTACGGAGTAAGTAATAAGTGATCCGAGTTGTTCTTATTCTGGGTGTGATTTAGCGACGAGAAAATTAATTTCCCTAGCGAGGGAGTTGTCTAATATAATAATAAATAACAGTATGCAAGCTTAATTATTGTGTATTTTGTTTAATAAAGCCTTTACATAAAATGTGAAAAAAGTACTAAGTTTCATGCAGGATTTCACCCACATTAATCATGAAAGACTACCTAACACTGAAAGAATTTTTCAAATCGGACCAGTAGATTAGCACGTCCAAACAAACAAACAAACTCTCCAGCTTTATATATTAGTAGTAGCATCCCGCACGTGGCTTCACCCGCATAACTCCCGTTCCCGTAGAAACTTCGTAATTATCGAGGAAGGCTATATTTTATTATGAAGTTAAAGACGGAAGCTGAAACAGTGCGCGTAACCTAGTAGGTAATTGGTTATTAAATTTGTAATATATAAAGAGGAAGGTTCAATCCGTCTCGATAGTACCAAACAAATTATGGTGGTGAAAGTATATAATATATAAAGATTCAGATCCAGTTTAATATGACCAGAAATGAATGGTGATGCGGACTGTAGGTAAAATTGTGATGTCTGGGTAGAATGCGGAGCGGGAATGCAGGATTAGCCGTGTTCACACCAATTATATAATCTAGCCAAACTAAGGAAGCATGCACTTACCAGTAAGCCAGTTATTCAGCCTCCAAAGCAGTGCTCAGCAATAGACAGCCTCGTGGTTCAGCGCGGCGGTCGGCGTGGAGTAGCAGGATCCAAGCACTTAATGTTTATGGGTACACCAGACACAAAGCGTTATCACACACACACGGTTAGAATCCAAAATGTGAGGATAAAAGTAAAATGCGGTTAGAATGCAGTCGTAAGAACAGCGCGTTCAACGACCACACCCGTATGAGGTTATATATGAACAGCGCGGGCGTTCGGCCATGCATCGCAACCAGTGTTGCCAGTATCACCGAACTTAAAGGTTCGTACAATGAGTCCCCAGGTGGCGCGATTATACAATTGGTATGATAAAAACGGCGTAAACAGTAATATAAGCAAAAATGAACGAAAGTAAAAAATCAGTTTTTTTCTCTTTCTAAAACGTGACTGTTTTGTGTAATACACCTTAAAATTTTCTCGTACATTATTAATTCTTCGATATCTCTATAGGCTCAAAAATGTATTACCAACGCAAACCAAAGTAATGCTCATGCAGACCTTGATTTTCCCAATAATCGACTATGGTGACTGTGTTACTTTGACCTGAATGCAGATCACCTCAATAAACTCGGCCGACTTCTGAATAACTGCATTCGGTTCATATTCAATCTTCGCAAATATGACCATGTATCCTCCTATCGGTCGCAATTGCATTGGTTACCTATCCGTGAGCGACGCTCCATAAGGGCACTTACTACTCTTTATTCTATTCTTGACTCTCCTTACACTCCTTCTTACTTATGTTGTTGGAACAGTAATCTCATCGGTGATTATAATATATTTACATTGTATGTATTTATATATATATTGTCTTAGAAATATATTTTTATTTAATTGGCTGTTTTGCCTTCTTCAATTTTGGATTCTTTCATTTTTGTTCTCTTTAATCTATGTGCACCTACTGTTCTTTTCTCTGCACCACCCCAAGGTTGGCTGGTATAAAATACCGTTGGCATTAAGTCCGTCATTGTACGATTTTTTGTGCATAAAGTTATAAATAAATAAATAAATACTAAGCGATTTAATAATATTAACCGTAATCAAGCACTACTTAATTTACTAACAAATACTTTGAAAACTAAGTAAGTTATTATAAAATTATAAAACTAGCATCCGTCATTAGCCAGTATAACGTATACTGCTAAACATGGGCGGATTTTTGCCGTAGTCACGCTTGGCACGCGGTTGGTGACCGCAGTATTAATATTTTTACTTGTAACACACAAGTTAAGGATGCCCGTTCCCTAGTATAAGATTGTTATAGATGATGTTATGGCAGTTGGCACCAATGGCTTAACGTGCTTTCCGATGCATAGGGTAGTCCCTCAACTAACCAGATCCACACGCCGTCCAAAATTTAAAGCGCCACGAGGCTTATGCTACTTCACCGGGCATAAAGGCGAGCAGAGCTCCATCCTTAATAAATGGTTTAAAATCTACAAATTAAGCAACCTGCGCAAGAGGCCGCCCCCTGTGGGGCTTGGACCTCGGCTCAGGGCGGTCGCTGGCGATGGGATTGAGGGATTATGACGTTTAGAATTTTAGGGGAGTTTTGTGCAACTGTCGAGCCAAATACAGTCATGCCAAGTAGGTTCTTTGAACAAATTTTATACTCTTATAATAACTAACAAAGCTTCTAATGTGTATGTTGCAGTCAAAACTCTTAACCCGTCAAAAGTACTTTTAACTAGCAAATTAGTCAAAACTAACCTAACCTAACCTAAAATTACTTTTGAATTATTTAGCTAGTTAAAAGTATTTTTGACTGGTTAAGAGTTTTGACAGCAACATGTACGAGTAAAGTTTCCTAATGCCTAGATCATTAGGTCACGGTGGATCCCCACTGGTCGTCGAAACGTTATAATTTACTAGCTTCTCGAGCGCAATTCCACCCGCATAACTCCCGTTCCCGGAGGAACTCCATAGAATAAATAGCCTACAGTCTTCCTCGATAAATGGGCTTAGATAGCCCTGAAAGAATTGTTCAAATCGGACAAGCAGTTTTTAAGGTTAGCGCGGAAATGAGTAAGTATAAGGTGCAGGTTGATGTGACGAAAACAGTAATGAATATGAACGTAGATGGATTTAGAAGAAGAGAGCGGCTAAATGAAAGGATGGATTGTGTGAGAAGTGAAGTGAAAGAAAAAGGGAGTAAGTGATAGCGTGACGGCTGACACGACATAATGGAAGAAGAAACATTTTGTTGTACCAACCACAAACAAATTGGGATATGGGCAGGGAGATGATGGTGATGATGATGAAGGTGCAGGTTCTAATCCTGCTGGTGGTCTACGTTCCTAGAGCTCAGAAGCATAAGGTCGGGTTTGCCATTATAAGTCAGAACCATTCGTCTTTTGGGCCTTTATCCTAATCTAGCACTTATGACCAAATGCTTCTCAAGTACTTCTTCTAAGTTCTGTAATAATAGTACATGCGTCTTTTTGAGGACTAGATTTTTAAATCGAAATTTTGGGAATTTAATATATTATGGTAAACTTTATCGTAGTGTTGTAACATTTAAGAAATGTTTTCATAATTCTTTAAAATGTCAAGAAATAATAAAATCATCCATTTCAGAAACGATTTCCACGATGTATTTTCTCATTATAGCACGTATCATTAAACCAAATTGCCTGCCAAAGTGGTGACTACAAAATTGCGTGAATTTACAACACAAGTTGTAGGTAGTTTGTAGCAAAATTATTAACTGGGACGTATAATCGATACTGTGTTCATGATGCATAGTACGTTTTACATCAACCTTTGAATTGAAAATAAGTCATTTTAAACTTTATGTTATATACGAGTTTAAATTTACGTGGCCAAAACTAACCGATTAGCAAATCATTTTTAAATTCCTGATATCGTACTCAGTTCTTATTTGCCAAAATAGTTAATAAATATTAAGTAAAAATACATGGCAGGACAATCGTCCTGCCATGTATATTTGCTTAATAATTAATATTTAACTGATAGTTAATCAACTATCAGTATTACTATCAAATTATATAAGATGAAAACTAACACATGAACAAGTTTTTTTACAAAAACAGCATCCCTCCACGGACTGCATTGATTATTCATACGAATGGCAAAAAAAGAGTGCTTTGTGCTGTGTGAGCTCTTGTGATGGACAAAGGGCGCCCCTGACACAGTTGCAAAGTAATTACAATCAACTTGAAATACATTATATTGTTTTTAGTAAACACAAAAAAAAAACACTCTAAATATGAACGATTGGCACAGTTAAGTGGTTTGCCGCTTGATACTTGAAATCTGTATTAATTAATGCGATATGTCACTGCGTCGGAGTTAATTGAGCGACAAAATGAACAAGGTATTGGTCTAGACTGCGTCGGATTCTCGTGCTCAGGTTTCAGTTTATTACTGAAGATATTAATGTATACCGTCTGGTTGTTTTAATCACCGATATATTAGCATATCAAACGACAGTGATGCGAAAGTTGAGATGGATGTGCGGAGTAACAAGAATGGATCGGATCGGATTAAATGAGTATACCAGAGGAAGTCTGAAAGTGGCGCCAGTGATAGAAAAACTGAGAGGAAATCGCGTAGGACGGTATGGGCACGTTATTCGTAGGAAAGACATGCATGTGACGAAAAGAATGCTGAATAAGAAGATGGAGGGATATGTTGGAAGAGGAAGGCCAAAAAAAAGATGGATGGACTGTGTGAAAGATGATATGTCTAAGAAAGGTGTGAGTATGGAAGAGACGTCTAACAGGAAAAAATGGATGAAAACTGGAATGGAGAAAAATGTCGGTCGGCGCAATATTGACAATACTGCGCAATTATGACTTATTGCGCCTACCTCAAATAATGGGAGCAGGCCAGGAAGATGATGATATAAGTATATCAAAGGATACTCGTAACAATTTGGATGCAAAAATAGTTTTACTCCTAGTACCTTATACCAAAATCGTAGTTTTCATTCCATTACGGTGATGGAATGAAATGTAAAAAAATGTATTTGCTACTAAATGTATATGAGTGGCAAATATAACTGAAGGGAGGGAAATACCCTCTGGGGCAATAGCAGTCCAACGCAATGTAAACCGTGGAGCGCAGCTAGTTAGTAGCTAGTTAGTAGTTATATGCACAGTATTTTTTTATTAATTGCTTTTACTTTTTTGGTACTACACTCTATCTATGTGAATACTTTTTCATTAGTATTAAAAGTTACAGATTAAATAAATTCAATCCTGCTTTACGGGTGGCTGTTTGTACAACCTAGATTATTTTTATTACATAGTCCTTGAGCTCATTTTGCCCAGTAAATTTACCTTTGCCATCTCCTTGAGGGCAACATTTTTCGTAAAAACCATATATTTATAAAATGTTAATATTACTATTTTTTTTTATTTCTAGCTGTGTTTTTATAGCTGTGTTTGATATCAACTAGTATTCTAGCTTTAATAGTTTTGCCTCGGCGTTAATGAATCAGTCAATCATCATTTTACTTTATATAGATGTGAAATCATTTTGTAATTTGTGGAGATGAAGTAAATAAATTATAGTTATCACCTTATTTTGCCAACAGTCCGCACAACTGGCGATCCTATGGGTGTTGCTTGTGACCATCGTGGCTGGCAACGCGACAGTCGTGCTGGCGTTACTACTCACTAAGTCCAGGAAGAGTCGGATGAACTTCTTCATTATGCAGTTGGCGATAGCAGGTGAGAATACCTTATTTAAGTAGTAGGAGACTGTATCATCATCATCATTTCAGCCGGAGGATGTCCATTGCTGGACATAGACCTTTGTCATAGATCTCGAGTTGTTTCGGTTAGAAGCAGCCCGAATCCACCGTGATCATCCGTCCATCTAGTTGGTAGACGCCCTACGCTACGCTGCCGATCCGCGGTCTCCATTCGAGAACTTTTCGGTCTCAACGGTCATCTGTCCTACGTATATCTATCCTCATTTCTGATTCGATCTTCGAGAAAACCTAACTCTCCATTAAGACTATATAATCAATATTATCTACACTAATTAAGTTATTTTCAAATCGCAGCTTATCTACCTACTGCGTGAAATTATAATGATTACTTTTCAGCGACAGTACCTACTATAGGACTGTTAAAAGTACATCAAACCATAAGATGATTAACTAAAAGACTTGACATAAAAAAAGCAACAGAGCAAAAGAGACAAAAAAATAATCTCGGAGTTTCTTTCTTCCTTTCTTCTCCGGGTCGTCCACTTAGGTAGCTAGTGAAATGTTGCAGGTTAGCTGGGGTAGGATCCTCGACGGCATGGCCGAGGACCGCGTTATTGCTTATTCCCCGAACTGTGATCTCGTGCCAGCGATCATCACCACTGTTCGTAAATCTACTCTTTACTCCAGTGGCACCCTGAGCGTTGGTCCTAGCCCCTTAAGGGTGCCCTCAGGTGGATGTCGCTTAGACTTTGGCCGGATTCTTGGAAGTTAATTTTAATTTTAGACCTGTTACCTGTTACCTTTAAGGCATCTTACTATACCTAATGTGTACATTTGTCATTTATCGCTCGACAGATGGACAGACTGATTAAAAATTCTGTAAGATCAAATAATTATAACAATGTTTTTAGCTACCTACTTAAGTGATACTTTTGTTAGATTTAGTCTTATACAGTGTAATTTTGACTAGTACAAGTGTATGTAAATACCTAAGTGTTGAATAAATTTCATTATTTCATTAACTAAAAATATAATAATATATTTAAAAATAAATATTTATTTATTTTATTATTTGGCCAGCCAACAATTTTTATCACCAATACTCATTTCCGTTACATGTAGTGCTATAAAACTTATAATATAAGAACAACAATTACTTACTTAACATAGTTATAACGTGACCAAAATTGCTTTTATACGTTTTAAAAGTATAAAATGTAATTCATTCTTGTTACTGTTATTAAAAGGTATAAAATTGTAATTATGTCAATAGGAGATGGTAGGTTTTATTTAGGAATTAATTATTAAAATTTTGGATTGTATAAAATATATTTTCAATATTTGTTTCAGATCTTCTAGTGGGATTGATAAGCGTATTGCCAGATTTGATACAGCGGATAACAATCACATGGTTGGCAGGATCGATTACTTGTAAAATGATGAAATACTTACAGGTAAGAATTTTAGTCAAAAAATGATGCATTCGCCGTGGCCCCATAAATGATCACACTAGTGTGGCTACTAGGAACGCGGTATTCTTGTTGCCCACATCACCAGGCATACCCAATTTTAGGCATTCCTTGTGGTCAATAGTTACACTGGTGTGGCCAACAGGAATACCCAATTTTAGGCATTCCCCGTCGCCACACCAAAACTTACAGTGGTGTTGCCAACAGAAGTACCCAATTTTAGGCATTCCTCGTGGCCACATCTATAGTTACACTGTGGCCAACAGAAATACCCAATTTTAGGCATTCCTCGTGGCCACCCCAAATCGACCCGATTGATATAACATCATCTATAGCAATTGTATACCAAGACAATGGGCAACAGCGTTTTCATGTGTATGTTGTCACTTAATACTGCGGTCACGAACACGCCAAGCGTGGTGACTATGGCAAAATTCATTTCCTGGGACGAGGCCCATGTTCAGCAGTGGACGTTATACGGAATGATAATAAAGAAATAAAGAGCGCAACTGTATTTAGGCACACACTAGTCCCCTCTAATTATTGGCCATCGTGGCTGAAATCGGTCGTAAGGACTATTAAAAGAAAGTGATTTTTCCTAGGGCGTTGTGACATATTCCTCTACCTACGTGTTGGTGGCGTTGAGTGTGGACCGATGCGATGCCATCACACATCCAATGAACTTTACAGGCAGCTGTAAGTATCCATTTACTAATATTGATAGAAACATATCGCTGCTTTAATTTTATATTGAAACAACTGTGTAGTTGTACGATGACGAGTTTTAGGCACATGATATTACAGATAAATATTCGTTGAATCATAACATTTTTTGTGCCAGTATAAAATGAAAGCAGTGATATGATTAAATAAATTAATGACCGATTCTATTGGTCCCGATTTTTAAATTAAAATTCTCAGGGCTCAGTCCCGCTTTTGGGGTAAATTGACCACTTTAGGGTAAAGAATCTAGCAATGTGGGAGTATTAGCCTTCTAACTGAACAGTTAGAATGCTAAGTTCCTTTAAGTTTAACTAAGTCTTATAATACATATATCTATGAAGGTTGTGTAATTAGTATAATAGATTGACATCGTCATTTAAACTATGTCTATACTAATATTATAAAGCGGCCAAGTTTTTATTTTTATATTTTTCTATGTTTGTTTCGAATAAACTCAAAACTACTGAACGGATTTCGATCATTCTTTCACAATTAAAATACTACATTATCCCTGAGTAACATGCTATAAATGTCCAACCATATGAAGCCGGGGCGGGCCGCTGTCGTTAAATATATATCTAAGATAAAAAATAAACTTTCAACAAGAAATCATTTTAATGTAATATTTTATGGCTATATTTACAATCAACTGCCATGTAAGTAAACATATTTTAAAATTCAAATAATAATAAAAAAATGATAATACTAGGCGATACCTAAGTTATTTATTTTTCTAAATTAGTGCTTCTTCTTAAATTCATTTGTTTTCATGTGCAATCAGTCTATTAAGATATGTATATATATAAATATCTTAATAGACTGATTCGATAATGTTGCAGTGAAAATTATCAAGCTTCGACTAATATAAAGTGTATAAAATACAAATAAATTGAGTTAATAACTTTATAATTTATCAAAGGAAAAGTCACGTCTCAATATAAGTAAATTAATTTATGTAATGTTATTTCATCAGTTTCTTCTATATAATTGAAAATTATTAGATTTAAATATTCAAAGGATAAAATTTTAACCTCATAAAATTTTCTGTATTAGATTATCTGTCTAAATTCTATCAGAATACGAATAAGCTAAAATTGGACAAAATTAAATTAAAACTTAATTTTCATGAATAGTCGATCAGAATGAAGAAAAATAATATTAAAAAAATGCGATATCTTTTAGAAACTTTTCGTCCTTGCAGGACACTATCAACATCGTACCCGGCCCCCGCCGACGGCGGATCGAAGGAGTGTCCGGGGGGTTTTAGTGGTGTAGGGTCCTATCCTCGTGGTATGGGTTTAGCATACCACGCTATGGAGAGGGCGAGTCCCACATATCCTACCGCCAGCGCGCGAATACGCTGCAGGGGCGGTGGGAATACGTAAAGGCATTTAAAAAAAAAGGAAAAAGAAAAGGCCACTATCAACAGCTCCCTAAATCGACGAAGTCTCCACCTATATTTAGCAGTGGAGGTCTAAAGGCTGATATGATTATAATGAGGAATCATCTACCAAATTATATAATAAACATTAATATTTCGGCAACCTACGTAGCGTAGCGGTATTTGGCTCGCATTGCATAAATGCATGGGGCGGTGCCTCAAAATCAATTCTACTCCCTCTAGAGCGAGCTCAAAGAGCAATTTTAAAGGTAGCCACTTTTCGCCCGTTTATGTTTCCCACACACCAGCTTTACATGGCAACTAATGTACTAACGGTTCGTCAGTTATTTATATTACACGTTCTACTTAAACAGCACACCGACTTCACTTCCTTTTAACCCTGCACCTACAGACAAGAGAAGGAAAGACTTAGTTTGCATTAAGCCTAAATTAAATCATGCATTTGTAAACAGGTTTTATATTTTCCTAGGACCATATTTGTATAATAAGTTTAATAAGTTGTTAAGTGTTCATAGTCTATGTTATAAAAAATATAAAAGTAGTATATCGAAATACCTAGAACAACTCAATTACGCAGACACAGAAAATATATTAGAAATTTTAAAATGATAGGAATAAGGAAATATCTCATTTATTTATACATACATATATAGCAATATGATCTAACAATACATACGTATATTTATTTACTAAATATATTATTAATAAGTAGTTTTTACTAGAATCTTTCGTCGTAATAATTAGTGTGCACAGTAGAGCGATTGTCTGAAGCACAGGTTCAACCTAGTTCAGGCAAGCTGCAATTTTTTTGAATAATTTGACCTTTCTGTACCTTTTCTTTTTGTGAATATATAATATTTAAAATGTTTTAGAGATAAATAATTATAATTAGATATTATTTAAAAAATTAAGTTAAAGAAAGTATTGTTTATATAAGCAATTTTTTTATTTTGTAGCTCTTTCGTTACCTTGAAATAAATTTTTTATTATTATTATTATTATTTATATAATCTCGGAGGTGGTGGCTTCGATCCCCACGCCGGTCAGGAAATCTTTGTGTAAATTCTAAGATTTCTTTCCGGGTCTGGTTAGTTCAAGGACTATACCCTCCGTGCCTCGGACGCACGTTAAGCCGTTGTTCCCGATTGTTATAACAGCATCTATAATAATAGTATATCAAGGAACGGGCAGCAGCGTTTTCTTGTGTGGTACAACATAATACTGCGATCCCAAATCCGCCTGCCAAGCGTGGCGACTATGGCAAATACCCTACCCCAGGAGGGGCCCATGTTCAGCAGTGGACGTTATACGGGCTGATGAAATCTCTAAAGACTTTCCGCCGTTTGAGTAGCACCGGCCAAGGAATATGGGACTCATTCACTTGCTCTCGGTTCATATGTAGCTTAATCCGGGGCATTCGCCAAGGTCTCCAATTCGAGAATAACACACAGAAAAACGGGCAGCAACGATTCCCTGTGTGAGGTTTTAACACATTGGGACATGTTGCTGGCCTTTGCCATGTGTGTTACGATATAATACTGCGGTCACTCCCTCGCAACCCTTAGTTTGCAAATATTCCGATCCTTCAAATTCCCTCGTAGATCCGACGTCCGAGATGTTCGCGAACTGTAATGTAGAGCGACAGTTGCACAAAATTCTCCTAAAATTCTACTCATCATTCCTCAATCCCCCCGCCAGGGACCGCCCTGAGCTGAGGTCTAAGTCCCACTTGGGGACCACGCCCTCATGGGCAGGTTGCTTTGAAGCTGAAGCTCTGGCCGCCTTTATATCCGATGAAGTAGCAAAAGCCTTGGCTTACGATATAAGAAAAATACTGCGGTCACGAGCAGCCCTACTAAGCATAGTAGCTATGAGGTAATGGAATAGTAGGTACTGGTCGAAATATCGAACCTTTATTTTTCGAGCTTGTGTTTGTCCAGATTATTAACATATTTTAAATAATAAAATAAGTAAATTGTCCTGTCAAGCACTTATAGACTTTCTATTTCAGGGCGACGGGCTCGAGCTCTTATATTTGGGGCATGGCTCGTCAGCTTTCTGTTCTGCGTGCCGATGCTGATCTTATTCGACGAAGCTAAGATTGAAGGTACTTATTGTATTGGTTCATAGATTATTACATCACTATACAACGTGTTAATTAATATAACGATAATAAACGATAAATAATATAAGATATGAACAACTTTCAATATGGGACCAACTTTATAACTCGAAAAAAAAACATTTTTTCAAACAAATAAATTTTTTCATACATTTTGGTCGAGGAGGTATTGACAATTTGTATGGAACAGCAGATTTTTTACTTCGAGTTACAATGTTGGCCTCTTAGAAAAAGTGGTTCATATTCATGAGCACAATCACCACCAAAGAGGTTTTGCGTTACCTGGGGTACGGCAGTGCCCCACCAAGACGAGTAAGAAAAATAAATAAATAATTAATTAACACGTTGTATAAGGCTATTATTGTAATGCATGATTAGAAAAATTCTTTCAGTGTTAGATAGCCCATTTATTGAGGAAGGCTATAAGCTATTTTTTATTATGATGTTCCTACGGGTACGGGAGCTACGCGTAGCTTCCGTAGCAACCCGTAGAAACCCGTCGCAACTACGGGTGAAATGCGGAAACTATATGTATAGCTGTGTATACGTACATACATAAGCTCACGCCTGTTTCCCAGCGGGGTAGGCAGAGACAATGGAACTCCACTTGCTACGATTCCTACACACATCTTTCGCTTCATTCACTCTCATAACATTCTTCATACAAGCTCGTCGGTTTAGGGTAGATCTTATTTGTCCTTTTGCGAGGATGTCTCCAATTTGGTCAGAGAACGTTCGTCGGGGTCTTCCCTTTCCGACTGTGCCATGTATACCTGCTTTGTCAATCTTTCTTCATCCATTCTTTCCAAACCATCGTGTGACCAAACCATCTCAACATACCCTTTTCTTAAAGATAATAAATAATTACTTGAAAATCAAAATCATTTCCAGTTTCTAAGCTCCAAAATTTAAAAGAATACGTCATTTTTTGCATTTAGTCAAGCTTATGTCTATACTAAAATAGCAAATAATAAAGATTTCAAATATCTTATTTAGTTACACATATATGATGTTCCAACTTACTTAGTTTTATGTTTCAAGATAGGATTTGAGATAGATGCTTCATACTTGAGTGGATACACTTGAACTGGATTGAACTTTAATAGTCCAACAATAATAAAAAAGTCGTAAAATAATAGAAATGCTGAAGTACCAAATAAAAGTGTTTTCTAAAAAATATATATTTATTGGCGACAAAAAGGACACTGACTTTTATTGCCTGAAAAGTTTTTAAGACATGTAATAAATATTTTGAAGAATGTTATAGTAAATGAGAACTCTATTTGCTTATATACCGATACACCACTAAAACAAAATCGTATTTGACGTGTTAATATTGGTGAACGCCGTTTTAAAATGCCATTTGGCCTCGGGGAGTGGGGCACTTGGGCCCCGCTCCCTTCGAGGCCGACCCATGCGTCCCTGCAACTAGGCAAATGGCCCACAATAGTGTGACCCAGAATAGCCCGCGGCGCCAATTAGGCCGAGGGTGCCGCCGGAGGGCCTGATTGCCAAGCGTACCCAGCCCTCACCAACGGCGGACGGAGAAGTGTCCGGGGCGGTTTTAGTGGTGTAGGTTGTGGAGAGGGCGAGTCCCACATACCCTTTCGCTGGCGTGGGAACTCTGCAGCGGCGGAGGAGATGCGTAATGGCATTTCCCCCCGGACAAAAAAAAACTGAAAATTGGTAACACGTCAAATCGTTGTTGCGCGTGCCATATTTGGACCATGTTGCCACTTAATATCAGGTGGGTAGAATGACTTTGCCTGGTCATGAAAAAGAAGCCTACATATCCTTGCAATTGAACCTTCTGCCACCTAACATCACAAATACTCATTTCTTTATGCAAGAACAACACTTAATACTATGAGTTTACTTAGAAATGTTAGGTGTCACTTTGATATTTTTTATTACCTACCATAGCAAGAGACCATGACAGTGAGACACTATTTATTTAAATTTACATGCTAAAGCTTTTCAAATTTATAGGTGTCTACCAATGCTGGTCAGGGATCAGCAAGATACAGTGGAGGATATGGATGACAGGCGTGTTTGTGTCTCTGTTCGTGGCTCCGGCTCTCACGATCTCTGCTTGCTACTGTGTGATAGTTGTCACTATACGACAGAAGAGCAACCGACTTGGACGACGGGCGACAGCAAATAGACAATGTGAGTACCAAAAGTTTTTTTTTTTTTGTTTATTGATTGGAAAAACGTAGTCCACGTTTTATCTAAGTATCAATCTGGATAAAATGGCCGTTTTAACTAAGTTACTGATTTTGAATTGTGTCATTGTTTTCGCAAAGTAGCGGTATATCAATTAATAATAAACATCATATAAATAATTTACAAATAACTTGATTTATCTACACATATTATAAACAAAATAGAAAACATTATTCATTTTGTTCTGTATATAACGGAGGGTTTTCTTCCGAATTCATCCTGGTATGGCATGGATATGTTAGAATTCTATACTAATATTATAAAGCTGCAGAGTTTGATTGTTTGTTTGTTTGAACGTGCTAATCTCAGGAACTACTGGTCCGATTGTCCGAGCGATTCGTCGCAAGCGTGGTGCGCTGGCTGCTGCTCTCAAAGAAGTCCCTTCTTTAAGATGGCTGCCCCGCTTCCAAAGACAGGACGCTCCGCTATAGTGACATTGACACATGTCTCTCTAGACCAGGGGTCTCCAAACTTTGACGCCTTAGGGCCATAACGATTTTTTCAATATGTTCGAATGGCCAAAATGTTTTAATTTTTCTATCCTTAACTATACTCTTATTTCTAGACTAGTCGCAAAGTGTGCGACCGAGTACTTATCATTTTGTGTTGTCTTTTTCAACTTATCACAGCAATAGTATCAATTAATAAGACATTGGGTGTCGCGGGCCAGATTGATGACACTATAGTATTAAGCAGTCGCGGGCCGGATTATTGGCACTGGCGGGCCGGATTTGGCCCGCGGGCCGTAGTTTGGAGACCTCTGCTCTAGACATTGACAGTGACATTTTAGTGACGCGCCGACGTGTATTTAAATAAAATATTTAGTAGGCTAAATGTTTATCAACGGTCCGTTACGAAACAATCTTTCATAAATTTTGCCAGTCATTATTAATTAATTAAGCTAAACAATTAGTCGGCGTTGTTTCTGCCTCAACTTTTTTGATTACAAGGGAACTTTAATTTGTTTAGTTTAGTATTAAAACATACGGTTCCACAACAAAAAAAGAAATTAGATAAACGAGAATTGTTGACTTTCAAGCAAACAATGTTAATTAATATAGAGTTTATCAAATATATGTTCCATGTTTTTTTCCCTAAAAAACAGTTCTTATTATTTTTTATTTTTTTACTTATTTTATCAGTCCATTGACGTCCACTGCTGAACATGGGTCACATCTTTAAGAAGCGTGGTGATATTGCCCTAATCACCACGCTTGGTAGGCGGATAAGTGATCGCAGTAAAATAGAAATATATTTGAGCTGATAGATGCTGATAGGCGTTGAGGGACATACATATACTGGATAGGCAGATCCCTTATATGTATGTCCCTTAACGCTTCTAACGACACCCATAGCGAGATATGAGGGTGATCTTTATTAAGACAGTTGCACCAAACCCTCTAAAATACTAAACGTCATAATCCCTAAATCTCAACGCCAGCGACCGCCCTGAGACGCCGTCTTGCGCAGGTTGCTTAGTTTGTAGTTTTTAAACCATTTATTAAGGCTCTGCTCGCCTTTATGCCCGTTGAAGTAGCTAAATCCTCGTGGCAAACTACGTATGACCGACCGAAAAAAAAGGTCTATTCCGAACCGGAAAGTTTTTACGCTACATAAATATAACTTTATGATTTTTCATCTTCATCATCATCAGCCCGAATAACGTCCACTGCTGAACATGGGCCTCCTCCCGAGAGAGGGTCAGGAGTCCATAGTCACCGCGCTTGGCAGGCGGGTTGGTGACCGCAGTATTTATTATTATCATATTATTTGTTCTACCTCACAATGAAACGCTGCTGCCCGTTCCTTGATATAAGTACGATTATTATAGATGATGCTATAACAATCGGGACCAACGGCTTAACGTGCTTTCCGAGGCACGTAGGGTAGTCCCTCAAACAACCAGACGATTTTTAGTCGAAGATTAAAACAATATCAATGGCTTACTTTTCCAGTAACTTTATAACATCATCTCAACATGGCCGTCTAATACCAGTATGAACTATAAACTTTTAATAACTATCTAAAAGTTTTTTAATCTCCGTAGAAATTGTTCTCGATGTAACGTTCAACTTATAAAGTGATCTGAAAACTTGATAATAATTGATTTGAAAATCCATCAGTTACTTTATTAGTATTATTCGATATTGAAGACTTTCTATTATTAAGTTTTGATTGATTCTTATCTCTATCAATCATTAATTGAAAGTCTACAAGATATTTAAGTAATAGGTTTATTTATCAATAAATACTTATTTTAATTCGTTTACATAAGTAAACATAGACAGTTTCATAAATTTATATTTTTTTAAGATTACTATCAGAGTTTCGTAGTTTCACAGTCAGTTTCAAGCTAATATGCTTGTGTGATAACTGGGTTCACGTCGGTAATGCAATGGGTGGGGATCGAACCGGCGACCACAAGCTCACAAGTCCGACGCCCTAGCCATTGGGATACAGTTTTATTTAATTCACATTTCAATGTTAGGATTTATTGATAAACATTGTAAAGCGATATTTTAAAAGATGAATTAATAAAATCCGACCATCGACTCGAATGAATGGTCTTTTATAAAATTCTTAAGAAAACGGTTTTCTTTATACAGTATTTAGTTTAGACGGCAAAGGACTGGCATTCTTTAATCATTACCAGAAATCAACTAGAGACTACCAAATAGATACTGGATGAAAATTATAGCAGAATACCTAATTTGCATCGGTATTAAAATCAAATTAACCGAAACGTGACTTAACTGACGATATTTTAGGTCCAAGAAATATCGACTGAAATCTCAAACATTTGGAATTTATGTCGACAAATAAAATGTTATCCCCTCCTTATTGAATAGTAAAGTAGGGATGGGAATACAAAGAAACCGATAAACTCCGATGATCGGATTATTTGGGTGCGGTGAAGTATATTAAATAAGGTCAATAAATTAATGAAGGGAACTTCATGAAGTTTGGGTTATCAAGCTGAGGTTATAAGACCTTCCATTCAAGGAATACCAATCAGGATTTTTTACTAGATGTTACGAATATAAAAACGGACTATCTATCATTCTGATTAACAGTGAACTTTTTGTTTTTAATTTTACTATTCTTTTTAAGACATTAAAGTTCTGGTTTTTAAAGATCTGGCTAGCCCGATAGATTAAGAGAGGTTAGCTTCTAGCCAGTGGCGTAGTGATCAAGGGCCCTAGGGCAATCAAAACTGGCGCCCCTAAACTGTTTAGGTTTTATCAATGCACTTATAAAGAAAGGCTATAAGGGGATTGCTGATAAGGTTTTAGGGCACCTCTGCGCTCGGGGGCCCCGGGGCACTGCCCTTCGATGGCTACGCCAGTGCTTCTAGTTTATAATTACTGCACAGGCAAAATCTGATTTTGTAATTGGACTTCTCTATCCCTAAACATCAGACCGGGTTAGGGTCCAATTATAAAAATCTAATATTTATTTTATTGAAATTGACTGCACCGGTGGCTCAGTGGTTACGATAGTTGCCTCTGAGCCCTGGTGTTCTGGGTTCGATTCCCACCCGGGACAATTATTTGTGTGAACCACAAATAGTTATTCTGAGTCTGGGTGTTCTTTGTGTCCGTGAAATGAATGTTTGTAAAGTCCCCCGCGACACAGGGATTTATTTCCCTAGTGCGGGAGTTGTCTTTAAAAAATAATAATAATAATAATAACTTAATAATAATCTTCTATACACATCATCAATAGATGTATGGTGCGTGCATAACTTGACTTATTTTACTGTTTCGTTTTTAGTATGTTAATCATTCTGAGGACAAGTGTTTTAAAAAAATGAATTTGGAAAGAATCACAGGAAATGGAAGAATTTACAGCTATTATAAATAAAAAATCGTCCACATGGATCAACAAATGCAATATTTAAATATTCAGTTTTAACACAAGTATAATTTTTCAGATGGTGACGATATGGACAGCCGCCGAGCGAGCAGCCGGGGCATTATTCCTAAGGCGAAGATTAAAACTGTCAAAATGACGTTCGTCATTGTTTTCGGTAAGTTATAGTTTTTGTCACTAGCACTCGTGTGTAAGAGATCAAGATAATATGTCCAGTTACAATATGATTCTGACACGTAGGTACATACAAGTATATGTAAATACCTAACTGCTGAATAAATGTCATTATTTCAAAATATTGAAATACAGAAAATGAAAAAAGATGTATTAAAAACTACTTGATTATTCAGATTCCGCCAGCTTGATACGCAAGCAAACCAACACCCATACATGAGGTGATTAAGATAAAAAAAAAAATTACTTACATCTCGAAGTCTGACATTGAGGAACTAGTTAATAAGAATAATGATAATGTAAAAAGAATAGTAGGTACTAACTCAAAAGTTGCTAATATTAGTTTGTAGGTTTATGATATTGTTTTTAAAATTCTCATAAATATACTAAGGTAGTATTAGGGCATATTAATAAGGCACGATTTAAGCATGACAAATGTGTGAACCTACATGTATTATATGACCCCTAATGTATAAACCATATTTTTACAAATAAATAAATTTAACTTTGAGGCCTCTTGTCTTACAAAACATTCGGAGTGATATATATACCTATATATATATATATTGGCGTATGTATTCAAAGGTTTTCAAAACTAAAAGCAATAACAATTTCCAACTTGTTAGTTTGCAACAACTTTGTATTATAAACATGAGTAGTTTAAATGAGTCTCCACGTCTTTCCTTTCACCAGCGACATGGGTAAGAGCCAAAGTTTACGTGTAAGTACTTGTTTGTATTGTGTAAGACTTTGTTTACTACTATTGCGTGTCACACACACTCAACTTACCGGTTACTAAGCTGCTATAACAATTACCCTCACAAATCGTATGTAATATTAATATATTGTACTAATATACTTACCTCAATGGTATCTTTTTCTCTTTTATAATTCTCGCTACTGCACCACACTATCTCTGCATCACCTTATTTTTGACTGGGAGAGACTGCCTCTGGCGTTAAGTCCGCCATGTACTTGCATAGTGCTAAAGTTATTAAATAAATTAATAAATCTATATCTATAATTATATACCTAATAAAGAGGATAGAATTGAATTTTTTGTGTATGTTTGTAATGAATAAACTCAAAAACTACGGTGCCGATTGCAATAATTCTTTCACAATTGGAAAGCTACATTCACCCTGAGAGACATAGGCAATTATGTTAAAAGGATGTCATATATTTTGAAAGAACCATACATATGAAAACAAGACAGTCTGACTTGTTGTTGGTTAAGCCACAAATAACAAAAACGTGAAATTGAAAGCTACATCAGAAACAACGTAATAATGACCTCAAAACAAATAAATTCACCGCGACAGCAGGTACGCTTGGAATTAATGGCAAACCGACGACGTCACAAACATAAATTTAACTCCCAACTAAATTGTGTGTTACGTGTGGTGTGAAATGATACCTCCGTGTGTTAGATACGCTGAGAGTAATGTAAAACAAATTAATTAACACATGATGACTCACACATTTTCGACTTTACTGTTATGGCAGTTGCTTTTGAGACCTGTGTTTCCGGTTCGATTCCTAGCTACGTCAATTGTTTGTGTGAACCACAAAAAGTGTGATGAAGCGGCCGTAGCCCAATGGCTAGGGCGTCGGACTTGTGATCTTGTGGTCGCCGGTTCGATCCCCACCCATTACACTGCCGTCGTGAACCCACTCGTAACACTAGCATTTTTAGCTTAGCACGAGGCGTTTACAAGAATACTAGTAGACTGCAAAACTCTGCTAGTTATCTTTAAAAAAGAAAAAAAATAAGTTGTTCTGAATCTGGGTGTAATTTTTTGTCCGTGAATTGAATGTTTGTAAAGTCCACCGTCACACAGTGATTATTTTCCCTAGTGTGGGACTTGTCTTTTAAAAATACCAAACAAACATTTATATTATCTTATATTTTCAGAACGAATGATCAACGATGCAATTACCTAATCTCCGGTCAAAACTCAGGTTATGTGTCAAATGAGTATCTGAAGTTACAGCTGATTAGATTTGATTATCATGTTAGTTATAACGTAACATTTTCTATTCCGGATCAAACAAACTTAATTGTGAATGTATTGAATGTTATTCTTAATTTAAAAACCTAATTCGATTTGAAAGCGAAGTTAATTTAACAGCTATATTAGTTGATTGGTTCACGGATGGCCCGTTTGTACAACTTAAATTGTCTTGTATATCTTCATTTTACCATGAAGGTATATTTAAAATGGCCGACTCCTCTATGCCCGGTGAAGTAGCAAAAACCTCGGGGATGACGACAAATGTCTGCCCGAAAAAAAAAGTGCTGACTCCTTGAATGAAACTTTTTTTGTAACAATATGTCTATTTCAAATGTTATGCTACATTTTCATAGTAATACTGATCATCATTAGACTCAGATCAAACTTTCTGCCAATTATTGGCAACGATAAAAAATCACGGTGTATAATATTATAATACTTTGGCCTATATTAATATATAAAGCTGAAGAGTTTGTATGTTTGCTTGAACGCGCTCATTTCAGGAACTACTGGTCCGATGCAAACAAATTTTTTTAAGATTTTAGACGAGCAATACTGAGTTCACCAAACTACTCGTAGTTAGTAATAATAAAAATATTTGTACTCAGAAAAAAATATCTCCGCAAATCTCTTAAAGCGCTATAAGAAATGTAGGAGGCATCACAATATGATGAGGTCACAAAGTTGAAGACAGTAAAACATTTACGAGCTCCGCCATCGTGTCCTACTGTAAACTGTACGTCGTTCGGCTTCCTGGCACACAACACACAGGTAAAATTGACGTAAATAAATAAACACCTAAAGCGTTTACGTTGTCTCTACAATGGATAAAATGTTTGTATACATAAAATGCTAACTACAATGACAAAACTGCTTGAGAGTGAGTTGCTCTGAAACGTATTGTTTCAGAGCAACTCACTCCCAAGCAGTGCTTTATTAATAAGTGTTAAATAAAATTTATTTTAAAGAAAGGATTCCCCTGAGTTTCTTGCCAGTTCTTCTCAGAGTTGTCACGTCCAGAACTGGTGGTAGAAAAAGAAAGGGACGCATCATAAAAACATGATTTAAAATATTTTAAATGTGATGACTATATGAATAAAAAAAAATTGATTTTGACTTTGACTATAGACCATGACTATTGACCATGTCTTCCTATGGGTGTCATAAGAGGCGACTAGGATACTCACCATCTTACTGTGATCACCAATCCGCCTGCCAAGCGTGGTGATTAGGGCAATATACCTCAACGAATAACAAAATTATTGTTACAAAAATATTGTTGGCTCACTTTGTATTTGTAAATATTAGCATAAAGATGGAATTACAAAACTGTTTATCGAATTACGAAATAATATGAATGAGTATTTAGTTCGGTAATGTATGTTCAAATACATTACCAAACCTTTAGTGCCTTTTTATATTAAAAAAATGTCAAAAGGGTCAAGTTTAGAACGCTAAAAGATTAATAAAATAACGTTTAAAGATGACGCGGTCCCAATTCTATTAAGACCGCGTGTCGGTAAACCTAAGATAGGACGAACCCCTGCAGGATGTAGCGCTAAGAGAAACTGATGGATTGGTTTAAATGGTTTTATAACTGGATCAGTGAGGTGTTCAATCACTTTTAAGTTAAACAGTCAGAAATACCAGTAACGTATATTCTCACATAATAGAAGGCGCTAATATGCGAATGTCCACTTTTATACTAAAGTAATAAGGTCTCAATCATGTTTAACTTAACTTTTTATACCAATCGATAGACTTGTCCTCAATATCTGTTATCACAAATTTGTTGCCTTATGACATAAATTACCATAATAATATAATTTGTAATCTATGTTTAATACTTTGTTTCTGTCTGGTATTTCTAGGCATTGAAGTGTTTGTATTAAAATTGCTGGTTACAGTTGAATATGGTAAGGAATTGGGGTACACATACCTATAAAATAGTGAAATATTGAACTAATTGCGAATGTTAATATGAAAATTGTCGCAAATATTATATAGTCGAACCATACTACAAAACGACTGATTTGGTGGTCAAACGTTTCGGTTTGGTACGGTCTAAAAATCTCCGTAGCGTATTTGGCTCGCTTAAAATCTTGGAGGTCGTGGGTTCGATCCCCACGCCGGACAGGAAATCTGTGTGTAAATTCTAAGATTTCTTTACGGGTCTTATTGGTTAAAGGACTACCATGTAATGCGTGCCTCGGAAAGTACGTTAAGCCGTTGTTGGTTGCCGATTGTTATAACATCATCTATAATAATCGTATATCAAGGAAGGGGCAGTGTGTACAACCTAATACTTCGGTCACCAATCCGCATGCCAAGCGTGTGACTATGGCAAGTACCCTGCTCCGGGAGGACGCCCATGTTCAGCATTGGACGTTATGCGGGCTGATGATGATGACCCGGATTTCATTCCCGGGCATTAAATTGTGTTCTATTTGGAAAAATATAAGTACCAGCCTGAAGACTGGAAGGTTGTATGGGATTTCACTCGTACCTGGGAGACCACGTTAAACTGTAGGTCTTGCGCCTGATATCTCAAAGTCGGTATTGGTAGAACTGTCCCACTGGATATTCAGAGTAAAGGAACTTATGTAACCTTTGTAATAATAAAATATAATATGTTAGGGACTGACCGCTCAGGCCGAAATTGGAGGGGAGGACTATAGAACTATACTTACTTCAGATAGCAAAATTCCAATGGATTTTCACTGAAGAGGAATTGAGTGTGCACCTGTATTTGTGCATTATAATATGGCATATAATAACAGATAACTAATCTCCATAGAGACTGGCCGCCGTGATCGAAATCGGTTGGGAGCACTATACTTCATATAACTTCATTATTTTGTTATTTTATGTACCTACTTCAATTAATTTAATTCCGCTGTGTGGTTTCCGGCTTAGAATAGACCACCCCATGTCCTCCCATGGTTGTCGTAAAAGGCGACTAAGTGACATATGACTGATAGATGGGCAGCAGCATCTATTAGCTCAAGGTTTACATCTTACTGCGATCACCAATCCGTCTGCCAAGCGTGGTGATTATGGCAATATCCCTCAACGATCCTGGCTTGCCAAGGTCTCTTAAGAGGAGGCCCATGTTAAGCAGTGGACTTAAACAGGCTGTTGATTATGATGACTTCAATTAATATCAATAATATAAATAACCATGTGTTATTAAAATTAGAACAAAAGATAAAACAGAGTAAAGTTCCTACTAATATGTATGGATGTATGTTTGTCGTTTTATCGAGCAAAAACTATAGAACGAATTTGGCTGAAACTTAGTACGCGGATACTTTATAAGTTGGATCAACATTAGAGGTCACAAAATATCACGCTCCAACCCACTGGAACAAAGTGACGCCGGTAAACCTGCGGGGCGCAGCGGGGGTTATCCATAACTTCACCAATTTTTATGATTAAAACAACAAAAATATTTCCACAAATCAACGATCAGATTTTCTGAAAAACAATGTTTTCCTTACAAGAGTAACAAACAAAGTTTCTTAGTTATGAACAGAACTTTCGCTTGATAATGCCCAAGGAAGTCATTCTGAAGGTACAGTAATAATTTAGGAGTTTATTCTCTTACACATTGTTTCTTATGGAGGAATTAAATCCTCGTTAACTTGGCAATGGGACAACTAAGTTCTCAGGTATTTTCTAGTCTACTGGTTATGTACTCGTAAGTATTTCGTGTGAGAGGTTTTTATGTAATTTTTCGAATCTGACTGAGACTTTCGATTGCTTCCAGTGATGACTGTACATGATAATAATATGATGTAGCAAAAGACTTCTGTAATATAACAAATTTTATAAAAAAAAGCTAAATAATTTGTTTGGTTATTTGAACGCGTCAAACTCAGGAAGTGCTGGTCCGATTTGAAAAATCCTTTCACCTTTAATGGTGGCTTAGCTTCAGGAGTAACTACTACAGTGGCAATCTATTTATTGATTGCTAGATTTGATCAGATGTTGATATACATAACAATATATCCGTTTTTTTTACGTTAGAAATTTAATATTTTTATTCTCGTTATAATATGGTCAAGGATCCCATTAGATAATGCTTATTTGTGATCCGTAAATTGGTGTTCGTTATTATAAAGTAAAAGTGAGCTCCAATTATTTACGAAATATAATGACTTGTAAGCGGCTTATTATTAGTCTAGTATAATGTACCTATATGATATAATAGAGTTGTGAATTAAGTTTCGTTTTACAGCAAGTTCAGATAAAAATGTTTATGTTAGCTTGTACTGTATCAGGCCCTTTGGGTCCACTGCTGATCATGGGCCTCCTTACAAACCTTGGAGAGCCAGGGTTGTTGCCATAATCACTATGGCATTTTTCTAGTGCAGGAGTTGTGTATATTATAAATTATATATTTATTTGTGTTTTTGTTTTTTATTTTTTAATTGTGTTTGCGCAATTCTTGCCAATCTGGATAATTCTTTGACCATTAGAAAGCTACTTTAACTAGGAGTAACATAGCCTATATTTAATTATGAAATACCCACGAAACGGAAGCTACGTGGGTGAAACCAAGCATGGGAACTAAAATTTCCTCAGATTGCCCACCGGACAAAAAAAAAACTGTTTGGACTATGGAAAAACTTCCTCGGGAGGCCCATGTTCAGCAGTCGACGTTATACGTGCTGATGATGATTAATTTACGCATATATATATAGAATTGCAAAATTGAAACCTTACAAATTAGATTCCTAAAACTATTAGTAAACAATAAAACTAAGAACAGTTGCAAACATAATTACAAAAAACTATTTAAAATTTGTAAAATTCTCCCAGTTACTTTAAAATATAAATACTTATTATAAGTAAATCAACATGGCAATTACGAGCATAATTCATCACTTGTATCGCATACTCACATTACCAGGTCGATAGCTAACAGTAAGTATGATGTACCTAGAGTTAATAATTACTATGGAGATAGGACATTAAGAAAACGTTTACCATATTTGTTAAATAGCTTGCCTGTGGACATCAGAAGAGAAACTAATAAAAACAGGTTTAAAAGATTATTAAAGGAACACCTATTGGATAGTATACACACACCATGAACTATAGTATACATAGTAAATTATGCATAATCACACACTATATTATTAAATTCCCAACTTAAAATATAAAAGACTCACCTGAGTCCACAGACAAACTGTTTAGAACAGTTTTGTGGACCTATATATTACACTAAGGTTAAGCACTATTATGTAATAATAATAAATAAATAATAATAATAATAATAAATATTTTCTTAAGTCTTCATTTTTGTTTTAGTATTCGTCCTCTGCTGGTCACCGTACATGATCTTTGATCTTCTACAAGTGTACGGCTACGTGCCCACCACGCAAGCTAACATTGCCATCGCTTCGCTCATCCAGAGCCTCGCTCCGCTCAACTCCGCAGCCAACCCGGTCATATACTTTATATTCTCCAACAGGATCTTCGTTAGCCTCAGGTAATATATACGAAATAATCTTTTCTTGTGTGAGTATATATTAAAATTGTATACATATATATAAATTATTCTGTGATATTTACCCTTTGACAGCATGGCAAAGAGACTCATCTTTAATAAATCTTATTTCATTAGCATCTTATCTATTTTAATACAGTCTCTATCAAGTTATAGAAATGATTAGTTAAGATTCCCAAACAACAAGAATTTATTACTTATTCGTGGTCCTTCGAGCCTGAAATTTCTCTACAGCAACCCATAACCAATGAAATCAGTTCCGTCGGATTGCAAATGATTGTAATATTTTCCTTAGTCTTTTTGATTGAAGCCAAAAGAAAGGATAGTCTACACTATACAGCACAGCAGCTATATAAGGATACACTACGTCTATGTAGCCATGTTACCTGAGCCTATTCTGCCCTGCGTGCCCCAACACCTGTACACGTGAGGACCTGTGCAACGCTACTGCTGTGTCAGTGGCCGAGTACTGATCTTCTCAAATTTGAACGCCAAGTCGACACGAAAAGAAGAAGAAGCTGAGCTAAAACACTTGTCAGATATAGGCGTTTGAAAAAGTCGATTCATCTGCTTGATTTCTCACCCCATATGTAGTATTACCGTTCTTGCAAATGTTGAAAGAAAAGAGAATAGAGGATATACTTACAAGGTTACCTGTAAATATCCACACTTGTACACTATAGGAGAATATAGGTAGAATCTATATAGTCTGAGTATATCCTCTCAACTGTGG
Source organism: Nycteola revayana (assembly GCA_947037095.2). Classification (NCBI taxonomy): domain Eukaryota; kingdom Metazoa; phylum Arthropoda; class Insecta; order Lepidoptera; family Nolidae; genus Nycteola; species Nycteola revayana. The sequence goes on from OX344840.2 coordinate 11,586,268, forward strand.
ACACGCAAAATAACGATTTTAGGTACTTATAGAAGGGCAAAGTTTGAGCGGTGCTCTCCCCCGCGAGGACCAGCCTACGTCCTCGAGAGCACCGCTCAAACTGACACTGACGCATCTGACATTTTGGCTCTGATGGAACCAATGCACAGTTGATATCATATCTATAATCTGAGTAAGTCGAATATCAGAAGTATTTCCCAAGGTGAACGGCTCATTGACCCTACGCTATTGTACATCAACATAACTAAATCTTGACTTAAACTTTATAACAAATAGTATACTTATTCACAACGTCCAACAACGTTGCGAAGAACGTCTTCCTAAATATGTAAATGTTGCTACTTACTTATCATCGCCTTTTGCTTTACATTTTTTGGGTAAAATATTCTCCAGAGTTAGCCGGATTACTTTAATAAAGCTTCGTTTTATAAAGTATATCTTATTTTATAGAGCAGGCTTATTATAATATAGGATGTAAGGAACAACCTGACATTGCTTTTGAGAACCTAATTATGATTTGATGGATGATCAAGATTTTCCACATTTTAACTTCATACGAGATGAATCATTCGAATGTATCGTCTAATCGTTTTTTTTAAACTATCCATATATACTAATATTATTTGCTTGAACGCGATAATGTAACGAAGTATTGGGCCGATTTGAAAAATTCTTTCAGTGTGATTTGCCTATTTAGTTATCGAGGAAGGCTAGTTATTATATAAAACTAGCATTTCACTCAAAAAATATACTAAAATAAAACTGTATAAAAATTAGATGATTTTTGTGTTGACTATATCGAAAAATACGCGATTTTTTTATTTCTAGACTAAGTCAAACTATACAGTCAATTTTTCTTTAAACTTTTTGGACAATCTGATGCTCAGGTCCAGAAAGTCTGGCAAGTGTTCAGATTAAAGAATCGTTTCTTGAATGTTTTATCGAGAACAACTTAAACTTATAATATTAAAGGAGGGATGAAATCGATAAGGGATTTAAAATGTCTACTGACTCATTCTTTTTTTAAATTTAATCCAATACACCGAACCTATGCATTTGCATTTTTTTTCTGAAAACCTTTAATCTTACTTTCCGATAGTAGGTAATACTAATTGAATTAGCAACGGATAAATTAAAATAAAATAAAATACGGTGTAAATTATTGAGAGGGTCTAGACGAGACCAAAAAGCTTGGAGACTTCCATTGTAAATACATACATTCACGCCTCTTTCCCATAAGGGTAGACAAAAGTGGTCTCGGTGTTCCTTCCACTGGCTACCATCTTGACATACCCCTTTCGACTCTTCTACATTCATTAATCTCCTCATACCTACATGTCCTCCGGTTTAGGGTACTTTTAACATGGCCTTTCATTTGAACGTCCTCGATTGATCAGTATTGTAAATACTTTGTATGTTATACATCAAAATAGTTGTTTGATCCGACTTGGCTATCAAACTTGAAATTTTATTTTTTATTTTTATTTAATTGACATTATACTTACGGTACTTTTTAATTAAAATTGAATATACCTACTTACTCATTAATGACCCGACACAATGGTCTTCTAGTTAATTAATTTGCCTTGTCTAATTATTGTCTCATTGACAAGCCCAGCTTTAGTTAATTTAGATTTCAAGTTCAGTGCTAGTTAGTAAGTGATATCCAATGACAACTTTGAAGGTTAAACGCAACCATTAAGTTCAAGGGCAGACTTTATAAGCTTTTGAAGTTTTCTATTTTAAGTTCATAAACATACGAGGGTATTTTTTTAGATTAGCAGAGTTTTGGACATTTATAGTATTCTTGTTAACCCCTCGTGCTAAGCTAAAATGCTTGTGTTACGAGTGGGTGCGATGTGTGAGTGTGATGAGTGCGATGAGTGGGGATCGATCCGGCGACCACATGATCGCAAGTCCGATACTCTAGCTGTTGGGTTAGTAGACTTAAAAATTCTGCTAGTAACATTCAAAAAATAAAAAAATCTCACCACAATATAACGTTTACAATGTATACTTACAGATTACAGTTACATATAATTTGTTATTGTGGGAGACTGGTGCCTAAACTAGGCGTTAGCCTGTATTTCAGGTCACCAGGCCTCCATCCCAACTATTCTTACAATTTTAAACAATATAGGGCAGTTTGTACTGTCATATCGAGATTTACTTTAACTGGTGACGTCTGGGTTAGTGTTTTATGTGTAGGTGTATGTGTGAGCGTGAGGGTGTGTTGTGTGAAATGAAGAAGAATAATACTGAAGTGTAATAGACATACGTCTTTATGCTTCTACCGTTTTATTAATAAACGTGGACTAAAGAAAATTAACTTTACTCTAAGCATTAACCCGGTACTAACAAATTTCACTATTAATAAACACGGACTAAGGAGTGATTAAGCTAATTCGACTCTAGTCTCGGTGTAAAAGTTAAACCATAGGGATACCTTGTTTAAGGACAGATTAAGCATAGAGTAACTATCTTTGATAGCTGTTTTTATTTTAGGTTAGATTGTAATATTGTTTGGAAAAGTTAATTAAAATGAATAGACTATTTAGAGACGACTTATGGCTGATAGACGAAATTAATGAGGTTCATAATCAGATGGACTACATTCCAACAATAAGGCGTGTTAAATTATACAAAATTCGTAAGAATCCACTTGAAGAACTTGAAGCTGAATTTAAATCGAAATATAGGTTTTCTCGATCTACGGCTGTTTTTATCATTGATATGATAAAAAATGATTTAGCTGGTGATGCGACAGGTGGTTTCATACCGCCCCATATGAAAGTTTTAAGTGCAAAAGATCTTGGGCACGCGGAGAGGTAAGAATTTGACAATCAATAAAATGATATTCAACAATCTTTGCTTCTTCTGGGTATTTGTTATGTTATAAATCTTTTATATTTTGTGAATTCAACAGATTCAAGATGACGCAGAAGATATAAGTGGTAAGGGGTATGAGTTAACAATATAACTTGTATGCAAACAAGTTGCTTTAGCATTGGTGGCAAAAAGTGCTCAATGGATCAAAATTCCACAAAATGATGCAGAACAGAGCAATGTGATAGAAGAATTTTATTCGATATGTGGATTTAGACAAGTGATTGGAGCCATTGACTATACACATATTAGAATACCAAAAGTCAGTGGAAATATTGGACAATATTTAGGATATAGTTCAATTAATGTACAAGTTGTGTGGTATGAAGCCCAACTGTAGCAATATATGTATTAAGTTTCTATATAATTTGTCTTTTAATAAAGTTTACTCATATTATATCATTTGTTCTTATTTAAGTAGGTATTATACCTATATTATTATTATTTTGTAACAAAATAATCGAAATCTTACAATTCACATCCAAACGTCCATATCATAGATAATAGAAACAAACATCATCTGTCATCTGTCACTGTCATTTGTTTTATTTCATTCGATAGTTCATTCTTTTTATTTTTAATTTCAACGGTGTTGCCATAGCTTGTCCGTTAAACCAGGCGTAACGAATGTATAGCTAGTCCGAGTTTAGTCCATGTTTATTAATAACGTTTTTAAAACGAAGTTAATACTTAGTTACACCAGAATTAGCTAAACCAAACGTAACTTCGGATTAAGCAAGAAGTAGGCCATTTTTATTAATAAGACGGCTAAGGTTTAGATATGCAAATAAGGTTGCATTCATGAATAACCCATTGTTATGCAGCATCACGTACAATTCATGTGAATAACAGCGTAATTTTAACGTAGCTACTAGTGGCGTACTACCTCCGTAGCGTAGCGGTATTTGGCTCGCTATAAATCTCGGAGGTTGTGGGTTCGATTCCCACGCTGGACTTGGATTGGATCTTTGTGTGAATACTAAGATTTCTTTCCGGGTCTGGTTGGTTGAGGGACTACCCTCCGTGCCTCGGAAAACACGTTAAGCCGTTGGTCCCGATTGTTATTACATCATCTATAATAATCGTATATCAAGGAACGCGCAGCAGACAACATAATACTGCGATCGCCAATCCGCCTGCCAACCGTGTTGACTATGGCAAATACCCTCCCCGGGAGTAGGCCCATGTTCAGCAGTGGACGTTATACGGGCTAATGATGATGATGGTGATGATGATAGATTTTGAAAGACCCTTACACATCAAATCAAGACAGATTCTAGCCACAAATAACAAAAACGTGAAATTAAAAGCTTTGATGATGATGATGATGATCATGACTAGTGGCATTGTAAGTCTCGCTTTTAGTCTCGTAGGTTATGGGTTCGATCTCGCCGCCGAACAATATAACCTTTGTGTAAAATATAAAATTTCTTTTCGGATCTGGTAGAGGAACTACACTAAAGAGACTGTCTCGGAAAGCATGTTAAACCATTGTGCATTGGTCCCGATTGCTATTACATCATCTATTGCAGTTGTACATAAGCGGTGTTTCCTTGTGTGTTATCCTACTAATATTATAAACGCGAAATTTTGTAAGTATGGATGGATGGATGTTTGTTACTCTTTCACGACAAAACTACTGAACGGAATTGGCTGAAATTTTGCACGGAGATAGGTTATACGCTGAATTAACATATAGGCTACAAAACATCACGCTCCAACCCACTGGAGCAGAGTTGCGCGGGTAAAACCGAGGGGCGCAGCTAGTTACATAATACTACGGTCACCAACACGCCTGCCATGCGTAGTGACTATTGTAAAACTCTCCTTTGGCTGGACGCTCATGTTCAGCCGTGGACGTTATAGGGGCTGATAGTGATGATACCATTTAAACTACTTTTACTACGCAAATAACCAAATAAGATAATTGGGAAAGTATGTTAGGATAAACATTTTTTTTATTTCATAAACTACTGTAATCTCTTAGAAAAATCACGCTAAGATCCAATGAGTTAGTATTAATCAAACTTGGATAAAACCGGGAGTTCTAGGCAGCTCCTGCAGAACGTATGAAAGGGAACCGTTATTGACTTATCTATAATATTTATTAGCACGCAAATAGTTATTACAACGTAGTAATTCACTAAAAAAGGATTTTCTAATATTCGACCCCTAAGGGATATAAAAAGGGGTTGGATGAAAAAAATCTACATAAACGCGGACGAAGTTCCGAGCAAAAACTCAAGTCACATGTTATAAGAATAACAGCATTTCCTTCTATTTTCAATAAAAAATAAAAACCAAGCAGCATTTTAGTCCTGTAACCACGAAAAGCTTTTTAAATTTTTACTCTTTTAAATGTATTGAAACCGAACAACAGCGGTTTTATACCGCTAACGATGTCTTGAAGCCACTAAAACGTCACTTAAGCGTCACTAACGTGCGACTAAAGTCACTTTGCGACGTTAAAGTATACTTAGCACTAAACGGTTTATGCTTTCAGCTCATAAACTTAGTAATATTGTTGGCTTTAAGTAAGTTGATTATATGAACCCTGGTTCTTTTTGTCAATAATTCTTTAACGAGTTTCAGGTGTTTTGAAACAACATCAACCTCCGTAACGTAGCGGTATTTGGCTTGCATAAATTTCGGAGGTCGTGGGTTCGATCCCAACACCGGACAAGAAATCTTTGTGTAAATTCTACGATTTTTTTCCGGGTCTGGTTGGTTAAGCCGTTGGTCCCGATTGTTATAACATCATCTTTAACAAACGTATATCAGGGAACAGGCTGCAGCGTTTTTTCTGTGTATTACAACATAATATTGTGGTCACAAATCCGCCTGCCAAGTGTGGTAACTATGGCAAAATCCCTCCCTCGGGAGGAGGCCCATGGTTAGCAGTGGACGTTGTACGGGCTGATGATGATTATAAATATCAAAATCTCAGCAAAATTTTGACCTATTCAAAATAAATAATTTTGCTGAAACTATGAATCTTTGTGATCTTTGGTTTTTTAAATAGCAATTAAAATTACGGATCAGAGTGACTTTGAAAATGCATTACGGATAGGGTTGCCAGTAAAAAAAAACTAAAATATCGGAGTAAAATTTCGTGAAGTCGGGATTTTTGGATTATTGTCGGGACAACTAAATCAAAAACATATCTTGTAAAAAAAGCTAAGTCTTGCAAATCAACATTCTTTTAACGGTAACAAAAAATGAGTGGCGAGACTTAACGTTACAAGTTAAGTTTTTGATGGCATTTTTAATTTACAAGGAGCTGTTTATCGGGACATTTTGTTTTTTGTCGGGTGTCTGGACACAATATGAAACGTCGCGTCGGGACAATCCAGACTGACAACCCTAGTTACGGGCGCCATACAACCTAGATTATCTTGTAGGTACTGCAAGGCACTAGAGATCATTTGACATATACATTTATGATTGCTGTCTCCGAGAGGGTAACTTTAATTGTAAAAAACATATCTATTTTTTTTTTATTTTAATAATGAAACGTGTACAACCTCCATAGCGTAGTGGTATTTGGCTAGCTTTAAATCACGGCATTCGATTCCCACGCCGTACAAGAAATCTTTGTGTAAATTCTAAGATTTATTTCCGGGTCTGATTGGTTGTAGAACTATCCCCCGTGAGATAGGTCCTGAGAGGGTAACTTTATTTGTAAAATACATATTATGAAACGTATCGCAACGAGAGCATTATAGTTGCAACGACAAAAACATAACGGTGTATCATTAGCTATTGATATTTCTGTGAATCACTACATGCTTAGATCTTTAAAAATACGCTAAAGATTTTGATGCGGTTTTTTTTACTAGATAGAATGATTCTAGAGGAAGGTTTATGATGTATGATACATCAGCATTGCACCCGTGCGAAGCCGGGGCGGGTTGCTAGTTTAAGATATAATATCATAACTGACTGCACCAAGGGCTCAGAGGTTACTTTAGTGGCTCCTGAAACCTGGTGTTTAGTGTTGGATTCCCACCCAGAACAATTATTTCTGTAAACCACGGATAGTTGTTCTGAGTTTAGGTGAACTTTGTGTCCTTGGATTGTGTGTGTTGCAACGATCCCCACAACACATTATTTCGCTAGTGCGGAAGTTGTCAAGAAATGATTACTATCATAATGATGATGATGATGACGTCCTGGCCGATTTCGACCACGGTGACCATTTGGACTGGACAGGCAAATTTAGCTTGAGGGGTTTTGATGTTCTACCCTTTGGTGTGCTCTCTGGTGGCTTGCGTACCCACACTTATTGGTGAATGTACAAGCGCATTTTTTGCATGTCAGTACCCCACCGACGTAATTGTAATGGATGGCCGCTGGTGGACGGGCCTTTAGCTCATCGCGTTTCCTGTCGAGCTCTTCACGACGTTCGGTTTCAAACGACTGAACCTTTTGCTGGAGGAAACTATCATAATACTTCGCATTTGAGCCTTGTTACCATGTCAACAGTAAACTCGAATTAAAAAGGAAAGGTCTTTAATAAACCTTTGTAGAGGAACGGTTGGTAGTTCTTTCACAGAAAATGAAAAATCTTCGTTGCCGGGCGAGGTGGTGTGCCCGGCGACCGACGGCTATTTGTTGATATTCAGAACTTGTATCTGTTTGAATTGGCTTGCGATGTTGTATTGCGCGATACAGGTTAGTTGGGATGCTAGGTGGTAGATGGCGCTGCTTGTCTTCTTGTAGTTTTTTGTGCGGCTACTGTAGATGGCGCTACACCTTTTTAGGAAAATTTTATTTTTATTAACAAAAACATGCTTACGGCTGTTTCCCAGCGCAGTAGGCAGAGACAATGGACCTCCACTTGCTACGATCCCTACACACATCTTTCGCTTCATTCACTCTCATAACATTCTTCATACAAGCACGTCGGTTTAGGGTGGATCTTATTTGACCTTTTGCGAGGATGTCTCCGATTTGGTCAGAGAACGTTCGTCGAGGTCTTCCCCTTCCGACTGTGCCACTCACACTTGCCATGTATACCAACAAAAACTTCATTGAAAAAAAGTTAAAAATCAAGTTAAAAGATTTTTGCTTATTTTTTAATAGGAACATACCACCATACAAGTGGCTCTGGTGCCAAGTCCGGGCCAGCGATAGTCCAGCCGGCAACGAGTCCAAAGCTCACACCGAGCTGCTGACGTCATCACACAGGAAAACTCGACACGAACTTACTATTAGGGTAAGTACCGCTTTTTTTCGGACGGAAATTTATGTAGTTAGCTACGAGGCTTTTGCTATTTCACCGAGCGTTAAGGCGAGCAGAGCTCCAGCCTTCTCAAATGGTAAGTTCACTCATATTGTATTTGACTTTGGAGAAACTAACAAACAACAGCGAATGGGCTTCAGGAGACTAATCACGTGACAATAATTACTATGCATGCGAAAAATATGTTAATCATGTCAAATTATTAAGTTAATATATATGATACTAGCTGCACCCTGCGGTTTTACCCGCGTTTCTCTGCTACAGTGGGTCGGAACTTGATGTTTTGTATCCTATATGTTAATCCAACGTATAACCTATCCCGGGGCAAATTTTCAGCTAATTCCGTTCAGAAGTTTTGGCGTGAAAGAGTAACAAACATCCATCTATCCATAAGTACAAACTTTCGCGTTTATAATATTATTTGTATGTATGTAGCTTCAATAATACAGTAACTAATAATAGGAAAGGCGTTACAATACTACCCTACAGTACAGAAAACCTCCGTAGCGTAGCGGTATTTGGCTCGCTATAAATCTAGGAGGTCGTGGGGCGTTCCCCACTCCGGACAAGAAATCTGTGTGTAAATTCTAAAATTTCTCGCCGGGTCTTGTTGGTTGAGGGACTACCCTCCCTGCCTCGGAAAGCACGTTAAGCTGTTGGTCCCGATTGTTATAACATCATCTATAATAATCGTATGTCAAGGAACGGGCAGCACCGTTTCCTTGTGTGTTACAACATAGGTACTACTACGGTCAGCAAAGCCAAGCGCGGTGACTATGGCAAAACCCTTCCACGGGAGGAGGCCCATTTTCAGCAGTGGACGTTGTACTGGCTGATGATGGTGATGATGATGAACCCTACAGTAATGAAGACATTTTTATCGAAATCGTAGCCTTATCGTTACGTGATTAGCTTCCATAGTGATATCCACGTGATAGCCTCCTGATGCGAAAATAGTCATTTTCGAAATACAAATACAAGAAACAGATATTATAGGAAACATTTTTTGCGAGAGGAAATACTATGAAATTTCTGTCTGCCATTAATAGTTTTCCCAAATAACTTATATACTTATAACTTGGATAGAAAATGAAAATCAAATGAAAACATTTATTTGTAATGTTCGAGAAGAACCGATTCTCGATCCTACCTATTACAAGTCCAATAAAACAATATTGACAATGAAATCTTGACTGATAAATTATTTTCCATTTCAACGATAATATTATTAATAAAATTGATCAATGTTTTTATGTCATGATCGGGTCTGAAGTATAGAACGCGTCGCTCACCTCGCCTCACGAGGTCCACCGGCCCCTTTCCTAGCTTTCTACGAGTCTTTCTCTATCTAATGCCCTCGTAGACCCGAAGTCCGAGAAGCCCGCGAACTGTATAGTAGAGCGACAGTTGCACAAAACTCCCCTAAAATACTAATCCCTCAATCTCATCGCCAGCGACCGCCCTATGCCGAGGTCCAAGCCCCACAGGGGGCGCCCTCTTGCGCAGGTTGCTTAGTTTGTAGTTTATAAACCATTTATTAAGGCTGGAGCTCTGCTCGCCTTTATGCCCGGAGAAGTAGCAAAAGCCTCATGGCCACCTACGGAAGTAAAACCGAAAAAAAAAACTTTCTCTATCTACATACGTTGTGACAACCGGAGAAGAACGACTATAAGAAACTCCGATAACATTTTATACTATAAAATATTACGCTATATAATATGTCAAAAATCAAGCCATTTTATTCCTAGACATCAGAATCAAAAGGACGGATTATACTTCAGAAGCATTTGTTCATAAGTTCAAGTTTACGATAAAAGCACATACGACGAACGTTTCTGATGTATAATGGCACATCCGACCATATGCTTCTAATCTCTAGATTTGGTAATATCAATCAAGCTATTGAGTGAATTACTGCCTTAAATTTCTTTATTCGAACTTCAAATAACTCTGTCAGCATAAAAAACGTTTCAGTGCAACTTATACGAGCCATTAAGCGAACCACAGCACTCTTTATCTTCGTCAATGGGTAACCAATGCCATTAGTTAAAAGTAAAAAATATACGGAACCCTCTTAAATACGCTTTACCTACCAGCGCGCGGTTGTTCTGTGTTGCGTGTAAATTTGGTGCTGTAAAAATATTTTAATACTAGCTTCCCCCGCGCGGTTTCACCCGCGTAGCTCTCGTTCCCATGGGAACGTCATAAAAATAGCCTTTCTCGGTCTATCTAACACTGGAATAATTTTGACGCCACGGATTTTGATGTGGTTTTTTAATAGATAGAGTGATTCAAAAGGATTTTTTTAATGTAATACAGCAGCATTGCACCCTCGCAAAGCCGGGACGGGTCGCTAGTTGCTTAAAAGTTAATTTAAAGAAATAAATATGTTGGCAGTCAAAACTCTTAACCAGTAAAAAGTACTTTTAACTAGCAAAATCAGTCAAAACTAACGTAACCTAATCTAACCTAAAACTAATTTTGACGGATTTTGCTAGTTAAAAGTACTTTTTACTGGTTAAGAGTTTTGACTGCAACATATATAACGGCAAAACCCCACCCTCGGGAGTTGGCCCAGGTTCAGTAGTCGAAGTTGTATGGGCTGACGATGATGAATATTAGTAGGATAATTAAAAACCTATGTTTCCTCCCTCAGGTAAAAGATGACAGTGTAAAGTACCCGAAGCAGCGTAGCCTCCACCAATGCAACAGCACGAACTCAAAGAAGGTTCGTCTACATCTCCCTGATGAACAAACCAACAACAATTGCCACCAACAAAGGAGACGAGAAGACACATTCTTGTAGTCTATAGAAAAGTATTAAAATGGTTAATGGACTATGTACCTATAGGTTTTATATATATTATGCCCATAATATATATAAATTACCAATAATAAAGAAAAATCGCCGTACCAGCTACACCATTTTTATTGCATGACGAACTCTTGACCTTATAATATATATTTGTATAGAATGAAGATTCAACTAAAACTCCAATAAAATACATTAATAATGTTGCTGATTGTGTTTTAAAGTTATTATGAAGACAGCAAAGAAAGAACGGATGGAATAATACAAAAGTTAAAAGTGAGAAATTATAAAATTGCTCTATCTTTTTGACACCCAAATGTATGTCATTGAAATGAAACTTTGCCTAATTAACTACCCAAAAACCGTATACCTACACTCCATTGCAGTTCCATTGAAGCATTTTTAAATAAGCAGAATTAGGGCCCTCATTTCTGGGCCCCAATTCTGCTAATCGTGGAAAAAATCTAGCAAAATTCCAGTCACGTTGTGTAGTGAATTTTAAGTAACAACCACAAACCCCCCACCACCAATTTTCAACACCTTTTATACGTTAATCCGTATATAACCGTTTACTATGTAATTTAAATTTGTGTGAATTTAATTAATTATTAAGATAACTTTATAATAAACGTTGAAAGGTACATTTTAAATATGTAATATAAATATTTTCATGTTTATATAGGAATGTAAACACTAAGTGTATTTATGTGTTAATATTTAATATTTTAAAAGATATAGAATAAATATATATATTATGTGCAATATTATAGTACTGTAGGACAAAATGCTTTCAAACGAGTGTTTAATAAGATACGTTACACCTTTATTTTACAGCTACAGGCAGACAGTATTCAACATTTTGTTTCAGCTTATTTTAAAATATAACACTTTTAATTTCCCTTATTATTTTGATAAATTCATGCTGAATCATGGAAAGATATAATGCATATACTAACAACTAAAAATATAACATTAAAACTAAATCTTTGTTAAATACCTATTATATATATTTTCATGGCACATGTTTAAGGTGTTGATTTATTTACTCTCAACACACACATAAATGCAGAAACGTAAAATAATCTTAATAAAAGAATATTGTAGCTTATATTTCGTTAAAGTATTTTATATTAAACACAAAAAACAGAAACACATAATTATAATTACAATCTGTTAAAACAGTCACATAGTTTATAGTTACCTCCACCAATATACATACCTCCACATAGTTCCCATGATCAGATCTAATGTTTCCCACTTCATTTCCATCAACGTAACAATTCCTACCGTTGTTGTGTTTGACAGTTCATTAATTCTGTAACAACATTAATTTAAGTAAAGACATGAAACCAATAAATAAATGAAGTTGCTGCCTAAAGTAAATGATAACTTGGCTAACTATATGTTATATGAATACTTACTTGAATTGAAGTTTGTTGGCTAAAGACAACTAAATTGTGAAATGATTTGAATGACAATATTGCATAATTTTATAGTGACACGAGTCCCAGTTGCGTTACAATTTTTAAGGCAAATCAGTCAGTCAGTTTCTTTTTATAAAGATTCCAGTGCGAGATGATAATCTTCTCACCCGATACACCGAGATTATTCACAAACGTTATCACTTTATATGATTTTTGCTGTTAAAGAGAAGGCTTATATTTAGAAATCACTTAAGAAGATAGCGTCAAAAAAGTTTATTTTCGCAAAAAGTACCTTATTGATTAACAAACGCACATTTTTAATTAGAGATTTCCTGTATATTTGTGTAAATAAGCTTCTACTATGTATGATGAGAGCTATTTTTGCAATCCTTATATAAAATTTACCAGACGAATAAATTAGAATTTTGACTGAATGTGCAAACAAAATTTGTCATATTATTCAACATTGAATCCTCCGACGGGTGAAGAATCAACCCGAAAAGTCGTTGTCTTTTCGTCGCATTTTTGTATTTTCAGGTTTTTAATTAGCTTTCCTTTGAATGTTAGCTTGTATTTTTACAATTTGCGGTACTTAAGCTGACTCATATATTTATACGTGTGATAAATCTCATAAATCGTATTTAATCTTAAAGAATAAGTAGTAACCAAAATACAGGGAGTATTTAGAAAAAAAATACGTCTATTTACTTTTTCAGTCCAATATTTTATACGACATTAGATCTCTTAAACCAAAAGTGTAAATAATGTTAAGTAACTTAGCTTAATCTGTCATTGACGCAACCTTTTTAAGATGTTAATGGACTTTGTTTTACAATTTTAATACGTAGGTACTTACATACTTTTGCACTTAAATGTGTAACGTGTTGTATATTTTTTTTGTTTTTTTGGTGTAAAAACAACTTTAAAACATTCTGAATGTGTAAATCCACTTTTTTTTCGAAGTTTCATAAATGCGTAGGTATATAATTGGTTATGAGTGTTTGTAAAAACTATATGTTATTTAAATTTTTATGTGTGCTCCAGGTTTGTATTTTGAATGTCTATCTCTTTGTCTTCACGGGTATTAGTATCATTATTTTTAATAAAAGTCCCACTGATTTTATACATAATCAAATCGTATGTCAACTCTCACCTACTAGAAACTTGAAACCCTTGGCTTAAACACGTCCCGCTTAACTTTTGGGACGAAGAATTTTGTGTATAAATTTGTAAGTAAAATTTTCTGCCTCACACTTAAAGTTTATTTGTCATCGAGTTCAAAGTTGTTTCCTGAAATCTTGAGACTTCACTTGTACTTCTACACTTACTAAGCAAGATTAGTGTTAGTATAAACAAGTATTACTTTGTTAAAGTCAGTCATGACCGCGACCACGAATTATACGTCCTGCGGGGCGTTGGCGGCGACAGTTGGAGGCGTACGAATACGAATCACGAATCCTGAATAAATATCACAGATCGATCGGCATACTATTCAGATGAAACCAAAAAGTTAACTTGTTAACGTAGATTAAAATGCTATAAGTGTTGTGTCATGGTTTACTATTTCAATGCAAATGCCAGATTTCATTTAAACATATAAGTACTTTCGAATGCACTGCTGCGCTGCCGCCGTCGCCACGCAGGCCTCTAATTTCGTGGTTACAGCCTCATAACTATATACTAATCTGATTACCAACACAAATTGTTTTAGTTATTAAGCCTTCTTCAAATATTTACTGAGTCAGTGAACTAATCTTAAGTAAACATAGAATATTGAATTTCAAATAATTGTTAAAATTTAGCATAACGGTGCCAAACAGATTGGAGTCAAACTCTAGTCAACTTTGTGTATGTTTTATGTGTATTATGAATGTTAATGATAATGTACTTTGTAACCGTATGACATTGGTGTTATGTTATATTTGAGAATTTTAAGCAATTATAATTCAATGACTTTTAAAAACAACTATTTTGATTGTACTTTACGTAGCAGATAATCGGTTTTTTCCTTTTCTTCTCTCTAAATATGTATTAGTTTGATAATGGAATTTTTGTTCTGAATATATTAGAATAGGTACTCTTTTATTGTGCACCCATAAACATACTTTTGTCTTTATGTATGTACAATAAAATATACACATGAAACACAGTAAAAGGGCAGTATTATTGTATTTACGCTTATTCAGCTTATATTATGGAAAACAACAGCTTTACGGACTCATCTCCATACAAATTCGTGGTTTTTTAGTATTGTTAGTGTTCTAGTAGTTAGTGGTCTCTTCAGCACTTTCTTATAGACAACCCTTGGATGTATTATTGAATTCGTGTAATAAAATATACAGTGTGCAGCACCTTAATTTAGACTTGTTCAACAAGTTTTGGTGATCTAATAAACCAAAAAAATACAGAAAAATTGGCAAAATTGAACATATAAATGAAATTTTGTTTATATAACTACAATTTCAACAGCAGAGTTGAACCACAGATCATTAATAAACAATAGACAATAAACAACAAAACTGTTTTTAAGAGTACTTAAAAACAGTTTTGTTGTGAAATTTTATTATTGCTGAATAACGAGATGAGGTCATAAAAACATCGTGTCATAATTGCAAGCATGAAATTCTCAAATAACACAATAAGGTTTACCCCATACTAGGTTTCCGGAATTTTCGAGCGTGTGCCACATGCTAACGATGGTGAGGGTGGCGAATAACTGGACCGCGCGTTCGGCACACGCGTCGTTCGCACGCTCGACGAACGCGGATGCCCAATGTGGGGTGAATCTAATACAATGTATACACTGTCGGAAAGAAAAAAGTACAATAAATGTCTAAAAATATATATTTTGTTTTTATTGATTCAGTCCTACTTCGGCACAGTCAAAATTTTTGATGACAGTGAGCTGCTTATATCTCCAAAGTGATATGACATCAATTTTACACATACCTACATAACTACTACAAATATGAAAGGCTGCCACTACACGCGCGGTTTCACCCGTGTAGCACCCGTTTCCGTAGAAGCTTCATGATTAAATAAAGCCTATGTTACTCAAAGATAATTTAGCATACTAATGGTGAAAGAATTATCGAAATCCGTCCTGTAGTTTTTAAGTTATATATCTATACTAATATATAATGCTGAAGAGTTTGTTTGTTAGTATGCTTCAACGCACTAATATCAGAAACTACTGGTCCGATTTGCAAAGTCTTTTTAGATTGCCTCTAACTCTATAACCGCGCGTGCAAGCTAGTTAGTAATTAGTGATGGGTCGTCGACGTATTCGACGTCAACGAAACTAGACCGTCCAATTTCGTTCATCGACTAGTCGATCAACTAGTTGAATTTGTCGACTAGTTTACGCGTTAACTTGGTACACATTACGACGGACGAAGTCTACGGCGGCGACGGCGACGTAGGCGGTAGACTTAGACTAGTCTCTCGTATGCTTAGGACTGGCTGAATACTGAATAGAATTAATTATAAAGTTTTATTCACTATTCTGGCGTATTTAGAACATCAACTGATTTTATATATCTACATTATTTTTATTAAATAGACCTTTCCTTGGGCATCCTTTCTTCACATAGCAACAATAATATCATTCGACCCGAACAAATATCAACACCCTTCAACTAGATTTAGAGTTCAAATTTGTTTGCACGATATTTCAACGGACGAATGAATTTCTATCACCCGACTACCTTCTCGTCTCGTCTCGCCGTCGTTGCCGTCGCGCGTCGTCGGTCGTCGCGTTGCGAGTTTCAGTTTAGCCCTCTGAGGCGTCTACGGATTCGACTAGTCCATCGTATAACGGTGAACCGTCGATTCGTTCACATTACGTCGACGGTCGAATTAACTAGTTCGTTCATTCAACAAATAAGAAAATAAAAAAATACCATTAAGTCCGAACGTGCGTTTTATAAGAATTGCAGCAAAAAATATTGTTTCGTAAAAAGTATGTATTTGAACAATAATTTCATGATGAGCGTTTTGACAGTTCAGATAATTTATCACATTTAAGATACCAGATGGCGATATTAGGGGCCGTCCATTGATCACGTAAGGCTTGAAAGGGGGGGGAGGGGTTCGACAAAAATCACGAAATGTCACAAGAGGGGAGGGGGGTGTAGTAAGATATCACGTGTATTTATTTTTGGGAAATTATAATTCTAGCCACACATTTCTTTATTGGCCACGTGATCAAACTTCTCATTTTATAACTAAGCAACGGGAAAATTATAATTAAGATGAAATTCAAAAAAAATTAAGATTTTTTGTAGATACTTAAAATTCACGTGATGATGGGTGGGGGGGTAGTCTTAAGCCCCACCATACTACATAAACTTTCGCGTTTATAATATTAGTAGAAAGTGTCTCGTTCTTGTCTAAAAAATGTGAGCACGGGATGTCATACGGTGTAAATCTGTAAGAAGCCTTATTTATGCCGAATACGAAAAATATTTAACGTTTTCCTTAGAAAGATTAAGTGTTCCGAAAAGTTAACGATGATAGTAAAAAACAAACAAGTAATTCAATTTTGTTGGCATAAGGAAAATGTTAGTTCCAGCAAATTATTATTCGTACATAATATTTTTTGTCTATATTTCTAGCATTATATGACATTCATTGCGGTATAATTCATGAGCCAAGATAAGACATCTGTTAGTCAGACATAAGAAACTCGTTTGCGTACAACTGGGGTTATTACAAAAGAATTGTGGTATCCTATTCATTCTTTATGCGGTTATAGCCAGTAAGTAAGTCAGTAAGCCCTTATTTACTTTTTCTTCATGCTAAGATTATATTTTAGTTAGTTATTTTAGGTGACGATCACACTTTAGGTAAATAAAACGCAACACAATAAATGAGATGTTACAAACCGACTTACAAATCGACTGCACTGGTGGCTCAGTGGTTACGGTAGTTGCCTCTGAGACCTGGTGTTCTGGGTTCGATTCCCACCCGGGACAATTATTTGTGTGAACCACAAATAGTTGTTCTGAGTCTGGGTGTTCTGTGTGTCCGTGAAATGTATGTTTGTAAAGTCCCCCGCGACACAGGGATTTATTTCCCTAGTGCGGGAGTTGTCTTTTTTAAATAAAAAAAAAACCAAGTACACATGCAAAAGCTATAAAATATGAAATATATATATAAAATATGAAATAATATAATACTTATTGTAGGGTTGTTCGCTAACCCTTACATTGAGGGGAATCGAGCACTGAACCGATTATGACTACGCAACTAAAACATAACAAACAACTAAAACATAAATAAAAAACTACGCAACGGATTTCGATGCGGTTTTTGGAACGATGCGGGATTTAGCTGCGCGACCGAACTGAAAAAAATGTGATAGTAAAACCGTAAGTAAGTAAAAGTCCGTGGAATAAAACCGTGGAATAAAACCGTTAAATGAGACGTTAAATCTAGGAACTAGAATCTAAATATCAGGAACTACTGGTCCGATTTAAGAAATTCTTTCAGTATTCGATAGTCCATTTATCGAGGAAGGTTATAGGCTATATTTTATTTTCAAAAAAATTAGGAATCCGTAAGAAAATTGCGATTTTGTAACCCAAGGTGTAAAAGCGAAAACCTATTAATGCGTGCGCTGCAAAAACTATTGACAATAGAACAAAATTATGTACTACGGGTTTGTAGGTCTTATTAAGATCTACAAAAAAGTCCGCGAGAGCATATATCTAACTGTTTTTTTTGGTTCGTATAAAGCGTGCTGCCCATTGGTCGAATATTTTACATGTGTAAACGGGAAATAAAATGAAAACTCCAAAAGAAAAACAACTGGATGTGTTTGACGGAAAAATATGTAATAATGAAAAAAATGCGCGGTACATTTACCATAGACAATGATAATTAAAAAAAAAAAAAAGTGACCATAGATAAAGTCTTTTACACACGAGCGGTGCTGTGCGCGCGTGAACATGATTCGTAAAGCACTTTACACTGTTGGTGCTAATTATATAATATGACTAAATAACTTATGACCTAACTTATGTACTTATACCACAGTATGTCTTCAGCGAAAGTTGCAAGATAATCTCGCTGAAATAAAGTAACAGACTAAGAACCATAAATAACAGACACGGAGATTAGAGCAATATCCACAATTTATGAACTAACATCTAAGGACATATACTTACGTACAATTTATATTTTAAGGCAGATCTGAAAAACTACACAGAAATTCTGTAAAATGTTAGAAATTGAACTTTCCTTTAATATTTTTTTTTTGTTGTATCACGGGTTACCAAAATATAATTATGCTATAGCATCATGTGAGCTGAATAGGTACATTAATAAGAAAATATCGTCAAAATTAATACTTACTAATATATAAAGTTAAAGAGTTTGTTTGCTTGAACGCGCTAAAGTTAGAAACTACTGCTCCGATTTATATCATGAAAATATATCAGTGTTAGATAGCACAAGTATCGAGGAAGGGTATCTAACCACGCCTGGTTCACCCGCGTAACTTCCTCTTCCTTTGGAACTTCATAATGATATATAGCCTATAAGCATTCCACAATAAGGAGGCTTTCTACCACTGAACAATAAGTATAGATTACTATAGATATATACGTATGTAGTCACCATAAATAACCGTTGTTTTAACCCGCAGAAACTTTGTAATGTGTAAAAATGACAGTTAATTTTATCCCTATATATTTCACAAGTCGGAAACCATAATCTTACCACTGGTTAAGTCTAGCAGCTATTACGTGAAATATATAGACGAAGTTAGACTTTATTAATCTTAACTCTAACTGAACTATAAGGGATTAGCTTAAAACGATTTTAGACGTTCGTGGTGTACATATTATTTTTAGAAGGCTAAACATACTTGGACTAAATTCTGTTATTACGTTGTCATAGAAATGAGAGCTACACAGGTAAAATCGCCTACCTACATAGAGAGCCTACTTATTTTACTTTATTTAACAAATTTTACAACTCCAATAATTAAGGAAATTGACACAACATATCATGCATACAATGCATCATGGAAGTCTGAAAGTGGCGCTAGTGACAGAGAAATTGAGAGGAAATTGCTTAGAATAGGCACGTTATATGATATGCATGTAACGAAAAGAATGCTGAATATGATGATGGAGGAATATGTTGGAAAGTCCAAAAAAGATAGATGGACTGTGTGCAAGATGACAAGTGTAAGAAAGGTGTGAGTATGGAAGCAACATCTAATAGGGAAAAATGGAAGAGGATGACACTTTACGCCGACCCCAAATAGTGGGAGTAGAGCAGAAAGATAATGATAATAACACGCATACTTCTAGAACATCAACCAGGAGTGGATCTGCCCGCAATGAAGATAGTAGTTACATCCACCCAAAAATCCACCAACTGCAAGTGGCAATATGAATTGTCAAGAATAATCATGACTTATATACAACTTTTGAATTTGACTATTACCCTTTTTCGGCGAATCAGGACAAGAAAGTCTATTAGGGTTTTGATTGTGGGCATACCCACCAAGCCCATATTGGGATTGCCCAATGATGGATAAAAGCCAGTATATTTGTGAAAGATAAAAGCTTAGATACCTACTTGCTTTAGCAAAGTTTCGATCCTAAATTTTCGAAATTCACCAAAATTCCATTCAATATTTTTTGCGTGTAAGAGACAAACATACATCCATTTCAGGATCCACCCACTTACACACGTACGAAATAGTCAGTAACAATATTATTTTTGACGGTGATAAAAATATAAATAAATCTTAACTTTTCTGCTTTTTTCACTTTACACTAACGTTAGTAGAGGTGTCATATTAATTCGTGCGGTTATTAGTCTATGAACCGAGCGCGGTTCGGAATGAAGAGATAAACATAAACAAGATTTTCATTGAAATAACTCGTGGCATTATCTTTTCCTAAGCTTCAAATAGTTCTGATTCACGATCATATTTTATGTGAGGTTTTGGTATGGTATTAAAAATATACCTCTATTTAATACTTCGTAAATATCAATTTATAGACATAAGTACTTACAGACTATCATAGTTCAATGTAATAAGATTCATGAATAAGACAATAATTAACCCACCAAGCCCATATTGGGATTGCCCATTGATGGATAAAAGCCAGTATATTTGTGAAAGATAAAAGCTTAGATACCTACTTGCTTTAGCAAAGTTTCGATCCTAAATTTACGAAATTCACCAAAATTCCGTTCAATATTTTTTGCGTGTAAGAGACAAACATACATCCATTTCAGGATCCACCCACTTTCGTATTCTATTTCGTACACACGTACGAAATAGAAGAAGAAAACCATAAATTATCTACTAAATTGCCTTTGCTAAAGTAAGCTCCTTTATAATGTTAAAATCTTTGAAAAAAATATGGCTGAAAAGCGAAAAATGTGGTTTTGAGTAATTAGCATCAATAGTCGTTACCCAGATTCCAAACTTCTTTACAATTCAATAAATATCTTAACTTTTATTTTTATTATGATTACTAACCGAGTTTTGCAGTCTACTAGTACTCTTGTTAACCCCTCGTTAAGCTAAAATGCGTGTGTTACGAGTGGGTTCACGTCGGTAGTGCAATTGGTGCGGATCGAACCGGCGACCACAAGATCACAAGTCTGAGGCCTTAGCGGTCGCTTTACGTAGCAACTTGAAAAAAAAAATAATGCGGACTTAATGTCAAAGACATTTTCTGGCAAAGAACAAAAGGTTTAATGAAAAAAAAAACTAATTTATACTTATATTATGAGAAAATTGAGTTATATTTAGATGTTCACATTTTATCATTTATTATTTAAAATGTACCTATACTATATATAAATGAGAACTGCCTTGAAATAAAAAAAGTTTTGTGCAAAATCAAAGATTTATTTACGGGTATAGTTGGTTAAGGGATCACTCTGGATCATAACAATTATCTATTATATATTAAAATACGGTTACCAACCGCGGTAACTTTAGCTACTTCATCGGGCATTAAAACGATCAGAACTCCAGCCTTTTTAAGTAGTTTATAAACTACAAACTAAGCAACCTGTGCAAGAGGGCGCCCCCTGTGGTATTTACTTGGACCTCGACTCAGGGCAGTTGCTGGCGGGAAGTATGAGGATAATGACTATGCGATTTTTAAAAGAGTTTAGTGCAACTGTCGCTCTACTTGACAGTTCGTGGACCTCTAGATATATTCCTCAAAATTTAATATAATACGCGTGGGCCGTATATGCAGAACATCCAATTCGATCAGTTACAGAACAAACATTATAATTACTACATAATATATCATAACTTTACTCAATTATATTGAACCGAACCACTTATTTAGTTCTTCTATTTCGTCATCCAATATGTTGCCGAAGAAGCAATTAATTACTACAAGTACTCACTATTAATTCATTATAAGTTCGAGTTACCGTAGTAAGATTGGCTCTCGGTCTGAAGACTAAACTGATTAATGGTTTGAGTCTCGGGTTGTTTGGTTTAAACTTTTCCAATAACTGTATACCAAGGTATTTGAAACTTTGAAACATAATCGCAGTTTTTATTATTAAAAAAACAACTCTCGCACTAGAGAAACTAATCCTGTGTCGCGGGGACATTTTTTTTCTGTTGTGATACTTTTCATTGCGCCAGTGGCTTAGTTGCGTTTATCCAGAGGCCTGGTTTTCAGGGTTTGATTCCCAGAACAACTATGCGTGGTTGTGTATACCAGTTATAACTAGTTGAACCCACGACATTTGCGAATTATGGCGATTAAAATACCGGTAAGCCACAGAGGAGACAATCTCATTTCATGAGGCTTTTGCTACTTCACCGGGCATAAAGGCGAGCACAGCTCCAGCCTTAATAAATGGTTTATTAACTACAAACTAAGCAACCTGCGCAAGAGGGCGCCCCCTGTGGGGCTTGGACCTCGGCATAGGGCGGTCGCTGGCGATGAGATTGAGGGATTATGACTTTTAGTATTTTAGGGGAGTTTTGTGCAACTGTCGCTCTACTTTACAGTTCGCGGGCTTCTCGGACTTCGGGTCTACGAGGGAATTAGATAGAGAAAGACTCGTAGAAAGCTAGGATAGGGGCCGGTGGACCTCGTGAGGCGAGGTGAGCGACGCGTTCTATACTTCAGACCCGATCATGACATAAAAACATTGATCAATTTTATTAATAATATTATCGTTGAAATGGAAAATAATTTATCAGTCAAGATTTCATTGTCAATATTGTTTTATTGGACTTGTAATAGGTAGGATCGAGAATCGATTCTTCTCGAACATTACAAATAAATGTTTTCATTTGATTTTCATTTTCTATCCAAGTTATAAGTATATAAGTTATTTGGGAAAACTATTAATGGCAGACAGAAATTTCATAGTATTTCCTCTCGCAAAAAATGTTTCCTATAATAACAAGACACGGCGAGAAATTTTAGAATTTACACACAGATTTCTTGTCCGGAGTGGGGAACGCCTCACGACCTCCTAGATTTATTGCGAGCCAAATACCGCTACGCTACGGAGGTTTTCTGTACTGTAGGGTAGTATTGTAACGCCTTTCCTATTATTAGTTACTGTATTATTGAAGCTACATACATACAAATAATATTATAAACGCGAAAGTTTGTACTTATGGATAGATGGATGTTTGTTACTCTTTCACGCCAAAACTTCTGAACGGAATTAGCTGAAAATTTGCCCCGGGATAGGTTATACGCTGGATTAACATAATAATATAGGCTACAAAACATCAAGTTCCGACCCACTGGAGCAGAGAACGCGGGTTGCAGCTAGTATCATATATATTAACTTAATAATTTGACATGATTGACATATTTTTTGCATGCATAGTAATTATTGTCACGTGATTAGTCTCCTGAAGCCCATTCGCTGTTGTTTGTTAGTTTCTCCAAAGTGAAATATAATATGAGTGAACTTACCATTTGAGAAGGCTGGAGCTCTACTCGCCTTAACGCTCGGTGAAATAGCAAAAGCCTCGTAGCTAACTACATAAATTTCCGTCCGAAAAAAGCGGTACTTACCCTAATAGTAAGTTCGTGTCGAGTTTCCTGTGTGATGACGTCAGCAGCTCGGTGTGAGCTTTGGACTCGTTGCCGGCTGGACTATCGCTGGCCCGGACTTGGCACCAGAGCCACTTGTATGGTGGTATGTTCCTATTAAAAAATAAGCAAAAAAAAAACTTTTAACTTGATTTTTAACTTTTTTTCAATGAAGTTTTTGTTGGTATACATGGCAAGTGTGAGTGGCACAGTCGGAAGGGGAAGACCTCGACGAACGTTCTCTGACCAAATCGGAATCATCTTCGCAAAAGGTCAAATAAGATCCACCCTAAACCGACGTGCTTGTATGAAGAATGTTATGAGAGTGAATGAAACGAAAGATGTGTACACGCGTAGGGATCGTAGCAAGTGGAGGTCCATTGTCTCTGCCTACTGCGCTGGGAAACAGCCGTAAGCATGTTTTTGTTGATAAAAATAAAATTTTCCTAAAAAGGTGTAGCGCCATCTACAGTAGCCGCACAAAAAACTACAAGAAGACAAGCAGCGCCATCTACCACCTAGCATGCCAACTAACCTGTATCGCGCAATACAAGTTCGCAAGTCAATTCGAACAGATACAAGTTCTGAATATCAACAAATAGCCGTCGGTCGCCGGGCACACCACCTCGCCCGGCAACGAAGATCTTTCATTTTCTGTGAAAGAACAACCAACCGTTCCTCTACAAAGGTTTATTAAAGACCTTTCTTTTTAATTCGAGTTTGCTGTTGCCATGGTAACTAGGCTCATATGCGAAGTATTATGATATACGAGTACAAAATGATATTTGAAAACATGTTGTACGAAACAGTAATATCATGTTTCAAGTTCAACAGCCCGTTGCTGAATATAGGCCTCCTTCTAACAAATCTTGGAAAGCCAGGGTCTTGAGGGATAAATGGGCCACTGTAAGTGTGGCCCAGGAGATCCCGCTGTGCCATACTAGCCGCGGGTGCCGTCGGGGGGCCGGATTGCTTATGCGTACCCGGCCCACGCCAACGGCCGATCGAAGGAGTGTCCGGGGGGTTTTAGTGGTGTAGGGTCCTCGTG
The DNA here is from genome assembly GCA_947037095.2 of Nycteola revayana. NCBI lineage: Eukaryota > Metazoa > Arthropoda > Insecta > Lepidoptera > Nolidae > Nycteola > Nycteola revayana. The sequence continues at coordinate 11,610,749 of OX344840.2, forward strand.
GTATGAGTTTAGCATACCACGCTATGGAGAGGGCGAGTCCCACATATCCCTCCGCCAGCGCTCGAATACGCTGCAGCGGCGGTGGGAATGCGAAAATGCATTTCCCCCCGGACAAACAAAAAAAAGGTCGTTGAGGGATGTTGCCATTATCCCACGCTTGGCTGGCGGATTGGTGTTCGTAGTAAGATTTGAAGTATCCTTGAGCTCATAGATGCTGATATCCATCCATCGGGCGTATGTCCATATTTACCATTCACCCTTGGGAATATATGGGGACGCCTATTCTAAACCAGAAACCACAAGGCAATTAATATCATAGTTATTTGTATTGTAAAATACACGGTTACCTAACATTGTTAATATATTTTTTTGTGCTTTTGTCCGTGATTTCGTCAGTGTTTATTTTGAAAAATCCTTTAATAGCGAATGCCTAGGCAGGCATATCCTTATAGCTATCAGCATACCGAATTTGGCTCTGATACTTAGTGCACCTACCACGATATATCTGCATCACCCGAGTCGGCTGGTAGAAAATGCCTTAGGCATTAAGTTCACAAATGTACTTAAGAAATAAATAAGTAAATTTACCGTAAGTTGAGCTGGGTTGCCGTGTGGTTTCCGGCTTAGAATAGACCACCCCATGTCTTCCCATGGGTGTCGTAAAAGGCGACTAAGGGACATATGGCTGATGGATGGGCAGCAGCATCTATTAGCTCAAAATTTGCATCTTACTGCGATCACCAATCCGTCTGCCAAGCGTGGTGATTATGGCAATATCCCTCTACGATCCTGGCTTGCCAAGGTCTGTTAAGAGGAGGCCCATGTTCAGCAGTGGACGTCAACGGGCTGTTGATGATGAGCTGGGTTATGATCTTCATTCGTCAGTAAGGTTGACAACTTTCCTCGAGTATATGACATACGCTTAACAAACGTTTCATAAGTATACTGTTACTATAACCACATAATTATGAAAATGAGATTAGTAGTACATCTAATTACAAACTTAGAGCCTTCCACAAATCTACATTGTCTGTCAACCAATCCCTTCACTTACAAAGCCTACAATTAATTAATTTTCCGTCGGAACCTAGCTCGTCTCAAATTGAAATCCGTCTACATTCAGTGAGACTTCAAAGTAAATTATAGATCCTTGATCAAATGGCCCAAATTCAAATGTATTAATTTTATTCACAAATTCTGTGACTGTTAGTCATGCTCTGAACGCACAAGTACCTATCTTATTTATGTAACAATTTGTCTTCGTACTAAAACTCATTTGGCCATATACGTTTATCATTGGCGTATCCTTGAGGCCCTCCCGACCCTTAGTTTTCTAAGAACCTACCGATGCCCTCGTAGACCCGAAGTCCGAGAGGCCCGCGAACTGTAAAGTAGAGCGACAGTTGCACAAAACTCCCCTAAACTAAAAGCCATAATCTCTCAATCTCCCCGTCAGCGACCGCCCTGAGCCGAGGTCCAAGTCCCACAGGGGACGCCCTCTTGCGCAGGTTGCTTAGTTTGTAGTGTTTAAACCATTTATCTAGGCTGGAGCTCTGCTCGCCTTTATGCCCGGTGAAGTAGCAAAAGCCTCGGGGCTGACTACATATGTCCGTCCGAAAAAGAAAAAAAGTATCCTTGTAGGAAAGGGGTCTTAGTAAAAAAAACTTATGTATATTCAGTCTCTGGTATATTTTAGAACTTTAATGTTACGTTTTGATAGTAATACCAAGGACAAATAGACTAATAAAACACTGGTCAAGTGCGAGTCGGGCTCGCGCACGAAGGGTTCCGTACTATTTTCAAGCGTCTACCTGTTGCCGATGGGGCGAAAATGCAAAAAAAGTAATTGTTTTTTGTAAGGGAGCCCCCCTTAAAAATGTATTTTATTTTATTTTTAGTATTTGTTGTTATAGCGGCAATAAAAATACATCATCTGTGAAAATTCAACTGCCTAGCTATCGCGGTTCTTAATATACAGCCTGGTGACAGACAGACAGACAGCGAAGTCTTAGTAATAGGATCCCGTGGTTACCTTTCAGGTACGGAAACTTAAAAAGCGGATAGAATTAGACAAAGAATAGACTTGCCAATTATTGGACTAAAACGACACAGTGTTCAATTGCTATAGATGATTTTAAAACAATCGAGACCAACGGCTTACCATGTTTTTCAAGGAAGGATATGCCTATGTCTAGTCTAGATATAGTAGAAGATGTATAAACTATTCAGTCGAATGGTTACGAAAGCCGAGCACATTATCATTGTAACCGCATTCGTGGCTGTGTGTTTACGGTTGAGTATTATTAATTACTATTTTATTCGCATGGTTTGGTCGCTGGTTTCAACTATCGATTTTCGTGAAGTGTAGTCAATTAACTATGATAATTAGTTAACATGTAGATTACATCTCCCGGAACGTTTGGTTAGAATGATGTCGCGTGTTTCAGATGGCTGAACATTATTTAGACCATTTGTAAGCAGAATCATAACACTAATTATTTTGTCATGACTGTTTTTACTGTTTCATCATCATCATCATCAGCCCGTATAACGTCCACTGCTGAACAAAGGCCTCATCCCGAGGGCGGGTATTTGCCATAGTTACCACGCTTGGCAGGCGGGTTGGTGACCGCAGTAATATGTTGTACCACACAAGGAAACACTGCTGCCCGTTATACGATTATTATAGATGATGTAATAACAATCGGGACCATCGGCTTTACGTGCTTTCCGAGGCACGGAGGGTAGTCCCTCAACCAACCAGACCCAGAAAGAAATTTTAGAATTTACATAAGATTTGCTGTCCAATGTGGGGATCGAACCCACGACCTCCGAAATTTGAAAGCGAGCCAAATACCGTTACGCTGCGGAACCTCCGCAGCGTAACGGTATTTGGCAACTTACTGAATCAACCCGTAGGTATACGTCCACTGCTGGGCTTCCACTTAACAGACATTCGCTAGACAAGTAGACAAGGTCGTTGAGGGATATTATCATAATCACCACGCTTGGCAGGCAGATTGGTAATCGCAGTAAGATAGTGAGTGTACTTGATCTTATAGATGCTGCTGCCCTGTAGCTGTATGTCCCTTAGTCTCCTCTTACGACACCCATGGGTGGTCAATTCTCAGCCGGAAACCACACGGCTAATACTACTACTAACTAATTGTTTAGTCGTTGCTAAAATGTTGGTAAGAGGCGGCCGTAGCCCAATGGCTTGGGTGACGGACTTGTGAACTTGTTAGTCACCGGTTCGATCCGTAACTACAGCACTTCCGACGTGAACACAATTGTAATACGAGCGTTTTAGCTTAGGACGAGGGGTTAACAAGAATACTAGTAGACTGCACAAATCTGTTAGTAATCTTTTAATAAAAAAAAGAAAAAAAAATAGTTCTATGTATACACTTTTTTTTGTATAGAATTTTGAATAGAATGACTAAGAAGTTGTATCGAGAGCGCCAGTTCTTCCGGGATACCTACTTGAATGCGCACACATCTTGCCCACATCTCTAGCCTGCGACGTTTTGCTAGGTGGAAGTCTTGTTATTGCGATGTGCGGTTACATAAAAATACCTACTATCGGTAAAAACAAACAAAATACAGCGAACGACTTCTACTGCTAAAATATCCTACTGCTGAGCCTTGTTTAATCGACGCCTTCTCATTTCGATGAGAATATAGAGTCGACTAGATACCACGCTAGAATGGATAATGGAATACTACTTATAAAATATAATACTAAGTATAATCAATTTATGATGAGTCCCACCAGTTCTAGACGTGGCAACTCAGAGAGGTAATGGCAAAAAACTCGGATGAATCCTTTAAAAAAAATGTTTTGATATTACAATAAATTTAGCAGTATTTCATCAAAACAAGTCACTCCCAAGCCGTTTTGTCGTTTACATAACTAATAAAATTAACAAAAAATATTCAAAAACACAGCAAAGTTTTAACTCTAAACAACTAAAAAGATCAATAACCAAGTAAACCAGTACTGTTGTAAAGCTTAATAAAACTGAATAGTGACCTCATTGGAGATCTAGATTAAAACTGTGGCAGTTTTGAAAAGTATAATGGCTAAAAGGATTGAAAACAAGATAAAACTTTCCAGTTACTGAAATAAATACGGCTCTGTGTATTAGAGAGAGATTTATTTCAGTATCGAATTAAAAGGTTTTGTTTTATACGGACAGGGTCTCAATTAAGGTTTTAAAAGGATTTCTGCTTTATATACTTTAAAATATATTTGTAGGCATTTTCATTTATTTTTGAATTGTTTCTGTTTAAGTAAATATACTTACGTTAAGCCGTTGGTCCCGATTATTATAACATCATCTATAATAATCGTATATGAAGGAACGGGCAGCAGCGTTTCCTTGTATGGTACAACATAATACTGCGGTCACCAATCCGCCTGCCTAGCGAGGTGACTATGGCAACTACCCTTCTCCAGGAGGAGGCCTATGTTCAGTAGTGGACGTTATACGGGCTGATGATGATGAACTAAATATATAAGCGCCCGTAGCCCAATGGTTAGGGCGTCGGACTTGCGATCATGTGGTCATCGGTTCGATCCCACCCATTATATTACTGAAGTGAACCCACTTGTAAAACAGGCATTTTAACTCAGCGTGAGGGGTTACCAAGAATACATAGACTACAAAACTCTGCTAGTGATCTTTATAAAAAAAGAAGAAAACCATGATGTTCTTCAACCTTTACTAAAACTTTAATAGTCAATTCCCACTGAAATTTTTTAATGGAAAATATATAACATACAATTTTGAATCTAATCTTCGTCATAAAAGAGTTCATAGTATTTTGATAGTCGGTCAGTCGCTTGGCCGCTGCTTTTTAGTAAGAATGAATCCTCATCACTATCACCAATGATTTTTGTAATATTACAATGCCAACTCATTAAGTGACCCGACACATTTTCTCTTTGTTTATCTGTGGTGTACCGTTCTCTTTTATTGTCAACTCATTATTTTGTTATTATCTAAGCTTACATACACACAACCTCCGTAGCGTAGCGGTATTTGGCTCGCTTTAAATCTCGGAGGTCGTGGGTTCGATTCCCACACTGGAAATCTTTGATTTCTTAGTCAAATACTAAGATTTCTTGCCGGGTCTGGTTGGTTGAGGGACTGCCCTCCGTGCCTCGGAAAGCACGTTAAGCCGCTGGTCCCGATTGTTATAACATCATCTATAATAATCGTATATCAAGGAACAGGCAGCAGCGTTTCCTTGTATGGGAGGAGGCCCATGTTCAGCAGTGGTCGCTATACGGGCTGATGATGAACCTTACATTAGTACTATAAAAGACAGAAAGACAGCGGAAAGCGATTTTGTTTTATACTTTGCAGCTGTCTTTGTGCCAAATTGGTATAATTAAGTAAGAAATATAAATCAATAAGTCCTGCTTATTGACTTAACTCATAAACAATAGCTTAACTCATAATCGTAAAATAATACCTACTGTTGTGTAAAGATAATGTGATGAGTAAATATTTACAGAACTACAGTCTAGACATACATACGTCTAGACGACTGTAAAATAACTCTACTTAAGTACTTAAGGGACCAATCCCATGATTTGAAATAATTAGCAAAATTAATCGTATTTCTATATAATAAATTTAAATAATATGTATATTACAATACATTTTAAAATTTAAAAGCAATTTATCAGGAGGATACTCAATCGTTAATTGTTATTGTTCGGTGTCTATATTAATTTCTATAGTTATTTCAGTGACCTGAAAAGTAAATAGAGATCTTCCTACAAATAAGTTTAAACGATATGTGAAAGATAAATTATGTAAAAAAGCTTATTATAACATTTCTGAATATGTCAATGACAAAACAGCTTAGAAGTGAGTTGCTCTGAAACAATACTGCTTTATTAATAATTGTAACATCAAATTTATTTAAAAAAGAATTCCTCTGAGATTCTTTCCAGCTCTTCTCAAAGTTTCCACGCCCAGAACTGGTGGTCGCAAAAGAAGGGGACGCATCATAAGAACATGATTTAAAATATTTTAAATGTTTCCTATATGAATAAAGAATTTTTTACTTTGACTTTTGACTTTGAACTATTTCTAACGTATAAGTACACCTAATAAGCACGAAGACTAAACTATTATATTTAGTACGTCAGTTAGATTACAAAAACATATTGGACACGTATTTTTTTAGTTATCAAATCAATAAAAAATTACAAAAATACACAGCAAAAGCAATCTATAAAGAGAGGGTCGCTTGTGACGTCACTACTTGGTAAAATTCTACCTAAAAGTGACGTCACACGACATTTCAACGCGCTGTATCGTCGTCATTTTTTGTTTGAGGAACGACAAAATATATGAGTCCAATATTTTTTGGTAATCGAACTGACGGACTAAATAGATTTTTTTATTCTTCATGCCAATTGTACTAGATGAACTGAACCAGTCTCTTCAAATCACATAGGTGATCAATGAAGACTGTTTCTATTGTGTACTGCATTTTGTTCATCCATATAAACTATCGGCATTTATTTTAAACTATAAGCTGAAGAGTTTGTTTGCTTGAACGCGTTAATCTTAGGAAATACAAACAGTTCCGATTAGAAAAAAACGAAAAAAATTATAAAGCTCTTAGGGGAACGGGAGTAATGCGGGTGAAACCACGTGATGGAAGCTAGTATGTACATTAAATCATAAGTGAATGTTACTACATTCACATTTGTCATGCAATAACGTCCAATATATTAAATGTTGGCTATAAATCTAAACCATATATTATTCCAAATAAAAATCAGTCACACACATTCAGCGAAAGTTTGAATATCAAATAAGTTTTCATATTCGAAATAAATTTTGATGATGTATTGGTTTCTACACATTACATGGTATAATGCCCATTTGGCAATAAAAATGTTATTTTTCAATAATGATTTATTTTACGTTTTAGCCCAGACCTCTCAATTATTTATATGCAAACTCTTTTTATTTTAACAAACGTTCCGTTTGCGTACACATAAACTAACTAACTATGAATACGTTTCACTTTTGATGGTAACTTGAAACTGTTTTATTTGGAAATGCTTTACGAAGCGGATCTTCGTCATGACAGCAGGGTATGTTAGACTCGGGCCGGATTGCTCATGTGTATCCGGCCCCCGCCAACGGCGGATCGAAGGAGTGTCCGGGAGGTTTTAGTGGTAGTAGAGTCCTCTCCTCGTGGTATGAGTTTAGCATACGACGCTATGGAGAGGGTGAGTCCCACATATTCCACCACCAGCGCGCGAATACGCTGTAGCGGCGGTGGGAATGCGTAAATGCATGTCAACCCAGACAAAAAAAAAACAAAAGAAAGCGTATGTAAGTGGAAACAGTAAAAAGTAAATATATAGAAATTAAAACATAAATAGTCTTCAGAGGTAATTTCAAATTAAAGACGCCAGGGGTCTACTATCGTAATGGTGTGTCGTGGAACTGTCATTGACGACTTGATGGTCGGTTTGATAATCTACTAATCCAAAAGACAAAGAAAACCGACCATCGAGATGTCACTGACAGTTCCACGACACACCATGGCGATAGTAGACTCAGGCCCCAGATGGAAAGCACCACGGATGGGCAATAAATTACGATCCTGGCTTGCTATGGTCTATAAAAGAGGAGGCCCATGTTCAGCAGTGTATTTAGTTGATCAAGTAAATCTTACCGAAACTAACATAGCAGTTTATTTTGTTTACCACACATACAACACTCAGTATTTAAAGGTCAGTGCCAATCACGTCGTAAAAATGTCTGAAACCAGAAGACCAAGAGCCAGTTACATTTTACATAGTCCCATAAATATTATATCATCTTCAGCCTGTATAACGTCCACTGCTGAACATTGGTTGGTTTTTTCTTTTAAGGTTCGGAGTAATCACCACCAAATTTCGTGACAGACAATTCTTGAGAAAAAAACAGCCCGTATAACATCCACAGCTCAATACCCTCCCTCGGGAGGAGGCCCATTTGCCATAGTCACCACACTTGGCAGGTGGATTGTTGACCACAGTATTATGTTGTGACGCATAAGAAAACGCTGCTGGCCATTCCCTGGCATACGATTGTTATAGATGATGTTATAACAATCGGGACCAACGGCTTAATAGTACCGGAAAGAAATGATAGAATTAAAACAAAGATTTCTGTACCGGTGTGGGGTCAAACCCACAATTTCTCTCTCTCTTTCTACGAAACGAAGGTTGTGAGAAAAAACATAAGGCAACTTAATATTTTATAGTTAAAACCAAAATCTAGAAAATAAATACGTATGCACACGATATAAAGCTAAAAGCTAAATTAACACGTAAACACATTCGATCCGTGCGTCGCTGAATTCGTATATCCAGTGCATTTTTTTAAAACTAGGAAACATTCATAATTCATATATCTAAAGGTGCAACTTAGTTCTATTCAATCTAAAATAAATTGTTAGTCAATTCATTTTAGATTGAATAATGTGTTTATGCTGGTAACATTACTAATATATAAAGCTGAAGAGTTAGTTTGTACCGTGCTAATCTCAGTAACAACTGGACTGATTTGAACAAAAATGACTATATTTAATAATGCAGTTCCCACGGGTGCGCGAGTTACGCGGGTGAAACCGAACCCGGGAAGCTAAATAAATAGCTAAATATAGTTTCTAGATTATATTGTAAAGCCCATAAATGTTCACGGATTACTGATCTACTTAGTAGAACATTTTATAGTGAGTATAAAAAATGTCATGGGTTTATGTTGAGTGGTCAATGTCAGATAGTCTCAGCAGTTTCTTGTGTCGTTCAGTTATAGACGCACAGCGTAACATTCGCTTTTACTACCCACAAACTTGGCTATTTGACGATCTGTAAGTTGATAGGTTTTATTTCCTCATTCAATATATTGATATTAATATTATCAATGCGAATCAGTATTAGGATAATATTATCAATGTATGAAAATCTAATATGTTTTACTTCTGTGCACTACCACTTTTTATATGTCCATAAGAATATTAATCGTTTCAAGAAATAGGTGACGCTTATAATTTAAATACTCAGAAGTAGCATAATCTTGTTTTGCATGCTACCCGTCTCCACAAAATTATAAATTCATAGGGCAATGTATACGCTTCTACAACAAACTTTTTAATAATTTAAGAGATCTTTCTTTAAACAAGTTTAAACGATATGTCAAAGATAAACTTTGTAAAAAGTTTTGGAAACCGATTCATTCGAAGAGACCTTAATTAAACCATTCTGAGGTTCTTGTAGATAAGATCAAAAACGATAGAAAATCAAAACCTAACATAGTTTTAAGTCAAACATAAACTAACATAATATTATTCATCAAAGAAAATTGAAAAAAATATTTATACTCTATTTTTCAAAATATAGAATAACTAAATTGATTGATACGTATTCCTTTAACAAGGTGTAAAAAATAAAATCATTCCCACGCTAAAAGAAATATTGAATATCCTCAAAATATTTGATGCAGAAATACACACTTGATTGAAATTCAATACTAAAAGCCTATACGTTTATTGTTACAATTTTTTGATAATATTTGTCTATATTAATATATCTTTCTAACAGAAACCAGCCACCGGATCGGAATAAGCTTTTAGGCATAACAATACATTGTTGAACCATTATAAATATCTTGAGAGACAAAACATAAAAATAAAAGATGAATAACTTTTTGTATTTTCATTATTTTACCCGAAAATATTAAGCATGGTGTTTATCTATACTAATATGTATATAAAGCTGAAGAGTTTGTTTCTTTGCTTGAACGCGCTATTCTCAGAAACTACAGGTCTGATTTGAAAAATTCTTTTAGTTATAGATAGCCTAACTATTGAGGGAGGCTATAAGCTATATTTAATTATGAAGTTCCTACGGGAACGGGAGTTACGCGGATAAAAACGCGCGTGGGAAGCAAGTAAATTAATAAAAGTATGACTGGCAGATTTTTTAGTTTCTCTAAAATGGGAAGTTTGGACAGTACATTTAATCATCATCATCAATAGCATTATTATACGGATTGATGGTGATAATAATGATATAAGCAAACCTACTGTCACAAATTCTGAAGTCCAGCTCCAGTAGGGCTGATTCCATCAAGATGTTATAATAATAGAAACTGTCCCATCAAATCAAATTAGCCCTGTATCAAATAAGCGACATGAACGTAGTTAAGCAAAAAAGACTGAATCCACAAATTAGCCAAAAAATAAAGTATACTTTCAGCTGATCAATAAGTTGGCCATCGTTCTCCTGAGGATATAATATCTCATGTAGTCAAAACTCTACTCTAAAAATGTAGATGGAAACTAGTTAATTTCGCTACCCTAATTCAATTCGTAGTATAAGATGTCTAAAAATTCATAGGTACAAATATTTTCAATAAGTTTATTAAATCACGGACATCGCAAGGTTTACCTTTTTTGAAGACCAAAATCATAAACTACAACTTGAATAACCATAAACTATTAGATTATGTCTAATGTTGACTCATAATTTGACATTTTTTTAAATGTCAGAGGTGATTTTAAAATTTTGAGAGATTACTATTACTTTATTGGCAAAATTTCTTGCATTTTTTTTTTCAGTACATAACGGTTCTATTTTATTTGATTTGCTAAAAGGGCAGTTCTTAAAATATCATGATGCGAACAATACAATATTTATGTTGTACCTAAATAAACATTAATTACATCAGGTAACCTATAAAAAAAAAGTGTTTACATTAACATTTTGAAATATTATTTGTATTAGACACGCACACAGGCAAATAAAATTCTTGATGTGATTGTTTATTTAAAATACTACCTTCTGCTTATTTGTATGAGAAGCAATAGTTTTTTTTAAAGAGCAGTTAATGTTATCTCGTACCTTTCATGTCGGTATAAAATATTTCGTCGGATTTTGAGAGTAAAGGAATAGAGAGTGCACCTGTGCTTACGCACACACTTATGCTCTATAAAACATCTTACGTAGATGGCTATAATTCTCCTTGAGATTGGCCGCGGTCGTCGAAATCAGTCTAGATAACTATACCAAAACATACTTAAAATAATAAATGTTTATTTATTTGTAGCGATGGACAAATCTAATCGTAAAAAAGATAAAAAATCTAAATCAAACAAGAAGCTTAAAAGTGACGGTAACAATAAAACTATAATAAATAAATAATTCATATATCTACAGCAGTTCAATATAATTCAGATTACAACTAAATAGTAACAGATGACATTTGGCTGGTAACAGGGCCGACTTGTTCGATGTTTTTAGCTGAACTAACAAGAAAACTGGCGGCGAAAAAAAAGCAAGAGGAAAACTGCCCTAAGAACATTGTTCGTAAGTTGAAGTTGATTTTTTTTCCATCTATTGGCAATAGAACTCGCTGATTTATATAAGATCGGCAAAAACAAGTACAAAAACATGCTTATATTAATGATATTCTTACAATAATCGAGGAATATTTAAACTAAGGTTAAGCACAATAAGCTATGCTCAGATTTAATCATTATTTTTAAACTGGAAAGCGCTGGCACTTGTGATATAATGTTTAATTGCATTTTTTAGGTGCATCTTTGCAGTCTTATTATTAAAAATGTAACAAGATGATAAATACATTTATTATTATTATTATCGTTTAATAGTCAAGTTGTAAAAGGTTTCTAGGACTACATTATATGAAAAAAAAATTGATTGTTTTGGTATAACAGCATCAATATCTTTATTGTATGCGTTTACTATTCTTCTTTTATGGTTATATCCCTCAGTTGCATATTTCAGCACGTCGATATGATGCCTTAATAACAAAAGTGATCTAAGATTATCCTAGGACTCAAAGAAAAATATTATAATAAATTAAATTTTTCCAGAAACCATCATAAGCAGTCTTACCAATGCCCTTCCATTTAAATTTAGCAAAAAATCTCCACCTGAAGTTCCATCGCTCGTTAAAATTGAAACATTGCGAATATTAGCCCCTGAACTTGTACCAAACGAAGCTCTATCAATCGATATTCCCTCTCGATCAGCAAATTTTGAAAATGTCTGTATACAGGAAGTCGATACTATTCAACAAAAATCTCAAGGGTTCAAAATGCCTAAAATGCCATTGGTAAGTAGCGAGGTACTCAAAATAGCAGCCAGAGAAACAAAAATAAAAGTACCTGTAAAAGACCAAGCAGTAAATACAGGAACAGATCATGATGTGGCCAGTGAACTTGTTAAACATGTTAACACTTTAAGAAAAATATCCTTAATAGCAGAAGAATTCAATCAGAGAACAGGTAAGTTGTCCGCAGAACTGTTGCGAGAAAATTTTCCATTCGATCTACATAAAATTGTATAGAACTATTTTCTATACTTATAATATACAAACACGTTTAATAAAATAATAATAATAATTGCAGCCAAAAACCTGAAGGAAATAGTTGATAGTGTTCAAGAAGATCTCATAAAGAAACTAGAGGAAATCGAAGCTGAAAATGAAAAAGCCGGCCCCTCACACTTACAAGATCGTGATGATCAAACTACAGACTAACTACGAACGCTACGAACCACAAACACGCCAGAAGTATTCTAAACTTATATTATTTAGAAACGAATGTTCTGACTTATTTCTTCTGACAAATTGAAATTGTCAAAATGAAATGTGCTTATTTTTAGATAAAATTTCAAGTAAAAAATAAATAAACAAATAAACGAAACCTCTAAATCTAATGTTTCATTTTTGAAAGATTGAGTTTCATATTGTAACCATTTTTTACGTTTCAATTATATTAGAATAGTTATTTTAGGAATATATCGGTTCATTTCGGATTATAGTCATTGTGATTAATTGATGAAGATCTAAAAGAGATCCAACAACCTAGTTTGATTGATTAAATTAATGCAAAGTGAGCGATGGATCCATCAGAGGATGGTTTAAAGGGATCCATTAAATATAGCGATTACAATCATCAAGTAATTTTCCATCGAAGTAAATCTAAAGAAAAAACATCCCAAGGTACGTTCTATCAAATTAAACACAGTTTTACGAAACTTTATAGATACAATAATATCACACTTTTAATATTATAGGTCCCGAGAAAGTTAAGATCACAACTAGCAGTAAATTGCCTATTTGGAATCCATCAAAATGCTATAAAACAAATACAAACAAATGTTTATTTAGCAATGAAAAAGAAGATGAATCTGGCAAGTTTGCTGTTTCAGGTGTATTTTATTATGCTATGTCTAACTTTATATCAAAATCAAACAGTTTTATAGGTGACTTGTTAAATTGTTCCAGAAATGGATTGATTACTGTAAAATAAAGAAAAGACGATTCATTTTTGTATTTTATAACTAAGTAATATAAT